>CM062629.1:2495762-3924911 GCA_025617555.3 Puccinia polysora
TCTGATGATTTCCCCCCTCCTCCTCTTCCACTTATTAATCATCAACAAAACATCTGACTCTCAACCATTCTAAAAACATCATGATTTCCTCCTACTCACGTTCTCTTCATCAAACTTAAGCTAATAAGGAACTTGAGAGAATCACACAAACTTTCAATATATTTACTTATTGATTTATTTATTGAGATCATCAGGTCTCTCTAACTCTTGGTGATTATCTAATGGGTCGCTTGATAACAGAGTTCAACTTCAAACAAAAAAGAAGCAGAAGGAAGGGACAAAAGGAGGGAGAGAAGGGGGGAAAAAAAAAACCAAGCATATTAATCAGAGTTAAAGATAGGGGATTAAAAGGAAAAAGGAGGAGGAGAAAGGTGACCATGAAGTATAGCCGATCGACATAAATATATATATATATATATATATATATCAGATTGGCTCTCTAAGGAACATTATTCGATGGTGAAGGGCCTCCGATCGAGGCTTCTTGACTCGAGACTGGAAGCCAACGAGTATACAGCACCGGACCTTGTTGACTGAATTGCCAATCACCACCACCGTTATGGATGTTTCTTTTGATAAGACAAGCATCGACCATATCCTTCAAACTAACATTCAACGTGTCGAGGTGAATCCTTTGCATCTCGATCGACACATCGCCAACCGGAATCCACTTCTCATTTAACCTCATATTACAATACGCTGAGATCGCCCGACGTCTAATCCAATCCGACGTATTCTCGCGAGTCGGATTAACCCCACTAGTCTGAACGACTCCACTCAGCGAAGAGGGTTGTAAGGGAACATGAGGTGTCATCACTGATGGTGGCGGGGTAGATAGCACGGCCGAACCCCAACCTGGATCACTACCCACGGTTGGCAAGGAAGTACCCCAGATACTAGAGCTTCCTACTAGACCGGCATCAAAGCCGGAAGTCATGGGAAATCCACTCGTCGGCGCATTGGATGAAGGTAGAATGTTGGTGGGCATCGTATGTCGTCGTGGAAAATTCGCTCCGGTCGCCTCGTCATCCGCCAAGAGAGCCGAGGAGCCTAGAACATTCTGGGGCGACCTGGTGGGCGAAGTGTCGGCAGAGGAATTTCGAGTACTTGGACCAGTCAATGGCTCAATGGTACTCGCCATCCCATTCACCTTCGGCCGACCGATGGGCTCGATCGAATTCGGGAAAAATCCACTCTGAATGAGCGATTCATCTAATCCAGAAGGTCGACGCATGTGTGACGAGGAGGAGGGACCGATGGGACCGACGGCGCTCACGCTAGCCTTCCTCACGGGCTCGCTACCCAAGTGTAAAGCGCTCAGGGGGCTAGTTGCAGAACTTAAGCCTGGACTGGTGATTCCGGGAGGATGAGTAGGGGTCGAAGGAGGGAGTGAAGATGGAATACTGGGCCTTTGCGATTGAGAGACGGGTTGTGGCTGTTGGGTTGTTGGAATGTGAACGTAATTATGTTGAGGATTGATGGGAATCGCAGGTCCCGAGAAGGCTCGGTTACTGTTGACGGGGGGCATCAGGGGTCCCATGGGGGGCTGGAAATTACTCATCGGCACGAAGGGCCCTCCAACTAAGGGTGCTTGGATGCCATTGATGGGAGGAACATGCATATCGGGAGGTATGTTTTGTAAACATCCGGGTGGTCCGTACGCGTTCGAGGTAGGAAAAGAGGATGAATACTGCGCGCTTGGTGGCCTAGCGGGTATGTTCGAATATGATGACGGACCGGCAGTAGGAGGAATGGCAGCAGAGAACGGAGGAGCGGCAGCAGCCGAGGCTGGTCTTCCGAGTCCAATACCGACTGACATCTGCCTTGGTACCATCGGTGGTAGGTTTTGTCGATTAGGTGTGTGAGGTGGGAAAGGTGTGTTGGGCATCATGACGTTATGAGGGTTCGGATTGGGGGGCATCTTGGTCGAAGTGTTGATCGGCTTGGGTGTCATGGGGGATCTCACAGATACGGCGGAGCGTTGAGGAGGCTTGTTGTTAGGGGAGTGTTTATTTTGAGCGACCAGCTTCGCGTGAGCTGCCTGGGAAGGGTAGGAAAAAGGAGATTTGATTTATTTATTTTTTTAATTTTGAAAAAAAAAAAAAAAAAAAAAAACATTGACAACTGAGATCAACAAAATCATCCACGTTTGAAAAAAAGTTTCTGCGTGAGAGAGAGAGAGAGAGAGAGAGAGAGAGAGAGAGAGAGAGAGTTTGTGTGATGTGAGGATTCTTACTTTTGCTGCTTCGCGTCTTGCTGCTTCTTCGGCCTCACGTTTGGCAGCCTCCGCTTGTTTCTTGCGAGCCAATTCTTCTCTAACCTTGTTGTCTCGAGCTTCCTTCTCTTTTCGTTCCGCCTCCAGCTTCTGTTTCCTCTCCGCATCTTCCTTAGCTTTCCTTTCGCGTTCTTCCTTTTCCTTGGCGAGCCTAGCTTCTTTATCTTGCCGAGCTTTTTCTTCCTTTTCCTTCCTCTTCCTCGCCTCCTCTTCGATCCGCTTCTTCCTCTCCTCCTCTTTCTTGGCCCGTTCAGCTTCTTGTAATTTCCTTTGAGCCTCTCGTTTAGTACGCTGTTCGTCCTGTTTACGCTTCTCGGCTTCAAGCCTGGCTTCTTCGGCAGCTTTGGCAGCTTGTTCTTCTGCCTCCTTGTCCTTCAGTTTTTTAGCTAAATCCTGATCCTTCTGTTGCTTTTTTTCCTTTTTCTTCTCCTTTTTCTTTTGAGCATCTTTCACTTTCTTCTGCTCTCGTTCCTGCGCCAATCTATCCTCGTCTTCCAATTCTCGCAACAGTTGTGCCTGTTTTTCTTGGGCGACTTTTTCCCGGTAAGCCGTCAGAACTCGTTGTTCAAACATTCTCGCGGCAAAGATCTGAAACATTCGACGACCCTCCTTCATGCGATACTCTTCCGTGATGATTTCGTCATCAAATCCATCATCATCATCGAGCTGGTTGGTTTTGAAAACAAAAAAAAAAAAAAAAAGTCAGCTGAGGAAGTAAATGAACATACGGATGGCTACAAAGACTCACTTCGTCATCATCCTCATTCTCGTCATCATAGTCATCCCCATCATTTTCGTCATCGTCCAGGCCTGCCAGAAGGTTTTCGGCTGCATCCCTCTCTCGCTGGATACGCTTATCGGCTAATGATTCCATCATTTCTAAAAACTTCTGTCCATCATTCCGGAGCAGGTCGTCGGCCACGGTCAGTATACCTCCTGGACCGAGCCGCAGGGGGTGTTCAGACCGAAAGTATCGACACCAACGGTTCGTGATATTTCATCGCCAACCAGCCCGACCGATGCGAAAGCGGGAGGTTGAAGAATAGGGAGAGAGAGGGGGGGGGTGGGGGGGGGGGGGGAGAATGAGACGCAATGAGCTCAATACAAGTCACATCCAGAATCGACAGGTGAAATAGGTTTATTGGAATTGAGGGAGAGTCAAGAGAGGGGAGGAAGAAAAAAAACGAAAGTCAAGCCAACCGACCTTTGACGGTTAAAGAGTTGCCAAAGTCGAACAAATCATTATTGTTTGTTTGAGCGCCGTTTGCCTTATCACCGTTGACGTACTTGTTGGGATAAGCCGTATTAGTACCATTGACGAGCGGTTTCTTGTGAGGATTGTTCGGTACCAGGGTTTCACTGGGCACTTCCTCTAGAGCTGGAATCTCGTCGTCATCTTCAAACTCGCCTTCTTCCTCCTCATCCTAGGAAAGAGAAAGAAACACGTTTAGAGATTCACATATTTGAAGATCTAGATCAACTAAAAAGATAGTAAAACAACAGGAGCGAGTGGGACTAACTTCTTCATAATCCTCCTCTTCGTCTTCATCATAATCGTCCTCGTCCTCGTCTTCCTCTCCTTCTTCATCAGGAAACACGTCATCATTCCGATGTTGATGCGTTCGTGTATGGGTGGTTTGAGGCATGCAATGCGTGTTGGCAACACCTTTCCCACGACTGTTGGGATGGTAATGATTGGGAGCATGGTGATGGGGATGATGGGGACAGTTGGGGCTATGACTGTGATCGTGATCACCATGAGTGTTGTGAGGATTGAGCTTTTTGAGTTGAGATGGGGGAGGTAAGCTACGCTTAGTTCCGACGGATGGCTGAGAATGTCCGTTAGTCGCACTGTTGGGTTGAGATGGAGGATTGGCCTGCTGGGGAACGGTCTGTGGATGCCTCGGTCGAATGTTTTTATGATCCCGCGTAGGTCTAGGAACCGTCTTCTTAGAAGGAGCTTGGGCCGGAGGTTGGGGTGTTGTGATCATGACATCCACACTACCTGGAAACGGGCCTGGCCCGGGGGGTTTGGGATACGCTCCGGGTAGGCCCTTGCTACCTTTTCCCTTCAGATCCGAGCCATAGTACTTCTTGGAGGCCTCGGCGTAATTCTCGAGCTCGTCGTAGTAAGCATCGTAAAGGACCTCGAGCTCTTGCTCGATCGCTAGTCGTTTACGGCCACAGACCGCACAAGAGCAAGAATGCCGCTGTTGCTCTTTCATCTTCTTCAACACCGCATCCTTCTCGATCTTGACCAGGTTGGCTCGCTCCTCTTGATTTAACGTCAACCAGAAGACTCGGATCCGTTCCCGTTCGGTGGGCTGCTGTGATAGATTGGCAGCGGTGGAAGAGGAGGCCGAATTGAGAACGTTGGAAGACAAAGGATTCGTGGTGGTCGATTTCTTTTTCGAGTTGGTGGAAGGGACCGGGGGTAGGCGGGAGGGTGGAAGGGCTGGATTAGAAGAGACGGATTGAGAGATGGGAGTGGTACCCGGTAGATCAGGAGCCGACTTTTTAGAGGATGGATTAAGCTGAGATGAAGCCTTGGTGGCCAGTGAGGGTTTGGTTGCTGACAAGGCAGCTTGAACATGGTCGGCGGGAAGAGGGGGAGGAGGTTGATCGGATTCGTTGAATCCGGCGATTGCCTGTTAAGGATACGATACGAACAAGATCGATCATCAGTTTGGATAAGGGTCTATGATTGAAGTAATGTAAAAGAGTTCGGGGACTGACGGATTTTTTCTTCTTCTTCTTCTTCTTCTTACTACTGGTCGTCGTATTGGCTGGAGATGAATGATTGAGGCCCAGATGACTAGGGTTGCTTGCTTGTTCTGATTGGTTGAGACGATTATCCAGGATACTTTGGTTCATGTCACCACGCTTTGCTCTCGCCTCGTCACTGTAATAACCACCATCTAGCAGACCATCGTCCTCATGATGTTTATCACCAATCCTGGAGGTCACGATCGTCGTTTCACCGGTATAATAAACGGGTTCCGTCACATTGATTCCATGAGAGTTCTGATGCTGATGCTGTTCCGCATGAGTGTGTAGGGGAAGGGGGAGTGTAAAACTGCCTAATGGTATCGTTCCAGTCACGGTCCCTCCGGTCACGCTGACCGTAGCTCCAGTACCATTCCCATCACGGTTATAGTTATGGGATGAGCGGACAGTACCGTTGATGATATGATTCATAACACTGCTATGGGATAAGCCGGCTTGCTGAGCGGCGGTAGATACTGCTCGACCCCAATCGTGACTCTGGACTACTCGAGCCAATTGTTCGGCGGCGGCGGCCATCTGTTCACTGGTCAGCTGGGGTGCGCTCTGTTGGTTGTTGGACGCGGTGGTCGAAGCTACCAAGCCAGTAGCATGAGCAAAGGATGACAGATTAGGGATGATCGCAGCGTGGTTTTGAACAGACGGTTGGGAGTGATTGCTATTATTAGAGGATGAGTGACCGGCAGCGAGAGGGAGAGCAGATCGAATGAAAGATCGTAAATGAGCGGGCAGAGAAGTCCAATAGGCATCGTCATCTGGATGGGGTGAGTGGTTACCTGAGAGATCCCAGGAAGGAGGCAAGATCCAAAAGTTGTAGAAACAGTTGAAATCTCAGAAAATCAAGTCACTCGGATATCGACAAGCCAAACGGAAAGAGGTAAATGAATCGAGGAGAACAGGGAGTAGTGATGGATCCCAAACGGGGGGGGGGGGTGATGGTTCGATCAAGATGAATGACGATCTACATTGTGATTGAGGTCGTCGGAAGTCTTAAATCGGAGGAGGAGGATGAAGCCTTGAGACTAGAATGAAGGGATACAGATACGTAGATGGGAAGGATGGGGGGAGGGGATGGTAGAACAGAGAGAGAGAGAGTGAGAGTGAGTGAGTGAGTGAGGATGAGAGGACTGACTGGAGTTCGAGTGACCGGTCTGATGGTTACCAGATGATGGATGGTGATTGTTGGAGTTGAGGGTAGAATTGTTATTCTTGGGGTATTGGGTCGTGGCTAGAGCGGCAGCGGCGGCAGATTCGATCTGACGATAGAGGTCGTTAGCGGTCGCCAGTAGATCCTCCTGAGTCTGACGAGTAGCTGCGGCTAGGCTGGGATGCATGGTATGAGAGGTGATCCGATCGTCGTCATCCTCATCGGGGGAGATGCTACCAGTGGTCGTTCTCTGGGTGATTGAGACGGCATCCTCGGCTGGATAGGCGCCAATCATATCCGAGCGACCGATCAGACTAGCCGGATCGCCATGATCGTTGGATGGGTCGAGATGGTTGATCGAATCGAGTAGACGGGCCTGAGCGGCCTTCTTCTTGTTCTTCTTCTTGGCAGCACCGGATGTTTTGGATTGGGGAGCGGTGGGGGGAGGAGATGAGGGTGGAGGGAGGGATGACTTGAGATTCTTCTGGGCCTGTTGTTGTTGTTGTTGTTGTTGTTGTGGTTGTGGTTGTGGTTGTGGTTGTTGTTGTGGCTGTGCTTGTTGTTGTTGTTGTTGTTGTTGTGGCTGTGCTTGTTGTTGTTGTTGTTGTTGTTGTTGTTGTGCTTGTCGTTGTTGTCGTTGTTGGTTGGGGGTGGTAGTAGTAGTAGTAGTCTGTTGTTGGGATTGAGGAACCGATGGGTTGGATCGATTACTAGATTGCGTCTTCTTGGCCATGAAGAAGGATGGGGAGGTGGATGGATGGCTGGATGAGGGGTCAAACCGATGATCGGGGGTAAGCTTCAGATTTCGATCATCGACTGAATGAAGAGGGTGAGGGAGGGAGGGAGGGAGGGAGGGAGAAGGCGGAGGATGGCTTGGCTTGAGTTGGTCGAGTTATAGGAGTGGGTGGGTGGTGGGGACGGGGGGGGGGGGGGGGGGTGGGCGGCGGGAGCTACTGGTCGACGGGGGATAGGTTGTATGTAGGGTTCGGGAGTCAGTTTGGGGGGTTGGGCGTCGGAGCGTCGGATGAGAGTCGAACTTGGGCTGGTAACCTGGAGGGCATCCGAGAGGGTCGTGAGGGAGATGATCGAGATCGATTGGGGATCGGAGCGAGAGAGGAGGGTGTTGAAGGTTGATTGGAAGGAGAGAGTGAAGAGGGGAGGAGGCCGTCGAAGGGGTAGTGGAGGGTGAAATGGAGAGAGGAAGGGTAAGGAAGCGAGGGTGGAGTGAAGATGAGGAAGAGGATCGAAGAGTGGCTTACGATCGAAGACCTCGGCGTCGGCGTCGGCGTCGGCGTCGACGAGGATGGGAAGAGGGATGGAAGTGAGTTGGGGAGAGAGAGAGGGAGAGAGAGAGAGAGAAGGGGTTGATTGCTGAAATCAAAGCAACTCAAGCTGGAGCTGTAGTATAGTGTAGAGAGTAGTGTAGTAATGGGGAATTGAGTCAGTCAAGTCAGGACTCTCACTCGATTGGAGGGGAGGGAGATCAGAGGAGAAGGAGGAACGGAGCAAGGAGAGAAAAACCAAGAACGATCGAACCTACTCTCACACCACGAGGGAGAGAGTGATAGCAGTACCAGTACGAGTACCAGTACGAGTACCAGTACCAGTACCAGCCTCGGGGTAGGGGGACCACAACAACAACAACAACAACAACAACAACAACAACCATCTCAGTCGATCGAGCAAGCATCTCACTCAACGATCAAATTATAGGCCCCACAAGAATAGATCACAGACTCATACCTACCTACCTACCTACGTACACATCTTCAAAATCACATCGAGACTGATCGATTTCAGAGCGGTTGGAAGGAACTCTCATCAACAATAATAGTCATAGTCTCGATTCAAACCACGTATCCTCACTCCCAACCCAACCTTACTCTCCAGTTTCAAGGGAGGTACTACTAACACTTGCTCGATCAGGCTAAACGATCGAGCGAGAGAGCTAGCCCGGTAGCTCAACATACATACTCATCACCATCACTACTTCTTCATCAACCTCGAATCGCGCTCTCTCTCTCTCTCTCTCTCTCTCTCCAACTGTATCCCTCGAAATTCATCCAGCACCTCGGATGGCGGAAGGGATGGCGGATCAGGTATCAGATTCACCCTATCATCTATAGAGATCGATTGACCGACTCATGATCACCCACCTCCTCACGATCCCCCGTCAAGGTTAAAGTGATAAACCGAGGAAACCCTCCGATCATTGTCCACTGATCCTTCGACCGATCGACCACCCTGGGCGCCCATCCTTCTCCCCATCAGCACCTGGTTCTTGACTTACGAGCCCTCTTGAGCCTTAGGTACCCCACTCACTCCGTCTGACTCAGAAACTCTCCTCATCTCTCGACCCTCGATCAGCTCTCCGTCGCTCCCTGTCTGGTTAACGAGCCATGGATCGATCGATCCCTAGGATCTTCTTCACCCTTCGGCTGCGGTTCTAGATCGCGATTTGATCGTGAACCAGAATAAACCTCAACAGAAACTTGAGAACAAGCTCTCTCAGAGGGGGGGGGTTCTGTAAACGATAGAGAGTTGGCCCTAATGGAGATCTCGAATCGAGTGAGAGTTTGGAGGAGAGAGAAGCTCAGGGAAGGATTCCGTGGGATTGGTTTGGATCGACAAGGACCATAAGACTCTAGTCTCTCCAGGCTTCAAACCGATCGAGGCTAAATTGTTTGAAGACAACCTCGTCGACATGTTGGAATGAGACCTTGCAGAACCTCAAGAGTCAATCACCGAGGGGGTGTTTGAAAGTAAGAGGGATAGAGAAACGATCTGGTCATCGAAAGTCCCATCTTCACATACTCCCCACCTAAGAGGAAATCTTGATCAGTATCGACCGAATCCTGAGACAAGGGTCTTGACTTGATGACGGTGTATGTATGTAGCTACATTTAGTTTTTGATGGTTGAGTTAATTTATCATCAAAACTTGATCACTCCAACATGACGTACCCTCTCATCCACTCAGGACCTACTCTTGAACCGACAAAAGAAAGTGTGAGACTCATTAAGAGCACTCTAAGAACTAAGTACGATCCCATTGATTCTTTACTCACTTTTTTTTTTGGGGGGAGGGTACTGAGGAACGAAGGGACTCTTGAGAAGGGACTCTTGAGGTTTTTGAATTACATACTGGGTCATGAATTAGACTCGTTAGAAAGGATCCCTTTAGATCTTGTGTTTTTCTTTTTCTTTTTGAACTCTGATCAGTAGTGTCATCAAGCGTTGGATCTGGTCGTTTGAAACCTATCGAACTTTTGAGTGTCTAGCAACCGCCATGAGCTTTGAACCATGCTTGTTCTAATCAACTCATCGATCCAATCCAATCCTCTCTTTCTTTCTTTCTTTTTTTTTGTGCGTATGTGTGTGTGTGGGGGGGGGGGGGGGGGGGGACATCGTTGAACAGATCGATTGGTTTCCAGCTGGTGCTAGTGCTTGTGTACCCCAGATGATCTATCCAAGATCAACCATGGTGGCACGGCACTCAGAATATAGAAATCCTAAGCCTTGGTGCCTCAGACCTTCGACTTCCTCTCATCGTATCATATCCCCCCATCCTGGTTCTCATCCTTCATGTTGGCATGCCATCTCATGATCCTCTGTTCGTATATCAGCCTTCATCACGTACTCGATCCCTTACACTCAGTCCTCCTACTTGAGTCTGAACCTTTGACGATCACTTTTTCATCCTACATCCTCCATCTCACTCACTCACTCTCTCTCACTCTCTCTCTCTCTCACTCTCTCTCTTTCATCCTCATGAGTTTGAACTAGGGTGGCGCCATCGATCAGCTTACTGGGGTGTAAGACAGAGGTTCTAGAGGTCGTTCTGAGTGTTCCCCCCCCCCCCACCCCCCTCAGATCCTGCTCTGAATCTCCTCCAGGATCCACTACCTCTGATCCTTCATCTTCCTGCTTCTCCAAAAACAAATTCTTAAAAACCATTTTTTTTTTGAGTTCTAAAACTTAATCTTTTTTTTTTTTTTTTTTTTTGGGGGGGGGGGGGGGGACTAAGTCCATCATTAGGTCCTATCAGGCTTACGAAAAACCCAGCCTTAGAAACTCATCTTATCTATTTTAATTTGATTAGCATCCCCTGTCATTCTTTAATCGTACGTACGTCACTTTCTGAAATGAACAGTATAACCTTTCACGGGTGTATTTCAAACTGGTGGGTTTCAAACATCAAATCTTTCATCCGTTCAGAATCATCATCCATCGTGGTGATCTATGATAGACACAACCTAGGAAGTGGACTGTAGCTCACAACGACTGAGGAGTTGACTCTTCTTCAACCATCAACAAAGTGTGGAAAAACTTTAGAAAACCACATCCCGACACTTGCCATATGCCAAGTAGCTGATCGGTTAGGAATTCAAAAACAAAAGTTGGGTCACCAAGTGTAGAAAGCTGAGCCACCAGGCACGTTGGGCGGACCCAGATACCCGAATGCAGATAACAAAGCAATAGACCAAGATAGAATGTACGACTCAACAACGGGCCCAGGACCAAGTTTGGGTCAACCGTGATGGGGCAGCAAACGTGATGGAGTCAGTGATTGGGGGTTGACAACATGAGAAATTTGGCAAGTCCCAGAGAGGTTACGGCAAGGTGACAACCCAAAAGGTACCCAAGACATAAGTAGGTAGGGCCCACCCCAGTACGGGAAATTAACTTGATGGTCTTGTGGCAAGTCATGGGAAAATTGTGCAGGTTGCCAGGTGGCCCGTCCTGAAACTGCAAAAAAGTGGACAAGAGTATAGGGGGATAGGGTCATAGGGAGCCTTGTTGATTACTATTGTATTTACTATATAGAGGCACTGGTTTCTGAGAGGACAAGATTCATTGAATCAAGAGTATTCAAACAAGGTTTTAAAATAGTCAAATCAACACTAGATTAAAATTTCAACCTAAGCTTTGAAGAGTAGTGTTCAAAAAAAAAAGGGCCCTTTCAGAATTATTTACCTCAAAGAAAACTTTGGAACTCGATGACCTTTCTATCCTTTTGCCTCTACAGCTTTGATACTGGAAAAGCTAAAAGAATCCTGGGGAAGAGTTTAACCAAAACCACAGATCAGAACTACTATTTACTTAAGCAAGGTTTGTCTGGACTACACTGTCAACATGCAAAAAAAAAAAAAAAAAAAAAAAACGTTAAAACCTTCACATCAATCATATCAAAACCAACATCCTCACTTCAAATCAACCACATCATCACCACTCATCAAGCTCTTGAATCTCTGCATGTCTAAAACCAACCTACAGAAATCTAGTTGAGCATGAAATCAAGCTGACTGATCTTCTTCTTCTTCTTCTTTTTTTTTTTTTTTTTTTCTTTTACTATTTTTGACTTTGATTCTGACTCTGATTTGGGATCTGACTGGTTATACTTGAATTTTTTTATGATAGTCTGATACTTATTACCCCCAATATAGATAGTGCACCTTCCTATGTATGAAAGGACAAAGACCCATTGTCACAAAGTGATAGGTAACACCATCAAACTTGAAAATGGACTGGTTTCTGGGTCAGTCTCATAGCCTTTTTTTTGTGTGTGTGTGGGGGGGGGGGGGGGTTGGGCCTTGCTTTTTGGTTCTTTGCAGGATCCAGGGGTATGGCACCCCCATCTCTTCTAAAACTTAAGCTTCCATCAGACGCTATGGGATTCTGTTGGAATCATTAAAGAAAAAAAAACTTTTGGAGATGGTCAGAAAACCTCATGTCTTCCCAATCAAATCTTGGAATCCTCAAAAAAAATAATAAGAAGAAGAAGAAGAAGAAGTTCTGCTATCCAGCTTTCAGTTGGTCTGTGTTCTCAAATTTTAATTGAGCAGATATTTGTTATCTATAAAATATTATTGAAATTGGATATGGAACATTCCACTTATGTTTTCAAAGATTCTTAAACATTTGATGACCAACAAAGGAAGAGTTTAAAAATTTATCACATTTAATGAGGACTGAATGATTTTTAGGTTTTAATTCATTTTCCAATGGAAACATCATCCCCTTGATTTAAAAAACCCAAACTTGATGGAAACCAATATTGTTATTTGAATAAACTTCAATTTATTCTTTAATTATAATTTTTTTTTTTTTTGGATACTGCCCAATCATCCTTTACTTTGTTAAATCACCTAATCTGTTTTTGGTCAGTTTTTTTTTGTTTTTTGATAAAAATAAGAAGTTAATTGACCTACATTCTGGGATTCTGGGTTTCTTTCATTATTTATGGGTCTTCAATCAAATTTTGGATTGCTTGACAACCTCAGAACTACTCTGATGAAGAAAAATGACTCTGAGGAAAATCTACTTATTACAGTGGTGTATATATGGTCCCAGAATACAAGAATGTTTCTCCTGACCATTAACATCAAAACAATTTCAAATATCATGTAGCCCAACCAAGATTTCAAATCAAACATTCCATAGGAGTCCTGAACAAGAGATGGAACAGCTTAAAAGAAATTTTAAACCAGCTCCAAAAATTCCAAAAAAAAACATGAAGATATTCATTTGATGGATCATCTGTTGTGTTATTCTTCATAATTCAATGACCAAAATCAAAGATGAATGGGATTAAATTCTTTAAGATGATGATTTTCCTGATCCTCTTCAAGCCATTAAAGTCTCATCTCATCCTTCATATTTTTCTATTCAGGATATAATCTTACCCCTCAATCTAGCTCAATTTGATTTATGAATTATCTTTTGAAGAATTTTTAAAAAAAGAGAAAAAAGAACAATACCATGGCTGTTGTGGTGGCTATTTATAGAATTTTGGCTCAGCGGTGGAACAGCAGCAAAATAAGGATCAGAAGTGGGAAGATGAGGGATCTGAAGCACAATAGGAGCAAAAGCTGAGCCCAACCTTTTGACTAGTCCAGTGGAGTTGGATGCCAGATATGCAGTCAAAATAAAATAATCCTGATCCAAACTCTTGCCTATTTCAAAACAGGGAGAAGGATCCAGTCATGTTTGGCAAATTGTGTACTTATGATATTGAAATTGGAACTGTATGTTTATATTTGTGGAGAAGCTTATTGCTAGATCAAGCAATTGACAGACTAAAAAGTATGCATTTGAAGACCAAATATGGGGTATGCAAGTGGGTTGAAGATTGGAAGGTGATTTTTGGGAAAGGGTTTGCAAATCTCAAGGGAACAGTATGCAGAGATTGGAGGATATCTGCCAAGGAGGGTCAATAGGGATCCTCCAAGGTAGGCATACTGTGGCGGGTCAACTAGTAAGACTATTGTTTATCACAAGATGTTATAAATATGCATTCAGGCAGATCAGGGCTAGATGGATCATAGATTGGATCAGTCAAACTCAATTTTGAGGGTGGATAAGGAGGAAAGGTAGTGCAGAGGGGCCTTTTTTTTTAATGTTCTTTCTTGTTCTTCTAGTCTGATTTGGGGTTTTTATATATAAGGCCATGGTTCTATTTATGAGCAGGGGGGAAGACTCAAGGAGTTTAGGAGGAGGTACATTATATTATCAAAATATGCTTGTATCAAGGGAATTCTTAAAGCAGATTAATAGCACAAATAAAAAATAAAGTTTTTAAGATTAATCATTGTGGAGTTGTGTCTAGGAAGTCTTGCAGAGAAGTTTATCAGTTATTAGTAGTGAAGTTTAGATAAAGTAGGACAAGAGTAGAATAATTCACAGACTTGAGCAATTTTTTTTTGCAGATATTTAGTTCTGTCCACTATTTTTCACTACATTGGTTTTTTTTTCTTTTCTTTTCTTTTCTTTCTTTTTTTTCTTTGGGGGGGGGGGGGGGGGTTAGGGGTACATCCATCCACCTCAACCCCACCAAAAAATAACCAGGACCCATCCAACTCACTTGAAAAAATACCAGCTCAGCCCCACCACATCAACCTCATGAATCCAACCAAAGTAAGCCCCCCCCATTTAAACTATTCTGATGCTTACATTTTTATTATTAATCCTCATAATCCTCAATCCCTCCCATACATTTCTCATGAATGAATTCAAAAATCTACCTTAAATTCATTTGTATGGTTTGATGGATCAAATATTCTCTCTCCCTTCTTTTCTCCCACTAGGAACCCAACATACTCACCAGGTAAGTCCCCTCATTATCCTCACCCCCTCACATCCATTCCTTGTAGATATTTTTTCAATTTGTTGTTCTGATGTGGTGGCTCAACCCCCCCCCCCCCCCCTGCCTTTCTTTGCTTCACCTAAGACCACAAAGTGCTCATCAGGTGAGTCCGCTATCCTCTCATCATTCTAACCCCCACACATCCATTTCTTGAAAATTTTATTGAAATTTCATGGTCTGATTTGATGGCTCACAAAATATAACCCCCCCCACCTCCTTCTTTTTTCAAACAGGTAACTAAAGGTACTCACAAGGTTATTTACCTTGTCATCCTCACCCCTGCATATCCATTCCTGGAAAAAGTAGTTGTGAGTCTCTTTAAAAATTGTTTTCTGATTTTCTTTGATGATGTATTGCCCTTTATTCCCTCTCATATTTTCTCCTAAAATTATCTCCATACATCGTATCCCTCCATGATGGCCTTCCAGGTTCATGTCATGATTCATATGTGTTCAATTGGATGCAAATTGCCCAACAGCCAGGGAACTACTTTGACCAAGATCAATACCTTCTAGCCAATTCAGCTCATGCTTGTTATAATTATGGCCAGAAATTATCTTAGGAAAATGATCAGTATTTAAAGCAAAAGAAATTCTGGAAAACCTTGTGTCAGTAATTGCTTGATGGTCTCTCACAATGGGGAAACACGTTGGATGATATTGTTAATGAATTTGATTGGATGATGAAGGGATGATGGAAAACAGCAGGGAGAAGAGCTCCTTAAGTAAAAAAAGATTGGCCTCTTGTGAGCCCATGATACAACAAGCCAAAAGGCAAATTTTCCGCCCCAAAAGATCTCTACAGCCCCTACAGGCCTTGTTACTTGGTTTGGGATACATCAGCCCACATGGCATCAGTCCCTGTACCATTATTACCAGCCTATTCTGGTTCATTCTGGTGTTTCCACCATTACGGGGCTGAACCAGCCCCTTTGCTGTTCAATCCCCTGGCTGGTTGTCTGTTAAAACAAGCCCAGTTACTCTTATTTCCTTACTTATGGTGCAAGACTCCAAACGGTGCTAGGCTTTGGCAGTTCTGTGGAGGGGAAAGGTGCTGTTTAGGCTGCCCTCCTGAGTGTTACAAAAATATTTAAATGTAAACAAGATCAAAGTCCAGAAACTGGTAAAAGAGGGACCAAAAGTAAGAGGATAAAGGTGATAGTAGTCGGTAGCTGGGTAAACAACACTATTTGAGACAAGAGGATCCTGGGGAAAACTTGAATAGAAGAAGTCAAGGATTGTTCAGAGTTCAACAAGACAAGGCAATTGTAAGTGACAACACCCACAAGCTAATAGCTCTGGTCGTCAGCAGAAGCTTAGGAAAGATCAACTCAATCCCAAACAACCTCCAGGTTCTCAATGAACCTGCCCAACTCTCTGCAATCAAGCGCTTGAAGGGTACCAGATAACTTTGGGTGGCTGCACAAGATAAAGCTAATTGTTTGAAGAGGCTCTAGAAGCAAAACAATAACTGATCCAAACAAGGATAACCCAACACTTCTAAAGGGACTCAAGAGTAGCATGGCGGAATTCAACTTCAAAAGAGATGAGGGGAGGTTTAAAACTCCAGGTTTTAAGCTTAATAAAACCTCTTCAGTCAAACGTGACTGGTTCCAGAAAGATAATCAAAGGATGATCAGGACCAGTATGGTTGGATAAAGGGGTCAGGAGTGGTGTAATACACTCAAGAATTCAATCAGTTGAATTCTTCTTCAACAAGCAAGGCTATTGGTTGGTGATAAGGATCAAAGATCAGGGTTTGAGTATGGGGGCTCAAGGATCAAGGGGCAATCATAGATATACCCAAATTTTAGACTCAGATGAAGGGGAATGAGACCCCACGGATAATGTATTTCAAGGTGATAATGATGATGATATTCCATGGTAGGATAGGATCTGATGTGATGCTCTGTCCCCCCCTCCCAAAATGCAGGGGGAGCGCCATCCTTATATGGGCAGGAGGCCCTGTTAGACTATGTACAACTGATTCTACAAATAGAGCAGATTTTTTTTTTCTCAGATTTTCAGGTGATCAGAAAAATTTGATCACTCAGGCCAGTGGAAATCCAGCCTCCCTGACCGGGGTGGGATCCTTCTCATCCCTTCACCTCTCCTGCGTCCGTCCGTGGACGGACGCGGGCAACAATACCAGGATCACCCACCCCTTGCCCAAAGGCAGAAGGGGTGGGAAAGGAAATGGAACAGACCGCCCACGGATGTCCACAGGCGGTAGACAACGTTTTCCCACCCCCACCCAAAGATGGAAGGGGGTGGGAGAGTGGAAGATGATAATGAGCAATGGATCAATAGATGGGAAGGTTGATGATCAATGGCTTGGTGACAATCACGGCAAGTGCAGCTGGGGCAACCAAGGGGTTGAGGTGCTTGAAGGGCTGATCTTGATCACGAGTGCTTTGAATCCAGTTGCAATGCTCGGGCAACTTGAGACCAAAGGAGTGGATGATCAAATTGGATGGATGAGTCAAAGGATGGGATGATGATGATAATGATGAGGGATGATGAGTTGGTTTTTGGTTGTTGAGTGATGGACAATCGTAGACCTGCTTGCAAACAACAATTGGGTTGACTGATGGAGGAGGATTGATTGGAGGCTGATTGAGGTGGGGTGAGCAAGATGGGTTGAAGATTGGAAGCATTGTTGGAGAGGGTTGAAGTATTGGAGGAGGTGGAAGGAGAATGAAGGGAGGAAGAGGGTAGTGGGGGGATAAGGATGATCTTGAAGGTTGAGAGGATTGATTGATGATGAGAGCTTGGAGGGAGAGGATGATTGGGATGGAGGGGGATATCTTGGGCCAAGCAGGTCTTGGCCCGCAGGTTTGGCCAAAAGGAAGGGGGGAGAGAAGAGAGAAGGGATCAAACTTGCTACCTAGATGGTGAGGCCAAGAGAGCCCTTTCCTAGACCAATGGGAAAGAGGGATGTTTTACAGGATGAGTAAATTGGAGAAGTGATACTGAAAAAGAAATTTCAATTTTTTTTTTTTTTTGGATAAATGACACCTAAATAAAAGAGTCGTAGAAAAAAAATTTGAATTTTCCGCATCTGGTCCAGGGTGTCCAGATTTTGTCAACACAATGGCCTGGTTGCCTCATGCAGCCAGCCCCTGGACCCACATATGGGCCAGGTGGGACCCAGGACTCACCTGGGTCCGGTCTCAACCTCACTTGGAGGGGGTGTAATTGGCAGACATGCTGCCCCCCCCTCTTTCTCTCAAATTCCTGGTGGGGGCGGTCAAATCCCCTCACCAGGGGCCCTGGGGGTCAATAACCCCAGGGTGTTGTCAGGAATAGTGGGCTGGGGGGTGGTCAGATCCCCTCAGCCCATTGCTCCTCCCCCTTGGTAAAGAGGGGGGGGGGGGGGAGAGCGCCCCTCTCAATCGTGGGGGGGTGGTCAATTCCCCTCCACCGCCGGTCACCTCAATGCAACCGGCCTGGCCACCTCTTTTGGTGGGGGGGTGATCAAGTCCCCCCCACCATGACCAGTTGCCCCTTGCAACCGGTCGCTGGCTGGTTACAACCAGCCAGCCCTCCCCCTCCCCCTTGCAATGGCGAGCAAGGGGAGGGAGAGGAGCCAGAACTACCAGCCCCGCGGCCGCCACCCAGCGCGGCAGCCGCGAAGACGGCCCGGCGCAGGCCTTTGGGCCCCATAGACGGGCCAAAGGCAAAAACAGCGGCCCCAAGCGGGCCGTGACACGGGCAGAAGCCCCAAGCGGGTTGCAACACAGGCAGCGGCCCCAAGCAGGCCGCGACGCGGGCAGCAGCCCAAACTGGGCTGCAACAAGGGCGGCGGCCCCAATGGTCCTCCCCAAGCCCAAAAACTAAGTAAGAAATACTTTTGCGGGCCAGCCCGTTGTGGTGTCAATTTATAGACACGGATTGGGGACTGCGTCGCAGCTGCGCACTCAGCATTGGAGGCAAGCGGGCTCAGCATTAGGGTATGCGGAGTGCTCAGAAGTGGCAGCTGCTGGATCAGCAGCAGCCGCTGTTTGGCTCCGCACCTGGTGGACGGGTCGGGCTCAGCATTGAATGCGGTGTGGGCGGCAATCCACCCCGGAGATTGTATTTGGAAGGTAGTGCGCTTGACTAGGTTTGCGGGCGTGCCGGTTCGGATACGTAGGGGCAAAGCAATCCGTGGGCTATGAAGGAACGGATGAAGCGCGCGCGCAAGCGCGCGGATCATGCCGGATATTACCAAACACCCACGACGGGCATGGACAAATGGATACGGAGAGGTGCGGGGGGCTCCGAGTAGGGCGCGGTGCAAGGACCCCGTCATGAGAAGGACGAACCAGATGAATGGAACGGAGTACGGACGACGGGGGGAGTTTGGTATGGAGGTGGTGGGGAGAGGAGGCTAGGGTTTCTGTTTTGGGATTGTTTTCTGTTTCTTTGTCATACTGTCATTTGCGCGTGTAATTAGGTTAGGGTTGAGGGGGAGGACTTATCCTCACTCCCAACTCGGGGTTAGAGGAGGGGCATGCATGGATGCAGAAGAGGAAGAATCACATCACATCATTGGATTGGATCACTCATCTCACCAAGAGATTAAAGGAACTCATACCGGATACACATCCAGGTGGAAAGTTCTTAGGATTGAAGGATTGGCGATTTCTCTCTCTCTCTCTACTTTTCTTTATCTCTTTATCTCTTTATTTCTATTTCTCATTTGAGTGCAACTTTGGACATCCTCATCTCCTTTCAAACGCAGGGAACCGTTAACTTCCAAACCTTGGGACAATTATAGGGGGATAACCTTTATTCTTTCCACACCGTCTGGCCAAGTATGTCCAGAATAAACCTTGGGCCCAATTAAGCCCATACAGGCCCATCTGGCTGTACTTGCCCATATCCCCCACTGGGCCCGTTAGGGCCCATGTACCAATGAGCCTGTTTCACACGTTTTGAGGCCAGTTTCCCCAAATCAGTGACATCCACACAGGTCTTTATGGTCTGTGTGAGTGTCCAATGGGCCGTAGAGGCCCATATGTGCACCCCATTTGGATTACACTTATATGTAGCACACGCGTAAATGCATAGGTGTTTTAACAATGCTAGTGGCAAATATGTGGCTCCAGAATACCCAAACGTTTCATCTAAAAATCAAGGAAAAACCAATTTTAACTATTATCTTGCCTAATCAAAATTTTGGATTGAGCATGCCATAGGAGTCCTGAAAGGAAGATGGGCCAGCTTAAGGGAAATGCAAAACCAGCTTCAAAACCCCAAAGACATGAAGTTCCTCATCAACTGGATTATCACTTGTGTAATATTTCACAATCTGTTGGCCAACATCAAAGATGAATGGGAAAAAATATTTGAAGATGATATTCATGACCCACCTCAAGTCATCCCTGTCTCATCTTGTCCCTCATCTTCTTCTATGAGAGAGCGGATTCTTCCTCTCACCCTTGCTTGTTTTGATGAGTAATGTTTGATTTTTAAATAGGTGAAAAATAACTTCACAGTAGGTTTTTTTTTTGGTTGTTCACCCAAGTTTCCAGGCTGAGTAGTTTTTTTTTTTTTTTTTTTTTGGATAAACTCTCAGAAAAAGAAAAGAAGGACATCTACTTTGTCACCACTTTCCTTCATGGCTCAAAAGAATTTGTCAACCCAGTTGGTACTTCAAGATCTTGGGGTGGAAAAATGTGGGCAGTTGGATGGCAAAAATTGATGCACCCTTTGGAGTTATTTGGACATTATGTGAAGAAATCATCGATTGGATCTTCTCCTCAAGTGTATGCTTTCCTCAAACTTAAGGCCAACAAAGTATCCCAAATTCTAGGGCAAATCTTTTTCAATTTGGCCAAACTTTCCTTTGAATCAAACTGTGATACCATGAAGGACAACAAAATCCCCTCTTTCTCTTCCATGAAGGACAAAAAAATCCCCTCTTTCTCTTCCTTGGAATTTGTTTCCAAGCCTACACCTTTTGATTGCTCCCCACACATCACTTTCACCTTGAATTCTTTTTACAACTCTCCTTATATTGACAAAGGCAACATCTCTGGCTACTCCTTTTTACTTGTGGTTCCAACCAAGAAATGAAATGGTTGGCTTATTGAAAATACAGAAAAATATCAAGTATTGGATGGCCAATTTTTTTTTCCTGACATTGGCTTTGGAATTGATTTCAAGCAAAAAGGTATATTCAAAAAGGTTTGGGAAGCTCATAAGTACAATCACTGTAACTTTCCTGCTGTGGACACAGCAAGCAATACCAAAATGGACATGTCACTTCAAATTAATAAAACAACCAGAAAAACTTGTAGGGACTTGAATAATGGTCAAATTTACTCTAGAAAAAAATATAAATAAAAACAAAAAAGATCTGTATGTTGGTGGGGTTAAGAATACTCTCAAATGTTGTAATCAAAAATAATTTTTTTTGTTTTTATTTCACCCATGAAAATATATTTACAAGCACAGCATTCAAGTTATCTGCTTTATTTCATCTACAGTTCTACTGCTACCAATGCAAGCCAATGTCACGCTTTTCACTTAAGGAATATTGTCTTCACCACTTCGAAATGTCCTCTCCTCAGTACCATCTACCTCAGTCTAAAAGCGTGACACAAATAAAAGCACAACATCAATGGTGCAATCCGCTATTTCCTCTGGCTTGTGCTGACCTTCCAATCTTGGCAACCAACTCAGTATATACTTGCAAACTTTGCAGTTAACTCCATACCAGTTGACCATCCATTATGAGATCCAATCTCCTTCCCTGGCCAATCAACGGCCTCGGACTTCCATCTTTGGTCATGCATTGTTTGTTAGTTTGCATCTACGTCTAACCAAGCCGTCACTACTGTATAGTTCGCAATTGGACTAGTCCCTACCCTGCATACACTATTACCTCTCATTTGCATTACCTTCAACATCACTCGCTCCTATCCCAATTCGTCATGCAATTGTACACTCAGATTCTATTGTCTTGCACTTACGCTAAGACCTCGGATCTATACCACTGCTTCATTTCCTATTCCGTTCCTGTCATTCATTTCCTCACCGCTTCACCTGTAGTTAGCTCATCACCAGGTTGTATCTAGTCACTTTGGATTACCTTATAAGGGCTATCCCCTTGCCTGATGATTGTCTCCTCAGTTAGTTAATTTCATACGTTCTCGCATTTTGCTGCAACCTAGTTATCACATCGGACTCAGGTTGAGTTTCCTTCTTTGGAAAACCTTCCATTCATCTCGCCGTTTGTTGAAGTGGCATAACCTAGTTCGCACTTTGCAACTGGGTTTTGCTATTCGCACTTGCCCTCGCACTTGGTATTCCTTTGCGCTCACAATCATCTAAGAATTTCCCTATAGTACGTGGGGTGGTTGTGTGACCGTAAATTAACTAACTCAACTCTATATTGTAGCCTGCCAACCTATAATAGACTTCTTCTTTCTCGATGTCATGTACTCGCTCAACCGGGAACGCTTCCCTCGCCCCTTACAATGATGAGATCCATTGGGTAGGGAGAACCAGCGCTCCTTGGGCCCAACAACCCTTAGATCCAGTTCCTCCTTCCAAATTGCCATCTTTGGAACCTCTCAATGATCCTTGGGCTCCTCTACAGGATGCTCCGACGGACCCTCTTGCGTAATTTGCAGACTCCAACCATTCTTCCAATGAAACCTTGACTTGTGGTAGACCAGGGGTTTGCACTACTTCTCTCAAGCCCAATGCTCCGACCCTGCTTTTGACATTGATCCAGGCCCTCACTCATGGTGCCCAGCGATCTAGTCCAAGCACTCCTAGTTTTTGCACTCCGGGCATGAACAACCTGATCACTTTACTGGAGAACACCCTCATAAGCTTAGATCCTACCTACAGTCTTTTAAAATCATCTTTTCAAACGACTCCAGAAATTTCCCTTCCAATAGACATAAAGTTATGTATGCTTCCTCCTTCTTAGGAGGTAGAGCCTTGCAGTGGTTCAAACCATACCTCAAACTTTTGTCCAACGACAGTCCCACTTGTATTCTCCAAAACTGGGAAAAGTTTGAGCAACAATTGTTCACCCTGTTTGGCAATCCCAATGAAGTTTGAAATTCCAAATACAAACTTAATAGTTTAGTTATGAAGGAGAATAGTAGAGCTTCCATTTATATTTCTCATTTTTGACCTTGAAGTCTTGCATCCAGTGGAACAAGGCCGCTCTTCTATTCCATTTCCAAAAGGGTTTACCGGCACGCTTAATCAAACAGCTTTCAGTTGGAGGTCATAAGACAACCTCACTTCAGCAGCTAATTGATTGAGTGATTGAGCTTGATAATGGCTATCATGACAAGAATTGCTCTTGGCGAAGCAACAATGGACCATCCACCTCGGCTCTGGGGTGGACTACTCCTTGAAGCAAAACACAAGGAACCCAAAACCATCCAAACCAACCCCAACTTTGAACTCCAACATGAAAGGGAAAGCCGTCGCCGAAACACTGAAGTTCTTGGACAAGGAAACCGGGATGCTTCAAAGTGAGGAACGGCTGCAAAGGGAAAAGAACAGGCTGTGTATGTATTGTGGTGGTAAACATGATGTTGACAGCTGTGCAAAGCGGTTAGCGCGTGAAGCGGCTAAACAGTCAAAAAATTAGCTTGTAGTTTTTCTGATACTTGCAAGGAAAACTACACATTATCTAAATCACCGTGAGTAAATCTTTGCACTTGCAAGTCACTAGGTTCTCTGAGTTTGAGATTTATCCTATTCCATTCCAACAACACTCCTTATCAAGTATTACTTGATTCGGGCGCTAATGTTTCCTTCATCAGTGAATCTTTTGCCACTTCAAAAAATCTTACGCATTCCGAGATAGATAAATTTCCCATCTATCTAGTAAGTAGTCCGACTGAACAGTCTTATTGGGTTTCCCAAAAGGCAAAATGGACCTTTGCATTTTCCAATTTCCCCAGCTTTGAATGGGATTTATTTGTCTTGGCTATACCCGGAATGGATGATACCATTCTAGGCCATGATTTCCTAGTTTACTGGAACCCGGATGTGAATTGGAAAGAAGGAGTAATTAACCTTTGAACCTTGCACCCCCAGAACGCTAACCTTTCCATCAATCAGGAATTAAAAAGCCTACCTGACACTGTCATTGAGTTGGATGACACTTTTCCGCCAGGAGATTTGCAATATCCTGACCTTCATTCTCAAATTCCCTCTTCAGATTTAGGAGTTATCGCTTACCTATCCAGCTTACCTCTTTCCTGTTCCTTCAAAGAGAAACAGACACCAACCAAAAGGTGTATTTTGAGCTCCCTAATCCTCTCGCACCATGCAAGCACCTCAAACCCGGTGCTCAAAGATGACGAGATTGAAGATTTAGAAATCATTCGAGAGTCTTTACCTTTGTTTTATCAGGACTTTGCTGACGTCTTTTCAGCTGCAAAAGCAAATAAACTGCCTCCATTCCGTCCTTATGATCACAAGATCAAACTTACTGGCCCACTTCCGGCACCAGGACCAGTTTACTCTCTCTCAACGCAAGAATCAATTGCGCTTCAAGACTACATTGCGGAAAATGTAGCGAAAGGATTTCTTCAACCAAGCAATTCAAACACCGGTTCCCCTGTCCTATTTTTACCAAAAAAGGATGGCGGACTTCGCCTTTGTGTTGACTACAGGAAACTGAACCAGGTAACCCGGAAGAATGCCTATCCAGTACCGCCTATGTCACATCTTCTTACCCTCTTCCATGGAGCTACTCATTTCTTGAAGTTAGACCTTTGAGGTGCCTATAACCTAATTTGCATTAAGGAAGGTCATGAGTATTTAACTGCAATGAGAACCCGGTTTGGCAGCTATGAGTATACCTTCATGCCTTTTGGCCTCTGCAACGCTCCTTCCACTTTTCAACATTTTGTCAACAACATTTTCTCCGATCTCCTAGGTAAATACCTCGTGGTATACCTCAATGATATACTAGTCTACTCAAGAAACCTCAAAGATCACATTGCACATGTGCAAGAGGTGCTACAGCGACTTTTCAAGAATGACCTGTTTGCAAAAGCCTCTAAGTGCGAGTCCATTCCTCTTCTCTTTATTTTTTAGGTGTTGTAGTCTTTCAGCAAGGACTATCGATGGAACCACCCAAGAGCAAACGCATATTGGACTGGCCCCCACCTTCTTCCGTTAAATCTCTTCAAGTTTTCCTTGGTTTCAGTAATTTCTATAGAAGGTTTATTGCGCATTACGCCGAAAAAACCATGAATCTTACTAACCTTCTTCAAAAAGAAACTCCTTTTATTTTTACCAAACAGGCTGCTTTGGAGTTCGAAGCTCTGAAGAAAGCGTTCACCACTGCTCCAATACTTGCTCACTTCAACAAGCTAGCTTGCACTATTGTCAAAACAGACGCAAGCAACTATGCAATTGCAGGAGTCATCTTGCAGTTTTCTCCTTCCACTTCTCTGTTTCACCCCGTAGCTTTTGAGTCTCGCAAGTTGCTTGCTGCAGAGCTTAACTATGAGATTCATGACAAGGAACTTCTCGCAATTGTTTATTGCTTGAAGAAATGGCGTTCATACCTTTTGAGTCTTAGGGAATCCTTTGAGGTTTTAACTGATCATAATTCTTTGAAGTATTTCATGAGTTCAAAATTCCTCACACGTAGACATGCACGTTGGGCCGAATACCTCTCTGAGTTCCACTTTACAATCACGTACCGTCCTGGGAAACAAGCGGTAGTTCCTGATGCTTTATCACGTTGGGACGACATTTACACAGGGGGGCAGGGGGGGGGGGAGCACCTTTGCCAAAAACAATCCTGAAAATGTTAGGACACTCTTCTCAACCCAATCTGCCCAACTCAGTTTGATCATTGGTTGCTTACAAGATTTGGCTTCCGAACTCCAACAAGCTCAACGCGACGACCCCAAGTGCATCAAACTTTGCAAAAGTGCAAACTTATTAGGTAGTAGTTACAGTATAGATGATAATGACTTTTTAGTTTATGATGATCATATAGTAGTACCAGATAATTCTTGCATTAAGTGAGATATCTTTGAGTCACGGCATGATTCTCCGCTTGCTGGTCATTATGGGCAGGATAAAACCTACCAATTGATTGCATGAGAATTCTACTGGCCTGGTATGACCAAAGAAGTAAAAGACTATGTTAGCGCGTGCTATGATTGCAATTGTAACAAGTCCTTGAAACACCGGAAGTATGGGCTGCTCCAGCCACTTCCAATTCCGCCTCGTCCTTGGCACTTGCTGTCTATGGATTTCATCTCTCAATTACCTTCTTCTAGTGGATATGATGCTATCCTAGTAATAGTAGATTGCTTCTCAAAGATGGCTTTATTTTTACGCAGTAATGTGACGGCCTCTTTGGAAGACTTGGCTAACTTGTTCATAGAATATGTATTTTTGAAACATGGTCTCCCTGATAATATAGTTAGTGATCGTGGATCTCTGTTTGTCTCAAGCTTTTGGACCTTTCTATGCCAACATTTGAAGATCACTCGCAATTTATCAACGGCTTACCACCCGGAAACGGATGGGCAAACCAAGCAAGTTAATCAGATCCTCAAACAATATCTTTGAATGTATGTCGCCTATCAACAAGACGACTGGTTGCAATGGCTCCCACTAGCCGAATTTGCCTACAACAACTCCACTCATTCCTCCACCAAACAGTCGCCCTTCCAAACTCTTTATGGTAGAAACCCAACTTTCTCTTCCCTTCACGTAGCACCTTCTCAACCTGCTACCAATTACCTTGAACAAATTCAATCCCTTCAATTGCAACTTTGAACCAACCTCAAAGAAGCAAACCAGCGCTATAAGGAGCAAGCAGACCGATCTCGCACTTTGGCTCCAACCTTTGCAGTAGGAGATCAAGTATGGCTCGATGCTCGCAACATTTGCAGTACTTGCCCAACTTGCAAACTCTCCAAAAGAAAGCTTGGCCCCTTTAAAGTAGAATCAGTCATCTCCCCTAACGCCTTTAAACTTACTTTACCTGCGAAATGGCAAGGTATCCACCCGGTCTTTCATGTGTCTCTCCTAGAGCCAGCTCGAGTCCTATACCCGGGCAAGACTCATCCCCCTCCTGAACCGGTCACTGTCCTCAATCATCAAGAGTGGGAAGTAAGCCGTATTCTGGATTCCAGGTTACACAAAGGAAAACTTCAATACCTAGTTGAATGGTCTGGCTTCTAGTCCGACAAAGATCGCACCTTGTGGGAACCAGCCCATCACCTTTGCAACTCACCCAATCTGATTCGAGAATTCCATGCGAGCTACCCTTGCAAACCTCGGCAATCATGATCCCATCCCATCCAATCCCATTCCATTCCATTCCACATTCCATCCCATCCAATCCCATTCCATTCCATTCCACATTTCATCCCATCCAATTCCATTCCATTCCACTCCACATTTCATCCCATCCAATCCCATTTCATTCCATTCCACATTTATCTTACTCAATCACATTCCATTCCATAGTTCATCCCATTAAAACCCATTTTATTTCACCATCATTTCATCAATTAATTCCTCCATCTCACTGGGTTATTCTTTTCTCATTTTCCCTTCATTTCCACTTATTATTTACAAAAAAAATAATAATAATAATTCTATTTTTTAATACAAAAAAAAAATATACATTAAATTACAAAGTTTCTTTTATTTCTTCCTCTGCATCCTCCCAATTCGCCGTCAATTCCGCAACCATGGACCAACAGGTATCAAGGTCTTCATCGTTGATCAATGCGGACATTCTTTGAAGTACCAGCACCTCCGTTACGATGTGCCTCTCAAAAATCTCCTTGCACCTCGCAACCCAAGCTTGCTTTGGCCGCGCATTCCATCCACCTTCCTCTAAGAGCTCTTCATATGCTCTCTTCCTTTGGCCACCCAACATGCCTTCTCCAATATTGTCCGTCAGGCGCCTTGCATCCATCTTGACCGGCAATATGATTTTCACTGGATCCGCTTTGCCTTGGCCCTCCATCCCTTCCATCCCAGCCAATTCCTCCCTTCCATCTCCTTCATTTCCTTCTTCTAATTCAGCCGCTTCCTCTTTGTTCTCTCCACTTCTGTTTCCTCCATTTTCCTCTTCTCTTTCCGCTGCATTTTCTTCTCCCTCCCTTGTTTCCTCGGTGATAACTCCTACCGGTTCTGCACCGGATACCTCGCCTTGCACCTCGGCATTCATCTGGGTCCCCGGGTTTTCAGTCGGCGGTCCCCAGTAAGGTGGTGGTGGTGGTGGTGTGTTAGTAGTATATCTTTGAAAACAAGGAAACACTAGCAAACAAGCAAACAATTAGTTATTATTTCAAGTTCATTAGTTAGTCCTGATTAGTACTCACCAGGCACTCGCGTCCCCAAGTATTCAATCTCCGGCAATGGTGGTATTTTGTAATTGACCCTTGGCGCGGACCTACGACTTTGCATCTCCCTTGATGATTCCAAAGGACCCTTGACGGTGTAGAAACTCCTGAGGGATTATGTAAATGATTTAGCAAATAGCTTGCTGGCAGTCCTTGAAGGGGAATTTAGTATTACTTCTACTCCTTTAGAGTATTAGTAACACTAAGAGTGGTTTTGAATTGCCTGCCCTTCTAGTACTATAGTAAGTCTGCACAATAATTTATTTAAATTAATGGCTGGTTTCTTTGAGACATAGTATAGGTCTCAGATCAGATCTTGATTGGTTATTAATTGTTATTGGTAGGGTTGTTGAAGAATGGACCAGATGTATTGGCTTATTGGTTAGTGGTTGATCAGATATGTGTGATCTTTAACCAATATACCAATATTAAAGGGTTCAAGGGTTTTATCAAAGGGGTGGTTCAGGAGAGGACCCAAGGATGGGTTTACCCACAGGGGGCCGGGTAGAGGAAAAAAAGGGTTGGCAGTCCCTTTTTGTTGTGCTCTCTTTCATTGTAAGGGTAATTATTGAGTGATGGGTGGTTTCCTTTAATTTGGTGCTGAATAGTTCAGGTCACAGAAGAACCCTTATTCAAAGCACCTAATGGGCTGGTTTCAATGGTTGATGAGGTTATAGAATTGGTCTTTGATTTCCTTTTTTTTTTATTGTTACACTGAAAATCTCCTTTTTTTTTATATCTGGGTAGGACCACAGATGATTGGGTGGTAATTGGATGATGAGTAGTTGATGAGTGGGTGGAGCTCCTGGATGGTGGATGATGATGGTGATGGTAGTGGGGGATACAACCTGGATAGGGCAGAGAGGCCCTCCTTAAATAGAAAATCTGGTCCTCAGGGGATGCTCAGGGCTGCCCCTGAGGGTGCCCTGGGGCTTCCCCTGTTACAGTGGGATACAGGTACATGAGACATTTTAGCTGGTTGGGAAAATCTAATACAGTTACATGAGGCATTTATGCTGGTTGGGAAAACCTAATACAGTTACATGAGGAATTTCTGCTGGTTGGAAAGAGGTTGTACTGGGGTTACATGCAGGCACTTGCCTACATTAATTGCTGTGTAGTGCTGGGTTGAATTTGTGCTGTGGTGAACTGGTACTGGTGGGTTGTTTGGATCTACATGGTCCTAGCTGCCTGCATATATTGCTGGGTAGTCCTGTGGTATTTTCACTGGTGGTTGTTTGGTTACACATGGCCCAGACTGCCTGCATACATTGCTGGGTAGTCCTGTGGTGCCTGTACTGGTGGTTGTTTGGATCTACATGGCCCTAGCTGCCTGCATATATTGCTGGGTAGTCCTGTGGTATTTGTACTGGTGGTTTTTTGGCTACACATGGCCCCAGACTGCCTGCATACATTGCTGGGTAGTCCTGTGGTGCCTGTACTGGTGGTTGTTTGGATCTACATGGCCCAGACTGCCTGCATACATTGCTGGGTAGTCCTTTGGTGCCTTGTACTGCTGGGTGTTTGGTTACACATGCTACTGGCTGCATAAATTGCTGTGTGGTGCTGAGGGTTGTTGTTACTGGTAGTTTATTTGGTATCACATGCTACTGGCTGCATGTACTGGTGGTTGTTTGGTTACACATGGCCCAGACTGCCTGCATACATTGCTGGGTAGTCCTGTGGTGCCTTGTACTGCTGGTTGTTTTGGTTACACATGGCCTTGCTTATGGTTCTGAGTATACAGGTGAGGTGATTGGTTGTATGTTTGGTTGAGGTGTTATGTTGGGATGTTAGTGGTATGTCTTTAGGGATTCCAAGTATACCCATATGGCCTTTCACTAGTTTGTGATACCTGGGTGTGATATGAGCTGTCCACAATTTATTTTGGCTGTATCTTCTAAACCATGAGAGATAGAGGGGTAGTTTGGCTGGGTGACTATGGGTTATTTTTGGTTTAGAATCCATTTCTGAGGTTAAATTTATGATTGGGATTATATTTATACTAGAAGATTGAGTCTGATGGCTATAGATTAGGTTTGGTCTGCCACAACGGTTGACTCGACATTTATAGGAAAGTTACATGCCACCTTGCAAAGTCAACATTGCTTGCACTTGCCTCGGAGACCTCGGAAAGCAGTACTGGGAATACAACGCTCGTTGCGGCAAATACAGTTTTTGCAACAGCGGGATGACAATGACAACATTTTACAAAATTTATAAAAATCTATTGGGTAAAGAATTAATTAATGTATAAGGGTATACAGTGATAATTAAACAACTTGAAATCAATGAGAAAATTTACCTGAATGCTCGCAGGAGCTCGCTTCTTTATAACCGGGCAACTGTCACGCTTTGCACTTAAGGAATATTGTCTTCACCACTTCGACATGTCCTCTCCTCAGTACCATCTACCTCAGTTTAAAAGCGTGACACAAATAAAAGCACAACATCAATGGTGCAATCCGCTATTTCCTCTGGCTCGCGCTGACCTTCCAATCTTGGATACCAACTCAGTATATACTTGCGAACTTTGCAGTTAACTCCATAGTGGTCAACCATCCATTATGAGATCCAATCTCCTTCCCTGGCCAATCAACAGCCTCGGACTTCCATCTTTGGTCATGCATTGTTTGTTAGTTTGCATCTACGTCTAACCAAGCCGTCACTACTGTATAGTTTGCAATTGGACTAGTCCCTACCCTGCATACACTATTACCTCTCATTTGCATTACCTTCAACATCACTCGCTCCTATCCCAATTTGTCATGCAATTGTACGCTCAGATTCTATTGTCTCGCACTTACGCTAAGACCTTGGATCTATACCACTGCTTCATTTCCTATTCCGTTCCTGTCATTCATTGCCTCACCGCTTCACCTGTAGTTAGCTCATCACCAGGTTGTATCTAGTCACTTTGGATTACCTTATAAGGGCTATCCCCTTGCCTGATGATTGTCTCCTCAGTTAGTTAATTTCATACGTTCTCGCATTTTGCCGCAACCTAGTTATCACATTGGACTCAGGTTGAGTTTCCTTCTTCGGAACACCTTCCATTCATCTCGCCGTTTGTTGAAGTGGCATAAACAAGTTTGCACTTTGCAACTGGGTCTTGCTATTTGCACTTGCCCTTGCACTTGGTATTCCTTTGCGCTCACGATCATCTAAGAATTGCCCTATAGTACGTGGGGTGGTCGTGTGACAGCCAAGGCTACTGATAACTTATCCTTTTATTTGGTTGCAAGTTGTTACCTCTCCTTTTCCCGTTGTGCTTGCTGTCAATCCTTCTCCTTTTCCTCTTTTTGAAACTCTAGCTCAGCCTGTTTCAACTTCCACTCAGCATTCCATTTTTGTTTATGAGCCAAAATCTTGGCTTTCTGCTTTTGAAAATCCATGGCCAGTTGACAATCCCACTTTTTTTTTGGATTCAATTTGTGATTTGACTGTTTTTTGCAGGGGAAAAGCAATGTGCATGATTTTGAAAGCAAGGACATTCAACCAAGTGACTTACATGAATCTTACTTCTCCATGATTTCTTCAAAGCCTAAAAAACCAGAAGTGTTTCTCCTCTTTTGATGACTTTTGGGGTTGATATTGATGGAATTGGAGGCCTTTTGCTTACCCTTGGCAGAGGAGTTTTGAGTCTGAAAGTCATCACTAGTGTTTGAAGGCAATGTGGGAGGCCAAATTGGCTTGAGGTTTTGGCCATTTTGGAATGGATGAGCCTGTTTTTTTGCAATCTAAATCTGTCAGGATTAACCAGACAGAAGAGAAAAGAGCTTGGTTCCTTACTTGAACCAATGTTGAGGGTAATGGAGACTGAGGAGTATCTTTTTCTGCATCAGCAAGGTTGATGAGATCTGCTAACCCAGGAAGAGAGCAATCCAAAGAAGGAGGGGAGGGGTTCAAGGTATGGTTTGGAACATCAATCAATGCAGAAGTAGATGTGATTGGAGCTGATTGCATTTGAATATCCTCCTTGGCATTGGATGGGGGCCACTCCAAGCCAATATTTTCTTCAGGATCACCATTGCTAGGCTGAGCATCCCCAGCCAAGTCCTCAGTGTGTACTGAATTGGATTTTTGGGCATCAAAAGCGGCTAAAGGGGTGATGTTGGCCTTTTTTCCAAAGAGTTCATCCATTTGAATTTGAAAAGGACAAATGGAGTCCAATTTATCAACCACAAAGTTGATTCCCTTGGCCTTGTCAGAGTTGATGATACCAAAGCTGGTGGAGATTGACATGGAGTGGGCCTTTTTGTACTTGGCTTGATAATTCTTGAATTTCTCCCTCATCTGTTTGGATGACAGATCCAGCCTACCTTTTGTTTTGTTCTTGAGTTCATTGGCCATCAGGAGTTAACCATTGACCTTAGAGCATGGAGGTTGGCCAACACGTGTTTCATTGTCCAATCCGAAGCAGGCATCATAGTTGGAGGGAATTTTGAGCCAGTTGAACAGGATGATGTGATCAGCTCTCTTGAGCTGACTTGAGCCCTTGGAAGCTGATGGGGGAGGATTGTTTGTTGTGGAGTTCCTTTGCAATGTTTGCTTTGGTGTGTTGGAATTTTGTGTGGACTTGCAGGGGGAGATTTTCTGAGGGGCCATTTGGAAAGAGTAAGGGCAATAAGGTGATGAGAGGGATAAAGTGACAAGTGAGATAAAGTGATGAGAGATATGAAGTGATGAGAGCAATAAAGTGATGAGAGATATGAAGTGATGAGAGCAATAAAGTGACAAGAGCAATGAAACAATGATTTGATTCTTTGTATAAGGTTGGAGGTACAATTTCTGTTTGGAGGTAGAGTGATGAGAGCAATGAAGCAATGAGAGAAATAAAGTGGTGAGTGATCAAGTGATGAGGGTGATAAATTGATTAGAGTGATGAGAGTGGTGAATATTTTTATGATGAGGCTGGAGGTAAAAAAATTTGCAATGAGGTTGGAGGTAGAAGGAGGTGGGAAGCCAGGGGTGGATGGCATGGAAAGGTGGCGGAAGCCTTTAAATACTTTATTTGAAAAAACCCACTTATTTCATGTTAACTTTGACACTTCTGATGTAAAATAAGTGGGTTTTTTGATTTTTAATGGCAGGTTTGAAATGGAGGATTTGGGTTGAAACCTGCCATTAAAAAATGGCGGGTTTGTTTAACTTTGATACACCCTATTTTTGAGGTTGGGATTGGGAAATCCATTGTCTAAATCTTACTTTTTTTCAAAAAAGGATAGCACTATTTTACAGAAATCAGTGAATCTTCACCAAGAAGAAAAACTGAAAAGAAATTTGGAACTTGGCTAGGATGAATTCATGTCCACATATTATAATTTGATACCTTCCTTTGAAATAAGGCATGATTTTATTAAGTTCTTTGCAAAGTTAATTGATAATTTTTCTGAAATTATATAATTTATTTGGAAAAACACACTTCTTTGCAGCTAAATATGAAATTCTTGATGTGAAATTCTTGATGTTTTCATTTTTCAATGCAATAATTTGAATTAAATATTTTGGTTGGAGCCCACCATTGAAGGAATTTTATATTTTAAACCTCTGATAAGCCCTGTTGAATTTGTAAGATAATTAATAGAGTGTATGATATTTATCAAAGCTGCCATTAGAAATTGTCCATTTTTTTTGACCAAAACTGCAATTTCTATGGCAGGTTTCTGAAAAGCACTTACCCCCAACTGGTGTATTTCCAAATGGCGTGCTTCATTGAAATGGTGGATTTCAAACATCAAATCAACTATCTATGCATCATCATCCATCCACCATCCATGGCATGAAAAAAACCCATCCACACCTCCACATGAGCAAATCCATACTGATCCCATCTCCATCCCTCCACACACATCTCATCTCCATTTCTTCCCATCTCCATTGATTTGAATCTCCATTTCTTCACACAAACACCATTGTTATCTCACCACCCCACATCAAATCACCATCTTTTTCAACATTTTGAATAAAACTTCCCAGCATCAAATTGAAAATGCAAAAAAGCTGACTGAACTTTTATCATTATTTGACTCTGATTCAGAATTAAATTTAGAATCAAACTGGTTATCTTTGAATTCTCTATTATAAAATAAATAAATGGTTTTAAGAAGACTGAAGCTCCACAAAAATATGCATAAAAGGCAAAATCTTGATCTACTCTCTGACTTGAACTTCCAGCAACTGTTCCAAACTTTGTTGCCTTCATTCATGAAACTTTTGGAGATGATTGAATACCACCACATGTTCCAGAAAAATTCTGGGAATCCTCAATGCAATCCAGCTATCCAACTGGCCTTTGCTCTTTTTATATTTGGAACAAATGGAAATGGAGCAGCAATTCATGGATAAGAAAATATATTCTCAGTTGGTTATGGAAGCATTGACTTATACACCAAAAGATTCATGATTTCTATCCTGTCTTTCCATTTCTCAGTTGTTTTTTGGCCAACCAAAGAACAGATTTGTGATTTCAAAGAAAAAAAAAGGTGAAAAATAATTTTTGAAAGATGACCAGAAATGAATTAATCAACTCATGGATAATGCAGTAACCTGTTGGAATGCCCCAGGGCATTGCCCTGGGGTCTGAACCCTTGTGCCTGGGTTCAGGATGGCTTTTCATGATTCCCCAAAGCCCAAGGGTATTTTTGTTCACACAGAATATATCATATTTAATCATGTATTGATTTAATAACACAGTCCAAACAGAATCTATAATTAAATATTTACATCTTAACAGAAATAATATTAATTGAAATGAAAAAAATGGTTTTTTTGGATTTACTCATGATTTTTTTTGCTTGTTTTTTATATGCATAAATATGTATTTTTTTTGGTTTATAATAAAAAAAGATAAAAATAATGAAAAAAGGATTGAAATCAAATTAGACAATTGAAGGCTTGGTACCAAGCCTTAAGAAAGCACAATTTCTCAATTTTTCTAGGATTAAGTGTTGATTTCTGCCATGAAACAATCATGTATACAATTCACCTGGGGCTTTGGGGCATTTAGGGGCATGTTCAGGGTCTGGGTTTTGGCATGGGGCTCATTCCCTGGCTGAAGCCCCAGGTTACAGCCTTACCCATGGAAAGCACTTTTGCATTCCATGGTTGAAAAGGGATGGAATTGAAAAATATTCAAATTTAAATCACAGAGTTTATCAAACTTGGAAAATTAAAAATGTGAGACTCAAGGATTGTTTTAAAATGATGCATGAGCTTTTGAAAGGAATTATTCCTTGATTAGAATAAAAAATTAGTAAGAATATTTCATGAGGTTTTTTATTTTCATGATTTTGGTTTGGAAGTAGATACCAATAAGAGGAAGTTATGTTCAAGGTGCCTTCAAAAAATAGCCTTGATTTTAGATCCTGAAAGCTTGCAAGTATAATTATCATCACTGATATTATTTGGAATAAATTAAAAACTAATCATATCTGTTAGCCTTAATAAAATTTAATTAGTTACCTCAAAAAATTAGCATCAATTTCCAATTTCAAATGAAACAACTGCATCAATCCCAGTAACTTTTGAATTCAAAATGATGTGTCCCCAGTTGATACAGGTAAGTGCAAGAAGTTTGAATTTTTCCTGGCTGGATGCAATCATAACCTATTAGATACTGATCTAAAATAATCTTTGAGACCTGAAAATTCAGCCAATAGGTCTTGAGTCCATTTTACCATCCCAAGGGTTAATTGTGAAACACCACAAACTCTTGAGATCAATTTTTTTGGTAAGAGAACAATTTTTGATTAATCTAATATAATGAAGTCAAAAATGAAATAGAAGAGAAAATAATTAAGAGAAAAGTATTATTGCCTAAATGTGAAGATATTCTATAGCTGAGACTCCTCAACATCTCCTCTATGTTGGTTGCAAACCCACCACAAAATAAATAATAGAATTTATCACTGAGGAAGGATTTCAAGGTAGAAAAATTGAAGAATTTGTAGATCAAGGGGCTGGAGCTGGATTGGAGGAAAAAACAAATAAAGGGACCCATCAAAACAGATTCCAGGATATTAAAAGTAAATGTTGGTGAAGGATAATCAATCCAGTTTTGCAGAAAAATATCCCATGAAGAATAAATTTAGTATGAAGCATTGGTGGAGAAATAAAAAAAAGCTTGAACTTTGCAATTCAGAGAGAGCTTTGAGGAATTCTTGGAGAATAAAGGAAAAAATTCAAAGAAATTCATTTTTTTCATTGATGGGGAGGATGTGAAAAAAAAGAAATAATGAAGGAATTAAATTAAAAATTTGAGAAAATATAAAATAAAATAAAAAATGCTTAAAATATATTTATATATAGTTTTAATTATTATCATATTGTTTTGGGTATCTTGAAAGAATTTTGTATCAAATTTTATTAATGATTTTTTTATTCAAAATTCTGATAAGTTTAAGAAATTCAAGAAATAATTAATAAATTTTTTTAAAAATAAGAGATAAATATGAAAATAAATAAGAAAAAAATTTTGAAGGTAAAAAGTAATTTTATATTTATCAGGTTTATGAGGATAGCTTGAATGAAGGTCTTAAGCCATATTAGGCAAGTCTTTAAAATGGTGGTCTGTCTTCAAAAAGGTAAATTTTACTTCCAAATGGTATCCATTCCATTTTAAAAGGTACTTCAATCAAGTATAAAACTTAATTCCAACTCTATTTGGTCTTCAATTTTAACAGTTCCTGGAGGGGGATTATTTTTTACTCTGTATAGACTGTGATTAGGACCTAGGAGAAATATTTGAAAGTCCAAATTGATATCTTTCAATTTCAAATTTATGTAAAAATAATCTGAAAGGATTTGGTGAAAAAACTAAATTTTTGAGCAGGTTTCATTTTCAGATATTTCTGGATTAGCTTAAGTGGTTGCAATATTGCAATTGTTAAGGAGTATCAAATATCCTACTGTTAATTTTGGTTCCAAAGATAATTTTTTTGTGTTCATTTAATTATAATGAAAATAGGAGAAGATGGAAGGTTTGTTCAAAATTTTTCTTGAAGGGATTTAATATGAGAGACATAATCTCCAGCTGGTGTGGAAACAAGAGGCAAATACCCCAGAAGTTATCCCCAAGATTTTGAAGGTATAGGTTGCTTGTATCTCTAAGGAGCTGAGTGTGCCGTTCAACCAGAAACCTGGGAGAGAGGGAGTGATAATAATAGGAAAAAAAGAGATAGAGAGAGTTCCTTCCTTCCTTCCAAGAATTGTGGAGCTGGTCTCTGATTTGCTATGATGATCTATCTACAACTTGGAGTTGAGAGCAAGGTATTAGGACCTCCCTCTCAAACCTAAACTTGCTATAGAAATCACTGAGAACAAGAAACCCTAAGCTCCTGCCCCCTTCAGAACTCAACACCCATCTGGGATTTCCTTCTCATGGTTCAGCCTTGCCTGTGCCCTACTTGAAGCCCCCCCTTGAACCTGTTTGCATCCTCCTGATGCGCCCATCTTTGGTTTTCCTCCCTGGAAAGCCCCGCTAAACTGTTGTGGTGGAATTTTAAAGCCACAGATTGGGAACTGCATCATGGGCTGCACGCTCAGCATTTGGCGGAAGATGGCTCAGCATTTGTTGAGTGCAGTGTCTCAGCAGTAGTGGTGCAGTTGTCTCAGCATCAAGTGTGGCATTTCATACAGGAGATTAAAAGATGGCACATCAGGCTGATACAGACAGGTGTGGGGGGCTCCAAGTAGGGCACAGCGCAAGGGAAGCTTCATGAGAAGGACAAACCGGATGGATGTAATGGCAGGCAGGTATTAAAGGATGGATGGATAGGGTTTGGCTAGGGTTTATGTCTTGCAGTTTTTCTTCTTGTGGTTTTTGGGATGTAGTTGAACTTTTACTTAGGTTAGTGTTGAGAGGGAGGACTTAAATCCTCACTCTCAACTCCAGGTTGTAGAGGGATGACTTAAATCCTCACCCTCAACTCCAGGTTGTAGAGGGGGTATCATCACGGAGCACCAGATCTTGGAAGGAAGGAAGGAACTCAGCTCTTTTTTCTCTCTTTCTCTCATTGTTTGATGAAAGGCATGCTCTACTCCTTACAGACACAAGGGACCATCAAATTCAAAATCTGTGGACAACTCTAGGTGTATTCACCTCTTGTTTCCTCACTGTCCCTCTCCTTCTTCCCCAAACTAGCTATACCTCCAAACCCAACCAAGTATGCCTTGTTTGTTGATAGGCTTCCTCAGAGCAGATTGCGGATCTGCAGCATGCACCAGATTCTGAGCCTGGCGGCGCACAGGTGCTAAGGCTGCAGCAGCAAATTCTGAGTGTGCAACCCAAGATACATTTCTCAATCCATTGCTATAAAATTCCACCACACTGTTTGTGAATATTCAGTGTTAATATAGTTGAAATTTGGGTTCATTCTGTGTAGGGTTTGAAATTTTGATTGTTTTTGTGAGGAATTAGTGGAATTTTTGTATTTAAAATTGGCTAGTGGGTGTGTCACAAGGGCTGCTGACATGCAAGCAGGGCTTGGCACAGAGGGATCTCTACCCACAGTAGGCTTGGGGGCAAGGTTACTGAAGGAGGCTAACAGGAGCAGAGGAGGATTGGGGTGAATGGTGCTGAATGACACTTGCTGGGAAAGATCTCCTAATAAGAAGTAGTAAACTGATTTCTTGGGGGAAGCATCAGGAAGATGAAAGAGGAGGCTTATTAAATAGACAAGAGGTTGGAACTAAAACAGAGGTACAAGTGATTGGGGCTCAGACTACACACATGATGTCATGGGAACAGTCTAAGTAACAGAGAGGGCTGATCAGGTATGCTACTACATTAGGTTAGGCTGCTTCTACATTGGGACAAGGTTCCAGGTCTGAGCTGTCTAAGTTGGGAGAGTACAGTTGAAGGATGTACAGTGTACATGGGATTCATGACACTATGTACTAAGTAGAGAGAGTATGTAATACAATCTGCAAGAGGATGTACATAAAGATTCCCAAAGGATAAACCACACAGAGGAGGTATGGGTTAGACAGAGAGATAACCCAAAGAGGTATGGGTTAGACAGAGAGGTAACCCAAAGAGGTATGGGTTAGACAGAGAGGTAGAGTAGAGCCTGGGAGATTGAGTATGTGCAAGCCTATGGAGTCTATCTGTGTATAGTATGAGGTTAGACTATATGTAGATATGTACTGCATGAAGATCCTGAGGTATATAGTTACTGGAGACATATTGATGTAAGTCTCCTGAGCCCTGAGGTTGAAGTTCCTAAGAAAGTAGATCAGGCCTGAGGGTAAGACTGAGGTTAGACTGAGTTTGGTGTCAGTATGACAGTACCCCCTGGTGAAGAAGAGGGCATCTCCTGATGACCATAAAAGGAGAGGTTGAAGAGGCCATCCAGGTTGTCCTTCAGCCATGTCTAACTTGAGTTTTCCTTCCCCTTACCCACAACCATCACCACCATCCACCCCATTACCACCTTTATCTCCTTACACCAGATCACCTACACCAACCTATCCAATGGAGAAGACCAACAATTATCATCCAGTCCAGCAATACTACCCAAGTTGTGATAGGTGCGTCAAGCTTGGAAGAATCTGCACCACCAGTATCAAGCACAATTCTGCCAAATGTGAAAGTTGTAGGCAGTATGGAAGAATGTGTGATATGGATAAGCAAGGCAGAAAAGCCTTGGGGCCAACCTCATGGGTCCTGGAGAAGATTCAACCTTTTGAAGTGAAAGAGGCTCCAGATGATGATGCCATGACCTTGGGTTACTCATCCAGACTTGATGAATCTTTAGGTAAGTGCTTCTGGATTTATTATTGGAGGTGCTGGAGTGCTGATAAAGATTGCAATAGTCCGTTTGATGCAGGAGAGATTGAAGAAAACACAAGAAAAGAGGGAGGCACTGCGTCAAACCGGTAATTTGGCCATAGATGGTATGTCAAGGCATCCGCAGAAGGAGTGCGGTGAGACATTTATACAATGGGGAACCCCTCACGTAGATTTGGATGAGGAGGTGGTCGAGGTCCCCCCAAAAAGGGTACAAAACAAAGGTATTCTGGAATCCGTCAAACCCGTCAAAGGAAATCGTCAAAGCGTCAAAGGTTTTGGTCAAAGCGTCAAAGGGATTTGTTGAAGCGTTGAAGGGGTTTGTTGAACCGTTGAAGCAAGTCGTCAAAGTGTCAAACGTCGAAGCGTCAAAGCAAATAGTGAAAGCGTCAAAGCTCACCGTTGAAGCGTCAAACATCAAAGCATCGAAGCAAATTGTCAAAGCGTCAAAGCCCACCGTCAAAGCGTCAAAAGTCGAAGCGTTGAAGCCCACCGTCAAAGCGTCGAAGCAAACCGTTGAAGCGTCAAAGCGGATTGTCAAAGTGGAGATGATGATGAAGACGCCAAAGGGAGTTTGGAGATGGAATTAAGTGATATGGATGAAGATAGAGGAACCACCAAAGAGATTGGTAAAGGAAAAGGAAGAGAGATCATCGTCGAAGAAGGGGGCAGATCAGATGACTCTTTGGAGTTAGAAGATTTGAGGAACAAGATGAAGGATTTGGAGGTGAAGATGAAGGTGGTGGAAGACAGAAGGAATAGAAGGAAAGAAATCGAAAGAAGAGGTGAAACTGAGGTCTGGTTGGAGGAATTGGAAAGTGGGGAAAGGTTATTGGAGATGATGGAAGGAAGAAAATTCAGAGAAGATTCTGTTTTAAATGAAGATCAAGTTAATCAATCTTTGGAGATTTATAGTAGGAATTCTAGGACTTTAAATTCAAATTTTCAGGAAGGTTTAAAGAAGGGTTGGGGTAGTGAGATAAGAAAAGAGAAGTATGGGTTTTTAGAAGCTAGAAAGAAAAAAGTTTTTAGAGATAAAGAAAAGACTAGCTGATATTTTGGCTTTAGCTGGGCATACTTTTGAAGTAGGGACTACTATAAGGGGGCCAAATTCTTATCAAGTTTCCAAGTTAAAATTAGTAAATACTTGGATTTCTAGAGTAAAAGAGTTGGAAGAATTGATGTGTGAAGCTATCTAAAAAGTTTTTTTTTTTTATATATAAAATTTGTTTTTATTTTATTATTATTATTATTATTATTTTTTTTTTGTTTTTATTTATATTTTCTTAGAGGGGAGTAATTTATCTTTTCTCTTTTTTTTTTTGCTAAGGTTGAAGAAAGGGAAAAAAGGAGAAAGAATTTTTGTTTTTTTTTATCATGTTATTGATATATATATATAATTTTTTTTTTTTGAAAAGGAGAGTAAGGTTTGTATTGTTTTTATTTTAAGGATGACTTTGTTTTTGAGGGATAAAGTGTATGGAAGTCTTGAAGTAAAGTAGGGCAGTTGGTAAGATTAGAGTGAGGTTCCCAAGTAGTGCGATCCTTGTCATTCTGGAAGCCTTTCCATTCAACTAAGTAAAATAATTTCCCCCTCTTAAGTTTGGAATCCAATATCTGAGACACTTCCCATTCTTCTTCACCATCAATTTTGACTGGCTCAGTTGGTGGTTGGTGCCTAGAGGATAGTGAGTTGTCCTGATATGGCTTGAGTAAGGAGGAGTGGAATACAGGGTGAATGGTGGACCATTGTTGAGGGAGTTGAAGCTTGAATGAACTTTTTCCAATCTGTTCTGTAATCAAAAAGGGACCTAACCATTGCTCTGAGAGGTTATGATTTGGAAGATTAGTTTTGATATTTTCAGAAGAGAGCCAAAATTTGTTTCCAACAGCAAATGAGGCAGGAAAGTCACTTCTTTTTAGGTCAGCATATCTTTTGTAGGTTTTAATTGCCTTTTCTAGTTCAATACCCAATAAATTTTGATTCTGGTGAATCTGGGTTATGTAGTGGCTGGCAGGTTGATCATCTACTACATGGAGACTACCAAAGTTGGGATGTCGTCCATAGATGGTGAAAAAAGGAGATTGCTTAGTAGAAGTGTGAGTGGAATTATTGTAAGCAAATTCAGCAAGGGGGATCCAGGTATCCCAGTCGTCTTGGTGATAACTGACATACATCCTAAGAAATTGTTCTAGGATCTGATTTACTCGTTCCGTCTGTCCATCTGTTTCAGGGTGATAAGCTGTGGAAATATTTCTTTTTATCTGTAATTTTTCACATACAATTTTCCAAAAGGAAGAAACAAATAAAGATCCTCTGTCACTGACAATGTCAGTTGGGAGGCCATGTTTAGTAAAAACATGAGAAATTAGTAGGTTAGCCAACTCCACAGAGGAGATATCAGTTCTGGTTTTAATAAAGAGTGAAATTTTTGAAAAATGATAAACCACCACAAGGATTGAGTCAAACCCATTGGATAGTGGTAGTTGTGAGATGAAGTCCATAGAGAGTGAAGTCCAGGGAGAATCTGGAATTTGTAAGGGTTGGAGGAGTCCAAACTTTTTGTGGTGACTGGCTTTTTTTCTGCTGCAAAGGTAACAAGAAGAAACATAATCTTTGATAAAGGAAGTCATATTTTCCCAATGGAAATCTCTTTTGACTAGATCAGCTGTTTTGTCTTGTCCAGGGTGGCCAGAGAGGGGAGAGTCATGCCTTTGTCAAAGTATTTCAAGTTGGAGTTGTTCATCCTCCTTGGGGATTGCTATTCTGTTTTGAAAAATAAGGAGTCCAGTGTCTGGGTCTATAAGGTAACTCTTTACTTGTTCCTTTTTATGTAGTTTCTGAATAATCTGCTGGGTTGATTTGTTGGAGATCTGGGACTGAATTAAGGTTTCCAATTGTTTGTCAACCTGTTTTGCAGAGATAAAGAAAATTCTAGAAGGTTCAAAGTCAGTCTGTTTCAAGAGTTGTTTGACATTTGCTGGATTCTTTTCTGCATAGGGCATCCCCCCTTTGGGATAAACGTTGTCTTGACGTGACAAGACATCAGGCACTACCGATTGCTTTCCAGGTCTATAGACTATAGTGAAGTCAAATTCAGACAGAAACTCAGCCCAACGGGCTTGGTGACGAGTCAAGACTTTGGAGGTCATGAAATATTTAAGAGACAAGTGATCAGTGAGAACTTCAAAGGGAGAAGAAAGACTGAGGAGGTAAGCTCTCCAGATCTTGATGGCCCATACAATGGCCAGGAGCTCCTTATTGTGGATTTCATAGTTCAGTTCAGCACTACCCAATTTCCTGCTGTCAAAAGCAATTGGGTGTTTGGATCCATCAAGAGAGACTTGGGTGAGGACAGCCCCTAGGGCATAGTCACTGGCATCAGTCTCCAAAAAGGTTTTGTTAGGAAAAATCAAAATGTCTGAGTACAGGAGCTTTAGTAAAGGCTACCTTGAGGTCCTCAAACTGCTGCAGAGCCCCTGGGGATAAACGAAAGATGGGGTCTGCTCCAGTTAGAGCAGTGAGGAGGTGCACCTTTCTGGAATAGTTAATGATAAACCTGCGATAAAAATTAGAAAAACCCAAAAACTGTTGCAAGGCCTTTTTGTTTGTTGGTGGTGGCCAGTCCAAGATCTTCTGGACCTTGGAGTTGTCCATTTCAATGCCAATTTTAGAAATGACATATCCTAGATAGTCCACTGAGGAGGCATGAAATTCACACTTAGAAGCTTTTGCATATAAGTTGTTCTTCCAAAGTCTGTTCAAGACTTCACACACATGAGCTGTATGTTCTGTTAAGTTCTTGGTAAAAATAAGAATGTCATCGAGGTATACCACCACACAGATGGTCAGAAGGTCTGCAAAAATGTCATTAACAAGACATTGGAAAGAGGCAGGGGCATTCGTGAGTCCAAAAGGCATTACCAAATATTCAAAACTCCCAAACTGAGTTCTGAATGCTTTAAGATGTTCATCCCCTTCCTTAATTCAAAGGAGATTATAAGCACCCCTGAGGTCAATTTTGGAAAAAATGGTAGAACCAGAAAATACTGTTAATAAGTGAGTCATGGGAGGAATGGGATACCGGTTCTTTTGAGTCACAGCATTGAGTTTGCAATAGTCAACACACAATTGCAAACCACCATCCTTCTTTCTTAAAAAGAGGACAGGTGCTTCAGTGCTGGAAGTGCTGGGGCAAATGAAACCTTTCTCTATATTTTCCGTTATATAGGCTTGTAGGGCCTCCTTCTCATGGTGACTAAGGGAGTAGATAGGCCCAACTGGAGGCATAGGGCCTTCCAGTTCAATATGATGGTTGTAAGCGCGATGAGGAGGGAGTTTATCAGCTTTGACCTTGGAAAAAACATCTAAAAAGGTATGATAAGCATCAGGAACTCTCTCCATCACAGTTTCAATTTCATCAGTTTCCTCATCTTCATCCAAACCTTCTGCAGTAGCCTGCTTTGGGTCAGAGTCAGAAGTGGAAATAATCATACGCAAAACTTGAACGGATAGATCATTCTCCATATCCTCCAAGAATTTCAGAGAATGTCCAAAGAATATCCTGTTCACAGAAGTAGTTGTTGAACTCAAAGGGAAGTGTTGTGAGTGCATAGATTCTGAAAAGGGGACAGGAGCAATGACCTGCAGGTTCACTGGCGGAAAGGAAGCAGTGGCCAAGGAGAGTTCAACGGAAGAGGAATGATCCAAAGTTGGTTGGTGTCTTGGGGTGATCAATCCCAGTTGCCAATTTACCTCTGGGTTCCAGAAATGGAGGAAGTCAATACCTAGAATAATGTCTTCTTTGGGGGGAGTATCAACAACCAAGAAATCCCATTCTAAGTTGGGAAAAGAGGGAAAAGAGAAATTGAAGGAAACCTTATGGGTGATTTCCTGGGAAGGTGAGTCAGAAGGACTGAAGGTAAATAGGAAAATAGGAGTGGTCAGGGGTTTGAGTGATAGAGAAAACTTTAAAACCATAGATTTTGAAATAACAGATTGAGTTGCTCCAGAGTCAACAAGTACACTGTAAGCCTGGTTATTGGACAAGCAAACAAAACATAAGTCTTTGGAAGGAGGGTTAGCGTCTTTTCTTTCCAAAGTTTGTACTCAAATATTAGGAGGGTGATGGTCAAGGAGTACCACATTCCCATCACCTAGTCTTTTCCCTGTTTTGGCTTCATAGGATTGGGCTTCTGGCCAGGCTTAAAATCTGGACGTTTCCTGCAGAGGCTAATTTTGTGAGTCCCTCCACAGTAGTTACACAAACCCTCTCTTTCTTGCCTAGCTTTTTCTTCAGCCTTGAGGTGTCCATCCTCTCCTACGTTGGGATTGGGGACATAGGTTGGAGTAGAATTAGTAGGGGTTGGCTTGGTCTTCCCCTTAAACCCACCTGGTTGGCTGGTTTGTTGAGATTTCTGAGGATTTGGAAGACTGGGTCCAGGTCTTGAGGTCTGAGGGAGAGTGAAGGACTTCTCCCAGATCCTTTCATGGTAACAAGTGTCATACTTAAGAGCAATATCCATTAGGTCTTGCAAGGTTCCTTGAGGTCCATCATAACCAGCTAGTTGGTCCAGTAATCTGGCTGGGAGACCCTGTCTAAAATGAAAGAAAAAGGCTTTATCACCCCACCCAGAGACCTTGGTCATAAGTGTCCTGAATTCAGTGATATAGTTAGTAGCATAACCACCATCTTTCATTTTAAGGAGGGTTAACTCCTTCTCAGCACGCTGGATTTCTAGACAATCCCCAAAAAGGGTATGAAGCTGTTGAGTGAATAGAAGCCAGGAGTTAAGTATGAAGTCTGGCTTGTGATTACCAATGTGAGCAAGATAAGGTTGGATCCATCGACTGGCATTTCCTGAAAGGTAAGAGACTGTAAAAAATACTTTCTTTCTGTCATTAGCAAAAACTCTCTCATCATTTGCAAAAATGAGTTCACAAGCTTGAAGGAAAGGTCTAAGCTTGGTTGGGTTAGTTCCATCAAATTTATCTGGGGCATTGATAGATGGAGATTTAAAGTTAGCAGAGGGTCCATGGTCAGCAGGTTTAGAAAGATGAGTCATTGCAGTGGTCATTTGCTGAAGAATGGCCAGAAGGGAAGGGTCAGTTGAAGGAGCCTGAGTGGTGGAAGGAAGCTTGGTGTGTGGGGAAGGTGAAGGGACTGCTGTTGCATTAGAAGTTTGACTAGTATTACCCTCTTGGGATGGTGAACCCAGGCCACTCAAGATTCTGCAATCGAATCCTGAGTCTTCATCCTCTTGACCTTCCTCACCTTCTCCTGGGATTGGGACCATGCTTGCATCATAGGCAGGAGAGTCCAAACCATGGTAACCTGGGCTTGGAAACTGACCTGTGATCCTGTGGAGGCTAGCATTTTCAGAAGAAGGAATAGTAGAAAGGGATACTTGGGGAATAGGTTCCAATAAACCTGTGTCCATAGGAGTGGAAGTGGTAGCCACTGGTGCAACCAGGTTAGAAAAGGTCCTACCTGTTCCACAAGATCTAGGGGTAGAATGGTCAGTAGGTTCAGTGGTACCTCTCTGTTGAGTCAGAGGTGTCAGACTTCTGACTAATGTCACACCATTCAGAAGCGGACACAACCTCAGATGTCACTTTCACTCTATTGTCACAGCGTGGGCTATTTCTGTCTTGTTGTGTGAACAGTTACTGGACTACAGCTGTATCTGAACTTTCACACTCACACAACAAAACTTTCACACTGTCACGTTGTTCACTCTATTTCTTTTCTGTTCATGCTATTTCTTTTCACATGGTCACTTCTTTTCATTCTAGTTCCTCCTCATCTTTTTCTTCTCTTACTCTCTCGGGGTCCATTCTCTTTTCAATCTCAATCTCAGTCAACCTCTTCCTATAAATAAACCTCAATCTCATCAGTCATCCTCATCTCAAAATAAACCCTCAATCTCTCTCCACAAACCAACATCAATCAATCATCTCAAACTCATTCACAATTGGTTTACAGCTCCTCATACTTGACCTCAATCATATTTCAAGATCCGCCAACTCTCAGTCTTCCACCTCAACTCAATACTCTGTCTCTAACTGGTGAGATTGGTCTGGATATTGTTAAACTCTGTCTATGTCTCAATTGTAATCATGTATTGTGTTTAGCTCACAGCCTTCAAATCCTCTCAATCTCCTGAAACCCACTCCACCATGTTCTCTTCTCCGTCAGTCTTGCTAAAATAGTCAAGGACGTCTATCCATTGTGTTGGTATTTATCATTGGCTGTTTCCATCATTCTTGTGTCGGACGTATATCTCAAGTGCTGTTTTCTTTTAGTTTGCTGGCTTGATATTAATTCATAAATCACAGATTATAAGGTTAAAAGCCAAACGCTCCGCCAAGGCCAGCAAGACTAGGAACAATGGCGTCAGGATCGGGATTTTCATCAGACTCATTTTGACAGGCTATGCTCAAGACGGCCCTCAAAACTACCACTCTACTGACGGAAGAGAACTATGGCATCTGGATGGATAAGATGAAGGCGTTGCTCAAACTCAGGGGAGTACTTGAGACTCTAGAATTGGCCTTGGGAGATCTCTCATCTCAAGACAACGATGAGATACAACTTCTTCTCATATCCAAGGTAGACTCCATCACCCATAACAACGTCATCAATGCTTCGAACATTAATTCATCCAAGGAAATATGGACGGCTATTAAAGACAGGTTTTCTTCTTCCAAAGCTTTGAATCAAGCTAGAATCTTCAACAAAATTCTACATCTTAACTTCAAAGAAGACGAGATTCTAAAGTTTGTCACGGACACCAAAACGGCTATCAAGAAAATGATTGACATAGGTATAGAACTAACGGACGACATTCTTGCTTACCTCACGATGTTCAACTTTCCGCCCAATCTTAAGGATCTTAAGCAGCAACTTATGCACTCGGACAAGAAGATCACTGTTGAATTCGTGTGTAATCATTTAGCTCAATTCAACAACAAAGTTAAGGCCGAAATTTCTGAGAAAAGCAACACACAAGGCTCGACAGAAACCGCTCTGGCTACAATGAAAACCAAGACCAAGAACAATCTTTCGAGCCGCTGTATTGAAGTATATCATAATACAAAACAAGACAGAAATCACTCCAAAGCTGACTGTTACCACATGCATCCTGAGAAAGCTCCCGGGTGGTGGAGAGAGAATCAGAGTAAATGGAAAGAAAAACAAAAGAAAAATCAGGACGCTGCGCATTTTCACGCATTTTTTACCAGGTGGATAAATTCCAAGATTGGAGCCGACAGAAACATACTTGTTGACAGTGGAGCAACATCACACATCTTTAATGAAAAAAGATTTTTTACAAAGCTTGAACCTTACACCGGAGAACACATCACCATGGGGAAGGCGGGTGCCAACTTACCTATTAGAGGTCTAGGAACTGTTAAGATGAAATGGAAGAATCGTACCCTCATTCTCTCAGACTGCCTATTTTTCCCAGACATAGTAGTCAGCCTAGTCAGCCCTGGAAAGCTTCTCGACCAAGGATGTAATCTCAATGCCAAATCTGGATGATTTGAAGTCAAAAGAGACAAGAAGATGGTCTGTCAAGGTTTGATTGTGAATAATCTTTTCGTTCTCGACACACTGGTCAAGATCGGCAAGGAGGAGTGTTACTTGACAAAACTGGATGAGTCGAGAACTCTGAAGGATCTTCATCTCTCATACGGACACGCTTCTATTGGCCAACTCTCTAAACTCCAGGGGATAACAGTTTCGCAAGCTCAGAAGAATGCATTCAAGTGCAAAGACTGTCTCATCTTCAAAATAAGTAAATCCCCTTTCAAATCTGTCTCATCATCCGCTACAAAAACTTTCAAGAGGATTCATCTTGATATTGTGGGTCCAATCAATCCAGAATCCCATAGGCATGAAAAATACATATTAACAATTGTGGATAATTTCTCAGGCTACATCTTGGGCATTCCACTAACCTGTAAAGACAACACCACCCCAACGTTAATCAACATAATAGAAAAACAAAAGAATGCCTGTGGTTATTATCCTTCCATGATCTGTTCCGACGGAGGCACAGAGTTCGTGAACAACAGGTTAGTAACATACTTCAAGGACAATTTTATCAACCATCTCATTGCTGAACCCTATCATCCCGAACACAATGGCAGGGCTGAAAGGGCCAATTGTACCATTGTTGAGAGTGTGAGATCCACTCTAAGCTCAGCAAAACTCACTTGGAAGTACTGGTCGGAAGTCCTCAAATCCTGCTGCTTAAGCTTAAATCAAATCCCAAGAAATCAAGATGACCAACTCACCCCGTGGGAACTGATCAAAGGAAAGAAACTACCTTCCAATTATCTGCAACCCATTGGTGTCTCCACCATTGTTCTTAATCAAAGGAGATCAAAAGGAGACAAGTTCAATCCCAAAGGACAAGAAGGAAAACTATTGCGTTATAATCCGGAACTCTTTTCCTATCAAATCCTTATGCCCAAGGGGCAAATAGTTCTGTCTAAACATGTTTGGTTTTTAAAACAATTGGTGAACAATCTAGGAACCAAATCAACCGCTGATCTTGACTTCTGTCTGATTGAGCCCAACAAAGATTGATATCCCAAGACCAACAAGAACACAGCAAAAGAAAAAGCAACAGATCGTTTTAATTACAGGGATCCGCCGGCAGCAGTAGATACGTCAGACAAAGAAGAACTAAATTCCGACGGGGAAAGTTTGAGAGACTCATTGTCAGACCCCTCTGAATCTGTTGACTCTACTGTTAATCCAAAATTGATCAAAGTCATCAAAGAGCCTTTAAGTACAAGAAGAATTCTGCGTGATTGATTGACTGTTAGACCCCCTCAACGTTATGGATTTCACCATTACTTCGAGCCAAAGACATTCAATCAGGCACGTTGATGTGTGGAACACTTCAAGTGGGGGGGGCGATCAAAAAGGAAATTGATCAATGTGAGTTACTTGAAGTATGGGAGGATTACGAGGGAGACACTCCACTAAATCCGCTAGATACAACGTGGATATTCAAAATCAAAAAAAACTCTCACAATGACGCCGTCATCCATAAAGCCCGGATCTGTGTAAAAGGATTCAACCAGGTTCATGGTTTGGATTTCAACAAAACATTTGCACCTACTGGTAAGATTGCCTCTTTGAGAGCTATTCTCCTGTTAGCCTTGAAGAACAAGTTGAAAATCCAACAATATGACGTTAAAGTGGCTTTTCTTCATGCGCCAATAGAAGAGGAGGTGATCATCAGAACACCTCAAGGATGTCAACGCAAGTGCGAATTCCTGAGACTAAAGAAGAGTCTGTATGGACTCAAACAGTCCCTAAAGAACTAGTACGGCACTCTCACAGACTGGATCAAATCAGTTGGATTCCAAGAGTCGGATAGCAATCCCTGTCTGTACAAATCTGAAGACAATAAGTCTTTTCTTTTTTTCACGTAGACGACCTAATTCTAGTAGGTGAAGGGAACAACTTCGATGACAAGTTCAACTCCAGGTTCAAAGACTCACAAGCTCATGAACCGGACACCATTCTTGGAATGAGATTCAAAAAAACAGCAACTAGCATTCTCTTGAGCCAACCTAAACACATTGAACATGGTCTAGAAGAACTTGGGCTGCTCAAATCCAGACCATGCTCTACCCCAACGACTCCGCATTTCCAACTGTGCAAAGCAACCGACGAGGACTTTGAAGAATTCAAAAAGCTAAAGATCAACTACAAGTCTGCGATTGGACTCCTCAATTACATTGCGAGTTGAACTCAACCGGACCTCAGCTATTCAGTTTCAAGCTTGGCCCAATTTCAAAACAAACCAGGATTGTCACATTGGAAGGAACTCAAGCAAACATGGCAGTACCTCAACCACACAAAAGATGGAAAACTAACCCTCACCTACGATGAATCAAAAGAACCGTTAGAATGCTACAGTGACGCATCATGGGGCAAGGATCCCACTAGTTTGAAATCTCAATCAGGGTATCTATGCCTTTTGTTTGGTTCTCCTCTCTCCTGGAATAGCTATAAACAAAGAAATATCACCTACTCATCCACCAAAGCTGAACTCAACCTACTGCTGGATTCTTTTCTAGAGGGCAAATGGCTTCGCCATTTGTTGGAAGAAGTATTTCAACAAAATCTCCAATCATCAAAACACATGATTGATAATAAAGGTCTCAATGATAAATTAAAGAAATTTGGATCCAACGCCAAAACCAGACACATGGATCTGAAGACAAAGGGACTTCAAGAAGAGCTCAAGGAAGGATCACTTACGATTTGACTTATAGACACCACCATGATGCTTGCTGACCCTCTGACCAAGGCAGTAAACAAAAAACAACTTGAGAAGTTTACTGACCTTGTATTTGGAGAGGAATAAGACGCAATCTCCATTTAAGGGGGGTGTTGAGTCAGAGGTTTCAGACTTCTGACTAATGTCACACCATTCAGAAGCGGACACAACCTCAGATGTCACTTTCACTCTATTGTCACAGCGTGGGCTATGTCTGTCTTGTTGTGTGAACAGTTACTGGACTACAGCTGTATCTGAACTTTCACACTCACACAACAAAACTTTCACACTGTCACGTTGTTCACTCTATTTCTTTTCTGTTCATGCTATTTCTTTTCACATGGTCACTTCTTTTCATTCTTGTTCCTCCTCATCTTTTTCTTCTCTTACTCTCTCGGGGTCCATTCTCTTTTCAATCTCAATCTCAGTCAACCTCTTCCTATAAATAAACCTCAATCTCATCAGTCATCCTCATCTCAAAATAAAACCTCAATCTCTCTCCACAAACCAACATCAATCACTCGTCTCATACTCATTCAAAATTGGTTTACAGCTCCTCGTACTCGACCTCAATCATATTTCAAGATCCGCCAACTCTCAGTCTTCCACCTCAACTCAATACTCTGTCTCTAACTGGTGAGATCGGTCTGGCTATTGTTAAACTCTGTCTATGTCTCAATTGTAATCATGTATTGTGTTTAGCTCACAGCCTTCAAATCCTCTCAATCTCCTGAAACCCACTCCACCATGTTCTCTTCTCCCTCAGTCTTGCTAAAATAGTCGAGGACGTCTATCCATTGTGTTGGTATTTATCATTGGCTGTTTCCATCATTCTTGTGTCGGACGTATATCTCAAGTGCTGTTTTCTTTTAGTTTGCTGGCTTGATATTAATTCATAAATCACAGATTATACTCTCCCCCTAGAGCTGCGGGTTACTGCTGGGCTAGAAATGTGAGAAAAAATAGCACGTTGTGGGGGCATTCTTACTTCTAAGAATAATTAGTTACCCAAAAGTTGTTCTTCACCTTGGAGCAAGAATAAAATGATTAAAAAGGGATTTTTTCTTCCTCTGATTACCTTTATGGGACAGTCAAATACTTTTTACTATACCTTGTCTAAGTGTCAAAGTGTCAAAGCGTCTAAGCGTCAAAGTGTCAAAGTGTCAAAGTGTCGAAGTGTCAAAGTGTCAAAGCGTCAAAGCGTCAAAGCGTCAAAGCGTCGAAGTGATACTTAGAGGATGGAGAGCTGGAGATCTGAGTAGGTTTGACAGTAAGTTAAGGGAAGCAATGAAAATGGCCACAAATCAAATAGCCAAGTTCAATGTTGGGACAGAAATAAAGCAAACAAAAATTGCCACAACTCAATAGCAAGATTTGATGCTGTCTAAAAGGATAGGGAGGGTGGTTGGTGAAGAAGGGGTTATTGGGGAAGAAATCAGTTTAATGTCACAAGGGCTGCTGACATCCAAGCAGGGCTTGGCACAGACGGATCTCTAACCACGGTAGGCTTGGGGGAAAGGTTACTGAAGGAGGCTAACAGGAGCAGAGGAGGATTGGGTTGAATGGTGCTGAATGACACTTGCTGGGAAAGATCTCCTAGTAAGAAGTAGTAAACTGATTTCTTGGGGGAAGCATCAGGAAGAGGAAAGAGGAGGCTTATTAAATAGACAAGAGGTTGGAACTAAAACAGAGGTACAAGTGATTGGGGCTCAGACTACACACATGATGTCATGGGAACAGTCTAAGTAACAGAGAAGGCTGATCAGGTATGCTACTACATTAGGTTAGGCTGCTTCTGCATTGGGACAAGGTTCCAGGTCTGAGCTGTCTAAGTTGGGAGAGTACAGTTGAAGGATGTACAGTGTACATGGGAGTCATGAAACTATGTACTAAGTAGAGAGAGTATGTAATACAATCTGCAAGAGGATGTACATAAAGATTCCCAAAGGATAAACCACACAGAGGAGGTATGGGTTAGACAGAGAGATAACCCAAAGAGGTATGGGTTAGACAGAGAGGTAACCCAAAGAGGTATGGGTTAGACAGAGAGGTAGAGTAGAGCCTGGGAGATTGAGTATGTGCAAGCATATGGAGTCTATCTGTGTATAGTATGAGGTTAGACTATATGTAGATATGTACTGCATGAAGATCCTGAGGTATATAGTTACTGGAGACATATTGATGTAAGTCTCCTGAGCCCTGAGGTTGAAGTTCCTAAGAAAGTAGATCAGGCCTGAGGGTAAGACTGAGGTTAGACTGAGTTTGGTGTCAGTATGACAGGGTGCTATTTCATTTATTTTTGTTTTTGGTATTTTATGTCAATCCAAAGACATTGTGTGAGGATCCAATTTATTTTATTATTTTTTTCATCCATTTAAAGGTGTTAGTTCATTGATAAATTCCAAGTAATTTTCAAACAATTGCATAAAAAATTGCAGAAGCTTTACAAAAATAGGGATGAAAAATTTCAGATAAACTTGTTGGGAAGTTGATGCCTTAGAAATATATTTTCTGAAAATAAATTAGCAAGATATTCCAAAGTGGAATTGATACAAATTTGAAGAAACAAAGCAATCTTTTCAAAAAAAAAATACATTATCAGTAGGATAGCATCCAATCCAGCAGAAAATTTTAATTCAGAAATAAAATCCATTTAAAGTAAGTTCTGTTAAGTTCAGACTAAAATGAAAAGTTAGATTTCACCACAAGAAAATCAGATGGGGAGGCAGATGAGCCACACCTAAAAAGAAAAGGCTCAAGGCCACACAGGCTGATAGGACAACAGCACAAATAACACAATAACAAGTCTGACGAGTATAAGAAAACAGGAGAGTATCAGTATGAGGAGAAGGATTGAGGAAGTTGAAAGACATGATTTACCTAACCCAGAATCCAGGATGCAAGTGGTACGGTATTGGAACCGTACAAGGAGAAAGGCATCCTGGTTCTGGGCCGGTGCAAGTAGATAAGTGGAGTGCGCTCATAGCTCCAGGGGCGCTCTGAGGAGCGCCATTGCACAGAAAAAGAAAATACAACAGAGTACACAGCACACACACGTGGAAAGGTGGTAACCTGGCGTAGTTAGAAGGATGAAGGCACATTAGAAACATCTCCTTATCAACACCCTCCCTGCCTTCAGCCTTCTGGCATAGCACAACCTACATTGATTTGCCTGAGCTGTTGTTGCAGAGAGATTTGCAAGACTGGTTTGGTAAGGAAATCTGCGGGTTTGTCTTTTGAATCTATACATTTGATGGCTATTGTGCCCCTTTCCACCTCTTCTCTTAGGAAATGGAACTGTAGTTCCATGTGTTTTGTCCGAAAACCCGCATGATTTGCTGAGTTGGTGGCAAGTTTGACACAGCCATTGTTGTCTTCATGTAGGATGATGGGAGCCTTGATTGTTGACCTAAGCATCTCTTCAGCCAGAGATTTGAACCAGAGAATTTCCTTTACAGCCTCAGCCACTGCTTTGTATTTGGCTTCCGTGGTGGACAGTGTACCACTTGGTTGTTTTTGTGATTTCCAGCCAACTACATTACCGTTCCACAGGACAACAAAACCGCTGATTTATCTTCTAGTGGTCGGACACATGGCCCAGTTGGCGTCTACATATGAACTGAGTCCAGTCTGACATGGTTTTCTAGAGAAAGTTAGCCCCACCTTAGGTGTTGACTGTAAATAACTGAGAGCAAGGGTTGCAGCTTGCTAGTGGGTCATCCCGGGCGCGTTCAAGAATTGAGCAAGATAGTTGATGGCGAATGTAATGTTGGGTTGGTTGTTGCAGCTTATGTAGGTTAGCTCACCCACCAGCTTTCTGTAATTCAGCCCGCTTTTTAAAGAACAGTTGATGTTCCTCCTCAGATGCCGGCAGTAATTTTCCAAAAGGTTTGAAAGGAGTCAAGCATTGTTTGTGTGGAGGGAGCCAGTATTGATCCACTAGGGAGGAGATGTAGGTCTCTTGGCTTAGGTGGAAACAATTTGTATGTTTCCTCACGTTCATACCCAGAAGGAGAGACGCCGGGCCCAGATCCTTGATTTTGAAGCAGCTCTGGATGGCGTTGATAAAAAGCTGTGGCTCCGGGCTGAAGATGGCAATATTGTCCACATGTACGTAAAGGTAGGTGCTGCCCTTCCAGAACACACATTGATTTGCCTTGCTCCGGATGAACCCTTCTTGAGAAATCCAGGCGCTCAGTGTGTTGTACCACATTTGGGGAGCCTGCTTCAGGCCGTAAAGGGCCTTTTTGAGCTTGAGCAACTTCCCAGGCGTTACAGGTACATTTGCTGGTGTTCAGACATGGATGGTCTCCTTCAAGGGAGCATTCAGGAATGCTGACTTGACATCAAGCTGGTGGAATTTGTAGCCTCGTTTCATGGCATGTGAAATGAGAAGCTGAAGTGAAGACTTGTCGCCTGTGGGTGCAAACACATTGGTATAGTCAATGCCAAACTTTTGGTGGAAACCCTGCACGCAGGGACGCGCCTTGAATTTGATGATCTGGTTTTCCTTGTCTTTCTTGGTGCGGAAAACCCAAATGCACTTCAGCTGGCTGGTAGAGTCAGTCTTCTTGCACTCTTCCCAAACATTGTAGGACAAGAGATTTTGGAGTTCTCTCTCCATGGCTGCAATCCATTCCAGTCTGTGGGGACTGCAAAGGGCTTCATCCAAAGACTTGGGATCTTGGAGTTCAGTGTCCATGAGATTTAGTTGGGGGTTATTGGCCATTGTCTCCCGTCAAGAATGCAAGAGTATGTTGCACTTGGAAATTATACTGTGATCAGGAACAGAGGTTGCCTCAGTAACAGAAGACACTTGACCAGGTCCTGAAATTGATGCAGCCCGAATTTTGGGAAGACTTTCCACAGAGGTGGTTTGTAGTGGATTGGAAGAAGAAGAAGAAGAACAAGGGCCTTTCAAGGCTTCATCTTGGTTGCGCTCAAAAGTGTCTTCAAGGAAAGTGACATTGGCGCTTGAATGCACCCGTTTGGTTTGATGATTGAGTATCTTATAGGATGAGAAATTTTTTACGTACCCAAGGAGTGTACCCTTCTCTCCATTAGGTGACAGTTTGAAACCCCTTCTGACCTTGGGTATGAGTGAGTAAGTGGTGCAGCCAAACGGCCTGAGGAAATGATGATTGAATGTTTGTTGGAACCAGGTTTTGTAGGGAATCTTGAGGCCCTTGGATATGATGGGTAGTGCATTGAGTAGATTGGTTGCCATCTTTACAGCTTCCGCCCAGTAGGAGGGAGGAAGGCCACTCTGCAGAAGTAAGTATTGAGCTTTGTCTAGAATGGAGCAATTTGCTCTCTCAGCTAGGCTGTTCTGTTCAGGTGTGTACGCGGGAGCCAGGTGATGATTAATACCATGAAGCTTAAAATACCCACCAAGTTCCTCATTCACAAATTCGCCTCCATTGTCCGACACAACCATCGCAACCTTGGCGTTGAGCAATCTTTCAGAGTGATTTATGAAATCTTTGATAGCCGTGGGGGCTTGATCCTTGGCGCAAAGAAAGGAGACCAATTTGAAACCTGAGAATTGGTCCACAATAGTGAGGAAATACTTGCAGCCTCCGTTAGACTGAACAGGGAATGGCCTTAAAAGATCAAGATGAATTGCTTCCAGGCAGCAAGTGGCTGGTTTGAAGTGACCATGAAATGGAGAAGAGGTCATCTTGCAGCTTTTGCAGATGTTGCAGTTGGAACTGGGTGAGCTATCCGGAATGATGGCTTTGAGAACGGCATTGTCAGGGTGCCCCAGAAAAAGGTGCCATGGAGTGCCTTGAGGGTGTTTAAGGAGCGCAGAGCTTTTGGTGGAATTTCTGATTTTAGTGTTTTTGAACCTAGTACCGCAAAGTTCAACCAGATGATTTCTGGCAGTGCCCAAGAGTGAGAAGTGATCCAGGACAATTTTGTATCCTTAGAACCCAACTTGTTTGATAGTGGCTTATTTGGTTGTAAGTTGTGGAAGTGAGATGAGGCAGCGGTTCAGAGTGGGGACCAGGAGTACGTTATCCAGTTGAATCTGCTTGCCTAGATGGTTTCAGAGGGTGACCTTACCTATTTCTGTGGCCAGCAATGCAGTTCCTTTGGCTCCAGTGCCCATTTTTAATTCTATTGGGGTGGACTCCCAGAGATAGTGAGGTGAGTTGACAATGTGATGTGAAGCTCCTGAATCTAGAACAGGAAGAAGTGATGCATGGGTATTTGATTCTTTGAAGTAGAGCTGTGCGTTCAGGTAGGCTTGGGGAGGTTCCGTTTTGGTTGACTTGGTGTTCTCATCAGTTGGAGAAGCCGCCAAGAGGAGATGGGAGACATCTCTGGAGGTAGGAAAATTGGTGCGCAGTTCCAGATGGAGAAACCAGCATCTATCTTCTGAATGGTTTGACAATGGGTTGTGTTTCCCATTAGAGCACAGGTGTCTGTTCTTTGGTTTCTTCTGGTGTGCAGTTTTGTGCAGGGAAGTGGATGAGACTTCTTATCCAGGTTCAGAAATCTCTACCTTTTGAGATGTTTCCAGCTGCATGAGTTCTCTGAGTTTGTTGAGCACTGCTGTTGGGTTGGTAAGCAGTTTGTTGTTTAGAAGAAGAGAGTTGACTATGTGATGGAAAGCGGTGGGAAGTTTGGCCAAGATGGTGTAGCTGAGAATATCTTGCGGCACATTGAGTTTGACCACTGATAGCTCATTCATCAATTTGCAACAGTTGTTGATGTATTGCAAGAGATCCCCTTTGTACTGGTAGCGTATGAAATTCAGCCAGAGACGGCTGCAATTGTTGGAGAATTGAGAGGCATATCTCTTGTGGATGGCTTCCAGAATGGAGCGTGGGTTGGCTTCATTTGAGCTGTTCACAACCGCGTCAAAAGAAATGTCACCAAGGTGCTGGATGATTATTTTGCATGCCTTGTAAATCTTCCTTTTTTGCGTAGGAGTGGTTGCATCATTGGGGTTATAACCCTCAATGAGTTTGAGCAGCCCTTTTCTTCTAAGTTAGCTCTTCAGACGAATGAAACAATTAGGAAAGTTGTATTCTGTGAGAAGTGGGATTTTGATTTTTGTATTATCTTCTTGATTGGTCATGGCAAGGAGCCTTTTCTTGTTAGGTCAAGAGTGTGCAAATGGGACTGTAAATCTGTTAAGTTCAGACTAAAAAGAAAAGTTAGATTTCACCAAAAGACAATCAGATGGGGAGGCAGATGAGCCAAACCTAAGAAGAAAAGGCTCAAGGCCACACAGGCTGATAGGACAGCAGCACAAACAACACAATAACAATTCTGACAAGTATAAGAAAATAGGAGAGTATCAGTATGAGGAGAAGGATTGAGGAAGTTGAAAGACATGATTTAACTAACCCAGAATCCAGGATGCAAGTGGTACGGTATTGGAACCGTACAAGGAGAAAGGCATCCTGGTTCTGGGCCGGTGCAAGTAGATAAGTGGAGTGCGCTCATAGCTCCAGGGGCGCTCTGAGGAGCGCCATTGCACAGAAAAAGAAAATACAACAGAGCACACAGCACACACACGTGGAAACGCGGTAACCTGGCGTAGTGAGAAGGATGAAGGAACATTAGCAACATCTCCTTATCAACAAGTTCAAAGGAATAAATTGGACTGGAAGCAGGAAAATTAGCCCATAATTCTGGTTATTTTGGGCCCTTTTAGTGTTTCCATCGTGGAAATAGTTAAAATATTATTCTAATTACTTTTTCATACCATTAGGAGTTCTTGTGTAATATAAAGGTAGGTTTTATACTTCCCATTCTGACCAGGAAGTCAATTTTGTTTTCTATATTTAAATATTTCAAACTAAACTTGAGGTTAATCATGAAATACTATTCTATCATTATGTAAAAAAAATTGCCTCAGTTTTAAACCCCAAGAATTATTTCAATTGGGCCTGTAAAATTTCAAAGCCATTGTTTCAAATTTTTATAATCTTCCCTTCAACTATCACAAGGAAAAAATTGATTGAACTTGGCTCCAGGTGAAATAAAGTAAAAACTTTGATGCTATAGTGTTACTCCATTTTTACTTTAGTGTAACCACTTTGGTAATCCAGAGAACATTGACTGTGCATAATTTTCCTTTTTAATTGAATTTTTTTCATGTAGAAAGATAACTGGAGTAATCAGGATGTTATCTGACACCAATTGCCATGATTTTTTTTCTGTGGTAGGGTTTACTTGTACTTTTAGAATAAAGAATTGATAAAATCTGCTTTTCTAATCAATTTATATCTGGAATCCATTGAGTTAATTTCCTTATGGTTTCTCATCCAATAGTATCTATTGTCCTTCATTATTTTAGGTCATTTAAAGTCATCAAAAAATGCTCTCAAATGATTTTTACATTGAACATTTTCACTTTAAATTTTTTTGATTATCTTGTGTTACAATATAACGTATATGTGCTTCATTGAGCTTAAATATTTTCATGGAAAAATGATTAAAATGAATCTCCTCCTCCTAAAACTTCAACAAATCCTTTTTCTTTCAAATATTTTAGGAAAAGTTCTGAGAGGAGCTTAACCATTTCTTCTTGGGATTGAATTAAGCTCAGTTGACTCCTTTAACAAATCAAATCCTGATTAGTGTATGAAAATATTGTGGCTTCCCTTTAAATAATCACATAAGACCACTCAAGCTCTTTGTCTCAATATCAATTCATCAGCCCAATTTTTTTCAAGAAAATGCTAATCGCTCCCTCTTAAACTTGATTGTTTTCATCCTTTGATTGAAAATTTCTGAACTCTCAAGTCCACAAAAAGGTCTCCTATGACCAAATTAAACAGGTAATTTGTTTCTGAGAAGAATTTCAATAGTTTTATGTGTTTTTTTGGAAGCATTTCTCTTCCCCTTGGGATAAATATTTTCCCAAAATGAGAAGCATCAAGAACTAATTTCAGTTTTTTTGGGAATATCTTATTCTGAAGTTGAATTTAGAAAGCTATTTGGACCAAAATTTCTGTCAATGCATAAAAGATTTTCTTCTGATTAAATACTTTAGAGATTGAAAATTAGTTTAAAACTCAAAAGGATACACAATGCTTAAAGTTTTGAAGGCCATTTCTTGAAGCAATAAGAAATTGAAAAAGTAGATTTCTCATTAATTTTATATTTTAATTAATTGGAGTGTGAACTGGGTTATTCAAAGGCTTATGGGATTAATTACAATAATAGGATACCATAGAAATAAAATCTGCAATGTCATATGTACTTGCATATTTTTTGAAAATATCAAAGTTTTTCTTGTTGAAATGAACAAGGATAGGTGCTGTAGTCAAAGCTTCACTCAGAGCTTAAAAATCTAAAGTAGCTTTTTCTGTAAGAAAAAAATTGAATATCTTTTCCAAGAAGATCAGTAACTTCATCAATGATGTTAGAATAATATTGAATAAAATTCCTATAAAATTTAATGAAAAATATAAAAAAAATAAGAAGAGTTTTAAGATAAGTTGGTTCTATCCAGCCCAAAATTTGTTGGAATTTTTGTGGTTCCATAGAAATAACATCTTTCAAAGTTACAAAAATAAGAAAATGAAGAACTTTTTTGTGTCAAGACCCATAAAGAGATATGAATGAAATTGGTAATATTGGATTCCTTCATGGAAAAGAACCTGGAGAAATAAAATTAAATTATTAAAGTCTTTATGAAGCATTAAAATAAGTTTTTGGCCCTTTGGAATTTCAGCCACTTGCATCTGGAATATCAGTCACATAAAAAATATAGTTGTTTAAATGTCTACACAACTCATATGTCTAGTTAGTATAGTGGCCAGATACTGGGATTACCCTGGAATCATATGATACCAAGGTCAGTGGTTCAAGCAAACATAGGGCCCAGAATAAATAATTATGAAGTTTTTTGTTATGTATAAGAAATTTTGACAATATTTTTCAAGTATTAATTATGGAATTATAATTTTGATAATGCATGTTATTAAGAATGGTATCCAACATAACTTTAGAATAATTTATGAGGACCTAGATACTTCAAAATTAATAGAATATAGATTCACAGGATAGCCTAATTATTTGGTGATAATTATTTTATAAACCATATCCTATAGTATAGATAAATTGTATAAAAATTAATCTTATTCTTATTTTATATTTATGAACAAATTATTAAGTTAAAAATTCCTTTAAATTCTTCCATAAAGACACCATCAAGCTTAAATTTATGGAATAAACTTTTGAGGATTATCTTCAAGAGGCATACATACTTTATGTGTATGATTTATGCCAAGGTATATGGTTTTGGTGGATACACACCTGCAAGGGTATGTGTATAAGGTTTTGTGTATTGATTTATAATTTTTCTGAAGCCTCTTCAGCATCAATTTTATTTCTATGTAAGAAATAAGATTGATAAATAATCTTCTGGGGTGAAATTTAAAACCTTAAATCAAATATTGACCCCAATGAGTATGAGTACCTAATTTATCATTGGGGATGATTAAATAGGTCTTATCAGAGTTAAGCAAACCCACCATTTTTCAATGGTGGGTTTTAAACCAAATCTTCCATTGAAAATAAAAAAAAGCCACTTATTTCACATCAGACATGTCAGAGTCACCTGAAAATAAATGGGGTTTTCCAAATAAAGTATTTAAAGGCTTTCAATACCTCAACCACAAATAATTCCACATCATAACCCCTGGTTTCAACCTCCAACCTCATTGGAAAAATTCTACCTCCAACCTGATGAACTCCCATTGCTTGATTGCTCTCATCACTTCATCACTTGCATCTCTTTTGCTATCCTCATTGCTTCATCACTCTCATGCCCTCATCACTTTGTTACTCTCATTGCTGTATTGCTCTCATCACCTCATCACGCTCATCTCTTCATTGCTATCCTCATTTCTTCATCACTCTCATAAATTCATTGCTTTCATCAAATTCTAACTCTCATTGCTTCATCACTTTTTCCCTTCATCCCTCTTACTCTTTTCAAATGGCCCCTGAGAAAACCTCCCCCCGCAAGTCTGCACAAAAATCCAATGGACCAAAGCAAGAATCCCCAAGCAGATATAAATCAAAAAATCCTCCCCCATCAGCTTCCAAAGGCTCAATTCAGCTCAAGAGAGCTAATCACATCATCCTCATAAACTGGCTCAACATTCCCTCTAACTATGATGCTTTCTTTGGATCCAACAACAAAAAATGTGTTGGAAAAACTACATCCTCTAATTTTAGTGGTCATATCCTTATTTCAATTGAAATCAAGAAGAAAATAAAAGGTAGGCTTGATATTTCATCCAAAAAGATGAGGGAGAAATTCAAGAACTATTGAGCCAAGTAAAAAAATGCCCACTCATTGTCAATATCCACTATATGTGGTATCACCAAACTTGATAAAGCCAAGGGAATTTACTTGGTGGTTGATAAAATGGACTCAATTTGTCCTTTTTATCTTCATATTGATGAAATATTTGGAAAGAAGGCCAACATCACCCCTTTAGCTTCTTTTGAAACCCAAAAATGCGATTCAGTTGATTCTGAGGAGTTGGCTGTGGATGCTCAGCCTAGCAAGGATGATGCCAACAAAATGTATGAGTGTCAAAAGTTGGATGTGGATGAGGATATTCCAACAACAACAGCTCTGATAATGTATACATTGGCATTTATCAATGATTCAAACCATTCCTTGGACCCCCTACTTCCTTCTTTGGATTTCTCACTTCCTGGGGTGGAAGAACTCAACAACATGGCCAATGAGGAGCAAGTTATTCCACTATCTCCATTAAAATCAACATCTTTTCAAGTAAGGAAGCAATTTCTAGTCCTTTCTTTCCCTTTAATCCTGACTGATTTAGATTTTAATAAAACAGGCTCATCCTTTTCTGAATTGCAAAAAAACTCAAGCCAATGGGGCCTTCCAAATCAAATTAAAAGAAGAGTGATGAAGTTCCCACACAAAACTCCTTGGCAAAGGAAAAGAAAAATGCCTTCCATTCCATCAACATCAACCCCAATAGCCATCAAAATAGGAGAAAAACTTTGAATTTTTTGGCCTTTGAGGATATCATGGAGAAGCAAGATTCAAGTAAGTGAATTGATTGATTCTTCTTGCTTTTGAAATCAAGCTCATTCTTATTCCCCTCCTAAAAACAGTTAAAACAAAAATTTAACCTGAAAAAATTCAATTTGAAAAGGACAAGTGTGATTTTCAACTGGCTATTGATTTTCAAAAGCAGAAAGAAGAGATTGGCTTGCCATAAAAAAATTGGATGCCAAGTGGAAATTTAAACAGGCAGAGCTAGAGTTTCAAAAAGATGAAAAGGAGAAGGATAAACTGGAAGAGAAACTGGAAAAGGAGAGGGAAATAATGGTCAATGAAAAAAAAGATAGGTTATCAGTAGCCATGGCCTGCATTGGTAGCAGTAGGACAGTGGAAAAAATACTGCAAATTATTCAATTGCTTGGCTTTTAGAATATTTACTTTGATAAAAATTTTCAAAATAAAAACAAAAAAAATATTCTTGATTAAAACAATTTTTGAGACTATTTTTGACCCCACCAATAAAGAAATATTTGTTATTTTTATTTAAATTTTTTTTATAGAGTATATTTGTACAATTTTCAAGTCCCTTCAAGTTTTCCAAGTGGTTTTGTTGATTTGCATAGACATGGAAATTCTTGTATGAGTGGAAGTCTCCACAGCAGGATAATTACAGTGCTTGTACTTTTTTGCTTCCCAAACCATTTTGAAAATACCTTTTTGTTTGAAATCAATGCCAAAACCCAAGTCAGGAAAAACAAATTGGTCATCAGATACTTGATATTTATCCTAATTTTCAATAATTTGTCCATTCAATTTTTTTGGTTAGAACCACAAGTAAAAAGGAATGGGAATAGATTTCACCTTTTTCAATGTGGGGAGAATTGTAGAAGGAATCTGAAGTGAAAGTGATATGTGGTGAACATTCAAAAGGAGTGAGGCAGGATTAAATTTCCAAACAAGAGAAGGAGGGGATTTTTTTTCAATCATGGTTTAACAGTTTGATTGAAATACATTTTTTGCTAATTTTTGGAACATTTGAAATTAAATTTGAGACTTTGTTGGAATTAAGGTTCCAAACAGCATACTCTTAGCAGGAAGAATGAACAGCAGCTTTCTTCAAATATTGACCAAATAATTCAGAAGGGTATCAAGTTTGGCCATCCAATTGCCAAAATTATTCCACTCCAACATCTTAAGGGGCCAACATTATTGAAATTTTTTTCAATTGGTGAATGAAAGTGGTAAAAAATTTTATATCCTCCTTAGCATGTTTGGAGATTTCATTCAAAGGTACAAATTTGATTATTGCAACAAGAGAGTGGAGATTGGAGTGGTCAAAAACAGCATTTTTTCCAGAGCTGAAGAAATAGAATTTTTCAATCTTCTGTTTGGCTTGTCAAAAATATTCAGGGGAGGGTTTTTTAGTATTATTTTTCCTTTTGGCAGAAATAGTGGGGTAAAAGTACAAAGGTTGCAGTTTTTGTCAAGAACACACAAACTTTTCATTAAACCATTCTTCATGTACTTACAAAGAGATTTTGGAATATCTCATTTGAGCCCTCTGATTGCCAACTCTCTTTATGTTTTTCAAACCATCTCCTTCCATCATGATCCCTCCCAGGCACCTACTGCGCTTGGGTTGAAGATCAAGAAGGGATTCAAATCGCTGTATAAAATTTTGATTGTTGTGGGAGAAGTGTTGGAAGTACAGAAAAAGGGTTGTTGTTGAAAGAAAAAGGGGTGTTGCATTGCATGGAATCCAGAAAAAAAAAATTAAACAATCATCAGCCATGTTTCAATAATTTTGGAAGATAAAAAAACATAGAAAAAAAATACCAGTCAATGATGATGACCAAAAAAATAAAAAAAAATTTTGTTCAGATGTTTTTATCATGATAATCATTGATTAATCAGGAGGAGTACAAGAAGGAGGAGGGAGGGACACCAAACTTGGAATTTTTATTGATTGATGGAGGATTGATCCTATCAATTAATGGAGGATTGGTGGGGGGGCCTAAAGCAAAATCAATCCATGAGCCATGGATTTATAAGGTGTGAGAGGAGGAGGAGGAGGAAATTGATGAGCAATTAATCACTAATTGATGGCTCAATGGATCACAAATTGATTTGGAGGAAGGGTGGGGATGTTGGAGTCAAATATGCTCTTATGCAGACTGCCATCCAAGGATTCTAAGTCTTGGTACTGAAAGACTGAACAGCATTGTCAAACAACACATCAGTTCTTTACAGCTAAACCCAAGCAAACCCTTGTTGAGTGGACAGGCACAATGGCCCATCCGGCAATGGCGCACTTAGCTTAGTGGTTAAAGCATCACTCATGAATTTTGAGGTCATGGGTTCAAATCCCATAGTGCACAACTACATTTTAGATTCTAACATGGTAGCGAGAGTCTTCAGCCAAACGGCACACCCTAACAGGTGGAAAAAGACAAGATGACCAGAACCAACATGAGTTGTGAATAGCTGTATGCACCCTGCACAGAGCAAGGGGGAGTGTTGGAGTAAAATCTGCTCTTATGCAGACGGCCATCCAAGGATTGTAAGTCTTGGTAATGAAAGCCTGAACAGCATTGTCAAACAACACATCAGGTCTTTACAGCTAAACCCAAGCAAACCCTTGCTGAGTGGACAGGCACAATGGCCCATCCGGCAATGGCGCACTTAGCTTAATGGTTAAAGCATCACTCATGAATGTTGAGGTCATGGGTTCAAATCCCATAGTGCACAACTACATTTTGGATTCTAACAGGGGAAGGGTGGGGTAGGGTTGGGAGGAGGAGGAGGGGAAGGAGGGCGGGGCTTACCTTGGGGAGCAAGCAAGGAGGTGGAGGGGGGGTCCTAAAGCAAAAAATGATTGATCAATCAGAAATCATTTGCTTGATCAATCATGAATAAATCAAGAGATTGATTGTGAATCAATTGAGCAATCAATTAGAAATCAATTGGTCCATTGATTGCAAATTGATTGGGAGGGAGGGAGGGGAAGGGTGAGGAGGGTTTGGTGAGGAGGAGGAACGAGTTGACCAGTATGAATGGACCCCTGGTTTGGTGGGGTGAGGTGGATGGTTTGAAATTTTTGATTCTGTTTTTCCTAAGTCCACCAAAAAAAAAAAAAAAGAGTCAGCCTAGGATTGTTGGTTGAAAAATCAAAACAAACAACAAATGTGATGTGATTTTTAACCTGTTTCAAAACCAAATGCTACTCATCAAAGTGAGCAAGTGTGAGGGGTAGAATACACTCTCTCATGGTTGAATATGAGCAAAAAGATGAGACAGGGATGACTTGAGGAGGATTGGGAATATGTTCTTCAAATAAATCTTCCCATTCATCTTAGATGTTGGCCAGAGGGTTGTGAAGGATTAAACAACTAATAATCCAGTTGATGAGGAGCTTCATGTCTTTGGGATTTTGAAGCTGGTTTTTCATTTACTTTAATCTTGCCCATCTTACTTTCAGAAAACCTATTGTTTGTTCAATCCAAAAGCATGATTGAGCAAGATGAAATTTGAAATTGGTTTTTTTAGATCATTGGAAGAAACATTTTGATAAGCTGGAACAACATATTTCCTGCGGGCATAAGCTGAATCTGCCAGAAGGTATTGATCTTGGTCAAAGTAGTTCTCTGTTTGTTGGGAAATCCACATCTAATTAGAAACATATGAATCGTGACAAGAAACTGGAAGGCCAGCATGGAGGGATATGAAATTCTTGTTTTTATCAAAAACACATTTTAGTGACACAGAGTATCTATAAAAACAGATGAAACATTTTTTTTCAGTGTTTTATCAAAGTTTTTATCAAAGACTTTGGAAAAGAAATGAATTGATTTCCTTTTTTCAATAAAAATAGTGGTTTCCATCTAGCTTTGGTTTTTGAATCAAGGGGATAGTGGTTCCATCAACAAAATCAATGGAACCAGGAAATCCTTTGGTCTCCATTACTTGAGAGATCCCATTGCTTTATTCTTTGGTTGGCAAACAAAGTACTGAGCAATGGAAAGATAGGATAGCAATAATGAATCTTTTGGTGTATAAGTCAATGTTTTCATAACCAACTGAGAATAGATTTTCTAATCAATGAATTGCTTGTCCATTTACATTTGATCCAAATCTAAAAAGAGCAACAGCCAGTTGGCTGGCTGGATAAAATTGTGGATTCCAATAATTTTTCTGGAAGATTTTGTAGTCTTCAATAATCTCAAAAATTTTGATGAATGAAGGAAATAAAGTTTGGAACAGTTTCTGGAAACTTAAGTTGGGGAGGAGATGAAGTTTTTGCCTTTCATACATAGTTTTTTGCAGATTTTTTTTTCTTTGAACCATGTATTGCTTTTCCAATAGAAAATTAAAAGCTAACCAAGTTGATTCCAAATTGGAGTCTGAATCAGATTCAATTAATAAAACAATTTCAGTCAGCTTTTTTTTTTCAACTTGTTGCTGGGAAGTTTGATTGGACATTTTGAGAAAAATGGTGATGTGATATGGGTTCATGAGATGATGATGGTATGTGTGTGATGTGATGGAGATGTGAATCAATGGAGAAAAGATTTGTGTGATGCAATGGAGATGGGGTTGGTATGGATCTTCTGAGGTGGAGGTGTGTATGGGATGTGTGTGATGTGATGGAGATGAGATGTGTGTGATGCAATGGAGATGGGAGGTATGGATTTTCTGATGTGTAGGGGTGGATGGGCAATTTGAATGCAATGGATGGTGGATGGATGATAATGGTGGGTTTGATGTTTGAAATCTGCAATTTCAATGAAACAAACCATTTTGAAATACACCAGTTAAGGGGTATGTGTATTTCAGAAACCCACCATTAAAAATGGTGGGTTTGCTAACTCTGATATGCCCTAATGGGATTTGATCCCTCAAGGATGAAAAAAGGGAGACCCTTGCACATAATCCCCTGATTATCTACTGAATCCCCAAAGGTTTTATGCTACCCTAAATTAATTTAAATTAAAACTTTAAAATGAATATCTGCCCCAATGATTAAATAGTCCCTTATTTATCATTAAGGATGATTCAATTGGGTTTGAGACCTTGAGAAAAGAACCAGGGAGAGCCAAGAGCTCCCCTGATTATTCACCAAGTCCCCTGAGGGCTTCTGTTACCATAAAAGAGTAGGTTCTTTACACTATAGCCCCCTCCTCAGTTATTTATTATTTATTATTGATCCAGTTTACATCAAAATTCAACAAACCCACCTAAATCAATCTCAAGAAGTAAGATTGACTGGGGACCTAAAATTTAGCATCAAGACAAAAAAAAATCAAAAAATCAACTCCAAGTTTGAGTGGGAAGTTCTTTGGAGTTGAAAAAATTATCTTTACCATAAAGGGCGTGAGTTTACTGTTCTAAAAAAGTCTCCTTTGAGCGTTATTAATTTAAGGCCAAGAACCTTATCTTTTTGAATAGATCTAATTTTTGGCTTTATTCCTCATAATAATCTAGTATTATTCAAGTGTATTTTATATTAACAGTATAACTGTTATAATTAGTCAAATGATGACTTTAATATTGGGGTTTTTCTTAATTTTGCAGGTTTAACCATGGCCCAAGTGTAGCAATGTATTTTAGATCCCTGAAATTAGAAATAATACTATTCCAAGGACTGAAGGTGCCAATTATTCCACATAATAATAATTTTTCAATTAAACAGGGTATATTTTTAGATTTTGTGAAATTATCAAGAGAAGATTTTTCAATTAAATAAAAATATAAAAGAATTCCATAGACAAGGAATATCTAAATGAAATGGATTGATTCCCTGGTATCTTTGGTACTTTTCACAGGAAAATTTCCCATTATTAATTTACAAAATTTAGATAGAAACATTTCAATATACCTGAAGCAATAAAAAATTATTTAAAAAAATCTTTGGTTCAATTGGAATCCCTTGCAGACACATTTTTGATGGCATCAGGCACTCTAGCAGGCCAGTTGAGACAATTTATTTTCTATCACCGCGTCATATTAATTTTAATGCTGATTACAATGACTCTGGAGATTCACTGGTGATTAAAAATTTAAAATAAAAGGTCAAAATGATTTGTGGTAGTGTGACAAATATTACAGCCAATAAGAAATTAAATATTTTGGGAAATCTTTAATTTTACCTTTTTGGGAACTAAAAAGGTGCAAAAAGTCACCCTGAGCCTATGGAATCCACAAGGAAAGCTCCTGAATCCACAGCTCAAAGCACAAGTCATTCACCAAAAACAAAAGGAGCCTTCATTTTTAAAATCAAACCAATGTTTCAATAAAAAATAAAATGGGGAGGGAAATGATCATACCGGGAGAAAATATTTCTAAAAGCTTGCATTTGATATTCAGAGGAGACAGCAGGAACCGGATTAAATAAGCAGGTACACTGAAAAAAATATCAGAAAAAAAAATCAAAGAAATATTGATGAGGAGAGGGATTAAAGTACCAAAATATTTCAAAGGGAAATGAATAATTTGGAATAATTCATGTATTCCATGCAATATTTTGGATTCAAATGATTTGAGGGGGAAATAGCATATTTTTCACCTAAAAAAAAAGGTGTAAAAAATTTGAAGCTGCAATGGTAAAAAATGTAATAAAATTTTATATTAGGGTGTATCAGAGTTAGCAAACCCAACATTAGAAACCTGCCATTTCTTTTGACCAAAGCGGCCATTAAAAATGGCAGGTTCCTGTATTACACATACCCCCTAGATGGTGTATTTCAAAATGGCAGGTTTCATAAAAAATTGTGGATTTCAAACATCAAACCTGCCATTTATGCACCATCATCCATCCACCATCCTAACCCATGCAAAACACCCATTCACACCTCCAACTCAGCAAATCCATACCAATCCCATCTCCATTGAATCACACACATCTCATCTCCATTGCTTCAAATATCCATTGCTTCACATTTACATCACTTCAAATCTCCATCACATCACACAAATCCCATCATCATCTTATCACCCCACATAACATCACCATCTATCTCAACATTTCCAATCAAACTTTCTGGAAAAAAGTTGAAACAACAAAAAAGCTGACTGAAATTGTTTTATTATTTGACGCTGATTCAGACTCCAATTTGGAATCAACTTGGTTAGATTTGAATTCTATATTGGAAAAGCAATACATGCTTCCAAGAAGAAAGACTCTCCACAACCCTATGTATGAAATGCAAAAGCTTCATCTCCTCCCCAACTTAAGCTTCCAGAAACTTTTCCAATCTTTATTTCCTTCATTCATGAAGCTTTTGGAGATTATTTAAGACCATCAAATCTTCCAGAAATATTATCAGAATCAGCAACACAATCCAGCTATCCAACTGGCCATTTCTCTTTGTAGATTGGGATCAAATGGAAATGGAGCAGCAATTCATCAATTGGAAAATATTTTCTCAGTCTTTTATAGAACCATTCACTTCTACACCAAAAGAGTCCTGATTGCTATCCTATCTTTCTGTCTCTTGGTACTTTGTTTGCCAAAAAAAGAAGAGTGCAAGGAGATATCTCAAGTAATGGAGACTGAAGGATTTCCTGGTTGCATTGTTTTTGTTGATGGAACCACTATCCCCTTGATTCAAAAACTCAATCTAGATGGCAACCACTATTTTGATTCAAAAAAAGGCAATAGATTCATTTCTTTTCCAAAACAATTGATAAAACCTTTTATAACACACTGGCCAAAGAAATTTTATCTTTTTGTATAGATACTCTATGTAGCTACAATTTGTTTGTGATAAAAAGAAGAAGTTCTTATCACTCCATGCTGGCCTTCCTGGTTCTTTTCACAATTCATATGTTTTCAATTGGATGCAGATTGCCCAAAAACCAGATAACTAATTTGAGCAAGATCAATAACTTCTAGCCAATTCAGCTTATGCTAGCAGAAAATATGTGGTTCCAGAATACTGCAATGTTTCATCTAATGATCAATCCAAAAATGATTTCAACTATCATCTTGCCAAATCAATTTTTTGGATTGAAAATGCAATAGGTTTGCTAAAAGGAAGATGGGAAAGCTTACAGGAGATAAAAAATCAGCTTCAAAATCCCAAAGAAATGAAGATCCTCATCAACTGGATTAGCACTTGTGTAATCCTTCACAAACTTCTTGCCAACATCAATGATGAATGGGAAGAAATATTTGAAGATGATATTGCCAATCCTCCTCAGGTCATCCCTGTCTCATCATGTCCCTCATCTTCTGCCATGAGCGAGCAGATTCTACCCCTCAAACCTTCTCACTTTGATGAGTAGCATATGGCATTTAAATAGGTAAAAAACTATTTCATGCTAATTTATTTTTGTTGTACAACCAATAATCCTAGGCTCAATCCAGTTTTTTTTGTTGGTGGACTTAGAAAAAACAGAACCAAAACTTCCAAAACAAAAATCTCACCCCACCAAAAAACCAGTCCACTCCTTCCTCCTCCTCACCAAACATCCTCACCCACCACCTCCACCTCACCAACCACCACCACGTAACCATCACCTCCACCTCACAAACCACCATCACCTCACCATCACCTCCACCTCACCATCACTTCCACCTCACCAACCACCACCACCTCACCTCACCTCACCCACTGCCTCCCTGCCTCCTTTGGTTGGCACCCCTGGTAAGCCCCCTCCGCCCTCCTCCTCATCCTTCCCCTCACCATTTGCTGATCCTTTGATCAATCAACCTTTAGGTCCCCCCCCCACCTCCTTGCCCAATCTTGCAGGTAAGCCTCTCTCCTCCTCCTCTCCCTTCCCCTCTCAATCAAGCAATCAATTGCTTAATCAATTGCAAATTTATTGAGTGATTGATTTGAAATTGATTGAGCAATTGAGTTGCAATTGATTGAGCAATTGATTTGCACTTGATTGAGCAATTGATTTGCAATTTATTTAGCAATTTATTTTTGATTGATTGAGCCATTGATTTGAAATTGATTGAGCAACTGATGTAAAATTGATTGCTCAAGTGATTGAAAATCAATTGAGCAATTGATTTGCAATAAATTTAGCAATTGATTTTCAATCAATTTAGCAATTGATTTGAAATCAATTTAGCAATTGATTTAAAATCAATTGCTTGATTGATTCAAAATCTATTGCTTGATTGATTCAAAAACTATTGCTTGATTGATTCACAATAAATTTCTTGATTGATTCACAATCAATTGCTTGATTAATTCAAAGTCAATTGCTTGATGGATTCACAATCAATTGCTTCATTGATTCACAATCAATTGCTTCATTGATTCATAATCAATTGCTTGATTGATTAAAAATCAATTGGGTAATTGATTCATTATAAATTGCTCAATATATTTGAAATTGATTTCAAAATTGATCCTGGCTCCTCTCCTCCTTCTCCTTGGATTTATCCTTTGTTTGTTGGGGTTGATAAATTGATCAAAAGACAAACAATTGATCAATCAATTGATTGAATATTATTGAATTTAACCTCATGCTTTTATCTCAATCCTTGTCACTTTTACTCCTTTTGGTGCTTTTCAAACAACATTTGTAGTGAGGATGAGCCCTTGAATCTAAAGCATAATCAAGAATCAAGCCAAAATTGTTCTGTTCCTATGACACCACCACAAACCTCAATGGATGTCTTTGTTCACTGATTGCCATCAAAATATATTTCAAAATAGGAATACATGCAAGGAGAAAGGGCCTGAACCCAGACCAAAGTAAATAAAGATAAAAAAATTGTTTATTGGTGGAGTTAAAAATAGGCTCAAACATTGTTGCATTAGAAAATAATTCATTTGTTTTGATTTTTGAAATTTTTATCAAAGTAAATATTTTACAAGCCAAGCAATCAAGTAATTTCCTTGATTTCTTCCACAATACTACTTCTACAAATACATGCCATGGCTAAGGTTAACCTATCTTTTTTTTCTGTTGCTAGTTTTTCCCTCTCTGTTTCCAGTCTCTCTTCCTGTCAATCCTTCTCCTTTTCCTCTTTATGAAACTCATGCTCTGCCTGTTTCAATTTCCACTCAGGATCCAATCTCTGTTTATGAGCCAAACTTTTGACTTTCTGCTTTTTAAAATTAATAGCCAGTTGACAATCTAACTCCTCCTTTTCAAATTGAATTTTGTCAGATTTGATTTGTGATTTCACTTTTTTTTAGAGGGGAATAGGAATGAGCTTGATTTTGAAAGTGAGCACATTCAATAAATTCACTTGCTTGAATATTGCTTCTCCATGACATCTTCAAAGCTGGAAAAATTGGAAGTGTTTCTCCTCATTTGATGGCTATTGGGGTTGATTTTGATTGAATTGGAGGCATTTTGCTTTCCCTTTTCAGAGGATTTTTCTGTGGGAACACAATCACTCTCATTTGAAGGTGATGTGGGAGGCCCATTTGCTTGAGTGTCTGGCCATTCAGAAATGGATGTTGCTGTTTTTTTACAATCTAAATCAGTCAGGATTAAACAGAAAGAAAAGAAAAGAACCTGCTTCCTTAATTAAAGAGATTTTGATTGTGATGGAGATAGTGGAATAACTTGCTCCTCATTGGCCAATTTGTTAATTTCTTCCACCCCAGGAGGAGAGTCATCCAAATAAAGAAGTGAGGGATCCAAAGAAGGGTTTGAATAACTGATCAATGCTGATGTAGAAATGATTGGAGATGTTTGTGTTGGAATATCCACGTCCACATTGGACTGGGGCCACTCATAGGTTTCTTTGGGATCATCATTTCTAGGCTGAGCATCCACAAGCAAGTCCTTGCCATCTAGTGAATCAGATTGTTGGGAATCAAAGGCAGGTAATTGGGTGATGTTTGCCTTCTTTCCAAATATTTCATCCATATTAATATAAAAGGGAAAAATGGAGTCTAACTTATCAACCACTGAGTTGATTCCCTTGGCTTTATTTGAGTTGGTGATACCAAAGCCAGTGGAGATGGGCATTGAGTGGGCTTTTTTGTACTTGGCTCAATAGTTCTTGAATTTCTCCCACATCTGTTTGGATGAAAGACCCAGCCTACCTTTGGTTTTTTTCTTCAGTTTATTTTCCATCAGGAGATAACCATTAAACTTAGAGGATGGAGGTTGGCAAACTTGTGTTTCATTTTCAGATCCAAATCAAGCATCATAGTTGGAGGGAATTTTGAACCAGTTTACCAGGATGATGTTATCAGCTCTCTTGAACTGACTTGAGCCTTTTGAAGCTGATGGGGTAGGATTGATGGATTTTGAGTTCCTGAGGGATGCTTGCTTTGTTCCATTGGAATTTTTAGTGGAATTCCAGGGGGGGAGGTTTTCTGAGAGGCCATTTAAAAAGAGTAAGAGGGATGAAGGGACAAAGCAATGAAGTGGTGAAGCAATGAAGTGATGGAGGGGTGTGATGAAAGTGGGGAACAAGCTATGAAGCAATGAAGAAACAAATCAGTGAGAGTTACAATGTGATGAAAGCAGGGATGAAGCAATGAAGTGATGAGAGGATGGATGTGATGAAAGCAACAGGCCTTGAGGATCATGGTGAGAGTGGAAAATGTGGGTAGAAAAATCAAGACTGAGGAGAACAAGATGAGACAAGGAGCACCAGCTGAGAAGACAAGTCAGAGACACTGAAGAATGAGTAGACAACATTTGAGCAGATATCTCACTGGGAAAGAAAACAGGGCTTTTGGAGCAGTTTCAATATTGAGGAATCTGAGTATGCAATGCAGCTTTGGTTTGAGCACAAGGTGAGAACTGAGAAAGAAAGAAAAGGAAAGAAGGAAAGAAAGAGGAGATGAGGTGAGGAAAGGGAATTCTGGGGAGTGATTGAGGATTCAGGATTTCAGGTTGATTGGGTGTCTTCTTGTTGCCGGTTTTTTACCCACTCCTTCCTCCTTGGAAAATCCAATCCAGACACTCAAGTTCTGGAGTTTCCTCATTCTCTGAGTGTCCCACATTCCCGCAAGCGTATCAGCGGTGAAAGCTTAAAACCCCTCCATGCCTGATGATATATTGCAGGAAGGAAAAAATAAGGAAGACAGGAGAGAGATACTTTGAGTAGAGGCGGCTTTGGTTAAAGAATCAGCTAAAATTTGAGATTATTTTACAAGAGTTATTTGAATTTGGTTAGCATTAAGCTCTTCCCTCATCCCTTTATTTTTAAAATCTAAATGCCTCATCTTGGAGTTGGAACCAAAATGTTGAATTTTGTCTTCTAACCCACTATTACCAATGTTCAGCAGAATGAATTTTATTTTCAATGAGAATATCTCGTTCATTAGCAACATGATCCAGGTGGCCTCATGGTAAGAGTCCACCAGTTCATGCAATTCAGTGTCCGTCAAGGACCATGTGATGTTGCGCTGTTTGAAACTTTTCCAGGATGCCAGGCTCCCAAAAACTATGCACATGTAGCCAGTTTTTAACTTGTAAGTATCTGGATCATTGGCCCAAGAAGCATCCAAAAATACTTGCAAGGGGTCTGTTCCTGACCTAACTGTGAGTTTGAGACAATAGTGTTGAGTGAGCTTCAGATACTTCCAGGTTCTCTTCAGTTCATTCAAGTGAGTGATTCCAGGTTTGACAGAAAACCAAGCCAAAATGGACACCATAAAGCTGATGTTGGGCCTGGTGTAGCAGGCTATGTGTTTTAGAATTCCTATTGCAAATTGGTAATTGATATTGAGATTTTTGAAGGCCTCATGTTTTTCATTGGAGGCTGGTCTGAGCTGAATTTTGCAAGTGAGAGGAGTGATCAACCCTTTACATTTTGTCAGGCCTAGTTCCTCTAGACCATGCTGGATATGATTTTTCTGGCTTAGAAGTATCTCTCCGGGAATTACTTCAATTTTCATCCCAAATATGGAATCTGACATGTAGACCCTCTGGATTTGTCTAGAAATTTTTGTTTGAAGTCTTGTATGTTGCCAACCAAGATAAAATCATCAACATGAAAGAAAAGAAAAGACTTGATGTTTCCAGACAGGTAAAAACATGGATTTCACACAGATTCTTGGAATACTATCTCCTTGAACCATGCCGTGAGGGTTTTTTACAAATTTTTGGGGGACTTTTTTAATCCATACAGTGATTTTTTCAGCTTGAGGAACTTTTATCCACGTTTAGAGCCCTTTGGTTTTTGAATAATAAACTCCTCTTCAATTGGTGAGTGAAGGAAAGAACTTTTGATTTCAAATTGTCGCACCTTCTAGGATGTTTTGAGAGCATACAGGAGCAGCAGTCAAATCATAGAGAGTTTTCCAGTGGGAGCAAATGTTCTGAAATATTTTATTCCCTAAATTTGACTAAACCCTTGCACAAAGAGGTGTGCCTTATATTTGACTGGGTCACCATGACATTTCTGATTGAGCTTTTAGATCCAGACCTTCTAAAGAGGATTTAGTTTTTCTGGTCTGTTGTAATATTCCCACAAGTCTAGAGCCTTGATAGATGAAAGTTCTGAATCCATGGCAGCAATCCATTTGAAATATTCCTTGCACTCCAGTGCATCTTCATATCTTTTTGGTTTGTAATAATGATAAAAGCCATATCTCTGAGGCAGTGTGGAATTTAGAAGTAGACTTCTAATTTAAAGTTTCCCAAATTCAGAAGTTATTGATCCCTTGAGTCTGTAAGCCCTGAGTGCAACTGTTCACCCTTTGACTGAGAGATAGAGAATTGAGAGTAAAGATTCTTCCAAAACCTATGATGATCCAACGTGATCCTCCCTCCTCCAACCAGGTTGAGGGTGCGGCTTAAGTGACCTCCCCCTCAACCCTAACCTAAGTATAACCAGAAAAAAGCAAGAATAATGAAATACAACCCCTAAGCACAGAACCCTAGCCCCAACCCTATCCTTCCCAACCCATAATCCACAACCCATACCCCATATCCATCTGTATTTCCCGCCTGCCATTACATCCACCCGGTTTTTCCTTCTCATGACGCGGCCCTTGCGCCGCGCCCAACTTGGAGCCCCCCACGCATGTCTGTATCCGCCCAATACGCCATTCCAGATATCCAAGATATATCTGCACAATCCAATCCGTGCACGGTCTGTCCAATCCAATTTGATCCATCCCGCGTCTCCAGATGCTGAGCCCAATTTGACTGCTTCTGAGTCAGCAGCGCGAATGGCTGCGGAAAAGCCACACCCATTGCTGAGCGCGCTACCCCTTCTGAGCCCTCCGCTACTGCTGAGCGCGCAGCGCAGTCAATTCTGACTCGCATCAATAAAAGACCACCACAGCGGTGTGATTGTTGATTGGTCTTGGAGAATTCTTGCGGGTGCAGTTGCAGAGGGTTTTGGTTGATTCAAAGACGCCTGAAGTTTAGAATTTGTCTGAGTTTCTGGACTCTCCTCTTTGAACAAACCAGGATCTGGGGCTGAGCTCTCATCAGAATCTGAGGACATCAGTTCATTGGCTGTTTCCCTGTATTCCTTGAAGGCTGGAAAGTTAGTGGTCTGAGAAGATTTGTTTGAAATATTTGCTTGAGGGTTTGGATCTGAATCACTGCCAGCCTCCCACAAATCATTGGTTGGGAAGGTTAAATTTGAATTCTGAGGAGGTGAAATTTTCAGGAATTTCATTTGCTTTGTATGAAAAATAGAATTATTTTTGTTTAGAACACAATAAGGGCAAAGCAAAGTATTGAAGCCTAATATTATCCCTTCATCACCCTTTCCCTTGAACTTCTGTCCCTTCTCACCTAAACCAATGAGGTATATGCACAGGTTCCCCACAGGTCTCAGATAAGTCGCTGGTAAGGCCTACCCGTGTACCTTGACCCATGGAGATTCCAAATTGTTGCCTCTGCAGATTTGATTGAGCATGAGTGAGCTTGCTTTGATAAATTTGTGCCAACAATTTGCTGGGAGTTGATCATCTTTTAAAACTGTCCTATTCAATTCAATGATTGTTCTGTTTGCCTTCTCTGCCTTCCCATTGTGTTCTGGGTTATATGGCTCTGAGATCACTTGGCAAATGTGGTTTTCATCATAGAAGGACTGCAGTTTCCAATTGACAAATTCAGCACCACAGTCAGAGCACACTTCCATGGGAAAATATCCTTGGCATCTTTTCTCCTTCTCAATTACGTCAATGATGATCTCCGGAGTTTTGTCTTTTGAGCTCATTGGGAAGGCCCAAATGTAACCAGAAGTGCTGTCTACCAGGGTTAATATGAAAAGGTGTCCCCCCTTAATTGAGGTTTTAGGGGTTCCATGAGGTCTAGATGAATTCTTTTGAAGACTTTCTTAGAAGGCATTGAGGTTTCCTTGAATGGAGATTTAGTTATTTTTCTTCTGAAGCAGTGAATGCACTCCAAGTCTCTCTTTGCAAATGGGGGAATGTGCTTTGTGAGTTGTTCTAGGCGTGTGATTGAGGTGTTTCCATGGTTGCAGCAAATTTCCATAAGGTCCTCCTTGGGGGAGTAGGCTTGATTTGCAGAGTGGCCACTTGAACTAGGATGATTGAAGCTGGGATTTTCCATAGTATAGAGATTGTTGAAAATTGTTCCTTTAAAACTTTTACAACCATCTTTTGAGACTTTGAAGCTGTCCTTTTCCACCTGTATATTGCATCCAGCCTGCTTTAACACCCCTGCACTCAGTAAGTTGATGGTAAAGCTAGGTACATAAAACACATTTGACAATTCCAAGGTGAAGTTGTTCCAAACCAGCATGGCAGTCCCCTTTCCTCTTATTGACATTTTGGCTCCCTCCTTCCCAGTTTTGATATGCTCTTCTTCACAAGGTGACATCTCTTTGAAGTACCTACTGTCATTGATAATGTGAATCAAGGCTCCACTGTCCAGAATAAATTGGGTTCAGGATTGATGTGATCAATCCACATTGAGAGTGGCGTCAAGTAGTGAGCTGCAGGACTATTTTTTTTTTTGCAAGCTTTCCACTTTGATTGATCTTCCCTCCACCAATCATGAGCCAAATCTGGATGCAGAGGCCAACAATTGTTTGCTGAGTGTAATCTGTCTTGTTAATGATTGTGCCAACCTTCAGAACATCTTTGCCACTCCCCAGTATTGCCATGTGAGTTTGAAGCAGCCACCATCTTTGTGTTTGTCAAGGCTACTTCAGTTTGAGTATTCTGATTGTCCAGGGAGCCTTGTGCCTTGGCTTCATTGTTTAGTTGAGTCAGATGGTTGAGAATGTATTCAAAGGTGATTTCCTTATCAGTTTTAATGATTTTCAATTTGAAGTCCTTCATGGTTTCAGGAAAATTGAACAGCAAGAGGTAGGCCAAGATGTTTTTAGCTAGGAAAATTCCAACTTTGAGCATTTTCTTTGAGGAGACCTTGGATCTTGTGATAACTTATTTGATCTTTTCCAATTTGAAATGCAAATAAAATAATTTGTTGGATATCCATGCCCTGTTCAAGGCTTGAGATGAAGCCTACTTGCTGATAATGGCCTTCCAGAGTAATTTGGCCAAGTTTTTATTCTGCGCGGTCACAATTGTGTTGTGTGTTGAATTCTCTAGTATTGATATTATCAGTAATTTGATCTTTTCATTCACATCATTTTCAAGTGTAGATGTATTGTTGTTAATGGCTACAGAACACCCACAGACATCCAATGTAGCATCCATCTTGTCTTTCCAAACACCATAGTTGTCCTCACTGAGCCTCAGAATAGTTTCCAGAGTGCTCTTCAGCATTGCTTTCCTGAATCCTTCAGAAACAAAGTTTTCTGCCATTTCCCAGTTTGGTTGTGATTAAAGCCAATAGGTCAGGTGAGTCCCTTTGGCTTTTAACTGTGATAAAGAATTTGAGATTTATATTGATATAAACTGGGAACTGAAAATAACAAGCATGATTAACAAGAGATTTGAGGGCACAAGAGATAGGGATCAATACTAACATCAGGCCTTGAGGATCATTGTGAGGGTGGTCAACGTGGGTAGAACAATAAAGAATGAGGAGAACAAGATGAGACAAGGAGCACCAGTTTAGGAGACAGTTCAGAGACACTGAAGACTGATTAGACAACATTTGAGCAGATATCTCACCAGGAAAGCAAAAAGGGCTTTTGGGGAAGTGTAAATCTTGAGGAATATGAGTATGCAATTCAGCTTTGGTTTGAGCACAAGGTGAGAACTGAGAAAGAAAGAAAAGAAAATAAGGAAAGAAAGAGGAGATGAGGTGAGGAAAGGAAATTCTAGGGAATGATTGAGGATTGAGGCTTTCAGGTCAAGTTGGTGTCTTCTTGTTGCCAGTGTTTTACCTTCTCCTTCCTCCTTGGACAATCCAATCCAGACACTCCAGAACTGGAGTGTCCTCATTCTCTGAGTGTCCCGCATCCCCACAAGCATATGGGGGGTGACAGCTTAACATGATGATGTGATGAGGAAATGAGAGTGATGAAGCAAAGAGGATAGGAAGATATGAGAGTGATGAAGTGATGAGATCAATGAATCAAATTTTTCCAATGAGGTTGGAGGGAGAATTTTTCTGATGAGTTTGGAGGTTGAAACCAGGGTTGATGACTTGGAATGATGCGTTGTTGAGGTTTTGAAATTCTTTAAATAATTTATTTGAAAAAACCCACTTATTTTCAGGTAAATATGACAAATCTGGTGTAAAATAAGTTTTTTTTTATGATTAATGGCGGGCTTGAAATTGCAGATTTGGGTTGAAACCCACCATTAAAAATGGCAGGTTTGCTTAACTCTGATACACCCTATCAAGGCTCAAATCCACATGAATTGGATTGATTATTTGAAGTAAAAAAGGGAAAAAATTTCATTAAAATAATTGGAGGTGGGAAGGTGATCTTATGCAGCTTAAGATAGAATGGTAGAAAAAATGAAACCTGAAATGGAAAAAAAGAAAATCCAAGCCAATGTTAAAGCTCAAAGCCACATGGATGGAATTTCAATTATTAAAATTAATCAAAGATATTTTCTACTGAAATTAAAAGAATTTGAGGCCGCAAGGGAAGATTTAGCAGCTAAATATAATTTTTTCAAAAAAATGAGAGCTGAAATGGCAACCAAAAGAATAAAAGCAAATATTGAAGCTCAAAGCCACATCAGTGGTATTTCTTGTTCTACTTTCAGGAAATTAAAATATTAATTCAATAAAGACATCCATGCAGCTCAACAATACTAATTTTGACATCAAAATATTCCATAACACAAGTGGATCAATTCTGGAAGACCTTTTTTCTGGGTTTTTCAGCATTTTTTTTCTTGAAGAGAGGCCTTATTCTTTTCAAAAATGATATAATTAATTAGATTAAATTATTCTTCCTGTCAAGGGTTCAAAGGCTTGTGGCCAGAAGGATTGGCCATCAGTTCTTCCACCATTTCAATCTTGGATCTACCACAAAATATCTTTTGATGAAGTTTCCCATTTTTTTTATTTTGATCAATGATATTTTATTCAACTTAATTAAAACAGCCACAACCATGAATGGTTTTTTTCCTTTTTGTCAAAAAAAAAAAACAGTGGTCGCTGGACTTTCCCAGTGAACTTGTGGACTCCATACCATTTTTGAGTGGGCTTGAGAAATTTCCAAGGGGCCTTCCATTGCTTATGGAAAGGCCTTATCCTGTTTATTTCTGGCCTTGGATTACTTGAACAGGGATCTTGATTGATTTTAATGGTTCATTCCTCACTTAAAACTGGTCTGGGATTTCTGCTCTACTGGAATTTTATACTGGGAAAAATATTTTTGGAATTCTTCTATTTATGTGAGGCAAAAAAGGATCAGATTTATTCCTCAGCTTGAAAGTTCTTTTGAAAAGAGGTGAATATGTATATGATACATCAATGGATGGTAATTGTGGTCATTATTCCTTTTCTCATCAGGTTTGGGTGGAATTTTCAGATTTAAAAAACAAAATAAAATTGGGATTGTGTTGAAGTAATTGATTCAAAATTGAAATCAGATAAATCAGATCCCCGGTGCAGCTACTTTATATTAGAATAATCCTTCTCCTTACTTCTGTACCTCAAATTTTATCCTGATCTCCCGCTGGCTCTCAAAAATTCAGACCCCTACCATTCATTACACCAACCTCTGCTCCCAACATTGGGCTAACCCCAACTCCTCCCGCTTCATCCTATCTCTCTCCTTCATCCTATCTCTCTTGCTTTGCTCATCTTTTCAAATCATTTAATTGCTGTCCTACGCCTCCAACTCTCTCTCATCCTTGATAACCAATTAATCTTAAGTCATCCGACCAATCTTGCCATCCAACCTCTTCAAATTATTCCGAATCAATCAAATCTCCTGTCTAGTAGTGAGATCAAATTTCAATCTGATACTCACCTAACCCATTGATTGACTGTTATTTTGCTCTCCACCGTTCAATCATCCTGCCAGTATCTGATTCGCCATCTCTTGTCTTTGTCCTCCTTCTTTTTTTCTCCACACTGTTGCTTTTCATTTCTGTTTCATACATTGAGGTTTGAACCTATTCATCACAATCCCAAGTAAGATTGTTCTTGCTTTCTTCTCAAAGTCTTGTGTTGTCAGATTTCTTATTTCTATCTTCAGTCTGCTGGTCTTAATTTGAAATACAGTCATCTCAACACTTCAGATTGTACATAAAGAGTTAATTTTATCAACTTCTTTTGAAGAAATTTGGCAATCCTTTGAATTTTGACCCTAGCTCTAGAAATGAGTCATTCTGATTGCATGAAGGTTTCAAAAAATTATAGGGTGAGTTTTGCACATATAGGTAATTTTGTTTATAGTTTTTCTGAATAATCAGTAGTCAGAATATCTCAGGAACAATCATCAAATTTTTTAAATTTTTATCTTGCTTTTAATTCAATTTCCCCTATTTTTGTTCCTTTTTTTGATTGGTTTAATTTAATATCCTTTAAAATGGGTCATGAAAGAGGTTTATTGAAGAATTATGTTACCATTCTATCTGTTGATGATTTTTGGAAAGAATATAAAGGCAGGGGAGGTATCAATAAATTAGAAATAAATTATGAAAATTGCTTGAAAATCAGGAAAAGAATGCATCCCCATTAAATTGTTTTTTCATTGAATTGATTTCAAATTTGATTGGTTTTTGTATATTATTTTATTTTTTTAGGCCCATTATTTTCATTTTTTCATTGTATTTTATAGTACATAATTGTTTCACGTTTTAATTTTTTTTCATAGAAATGATGTTTTATCATTGGCTTTCCAAAATTTTCTTATGAAAAGTATGGAACCTCATTCAAAGAAACTGAATTTCGGAAAAAAATTTACATACTTTAAGAAGTTAAATTTTTCCCCTTTTATTTGTATTTCTCTTGAGAAATAGGTATTTTTAGAATTTTTCATATTTTTTGACTTTTGTACAATAAATAAGACTAGAAAGACTTTATCACAGTGAAATAATTGAAAAAAATATTTTTATGATCTTTGATCATTATTTACATAACCTGATGGGATTTAGTCCTCATTAATTATTATTCTCATTGCTAATGAGGTATAAATTTTTTTTATTTTACATTGCTTATTGCTTATTTATCATTTGATATTTATCATTTATTACTTAAATAAAACAAAAAAACAGAAAAAATAAAAATAAAAATGATAGAATTAAAACATTTGATATCAATGTTCCCAGTATTCCAATAAAAAATGAAAATGCAATAAATAATAAAAATTTTGAAAGGCTGTTGTCAAGATTCACAACAACAGAATCCACCAATTCTGTAAATGATTGAAAGGCAGTCTTGATGTCCACAGGTGCCATTTTTGCTGCAGCCAAGGTTCTCAAGGCCACAGCCACTATCAAAACTTCTGCCGGCATGGTTTTGAAAGCCCCCCCCTCTGGAATTTTGAAGGGGGAAGAACAACTTTCCCATGTCAGGGAAGGGAGTGAAACCCTGATTTTGGTAAAAAAGCAAAACTAAATTCATGTGTTAGGTTGATTTGTTTTTTAAGAAAAACCACACCAGAAGGCATGTTTTGAGTAATTTTGAGGGTTTGAATTTGGCCTGGGTTTCAACTTAAATATTTTTTGAAGTTACAATTAATTTTAAGCCCAAATATGATGAGGTTTAATTTTCAATAGCAAATAAAAATTCAAGAAGTATTGAAGCTTTCAAAATTGTCTTCAGATAAACATTGTCCATTTTTTGAGAAAGCAGGCATGGGGAAAAACAGACATCTACTAAACTGAATAAGTCTTGGTGTTGAATATAAAACCAACTAACCTACTAAGCCTTCTCAAGCTGATGAAGGAAATAACTGATTATCTCAAACCAAGATTATTCTAAGCTACCTTCTCAGGTAGAGAGGATCAAATTTAAGGTAAAAATTTCTCAAGTATTAAGCAAACAGAGAATGAAGCTGCCTCTCTCAAGGTCTAATTCTAAATAGATGATTATTACAAAATAAAAATTTGATAACAAAACTCTCTTTTGAATTCAGAAGGATTGGAACCAAAGATCACCAGAGACACTCTTGGGACCTCCTAGAGATGAAGGGAACAGAACTGATCATTAAACTACTTCAGAAAAGGGAGGCTTGAATAGTCTTTCTTCCTTATGCTAGGAGCATTTTTCACAGTCTGCAGAATACATGAGATTTTCCCAACAGAATGTCATGCAAATGGTTGATATGAGGAATTACAATTGAAGCAACAAGACTTGGGAATTAGAAACAAAACACATGCTGAACAACAGCTCTGGGAAAAATCACTTTGGCAAGTCAACTTTTCCACAGTTTGTGTTGTATGTACAAAGTCAAGCATTAAATTGATGGATTACATGTCAAGCTACCCATAATTTAACTTGAGTGCCTGCTGCATTTTCATTTGTTCAACCGTTTGGCCTTGAGACAAGACTTGAACAAATGAAAATGCAGCAGGCACTCAAGTCTTGTCTCAAGGCTAAGCGGCAATGTAAGTCAGCCTGTATAGAATTTCCAATTGGATGTGATTAAGGGCAATAGGGCACTCCATTCTTTGAGAATTGGTAGCAAAGCTACTCGACACCAGCCTACGCCACAAAATCAAGAGTTACTGAATTATTCATCCAAAAAGTTAGGCCGTGAGCCTACTTGGCCGGTCCTTACGATATTGCAAACCTTGAAGGGGATTTATGAGCGAGGATGGTTGCCTCCAAGTTTGTGTGACACTTCGTTTGGAGAAGCGCCCCGAGGCCAAGAGTTAACTGTCTTCACGGTCCCACTTATTCCTGGGAGGGTCAACTTATCAAGCGGAAGTTTGCTGGCTGCTGCTACACGATAAATAGGTTTCGGAACCCAGATCATCGTTTACATTGCGGGTGAGTAGCAAGACCACTGGAAGGTGATGAAAACAACGCAGGTATAGACACAGTTACAGCAGGAAGAGGAACACTGCTAGCTTTCATGAAACGATATCGGTCTCAACCTTGCGATCCGACCCTAGAAGCCCGTAGACGACCGGCAGTCTCTCAGAATCATTTTTTGGATTGGCTTAAAAGACCCGTCAAACAACCCAATTTGCCAAATTTTAAGGGAAGCAAAAATTAAGAGTGTGATCTTTCAATAAGTTACTTAAGACTAGTGATTTCATCAGAAAGAAGTACCGGGAACTTACATGCTTTTTTCAAGCTCCTCAATTTTAGCACTTTGTCTTGCCAGTTCCTCCCGTAATTTCTTCAACTCGGCGGCTTCCTGTTCGGGTTAATCAGTCAGAAACCATGGTTACAAAATTTTTGTAAAGTTACGATACAACGCAAAGAGGTCGGGTGAGCAAAAACGTGGTAACTTGACTCACTTTTTCTTTCGCATAGCGACTCTCCTCACTTCGTTCTCGCTTGTCAAAACCGCGCGCATCAGTGGTCGCATAGGCATTATCAGACCTGTGGGTATTTACCGCAAAGATTAACATTAAGAGTTCCTCATCGGACGTCAGCTGAGCACGGAAAAGTGAACGCTCAATGGTGGAAGTTAAACACTGACCCTAGAACAGGGTTGACGTGGCTGCTAAACTGTTTCAAAAGAAAAGGTTGAGGGAGACGAAGATTTTGGCAACGAGGAGATGAGCGAAGAACGGAGTGAGGTAGCTTCGATCTGATTGCAATCATGTTGGAAAATCTCGCGATGATAGAATGAAAACGGGAGCGGATTTTGGACACCAATTTGAAGGCTGTGCTCAGAGGAAGTGGCCGGGTGGTACGTACAGGATGATCTACAGGCATCACGTCATTCCGAATCCCTGTGGTCTCACTCGTTTGACCGCCGGGCTAGGGGTCGGGGGTGGCTTAGATGGTCAAGTCCCGAAAAGCGAGAGGTGGAAGCAGTTTTGCAGACCCCGCATGAGACTGGAATTGAGTAGACCTTGGCTCGAGTTGTGGCATATGAAAAATGCCAAGAAGGCAATGAGAGAGCAGGGACAAGGGGAAAATGATGTGTACACTAAATCAGGACAACTGTTCCCTGTGAATCTTCCGATGGAATTAAAAAAAAGGCCGTTTTCCAGTACTCAACGTATGTATGAAACTTAGACAAGCAATGAGAATGCCAAAAGCAAAGTTTTGTTTTCTCTTTTTTTGTGACCGAGAAATACACTTTTTAAAGAAACTTAGGTGTATGAAAATTTGGAAATAAAAAATTTCATTATGATGTGTAAAACACCAGGAGAAAATTCATGGCACTTGGTGTCAGGTGACATCATGATTACTCTGGTTATCTGTCTGCATGAAGCCCATTAAATGAAAAAAAGGGAAGTAACTGTGCTTTGGTATACCACAATATTTCCACCAAAGTACAAATGGAGTAGTGCTAGAGTATCAAATTTTTTACTAAAGGTTACCTGGCACCAAGTGCCATCAAATTTTTCCAGGTGAAACATGCTCTCAAAAAATTGAAAAAAAAAATAGAATTTTTCAGCTGAGATCTTTCTGTACCTTTTTCACCCAATCATTGGTGATAGCGGGTATCAAAGTTGGAAAACCTACCACGTTTTGGCAGCTTCAAATGAATTTTGTTATCAATTTATTATTGTTATTATTACTGTATTCTCAAATTATTCAAGGATGCTTTGAAGCAGCTTTAACTTAATTTATAATTCATTCTTTTTTCAATATCTAATTAATTTTTTATGAATTTTAAAATAAGAAAGGCTTCCCTCCCCCTCAGAGTCTCTGAAGGAAGGAGGAAGTAGCCCCCCTTCCCTCCAGAGTCTTTGAAGGAGGGGGGCTATGGATTTTCCACCTGGAAATTTTGCTGAAAGCTAATTTTGATTGAAAGGGTTGATGCATATATTTTTTCACTTGGATTGAGGTTTTCACACTTTAATTGGGTGGGAAAAGACACCTAGGGGTATGAGTTCATCCAAAAAGGCATAAATTTGACATTTCCTTTCTCCAATAAATTGATGCCATTTATGCTTTTTATCATTCTTGAATTGAACATTTGTGGGTTTATTGATTTGGAAGGCATGAACTCATTTTTTCAAACATAAATTCAAGGTAATATTCTGTATCCTTGAAAATCCATCAATAAATCAAATAATCAATTATACTGAATTGCAAAAAGTGGGAAAATTGGACCAAAAATAATATGATATACCTCAGAGCACAGCATAGGCCCTATTCATTTAACTAAGTTTTACTTTGTTTTTTTGACTTTGACTGGTATTTTCTGAGGTTTTCCAGGGATTTTCCAGGTGATTTTCACTGTTTTTTGATAACTAGTATAGGTACTGAGCTGATCTCAATTAATTTGAGCCATGGCTTCCAAAACATAAAAGATAGGAAGGTTGGTTTCCTGAGTGACCAGGATTTCATTTGAACCTAGAATCCATGTGTGATCTGTTGATTTGATTGATCTTGATGGTTGAAATATCAAAATTGATTGAATCTGATCCTAAAACTGGTTTTGATGACCACTTGGCCATTTCTGGAGACTTCCTAAAGATGGTAGTTTATGATGAAATTAACACCAACAAATTTATTTATAATGTGTTAATATGTAAACAGAAGATATGTGTCAAAGCGCATTAGGAGCCAGAACACAAAATATGTAAAAAAACAGAATTTAAACCATCAAATTGATTTATCTGGGACCAGATACAATCTCAGCCCATCTTTTTTTGGAAAATTCATGATTTAAGTTTGTTTATGGTGAATCTTATATCTGGCTCCCTGGCTCTGTGAAAGGCTTTAAAAGGACTTAAAAAATAAAAAATTTGAAATATACTTAAATATAATTGGATAATTATAAGAGGGAAAGTTTTCAGAATTGATTCAATTAAGAAAACAAAAATATTCTGATCAATTTAAGTTACCTGAAAAAGAAACATCCAATAGAACCATAAATCTTAGGTATTGAAGTCAAATTAAAAAGTTGAAAGAAAATAATTCTCTACAATAATCTGGAAAAAGTTAAATTTAAGCTTCTTGATATTTCAGAGTTAATTGGAAAAAAATAGGATTCAATAGAACTGTCAAAATTTGATGAAAAGATCTGATTAATGGAACTGATTTTCAACACCTAAAGAAAGAGATTTTCACAAGGGTGACAATAAATTCACAACCTCCAGTTGTGTGGGAGTTGTGTAGGGCCCTACACGGCCCATTCAACGCCTGGGGTCGCATAAATGCATCAAATCAGTTGCTCCAAACACCGGCAACCCCTGGACACAACTCCAAAGGGTTTATCCAAACACATGCAACCCCCAGGGGGTTGCATACCCCCCGTGAATGGCATTTTTAAGTTTTTTACCCATGTACACAACCGTTTAGACGCATGTACGGGGGCATGGAACCCCCCAGGGGTTGTGCCAGAATTTTTGGGACCCCCTGGACCAAATTTGGGTCCCATAAACCCATATTTGGGATCAACACATACTATGTGGGACTATTGGACCACACCTAGCAATCATAAAGAGAAACTGCAAACACAATCATTTCCTTTGGCAAACAAAACTCCCACAAAGTACAATCTAAACCCTTCCATTGGACAACAGAAAAGTAAATTGTTACTGCCCATTGGTTAAATTGATCTTTCTCAACGTTGTGGAAAGAATAAAGGTTATCCCCCTATAATTGTCCCAAGGTTTGGAAGTTAACGGTTCCCTGCGTTTGAAAGGAGATGAGGATGTCCAAAGTTGCACTTAAATGAGGAATAGAAATAAGGAGATAAAGAGATAAAGAAAAGTAGAGAGAGAGAGAAATTGCCAATCCTTCAATCCTAAGAACTTTCCACCTGGATGTGTATCCGGTATGAGTTCCTTTAAACTCTTGGTGAGATGAGTGATCCAATCCAATGATGTGATGTGATTCTTCCTCTTCTGCATCCATGCATGCATCTCCTTTAACCCGGAGTTGGGAGTGAGGATAAGTCCTCCCCCTCAACCCTAACCTAAGTACACGCGCAAATGACAGTATGACAAAGAAACAGAAAACAATCCCAAAACAGAAACCCTAGCCTCCTCTCCCCACCTCCTACGTAACAAACTCCCCCCGTTGTCCGTACGCCATTCCGTCCATCCAGTTTGTCCTTCTCATGACGCGGTCCTCGCACCACACCCTACTCGGATCCCCCCGCGCCTGTCTGTATCCGTTCGTCCGCGCCCTTCGTGGGTGTTTGTTAATATCCGGCATGATCCGCGCGCCCATCTGTTCCTTCATAGCCCGCGGATTGCTCCGCCCCTACGTATCCAAACCGGCGCGCCTGCAAACCTAGTCGAGCGCACTACCTTCCGAATCCGATCTCCAGGGCGGATCGCCGCCCACGCCGCATTTGATTCTGAGCCCGACCCGTCCACCAGGTGCGGAGCCAAACAGTGGCTGCCGCTGCTGAGAACTCCGCATACCCTAATGCTGAGCACGCAGCCGCGACGCAGTCCCCAACCCGTGTCTATAAATTGACACCACATTCCCCCCAAATTGAGTTCTGTCCCCAGAAGTTTCCCATTGCTTCACCATACCACCACCTCCGCTACTTCCACTCCACCCCCACCACTCCCGCTACCACCTTCCCCGTCTTCCCTCCTCTCCATCGCCATCATGCTCCCATGCGAGTTCTGCGCCCGGAATGGGCACGCGTGTTTGATCATCCCCGGTTGACGCGCCTGTGTTGCTTGCCGTCGTGGCCATCGTCGCTGCTTGCTTAGCGACAGCATCCCTTGAGCTCCCTCCCAATCTGGCTCTTGCCCCAGGCCGCGCAAGAGGGCTTGTCCGGACCCGTTTGTGGTTTTGGACAACAAGTCAATCTTGGAAGGCTCGTGGACACCAGCCGGTTCACCTCCATCCTGCCACCCCCAAGCTCCATCACCCACCACTTTGCACGTGAGCTGCAACTCGGCATCACCTCTCCGCCGGGCCAGACCTCCACAATGGGGCAAATACAAAACCTCAGAGGAATGGCGCGCGGCGACCCGCGCTTGGGCCTCCGCTGTCGGTGTGAACCAAATGGTACCGGACCCGAGACTCTTTGGAAGACCCGCCGCCGCGCCAGCACCCCCTTCTCCTCCTCCGCAACCGCCGACACCCCCCGCGCCACCAGCGGCCTTGGATGAGGGGCCTACAACCCCCAAAGTCCCTCCGCCTCCGTCACCTATAGTCGTCCCGTCATTGCCTCCAGCTGGACCAAGCCCCCCTGTTGGTTCCCCGGGGGCCCCATCTCCACCGGCCGCTCCTCCAGCCAGCCCTCCCAAGATCCCGGAGATTCCAATCATAATGGCGCTCCCGGCGGCCAGCTTCAAAGCTTTTGCGGAAAGGTAAACCGCAATGCTCCGGAATTTCCTCGCAATCCCCGGCACACAATCCTCGGAATCCCGGCGCGAACTCCTGGCATCTTTCCGGGCTTTACTGGCGGCCTCAAGGGCAGAAATGGAGGAAATGATGAAGATAGCTTAGGCGCATCACCCCCCTTTTCCCCTTCTACCTTTCCTCTACTTCTTCTCTTCTTGTTGTTGTACCGCGCTTCCCTTTCCATTAAGAAAATACATGTGTCCGCGCAAGGTCCTAACCTTCTGAGAAAAAGTGCACGACCGCGCTTTGTGAGAGTGAGCTTGAGATTGAGTCCCCGCCCGGGCGCTTGCTTTGTTAGCAACCGTAAGTGACTAGCCGTTCCTAAAGAGGCAATTGGACCGCCCCAGACAAACTGCCACACAGTTCCCCGTACCCTTCCTGTAACAAACACAACAACCAAAACACCAGCGCGCGCCACCGTAAGGGAAGAGAGAGAGAGAGTAAGAGAACGGACATTCTGGGGTGTCTAGTTGTCCCAGCTGTGAACCGGTGTGGTGTTGTATTTATAACCCCGGGTCAAGAGCTGCGTCGGGGGCTGCGCGCTCAGCAGTTGGGTAGGTCGGGCTCAGCATCTGGCGTGCGCGCGGTCTCAGCAGTGCCTGCTGCGGGCTCAGCAGCAGCTGCTGCGGGCTCAGCACCAGCTGCTGCGGGCTCAGCAGTAGGGGCTGCGGGGCTCAGCACCAGGTATGATTCGGGCCTACCTTAGGCGGCGCTGGACCGCGACCCGCCCAAAAGAAGCGGACCAAGTGATGGAGCCGGCCCAATCAAGCTCGCGGGTGGCTAGTCCGGAAGGCAAGGGCGAGGAGATCATGGGCTATACGCGCTGGGGAGGCCCGCGCAGGCATAAGCGTGGGCCGACCTGCGGATTGCGGGATCCGCAGACGGCGCAGACGGAAACACGGGGGGCTCCAAGTAGGGCGCGGCGGAGGGCCGCGCCATGAGAAGGACAAACCGGGCTACGTTAATACCGAAGGGCGCGGGTAATGGCGAGGGATGGAGGGATAGGGTTGGGCTAGGGTTCTGCGGCTTAGGGTTGTATTTCATCACTTGTTCTTGTTGTTTGTGGTTGTACTTAGGCTAGGGTTGAGGGGGGGGACTCAAGACCTCACCCTCAACTCCGGGTTGGGGAGGATCAGGATCATCTTACGGAATTGGGAAGGAAGGAATTTCATCATATCATCACTCTCTCTTCTTAAAAACTCATTGCGCCCAACCATCTTACAGACGCTAGACCAATAATTTCTGGAACTCATGACAACTTGCGAAAGTAACTCTTCTTAAGTTTCCACAACGGATGAAAGGATTGAGGCGCTTAACTTTGGGCCGGCGGGGTGGTTGAGTGCGGAGGAGAAGGATTTGCTGGCATTGGTATTGGTCCTTCGCGAGAAGGCCCTCGCCTTTGGTCCCGACGAGCGCGGATTGTTGAAAAGAGAGATTGGCAACCCCTACGTAATTCCCACGGTGCCGCATGAACCCTGGCAAATAAGCAGACCAACACCTCCCCCACCTCCAACTACTTGGACCGGCGGCTTTGCCCCCCCTCGGTTTGCGCCTTTGGAGGCGGCCGAGGCCCCACGGCGGGTATGGCTTAGGCCGCAGAAATTCCCCCATCTTTGGTTTGACACTGCTGATATTGGGCGTTTTCTTGCAAGGTTCGAGGATATCACGGACTCTGAAAACGCGACGAGCAAGGACAAGGTCCGCACCGTTGTTCTCTTCATCACGGAAAAAAGTAAGCTTTGGGATGTGGAGGATATGGCCGTTTACGAGGCTTGGGACTGGATTAGGCTCCGGGGCAAGATTATGGCAAGGTGGGGAAAGCAAGAACCCCTCTTTCGGGAAACAGATTTCGAGCGGGCGGCGGCGGATGCGATCTCGCGAGGTGGGGTGCGGAAACGGAACAATTTGTCCGAGTACAAATCTCTGTTCAACCGTATCTATAGTTATTTAGCAAAGAACCAGGTGGTGGCGGGTCAGACGGGAGCGATGAAACGGGCATTCTTGGGCGGGCTCGCGCCACAACTTTGCGTGCGGGTTCAGCGGCACCTCTTTGAGCATGGGATGGTATCATGGTTGGTGGACCAGAGTGTCATCCTTCTCCCAGACCTGAGGGTGATCAACGGGGCGGTAGAGAGCAAGATTGATCTGGAGGAACTGATCAAGGACATGGCTAGGGTGTTCCTGTCAGCCTCGAAGAGACCAGCGGCTTCCTCAGCCCCGCCTCAAGCGCAGGAACTACACGCGGGCCCATCCACAACGAGTCGGCCGGGTACAATGGAGGTACCGGTGAATGAAATGACGGGCATGTTGAAGGATCTGCGGATACTCCTCAATCGGGTAACGGCGCAGCCCGCGGCACAGCCCGCGGCCCAGCAAACAATCCAGTCAACGGCTCCGCCCCCGCCTCCTTGGCGCGATGAGCCGCCCCACGTAGTGGGGGGTCCTTGCCTGGTAGCGGACCCTCGGGAGGGTTCCCGGCGCGAATCTGTACATATTGTGGCGACAGGAGACATTGGAGGTTGGGTTGCGCGGAGTTGACCAGGGATATGGACAAGGGATTGGTCCGCGCGTCCGGATTGACTTTCATATTTCCAACAGGTGAGCCGGTAAGTCTCGGGCCCAACCACTTGTCTCCATTGAACCAGGTCAGGACAAGAGCGCAGTCTGCAGGGGCCGCTTGGGTGTTGCTTGGAATTGTCACCGGGCCCGGCACATGGCGAGCTCCTCGAGTGGAGGCGGAGGTTAGGGCGTTGGCGGCGGACGAGGGAATCTTGTCAGAGAAGATAGAGGTAGACGTGAAGGAGCGGCTGACGACTCAAGCCCTGAAGACTGGTGCGCAACGACCGTCAGGCAACACGCCGTCGGCCGGCTCCGGAGGAAGAAGGAAGGCCGCAGAAGTGGTGCGGGGGGTGATGGGGAGCAAGATGCCGGTTGCTCTCACGCTACGGGAGCTGGCCGCGGTCTCTCCGGTGGTCGTCAAAGAGATGGTGCAGGCGTTAAGGAAGTACAGGCGCGGAAGGGTTCCGGCAACGGTGCAGTGCGTGAACGCAGCAGAGGAAGGGGGGGAACGCGAGTCGTGGCCAACCAAGGCTGTGTTGGTCCCGCTTGCCTACGTCTCAATGAAGATCGCGGATCAGAAGGTGTGGGCGATGGTGGACAGCGGGTTGATGGTTAACTTGCTCCCGTCAAAATTGGTAGACGAGTTGGGGTTGGTCCAGAGGAAGTGCGCCATTGGATTGCGGGAGCTCAACGGTGGAGAGTGTTGGGTGGACGGGGTGGTGGAAGGAGAGGAGGTGGAGGTCGCAAAGGTCCGTAAGCCGCTGTCATTCCTTTTGGTCGAGTGCGGCGACATGATTTTGGGTCAACCGTTTATGTTTGGGTTCCAGGCCCGGATGGCATTCAACGAGGAGGAAGGGACGGAGGCGCTGACGGTAGAGGACGCGTCCGGGGCCAAGTTCAAGACGACGATCTCCGACCACGGGAAAGGGAAGTGGGTGCGGTCGGCGGCGGCTGGCAAGGAGACGGAATCCGATGGGGGGAACGGCTGCAAGGGCCGCCTCATGGGGGATTTTGCCTAGTTGACCGCGGCAACCGCACGAGACAGGCTCCGGTCTTGCGCGGGCGGCCGACTAGGGAGGAGCAAGGGGGGGAGGGAAGCGCGCGGAGGGCGTGGGCGGCAGAAGTAAGTTCTTTTCCTCGGTATGCGTCACTGGGAGGTACCGCATTTCAAAAACCCTACCATAGTGCCATGCTTGTGAGCAAAGGCGAAAGCCGCGGGTTGATTGTTGCCAGGATCCACGACGACGACAACGGATGCGTGCGGATGGTTAGGTGTAACGCGGGGCGGTATAAGCCTGTGGCGCAAAAGGTCCGTCCTTGGAACGAACCAATGCCGCAGGGGCTGAACGGGCCCCTGAGACCGATCATCTGGTCTTGGCATCCCTGGGTAAGTCCATTGAAGACGTCGGGGTGGGTAACCCGGTCAGCGCAGATCACGGATGAAAGGATCAAGGCGCTTAACTTTGGGCCAGCGGGGTGGTTGAGTGCGGAGGAAAAGGCTTTGCTGGCATTGGTATTGGTGCTTTGCGAGAAGGCCCTTGCCTTCGGGCCGGACAAGCGCGGATTGTTGAAAAGAGAGATTGGCAACTCCTACGTAATCCCCACAGTGCCGCACAAACCCTGGCAAATCAAGCCGATTCTGATCCCCTGGACCGTATGGGAGCCCTTTCTGGAGCTGGTTCGGGAGCGCGTTAGAACGGGTTTGTACGAGCAGTCCACATCGAGCTACTCTAGCCCAATCTTTGCGGTCATTAAACAGGAAGGGAAGTTGCTGAGGGTTGTCCATGACCTGCAGCGGCTGAATTCATTCACCATCCGGGACGCGGGATTGCCGTCGCGGGTGGACGAATTCTTGGAATCAATGGCGGGGCACGCGTGTTACGGACTGGTCGATGTGATGGGGGGGTACGATCAGCGGGAGCTCCACCCTGATTCGCGGCTGTTGACCGCATTTAAAACAGGGCTGGGAAGAATGCAGTTGACGCGGCTGCCGCAGGGCGCGACAAACTCAGTGGCAGTTTACCAGGCTCAGATGACGTGGATACTACGGGACGACATCCCGGAGGGGGCTCTGATCTTCATTGACAATGCAGGGATCAAGGGGCCAAAGACGGACTACGGGGGCGCGGTGTTGGAGGAAGCCCCAAGGATTCGCCGCTTTTTCTGGGAATACGCGAGGACGTTGGAGCGGATCTTGTTCCGAATTGAGGAGGCGGGGCTTACGGTGTCAGGAAGTAAGTTGGCGGTTTGCGTTCCGGCGCTGGAGGTGCTGGGACATGTGGTGGGCGCCGACGGCCGGAGGATCGCGGAGAAGAAAAGGAATAAAGTCCTCAAATGGCCGACTCCACGGACGCCTTTGCATATCCTCCAGTTTTTGGGGCTGTGCAGCTAGGTCCGCATGTTCATTGAGCGGTTTGCGGAGGTGGCGAGTCCGCTGCGGGCACTTACGCGTAAGGGTGCGGCATGGGAGTGGATGGTGGGGTGTGATGCTGCCTTTGCGAAGCTCAAGGAGATTGTGGGGCGCAACATTGTCCTCCGGGACCTTGACTATGATTTGGGAGGGATCCGCCTGGCCGTTGAATCTAGCAAACTCGGCGCGGGAGGCGTTCTGACGCAGGAGGAGGATGGTAAGGATAGGCCGGTTCTTTATGAATCCGTAACCTTCACCGCAACGGAGAGTCGGTATTTGCAACCGAAGTTGGAACTGTGCGGGGTCACCAAGATCGTGCAGAGGCTGCAGCATTTGCTTTGGGGGGTGAATTTCAAACTCTTGGTGGACGCGGAGGCTCTGGCGCGGATGATCAATTTGCCGACGCAGCCAAATGCCCATATGACTAGGTGGGTCGCGTTCCTTCAACTCTTTGCCTTTAGTGTGGTTCATGTCCCAGGGAAGGCATTCACAATGCCCGACGCGCTGTTGCGGTACCCGCGCAAGGATCCGTTCAAAGGAGCAGAACACTTGGACATGGAATCTCCGGTTATCCCGGTGGGAATGATGGAGACGGGGGTTGCCCTTCCGCTGCAGAAGTCTGGGCGTTACGCGACGTTGTGCTTCTTTCTGCAGGGTCTCCAATTTCCGGAAGGTACGTTGGAAACGGAAATTTGGTGGGCAAAACAGCGGACAACCGACTTCTATTTGCAGGAGGGGCAACTGTGGCGGAGGTGCACCCCCGTGCCCCTGGTGGTCGTGACATCAAGGAGGGACCAGGAGGTGATTATGCGGTGTCTTCATGACAACCTTGGGCATTGAGGCGAGATCAAAACGCGGCGGCGGGTGAAAGCGAGGTTCTGGTGGCCGGGGGTGGTACGCGCGGTGCGCGAGTGGGTGAAGTCATGCGAGGTTTGTCAGAGGCGGAGTTCTAGGCTCCCGAGGGAGGTGGGTCACCCTACGGGGGAGGACGCCTTGTTCGGACAGGTCTCCCTCGACGTGGTTCACATCAAGGCGGGGAAGTTTGCGTACCTGCTGGTTGCGCGGGACAATTTGTCGGGTTGGGTTGAGCCGCGTCCACTGGTTAAGCTGTCAGCAGAAAGGGTTGCCCAGTTTTTGGAGGAAGATTGGTTCGCGCGGTATGGTTTGCTCCGACTGGTCACCGTCAACGGGGGCGCGGAGTTCCGAGGCCGCTTGATGGGGTTAGTTCAGAGCTGCGGGGCTAAGTTCGGGCGGGTCACAGAGTACTACCCCAAGGGTGCCAGGATGATTGAACGCGGCCACCAGCCAATCAAGGACGGGCTGGTGAAGATGTGTGGCTAGGACGGGAAGCGGTGGCAGGAGACCCTTCCGGTGGTCCTCTTTGCGGACAGGATATTGGTCAAGCGCTCGACGGGCTACTCGCCTTATGAACTCCTCTACGGACAGAGCCCAGTCCTTCCGGTGGAAATCGAGCTGGAGACTTTCTTGGGCATCAATTGGTGGAAGGTGAAGACCTCCGCGGAGCTCGTGGAGGCGCGCGCCGAACAGCTTCTACGGCGGGACGAGACCCTGGCAAAGGCCGCGGATAGGTTGCAAAAGACCAGGACGGCGTCGGTCCGCTACTGGGACGAGCGCTGTTCCCATTGTCTCCGGGATCGGCAGTTTACCAGGCTCAGATGACGTGGATACTACAGGACAACATCCCGGAGGGGGCTCTGATCTTCATTGAAGATGCGGGGATCAAGGGGCCGAAGAAGGACTACGGGGGTGCAGTGTTGGAGGAAGCCCCGAGGATTTGCCGCTTTGTCTGGGAATACGCAAGGACGTTGGAGCGGATCTTGATCCGAATTGAGGAGGCGGGGCTTACGGTGTCAGGGAGTAAGTTGGCGGTTTGCGTTCTGGCGCTGGAGGTGCTGGGACATGTGGTGGGCGCCGACGGCCGGAGGATTGCGGAGAAGAAACGGAATAAAGTCCTCAAATGGCCAACTCCACGGACGCCTTCGCATATCCTCCAGTTTTTGGGGCTGTGCAGCTAGGTCCGCATGTTCATTGAGCGGTTCGCGGAGGTGGCAAGTCCGCTGCGGGCACTTACGCGTAAGGGTGCGGCGTGGGAGTGGACGGCGGGGTGTGATGCTGCCTTCGCAAAGCTCAAGGAGATTGTGGGGCGCAAGATCGTCCTCTGGGACCTTGACTATGATTTGGGAGGGATCCGCCTGGCCGTCAACTCTAGCGAACTTGGCGGGGGAGGCGTTCTGACGCAGGAGGAGGATGGTAAGGATAGGCCGGTTCTTTATGAATCCGTAACCTTCACCGCAACGGAGAGTCGGTATTCGCAACCAAAGTTGGAACTGTGCGGGGTCACCAAGACCGTACGGAGGCTGCAGCATTTGCTTTGGGGGGTGAATTTCGAACTCTTGGTGGACGCGGAGGCTCTGGCGCGGATGATCAATTTGCCGAAGCTGCCAAACGCCCCTATGACTAGGTGGGTCGCGTTCCTTCAACTCTTTGCCTTTAGTGTGGTTCATGTCCCAGGGAAGGCGTTCACAATGCCCAACGTGCTGTCGCGGTACCTGCGCAAGGATCCGTTCAAAGGAGCGGAACACTTGGATGTGGAATCTCCGGTTATCCCGGTGGGCATGATGGGGATGGGGGTTGCCCTTCCGCTGCAGCAGTCCGGGCGTTACGCGACGTTGTGCTTCTTTCTGCAGGGTCTCCGATTTCCGGAAGGTACGTCGGAAACGTTAATTTGGTGGGCAAAACAGCGGACAACCGACTTCTATTTGCAGGAGGGGCAACTGTGGCAGAGGTGAACCCCTGTGCCCCTGGTGGTTGAAACATTGAGGAGGGACCAGGAGGTGATTATGCGGTGTCTTCACGACAACCATGGGCATTGAGGCCAGATCAAAACGCAGCGGCGGGTGAAAGCAAGGTTCTGGTCGCCGGGGGTGGTACGCGCGGTGCGCGAGTGGGTGAAGTCATGCAAGGCTTGTCAGAGGAGGAGTTCTAGGCTCCCGAGGGAGGTGGGTCACCCTACGGGGGAGGACGCCTTGTTTGGACGGGTCTCCCTCGACGTGGTTCACATCAAGGCGGGGAAGTTCGCGTACCTGCTGGTCGCGCGGGACAATTTGTTGGGTTGGGTTGAGGCGCTTCCGCTGGTTAAGCTGTCGGCAGAAAGGGTTGCCCAGTTTTTGGAGGAAGATTGGTTTGCGCGGTATGGTTTGCTCCGACTGGTCACCGTTGACGGGGGCACAGAGTTCCGAGGCCGCTTGATGGGGTTAGTTCAGAGCTGCGGGGCTAAGTTCAGGCGGGTCACGGAGTACTACCCCGAGGGTGCCGGGATGATTGAACACGGCCACCAGCCGATCAAGGAGGCGCTGGTGAAGATGTGTGGCAAGGACGGGAAGAGGTGGCAGGAGACCCTTCTGGTGGTCCTCTTTGCGGACAGGATATCGATCAAGTGCTGTGGTGACCAATCCGGGACACCACGGAAAAAAAAAAAAAAAAAAAAAAGAATTTTTTTTTAAATTTTTTTTACACTCTTTATCCATCAATAAATCAAAAAAGAAAAAAAAAATATTTTTTTTTGGTTGTACCCCTATGGGTACCTTCATTTCCCCCCATCTCTCAACTTCTCCCTGTCCTAGCGGTCTAGGACAGGCCTCTTGCCTGTCTCTCTGCTTCGATCCCCCCCTCCTATGTTCAACTCCTACTTGTCGCGCTCGCGGCCCTGACTTTTGGCAATGCGAGCAATTTTTGAACCACCTTTGACGATCCCTTTGATCCTTCCCAATCCTCTCATCCAACCGATGCCGTCGCTTGTCGCAACAGTCGTCAACTATCATTCGATTGATCTCATCATACTCACCATCTCAACCTACCAGAGCATCATCATCACCCACTCCGTCATCATCAGCTCCAGAGGATCCCACTCAATCCACTCATAAACCATGCCATCAAACTACCTCAAACCAAACTCAACCCACCACCCACTGACTCATCCAATCTATCACTCCTACAATCCGCTCATCCCTCCAATCCGACAACAACAACAACAATGACGGCCAAGACAACAACCATCAACTCAAACTCACTCACGCCCTCCTTGCCCATCATCTGATCCGACCGACGACCGCGAGCGACCGCTTGCGGCCGTCGGAACCTTCACCCCACTGTCGCCGCCGATCGGGCGACAACAGCCGTTGTCGACACCCGCGACCACTGTTGCGGGTGTCCATCTGGTTGCCCGCAGTCATTCTCGACGCGGGCGACATTTCTTTTTTTTTTTTTCCTCTCATGTCATCTTTTTTTTATGTTTTCATTTTCCCGCACCTATTTGAAGTATCTCTTGTACATAGTATACAGGGCCTCATGTCTATAAAAGGAGGGGCTCTCCCCTGCCTTTTGGCCCAGCATCCCATCAGACCATCATCATCTCATCTCATCTGTTTCCCCCATCATCATAATCAACTTATCCGTGGGCGTCCTTCCCCACTTATCTGAGCAACTTATCTGGGTATATCCATGATTTCCCCTTGATCCTTTGAGCCTCCGTACTCAAACTCTGTCCCTTGTGACCTTGATCCTTATCACCAACCAATAGCCTTGCTGGTTGAAGAAGAATTCCTGTCTGTCTGAATTCTTGGGTGTGTTATACCACTCTGATCCCTTTTTCCGACCATATTGGTCTTGATCTCTCCTTGATCATCTTTCTGGAGCCAATCACGTTTGATTGAAGAGGTTTTATTAAGCTTAAAACCTGGAGTGTTATACCTCCCTTCTTCTTTAAGGTTGAATTTCGCCACGCTATTCTTGAGTCCCTTGAGAAGTGTTGGGATATTCTTGCTCAAATTCGTTATTGATTTGCTTCTAGAGCTTCATAAACAAATTGCTTTTGTTTTGTTCAGCCTCCCACAGTTATCTGGTACCCTTCAAGCGCTTGATTGCGGAGAGTTGGGCAGGTTCATTGAGAACCTGGAGGTTGGTTGGGATTGAGTTGATCTTTCCTAATCAGCTGCTGACGACCAGAGTTATTAGCTTTTGGGGGTTGTTACTTACAACTGCCTTGTTCTATTGAACTCTGAACAAACCTTGACTTATTTTTTCAAGTCTTTACCTGCACCATCTTGCCTCAGATAGTGTTGTTTCCATTGCTACCGACAACTCTTATCCTCTTCCCTTACTTGATTTCTCATCCATAAGGTTCTGGACCTTTATTCCGGTTACATTTAAATATTATTGTAACTCCTAGGATGGAAGCCTAAACAGCACCTTTCCCCTCCACAGAACTGCCATGGCTTAGCACCGTTTGAAGTCTTACATTTGGTCCCCCGGGCTGGGATTGAACCAGCAACCTTGGGATTTACAGTCCCAAGGCATTTAAAATCAACCTCAAAATCCCATTTTTTTTTTTTTTTCTCTTCTCAAATCTGATCCGTGGAGGCATCTTATCCTAGAAGTAAGTCCTCCCAATTTGTGCACCGCTTGGGCAAGATACTTGTTGTTTTTGGCGAAACCCTTCTCTTGCCACACTTGTGAGCCACTTTGGAAATCTGCTCTTTGGATCCCCTAGGAACTCTGTTATTTGATATGGCATCTTCCGCTACTCCAACCACCTCTTTCCGACCTAAGATGGTAAAGATCAAACCTCAGAACAAGAACTTAGGCTTCAACGGTACAAATGTCAAGCGATTCTTGGACTCCTACAAAATGGCTGCTGAAGTGGATGGAGCTAGTGAATTTGATATGGCTTATCAGTTGCGATTCTTTATCTCCTCTGATGAAGTTATGGAGGTAATTGAGTCTTTCGAGGGATTTGAATCCCATAACTGGACGCTTCTCAGGAAGGCTATGTTGGCATACTGGGGTAAAATAGATTTGGCTAGGTTTACTCTGCAGGATTTGGATGCTCTGGTTTCTCAGTGGATCTCCAATGGTGGTATTTCTTCAGCCTCTGACTATCAGATTTTTAGGAAGTCTTGGGATTCCATTCAAAACTATCTTATCCGAAACAATCACATTGACACAGTGGACGAAATTCGAGCAAAGTTCTTCCAATCTTTTTTGTTGGCTGTGCAGGAAAGGATTAAAGAAGAACTGGTCAAATCTGGATCCATGATTACCACCAGGGATAATTGATTCAAGCTCCCTGTTTTTCTCACCCTTAGGAGTACTGTGGATAAAGTCATGAAAGGTCAAACTGCTCTTACCTTTGAAAAGCCTAGAACTACTGAACCGGTCCATGCTCCTTCTTTTAAAGAGTCAAACAATATTATGATTAAAATGGATGCAGATCGTAGGCCTAAAGCAGATCCTAATTCCAATTGAGAACCTACTACTATAGATGAAATCACCAAGTTACTTAGAGCCTTTGAGAACAAAATAGATCAAAAGATTTCTTCACTAGCTACTCCTAAAACTCCTTCTTCTGTCCCCAAATCAACTCTGGTCTGTTACTACTGTCATAGGGAAGGCCATGGAACCAGACAATGCCAAGAACTTCAGAGGGCCTAAAGGAAAAGTTGGTAGAGCAGAGGGGGAAAAATTACTTCCTCCCTAATGGTGCTCTAATCCCTTTTGACTCGTCTTGTCCTATCCAACATGTGGTGGCCTCTTACAAGCCATCACCTCCTGTTAAAGCATCTCTTGCTTCCTTTGAATTTCGATCATCCTGTGGTACCCTCCAACCTTGGTATCCTCCAGTTATTTCTTCCTCTAGTCTTGCTGGGACTACTTATCAATCTGATCCAGCCAGGAAACGACATGAGGAACCTAAACCTCATAAGGCTCCTTCCTTGCCAACTTCAATCCTTTGAAAACCCGTTAAACGTCGATCATCACTTGAGCCTCCTTCCTCTGATGTAGAAGACATGGAGGTGGAAAAGGAAACACTCATGGAAAGGTTCCCAGATCACCCTGATCCTTCTCCCTCACCTCAACCTTCTAATCCTATCTTAGATTCTGCGTCACCTGAACTTCCTCCCTCCACCCAGCCCAAAGTTTGATTTGAAAGGGGCATCTCCAAGGATCACCCCAATGCTGTGGAGGGAGTATTAAAGAAAATTTCTGATCTCAAAATTCCTGATCTATCTTTGGCTGAACTCCTATCGATCTCTCCATCTGTTGCTGAAGGAATGAAGAAATGGGTCTCTTGTCGACGTGTGGAAATTGGCCCTGAAGAACTCAAAGTCTCCTCTGGCACTTTAATGGAGGACTCTGGTGGAACCAGTCCTTCTTTAGACTCCAACCTTTATTCCTGTCCCCTTGGCTTCCTTCCTTGTTATCTTGGTGACTCAGCTAAAACTGTTTCTCCTCTTGTGGATTCTGGATCTCAGCTTAACTTAATCTCAGATGCTATGGCCTGCAAGCTCAAACTTAGTCCTAGGGTCAGCTTCAACTCTGCAGTGTATGGGATAGGAAATCAAGCTTGTGAACTGGTTGGTATTGCTGAGGATGTACTGGTCAGGATTGGTCAAAATATTGTTGGAACCTGCCACTTTTGGATCACTCGTTTGGACAGTCCTATGATCTTGGGACAACCCTTCTTAATGGACTTTGGTGCAACCCTGATGTTTTCTGATCAAGTTGGGGAGAGAATTCTTCTCCCTGATGCTGATGGCAGGAAAATTGAAGTTCCTCTTTGCTCTTTGGATTCTGGTCGTTGGGAAAGAGATTTTCCTGGTCATTCTCCCAAATCATCTTTTAAGGGGAAGCCAAAGGATAACTCTAGTTCCTCTCATTTTTTAGGGGAATAGTTGATACTACCAATAGTTGTAGTTCTTTTCAGCCTCAGACTGCAACTCAAGGGTCAACTCCCATCCCTCAGGCTTATTTTTCATTCCTTTCATCATTCTCTTCTGAGCTCAAGAATATTAAAAAACAAAAACATATCAAAATAGAAAAATCCAAAAATATTTCTTCTCCATCTCCTTCTCTCTCTGGATCTGTTGTGTCTTCTTTTCCTTCTACTTTTGAGTCTGATCAATCTTCTCTCAGTTCCGGTTTGAATCTCCGCAATGAGTCTAAACTAGATCCTAATTGCAATTCCGTTTTTGGTGATTTTGGTATGAAGGAATATGGGCTTCAGTGGAGGCAATTTGGGGTACAAGTAAGTCCTCCCAATTGTGCACTGCCAGGGCAATCTTTTACCGTCATTTTCAAAACCCTACCTTGTGCCACACATGTGAGCAACTTATTATCTCCTGGTTCTCCTTTTATGGAAAAGGCACCCTTCAAGGATATTGCAGAACATCGGACTTGGAAGATGTTGGAACTTGGACTCAGCTTTCGTAATCAAGTCTCTCTGGTCAACTCTTGGAGGAAACAAGAACTTCTCTCTTTTGCCACTAAGTATAAACCAGTTGCTAAGAAGATCCAACCAGTCAACCAGCCTATGCCTCTCAACCTCAATCCTCCCCTTATGCGTCCTCCTCTATCTCGCAATCCTTACTGTGGTCTTCCTCAATCTCTTACTGGTCCCTTTGTGCCTAATGGACGGGTCACTGAAGAACGTCTGAAGGTGGTCAACTTTGGTCCAGATGGATGGCTTCTTCCTGATGAGTTAAATTTAATCAAAAATGTCTTATCTCTAAGGGAAAAATCTATTGCTTTCTGTGAAGAAGAGAGAGGTCTCTTGCGGGAATCCTATGGCCTCCCTTATATCATCCCTGTAGTTGAACATGATCCTTGGCAAAAGAAAAATTTCCCTATCCCTGCTGCTAAAGTTGACGAATTCATCAAGTTGGTCCGGGAACAAGTTTGAACTGGCCTGTATGAACAGTCAACTTCTAGTTACTCCAGCCCCGTCTTCTGTGTCCTCAAGAGTAATGGTAAACTTAGAATAGTTCATGATCTTCAACCTCTTAATAAAGTTACTATTAAAGACTCTGGTATCCCTCCTGCTACTGAAGAATTTGTTGAATCCTTCGCAGGGAGAGCTTGCTATGGTCTAGGGGATATTATGGGTGGCTATGACAAACAATCCTTACATCCTATTTCTCGTCCTCTCACTACTTTTGATACTCCTCTTGGTCGATTTCAACTTACTTGATTGCCTCAAGCAGCCACCAACTCGGTTGCAGTCTATCAGGCTCAGATGATGTGGATCCTCCAGGATGAAATCCCTGATCATGCTGGTATCTTTATTGATGATGGAGGAATTAAAGGTCCAGTATCTGACTATGATAATGAGCTCTTACCTTGGCATTCAGGAATTTGTCGTTTTATCTGGGAATATGCTACTACCTTGGAGAGGATTCTGTTTCGAATCAAGGAATCTGGCCTTACTGTCTCTGGATCCAAACTGGCGGCTTGTGTCCCTGCTCTGGAAATTGTTGGTCATGTGGTCTGCAAGGAAGGAAGAAGGATGGCACCAGCCAAAGTCAACAAGATCATCTCTTGGCCTACCCCAATCAATCCAACTGAAGTTAGGGGCTTTCTAGGTGTTGTCACTTATGTTAGAATCTTTATCCCATCTTTATCCAAAATCTGTGCACCCTTGCGTTGTCTAACCAGAAAAGATGCTGAATGGATTTGGACCCAAGATTGTGAATGTGCTTTCCAGCTACTCAAAAGGATAGTTGGTAAAGACATAGTTTTGAAAAAGATCTCTTATGGACCTGGAGCTGGCAAGATCAAGCTGGCTGTTGATTCTAGTTATTGATCTGTTGGGGCCGTCCTTACTCAGGAAGATGAAAATGGTTGGGACCGTCCTGCTCTTTATGAATCTTTGTTGTTTTCAGATGTAGAATCTAGATACTCCCAGCCCAAACTGGAACTCTGTGGTGTGGCTCAAATGATGAAGAAATTTCAAACCGTTCTCTGGGGCCAAAATTTTGAATTGCAAGTTGATGCTCAATCCATCATTGAAATGATCAACGCTCCCAGTCTTCCCAATTCTCCTATGTCTCGTTGGGTGGCCTTTATCCAGCTTTTCTCTTTTGATATTGTTCACAGGCCGGGGAAATCTTTCACCATGCCTGACGGTTTATCTTGACGACCTCTTGGGGACAACAAATCTGATGTTGGAACCGATTTCAATGAAGAGGAACCTTTAATCCAACCAATTTTCTCTTTTTCTTCTCAAAATTATTCTGGCTTTCAACAAGGCTTCTGGCTTAAATTAGAGCAGTACCTTTCATCTCTTCAAAAACCTCCTGATCTCTCTGCTAAGGAATTTCGATCTCTTAAACAAAAGTCTTCTAATTTTTTTGTTCAAGGCTCTAGACTTATGAAGAGAGGCAATCCTTGTGCTCTTATTGTTGTTACTATTCCCTCTAAACAAGATTCTATCCTTGAAAGTCTACATGAAGGCCTTGGTCATCGTGGGGAAACCAAAACTTATCAACAATTATCCGAACAATTCTGTTGGCCATCTTTGAAGAAATCTGTCTCCCAATGGTGCAAGAGTTGTGAAGTTTGTCAAAAACGTGATCTTAGGCGCCCAGCTGAAATTCGTTATCCTACTGGGGAGTCCACTGTCTTTGGAAGGATTTCTATGGATTTGGTTCATATTAAGGCAGGTGGTGCCAAGTACCTCATTGTGGCTAGAGATGATTTTTCCGGATGGGTTGAAGCAAAATTTCTTAAGAACCTTAGCTCTGAATCAGTGGCAGCTTTCCTCTACGAGACCTGGACAATGCGTTATGGCCTGGCTCGATCTTACTCTACTGATGGTGGCTCTGAATTTGGGGGCAACCTTGCTGAAATGATCCGATCCCTTCCTGGACAACATAGAGTTACTACTCCTTATTATCCTGAAGGCCAAGGCATGGTGGAACGAGGCCATTCCCCTTTGAAGGCTGCACTTGTTAAACTGGCTGGTGAAAGTGGCAAGAATTTTCGCAAATTCCTTCCTCTTGTTCTCTTTTCTGAAGGAATCTCAACTAAAAGGACTACTGGCTACTCACCTTATGAAATCATCTTTGGTCAAAGAGCAGTCCTTCCTTTGGATCTGGAAATGGAATCCTTCTTGGGTATCTCTTGGGAAGAGGTGTCCTCAACCACTGATCTGTTAGTTGCTAGATCCAAGCAACTGGAGCAAAGTGAAGACGTTCGTGATGAAGCTTATCAAAAGATGATGGAGTCCAGAGCAAAATCCGTCCAGTATTGGGAGGACAAGCACTCTAATTGAGTCAGGGAGCCCTTGAACCCTGGTGACCTAGTTTTAGCTTATAATCGATCTTTGGAGACCCAGTGGGGCAAGCTTTTCTCTAATCGTTGGAATGGCCCTTATCAAGTGGTTCATCAAGTTAGAGGTGGATCTTATGTTTTGGAGGAGCTGGATGGTACTCGGTTGGCCAGAAGGTTCTCTGCTGATCAAGTCAAGAAGTTTCATTGTTGTGGGGGCAACTTATCTCAGAAGTAAGTCCTCCCAATTGTGCACCACCAGGGTCATTTGCTGCGTTTTTGTTGTAAAACTCTACTGTATGCCACATATGTGAGCACCTGGGACGCCCTCCTTGTTCTATTCCTGCCGCTTCTAGGGCTCATTTGGAAGAATCAAGATATTTTCCTCAACTCTTCAATTGCTCTCAAGATCAAGAAATGGCCAATCTTTGCTTCAATTTCTTTGTTCCCTGCCTTTTTTTTTAATCCCTTCAAATTTTAGATGCAGACTAGGGACAGTCTGTAAGTTGGGGAGAGATGTGGTGACCAATCCGGGACACCACGGAAAAAAAAAAAAAAGAAATTTTTTTTAATTTTTTTTACACTCTTTATCCATCAATAAATCAAAAAAGAAAAAAAAAAATATTTTTTTTTGGTTGTACCCCTATGGGTACCTTCATTTCCCCCCATCTCCCAACTTCTCCCTGTCCTAGCCGTCTAGGACAGGCCTCTTGCCTGTCTCTCCGCTTCGATCCCCCCCTCCTATGTTCAACTCCTACTTGTCGCGCTCGCGGCCCTGACTTTTGGCAATGTGAGCAATCGTCAAACCACCTTTGAAAATCCCTTTGATCCTTCCTGATCCTCTCATCCAACCGACTCCGTCGCTTGTTGCAACGGTCGTCATTCATCATTTGATTGATCTCATCATACTCACCATCTCAACCTACCAGAGCATCATCATCACCCACTCCGTCATCATCAGCTCCAGAGGATCCCACTTGATCCACTCATCAACCATGCCATCAAACAACCTCGAACCCAAGTCAACCCACCACCCACCGACTCATCCAATCTATCACTCCTACCATCCGCTCATCCCTCCAATCCGACAACAACAACGACGATGACGGCCAAGACAACGACCATCAACTCAAACTCACTCACGCCCTCCTTGCCCATCATCTGATCCGACCAACAACCGTGAGCGACCGCTCGTAGCCGTTGGAACCTTCACCCCGCTGTTGCTGCCGATTGGGCAACAACAGCCGTTGTCAAAACCCGCGACTGCTGTCGCGGGTGTCCATCTGGTTGCCCGCGGGCGACATTTCTTTTTTTTTTTTTTTTCCTCTCATGTCATCTTTTTTTTATGTTTTCATTTTCCCGCACCTATTTGAAGTATCTCTTGTACATAGTATACAGGGCCTCATGTCTATAAAAGCAGGGGCTCTCCCCTGCCTTTTGGCCCAGCATCCCATCGGACCATCATCATCTCATCTCATCTGTTTCCCCCATCATCATAATCAACTTATCCGTGGGCATCCTTCCCCACTTATCTGAGCAACTTATCCGGGTATATCCATGATTGCCCCTTGATCCTTTGAGCCTCTGTACTCAAACTCTGTCCCTTGTGACCTTGATCCTTATCACCAACCAATAGCCTTGCTGGTTGAAGAAGAATTCCTGTCTGTCTGAATTCTTGGGTGTGTTATACCACTCTGATCCCTTTTTCCGACCATACTGGTCTTGATCTCTCCTTGATCATCTTTCTGGAGCCAATCACGTTTGATTGAAGAGGTTTTATTAAGCTTAAAACCTGGAGTGTTATACCTCCCTTCTTCTTTAAGGTTGAATTTTGCCACGCTATTCTTGAGTCCCTTGAGAAGTGTTGGGATATTCTTGCTTGAATTCGTTATTGATTTGCTTCTAGAGCTTCATAAACAAATTGCTTTTGTTTTGTTCAGCCTCCCACAGTTATCTGGTACCCTTCAAGCGCTTGATTGCGGAGAGTTGGGCAGGTTCATTGAGAACCTGGAGGTTGGTTGGGATTGAGTTGATCTTTCCTAATCAGCTGCTGACAACCAGAGTTATTAGCTTGTGGGCATTGTTACTTACAACTGCCTTGTTCTATTGAACTCTGAACAAACCTTGAATTATTTGTTCAAGTCTTTACCTGCACCATCTTGCCTCAGATAGTGTTGTTTCCATTGCTACTGACAACTCTTATCCTCTTCCCTTACTTGATTTCTCATCCATAAGGTTCTGGACCTTGATTCCGGTTACATTTAAATATTATTGTAACTCCTAGGAGGGCAGCCTAAACAGCACCTTTCCCCTCCACAGAACTGCCACGGCTTAGCACCGTTTGGAGTCTTACAGCGCTTGACAGGCTACTCGCCTTATGAACTCCTCTACGGACAGCGCCCGGTCCTTCTGGTGGACATCGAGCTGGAGACTTTCTTGGGCATCAATTTGTGGAAGGTGAAGACCTCCGCGGAGCTTGTGGAGGCGCGCGCCAAACAGCTTCTCCGGCCGGACAAGACCCTGGCTAAGGCCGCGGATAGGTTGCAAAAGACCAGGATGGCGTGGGTCCGCTACTGGGACAAGCGCTGTTCCCATTGTCTCCGGGATCCGTTGCGGAAGGGGGACTTAGTGTTGCTGTACAACCGTAGTTTGGAGTCTCAGTGGGGTAAGCTTTTCGCCAACCAATGGAACGGCCCCTTCTGCGTGGCATCCAAGTTTGAAGGCGGGAGTTATCAACTCGGGGAATTGGATGGGGCGCCGCTCAAACGGAAGGCAGTGGCTTCGCATGTGAAGCGCTTCTTTGCACGCGGCTCCACCTCCTTTGACAGGATGGCTGGCGATGGTGTGGACGCGCGCGACAAAGCCGAGGGTCCAGAATCAATGGGCGGGTCGCATTTGTTGGTTGAGGAGGAGCCCGCGCTTGACGCGCCGCCCCAGAGGAGTAAAAGGCTATGAGTCGCTGGGGACAGTCGTCAAGTCAAGGGGGGGCGCGAGTAGGGCAAAAACCTGATTTGGTGAGGGGGTGTTCTAGCCGGTTCACAGCCAGGATTACTAGACACCCCAGAATGTCCGTTTTCCTATTTCTTGTGTAAATTGGTTTTGTGATTTGGTACTGGTGTCGGCTATGTTTGGTTTTTAGGGACGCTGGCGCGGCGCGAGCTGGGTACGTAAACACAAGGACAAGCCCCGCGGATGGGCACGCGGGACGAGGAGCGGAGGCCCCATCAACAAAAAAAAAAAAAAAAAAAAACAATATATAGTAATCTTTTTCTTTAAGGTTTGGATCTTTTTCTCTGTTCTTCTCTCAACCTGTTGTCTTGTGTATGGAGTAATGGCTGCGGATTATGGGTGGAACACGCGCGGGACGAGTCTGATTTGGTAAGGGGGTGTTCTAGCCGGTTCACAGCCGGAACAGCTAGACACCCCAGAGTGTTTGTTTCCCTTATGTCCTCTTCCTCTCTCTTGGATAACTGTGTGCGCGCGCTGGTGTAGGGTTGTTTTGTTTATTGCAGGGTGGGTACAGGGAACTGTGTGGCAGTTTGGCTGTGGCGGACCAGGTACCTTCCGGAAAACTTTGTTGGCTCAGTGCACGGGCGGGTGCGGATCTCAATTTTGTCTCATTCTCAACCTCGCTCTCATTCTCAATCTCACTCTCACTCATAACGCAAATACGCGGAATTCTCTCAAGGCTCTCACAAGATGGCGCGGCAAAAGTCTTTATTTGCAAAAAGGGCGCGGAATAGGAACTATATAAAAAAAAAAAAAATAATAATAATAATAATAATAGTAGGAAAAGGGGGGGGCGATCCGTCTAAGTCAAGCGGGTCCTCACCATATCCTCCGCGTCTGCGTGAGCCGCCGCGACCAGGGTTCGGAAGGCCGCCAAGAGTTCCCGACGGTCATCAGTGGTGTGGGCTCGAGGGACCGCCAGGAATTGCCGGAGTAGCCCATCCGCGTCGTCCGCCATCGCATCAAACCTCGCAAGTGGGAGAGCCGGGAGGACAGGAATGTCCAGAATCTGGGGCGGGTTGGGGGGAGGCGGGACCGGGGAGAAGGCAGCCTCCAGGGGACCATCTGGACCGCTCAGACTGACAGGAGGCGACAACGGGATAACAATGGGTGACGGGGGCGGTTGAGGGGTGCCTCGCGGGGTTGGGGGCCTCTTTTCCGAGTCCGACGAGTGATGGGAGGCCGGAGGAGGGGTCGGGCTTGGAGCTGGGGCTGGGGGAGCCGGAGCTGGAGGAGCCGGAGCTGGAGGAGGAGCGGGAGCCGGAGGAGGACCAGGGGCACAACGCCGGAGAATCTCATTAAGGCGCGGGTCCCTCGCGCCTTGTGTCACTCAAACCCGGTCCGCCCAGAATCGCATGGCCGCCCGGAACGCCTCAAAGTTTGGGTAATTCTCCTTGCGTGGAGGTCAAGCGCGACGGTATGGAGAGGTGGAGTCGCGGTCCAAGTTTGGGGAGGGACGGCCAGGGGGCGATCCAGGAGGAGTCCACAAGTGCTCCAAGACCGAGTCATCGTCCGAAACCACGAACAAGTCCGGACGGGCCCTCTTGCGCGGCCGGGGACAAGAGCCGGATGCGGGCGGAGGGCGTGGCATACCCTCCCCCAGCAAGCAGTGGCGGTGACCGCAACGGCAGGAACCGCAGGCACATCGACCAGGGACGATCGTGCAGACTAGCCCGTTCCGGGCACAGTAATCGCAGGGGATCATGGCAATGGCGGGGAGCGGAGGTGGAGCGCGGCTAAGACGGCTAGGGGTGGACTGGGGGTGGGGGTGGAAGTGGTTTGGTAGGTGCGGCAGGGGCGAGGTGGTGATGGAAGGACCTCTGGGGACAGAACTCAACTTGGGGGGGGATGTGGTGTTGTATTTATAACCCCGGATCAAGAGCTGCGTTGGGGGCTGCGCGCTCAGCAGTTGGGTAGGTCGGGCTCAGCATCTGGCGTGCGCGCGGTCTCAGCAGTGCCTGCTGCGGGCTCAGAAGCAGTCGCTGCAGGCTCAGCAGTAGGTGCTGCGGGGCTCAGCACCAGGTATGGGTCGGGCCTACCTTAGGCAGCGCCGGAATGCGACCCGCCCAGAAGAAGCGGACCAAGTGATGGAGCCGGCCCGACCAAGCTTGCAGGTGGCTAGTCCGGAAGGCAAGGGTGGAGCAATCATGGGCTATACGCGCTGGGGAGGCCCGCGCAGGCATAAGCGTGGGCCGAACCGCGCATAGCGGGATCCGCAGACGGCGCGGACGGAAACACAGGGGGCTCCAAGTAGGGCGCGGCGGAGGGCCGCGCCATGAGAAGGACAAACCGGGCTACGTTAATACTGAAGGGCGCGGGTAATGGCAAGGGATGGAGGGATAGGGTTGGGCTAGGGTTCTGCAGCTTAGGGTTGTATTTCATCACTTGTTCTTGTTGTTTGTGGTTGTACTTAGGCTAGGGTTGAGGGGGGGGACTCAAGACCTCACCCTCAACTCCGGGTTGGGGAGGATCAGGATCATCTTACGGAATTGGGAAGGAAGGAATTTCATCATATCATCACTCTCTCTTCTTAAAAACTCATTGCGCCCAACCATCTTACAGACGCTAGACCAATAATTTCTGGAACTCATGACAACTTGCGAAAGTAACTCTTCTTAAGTTTCCACAACGGATGAAAGGATTGAGGCGCTTAACTTTGGGCCGGCGGGGTGGTTGAGTGCGGAGGAGAAGGATTTGCTGGCATTGGTATTGGTCCTTCGCGAGAAGGCCCTCGCCTTTGGTCCCGACGAGCGCGGATTGTTGAAAAGAGAGATTGGCAACCCCTACGTAATTCCCACGGTGCCGCATGAACCCTGGCAAATAAAGCCAATTCCGATCCCTCGGACCATGCAGGAGCCCTTTCTGGAGCTGGTCTGGGAGCGCATTAGAACGGGTTTGTACGAGCAGTCCACATTGAGCTACTCTAGCCCAATCTTTGCGGTCGTTAAACAGGATGGGAAGTCGCTGAGGATCATCCATGACCTGCAGCGGCTGAATTCATTCACCATCTGGGACGCGGGATTGCCGCTGCGGGTGGACGAGTTCTTGGAATTGATGGCTGGGCACGCGTGTTACGGCCTGGTCGATGTGATGGGGGGTACAATCAGCGGGAGCTCCACCCCGATTCGCAGCCGTTGACCGCGTTCAAAACAGGGCTGGGAAGAATGCAGTTGAAGCGGCTGCTGCAGGCCGCGACAAACTTGGTGGCAGTTTACCAGGCTCAGATGACGTGGATACTACGGGACGACATCCCGGAGGGGGCTCTGATCTTCATTGAAGATGCGGGGATCAAGGGGCCAAAGACGGACTACGGGGGCGCGGTGTTGGAGGAAGCCCCAAGGATTTGCCGCTTCGTCTGGGAATACGCAAGGACGTTGGAGCGGATCTTGTTCCGGATTGAGGAGGCGGGGCTCACGGTGTTGGGGAGTAAGTTGGCGGTTTGCGTTCCGGCGCTGGAGGTGCTGGGACATGTGGTGGGCGCCAACGGTCGGAGGATTGCAGAGAAGAAACGGAACAAAGTCCTTGAATGGCCAACTCCACGGACGCCTTTGCATATCCTCAAGTTTTTGGGGCTGTGCAGCTACTTCCGCATGTTCATTGAGCGGTTTGCGGAGGTGGCGAGTCCGCTGCGGGCACTTACACGTAAGGGTGCGGCATGGGAGTGGACGGCGGGGTGTGACGCTGCCTTTGCAAAGCTCAAGGAGATTGTGGGGCGCGACATCGTCCTCCGGGACCTCAACTATGATTTGGGAGGGATCCGCCTGGCCGTCGACTCTAGCGAACTCGGTGGGGGAGGCGTTCTGACGCAGGAGGAGGATGGTAAGGATAGGACGGTTCTTTATGAATCCGTAACCTTCACCGCGACGGAGAGTCTGTATTCGCAACCGAAGTTGGAACTGTGCGGGGTCACCATAATCGTGCGGAGGCTGCAGCATTTGCTTTGGGGGGTGAATTTGGAACTCTTGGTGGACGCGGAGGCTCTGGCGCGGATGATCAATTTGCCAACGCTGCCAAACGCCCCTATGACTAGGTGGGTCGCGTTCCTTCAGCTCTTTGCCTTTAGTGTGGTTCATGTTCCAGGAAAGGCATTCAGAATGCCCGACGCGCTGTCGCGGTACCCGCGCAAGGATCCGTTCAAAGGAGCGGAACACTTGGAAGTGGAATCTCTGGTTATCTGGGTGGGCATGATGGAGACGGAGGTTGCCCTTCCGCTGCAGCAGTCCGGGCGTTACGCGAAGTTGTGCTTCTTTCTGCAGGGTCTCTGGTTTCCGGAAGGTACGTCAGAAATGGTAATTTGCTGGGCAAAACGGCGGACGACCAACTTCTATTTGCAGGAGGGGCAACTGTGGCGGCGGTGCACCCTTGTGCCCCTGGTGGTTGCAACATTGAGGAGTGACCAGGAGGTGATTCTGCAGTGTCTTCACAACAACCTTGGGCATCGGGGTGAGATCAAAACGGGGCGGCGGGTGAAAGCAAGGTTCTGGTGGCCAGGGGTGGTCCGCGCGGTGTGCAAGTGGGTGAAGTCATGCAAGGCTTGTCAGAGGCGGAGTTCTAGGCTCCCGAGGGAGGTGGGTCACCCTACGGGGGAGGACGCCTTATTCGGACAGGTCTCCCTTGACGTGGTTCACATCAAAGCAGGGAAGTTTGCGTACCTGCTGGTCGCGCGGAACAATTTGTTGGGTTGGGTTGAGGCGCGTCCGCTGGTTAAGCTGTTGGCAGAAAGGGTCGCCCAGTTTTTGGAGGAAGATTGGTTCGCGCGGTATGGTTCGCTCCGACTGGTCACCGTCAATGGGGGAGCGGAGTTCTGAGGCCGCTTGATGGGGTTAGTTCAGAGCTGCGGGGCTAAGTTCGGGCGGGTCACGGAGTACTACCCCCAGGGTGCTGGGATGGATGAACGCAGCCACCAGCCGATCAAGGACGCGCTGGTGAAGATGTGTGGCTAGGACGGGAAGCGGTGGCAGGAGACCCTTCCGGTGGTCCTCTTTGCGGACAGGATATTGGTCAAGCGCTCGACGGGCTACTCGCCTTATGAACTCCTCTATGGACAGCGCCCGGTCCTTCCGGTGGACATTGAGCTGGAGACTTTCTTGGGCATCGACTGGTGGAAGGTGAAGACCTCCGCGGAGCTTGTGGAGGAGGGCGCCAAAAATCTTCTCCGGCGGGACGAGACCCAGGCAAAGGCCGCGGATAGGTTGCGAAAGACCAGGACGGCGTCAGTCCGCTACTGGGACAAGCGCTGTTCCCATTGTCTCCGGGATCCGTTGCAGAAGGGGGACTTAGTGTTGCTGTACAACTGTAGTTTGGAGTCTCAGTGGGGTAAGCTCTTTGCCAACCCATGGAAGGGCCCCTTCCGCGTGGCATCCAAGTTTGAAGGCAGGAGTTATCAACTCGAGGAATTGGATGGGGCGCCGCTCAAACGGAAGGCCGCGGCTTCGCACGTGAAGCTCTTCTTCGCACATGGCTCCACCTCCTTCAACAAGACGGCTGGCAATGGCGCGGACGCCCGGGACAAAGCCAAGGGTCCGGAATCGCTAGGCGGGTCGGGTTCGTCGGTTGAGGAGGAGCCCGCGCTTGAAGCGCCGCCCCAAAGTAGTAAAAGGCTACGAGTCGCTGGGGACAGTCGTCAAGTCGGGGGGGGGGGCGCGAGTAGGGCAAAAACCTGATTTGGTGAGGGGGTGTTCTAGCCGGTTCACAGCCGGGATGACTAGACACCCCAGAATGTCCGTTTTCCTATTTCTTGTATAAATTGGTTTCGCGAATTGGTACTGGTGTCGGCTATGTTTGGTTTTTAGGGACGCGGGCGCGGCGCGAGCTGGGTCCGTAAACGCAAGGACGAGCCCCGCGGATGGGCGCATGGGACAAGGAGCGGAGGCCCCATCATGAAAAAAAAAAAAAAAAAATAGTGATCTTTTTCTTTGAGGTTTGGATCTTTTTCTCTGTTTTTCTCTTGACCTGTTGTCTTGTGTATGGAGTAATGGGTGCGGATTATGGGTGGAACACCCGCGGGACGAGTCTGATTTGGTAAGGGGGTGTTCTAGCCGGTTCACAGCTGGAACAGCTAGACACCCCAGAGTGTTTGTTTCCCTTATGTCCTCTTTCTCTCTCTTGGATAACTGTGTGCACGCGCTGGTGTAGGGTTGTTTTTTTTATTGCAGGGTGGGTACGGGGAACTGTGTGGCAGTTTGGCTGGAGCGGTCCAGGTGCCTTCCGGAAAACTTTGTTGGCTCAGTGCACGGGCGGGGCACGGATCTCAATTTCGTCTCATTCTCAACCTTGCTCTCATTCTCAATCTCACTCTCACTCATAACACACGTATGCAGAATTCTCTCAAGCCTCTCACAAGATGGCGCGGCAAAAGTCTTTCTTTGCAAAAGGGCGCAGAATAGGAACTATGAAAAAAATAATAATAATAATAATAATAATAATAATAATAATAGGAAAAGGGGGGGCGATCCGTCTAAGTCAAGCGGGTCCTCATCATATCCTCCGCGTCCGCGCGAGCCGCCGCGACTAGGGTTTGGAAGGCCGCCAAGAGTTCCCGACGGTCATCAGTGGTGTGGGCTTGAGGGAAAGCCAGGAATCGCCAGAGTAGCCCGTCCGCGTCGTCCGCCATTGCATCAAACCTCGCAAGCGGGAGAGCCGGGAGGACAGGAATGTCCAGAATCTCGGGCAGGTTGGGGGGAGGCGGGACCGGGGAGAAGGCAGCCTCCAGGGGACCATCTGGACCGCTTGGACTGACAGGAGGCGACGACGGGATAACAATGGGTGACGCGGGCTGTTGAGGGGTGCTTTGTGGGGTCGGGGGCCTCTTGTCCGAGTCCAACAAGTGATGGGAGGCCGGAGGAGGGGTTGGGCTCGGAGCCGGGGCTGGGGGAGCCGGAGCTGGAGGAGCCGGAGCTGGAGGAGGAGCGGGAGCCGGAGGAGGACCAGGGGCACAATGCCGGAGAATCTCATCAAGGCGCGGGTCCCTCGCGCCTTGCGTCACTCAAACACCGTCCGCCCAGAATCGCATGGCCGCCCGGAACGCCGCAAAGTTCAGGTAATTCTCCTTGCGGGGAGGTCCAGCGCGACGGTATGTAGAGGTGGAGTCGCGGTCCAAGCTTGGGCAGGGATGGCAAGGGGGCGACCCAGGAGGAGTCCACGAGTGCTTCGAGACCAAGTCATTGTCCAAAACCACAAACGAGTCCGGACGGGCCCTCTTGCGCAGCTGGGGACAAGAGCCAGATGCGGGTGGAGGGCGTGGCATACCCTCCCCCAGCGAGCAGTGGCGGTGACCGCAACGGCAGGAACCGCAGGCATGTTGACCAGGGACAATCGTGCAGACTAGCCCGTTCCGGGCACAGTAATTGCAGGGGATCATGGCGATGGCGGGGAGCGGAGGAGGAGCACGGCTAAGACGGCTAGGGGTGGACTGGGGGTGGGGGTGGAAGCGGTTTGGTAGGTGCGGCAGGGGCGAGGTGGTGATGGAAGGACCTCTGGGGACAGAACTCAACTTGGGGGGGGATGTGGTGTTGTATTTATAACCCCGGATCGAGAGCTGCGTTGGGGGCTGCGCACTCAGCAGTTGGGTAGGTCGGGCTCAGCATCTGGCGTGCGCGCGGTCTCAGCAGTGCCTGCTGCGGGCTCAGAAGCAGTCGCTGCGGGCTCAGCAGTAGGGGCTGCGGGGCTCAGCACCAGGTATGGGTTGGGCCTACCTTAGGCGGCGCCGGACCGCGACCCGCCCAGAAGAAGCGGACCAAGTGATGGAGCCAGCCCAATCAAGCTCGCGGGTGGCTAGTCCGGAAGGCAAGGGCGGGGAGATCATGGGCTATACGCGCTGGGGAGGCCCGCGCGGGCATAAGCGTGGGCCGACCCGTGGATAGAGGGATCCGCAGACGGCGCGGACGGAAACACGGGGGGCTCCGAGTAGGGCGCGGCGGAGGGCCGCGCCATGAGAAAGACAAACCGGGCTACGTTAATACTGAAGGGCGCGGGTAATGGCGAGGGATGGAGGGATATGTTTGGGCTAGGGTTCTGCGGCTTAGGGTTGTATTTAATCACTTGTTCTTGTTTTTTGTGGTTGTACTTAGGCTAGGGTTGAGGGGGGGGACTCAAGACCTCACCCTCAACTCCGGGTTGGGGAGAATCATCATCACCTTACGGAAGGGGAGGAAGGAATTTCATATATTATCACTCTCTCTTCTTTAAACTCATCGCGCCCAATCATCTTACAGACGCTAGACAAATAACTTCCGGAACTCAGGACAACTTGGAAAGGTAACTCTTCTTAAGTTTCCACACTGGCTAGAGCACCCCCTCACCAAATCAAGCTTATTCTCATACAAGCCACCCATCCTTGAGATATCCTGAGAGAAAGAAAAAGAGAAAAGAAAAATAGAAAAGAACACCCTTTTTTTTTTTTTTTGCGCAACTCCCGTAGACCTCCTGCAAATCGCTCTTTGTCCTGCTTCCCCCATCTGCGGGATTTCCCACGCGTCCCAGTTCCGCGGGGCTTGTCCTTGGGTTTACGGACCCGGCTTTGTGCCGTGCCTGCGTTTCCTGCAAAAACCCCAAGCCAGCAAAGACCCCACAATCTAGATAAGAAAGAAACATAGAGAAAAAAACATTCTGGGGTGTCTAGTCTTTCCTGCTGTGAACTGGATAGAGCACCCCCTCACCAAATCAAAACTTATCCCCTACCCCCTCTACCTCCCCCCCAACTTGGCCACTGTCCCCAGCTGGTCGCAACCGCCTACTCTGTTGCAACAGCACGGTCTCCGCTTCTCCGCACAAGGACAAATCCCCGGATTGCGTTCCTACATCATTTCCGCGCTCCACACTTCCCTTGTCAGATCCTTCACCCCCTTCCGCTGTTTCGTCAAACGAGGTAGATCCTCGCGCAAAGAAGCGCTTGACATGCAAAGCTGCCGCCTTCCGTTTCAGTGGAGTACCGTCTAATTCCTCCAACTGATAGCTGCCGCCCTTGAACTTGGACGACACGCGGAACGGGCTGTTCCACCGGTTAGCAAACAACTTCCCCCACTGAGACTCCAGACTTTGGTTGTACAGGAGCAGCAAATCCCCCTTCCGCAAGTGATCCCGGAGGCAATGCAAGCAGCGCTTGTCCCAATAGCGCACCAACACCGTCCAATTCTTCTTCAGCCGGTCCGTGGCCTTTGCAAGCATTCCGTCCCGTCGAAGGAGCTGTTTGGCGCGAGCCTCAAGCAATTTGGCGGAAGTCTTCACCTTCCACCAGTCAACCCCCAGGAACGTCTCCAACTCAATGTCCACCAGAAGCACAGGGCGCTGCCTGAAAAGTAACTTGTACGGCGAGTAGCCTGTTGACCGCTTCACTAAAATCCAATCCGCAAACAGAACCATTGGAAGGGTCTCCTTCCAGCGCTTACCGTCCTCCCCGCACATCTTGACCAGGGCATCCTTGATTGGCTGATGCCCGCGTTCGATCATGCCGGCCCCCTTGGGATAGTACTCTGTTACTTGGCCAAACTTGGCTCCACAACTCTTCACCAAATTGACCGAACGGCCACAAAACTCAGCCCCTCTGTCCACTGTGACCAGACAAAGCAACCTGTACCGCGCGAACCAATCTTCCTCCAGAAATAGAGCAACTTTGTCTGCCAAGAGCTTGACCAATGGATGCGCTTCCGCCCGACCGGACAGGTTTTCCCGTGGGAAAAGAAGATAGGCAAACTTACCGGCCTTGATGTGGACAACATCAAGCGAGACTTGACCAAAGGGGGCGTCTTCCCCTGTGGGGTTTCCAACTTCCTTGGGCAGGCTCGCGCTCCGCTGTTGACAGGCTTTGCAGGACGCCAGCCATTCCCGCACCGCACGCACTACACCCGGCCACCAGAACCGCTCTTTGAACCACCTCCGTGTCTCAACCTCCCCTTGATGACCAAGATTGTTGTGAAGGCTCCGGAGGATAGCTTCCTGATCCGCCCTTGAAGTGGTAACCACAAGAGGAACCGGAGTCTTCTGCCGCCAAAGATGCCCCTCCTGTACGTAGAAATTCTCCGCCTGCCGCTTTGCCCATTGCATGTCCTTCTCTGTAGCTCCATTTGGAAAACAAAGGTACCGCAAGTAGTCACGAAGGATCGCGTACCGCCCGGTCTGCCGGAGCGGCAGCTGAACGCCTGCCTCCACAACCCCTACCTTGACAACCGGGATCTCTACATTGAGCATTTCCGCGTCCTTGAACGTGTCTTCCCTTGGATACCGCAACAAAGCGTCCGGCATAGTGAATGCTTTCCCCGGAACATGAATAACAGCAAAGGAGAAAAGTTGAAGAAACGCCACCCACCTGGTCATGGGAGCGTTGGGCAACGCCGGGGAATTGATCATCCACGCCAGCGCCTCCGCGTCCACCAAAAGCTCAAAGTGAACCCCCCACAAAAGATACTGGTGCCGCTGCACAATCTTGGTGACCCCGCACAACTCCAACTTTGGCTGGGAGTACCGGCTTTCCGTCGGGGTGAAGGTGACCGACTTGTAAAGTACCGGCCTATCCTTGCCGTCATCCTCTTGAGTGAGAACCCCCTCCCCCCTGCGCCAAATTCTCTGGAATCAACTGCTAGCCTGATTCCTCCTGCGTTGTAGTCAAGATTGCGGAGCACAATGTCAGGTCCCACAATCTCCTTGAGCTTCCAGAACGCGCAATTGCATTCTTCCCCCCACTTCCACTCCGCGCCTTTCCGCGTTAGTGATTGGAGCGGGCTTGCCACCTCTGCAAACCTCTTGATGAACATATAGACATAGCTACATAATCCCAAGAACTGAAGGATATGCAACACCGTCCGCGGGGTTGGCCATTTGAGGACCTTGCTCCGCTTTTTCTCTGCAATACGCCGGCCATCGGAAGCAACCACATGGCCAAGGACTTTGAGCGCCAGGACACAAACCGCCAACTTCTTCCCCGACACCATCGCCTTGGTTCCGGGCATGCGCGCGGCCTGTTTTGGAACGGCTGACGGGGGTCGCTCCTTCGCGTCCACATCCATTTTATCGGAGACCGCCACCTTTTATTCCGTTGCCACTACCTTTACCTCAGCTTCCACCCAAGGTGGTTGCCATGATCTGGGACCAGTAACAATGCCCAGTGACGCTTGCGCCGTCGTTCCCGCCTCCTGACCCTGTGCGCGCACCTGCTGCATTGCCGTTGGCTGGCTTGGCTCCATTGGTATCTGTCTGCCCGTTGGAAACATGTACCCCATCCCCACCGTTCAAACCAATCCCGCGCTGAGATCCTTTTTAAGCTCCTTGCACGCCAATCGCCAATGACTGTTTTCCCCGCAGTACAAGCACCCCCTTGGCACAAAGGTACCGGGCGGCCAAAACCCTTCCACCATGTGAGGTGGAGGCCCTTGCAGCTGCTGCTGGCCCAGACGGCTCATGCAGATCTTCAGATCCTTCATTAGTTCCATCAATTTGCTTACCGGAGGGGCGGGCGCGGGTTGAGGAACTGGAACACGCGTGGAAGTAGGTGGAACTGGGGCCGGAAATTGCGCCGGAGCTGGAACCTGGGGGCGGATTTCTTCAATCCCGCTGGGAAGGACTTAGCGGTGTCCTCGATAAGCTCCTCTAAGTTGAGCTCACTCTCCACAGCCCTGCAAATGACAGCCAACTCCAGAAGGAGTGCGATGCTCCCGTCCAATGACCGCTTTACCAAGTTGTGATCATAAAGATGCCGCTGCACCCTTTCCCGGAGTTGAGCGCCTAAACCGCCAAGAAAAGTGTGTTTCACGGCCCCCGTCTGTTCTGCCACCACCTCGACCTTGACAAGTACCAATAGATCCAATCAAATGTTGAGGTGTACTCCGCCAGCTCCACCGGCGTTCTGACCCCTCCGCGCACGCTCGCCTCCAAGGCCACGCGGTTGAAATTGCTTTCCCAGAATTGAGGTTTGCGCCTACCCCACCGCGTTAGGATCTCCGCCTTCAGTTTTGGCCAATCTTGATTCTTGTAGCCTTCCATTTCCTCCACATCCCGGAGCTTCCCTTTGTCCATGATGAACAGGAAGACGAGCTGGGCCTTATCAGCGTCCAACACACCTTCCGCATCTGCAATACCTTTGTATCTCAAGATAAATCGCTCCACATCCGCGGTGTTGAATCAGATGTGAGGGTAGTAGCGCGGCCTGATGCAAACCGGACGAGTGGGTTCATGGTCACTGGAGACCAATGGGGGAATGGCGTAGCTTGTCCTGGGTCAAGCGGAGTGAGGGGGAGGAGGAGGGATGGAAGAAAAGAGTGGGTTTGGAGTAGCAGACCCGGAGACGGAAGGAGAAGGAGAAGAAGAAGAAGGGGCGACTGTAGGGAGGTATGAATAGGACATCGCACCCAGTTACCTTTGAAAGACAAGAAACGGAAGGTTATTTCCCAGCCAGACCCCCAGATGTGGAAAGAATAAAGGTTATCCCCCTATAATCGTCCCAAGGTTCTGAAGTTAACGGTTCCCTGCGTTTGAAAGGAGATGAGGATGTCCAAAGTTGCACTTAAATGAGGAATAGAAATAAGGAGGTAAAGAGATAAAGAAAAGTAGAGAGAGAGAAATCGCCAATCCTTCAATCCTAAGAACTTTCCACCTGGATGTGTATCCGGTATGAGTTCCTTTAACCTCTTGGTGAGATGAGTGATCCAATCCAATGATTTGATGTGATTCTTCCTCTTCTGCATCCATGCATGCATCTCCTCTAACCCGGAGTTGGGAGTGAGGATAAGTCCTCCCCCTCAACCCTAACCTAAGTACACGCGCAAATGACAGTATGACAAAGAAACAGAAAACAATCCCAAAACAGAAACCCTAGCCTCCTCTCCCCACCTCCTCCGTACCAAACTCCCCCCGTCGTCCGTACGCCGTTCCGTCCATCCGGTTTGTCCTTCTCATGACGCGGTCCTCACACCGCGCCCTACTTGTAGCCCCCCGCGCCTTTCCGTATTGGTTTGTCCGCGCCTGTCGTGGGTGTTTGGTAATATCTGGCATGATCCGCGCGCTCCATCTGTTCCTTCATAGCCCGCGGATTGCTCCGCCCCTACGTATCCAAAACAGCGCGCCCGCAGACCTAGTCAAGCGCACTAGTCTATAAATTGACACCACAGCGTTAAAGTGAGAAATCTTTGTGGCCGTTCAATTGAAAGTTGGATTGAATACTGAAGTACCATTGCATTTTTTATGAATTATGGTAACAGTGGCAAGCCCTCCTCTTTGTGGAATTGCTGCATTGAAGGACTATATTGATAGTGCCATTAACCAAGCTGAGGAATGAAATGATTCGGGTAATGAAACATTGGAAGCCCCAATTGCATCCTCAACTTGGTTTAAAATTGAGGAACAAAATGTTTCAAAAATGGACATGACCTCTGGTGGTGAGTAAAATTTTATGTTACTGTGGCCTTTGCCTGATTTGATTTGATGGAAACTGATAGGCAGCTGTGGCTGGTAAATATGTAACTATATAACTATGTAACTATGTAACTATGTAACTATGTAACTATGTAACTATGTAACTATGTAACTATGTAACTATGTAACTATGTAAATATGTAACTATGTAACTATGTAACTATGTAACTATGTAAATATGTAACTATGTAACTATGTAACTATGTAACTATGTAACTATGTGATGAAAAAAATATTTCTTTTCCTCAAGAGACAATAGATTTTCAAAACCAGAAAACTAAGAACATAGGAGTCAGGACAAAAAGGTGCAACAATGTGAGGTGACTGTTGAGAAGTAATAAGAGACAGAAACCATACCTAAGCTGATGGAAAATGACAAGAGATCAGACACCACACAGAAGAGATGTTCTATCAACACTATGAAGATGTCCCACCACCGCACGCTAAGATTGAGAAGGACTCAACAAAGGAAAGACTACAAGATAGAAGTAAGAGTCTGCTTCAGTTGTGATGAAGGTATGAATAGTCGCACCAAATTATCTTGAGTCCTCTACAATGTCTGGTACTTTCTTATTGCTTGATCTGTTGGATCTGTTGATGTTTTACATTGCAAGACCAAATTTGAGAGTTGAAAGCATAGAAAGCCCGACAAGAGTGAGATCCATGGGATTGATGAGTCTGGGGAGTATAAATAGGTAGAGAGCCAGTAGTTGTGATACATATGCAATAAATGGACTACCCTTTTGAGAGCAGTCGCGCCCAGCGTTTGACTAGTGTAGGTGAGAAATTCATGAGTGAAAATTAGAAGTAAGTAAAACAAGATAAAACAGAAGAAAAGATAAAAAATATAATAAGAAGGAAGGATGAGAGGTTATGGTTGAATATAAAGTCAACAGATCTGGAGTACAGTGATGTTTCAAAAACCCCCCATAATTCAGTGCAACTCAGCCTTAAGACACCTTGATGCAAGTAGCTCTAACGCTTGTTTGTTGGTGGCCTTGGTGAGTGCCTCAGCAACCATGCAGTCTGTCACAATGAGGTCAACATGAATGTTTTTGGAGGACAAATTGTTGCGCAGCCACTTTATCTTCATGTCAATATATTTATTTTTTGAGTTTGAGCAAAAGTGATGAATCTTATCTACAAGTCCTTTGTTGTCTACCAGGAATTTGGAGGGTTGTGCTGGGGGCCTTTTCCACAGGTCACCAATAATTGGGTGTATCCAGAGCAATTCCAGTGCCCCATCTTTTGGAGCATTCCGTTCTGCCTCTGTGGAGGAGAGGGTTATGTTCCCCTGTTTTCTGCTCTTCCAGGAAATTGGAGCAGAATTCCAAAGCACATTGTAGTCTTTCTGAGACCTATGGGTGTGAGGATCTTCCACCCAGGTTGAGTCTGTGTATATGGTCAGTGAGTCTGATCCATTTCCTGGATGAAGAGAGACAGAAAGAGAAGAAGTCCCAGCCAGGTACTTTGAGAAATGTCACATTCCAGGGTCTTGGTTGAATTGAGAGAGAATGGAGGCTGCTTCTGATATTTCTGGTTGAGTTCTACAAGATAGGTATTTCAGAATCCCAGTACACTTCCTGAAGTTCACGCCAAGGCTGGAAAACTCTGACTGTTTTTCTAGAGAGGCCAGAACCAGCTGAACACCAGGAGTTAGAGGAGTTGGGACCAACCTGCAGTCTGAGAGATCTAGCGCTCTAAATGTATAATCAATGAGCTTTTTCTGACTAAGTATTATTGTGTCATTGACCTTGCTAAAGTCCATTCCAAGAATTGTGTTGGGTTTGTGTGCTGATGACTGTGGAAATTTGCGCAAGAAATCTTCTTCAAACCAATTTACCTCCCTGCACACAACAAGATTGTCTACGTGGAAGAACACAGAGGAGCATTTGTTTTCATGAGTGTAGAGACATGGGTCCACGTTGGATTGGTTAAAGCTGATGTCTCCCATCCATTCAGTGAGTGTTCTGTACCAATTGGCCAGAGCCTGAAGTAGACCATAGAGATATTTTTTGAAACTCAGAAACCTTGACAATTGCTTGCTTTCTTTGGGCTTAAGTATGTATATTTCTTCTTTGAGAGGGGCAAACAAGAATGCTGCCTTAATTTCAAATTGTCAAATTTCTAGATTCAATTCCAAACCACTTAGCAATAGGAGTAAGAGCTTTGTGAACTTTCCAGTTAGTGCATAGGTGTCACCAAAATCCACTCCAGCCTCCTGTAGATTGCCCATGATGCATAGTCAAGACTTCTTCTTTTCAGGAGAAAGACTTGAAGCCGGTTTGACCTTGTCTACCCACATGGTTCTGAGATAATGATTGGGTTCAAAATCCACATCTTCCCATACGTCTTGGGATTTGATCTGATTCAGCTCAATCTCTCTTTCCCTGGAGTAGTTGAGAGAGGCATTTGTAACAACATAACCATATAAGTACTTTTGAGGTTTAATAGATGGAATCCGCTCACGCAAGTTATATCTTGGAATCAATTCTTCCTGATTGTCTTCCCCATTATTGAGAGGTCTGAAATGTGTAATCAGTTCAGTGGGGATGACCAAACTGGCTGGTTCCACTTTTGTAGGCCTGGAGAGAGGAGCAATCAATTCAAAAACTTTATCTTTGTTTGATTCTTCAGAGCCAGCCGAGAGAGAGTTATTGCACCAATCTCCTATCACCACATCATTTTCAAACCTCTTGAGATTAGCCTCAAAATCTAATACCATTATGTGTTTAGTGTTGACAACTTTATTGTCCAATGTCAGGATCCTGTAGGAGAGTAGGTCTTTATTTTAGCCAATTAGACAACCAAAGAGCCCTTGCGGTTCTAGTTTGGAGAAGGGGGGCCTGTCTTTCACAATGTAGCTGACCATGTTGCCAAGAGGATGAAAGTAGTTGATATCCAAGGTCTTTACTTTAAAGAGTTCATATGGAGATTTCTTCAACTTGTGAGAAGGGTATTGATTGATTACTAAGGCACATGAACGGATAATAACGTTCCAGAAACACTTGTTAAGTTGGGAGTCAAACAGAACCGTTCTCAGCAATTCAAGTATGAGTCAATTGAAGCGTTCTGCTAATCTTTTCTGTTGTGGAGAGTATGCATCAGAAAATCTCTGCCTGATGTTATTATCCCTAAATTAGTTAGCAAGTTTGTGGTTCCAGAACTTGGTTCCACAATCCAAGTGAAGAATCATAGGACTATAGTCAAATATCTTGGATTTGAAATCAATGAGAAATTGTAGAGTACTTGCCACCTCAACCTTGTTTTTTAATGGGAATGACCATGAAGTATCTGGTGCAGCTGTCCACTATGGTTAAGAAGAACAAATACCCGTTGATGCTCATAAGATGAATGGGTCCAACCAAGTCTCAGTGAAGTTCTTGAAATGGTCTTTTGGAACGTGGATGTTTGTTATTGAATGGTGATTGACTTATCTTGCTGATGGCACAGGCTTCACAAACCGTTGATTTTTTTACTTGTAGCCCCCAGTTTTTATTGAATTCTCCCATAGCTAGCGTGTCCAAGTGCTTTATGGATTAGTTCATCTTGACTCAGAAGTGAAAATTTCTCAGAACTTGGTTTGGAAAATTGAAGTATGGGTATATTGCAATCATAGGAGCCTACTTTCCTCCAGTTATCTTTCTGGATTACAACATCATTTCTTCTGAAGTCAACATCAAAACCATCCATAACAAGACTTCTCAAGGATAGCAGGTTAGCCGTAGACTTGGGAGAAAATAGTACGTCTGAGAGAACAATTTCCCTATTCTGATCATCCAACAAATTAATTGATCCAACTCCATCATATTTCAATGTGTTCCTTCCCAACTTTGTTGAGATGAATCCAGTCAGTGATTGGTCTAAATGCAAAAACAGTTTGAGATCAGATACAATGTTTCTTGATGATCCAGAATCCACTACAAGAGAGTCAGAAGAGAAAAGAAGGCTTGTGAGCAAGGAGCCACCTGAGGTTCCATCCGTGACAGATTCTGCTCCTGCTTTCTTCTTTTTTGGAAAGGAGGGTCTGAGGTGCGGGTACAACTTCCAGCATCTGCCCTCAGGATGAGCTGCTCTTGGATTGTGCCACTTGTTGTCACAAGGTTTGATGCTAGTGGTGAGAAAGGCGACTGAGTTGGTGCTTTCCTCTTGTCTGTCTGAGGAAGCTTCTTTGCTCAAAAACCTGTTGTTATTGAGAATTTGCAGGTGGTCTAGAACTTGATCTGGCATGATCTCTTTATCTGAGTGAGTGATTTGCTGAATGACTGTGTCCATGCTAGGGGGTAGCTACTCTAAAATGAGGTAGGAAACAATATCTGTTGGAAGATCAATCCCAACTTTTTGCAGCCTGGACATGGTGGTTTTGCTGTCTGTGATGAAGCCAGGTATATTTGAAATGGAGAAAGGAGTTTGTAAAAATTCCTTGAAAATCCTGGCCCCGTTAGACGCGTGATTGGATGCAAAATACTCATTTATTTCTTTCCAAATCTGATGTGTGTCCTTCTTTTTTTCAGGCGTAATGATGTTTGATTGGACTTTTGTATCCAGTTTGGAAGTTAGAATGGTTTGAATTTGTACATTTTCTACGTGGGGGAGTCCTATTGGATTTCCATTGGTATCCATTCTTTTTCTTCTGAGTTTGGTGTAAAGATCCTCCTGTAGGTCAATCATGTTGACTACATGGTTTTTCCATATTGAGAAGTTGTCTGGTGTGAGTAAGGTAATGGCCTCTAAAGCTGTCTTGAGAATTGGAGCGGTAAGGGAGTCTGTAATTGTTGTATTTTCTGGTTGATCAAGGCTGATGGTTGCTCAGATTATAGCGCTTAGACTGTTAATTTTGATGATATAATATTTCCGTTCATCAAGAGACAATAGATTTTTAAAACCAGAAAACTAAGAACATAGGAGTCAGGAAAAATATGCAAAAAATTGTGAGGTGACTGTTGAGAAGTAATAAGAGACAGAAACCATACCCAAGCTGATGGAAAATGAAAATAGATCAGACACAACACAGAAGAGATTTTCTATCAACACTATGAAGACTTCCCACCACTGCACGCTAAGATTGAGAAGGACTCAACAAAGGAAAGACTACAAGATAGAAGTAAGAGTCTGTTTCAGTCATGATGAAGGTATGAATAGTCGCACCAAATTATCTTGAGTCCTCTAAAATTTCCAGTACTTTCTGATTGCTTGATCTGTTGGATCTGTTGATGTTTTAGATTGCAAGACCAAATTTGAGATTTGAAAGCATAGAAAGCCTGGCAAGAGAGAAATCCATGAGATTGATGAGTCTGGGGAGTATAAATAGGTAGAGAGCCAGTAGTTGTGATGCATATGCAATAAATGGACTACCCTTGTGAGAGCAGTCGCTCCCAGCGTTTGACTAGTGTAGGTGAGAAATTCATGAGTGAAAATTAGAAGTAAGTAAAACAAGAGATAAAACAAGATAAAACAGAAGAAAAGATAAAACATATAATAAGAAGGAAGTATGAGAGGTTATGGTTGAATAAAAGGTCAAAGGATCTGGAGTAAAGTGATGTTTCAACACTATGTAACTATGATATAAACATTTAATTGGTGCCAGATCCACTTGACCCACCTCTTGTGAGAGCCTTTCTTACTAGGGAAGAGGCACAAAAGTATTTTCAAACGTGGGCAATGAAGCATGGTCACGCTTTGACAGTTTTCAACTCAAAGCTTGATAAATATGTGGATTTAGCCTGTGATAGACATTTTTACTACTCTGGGCCATTTCTCACCAAATGGTCAAGGAAAATTCACACAAGGAAGGTTGAGTGCAAGTTTTCAAACCATTCAAGTCACACACAGGCAGAAACCTTGTGGAAAATCCTCCCACAGAGATTGTTTGATCAATGTAACAATCAACCATTTCCACACCCCTCAATGCATCCTCAACTCAGGAGAATCTCTGGGGTGTCCTTATAAAATTTAAGGGAAGGAATGAATGATGGGCTCAATACACTTCAACTCAAAAGAAAATTCAGAAAGATTGTTGGTGGGGAGTATGCTGATGAACAAAAGATCTATAACACTAAGCAAAAGGTAAAACTAGTGGAACTGAAGGGGAAAATTGTTATGGAGGTCCTCTTTGAACAACTTGGTGATTCAAAGTGGGTTCATTGAGAAAAATTCAGTGGAGAGGGACACTTGGAGGCTCTTTTCTTGGCTCACCCTGACAAATTAAAGCTTTGCAAAAAATTTTATCATATTTCTATTTTGGACTGTACTTATAAAACAAATAAGTACAAAATCCCCCTATTTCATGCTGTAGGAATGACAGAAAACCAAAAAAATTTCACAAAAGCTCTTGTTTTTATAACAATAAAAACATTCAAATTATACAGTTGGTCTGTAAAAGCACTAAAGGAGCTGGCTTATGATCCTGAGAAACTTCCCAAATTATTTGTGAAGGACCGTGAAAAAGCTCTGATTGGTGCTATAGAACAAAGTTTCCCTGAGTGAACAAGACCATGTTGTTTGTGGCACTTGTCTAAAAACATACAAGCAAACTGCAAGGTTTGCTTTAATAATGAAATTGAAGGATGGCAAAGCTTTATGTGTCTGTGGGAAAAGTATGGGGCCTCTAAAACCAAGGAGGAGGCAGATTTCAATGATGCAGAACTAAGAGTAAGTTCCAAATAAATGCCTCTACTGTTAATCTTCCTAGTTTTGGGTGCTTACATTATGAATTGTATAAAGTGTTTCTTGGAAGACCATGAGGATGTGCTTGAATATATGGAAAATAACATCTTCCATATCAAAGAGATTTTTGTAACAGCTTGGACATGAAAAAACCCTGACTTTAGAAATAAAACCACCTCTTGGGCGGAAGGGGCCCATGAAAATCTCAAACAATTCTTTGAAAATTGTTTTGGAAACATGTTGGATGTTTTGAAAAACCTAGACAGAAAAGTTTCACATCAAACCAAATATGTTCAGGCTTCCCTTTGCAAATCTAAAATAAATTGAGGAATATTTCTTCCCACTGAAATGTTACTTTTGGGATACAATTTATCTTTAGAGGCAATTAAACTTGTTGTGGAACAAATTGCAAAATTAAAGCAGAACCATGATGGGGAAGTGTGCGCCAAGTCCTACTCATAGACTATGGTTTTTCCCTGTTCCAACCAGATAGGTGACCTACTAGCATCAAGAGGATCCATTTTGCATGAGGATGTTCATCCAAGTAGAGGTTGGATTATTACAGTTGAAGTTCTAGTTCTGTAAGTTGTTTTAAGTTGGATTGTTCAAATCACTTTGTGATTAATGCTTTTTGATGGATGATTCCTACTTTACTAATGTTTGATCCTTTTGAATTTTGGAAGGTTGGTGTTGATGAAATGCTCAAAAATTCTCAGTTAAATGAGAAGCTCAATGCAATCATCTTGGGATATCCTGAAAAAGATAACTGCAAGCTTTTGAAGTACCGGATTCAGAGGACCACAAATTATCAATGAAAGCCAAGACTTGCATCAAAATTCTTGCAATCAAGTAGAGTTTGGCCAAAATTGAAAGATACCCGCAGAGATCCTTCTTGATTTGAACACGTTGAAAATGAAATTAAGCAGAAAAAGGGAATTAGGTGGGCACCAAATAAGGAAAGATGAAAAATAATAAGTCTTTTCTTTTGTGAAATTTTCATTTTTTTGGTTTAATGAACTGATGATGATATGATGATAATTGGTAGTCAAAGTCCGCAGAATCAGAATCTGAATTTCACAGTTCAGAGGAAGAGACTGAAAGTGAATTAGCTTCACTTCATTTGGACTTGGAATCCTCTTCAGAGGAAGAAGACATTCAGGAAGGGTCAACCAGAAGCTCATCTTTGGTGAGTTTAAATTTCTTTAATGAGTTTCAATTCATTTAATGAGTTTCAATTTCTTTAATGAGATTAGAATTTTGGATAATTAATTTTTGATTTTAGGAACCAAAAATGAATTAACTCAATCAAATACCTGAGAAATAAAATAATTTGTTGGGCAAGTTTTTGGATCCAATTAGCAATGGGAATTGCAAATTTAGAGTCATTGCTAAATCATTTGGGTATGATGAACATGGTTGGTTCAAAGTGAGAAAAAAAATGATTGAAACATTGGAGAAACATAAAGTATGCTAAATCAAGATGCTTTGTGGTGCAAAAGAGGTAGAAAAGATTAAACAAAGACTTTATTTTGAAGACATCAATGAAACAATTTCCTCTTCATAATGGCTGGCTAAGTTAGATATGGGTCAAATAATAGCAGACACATATTCCAGACCTATATTTTTCATTCCATTTGAGTCATTTTGTTCTTATAATTCAATAAAAAAAGGTGTTATAGATCAATCAGAGCCTATTTATATTTCCTTTGTAAACAATAACCACTGGGTTATATTAGTACTTGAGGGAGAAATGATTCCAATCCTGCCCCTTGTAGCAAAACCCTCTGCTTTCATTTCAAAAAGAGCTTCTGGTTTGGTTGATCATCTCAAAGATCAACTGCACAATTATTCTAGATTGTGGACTTCAATAATAGACTTCATATTTGATCATTTGGGTTTGTGTTCTGATGCTGATCTTGTAATTTTATTAATATAAAGGGTTATCAAATTTTGAACATCATTATTTTGAGTGTATTGAGTAAACATCATCATTTTGAGTGTTTTGAATGAGATTTTTTTGCTAAATCATTTCAACTGGTTTTGGGCTGATTCCATCATAAGGATTATTTTTACTTCTTGTGATGGGATCAGCTTACCACAAGTTGGACTTGTTTTTTTTGGTGTTTTTACTTTAGAGCTAGTCAAGTTGAACTTAAATTTTTGCAACTTATAATTTATGGCTTCTCCATAAACTCTATCATTTTTTATTTAATTTTTGGTGTTTTTACTTGGGGCTAGTCATGTTGAACTTGTATTTTTTGATTTTTTTTTCTTTTTTAATTTTTTTTCAATTTTGATCAAAAAATTAACTGGTTTTTGATTTTTTGGTTTTCTTCAGTTTTTTTTTTTTTAAAAAAACCATTATTTTTGTCACGCATCCAACCCTTTATTCCACGAATTTGGTTGTTGTTGCGTGGTTGCACCCCTTTGATATTTCATGCAAAAAAACTTTATTTCACGCAAGTTTCAAGAATTCATTTTTCTTGAATTCTGACTGCCCAGCCCCATAGCAGGGGCTCTCAAAACCATAACCGAAATTGCTGGTAATTTTGGAGCCATTATAACCCCTTCAAAAATGAAATCAAAAAATGAAGAAGTTCTGTAAAAAAAAATTATTGCATGGATTTTTGCATCCTTATTTTGGCAATTTTAGTTGTTGTTTTTTTTTTTTTGGTTATTTCAGCTGAAATGAATTTTGAAAAAAAATCAAAGAGCTCTCAAATATTTTCTTCATATTTTTTGGATGTATCCCTTCAGCTTAAAAAATTCCTTCAAAAAACACAAAAAATAAAAAAATCGAATTTCTCTTTGGACATTTCAATCCTTTTATTTTCCTTTTTATATCAATTTTTTTGGGTGATTCAATCTATCACAAAGTTCAAACAACATTTCATGAGAATTAAAATGTTTTTTGAAGATTTTTTGGATGTATTATTCCACCTTGTAAAATTCCTTTAAAAAAGCAAAAAATTTAAAACATTCAATTTTCTCATTGGACTTTTGGATCCTTATGTTTGCCATTTTGACTAATTTTTTTTGGGTTTTCAAGATTATATAAATTTAAAAAAACTATTAGAGAGCTTCTCAACATTTATTTCAGAATTTTTGGATGTCATTTTTGCCCTTTAAAAATTCCATCAAAAAACAAAAAAATTTGAAAAATTCACTTTTCTCACTGGATATTTGAATACTTTTGTTGGCCTTTACAATTGATTTTTTTTGGTTGATTCACGATTTCATAATATTAAAAAAACAAAAAAACATTTCATTACTAATTTTTAAAGATCATCTGCTTTCTTGCATACACCTTACAAAATTCATTCAAAAAATTAAAAATAAAGAACAAATATGGATACAAATATTAAAATTTATTCAGCTATGATTGTCCTTATGTTTCTACTTGATTTTTGTGGAGGTAAAAAAACCTCATTACCAAGGTCAAATTTCTCTGAAAAATGGTTTTCCACAATTTGGAATGCTGTGTCACAAAGCTTTTCATAAGTGGATCTAACCTGGGAGCTGGCCAATGATCAGACTAGAACTTGAATGAGACTATATGTTTGGATTATTCCAAAAGAATGAATCAAATAGGAGAAGATTTGGTATTTTGAGTGGGAGGGGAATTCAGAGGAAGATAAGTGCAAGGAATTAAAGAAAAAAAAAGAACCACTGGACACTTCTATCTTTCAGCCAGAAGGAAACCATGGCATGGAAATTTCATCCTCATATTTATGGTAGCTTGGCCATAAAGGTGCTTCAGTTGCCTTCTTGCTTCTTGGAAAGTTTCACCCCAGATATCACAAAGTAATTTTGTGTCCTCAAAGATTGGGTTTGAATCAAGATCTTTCACCATTTCCTTCCTGAATTCAATCCAGTCTTCTGAGTTCCTCCCCAAACAAATTTCTGCTTCTCTAAAGACACAGTTCCCATCCCCTGTGACATGTTGAACATGTGAGATATTTGGAATGGCTGTTTTTGGGGAAATAAAATCTTGGTATTGGAACTGAAACCAAAGATCAGAATTTTTTATAACAGAAAATATGGACTAAAGATAAAACTTGCTTCTTCAATTGATGCTTGGTCAAAGATTCCAGAAGCAGAATAAGATAATTTGCAGGAAACCTTGAGGTAAAATCCAAAAGAAATCAGACAAAATTAAAAAATAATAAAAACAAAATGTACTCACTTTCTAACTCATTGTTGGGGCTGCTAATACCTTCCTCCCAGGAGGATGGTTACAAGAATCAAAATCTTCATTGGATACATTTCTTCTCTTGATTCTTGTACCCACATTGTATTCAGGAGAAGCAACTGGCTTAGTCACAATGGTTCCAGACCTCTGATAAATGTTTGAATGAAAAAATTAATGAAAAATAATATCCAAAAAATTAGCCAAAAATAAAAGAAAATAAAAGCTCACCATCTTAATTAAATCCACATATGGCAGCTCTTCATCTGCTGAATCTTCTCCTTTATCCAAATCTGGCACCTCTTCATCTTCTGAATCTTCCCTTTCATCCAAATCTGGCACCTCTTCATCTTCTGAATATTCCTCTTCAGTCTTGAATTCATTTTATGTTAAAAAAATAACAAAGACTCATTATAACAAAACCCATTGCAGAAAAGATAACTATAGTTATAAAATTAACCATTCCTCTGATTCCTCCTTTTTTTTACCTTCCCCTTCCCTTGGATGCCCTTGCACCTTCTTGAAACCTGAACAAATAAGAAAAATAATCAATTATGAAAGTTGATATATTTTTTTGTCCAAAACAATGGTGACTGACCTTTGAATTTGCAATGAATTTCTTCTTTTGCCTTCCTCTCCTCTTGGTTTCTTCTGAATATTCAAAACCAGATGGATCTCTTGGTCTTGAGAACTGAGAGATATTCTTGAACTTATTGGCTGCTCCTTTGGGTCTTCCTCTTACTTTTGATCTTTGAGTGGAATTCGGCTCTTCAATCAGGGTCAGTTGATATCTGCCACTGTAAAGCTTCATGCTTTCAACCAGATAATATAGCTGTTCTCCAGGTTGCAACTTGTAGAATTCTTAAAGCATTTTAGTGAAATATAGATTTCCATTACTTTCTTTTGTTGGAATTTCAACTTTTTCTGAATCTTCAGTTGATTCAGGTTTCACAGTTAACTGGAGAAAGTAAAATAAATCAGGAAATTATTCATTTGAGCTTGAATCCCCCCCCTCCCAAAAAAAGAGAACAACTTACTGAGATGGGAGCTTTGACTTGCCATTGAGGATGAAAAACATCAAGTTGGAAGAGTTCACCCTTCCCAATGGCCAATTTGACTTTGTGAACACATGGTATACCCATGTAAGAAGAGTAATCACATTTGTTGCAATTGGTGGAAGAATCAGGATCTTGATGAAATGAATGAATGATTTTGAGGGCAAAGTTGCTGATCTTTCCAGAAAGATGATCCACACAGTGAGGCAAACCAATGAGATGCTTGAATTCTTTCTGAGAGGCTTCAATGGCTCTCTCAGGGGTTTGGATTGTGATGAAACTGTAAATTTTTTGAACTACATTATAGAGAGAGCCAATAGAAGAAATGTCAAATCCTTTAATGAAGGAGTGAGAACCTTTTATTCTTGATTTACTTGTGTTTCCAAAGTGAAGGTATTGTTTTTCCAAATAGGAGGCAAATTTTCTTTCTAGAGGAATCCAGTCTTCAAGAACATAGTCAGAAGTGGGAGTATTCCAGACCAGGGAAAGTTTTGTCAAGTTTTGATGATAGATTGATTCAGATTTTGAATAGACAAACTGATGCAACTTTTTCTGGAATAGCTTCCATTCATCTTCAGATATAAATTGCTTCCTTAAATGAGTTTGAATATTCTTTAAAATTTTCCAGACAAAGAGAAGATGATGAGAGGAAGGGAAAACTGATTCAATCAAACTAATAAGTGCTTGTTCCTTGTCTGTCACAATCAAACTAGGTTCTTTATCTTCAAATATTTCCTGAATTTGAGTTAGGGCCAAATCATAGTTCCGTTTTTTCTCTTGACATAAAAACCTGAAGGCAACTGAGAAGCTTCTAGCAGAGTTTTTTACCCCAAGAATATGGAGGAGGGGAATCAAAAATTTGTTTTTTTTATATGTACAGTCCATCATAATGAGAGTAGGGAAAAGTTTGACAAATTTCATGGAATCAGGGTGTGAAATGAATAATGAAGTAATTTGGACATCCACATTGTTCATTTTGTAGTAAAAAGAAGAATTACGGAGTTCCAGTATGAGTGCTTCCACAGGAGTTTTGCCATCAAGGGCATTTTTTTGTATTTGGGATCTTTTGTTGTAAATTTTAGGGAGATTTGTATGGATAGGTGATGATGATTTTTGTATAAGAGAGTTGAGAATTTTTAAACAAGGAACTCCAGCCTTGGATAAATTCTCAACCACCTCCTTTTTCTCCCCTTGGATTCTTCTGTAGATTGGATGAGTGGAACAATCAATGGAAGGTTTCACCACCCAAACACCCAATCTTTTTGAAAAATTCCCTGATAACCTGAAAGGACCATTGGTCTTTCTTGATTTTTATAATTTTTTTTATCCATGTGGGTTTTATATTCCCCAGATTTATCACATTGATAAGTGTAGGCCTTATTCTTGCAATGGGCTACTCTGGTAGATATGGCATATCCATGGAACTTTTCCCATGATTGGATAGCCCCAACAAGATCCTCCTTTTGATTATATGATAGCTCAGGAGGAGGGGCCAGAGGGGTTGAATGTATATGAAGAAGGAGCAAGAGGAGTTCAATCACTAGTTTGATTAGATGAGATAATGGAGGATGGGTCTGGTGAAACAGTTGAAACAGTTCTGAAAAGTGGGTGGATATTTTCTTGAGCCATTGGAAAAAGAGATTTTCTTGTTTTGAATTATCTGGAGTGTTGAGTTGTTTTGATTAGTAGTTGGTGGTGTGGTGTAGTGTGGTATGAGGAGGTGTGGTGTGGTGTGGTGTGGTGTGGTAGTGGTGGGGTGATGGGAGGGTGGAACAGGTCAAGGGGGTGGTTTATAAGATAATTGGAGCGCTGCAAGATGGGTGGTGGTCCCAGAAAAAAATATTCAGTCATATTGAATATATGCATGTGAAGGGCTCAAAGAAGAGTAAATGTTTTGAATTTTATGGTTTTTTGATTGAATTTTTTAATATCAAAAATGAAATCCAAAAATTCTGATTTTTTTTAAAAAACGGTTTAATAGTTATTTTATAATTCTCAAAGCTTGAAAAACCAAAAAAAAATATTCAAAACGGCAAACATAAGGATCCAAAAGTCCAATGAGAAAATTGAATTTTTTGAATTGTTTTCTTTTTTAAAGGAATTTTTTAAGGTAAAATAATACATCCAAAAAAGCTGGAAAAATATTTGAATGCTCCTTAACTTTTGGTTTACCTTTGTGATAGCTTGAATCACCCAAAAAAATGAAGTAAAAAGGAAAATAAAAGGATTCAAATGTCCAAAGGGAAATTTGATTTTTATGTTTTTTGAAGGAATTTTTTAAGGTGAAAGGATACATCCAAAAAATATAAAAGACATATTTAAGAGTTCTTTGAATGTTGGTAAAAATTTATGGAAGCTGAAATAACCAAAAAAAAAACAAATAGCCAAAATAAGGGTCCAAAAACCCATGCAAAAATTTGTTTTTACAGAATTTTTTCATTTTTTGATTAAATTTTTGAAGGGGTTCTGATGGCTCTAAAATTACCAAATATTTTGGTCAGGGGTTTAGGAACCCATGCTACGGGGATGCGTAGTCAGAATTCAAAAAAATGAATTCTTGAAACTTGCATGAAATTGAGTTTTTTTGCATGAAATATTGAAGGGGTGCAACCGTGCAACAACGGCAAAATGTGTGAAATAAGGGGTTGGATGCATGAGAAAAACAATTCCCTATTTTTATTTTTTTTAAACCAAAAAAATAACATTTTTTTATTTTTTGATTGATTTGTGTTTTTTTTTATTTTTATTTATTTTATTTTATTTTATTTTATTTATTTATTTTTTTGGCTCACAATGCTTGTAGTTGTGTGGCATAGACCACAACTACATTTGAGCTGTGTACAACCCCAAATGAATAAAAAGTAGTTGTGTGTGGTGCCACACAAAACCCTACTGCCTTGTGGGGGCTTGTCATAAATGTACTCATGACACTCCTTCAACTAAACCAATCCAACCTCTTCATCAGCTTCAACCCCATACCAAGAACCAACTTTGCCACTTCTTCAAATCTGCACCTCTTGCAGTCTCCACCCTCTCCCTGTATGGTATAAGCTCTATGTCCATGTACAACTTACCACTGTGCCATGTGATTCAGTCAACCTTCTAAGGATCTCTCCTTCTCCCCATGAATGGTGCACCCTCCATCTCTCCTGAACCCAATTGGTATATGAGTTGGTACATACTCTCCACTGTCTTTTCAGTCCATACTCCCAGGAATCCAGATCAGTACATGTCAAAACTCTCTGGATAGGCCCATAACCCAATTAGTCAACTCCAGCCTCCAGAACAATCAGTCAAAATGTAATACCGTGTGAACTCCAACCTGCAACACCAGTCACTCATACCTCAAGGCCTCCTCCTCAGCTCTCGCATATACTGGCCTCTCCTTCCCCCCTAGAATAATTTCCCACAAGGAATTAGTATACTACTTCTTACTGGTTAGTCCCTCTGCCAGTAGGTGTCATCTCAGCACAAGAAAAACTTCACCCAGCCTGCTTAACTCATATCACCTTGCCCCTTCCTGTTGTTACTCTTATAGGATTCAACAAATTCCTCCTGGAATCCTCTTCTCATCCTTCGTCTTCACATCACTTGTACTCCTCATTTCTTTCTCTTCATTGAAATCCAATCAAAATCCTTGAGTTCTATGAGTATTAGTGCCTTTGACTTCAGCCGCTTGCACGCCAGGGGCAGTTGTGTCAGGGCTACACAACTACATTCACTTTGTGTGGAGGCTACACAACTCAATCAGAGTTGTGTAGCATGCCACACAACTCATTTGAGTCATTTACAAAACTCAAATGATTTTTTAATTTAACATTTCTGTTTTCACAAAAGTGGGAAAATTTTAAATGAAAATGACAAAGAGAATTTTTTTAAAGATTTCAGGAAATGAGTGATAAAATTAAAAATATTATTTCAGATTTATATTTCCAGTACCATTTTTAGTATTTTGATCCACTGGCAGCACCCTCAAATTCCTCCTCTTTGTTTGACTTCTGGTTTACTCAAGTTGAATGGGTCATTTTTGGCGGAATGATTGTTTTTTTATATTTGAAATATACAAATACTTGAAAAAATTACAAAAAAATTGTTTTTTGCACATTTTTTAGGCTTTAATTCCATGAGCCCTTTTGAATCCAAAACCCCATGTTGTGGTGAAGGATTGTGGATATGAGCCAAGCAAGGGAAAAATTCACAGGGCTGCAGGACTTGCTTTGTATGCAGAAGTAGAGAAGATTGTTTAATGGCAAAGGAAAGGGTAGCTAAAGAAAGAAGGTTGGTTTTTGTATAATTATGAAAATTATATTTGAGAATGTAGATTTGTGGTTTGTGATTGCAGAAGTTCCAATTTCAGATTTATTGGAAAGAAGGTCAGCACTTGCAGAGATAGTGGGAAGGAGTTTAGCACTTGTGGAGGAGTTCAAAGAATTTTAGCAATTGTGGAGCATAGTTTTAAATTTACCAAAATGGGAAAGCTGGACTTGGATTGAAATAAATTTAGCTGTTTTTATTTTTTTGGCTGGGAAATGAGGAGGTGGATATGGTGGGTGGTCAAAGCAGGAATAGTGGAAGGGAGGTTATTTAAAAATACTTGGATGCAGAAAAGTGCTGTAAATCTATTTTTTCAAAGAGTTAAAATTTCAATAAGGCAAAGATTCTGGATTGGTTTTTGGAGATTAACCCAAGGATTTATAACTGAGTGTCACATGGTGGTATGTGACACCATAATAACTGTGAAGGGACCTTTCTTTCAGCCAGTCTACTGTTGAAGCTTGCACAACTGCAAACCAACTGAGAGGCAAGGCCTAACCAAAAGGGTATGAGACTGGCTGACAGACCAGTCCATTTGCAGTTTTTATGGTGTCACATACCACCGTGTGACACTGAGGTGGAAAAAAATTATGGCATTTTCAAAACTGATTGAGGATGTCTCAGTTTAATATGATCAGATATTTTGATTAATGCTAGAACTAAGTTAGGAATAGTTAATTATTTTTGGAAAAGGAAGCATGAATCTCCACATTGAATTATGTGTGGATTGGGCAGGGAATTTCTGGGAAAATGGCAAATGGAAATTTGAGGAGGCCAAAGACTCTAGATTTTTCAAGGAGGATTAAACAAGGAATCATTCACCAAGGTGGATTGGCAAAAAAGATGCCAGATTTTTCAAAAAATAGTGGATTATTCTTTGAGAATTGATTGGGTTTGATCATTGAAAATTTCTAGAATGCAAGATAAGAGCAGGGGATTTATCTGGATCTTCTTTTATCATAATTTTGGTTGTGTTTAATATTAAAGGAAATCCATGGAGGATATCATTTTAATAAAATGATTGAAACAAAACACATAATTTATATTTGAATTTTTTCAGATAGAATGTTTCAATATTGGTTGAATTTTAAAGTTGAATTTTGATATATCAGGTTTTTGAAGAAAATAAGTATTGATAGATTAGTGTGGATTAGAAAGGACATTTACTGTTTTATTTAGAGCTGAAATTAAAGAGTTATAATTTTCCTTGAAGATCTGATAAAAAAATATTATTGACAAAACACAAAATTTTGGATTCTACCTAGAGTAAGTTGAAGATGTGTAAAAGTGCAGAATCAGTCATTAAAAATATTGTGGAGCAATAAGTTTTCATTGATATTTATACCAAGACATTGGAGCAGTTTCTGGCGCTGAAAGGATTCACTGTGAACCACAACATGTATCCAGGCTTGTTGCCTTTGTTTCCAAATTTTTTCCATTGTCTAATTTTGTGAAAAAAGCTTAATTTATGTAGATCACTATTGATTTTTAGAAAACTGGCTTATTTTTTTATATTCAGATTTACAGCTTTTGAAAAATAAGGAAAGTGATTTTCAAAAAAGGTTTCAAAAAATTACCTGCAAAAGGTTACCTGTTTTGGTTTTTCTTTCTGAGTTTTTCTTAAGACAGAAAAGATTTGAAGCAAGTTATTTTTCTACATCAGCTCACCAACCACATAAAAATCCCAGGATAAATCAATAAATTAAGTCCCACATAAAAATCCCAGCATAAATCAATCAATTAAGTTTTACTCACTACCTTTCATTCCTTTCTCCTCAATTTCTAGTTTCAATGAATTTATTACTCCAATAATCAATTTAATTTCCTATAATTAACTTTCTGAATTTCCAAATTAACCTCATGGCTAAAGAATGAGACTTTCAAAATTACTGTGAGGTAGAACAAAAGCATTAGGAAAAAATCAACTTTAATTGAAGTGGGCCATCCAAGAGGATCATCAATACCTTATTTTAAATCAAAAATTTTTTATGGAATAAAATAATCTGAAGAAGAATAAACCATAAAAAATTTGAGCTAGCAAGTTCCATCAAGGAATCTCTAGTTGAATATCTCTCCAAAATATATTTGAAGCTATCTAAATTCTTCAAATAACCTTTTGGTGTGCAGTCACTGTGCAAAATTCACAATGAAATTTCATCAGAGATATTTTAAAGCTTTACCTGAGCTTGGTTGGAGCTTTCCCTGAGATTTCCCATATATTGGGCCTGAGATCATTGGTTTCACTGGCTAGAAAGTGCCACGTTTGAAAGGACTTCCTGGAGTGGGAAATGACAACATTTGAGGGTGATTTAGGATTTTTCAACAATTTTTAAAGGTTCAAACACCCTCCTTGTGTGGGAAAAATTCCTTTGAGTATGTTTAAGGCTTTTTAACATAGTATTAATATTATCATACCCCCCTGGGGTGGAAAAACATGCATTTGAGGATTTTTTGAGCTGAAGGAGGCCTGTACACATTAATTTATTTCCTTGGGTGGATGAAATATGGCCTTTAGACCCCTTGTGAATTCTGACTAGGGTAGATTATTTTTTATAATCCAAATATTTACATAAATCAAGGTCATTTACTATGCATTTCCAGATTGCTGCACTTTTTTCAGGAATTATTGTCCTTTTGTTCAGAGTTTCTTACTTGTCAGTATTGTATTTTTGCCCTCTTTTTTCAATTTTTTTTGCAAAGTTAATTTTTTATTCATTTATTCATTTTTAATTATTTAAATTTTACAGCAGAAAGATATGTTGCAGTGATTAAAAAAATCCTGTCCATTTTTTTACTCTTTTTGTCCTTAATTTTCAAGTTATTTTATCTGCCTTTCAATTTTGGCAGAAAATATCTCTTTTGGGATAGGTAAAGTAAGTGTTAGAAGAAATTAATGAATTATGCATTTCAAATTTAAAAAAAACCCTGTATTCTGAATTTTAGATGATAATAATAATAATAATAACAGTAATGAAAAATAAAAAAATGAAAAAATGAAAACAAAAACCAACAAGACAAATGAAAAAATATTAAGTAAAAAAGTTGCAGAAAATAATAGATTTGATGCTTAATAATGGTCCAAGTAATGGTTTGCATTTTTCCAAAAGCCTTTTGAATTTTTGAAAAATCCATCAAGCATTTCTGAGCCACATCTGGATTAGTTCTAAAAAGCCCCAAATATTTCTGCGGAAAGATCCTGTCATCTTTGAGTTTCTTGATGATTGGAATTGATATTGAAAATTTTTGAAAGATAATTTAATTTGTTTCAGAATCAGAGATTTTATTTAGTGGAGTTGAATTGGAATCCATTCATTCGAATCCTTCATTACTTGGAAAACTCAATCAAAATCATTTCCTTAGTGAATTGGAGTTTTTTCCATGATTGCAAGAAAATTTTGAATACATTTTTCATGGAGTTAGTGTGATATTTGAATGGAAGTGGTATTTCATTTCTTCTTGAAATCCGCATGGAGATTTTTTAAACATATAATCCCAGATTTCTTTTGAATCCCTTTAAAAAAGGATCATGCTTCCCATAGAATTTGTTGCAAGGGAAGAAGGCTGGCCTGGATCAAATCAAAGAATTAAAAATAAAAATTATATTTTTAAATTATAATAATTCTCAATAAATGAAATCATAGGTGATTATCAGAAGCTGAGTTATAGCCATGTGTGGTTTAATTCTTGTAATTAAATCCAGAATCATCAATAAAAATTATGTTCCTTCCCACATCAGTGACACAATTGAAAAATAAATTGTGTTTCTATTGTAGGGGATTTGTTTTGTTTCACTTAAAAGTTACTGGAAGGGCCATTCTTAAGGAAATATAAGCACTTCTAAAAAGCGTTTTTATTTATTCAATTGATAATAAAACATTGAATTTATTTTGGATGTGATCAAAAATATCCTTCCATAAAGATTCCAGATTATCTTCCCGGGCTTAATAATTAATGCAATCATTTATTTTTTCATTTTTGCTTTGGGTGGTCTGGAGGCAGTTGGTTTATTGATTTTAACTTTATTGAATTCTAAAATGATTTAAAAAAATTGAAATTGAGAGATCCCAAAAGCTTTGGCCATATAAAAATGAAACTTCCATTTATTGAGCACTTGACGCTTGACCAGATTTTTGATTTTGTTGTTGATGGGTTGATGAGGCTTTTGAGCCTTCCTAATTCTTGATCTTGATTTATTTTTATGATATAGCTTTAATTCCTTCTAGAGTTCTTGATTCAAGAGGATCTTGATTTTATCCTCTTGGATTTCTATACTTATCTTATGAGAGACATTCCAATCATTTGGAAAAAACTTTCACCAAAAAATTCATAAAGTAAAAATATAATGATAATAAACCAAATTTAAAAATATAATTTCTCTGAATAAAAATTATAATATTTCTGATGGAAATTAAAAACAACTCCTTACCAAACCTAAAAAAAATAAAAATAAAAATAAAAATAAAAATAAAAATAAAAATAAAACCAATTGCTGCACATACCTGATATGATAATATTGATTCAAATAATTTGTGAAATTATTTTAACAGAAACAAAAATAATAATAATAAATAAGATTGCAAAAGCTAATTTATTTAAATAAAAGTTTTATGTTTCTAATGGGATGTAAGAATACCTTTGTACCACACATAAAAATCAAAATCAATATGTTTCTCTACATAACCTATCTTATGAGAGGCATTGAAACCTTCATCCCTGGAAAATCCTTTTCCATTTTTTTGATATTCCATAAGAATGTACTCTTCTTGGATACCACCCGAAATATATAGATTTCATTCAAATAATTAACTTTTGGGGCTTTTTATTGTTATTATAATCTTTTATTATTTGATCAAGCATATTTGGAAATATTTTCAAAACTGATTCAAATGGGTTTTATAAAATTTTTTACGTGTATCATGGTTTTGTTTTTATGTTGGGTACTTATAAATCTCTAAACATCCCCAACATAACCCTTAAATTCTTTTTTATTCCCAAAGACCCAGATATTTTGCTTTTATTTTTGGCATTATTTTTTTACTTTTTCACTTTTTCTTTCAAATATTTCCTCAATTTCAAATCCCCTTTTCCATAAGAAGAAACACCTGGAAGAAGTTGATGGTACTTGGTGCCAGGTGAAATCAAGTAGCAACTTTGATACTCTATTTCTAATCAATTGGTACTTCAGTGGAAAAATTATTGTACTCAAAAGAACAATTAATTTGCATGATTTTATTTTTCATTTAATGGTTTTCATTTAGAAAGATAACCAGAGTAATAATTATGTCACCTGAAACCAAATGCTATGACTTTTTACTTGTTATTAGTTATTTTATTTTTATATTTCTTTTATCTGATTATATTTATAATCCACAAGAAAAGTTATTTGTTGATCAAAGCATAAAATAGAAACTTGAAATTTTATTAATATTCACATTTTTGATTTAATCTATGATTTTTTTTATCTTTCTCAAATCTGATACTAGATTAAAATTCATGCCAAACCAGCGCCCACAAAAAAATAGGTATGTTTAAGGGAGAAGAAAATATTGTATGCTTGGTAAAATTGTATTGAAAATCCAGAAATAACCATTCATCCCTGTTAAAATAAATTAATCCATCATTTTTCATATACCAACTCCAGTTTCTTTCCCCATCAAAATATTTGAGTTCAGGTTCAAACCTCTAGAAAAATTGCAACTCTTATCATATATCTCCTATTCAAATCTATATCAATCCTTGTATTCTGTACACACATTCTAACCCACAACAGGGTATATTTGGGCTTTATTTTAGCCTTCCCCACCAACCCACCTCAAGGCCTATCAATGAAATTTGACCACTACAACTGTCAAAATATGTGTGCATTTATGTATACACCTGTTGACTTCTTCTTTCTCCCTCTTCCCCTGGTTGCGTGCCTCAGACCCCACACTATTGGGTTCCCTTTCAAGGTAATTGTGCTTGGTCCAATATAGTCATCACAAAGTTTACCTCTCAAGGGGGATCATAGTCATTTCAATTGCTTAAGCTTCCTTGAGCAAAAACATTTCCTTTTCTTCTCTTCACTTCAGTCTCCCTTTTGTTTGTATCCTTTCCTTTTCTTCCCTCAAACTCATCATAAACTTTTTCCAGACCTTCCTCCATCAGCCAAACCCCAAACCTTCCAGCTCCTCCTTTCTGTAAAATAAATCCCAATCTTCCAGTCTAGTAACTGGTAAGATTCAGAACCGCCTCAGTTCAAAAAACCCAACCTCTGATACTCTTGATCCTCAGCCTCCTCTTCCACCATCTGACTGTTCTTTTCAAAGTAATCCAATCCTTCTGTATAAAGTCCCTATAATATTGAATTGAATTCCTGTTAGTTCTCCATTTTCAGCCTGTTCTCATTCTCCTTCTCATCTGAAATTTTATTCACTTATTTTCATGTTCAGCATGCTGGTTTGATTTTGAAATCAATCCCAATTATCTAACATGGTTAAAAACCAAATACTCCAACAAACAAGGAAAACAGCTGAGGTCACCATGGCTTTAAAATCTCAACACAGATAAAAAAATGATGGATTCAGAAAGGCCATTCTCAAAACAGCATTGGAAACAATACCCCTTCTCTTGGAAGATAACTACAGCATTTGGAAAGACAAAATTACCACTCTTCCCAAACTCCAAGGGGTACTTGCTTCCCTTGAATCCAACTCCAACAATGATGAGATCCATCTACTACTCATCTCCAAGGTGGATTCTGTAACCCACAATAATATCATTAGCGCTGAAAATGTAAAATTGGCCAAATCCATATGGCAGGCAATCAAGAAATGGTACTTGGAATCTGAAGCCTAAAATTGGGCCAGAATCTTTAAACATTTCCTACAAATCACATTCCAAGAAGATGATATTGTTGATTTTTTAACAATGGCCAGGACCACCATCACAGAGATGATTGACATTGGAATTGATATTCCCCAAGAAATCTTAGAATATCTGATTCTCTTCAAATTCCGAGCACCCCCTCAAAATCTGAACGGACCACTGATGCACTCTGACAAGACAATTGAGGTTTATTTTTTCTGCAACCATCTTATCCAATCCAAAAATGAACTCAGAGAAGAAATTGTTGAAAAATGAGTCTCATTCACCAACTCAGCCCTGATTTCAATCAAAACCAAATTCAAGAACCAATCCTCCAGCCACTGTTTCAAAGGAAATAATAACCATAAGCAATACAAAAACCATTCAGAAAAGGAGTGCTTTCACCTTCATCCCAAAAAATCTCCTGCATGGTGGAGGAAAAATCAACCCTGATGGAGGGAGAAACAGAAAAACAAGAATGAAATTTCCCACTAACACACCTTTTTCACCAAATTTTTTTATTACAAGACTTTCTCCAATCAGAAAATCCTCATTGACAGAAGAGCCTCAGCACATATCTTCAATGACAAGAATTACCTTTTTTCACTCAAAGAAAAAAAGGGAAAAAGTATATCAAAAATGAAGACCAGATTGGAACTTCTCATTGAAGGGATTGGAACCATCAAACTGACCTGGAAAAATAAAGCAATTGTCCTCAGCCAATGCTTCTATGTACCCAAAATCTTTGTAAACATAATTAGTCCTTGAATCCTGATCAAAAAGGTTTGCTTTCTTCAATCCAAAAAAGGGATATTCCAATTGTCACTCAACAACTCAGTGCTCATCCAAGGAAATATCATAGAAAACCTCTTTGTGGCTCAAAATCCAAAAAAACCTGCTTCCTCTCAATGAATGGTCAGACCAGGAGAAACCTGAAGGAACTGCATCTTTCATTTATTCATGCATCCCTGAGTTGACTTGGAAAAATTAAGGATCTCAAAATAATCCAGGAAAATACCAACACCTTCCTCTGTAAAGACTGTGCTCTGTGTAAGATCACCAAATACCCCTTCAAGCTTCAGTTGTCAACCTCCTCTAAAAATTTTGAACAGATCCACTTGGACCTCATTGGTTCCCTAAAGCCAGAATAAAATTTCCAAGAAAAATTCATCTTGGCCATTGTTGACAACTTTACTGGCTATCTGAACAGTGTCCCTCTCCACAGAAAAGATGAAGATTTCAAATTCCTCACTGCAATCATAGATAAAAAAAAGTTAAATCTTGGTTATTATCTCTGTGAAATGTGCTCTGATGGCAGAAATGAATTCACCAAAAATAGTTTAGTTCAATTCTGCAAGGATAATTCTGTCAAACAGCTGATCTCTAAACCAAATCATCCGGAACATAACAAAATATCTGAAAGGGCCAATCAAAAAATATTCAAGAGTTTTTTCTGCTCCTTGAGCTTTTCAAGGCTGCCTAAAAGGTACTGGCTGGAAGTCCTCAAGGCCTGCTGCCTCTGTTCAAATCAACTTTCAAAGAAAGTAAAAAACATTCTTCCTTAGGAAATGATGCACAGAAACTCCATTGCCTTGTCATACTTCAAACCACTGGGGATCTCTTTTGTTTATCTCAACATTCAAAGGTTCAAGGGCAGGAAATTTCATCCTAAGGGTCTTGAAGAAAAATTATAAAAAACAATCCCAACCTTCAATTGTACCAAATCCTCATAACTGATGACACAATAATATCCACCAAGCATGTAAAAGTTGATTTCACCTCTCTTGAAAATCTAGGCTTTCCCAACTTCACCAATCTTGAATTCACAGTCAAAAAAACAGACACCACTTCTCTTGGCCCCAAGGGAAAGAATCTGCACCCTCATTTCCCAGACCAAATCAGCAACACCAACAAATACCGGGAAAAATCTCCAGATTTCCTGTCTTCAGAAAAAAAATCATTCTCAGAATATGTTTGAAACTCCTCCAAAGGCAATCATCCTCTCCCAACTGAAATATCCCATGCACCAATAAATCTTGATGAAGATCAATCAAATCAAAAGCCACTCCAGCCCCATGGCAACAAAACAACCAATGTTACCAACTTGCTCTCTGAGAAACAGATTGAATCTAAGACCTCCTCAAAGGTATGACTTTCACCACTACTATGAACCAAAAAACTAATTCAAATCTATATTGTGCAAAGAGACACAAAAGTGGAAAGAAGCAATTAAAAGAGAGCTAGACCAATGCAAAGATCTAAAGGTGTGGGAAGACTATGAAGGACCATAAACTGCAAACCTGCTGGAAGCCACATAGGTATGCATAATCAAGGACAAATTTCACAAAAATATGCTAATTCACAAATCCAAAATCTGTGTCCATGGATACAACCAAATTTATGGTCTTGACTATGATGAAAAATTTTCTCCAACAAGAAAAATTGTCTCACTCTGGGCCATTCTGAAATATTAACTCAAATTCAAGCTCTCAATCAAGCAATTTGATGTAAAATATTATTTCCTGAATGCTGAATAGACCAAAATGTGATCATCAAGGCCCCAGATGGCAGCAAAAGAACCTTGAAATACCTCAAACTAAAGAAAAGTATCTATGGATTAAATATAGTGCCAAAGAACTTGTAAAAAACTCTAATTTAATTGATTGAGTACATTGGCTTTTTCAAATTGGACAGTGATCTCTGTCTCTACAAGCCAAGAGACTGAGACTCCTTCGTCTCCTTCCATGCCAACAATTTGATCCTTTTTGGCGAAGGAAATGGGTTTGAAAACCAATTCAATCTCAAATTCAAGAAATCTCAATGCCACAATCCCAACACAATTCTAGAAATGAATTTTGGGAATCCAGAAGAGTCTATTATCCTAATTCAACCCAAACACATTAATCATGGACTCAAAAAACTAGGCCTCTTGGACTGCAGAACCTTATCCACCCCCCTGAAACCCAACCTACAAGTCTCAGAAGCATCAAATGAAGATTTAAAAGCTTTCAAACTTCTCAAAATTCACTATTGATCCGCAATAGGAATTATCAACTAAATCATCTGTCAAACCAGACCCAAACTCTGCCTATCTGTATCAAGCCTAGCTTGATTCCAGAGAAAGCCCAGCCTAACCTACTGGAAGGAACTCAAGAGGACCTTGAAATACCTGAAAACTACAAGGGACATCAAACTCACCATCAAATATGACAAAAACACAATGCCTCTCACCTTTTTCAGTGATTCCTCCTGGGGTGAATTCCCCAAAACCTGCAGATCTCAATTGGGATATCTGGGACTCACTTTTGGTTTACTGATTTCTTGGGAAAGTTTCAAGCAAAAAAACATTGTCTATTCCACCACAGAGGCCAAACTAAACTTCCAACAGGATTCTTTCCTGGAAGGAAGGTGGCTCAAGAATCTATTCAGTGATGTATTCTCAACTTCAGTTTTAAGCTATCTCACTTCATTAAAAAAAGGTCTTGAAGAAAAATTAAATAAATTTGAATCCAACTCCAAAACTCAACACATCAATCTCAAAACCAAAGTCTTGAGGGAGTATTTGGAACTTGGAAATATTGAAATCACAAATAACCACCAAAAAAATGCTTTCCAACCCACTCACCAAAACAGTGCCCAAAAACATGCTCACCAACTGATCAAGTTCATTAATCCTTCATAAAAACTCTCCAAAAACCAACTGAACTGACTCTTTCCAGTTATGGGGAGTGTTGACTTCCTCTTTCTCTCTCTTACCCTGGTTGAGCTCCTCAGACCCCGCAATGTTGGGTCCCCTTTCCAGGTATTTCTGCTTGGTTGGATCTAGCAATCACAAAGTTAACCTCTCAAGGGAGTATCATAGTCATTTCAATTTCTTAAACTTCCTCACAACAAACCATTTCCTTTTCTTCTCTTCACTTAAGTCTCCTTTTCATTTTCTTCCCTCAGCCTCATCATCAAATTTGTCCAGACCTTTCTCCATCAGCCAAAATCCAAACCTTCTAGCTCCTCTGCTCTGTCAAATTAAGCTCAACATTCCAGTCTATTAACTGGTAAGAGTCAGAACAGCCTCAGTTTAAAACACCCAACCTCTGATACTCTTGATCTTCTTCCTCCTCTTCCACAAGCTCAATCTTCTTTTTGGAGTCCTCCAATCATGCCATATCAATTAAATATTCAATTTAATTGAATTCCTGTTGGTTCTCCATTCTCAACCTGTTCTCATTCTCCTTCTCATCTCACATTTTTTTCCCTTGTTTTAATGTTCAGCACACTGGTTTACCTTTGAAATCAATCCCAATTATCCAAAAACACCACTTACAAGTGTAATCCAAATGATATGCATAAATGAGTCTTATGGACAATTGGAACATCATATGGACCATGTGGGCCTGTATGGATGTCATTTTTTGGGGAACCAGCTCCAAAATGCTTAATTTCAGTCATTTGGGACATGGTCCCTCACGTGGCCATTGAGGTGGATGTGCTACCCCATCCAAATGTACTTGAGGGGCCATTATTTGGCATCATATGTGTTTTTGAAACACTTGGCCAGCCAGTCTGGCACTCCAATGCGGTAAATTCTTGATTTTGGGCTGGGACAGCCCCCACTGGAGGCCCCTTTTTTTTGTCTTTGGCCCACTATGGGGCCCAAAGACCCATCAGGGCCATTTTAATGGAAAGGGGAATCTCTTTTGAATCCATTCACCCTGGATGATTGTTGTGGTTGCAGAAGTGGGGGGAGTGAGCTTGATCCCCTGAATTTCTGTAAGGGTTGGAGGGAAGAAAAAATACCATGCCAGTTTCCCCCGTCAAACCAGAAATTGGGGGGAATCAATCACCCTCCCACCAACAGGGCAACCCCCCCCCATTACCAAGGGGGAGGAGAAACAGGATGAGGGGTATCTGACCACCCCCAGCCCTTTTTGACACAATGCCTGGGGGGAATCAACCTCCAGGGCCCTGGAGGGGGATTTCATCACCCCCCTCCCCCCCATGAAATCAGGCTGAAGAGGGTAGGGGGATGCCATGCACAATTTTTTGGCAATTTGATTACTCTGGTGGGCCCAGGGGGATTTCAGACCCAGCTAAGACAATTTTGAGCCATAGACCAGGGATCACATGGCACCCAGGATGTTTCAAGGGGCTGTTTGAGAGCAACCAGCCTGTTAAAACTTAAGATAAGAATGCACCTGTCTGAAAAAGGGAGCCAGCCAAGGATTGAGAAGAAAAGGGGCTGGTTCTGACCCTTGGAGGTGGATACACACTAGTTGTACCAGAATTAGACTTTCAGTATGGCCAGGATCAAACACTATTCAAGCTTTTTGAGGCCAAACTGAAGGACAAGGCTTTTAAATGTTGGAGTAGCACTAACTCCACATACCTCATCCTTTCCTTTTCTCATTATTTTCTTTCTTTCTCATCCTTCCTTTTATTATATTCACTAAAATATCCCTTTATCTGATTGTCTCTACTTTCTTTCTATTCCTCATCTATCTATTTCCACATCATACTCTCAATGTGTCTGAAAAAAATCCCTTCTCAGTCATCAGACAGCGCATACTCTTGTCTTTTCTATCCAATATTCAATATAATCTTGTCATGTCACACCAAATGTGAAACCTCAACTCTTAGTGTATACCTGAGGACAGAAACTGCGCCAAGTAGAACAATTTCCTCTCCTCATCCTTCTACTTTCTGCTTCACTCTGTTATAACTCAGGTAAGAATTGTTTCCTTTATGTTTGCTATTCCTTTCATGTCTTTTCTCATTACTCATGAAATACAGAATCCTTCTAATTTCTGCTTCCCTCTGTTATACCTCAGCCCAACATTAAAGCCTGAAGATCCCTTTTGGGGTGTAATTTTTTTATTTTCTCTTGTTTTATCATGGCCATCAAAGAGCCAAATTTTTTAAATAAGGAGTTTTCATAACTGCTGTTTTATAATTCTTCATTCAAATTCATTCTGATCAGTCATCAGATATACTAGCCATATATATTTCCCCATTGTGAGAGCTATGAGCCTTTATAAGTCCCAAGTTTCCAGCATTTTGTTCCCTTTAATTACTGCTTCTTTTTCAACTAAGTATATCTTTGGCCTTAATTTTCAAACACTATTATAACCAGGCTATATTTCATCCAATACTTGGATCCATGTGTGTCTGCTTCAATTCTGGCTTCTTTAAATTCCCTTAGATTTTTTGAGAAGATGTCTTTCATTCCTGAGTCCAGCTCTTCCAGATTTATTCTGAAAAATTCAGAACTGTGGTTTTTGGGAAATTTTTATAGATAGTGACCTTGAAAAAATATATTGTTTGAATTTTATGAAGAATTGTGAGACTTGATTCAGTTCTTTTTGGAATAAATTCCTCTCATTTTGTGTTTCTCTCATCACTTTCCCTTCTCTCCTACTGATATCACCTCATACACAACACATTTCCCGTTTCTTTCTGTTTCACTCTATCTTCTTTTCTTTTTTCTCCTCTTTGTGTCTAACCCAAAACCTCACCGGGGATTAAATCATCTCAACCCCTGTCAACCATTTTTCTACACATGCGTGGTCACTGATTCCACCTAAAAAAATCACCCGCTCACGCTGTGGTGTTATTTATAGACACGGAGGCAAGGAGGCTCAGAACTGGAAATTGTAGTTGGAGCAGATCAGCAGTGGTTGGAAGTCCGCAGCACAATAGGCTCAGAGAAGCGCATTGGTGGACTGTCTATTCTGGAGTGCATTAGCTAAGGGCTCAGCATTGGTGCGGCGCGTGCTTTTCACAGGAACAATGAAAAAATAGGCCAAATTTTTTGCCTTTTACGGACATTGAGCATGGTCAAACCTAACTTTCCCTCTGCAGCGGTGGTTTTACTAATGCATAGCAAGTTATCAAAGCTAAGTAGTACGGATTAGGCCAATTATGGGATATGCAATGAGGTTGCAGAGCTGTGGGGCAATGAACGCTAAAGTTCAGGAGGCGGCATGTGGGTTGTTGGGGATTTTTAGTTATGCTGCATGCAGGATCAGGAGTGATCCGCTAGGGAAGATCAACAAGGATCTGTTGTTATTTATGCATTGTCCCAACTCAACTGTTAGGGGGAATTGGTAACAGGATCATCAATACTACTGCAAATCATTGGATTGGGTAAGGGTTGGACTATTAGTAAGGAGGATCAGTGCGGAGTGCATGGAGGCAGTGGGAAAAAGAGTCTTTCATTATCAGTTTACATTCATTTTTGGAGTAGCTAAGGAGGGTCAGTGCGGAATGCACAGAGACTTTCATTATCAGTTTACGTTCCTTTTTGGAGTAGCTAAGGAGGGTCAGTGCAGAATGCACGGAGACAATAGGGGTCTTGCATTTGTGGTTTGCATTCTTTTTTATTTTTTGTATATAAGGAAGCTTTTCTTTTATTGGAGAAGGGGGGGATTATCACATGATTAGATTATTGGAGTATATTTTCACGGAAAATTATAGCTAGATTGTTTTCTTCTGTTACTTTGGAGTGTAATTACCAGCAAGTGTTCTTGGAGGTCATATTTAGGGAAATGGTTCAAGTGCAGAGATTGTCAGGGAGTCTTTCTTGTTTATTTACTATTATTTAATTGCAAGTTAGCTTTAGTGGGTTCCAGATTTGGTGCGGAAGCGGAGTTTGATTAGGAATTGCGGAGGTGCAGGAATGTGACTCAAGGGCTAGTGGGCTTTCAGGAACTTGGAGTGAGATTGTTGCGGAGAATTTTATATTTTTGCGGAGAATTTTACCAAACACACAATTTCTTTCCACAAATTGGGGTTCTGGCCAGGAAAACCCTTTCTCTGTTATAATACCTAGTACTGTTTGCGGAGATATAATTTTTTTTATTTATTTTTCTTTCTTTTACCTCCAAGATAATGGGAGATTTTGAGGCTGTTTTGGCTGACTCAATTCTGACTCACCAACAGGCAACCAGTAGCGCGGCACCATATCAAAGCGCTCCTTGTCAGATCACCAGTACAGCGGGGCCTCCGCCAAGAGTGGCCACGGGGGGACAATCAACACATGTGGCACCGGAGATGCTGGAGGAGCAGCTAGGGAGCAGAGAAAAAATTAGGTGTAGGGACTACCCCTCAGTTAGGTTTTGTCCAGAGGATGTTCACAAATTTCTGGAATGGTTTGAGAACGCGTCTGACAGCAAAGGCACAAATGACGTCAACCGGGTCCAGCAAAAAGTCAACTTGAGTCTGGATGAGGAGGATCTGCGGGACGTGGAGGATATGGAGGGTTACAGAGAATGAAATTGGGAAACTTTTCTGGGGGAAATAGTGGAACAATTGGGGTCACAGGAGCAGAGGGTCTTCAAAGTGGATCATGAGCATCTTGCAACCAAAACGGCAAGGGAAGGAGGTGTTTCCTTGAGGACGTTGTTTGGTGTTTTTTGTTCCTCATTTGATTGAATTTTGAAGTACCTTGTCTGCAACAAAATTTTGGCGGAGCATATTGGCTCTTTTAAGGGGACTTTCATGCAGGGCTTAGCTCCGAGTTGTGGGGAAGGCTCCACAGTGTTAAAATATGTATGCACTTACGCATGAGCTATGTATAAGTGTAATGCAAATGGGATGCACATGTGGGCCTCTGCGGCCCATTGGACACACACACAGACCATACGGGCCCTTGTTGATGTCACGTATTTGGGGAAACTGGCCTCAAAATGCGTGAAACAGGCCTATTGGTACACAGGTCCTAACGGGCCCAGTGAGTGATATGGGCAAATACAGCCAGATGGGCTTGTATGGGCATAATTGGTCCCAAGGTTTATTTTGGACATACTTGGCCAGGCGGGCTAGCCCGCCAAAGTGTTTTTGTCTCAGGTTTTTGGCTTGGGGTGGCCCATTGGGGCCACTGCCCATGTTCCAGCCCACTTGGGGCTGCTTCCCGTGCCGCAGCCCGCTTGAGTTTGCTTGTATCCCTTGGTTTGGCCCATGCCGGGCTGTTGCGGCGGCCAAGGGATCCCACGCGGTGCGTGGGCCTGGCTGGTTGCAAACCGCGGCCACCGCCGCAGGAGCAAGGGCCAGCGGCCCTGGCTCCCTCCCCCTCCCCTTGCTTGCCATTTCAAGGGGGAGGGGGTGGCTTGCTGGGTTGAACCAGCCAGCAACCGGCCGCAACAAGGCAGTTTTTCAGGGCAGGGGGGATTTCATCACCCCCTTGCCCAGGGGATGACAATGCCGGCCGCAGAGAGAGCACCGGCAGTGGGGGGGGATCTGATCACCCTCCCACCAGCAATGCAAGATGAGAGGGGCGCTCTCCCCCCCCCCCCCTTTACCAAAGGGGAGGAGCAACGGGCTGAGGGGATCTGACCACCCCCAGCCCACTATTCTTGACAATGCCCTGGGGGTATCAACCCCCAGGGCCCCTGGTGAGGGGATTTGACCGCCCCCACCAGGGATTTGAGAGAAAGAAGGGGGGGCCGCATGTCTGCCAGTTACACCCCCCCCCCAAGTGAGGTTGAGACCGGACCCAGGTGAGTCCTGGGTCCCACCTGGCCCATATGTGGGGCCAGGGGCTTGTTGCATGAGGCAACCAGCCCATAAGTAAGGAAAAAGATGACTGGGTTGTTTGTAAAGGACAACCAGCCAGGGGATTGAACAGCAAAGGGGCTGGTTCGGCCCCGTAGCAGTGGAAACACAAGAATGGACCAGAATAGGCTGGTCGTAAGGGTTCAGGGACTGACGCCATGCAGGATGATGTAGTCCAAACCAAGTAACAAGGTCTGTAGAGCCTGTATAGCTCTTTTGGGGCGGAAAATTCGCCTTTTGGCTTGTTTTATCATGTGCTCACAAGAGGCCAATCTTTTGTACTTAAGGAGCTCTTCTCCCTGCTGTTTTCCAGTAATCCAATTCATCATCCAATTGAATTCATCAACAACTATCTCATCCAACTTGTTTCCCTATTTTGAGAGCCCATCAAGCAATTATTGAAACAAGGTGTCCAGCATTTCTTTTTCTTTGAATACTTCTCATTTTCCTAAGCTAATTGCTGGCCATAATTATAACACATTATCAGTACCAACATCATCATTACTTCCAAGCCATCTAGACCCTTGTATCTTACTCTGGAGAACCTCAAAGACCTCAAGTTTTCCAAGAAGATTTCCTATATCCCTGATTTTAGCTCCACCAAGATAGTTCTGAACAGTGAGAATTATAATTTTTGGGCTGTCCTTATGGATAGTGATCTGGAAAACATCTGTTGTTGGGAGATAATGGATGCAGATGAAACTTTGATCAGTTCAGAAGTGGGGAAAAACTCTTATTTTCTCATGCTTAGGCATCTTGATGAGAATCATGTGACATGGGTTGCCAATACTCTTAGGGAAGATGAGAGAAGGAGGAGAGGCATCCTTTGTAATTTGCTCCAGTCCGAGTATGCTGGTGATTCTATTCACCAGAAGGGTACAGCTTTCAATAAACTGTTCAAGTTACAATATTTGAATTGTAAATGGTTTGTTGCAGAGGCTAGGTCTAGCATAGCCAAGTTTAATTCATCAGGACTTAACATGGATCCTGAGTGTTTGTCACTCTTAATCCTTCAGAAGCTACCAAAGGAGTTTGATTCTTTAGTCAGAATTATTTCTCAATTGGATCCTCTTCCTGGGGAGGAGGATGTGCTGAAAAGGATGATCTTCAGTTCAAGATGAAGGGGGTTTCTGGAACAGCCCTTGTTGGAAATACTGGACAATCTTGCAAGAAGGGGAAAAAGGATTTGTCCAAGGTCTTATGCTATAATTGTCAGAATAAGGGGCATTATGCTAAGGATTGCAAGGAGGCAAAGAAGAGGAAGAAGTCCAAAGAGAATGAAAAGGAGGTCAATCTCACTACTGGAAACGTTGCAATGGTGGTGTTTGATGATCCAATGGATATGGTTATTGGGGAAGAAGGTCCCAAAAAAAAGGCCAAAATTGATGAGGATCAAGAAATGGACTTGATTGATTACAAAGTGAGTAATCTAAAACTCAAAGATGAGAACTTATCAGTGACTGATAAAGCCTCTTTCCTATTAGGAGGATTGAAGGAGGATGTTCTTGTTTTGATTTATTCTGGCTGTACAGATCAAATGTTCTTTGAACCAAATCTATTTTCAAATCTTAGTGATTATGATGGAGTTGTGAATATTGGTCAGAAAGGCAGAACAATTCAGATTAAAGGAATCGGAAAAGTTATTCTTTCAAATAACTTGGTTTTCAAAATATCTTTTGAGAAAGTGTTCTATGTACCAGAGTTGCCTTATAACCTTGGGTCCCTTGGAGTGTTGTGGAAAAAAGGTTTCCAGATTTGTTATCTTAAAGAAGATAAGTTTTTTATTGATATGGATGGGAGAACTTTTCTAGTAAAACGTTTTGGAACAAGCTTTTGTATGCAAGATTGTTCAAAATCTCAGCTTTGAGCAGTTTGCTCACAATAGAAGTGGCCATAAGGTAAAGGATAGCAACTGTGAGAGTTGTACCTTAGGGGCTAAGACTAGAAATCTGTTCTCAAAGAGTAGAGATTGCACTGATGTTCTTAGAGAGGAATTTTCCATTGATTTGGCAGGGCAATTCACACCAGATTCCCTTGTTGGGGCAAGATACTTCATCAATTTAGTTGATACTGCAACTAATTATGTTTGGGTTAAACCAATTTGATCTAAGTATCAGACCACAGAGGAGGTTTCTGTAATCTTCAAAGTCTGGAAACAGAATAGTCTAATGAAGAAGATCAAGAGGTTTATCACCAATGGAGGTGGTTAATTTGTGAGTAAAGAGTTTGAGAGGCTATTGAAAGATTATGGTATCATTCATATAGTCACTACTGCAAGTACTCCACAAAATAATACTACTGCAAGTACTCCACAAAATAATGGAATAGTTCATAGAATGAATAGGACTTTACTGGAAAAGGTCAGAACTATTATGTCCCAATCTGGTCTACCAAAGTTCTTATGGGCTGAGTTGATGTGTACAGTCTTTCTGTTGCATAACATTGTAAGTTTTAATGGGAAGAGTCCTCATTATCAGTTTTGTAATTTGTACCCCAAAACATCACACCTAAGAACAATTGGTTTCTTGGTGTATTATAGTGTCCACCATAATGAGATGTTTGGAAAATTAGACCCTAGAGCCAGAACAGGAGCACTTTCAGGCTATGATTTAATAATTAAATTGTATAGGATCTATTGTCCAGGGACAAGCAGGGTTATCCGTAGTAGGGATGTAAAATTTGATTAAAGTACCTTTCCACTCAAAAGGAGTGAAGATGTTTTTGTGAATAAGTCACAGCAAGAAATAGAATTAGCACCTATTTCACCAGCAAATGCTGAGGAACATGTGGTTCCAGAATATGAAGAGATGGAAGATGTGCCACAAGAGGGTTCAGTGCCCACTTCAGGGAAGTCCGTTAATTTGGAACCTGATGAGCCTCCACCTCCAGTTAGAAGGAGTGGTAAGGTTAGAGTACCAGTTGGTAGGTACGGGAAATGGAAGTCCTATTATGCTTCCACAGGATATGAGGAAGATACATTTCAGGAACAGTGTATTCTTAATGAAGTTCTGGAGTTGATTTCAGAAATGGGTAACAGGGTTAACCCAAATAGCTTTGGCCAAGCTATGAATTCTGATGAGAGAGCCAACTGGAAGAGTGCTATTTTTGAGAAATTTGATTCTCTAGAAAATAATAGTGTCTTTGAAGTGGTAAAGCGGGATTCTGTTCCAAAAGGAAAGACCATTGTTGGTTCTAGATTGGTGTTAAACAAGAAGTTTTACACAAATGGAGTTTTGAAAAGATTCAAAGCTAGATTTGTTGCACAGAAATTCAAGCAGAGAGATGATATTGATTACCAAGAAACGTTCTCACCAACTGGAAGGCTGTCCACCTTCAGTTACATCATTGCTCTGGCAGTGGATTTGGGAAAAGAAATCAGACAAGCTGATTTTTTAACAGCATACTTGAATGCAAAACTTGGAGAGGAGGAGACTGTTTATATGTCAATCCCTGATGGTTTTTGTGAATGGTTAGTAGAGACTAAACCAGAAACCATGAAGAAAATCTGTGTTAGAATTTTTCTTTCATCAGATAAAGGGGAATATTTCCTCAAGCTGTGTAGATCCCTTTATGGATTGAAGCAAGCAGCTAGATTGTGATATAATACGATGAGTGAGAAACTGATACAGATTGGTTTCAAGACGTCTGGGGCCAACCCTTGTCTCTTTGCAAGAAAGGATGCAATTTTGTTTGTATTGGTTGATGACATTATCATTATTGGAAATGGTAAAGAGAGAGTCATGTAGACACTCAAAAAGGAATTCAAGATAAAAGATCTTGGTCTGGTGCAACAGGTGCTAGCAATGAAAGTCAGTAAGAGCAAGAATGGTATTAAGTTAGACCAGAGCCATTAAGTGGCAGCTCTTCTTAAGCAATATGGCTTAGAGGATGCAAAGGAGTTTGGTACTCCCATGCATTCAAACATTTGTTTAGAGAAGCCTAGAGATGAGGAGTATCTGGAGTTTGTTCAATCTGGTAATGACTACAGGTCAGCTATTGGATTTCTTAATTATTTGGGGCAGTGTACAAGGCCCAATATTGCTTTTGCAATTGGTTTCTTGTTGAAACACTTAGAGAAGCCAAGGATGAGGCATTGGTCAGCGTTTAAGAATGTTATGAGGTATCTTAAAGGAACGCGCAGTCTAGGACTGTTGTTTACAAAGTCAGCAAACTTTGATTTGGTTGGTTATTCCAATGCAAGTTGGGAAGATGGTAACACTAGGGAATAAACAAGTGGTTTTGTATTCTTCTTAAGTAAGAATCTGGTTTCATGGATGTCCAAGAAGGTGTTTGCAATAAGTCTTTTATCAACAGAGGCTGAGTATAGAGCTTGCTTAGCAGCTTCACAGGAAGCAAAATGGTTGAGAAAAGTCTTAGAGGATACACATAAACCACAAGGGTTTGCGTTGTTGTATTCTGATAACCAGAGTGCCATTGCGTTGGCACAAAACAAAGTGTTCCATTCAAGAACAAAACATATCAATGTTCACTATAGCTATATTCACAATGCAAGTAACTGCAAAGAGATTGTGTTGAGTTACAAGCCCACTGGAGCAATGAATGCAGATATCTTGACTAAGGCTTTAGATAGGAACAAGCATCAAGGCTTTGTGACTAATATGCGGATGTCACCCCTTTTGGATTAAGGGGGTGTGTTAAAATACGTATGCACTTACGCCTGTGCTACATATAAGTGTAATCCAAATGGGATGCACATGTGGGCCTCTGCGGCCCATTGGACACACACACACTGACCATAAGGGCCCGTGTTGATGTCACAGATTTGGGGAAACTGGCCTCAAAATGCGTGAAACAGGCCTATTGGTACACAGGCCCTAACGGGCCTGGTGAGGGATATGGGCAAATACAGCCAGATGGGCTTGTATGGGCATAATTAGGCCAAAGGTTTATTTTGGAAATACTTGGCCAGGCGGGCTGGCCCCCCAAATTGTGTTTGTCTCAGGTTTTGGGCTTGGGGCCGCCGCCCGCTTGGGGCTGCTGCCTGCTTGGGGTTGCTTGTATCCCTTGGTTTGGCCCACGCAGGGCTGTTGCGGAGGCCAAGGGATCCTGGGCGGTGCAACGCTGCGCCGGCCCGGCTGGGCGCAAACGGCCGCCACTGCCGCAGGAGCAAGGGCCAGTGGCCCTGGCTCCCTCCCCCTCCCCTTGCTTGCCATTGTGAGGGGGAGGGGGTGGCTGGCTGGGTTGAACCATCCAGCAACCGGCCGCAAAGAGGCGGTTCAGGGCAGGGGGGATTTCATCACCCCGTTACCCAGGGGATGATGATGCTGGCCGCAGAGAGAGTGACAGGTGGTGGGGGGGATCTGATCACCCTCCCACCAGCAAAGCAAGATGAGAGGGGCGCTCCCCCCCCCCCCCATTTACCAAGGGGGAGGAGCAACGGGCTGAGGGGATCTGACCACCCCCAGCCCACTATTCTTGACAACGCCCTGGGGGTATCAACCCCCAGGGCCCCTGGTGAGGGGATTTGACCGCCCCCACCAGGGATTTGAGAGAAAGAGGGGGGGCAGCATGTCCGCCAGTTACACCCCCCCCCCCCCAAGTGAGGTTGAGACCGGACCCAGGTGAGTCCTGGGTCCCACCTGGCCCATATGTGGGGCCAGGGGCTGGCTGCATGAGGCAACCAGCCCATAAGTAAGGAAATAAGAGTAACTGTGCTGGTTTTAACGGACAACCAGCCAGGGTATTGAACAGGAAAGGGGCTGGTTCAGCCCCATAACAATGGAAACACCATAATGGACCATAATAGGTTGGTTGTAAGGGTTCAGGGACTGATTCCATGCGGGCTGATGTAGTCCAAACCAAGTAACAAGGTCTGTAGAGCCTGTAGAGCCCTTTTGGGGCGGAAAATTTGCCTTTTGGCGTGTTGTATAATGGGCTCACAAGAGGCCAATCTTTTGTACTTAAGGAGCTCTTCTCCCTGCTGGTTTCCAGTAATCCAATTCATCATCCAATTGAATTCATCAACAATATCATCCAACATGTTGCCCCATTGTGAGAGCACATCACGCAATTATTGAAACAAGGTTTCCAGCATTTCTTTTGCTTTAAATACTGCTCATTTGCCTAAGCTAATTGCTGGCCATAATTATAACACAAAGAAAGATTTAAAATGGAGGATAAATTTGTATGTTTCAGGACAGAGGGGTTACCCTACTCCTGGACATGAAGGAAATCTGTGTGGCAGTTGTATGCAAGTTGGAATTAGCAGAACTTATGGAGGAAGACCCAAAGGGTTTGGAGAAGAAGGATGTACAGTTGAAAAGGGTAAAAGGGCTGGTAACACCAAAGGAAACCGCTGAAATGATGGAGATGTTTAACAAAATGCATCTTTTCTGGAAGAAAGCTATAGCAAAGCCAGCCGCGACAGTCCCAGAACCACCAAAAACAACATCTAATGCGCCAACTCAGGGGCCATCAAGGGCGCTGCTAAGGAAGGAAGGCAAGCCTTGGGTCTACCAATGCTATTACTTCCGGGAAGACATCCATCTTAAAAGTTTGTGTAAAGATATGAGTGCGGATGTACGGAGCAAGATAGTTAAGACGGATGGAAGAGATTTTTTTTTACCCTTTAGGAGAAACCATACAGGATATGCCAGATCAACCTTTGCTACAAGATCCGGCTCAAGAAGCAGTGGCGGAGAAGAAGGAAGCCACAGCTTTAGTGGGGTGCACTTTTCCCTTAACTTGGGAACCCCCAGAAGTTTTGGTGGAGGTTAGAGCCGTTTTCTCTGATGAGAGGAGAATGGACATTGATTTTCCTACTCCTGAAAAATCACTGGAACAGGCAGTTGTATTCAAAGTGGGGGGATCCCCCAGGAGGGCTGGAGAAGTAGCAAGGAGAATTTGCAGAACAGACCACCCAGTTTCCCTAACTTTGAGGGAACTAGCAGCAATCTCACCATTAATGGCAAAGGAGATGGTTGCAGTCTTCAAGCAGTTTGCGGGGAATAAGGAGACAACCCAAAAACCATAGAAGAGGCAAATTTTGGTTCTCTCAATGCGGGGGCGGACGTTTTAGGAGTTAGAGGTGCTAAGATGTGCCCCTTGGGATATGTAGAAATGGGGATTGGAGGAAAATGGTTTCAGGCAATGTTTGATAGTAGTTCAATGGTAAACTTTCTTCCATTAAAGTTGGAAACCAACGCAGGATTGGTTCAACACAAGGCAAACATTGGGTTGTGGACTTTTGTAGGTTTCAAATGTGTGATTGAAGGGTGGTGGAGAAGGAAATGAGGGAAGTGGTGAAGGTATTGGCTCCGCTGTTGTATTTGGTAGTAAGCGGGTTGGAGGTCATACTTGGTAGGTTGTTCCTCTTTGCCTTCTGGGCATCTTGTGGCTTCTTTCCAGATACTAGGGAGGAACTCCTTACTTTTGCTGATGCCCTGGGGAAACTCTACAAGAAAACCATCTGTTGGAAGGAGCAGAGAGGAGGAACCCCCATAGGGCGGTCCAACATGCTTTGGGTGGTATGGAGAAGAGCAGGGATTGGCAAAAAAATGATGGGAGCGGGGATAGGATCAAAAGTGAGTCCTTCCTTGTATGCCCCTCCAATGGGTGTCAGCACAAGCAGCTACCCTTGTGCCATCATTGTGAGCAACCCATATTTTGTTTCAGGTCAACAATTACAAATAGAGGAGACAACCAAGGGATCAGAGTTGGTGGAGGTACGTCCATTGGTTAAGCTGTTGGCGGAGAAGGTGGGGAATTTTTTGGAGGAGGATTGGTTTGCTTTTTTTGGGTGTTTGCGGCTCATCAAGGTGGATGGCAGGGAAGAGTTTTGGGGTGAACTTTGGAGGTTGGTTGAATCTAGCAGCACAAAGCTTGGGGGAGTTACAGAATATTATCCAGAGGGAGGGCAATAGAAAGGGGGCATCAGCCAATCAAGGACGCAACGGTCAAGATCTGCGGAAGTAATGGGAAGAATTGGAAGGAAACCTTGCCAGTCATACTGTTTGCAGATTGGATATTTGTCAACGGGGGATGGGTTATTTGCCTTACAAGCTCTTGTATGGGTGGCAGCCGGTGCTTTGGGTAGATATTGAAACCTTGAATTACCTTGCTATTGACTGGTTGAAGGTTAAGACCATGGAGGATCTAGTTGTGGCACAGGCGGACCAACTTTTGTGGAAAAAGGAGATGGTGGCATGGGTGGCAAAGAGGCTTTGGGAAAGTAGGGCTAAGTCAGTTTGGTACTGGGAAAAGTAGTATGCAGATTGCTTGCGGGACCCTTTGTGGAGAGGCAACCTGGTTGTGCTTTATAATTAGAGCTTGTTGAGGCAGTTGGGTAAGCTTTTTGTGGATTGCTGGAATGGTCCTTATTGGGTTGCTAGTCAGTTTCTGGGTGGGAGTTATCAGTTGGAGGAATTGGATGGCACTCCCCTCAAGGGGAAGGCAGAAGCGGCTGACGTGAAGAAGTTCCACGTGTGGGGCACTATGGATTTTGATGAAACTGCGGGTTCAGTGGATGACAATCAAGAGATGGCCAACGTGAGCAAGCAAGCTGCAGAGGAGAAGGAGTCTTTGGAGGAGGAGTCCTTGGAGGGATGAACGTTGGGGTCAAAATTTGAGTTGTGGAGGGACAGGGAAGCTCAGAATGGGGAAGTTCAGATCAACAGAGCAGTGTGGAAGGTCTAGTCTTAGAGGCCTTTGGCTGGGGTGGTCCAGGTCCCTTAGTTGATATGTACTTGCAGATTTTGGAGTCTCTTTAGTTATTCTTTGTCTCAGGTGTCCCAGTTTTATTTGTCTCATTCTCAGATACAGAGGGGTTCTCACTAGGGGTTGCGGATTTTCATTTGTTTGTGTGTCTCATTTTTTAGGATGGTGCAGGGAATCAAGAGGATTCCTTTCTGGGGCAGGCCAGGCATCATATTTATTTTAAGAGCTATATACAAGATTTAGGGGGTGCAGCAAAAATTTAAGACAGGGAGAAATCTAAGCAAGAAATATGGCGCAGCAGAGCTCACCACCAGCACAATGATGCTTGCAGAGGAGCTTACAATGCTCTGCAGCTTGTATCCCAACCAAACTTTGGAGGATGGCCGGTATTTTCTCATCTGATTTGCGGAGTTACCGTTCAATTTTGGCTTCCTCAATTCCTTGGCGGCCTTCTTTGTTGTTTCTTTGCATGACCGCATGGTACAGAGAGACCAGACGGAATTGGGTTGACCTAGAAGGGCGGGAGTCAGAGGACTAAAAGGAGAGTTGAGGTGGCAAAGTCCAGATTGGAGAAAAGCAACGCGGAGATATTTGGACCAGCAATGGAGGCAACAGTGACTAAAAAAGAGGCGCGGGAGCTGTGTGAAGATATGGAGGGATCAGAAAAAAACCTCACAGGGTATGGGCGGCGAATTGCAGCTAATCACAATGAACAAGCGTGGGGACTCAACCTCCGCAGGAGGTGTTGCGGTTGGAGTGGTAGATGTAAAAGATAAACTGAGTTGACAAACCTGAGCCAGGCTTTTGATTGCAAGAACAGCATAAGCAAAGAATGAAACATCCAGACAGCAAAATTATAAAGAATCAGGAAGAAGGAACCAACAGAAATGACACCTCTACAGATAGGTTTATGGCCCCAGGACAGAATTAGTAGAGTATCAAGATGCTAAATTCAACAGTGATGCCTATTTTCCCAGGAGAACTTGTGAATAAGGAGGGACTCAATTAGTTAGGTTGTACCTGATGTTGAGTTGAAAGGTTTGTTGGTACCTACTCCACTATTGATTTTGAAAGGTTATCAGGTTAATGAGTTAGAAGTTGTGAACCAATCCAACAAAGTAATGTTGAAAAGTTGAGTGATTCTGAGCTGTCAATAGAGGTGAAGGAATAGAGTGAGAGATTCTAAGGAGTCTAGCAATGAGGTTGAGAGTGAATCTTGAGGATTCAGTCAAATTTGAGAGACTGTAGAAATTCTCCATCCCCCACAGTGAGAAAGATATTGGCCGCAGCAGCATAGGCTGTGACAACTTGTGAAAAAACAAAAGAAGGCATAAAGAGACGTGACATGTGACAAGACAGTGTATGAAAGAAAAAAAGCTAGACAAAATCATGGAAAAGGAAACAAAGTTCAACAGTGGAAGCTGGAGGAGTGGGTGATGATGGACAGAAGAGGGGGACATTGGGGGCTGCCGGCAAAAGTATTGGAGGCATAGCCACTCAAACAAAGACGGGAGCCATGAAGGGCCCATGTGGTACCTTTCTGAGTCCCACATGTAGGTTGTGGTGTTGGCCCCAGGCTTGGGTGGCATCTCCTCAGGCCGCGGCAGTGGGGTAGTCCGCGCGTTGAGGAGGGGGGGAAAGGCGGTCCTTGGCTTCTGCAACAGGAAGAAAGGAGGCGGTGGGGTCTGGCTCCAGAGTCCAGTTTTTGGTCTCAATGGGTTTTTCATTGTCCACCACAAAGTTGGCCATTGGTCCGTGGTGGAAATGTTTGCGGCGGGGACGGGGCAGAGGACAAGTATGCAAGGATCCAGGGGTAGGAGCAACAAACAAACACCTGCGGTAGCCTAGATGGCAGGCATTGCAGGTTGGCCAACCGGCGGTTGGGGTGCACTTCCTCCAAATTTTTGCGCAGTACTTGCACTTTTCCATGATGGTGATTTCTTTCTTTCTTTTGAGAATTTCAAAGTGTGAATAGGAGTTGGGGGTTGAGGGGTTTAGGGGATGTTCTGGTGTTGTGGAGCATGGGAATCCTGGGGACAGAATTCAAGTTGTGGGGGTATGTGGTGGTTATTTATAGACACGGAGGCAAGTAGGCTTGGCACTTGACATTTGACTTGGAGCGGATCAGCAGTGGTTGGAAGTCCGCAGTACAATAGGCTCAGAGAAGCGCGTTGGCGGACTGTCTATTGCGGAGTGCATTAGCTAAGGGCTCAGCATTGGTGCAGTGCGCGCTTTTTGCAGGCACAATGACAAGAATGGGCCAGAGTTTTTGCCTTTTGTGGAAATTGAGCATTGTCAAACATAACTTTCCCTCTGCGGCGGTGGTTTTACTAATGCGGAAGCAAGTTATCAAATCTAAGTAGTACAGATTAGGCCAATTATGGGATATGCACTGAGGTTGGGGAGCTGTGGGGAAATGAACGCTAAAGTTGAGGAGGCGGAATGAGGGTTGTTGGGGATTTGTAGTTATGCTGCATGCGGTTTGTTGGGGATTTGACATAGTTATGCCGCATGCGGATTGGGAGTGATCTGCTAGAAAAGATCAACAAGGATCTGTGGTTAGTTACGCATTGGCGCAACTCAACTGTTAGGGGGAATTGGAAACAGGATCATCAAGACTACTTCAAATCATTGGATTGGGTAAGTGTCAGACTATTAGTAAGGAGGATCAGTGTGGAATGCACGGAGGCGGTGGGAAAAAGATTCTTTCATTGGAGGTTTATATTCCTTTTTGGAGTAGCTAAGGAGGTTCAGTGCAGAATGCAGAGAGACTTTCATTAGCAGTTTACCTTCCTTTTTGTAGTATCCAAGCAGGTTCAGTGCGGAATTCACGGAGATGATAGGGGTCTTTCATTTGTGGTTTGCATTATTTTTTTATTTTTTGTATATATAAGGAAGCTTTTCTTTTATTGGAGAAGGGGGTGGATTATCACATGATTAGATTATCAGAGTATATTTTCATGGAAAATTATAGCTAGATTCTTTTCTTCTGTTACTTTGGAGTGTAATTACCAGCAAGGGTTCTTGGAGTTCATATCTAGGGAAATAGTTCAAGTGCAGAGCTTGTTGGGTAGTCCGTCTTGTTTATTTACTATTATTTCATTGCAAGTTAGCTTTAGTGGTTTCCAGCTCAGGTGCGGAAGTGGAGTTTGATTAAGAATTGCAGAGTTACAGGATTGTGACTCAAGGGCTAGTGGGCTTTCCGGAACTTGGAGTGAGATTGTTGCCGAGAATTTTACTGAAAACACAATCTCTTTCCACAATGCACACATGTCACACTCTACAAAATCTGTTGTACACTAACTGAGGACAGAGTCCAGGCCAAACTGAAAGATTTCTTTCTTCATCCTTTTGTCTCACTCTGATCACTGTGTATTCTCAGGTAAGAAACATTTCATCTCTTTTCTCAACTTTCTATTCATCCCTTTATTTGTATCTGTCTTCATCAGTCTCATGTGAAATCTCATCCTTCTGTCTGACTCTCACCTCTGTGTATCCCCAGGATTCCAACATTTCTGAGGTAAATAAAAATTCTCACCATCATATTTTCAAGGGATTTTCATGATAATCATTTAGCATAGGTTGAAGATACTCTTTTTTGAAGAATAGAAGATAATTAGAATATTATGTTAGATTCTGAAGCTAAATCAATTTTTATATTTTATCCAGAAGAAGATTCACTATTTCAGCAACTGTAAGCAAAGAAAGAGAATGAGCTTCATTGAATAAGTCAAAGAGTTCAATCTTGCTATTTAAAAAGTGGCTCTGGGGAAACAAGATATTTGCCATTGGATTTAACAAAGAAATTCTGATTGGCTTGGAAGAACTTGTTATTTTGGACTATTTTTCCAATAAGAGATTTGGGGTATATGAGCATCAAGTAATTGACTTGATCAATTAACAGGAGCTTTGGAGTACATATTCATTATATTAAAGAAGATAGAGGTATTTTGAATGATTAAATAAGAGAAATTTTCTTTGTGTAGAGTTTTGAATTAATTTCTTTATGCAGATTTAGGTAAGATTTCATCTTTTATCACAGTTTATCACTGTAGAAATGTTCATAAGTTAAAGTAAAGAAAATTTTAAAGTTTTACCTTAGGGGCTAAGACTAGAAATTCTTTCTCAAATAGTAGAGAGCACACTATCATTCTTAGAAAAGAATTTTCCATCTATTTGGGAGGTTAATTCATCCCAATGTCCCTTGGAGGGGAAAATTAATTCATAAATCTAGTTGATACAGCAAATAATTATGTATGGTCAAAACCAATAAGATCAAATTATCAAGCCACAAATTATATTTCTGTGATCTTCAAGGTCTGGAAAAAGAATGGTTTGATGAAAGAGATAAAGCAGGTAATCTGATGGGGGGTGATTTTGTGAGTAATCAATTCAAATGAGTAAGTAATTTGAGTGAGTAAGCAATTTGAGTGATTAATTAATTTGAAATTGATTATGGTATAACTCATCTAGTTAGAACTGAAAGTACTCCACAAAATAATTGAATAGTTGAGAGAATGAATAGCAATTTTTTGGATAAAGGAAAACTATCATGGCTCAATCTTGTCTACCAAAGTTCTTATAGGCTGAGTTTTTATGCACAGTGTGTCTTTTGCATAATATTTTTGGTTTTAATGGGAAGAGTTCTCATTATCTGCTCTAGAAGCAAGATTCCAAAAGGTCACACCTTGGAGCAATTGGTTTTTATGTGTATAATAGTGTCCACAATAATTAGTTAGTTGGAAAATTGGATCATAGAGCAAGAACAGGTTTGCTTGTCTTTTCAACAACTAAGTCATATAGAAGATATTTTCCATAATCTAGAAAGTTTATCCATATTAGGAATTTCAAATTTGAGTAAAGCACCTTTCCACTCAAGAATAGAGATTATTCTGTTAAGGTAGTGCGTCAGGAAAATGTTTTGGAGCCTATTTCACTGGCAATAGCCCAAGAGCATGATGATTCTGTATTTTCAGACATTTCACAGGAGGTTTCACCACCTTGTTCAGGGGAGTCTGAGGACCAAGAACCAGAAGAACCTACAACAAATGTTCTGAGGGCTAGAAGATTGATGATACCTATGGATTGGTATTGGGAATGGAATTCTCATTATGCTTCTGCAAAATATGAGGAATATACATTGATTTGAAATTGTATGCTTAATTAAATTCTGGATTTAATTTAAGAGATTAGTAAAAGGTTTAAAACAAATGGCTTTGGCCAAGCTATGAATTCTGAAGATGAAGCCAGCTGGAACAAAGCTATTTATGAAGAATTTGATTCTTTAAAGAAAAATATTTTTTTTGAAGTGTTCAAATGGGATTTAATTCAAAAATGAGAGATTATTTTTGATTCTAGGTTAGTTTTGAATAAAAAGTTTGATATTAATGGATTTTTGAAGAGATTCAAGGAAAGATGTGTTGAAAACGCTTCAAATAGCAAGAGGGTATAGACTACCAAAATACTTTCTCTCTAACCAGAATTTTTTCCACCTTCATCTATTTCATTTCTCTTGAAGTGGGGTTGGGTGAATAGATTATAAAAGCTGATTTTGTAATGGAATACTCAAACTCAAAATTTGGGGAGGAGGAGAATGTGAATAGGTAAATCTTTGATGGTTTTATAGAATGGTTGGTTGACACCAAACCAGAAACCATGAAGAAACTCTGCATCAAAGTTTTCTTGTCAGAAGATAAAGGGGAATATTTCCTCAAGCTGCAGTGGTCTCTGTATGGATTAAATCTGTCATCTAGGTCATGATATAAAACCATGAGCCAGAGATTAGTAGATATTGGTTTCAGAATTATTTAGTCTTATCAATTTCTACTTTTTATAATGGATTCTATTCTATTTGCTTGGCTAGATGACATTATCAACATTTGGGATGGTAAGGATAAATTCATGGAAAAACTGAAGAAATATTTAAAGAAAAAACATCTTTGTATTGCAAAACAGGTGCTTTTTATGAATTTTAATAAGTGTAATCACAGCATAAATTTGGACCAGATCCATTTTGTGGAAGAAATTCTTAAGAAATGTGGCTTAGAGGGTGCAAAGGATTTTTTTAATACCATACGGTCAAGCATTCATTTGAACAGATGAAGAAAATCTGGAGTTTTTTCAGTCAGGGAATGATCATAGGTCATATATTGGGTGTCCAAATTATTTGGGAAACTGTAAAAGCTCAGATATTGCATTTTCAATTAGCATTTTATCACAAAAAGTAGAGAAACCATGCATGATGAATTGGTTAGAATTTAAGAGAGTTATGAGGTATCTTAAAGTAACAAATAGTCTGGGAGTAAATTTTTCAAATTTGGAAAAATTGGACTTGGCTGTTTATTCAGATGCAATTTTAGCTGATGGTAACACTAGAGAATACAAAAGTGGTTTTCTATCATTTTTAGGTAGAAATCTAGTATAATTGATGTTCAAGAATTTTTCAGAAATAAGTATTTCATCAACTGAAGCAGATTACAGAGTGTACTTATCTGTGTTTCAGGAGTCAAAGTAGTTGATAAAGGTCTCAGAGGATACACATAAGCCACAAGTGTTTGTGTTTTTGTATTCCAATAAAAAAAGGACCATTTTATTGAAAAATAACCAATTTTTCTTTTCAAGGAAAAAACATATAACTATAACTATATAACTGATGAATTTAACTTCAAACAGTTTGTTTTAAGGTACTTGCTGTCAGCCACAAGACAGTTAGATTTGTCCAAATGTCTGCACAACTCATATTTCTTGTTGGTATAGTGGTTAAGTACTAGGCTCATCTTCCATTATCTAACACCAAGGTCACTGGTTAAACCCACCATAGAGAAAACAATTAATTATCAGGAATTGTAGAATTATATGATAAATTTTGATAATATTTTATAATTTATTATAAGTATTTTTTTATGAGTATTGATTATGGGATTAAAACCCTGATAATATATATTATCAAGATTGAGATCCAATATAACTTTAAATTAAGTTATGAGGACTCAGATACATCCCAACTATTGATATAGAACTTCCCAATATGTTCCATTCCTTTGGGAACTAGTTATAGTAATTACTTTAAGCCATACTCTCTGCTCTGTATTAACAAATTGCACAATTTTAAACTTATCCCTCTTTTGGATGTAATTATAATTTAATATACTTCACTGGGCTTTGAGAGCTTCTACTCAGAGGAATCTGAGCTCAGCTTTAAATGATAGACCATGTAATATCATTGCCAATAATATACATACCTTATATGTATAATATCTGCCAAAGTTCTAGCAATTAAGAAGTAAGTACATGCTAAGGCTATCAATTTATGGGTATGTAATCTTTGTGGGGTGTTCTAGGACTTCTGCACCTTCCTTTTTACTGAAATTAAGTCCTAGGTGTTGGAATTCTAGTGTGGGGATATGTGTTGCCTAATACTTGAGCGCAATCATTCTTCAAGCTTTATGTTCTTTTTGCTATCATCACCTCTTGAGTGTTTAAGTTCAGTGTTTTCTTTATTCTATACTGGCTTGTTATAGATCTAGTTACATCTTTATCTTAAATCTAAGTGGGTATCTCTCATCTTGCTCATGAGTGTTCTTGTCTAGTGACCTCTTTATATTGTGCTAGGTAGTCATAGTTCTAGTGGGTTCTTTATCTTGAATCCTTGATGCTATTCCCTATCTCAATCCAGCCTGAAGTGGTCCTCCAAGTTGTTTGGACTCTAGTGGTTTTTTATTGAATATCTTCTATTCAATGTTGTCTCTTCCTTTCTACCACTTGTCAGCCTTTCTGTACTTAGTCTATTTATAGTGCTGCCTGAACAAGTGAAATTCATCATCCGTTCATACTCATCCTTGAACCAGAGTGCCCCCTAAAACTCTCTGATCCGCTCCTCTTGGCGTCACAAGCCAACTCCTCCTCATCTCTTAAAACCTTTCAACCGGAGCCTTCAACTCAAACTTCAACACTAGGATTATTTAACTAACCTTTTGGTTATGTAATTAGAACCTTTTACATTGAAAATTCTCCCCAATGAGTACTAGTAACCTATCCCTCATTGGATATAATGTAATGGGGTCCTGAGACCTTGAGGAAAAAACCATGGGGAGCCTAGCACTCCCCTGATAATTCCTTGAGTCCCCTAAGGGCTCCTGTTACCTTAAAAGAGGAGGGTCTTCACCCTATAGCCCCTTCCTCAGTTATTTATTATATATTATTGATCCATGAATATGCCATAAGTTAAAAAGCCCATTAAACTTAATCTCAAGAACAGGATTGACTGGGGCCTTAAACTTTAGTATTATAATCAATTAACAATCAATTTCTCAACTCCTAGTTTGTGTGCTAAGTCCTTTGGAGTTGTAAAATTTATTTTTACCTTAAAGGGTGTGATTTTAATTTGTAAGCAAGGCTCCTTTTGGCTTTATTCAATTAGAGCCAGGTCCCTTATCTCTTTATAGAGATCAAGGTGTGGCCTTTTTACTCAAAATACTCCATTATTGTTTGAGTTGTGTTGTTCTGTAACAGTATTACTGTTTTATTAAGTCATAACTGATTTAATTATTTGGTTATATCTTAATTTTTGTAGGTTTAGACACAGCCAGTACAGCTATAGAGGTTGAATTTCTGACACTTGCCCACTGGAGAAATTATTTAAGATATCATGGCTGAGGCATTAGACAGAGAAAGGAACCAAGCCTTTTATTTGAATATGTGTGTGCCACCCCTTTTGCCTTAAGTGGATGTGTTAAATTATTTCTTCATTTATTTATATGCCATGTACAGGTGTAATCCAAATGAGATGCATAAATTTGCCTCCAAGGCCCATTGAAACATCATGCAGACCATGCAGACCTGCTTTTATTTCATGTTTTGGGGAAAAAAGCTCCAAAACACATATTTCAATTCATTTGGGACACAGGCCTGTTGGGGTGTATGGGATAATACAGCCAAATGGGCTTGAGGGACCATCATTGGGCCTCCTCTGTATTTTGGACACACTTGACAAGACAAGCTGGACCACCAAATTGGTCAATTCTTGCTTTTGTGCTGTGATAAACTGTTTTGTGGCCTGTTTGTGCTTCTTTTTTGAATATTTGGCCTGCATGGGTCCATTATAGGGGGCAGGGGGACTTCATTTGGAGTCCCAGCACCCTGGCAATTTTTTTCAGCCACAGGGAAGCAGCCATGACCAAGCTGGGGGTGGTGGGGGGGAGCAAGCTTCCCCCCCTAATCCCAGAATTCCTACAAGGGTGGGAGGGAAGCAAAAAAACCAGGCCAGTTTCAATGAGGCATCTGGTGGTGGGGGGGACTTAAACACCCTCCCACCCACAGGGGTGCTCCCCCCCCCCCCCCCCCCCCCCCCCGATTACCAAGGGGGAGGAGCAACAGGATTAAGGAGATGTTACCAACCTCCAGCCCTCTTTTGATTCAATTCCCTGGGGTCATCAACCTCCAGGGCCCTGGAGGGGAATTTCATCACCCCCCAGGAAATAAGGCTAAATAGGGATTGGGGGCACAACCATGCATTTCATGAAAGCAATGTGAGTAATCTGTGTTGGAATTTTAGTCTTATCTTTGTGTTTCCTAAATATTGAGTGCAAAAATATTGTTTTGAAGTGTTATATTACTTTATCAATGTTTCCTCATGAGTGTTTAACTCTATTGAATCCTTTCTTTCCATCTAAAGTGGCTCTGTCTTGTTATATCTTTTGTGCCACATCCATAATTATAAAACCTAGTTTATTAATTTATCTTACCTTCCAACCACTTTCAAGCCCTATTGTACTTGTTCTACATAATTACAAGGCTCAAAAAAGGAAATCAATCATCTTTTCTTCTTTTACCTCAAACTGGAGTGCCCTCCTTTGGCTCCCTACATTAGCTCCTCTTGTTTTCATGAGACTATTCCTCATCCTCTCTAAATTCTTTTAAATAGGGCAATCAACTAAAACCTTAAAAATCTGGTGGGCCCACCTAAGCAAATCTTGAGCCATATACCATGGTGCATATGGCACCCAGGCTGACATAAGGGGCTGGTTGAGAGCAACCAGCCTGATTGAAATTAATATAAGGATACACCCAGCTGAAAAATGCATCCATGCAGGTATTGGAGAGCAAAGGGGCTGGTTCAGCCCCTTGCAGGTGGATAAACACCAGCTTTATGGAAGGTTCCTTTCAGGATGGCAAGGATCAAACACCATGTGGTATTTTTGTGTCCCAAATAAGTAAAAAGGCTTCTAGAGCCTGTAGAACCCTTTTGGGGTGGAATTTTTCCCTTTTCTCTAGTTTTATCATGGACTTGCAAGAGGCCAATCTTTTTTAATTCAGGATTTTTTCTTGCTGCTGTTTTCAAATCATACATTCAAATAAATTATGATAAATCATTGGACATCCTATCCATATATTGCCCTATTGTGATTGCCATTAGCCTTTATAATAACCAAGTTTCCATCATATATTTTGCTTCAATTAATTCTTCTCTTGCCACCAATTTAATCTTTGGCCATAACTTTCCCAACATCTTCTCAATACCAATGGGTTCAACACCCTTGGAGGCCTTGCTGAAGAGTTGAATGAACTGTATTTCAAATTAAGACCAGCAAGACTAATAAAAGAAGAACAGCCTTAGATGATGAAACAGGGAATGGAGATCTTTTTAAGGAGTATTCTTACCCAAATAATTAAGGAGGCCCAAGGAGATAAGCTAAGGAAGATTGGAATAAATGAATGAGGAACAGTGCATTGATTATGATGTTCTGGGAGAAACAAGAGTGTGATTTCAAAGTTAGCTGTTTTTTGATGACAGTGGGTACAAGGATCTTACTTCTAGAAAGCTTGAGGATGATTGAGTCAAGTTTAAATGGTAGGGATGTATTCTAGCAATGAGTTGGATTGGCTGAGGGGACCAAGGGATTATTTATGAAAAATGTTGATGGAAGCGGAAGCAAAGTAGCTTTATGGATGGAATGTGAGATGATGATGGAAGCAAGAGCAGGGTATGAATCTGAGGAGGTGATGATAAATGGGATAAGGAGATGATCATTGATGGGGTGAGGAGAGTCTGGAATCAAGTTATGAGCGCGTAGTTGGATTGGTTGAGGTGCAAGAGATTTAGGATTGGAGTGGTGGCAGTGGTAGCAGTGACAGGGAAGTTGATGCGCGGAGACCTTGCAGTCCATCATCCCAACATGCCACCATGTCCAGTAGTCAGATGAGAGGATTTTGGAGGACAGTTTGACCACTGACAGCCTGATGGTTGGTTTGGTGAGACCTTTGGCAATCATGTTGCCAGAGGTGATGAGGGTGGTGAGTAGATTGCCGCAGTCCCTATGTTCTTGCAGAATTTGATTTGAGTATCAATGTGCTTTAAAGCGTTGTGATGAGAGTCAATGTTCACAAGATTGTGAAGAAAATTTTTGTCAATGAATGAGCAGTGAGTGAGTTTGAGATTTGGGTTCAGATCAGCAAGGAGGTGCAATAGCCAGATTTTTTCTTGTGTGGCCAGGACAAGTGCCTTCAGTTCCCCTTTTGTGAAAGAGAGAGATATGGATGGTTGGAGCTTGCTTTTCCATGCAACTGGGAAGCCATATAGTATGGTAATAAAGCCTGAGTGGCTTCTTCTGGTTATGGGATTTTCTCCTCCATCAGAGTTTCTATAGCACTTGATGTCATATTTTAAGGTGGATGGAAAGAGGTTGAGTGATGAATGTTTGGTTGCATTTACATACCTCCATGCATGTTTGGCTTGGTCCCTGTGGGAAATTCCAGGATGGATATTGAAGCAGGAGAGACTGGATATGGTGGAGCAAAGATCAGGCTGAATTTGACTGGCTATGAAGTTAAGATAGCCTGTGACAGAGCAAAATTTTATGCCTATTTTAAAAAAATTTTTGTGTTCTTTGTTTGTGTCTGGCGCAAGCTTGGTTTCAATATGTTGTGGTTGGTGGAGAGAGAACCTTCCCCTTTTGAGAGGAAATGGTTCCCTAAGATTTTTGTTAAGGGGCCTTCATGTTAAATATTGAAGCATTCCTTGAGTTTGTACCAGAATTTGGAGGAGTTGCCCATGATGAGGAGATCTTTGATGTAAAAAAAGACATAGAGGTTTGGTATTTGATGAATGTATAAGCAAGGGTTGGCGTTGGAAAGTTTGAAGTTTAGGGACAAAAGCCAGGATTTGAGAGTATTTCACCAACTCTTGGGAGCTTGTTTCAAGCTGTAGAGGGCCTTTTTTAGCTTGAGATAAGGAAAGTTGGATTGGTAGCCTTTGGGGCATTTGATGTAGGTCTCTTCTTTGAGGGGTGTGTGAATGAAGGCAGATTTGATTTCCATTTGGACTATTTCCATGCTGTGGTGGATGGCATAAACCAATAGGGTAATTAGGGTAGTGATTTGACCAGTTGGAGAATAAGTTTCACTGTAGTCAAGGAATTCTAGTTGTTTGAATACTTGGATGCGGATTTGAGACTTTTAGATGATGCCAGTCCCGTCAAGATTGTCTTTGATTCAAAAAATCCAGGTTGTTGAGAGAGCCTGTTTCCCCAATTGAATGGAGTGGCAGCCCTCCCAGACTCCAAATTTCTCAATTCCATTGGCTTTGGTTTTCATTGAGCTCAGCCAGTGGGGCTTATCAGGAGAATTTAGGACTTTTTCATACTTCTTGGGAACGGTGCAAGCAAGGAAAAATAAACAAGTTGGATGTTTGAGAAGGGATTGATCTTGGAGAGGTACAGGTGCGGTGGAGTTGTGGGTAGACTTGCAGGATGATTCATTGGGAGCAGAGATGGATTGATTATTGGAAAATGAGGGGTCATTTGAGACTTTGCAAGGACATTCAGTAGGAGGAATTGTGGGTAGTGGTTAGTTTTCCAATGACTGATCAGGAAGGGAGGATGGAGCAATGGAGGATGAGGGAGGAATAAGATTTGAGTTATTTAGTATAGAAGTAATGGTTTTATCAAGAGAGAGGAGAGGGTGAAAGGGAAAGTTAGAAGGGCAGGAAGGTTTAGGATCAAGAGGAGTGTTTTCTAGGCTTTTAAAATGTTTTTATCAAACTACAGTTCCATTTTCTGGACAGAATACCCAGTAAGAGTTAAGATTTAAGTCAAACCCTACCAGGATGCCTTCAAGTCCTTTCTTGTCAAATTTTGACCCAAAATGATTTTTTTTGAGGACAAAGGTTTTGGATCCAAGAGTCCTGATTAGAGAGATTTTTGGTGGGGTTGAATACCAGAGTTTGAAGGGAGATGTTTTTCAAAACTTTGAGGGAACAAGGTTGAGGACTTGGAAACAGCTGGAGATGATTTTGTCCCAGATTTCAAGAGCAATGGACATATCAATCATGGCCATTCTAGAGGCTTTGACAAGAGTTTGATTAGCGCGTTTGGCTATGGGTTTTTGCTGCGGAGTGTAGGGCTTGGAAGTGAATGCAGGATTCCTTTCTCAGCAAAGAAGGTTGTTAATCTGCTGTTGACAAATTCTCTGCCATTGTCGGAGTTTAATTTCTTCAGCATCTTTTGGAATTGATTGGCATATAGTTGGATGAACTTGATTATTTCTTTGTTTGCTTCTGATTTTAATTTGATAGAAATGCAAGTTTTCAAGCGGGAGTGATTGTTGGTAAGGACAAGGGAATACCAATTGCCGGTTTTGGAGGGAGGCAAGATAGGTCCACACAGTTATGCATGGATTTTGTCAAATCTTTCTTCACTCTTGGGGACCAAGCCTTTAAAGGGGACATGTTTTATTTTTCCAAGAGGGCAGGAAAAGAAATCAAGGTTATCCCAGCACAGCCTTGGGAAGTGTTGGGATAGGAGCTTGGTAGTGTCTGAGCTTATGTGACCAAATTTTTTTTCAAGGTGAGAGAGGGAAATAAAGGCAAGAGATTGAGAAGGAAAAGAGGAAGGGTACTTGTTGATGAAGAGAAGATTGTTTTTTATTTGACATTTTAGAAAAATCTTTTCCTTGAGTGTTATGTGGAACTTATTGGTGGGAGTCAGTTGAAGGGAGAACCCTCCCAGGATCAGCTGTCCAAGTGACACTAGATTTATGTTGATTTTGGTCACCAGGAGTGAGTTCTTCAATTTGAGGTTAGAGTGGGAAGTGGTGATGGAGGAAATGCCAGTTCCAGTGGTGGAGATGGAGGCTCCAGATTTCTCTTTGTGGATAACAGTGTCTTTTTCACAGATTTTTTCAAAGAATTGAGGTGATTTGAACGTACTTTGGGATTCCCCAGAGTCCAGGATGATTTGACTTTTCTCAAGGTGGGTGCAGTGAGTCATGGCAAAGGTGAATGCAAGGTGGGCTGAGTTATTGTTTGTGGGATTTCCTTTGGATGGAGCGGCAGTTGATGGAGAGTGATTTGGCCTGAGATGTGGGAATAGCCAGTAGCATTGTTCCTTGGGATGTTTGGCTTGTGGATTATTCCAATTTGATTTTCATTGGAGTGTTTCTTTTTGGATTAGAATTGCCAAGGCTTGGGATCCCAATGCCAATTCATGTTTCACTTGGTTTATGTGTCACAGTACCAGGTCTCCATCAATCTTTTTGTTTCCAACAGAGTGGGTGATTGTAGTTTTCAGATGGTTGAGTTGCAGTGGAAAATTTTATAGGAGAAGATAAGCAATTATTTCTTTGTCCATTTTGATGCCTGTTTTGGTTATTTGCATTAAGCAGGCCCTGGCTTTGGTGACAAAATTCTTGATTTGTCTGGGATCAAACTGAAGATTGAGGAAGTTGAAGAATATTCAAGATCAATTGGCAGTTTGTGAAGATGCAAAGAACTCATTGATGGCTCTCCAGAGCTCATTACCATTGGATAGGTGGTGTTCTTTGGTGCAGTTGACATATGTTTTATTTTCCAATTTGGCTAGGATTTAGCCTACTATTTCAGGGTTTACGTCAACTGGACATTTATCTGGCTCCAAGGATGTAAGCCATTGGGAAATCCCTTTGAGCAAGAAGATGGTGAGGATCTTGGATCTCCAAAGTGAGAAGTTGCAGTTTTTGAGATTGGGAATCAAATTGGTGAGTGCCTTGGGTAGAGAGGAGTTTGTGTCCACTGGTCCAGTAGTGCTCATGTTGTTGCCAGACATTTTCCAACTTTGGATTTTAAACGTGAAGAGTTGAATCAACTGTATTTCAAATTAAGACCAGCAAGAATAATGAAAGAAGAATTTTGAATACGTGGTTAGATTTCTGTAGGACTAAGAACCAGCAACGGCTGAACAAAGAAGAATAGAAACAAATGTAAGAAAAAAGAGTTAGAAAGATAAAAACAAGAAGATAGAAGAGCTTCCTACAGTTTGGCCGGAGAATAGTAGTGATAGTGGTGGCAAGGTTGATGCTGAGAGAGAATCATGTGGTAGGACAGAGGCTAGATAGGCAGATGAGATATAGATTGCGAGATAGGAAGACTGAATGGAGAAGGAATCAGATTAAGAGAACATTGAGGATATTCGGAGGAGTGACATCTTACCAGGCAAGGATTATTTGAAACAGGTTGGAACAAAACTTGAGAGGTGAGGTGATGTATGAGACAGAGGTACGAGACATATAAGAAGGAGTAAGCAAGAAAATAGAAGAAGGAAGAAAGAAAATGAAAAAGGGAATAGACAAAAAAGGAAAGGAGATCGGGCCCCAAGAGTTCATTGTAGATGAGAGTCTTGGGCAAGTGAGGGTGTGCGGAGAGTGTATCATCCCGCGCACCAGAGCGTGCGGAGGGGGGAAGAATAGCACGGATGTGTGGAGTCGGGGATAGAATCTTAACAAAGAACAACCTTAGATGATGAAACAGGGAATGGAGATCTTTTGAAGGAGGATTCTTACCCAAATAATTAAGGAGGCCCAAGGAGACAAGCTAAGAAAGATTGGAATGAATGAATGAGGAAAAGTGCATTTATTATGAGGTTCTGGGAGAAAAAATAGTTTGATTTCAAAGGTAGATGTTTGTTGATGACAGTTGGGACAAGGATCTTACTGCTAGAAATCTTGAGGATGATTGATTCAAGGTCAAAGGGTAGGGATGTATTCTAGCAATGAGTTGGATTGGCTGAGGGGACCAAGGGAGTATATATAATAATAAGATTGAATTCAAATTCTTGAGGACTTATAACCAACAGAAGCTTTGATCAATGGGCAATGTTCAATGAGACAACTTGAGTTGGGGGAGATCTGAGGACGGATGGACAATGGGAGAATGAAAAGAAATTGGAGGACAACTAATCAAGGTATGAGGTCAAATGATTTTGATGAGGTCTTATTGAAGAGATTGTCATCTTACCAGTCATAGATTATCGTATTTGAGTTGGGCGGTTATTCAATGGATGAATGTAGGTTGATGATTGCAGCCGAGATTTGAGAAAGAAAATAGAGGGACTATAGAGAAGGAAGCAAATGAGAATCAAGAAGAAAAAGAGAAGAGACAAAAGTGAAGACTCCGGCCCGGCAGCAGAAGGTGAGATGCCGATGGTCGTCTAAACCCCCTGTCCTAAACTTGGTGCGCCGCCCAGAGGCGCGGGTTGAGAAAAGCGCTACAGCGCGCAGAGGATGAGAGCGGGAGAATACTCAACACCCCTCGTGACTGGTAAGGTGATGTCGACTTAGGGTTGGTTAGACTGAGGGTGGAAAATTGACTTCTGGAGAAGTTGAAGAGCTCCAACAGAGGTGGCTTTAGTCAACAGGTCCGCTATCATTTTGTCAGTGGGCACCAGCTGTAAGTCAAATTTAACAAGGGAAAAATCTTCACGCAGCCCTTTAGTTTTGATATCGATGTGTCGTGACTTTGAATGTGAGCCAAATTTCTTTATTTTATTGTCTAATCCTTTGTTATCTATATATATTACTGGTTTATTAGAGGGGGAGCCCTTAATTTTGTCTACCAGGTGAGTAATCCACTTTAATTCAAGGTAACAGTCAATCAAGGCGTTGAGTTCAGATTCAGTTGAGGAATACGTAATGTTCCGCTGTCTTGATGAGTTCCAGAGAACCGGGCTACCATAGTGTAGTATTATATACCCGGTTTGAGATTTGCGAGAAGTGGGATTTTCACCCCACGTAGCATCACTATAGCCCGAGATGACATCTTTGAATGAGTCATATTTCAGAGTAAGCTTGAAGTCTCTGGTCGTCTTGAGGTACTTCCATACCTTGCGAACTTCCTTCCAGTGGGTGAGTCCTGGTTTTGCATTGAACCTTGCAAGACTGGAGACGGCGAAGGAGATATCCGGACGAGTATATTGAGAGAGGTGGTTTAGCAGTCCAATCGTGGATTGATAATTGATGTTGAGTTGACAGAACTGAGCATGATCTTCATCTGAGGCTGGTTTGAGATGGAAGTTTTGGGTAAGAGGCGCGTTGATGTTTTTGCAGTCAGTAAGACCTAATTCTTCTAGGCCCCTTTCGATATACTTTGGTTGACTTAGAAATATGCTGTCCCCATCGAATTGCATCAGCATTCCAAGAATTTTGTTTTTTGAGTGACATGAGGAATTGGAGAACCTCTTTAAGAAATTGACCGCAAAAGAGTCAGATTTCCCTACCAGAATCAGATTGTCAATGTGGAAGTACAGAACTTCCCCTGACTTAGAGTTGAGGTATAGGCATGGATTGCTGGTGGATTCTTGGAATCCTTGAGACTTAATCCACGCAGTAAGCGTCTCGTACCAATTCTTGGGTGACTGTCGTAAACCGTAGAGTGATTTTTTTAATTTGAGAAAGGGGGATTTTTGATTTGATCCTTCAGGGGTTTTGATGACTACAGTTTTTTTTAGAGGAGCGTGGAGGAAGGCACCTTTTACATCAAATTGAGTGAAGGTCATTCAATTCTTCAAGCCATAGACCAGAGCAAGACAAAGGGAACCGAGTTTCCCCGTTGGAGCCCAAGTCTCTTCAAAGTCTACTCCTTGTACACACAGTCGTGCCTTGTACTTTGCGGGTTCTCCGTGACAATTCTCTTTAACTTTGAATACCCACGTCGTATTAAGTACATTTTTGGGTTTGCCGTAGAATTCTTCCCAGACTTCCTGAGTTTCGATTGAGTTGAGTTCCTCTTCCAAGGCTACCTTCCATCTAGGCCATTCAGAACAGTTTTGGGCGGCCTTATAAGAGGGAGGTTTGTAATAGTGGTGGAAGCAGTATCTTTGGGGTCTTTGGAGTCCATTCCTGCGACGTAGATTGATTCGCTGTCGCGGAGGTTCCGGCTCAGAGTGAGAAGGAAGAGCAGGCGATTGAGGTGTAGAGTGAGGAGAAACATCTTGGTCAGAGTCTGAGTTGGAGTGTTCCAAGACAGGTTCTCTAATTGAGTATTTTTTTTCATTTGTGGAGAAATTGTTCTTGTCGTCATGCGAGTCCAATTGGGAAAAGATTTCTAAGCCTGGTGATTTGAAGAATGGAAATTCATTGAGTTGATTCTTGAGGAACCTAACATGTTTAGTTTCTACAACGGCTCCAAGCGAGTTGAGAATTAGATAAGAGTGAAAGGTTGGGTTGAAGCCGATTAGGACTCCTTCAAGACCCTTTTCATCAAATTTTCTTCCTTTTTGCAGGCGATTAGCAAGATAGATAACAGAAGAACCTATGGGTTGTAAGTAATTAGCTGGGAGGGTTTTACCAAACATAAGTTCCCAAGGAGACGATTTGTTACCTTCTTGAGGGATCTAGTTTAACATAAAGCAACAACTTCGCGCTATGATATTCCAGTAATTTTTGGCTAGACAGGACAAGGAGAAAGTAGATCGGGCGGATTCGATAATCTTCCTATTGGCTCTTTCAACTTGTCCGTTGTGTTGTGGGTGGTACGGCTTGGAAGTGTGGAGTTTAATGAAGTTCTTTTTGGCAAACTCTTTCAGGGTGGAATTTGTGAATTCCTTTCCTTTGTTGGAGAATATTTCAGATGGATAATAATTCAAGCGTTTGTGTTTGGTTTTGAGGATGTTGATAATGATTTTGGGAGTCTGGTCTTTAGAAATTAAGGTAAAAGCGCCAAGATAACCGGTGTAGTTGTTGACCAGAGTGAGCAGATATTGGTGGCCAGCCTTTGATCGTGGGGTAATTGGGCCAACCAAATCAAGATGGATGTGTTCTAGCGGTTTGTTGGCAGGAGTGGAGGTATTGGAAAAGGGAGATCTAGTGATCTTGCTCTTGACGCAGCTGTCACATTGGAAATTCTTAAGTTCGTCGTAGGAGAAACGATCTTTAAGGAGGGGTTTGAGCGTAGAGATAGATGCATGGCCGTACATTCTGTTTAGATCAGACAGAGTATTAGTTGAGTCAGGGAACTGATTAGCGACATTCGCGGAATTATTTTGGCCAGTAGATCGAGGTTTTTCGATGACAAAAAAATTGTCCCTTATTAATCCCTTCAGTACGGTTTGATCTCCGCGAGTCACCTTAAATGTATCGCGAGTTTGAGAGAGGTTGCAGCCTTTCTTTGCAAGGATTCCCGGGCTGATCAGATTAACCACAATGTCTGGCACGTAAGTGCATTCTTTGAGCGTGATCACGGAATTGTTCCACTCTAGTCTAACAGTCTCTGTTCCTTGTATTTTAAGACTGGCTTCCAGTTTTCCGGTCTTGATTTCTTCGGATTCCTCTTGTAGTTCTATGGACAAGAAAAACTTTAGATCGTTAAAGATGTGAAAATTGGCTCCAGAGTCCAGGAGTAGATTTGGAATGTCATCTGCATTGATCCAGAGGGTCAGCAATGTGTGGTAGTTGATTGTTGGATTCTTCTTCAGCTTGTTTTTCCACTCATTTTGCTGTTTGATCCACCACTCTGGAGCTGCTTTGGGATGGAGATGGAAACACAAAGATTCAGGATGAGGTGCGTTGGGATCATGGTATCCTTCACGGCATCTCATTTTGACTTTCTTCTTGTCCTTAAAATTCCTAGTCTTGGTCGTGATTAACAAAACGTCAGTGGAGGGTTTATTTGGATTGGATTGGGCCTTTCTCTCGTTGGGATATTGTATAAGATGGTTGAACACAACGTCCATCGTCAGATTCTTCTCTACATGCATAACTTGTTGTTTGAGGTTCTCGAGTGTTGGGGGAAATTTGAATAGTAATAAGTACGCTAAGATATTGTTTGGTAGTTCAATCCCAACATATGTCATTCTCCTGATAGCTTTTCTCATTTCGGTAATGAAGCTCTTGATAGCGTTTTCGCGGAAGACCAAGTGGAGGAAGTGATTGAATACTCTGGCACGATTAGCTGTCTCTGAGGAGGCAAATCTTCTTGTGATTTCAGCCCACAGAAGCTTAGAGGATGAGATGTTTGTTGAGGTGACGACATTAGCGTGAGTGTTGCTGTTGAGTTTAGATAGTAGTATTGCCCTAATTTCTCTATCTTGCTTTGATGATAGGGGGCCAGAGTTACGAGTGATGGCGTCCTTGATGTCCTTGAGATCAAACAACATAAGCATCTTGTCCCGCCAGATCAAGTAATTCTCTTTGTTCAAAGGGGGTATGGCGTCGACCAATGCCTTGAGAGCAACTTGGTGGAAGTAATCGTTTGCTCCTGTTGGTTCGTTCATGGCTTGATTGGTTAGGTTCGTAGGTAGGTCCTTTGGCTTTTAACCGTAATAATATTGAATTCAAATTCTTGAGGACTTATAACCAACAGAAGCTTTGATCAATGGGCGATGTTCAATGAGACAACTTGAGTTGGGGGAGATCTGAGGATGGATGGACGATGGGAGAATGAAAAGAAATTGGAGGACAACTAATCAAGGTATGAGTTCAAATGATTTTGATGAGGTCTTATTGAAGAGATCGTCATCTTACCAGTCATAGATTATCGTATTCGAGTTGGGTGGTTATTCGATGGATGAATGTAGGTTGATGATCGCAGCCGAGATTTGAGAAAGAAAATAAAGGGACTATAGAGAAGGAAGCAAATGAGAATCAAGAAGGAAAAGAGAAGAGACAAAAGTGAATACTCCAGCCCGGCAGCAGAAGGTGAGAGGCCAATGGTCGTCTAAACCCCCTGTCCTAAACTTGGTGCGCCGTCCAGAGGCGCGGGTTGAGAAAAGCGCTACAGCGCGCAGAGGATGAGAGCGGGAGAATACTCAAAATATAACAAATGTTGATGGAAGCGGAAGCAAGGTAGGTTGATGGATGGAATGTGATATGGTGATTGGAGCAAGAGCGGGGTAGGAATCTGAGGAGGTGATGATGAATGGGATAAGGAGATGATCATGGATGGGACAAGGAGAGTTCAGAATCAAGTTATGAGCATGGAGTTGGATTGGTTGAGGTGCAAGACCTTTAGGATTGGAGTGGTGGAAGTGGTAGCAGTGACAGGGAAGTTGATGTGCAGGGACCTTGCAGTCCATCATCCCAACACTTGCAAAACTTAATTTTCTATCCCCACACCTTCTTAGTTTTTTATTTATTTTATTTATTTATTTTTGGGACAGGGATTGAAAATACAAATAAAGTATGGATTTAATAATAATAATAAAATTTTTCCACATTCACACCTTTCCCCATTTCTTTGGTTTTTTTGGGGGGGGGAGGGGGGACGAGGTGAAGAAAAAAAATATAGGGTGGGAGGGGATGGATTTAGTGATTCTCTGAAAACAAGGAACTTTCCCTCAAGCTACACAAAAAACTAAAAAAAAAACAGTTTTGAAAATTCCGTACATTAATCTATAATTATAAAAAAAAATTGCATTTTCAAGGGTCAGAAAAAACTAATGTTAATGTTGACCTACATGGAAAGATGTTTGATTAGACAAAATTTTTTTTATCTGAAACAAATGTTTTTATGCAAAAAACTTCCCTCTTAAAACTCTCAAGCATTTGAATGACCCTGCAGGTACACTCTTTTGAGAACATCTTCATGATTGAAATCTTCTTTTGGGCCAGTCATTTCTTTCCAGAAACATGTAATGTACATACATTCAATACTGTACAACTATATGTAAAATTCTAAAGATGGGCATTCTAAATACAGTAATGTAAATTGAGATATTTACCTTCAAACAGAGCTTAATACACATCTTATCAAATCTCTGTGGTAGATTCAAGAGAAAAGATACATAAAAAATTTACCAGAGAAAATTGAATTCTGATGGATTGTTAAAAATTGAGTTCCTAGCTTGGTTGAAAATTTTTTATCATTTTCAAACATGAAAATTTGAAATATAAAACCTTTTCTATTCCACTTTTACATATTCCCCCATCAACCACAAAATAAAATAAAAAAATATGAATTTATCATTGCTACTTTCAAATTCAAAAAAGACATTGTTCAAATCCCAAGTTCATCACACAACAGGAGATACTTAATCCTATCCTTTTTTTATTCATAATTCAACCCATCACTCAAATCATTCTCATTACCATCACATAAAAAATAAAACAAGATCCTATTATGATCAATCAATAAATTTAAAGCTCAAAAAAAAAGAAAATTCCCCCTCAAACATAAATTCATCACCTTCATCAACATAGAAGAAAAACTTCCTTCCCAAATCATCACAGTTCCAAAAACTCTCATTAACCACCTCCCCTTGCACATCTAAACATAACTCATCATCATTCTCATTCCATCCAAGTACCTGTTCATTTAAATTAATCTCATCAAGTTTTCAACCTCCTGCAGAATTCTCTTCATCAAAATCATCTCACTAATTCAAAAATTTCCCACATCCACATCTCTGTGGAATCTCATCTAGAATAAATTTACACCAATGAAGTTATCAATTTTTTCCTATGGGAACAGAAATAGTTCCAATATCAAAATTTTGGATCTGTCTCATCAAGAATTTCTTTTCCAAAATGATGGTTATGGTTCCAATATTCCTATCTATTTTGAAACTTAATTCCAAAACATTTCCTCAAAAACACTATTTTTGTTGAAATCTCATCCCCAAAACTTCCATAACAAAGATGCTATCAATTTTGATTTTGATTCATCAGAAATCAATCATCATTCAACTGAAGAACACATTTAAAAATCAAACCATGAAAAATATTTTAGTTCCCCACAATTTGCTGATCTGGATCTTGAAAGAAATTTGGCAGAAAAACCTCAAGAGACCATTTTTGAAGGAGATCTGATGGGGTTCACCAACATGGTAAACAATCCCATCATTTTTGAAACCAAATCTTATGAGACCATTCCACAAGCAGACATTTCAATTTAAATCCTTTTGACCAGGGGTAGCATAAAACTCAACACTTAAAATCTCTGGTTACAAGTACAAAAGGAATCGGCAGAAATTTAAAACCAATCATTTTCCCAAGATGAGACAAGCTCCCTATTCTGGTGCCATGGACAGGTTTGAGTACCACAGAAAAGACCACCACATGAGTTTCTCCACAGGTACAAGATGGAAAATAGAGATCATCATTCCCATGAGAATCAACTTCTCTTCCATTTCAGGTTCATAAACTCTAATTTTGGTTGAAAATTGATTGTTTTTAACCAAAAATGATTTCAATTTCCTCAATTACCAGACAAGGGGAAAATTAAAATTTGAGTTAAAATTGGATTATTGACCTTAAAATTGGTAGTCTTAATACCACCAGTTCAAAACATCCATTATCCTACCAATTGAATATATTTTAATTGAAAAGTGAATGGAAAGTTGGGGAAAAAGATGGGGCTCAAATGTGGCACAGGCTTTGTTTCCCAGGATTCAAGACATTCTAAATCAACTTGATGGTTTTATACATATTTTTTCAAAGATTTTCTCCTGAGTTTAGTCCAAATCAATCCATAAGGTTTGCTGATCCATCTGTCACATTCCAAGCTTAAGGTTTGTTGTCTTCATTACTTCAACATATCCTTTTCCTCAGTACCATCTACCTCAGTCCATAAGTGTGACACAAATAAAGCACATCATCAATGGTGCCATTGGCTTACCACCTTTGGCTTGCGCAACAACCTTCCAATCTTGGAAACTCAGTATCTACTTGCAAATATTCACATTTAAATCTAATACTGATTGAAAATCCATTCAAGCTTTGCTCTTCTACCCTGGGTATCATCAAACCTCAGAATTTGATTCTTGGTCATGTACTCACACTAGTTTTGTGTTAGAATTTTTGTCTACTGTTAGTTTTGCCTGAATCTTGAGTGCAACCTGTCTTGTAGTCCTTCACCTTGTGCGGTCTCTGATGGCCCAGTATTGAATATTTCTTATTCATTTCCAGTTATTTGTTCAACCACTTGTCAGCCTCTTTTGTACTTAGTCTACTTAAGCCAGCTGAACCTCAAGTGAATGAACACTCATCTGTTCTTCCCTACACTGAACCAGAGTGCCCCCTTGACTCCCAAGATCCGCTCCTCTTGGCGTCACAAGATCTTTCCTCACCTCCTCTTAAGTGTTTCAACCGGAGCCTCAAACTCAAACTTCAACACGGTTAAAAGCCAAAGCTCTCCCCTCATCAACTTAATCCAACGCTCTACCCTTTTACTGTTGAGCGTATTGCTTTATCAACTCAATTGCTCCTTCTCCATGAGTTCTGAATCTTCATACAATCTTGCTGCCTCAGTATCTAATGCTGTCATCCTGTATTGCGTCCATCTCCTGTTACTCTCCACTTTTGGTTTGTCATAACTTCAAGCCTTGAACTTGCGATCACTTGGTCCATTGTCCCTCATCCTGGTCGCTCCATCCAATCCCCATCATCTACACCAACCTTAAGTTGTTTGGCCCGTTGCCTTAACTTTGATTGCTTGCTTAGTTGTTTTTTTTGTCTACTCAAGTCAATTGGTACACCGCTCGCGTCCCGCTATTTGTTCCCAATATGTGCCATGTCATCCTTCTGCCCATTTGGTCTATCGCAACCTCATCATCCACTTAGTCAATCAATCCATTGTCATTGGTTTGCTTGGTCAACTCTTCTAATACCAATCTTGCGCCTGCTCGCTTCCGCGCCCTCACCATCATCATCAATATTTATTTGGTTGATGGATCTCTTCACTTTTTGGCTCAAACTCATCCTCTCTCCATTATCATCCATTCAATCTCATTGATTATTAAACTTGCGCCCGTCCGTCTGTTTGCTACTTAAGTTTTTGCATTCATTCAACAACCTTGGTTCATCATCTCAGCTTCCTCATTGGTCGGCCATCTCTCCTGTCGTGGACCTTGTTCTCTTTGCCTTGGTTTCCCAGCTTGTTTTGTCCTTCTCCATCTCCTAAACAATCAAGCAACAGCTTCACCATCTTTTCTCAATCATCCTTATTGACCTCGCACTCGCTTGGTCAACCACCAACTTATTTTGTTGCCTCTTCGCCGCAACTGTCTCAAATCATCTATTTTTGGTCCGGTAGCTACCTATTAAAGTCTTCCATGATTATTGCTCCCTTGTGAGCTAATCTTATCAATAATTGCTGTTACTATCAGACCGGGGTTCAAAAATTATGATTGGAACATTTGTTTTACTTGTTGATGTAATAGACTCCTTTGTAGTTCAACTGTAGTTCAAAAATCACAAGTTTTCCTTCCTCTCTAATGTAATACACCCTTATTGCAGAGTTCAAACATCTCTCCATTCTATGTTGTAATGTTGGATTCAATAGACATGCAAGAGTCCTGAAGTTCCCACCTCATTATTTTTGTTTAACCTCCCTCAAGCTTCAGTCAAGGGGGTGTGTTAGAATTTTTGTCTACTGTTAGTGTTGCCTGAATCTTGAGTGCAACCTGTCTTGTAGTCCTTCACCTTGTGCGGTCTCTGATGGCCCAGTATTGAATATTTCTTATTCATTTCCAGTTATTTGTTCAACCACTTGTCAGCCTCTTTTGTACTTAGTCTACTTAAGCCAGCTGAACCTCAAGTGAATGAACACTCATCTGTTCTTCCCTACACTGAACAGGAGTGCCCCCTTGACTCCCAAGATCTGCTCCTCTTGGCGTCATAAGATCTTTCCTCACCTCCTCTTAAGTGTTTCAACCAGAGCCTTGAACTCAAACTTTAACAACACTCATGTCTAGATAGCTACATCAACTGTATAGTTTTCAAATAGACTAGTCCCTTACCCTTCATAAACTAAATCTTCAAATTTTCATTTTTCTCACATTTCATTCCTTCCTGTCTCATCTGTTAAGTCCTTGTATGCTCATATTTTATTTTCTTGCACCTATGCTAAGACCTTGGAAACAACTGTACTGTTATTTCATTTTCCCATTCCATTCCTTTCATTCATTGCCTCATTTCTCTCTAGCTGTAGTTGGCCATCTATCAGGTTGTATCTAGTCACCTTTGGATTACCTTATAAAGGCTGTGTTTCCTGCCTGAAGATTTTCTCCTCAGTTAGTTAATTTCATACATTCTTGCATCTTGCTAAATCCAGTCATCACATTGGGCTTGGCTTTAGTTCCCTTCCATTAGAACACTTCATCCCTCTTGCTGTTTTTTGAGCCATCAAACCACCATTTTCCCTTTTCAGTTAGCCTTTCTACCTCACATTATGACTTGCGCTCAGTCTCTTCATTTTCTCTCAAAATCATCTAAGATTTCCCTATATTACCTGAGGTGGTTGTGTGACACCATCTTCAGAAATTCTTGATCAAAGAGTTTTAAAACTAGCAACAGGAGACCAATTAGCTGCAATATGGCTGGAAGTTATTTTATTTCCTGATATTTTTTTTTTCTTTTCTGATCATGAAAGTGAAAAATTTCTAATTGATTTTCATTGCACACAGGTCATGATCCTTCTCAATTCAGCCAAAGAAATATTTTTATCAGGAACTCAGATGGCTCCTTGATGATGATTGGTGAACTGAGAAAACTTTATGACCCTCTGCACTATTTCCATTTTCATCATCATGGTTAATTGGGTTGATTTCCAGGTTTTCAAGGAGAAATAGGAAATATTAGTTTTACTTCCATGAATAATTATTCAAAAACCTTCTGGCATTTAATGATCCTGATAATTTAGTTTTTCATTTGACTGGTTTACTTTTCTTACAATATTGTGTTAACCAATATGTAAAGATTGAGACAGATCAATTATCCCATATTTCTTATCATCAAAATAATCTAAGGATTGAGAATTTCTATGGTTTTGTGGATGCCATCAACCCTGGTGTTGAGATGGGTCATGGAATGGTTAAGTTGGTTTCTCTTTGATTTTTCATGTGAGATTTATTTCTATCTTCTACCAATAATTATGCATAGCTTAAAATTTTCTCATTCTTAGGTTAGTGTTTTATCCTTCCCCAACCATTTATAGGTGGCCCAAGGGAGATGAAGGCTTGATATCAAGATTCTATGGAAATGGTTCAGCATATGGGAAAGACTGATCTTCTTATAACATTCACATGTAACTCAGCATGGCCAGAAATTCTAAATAACCTTTTTGAAGGTCAAAAAGCACAGGATAGGCCAGAGATTTTAACACATGTTTTCAACTCAAATTTGAAAAGGATGTGTGTGATAAAATATTCAAGGATGGAATCTTTGGAACCACAGTCTGATGCACTGATTTCATAGAATTCCAGAAGAGAGGCCTCCCACATGCTCACCTCTAGGTGATCCTCCATCATGACCACAAGCCCAGACCATCTGAACAAATTGACAGGATTTTTTTGTGTGGAGATCCCTAATGAAATTCCTCAGCCTCATTATTTTCATGAAGTCAAGAGACACAAAATACATGGCTCCTGTGTTATTTTTAATCTTGAATCCCTGTTCATGGATCATGGTACATTCAGAAATTGATCCCCCAAAGCATTATTCCCTGAAAACATCATCATGGGTGAAAATTCATTTTTCTATCTATCAAATTCACCAGAAATGAGTTACAATCTCACACTCCCACTACCAAAAGAAACCTCTGATTGATCATTCCTAGTCTTTTTCTTACAATCCTCACCTCTTAGAAAAACATTAATTTCACATCAATGAAGAATTATCTGTAGGTATCTCAGCTTTCAAATACATCTACAAATATTTTCATAGGGCTCTTGACCAATTTTATTTTGGTGAAAACTTGAATGAAATAAACAGGGTTTATGGGTTCAAGATGGGTTGCTACACCTGAGGAAATGCCTAGGGCTGGATCCCAAGTCTTACCAAACCCCAAAAAGCAATTCCAATGCCCAACCCATTGTTATAACCACTTTTTAGTTATCATTTTTTGATGGCCTGACCCAATACCTTCAGGTATTGGGTATATACCTGAGGCCTGAGGCCCAACTGGCCTTTGTTCTTTGTTTCAATGGTATGCCTGTATAATCCCCAAGTCCCCTTTTCATATTGCTCCCTTCCTTCTATCATGTACCCCCTCATGAGCCATCAAGCCATCTCCCCCTTCCTATTTAAATCTCATCCATTGACTGCACATCTACTCCCCCCACCCCCTCCCAATAAAAAAAAATAAAGAAAAAAGAAAAAAAATGTTGAAACCTCATTTGGATTGAATTGGAGGACTTTAAATTCCAATGCTCTAATAAAAAAATTACTGATTGATGATTGAAGGATGGATTGAGCTTTGAGAGGGTGATCAAATCAGGATTAGGAGGAAAAAATTTGAGTGGGATTTGATTCCAATCGGAGGTGAAATTGGGGGGCTGCAAAAATTTGATCTGATTGGAGGAATTTTTTTTTTTTTTTTTTTTTTTTGGGGGGGGGGGGGGGAGGGGGGGAGGAAGGCTGTGGTGCAATAAAATGGTAAAACCCAAGAGGGGAAAAAAGCCCTGGGAAAAACTGGGCCAAAACTGAGATCATAGGTTTTATGCAAAAAAAAAAAAAAAAAAAAAAAAAAAAACTTGGCACCAAACCCTCTGGTGCTATTTTTCAAAATACCCAATACCCAAGCTCACGATTGGGTTGGCCCAACTCCCAACCCATACCCAATGACCTTGGGCAAGCCCAATTCCCGATCCAATTGGGTTGGAAATCAAGTATTGACAAAAGTTGAGTAATTGGGCTCCAGCCCTAGGCATGCCAGAGAAACTTCCCCCCCCCCCTTTAAATTTTCTGACAACTCACAAGTTTTTATAAAACTAAACCTTCACCTGCCCGGATTACTGACAGGAATTCATTTTTTTTTTTTTTTTTTTTTTTTTTTTGGAACTGGTATGAAGGCCTGGATGAAGTTCTTCAAAGGTCAAACGAATCAAAGAATATTCTGACAGAGAATCTTTCAAGATTAAATCCATCAAACCCTTTTTCAAGGAACCTCAACCATTCTTGATTTTAACAACATCTAAGAGAGTATTCCCATAGAATATCCTTGGGGCCCCAATCAAGGATGTTTTCTTCAATCTGGAGAATTCATACTATCTATCCTGAAGATTCTAAAAAAAAAAGTTTTATTTTTTTTCTTCTCAGATTGTTGTTGATTAATTTGGTTGGTGAAACTATTTTTGATCTCCTAAATCAGGTAAATCAAATTTCTTCCAAAACTTTCAGATTGGTTTCTTTGGCAAAGGGTATACTTTAGGATGCTCATCATTTAAAAACAAAGATTGAAGAAGCTGGGGAATATCTTTGAACTTTTGAGTTGATTAACTTATTTTTAAATGATATTAGAAATCCTTCAAGCCTCAAAACCCAAAACACCAATCGAATTTTATTTTTCCCCCTTGAATTTTCTGGTTGATGATTTAATTCATCCTGGAATCACATCATAGATCAAAGAGTTCTCACAAACATCAATTCTCAAGATCCATAACCCCCTCTATGGGATTTCAATTTGTTTTGTTTATAAAAGAATTTTTCTTTTTGAAGAACCTTCTCCTGATCTTCCAAGAATTTCTAAAATCATCAGAGGCAAAAAGAAAGAACTTGAACTAAATCCTTGAAAAAAGAAAGAAAGAAAGAAAAAAAAAAGAGATTGAAATTATAAATCAATCTTCTGAAATTTTCTCTTCTGAATCATTGAAAGAATTGAGTCTTTGATCTGATGATGAATCCATGAATGGCTTCTGAAGCCCTCTTACTTCTTTGATGATGGAACTGGTGGGTCTGGCACCCACCTCATATGAATTCTCTCTGGCTTCTATTAGATCAACTGGAAGGAAATCTACAGAATGTTCTGGGATAAAAACAAATTCCATGAATCTAAAAAAAAAAAGATAGAAGAACAATGCATCTCAGCTTTGGAAGTCCCTTGAAGTTGAATCCCTAGTGGGTATCAAGAATCTTGATGGATTCTCTCAAACCAGTGAAGCTCTCTTTGAAACATGGGAATCCTTTGATCATCCTGGGATGAAGTGAAGAATTGAGGATTTGAATTGCAACCAAAGGACCGACAGATGAAGAAGCACTGGAATGTGCTGTAGCAGTAATTACAAGAGTGAAAGTTGAGATGAAGTGAATTAGGAACTAGGAACAAAAAGGAGTGTATGAGAGAATGAGAAAGGTCCTCACTGCTAGACAGGACTTGAGATGAGTGACAACTGGTTATCTTTTGAAGCTTGAGGATGTTGATGGGTTGAGGACAATGAGAGGGATTGAGAGGAAGAATGGAAGTGATGAATTGAGGATGATGAATTTAATTGAAGACAAGGAGGTCAAGCAAGAGCTGATAGGATAGATCGAGGATGATGGGATGATGAGTTGTTGAGGATAATGAGTTGAATAGTTGAATTGAGGATGAGGAGGTTGAGCGGGATGATGAGATAGGTTGAGGACAGTAGAAGGGAGGATGAAGATGAATGATAGTGGGAGGAATAATGGGAATGATGATCAAGGGAGCGGGAGAAGGATTTGAGGGAGGAGCTGGAAGGAGGAGGAGTGTTGGATGGGGATGTCTCAATTTGAAGCGTCCTCAGCCGTTGTTTGAGCGGGAGGTTGTGTGAGGAGATCAGTCATCTCTCAACATGAAGCACCTATGAGAATCATATCCATCACTCTCAAACTTGTCAACAGGCTAGCTCAAGAACCTCATGGATCTCAACCTACTACTACCTTCTTGCAGGAAGTGGTTGGTTTGGTTGTTGGTGGAGACTTGAGGTACTCATGAACCACCCATCAAGAATGTCACCCATCCTTCAAATCATGGGTTCAAGTTTGGATGATTCTGATCTTCTGGTGCCACATTTCTAAGGTCCTTGTACTGTACCCTCATCTTCAAGTTTTTGTGCTTCTGGTGATCTGGATCACCTGAATTTTTCTTAATCGATCTCAGAGTTGTTCTGAATAATCTTACAGGTTTCAAACCAAGACTCTGCTCCCTGAACACATGATCATTCATGGCTAAACTGAAGATTGAAGGTTGGGATAGGTTGATCAAAGATGATTTTCTAAGCTTGAGAACAGATACAATTTTGAGCTTGAAAATAAATGATGATCTCATCAACCCTCTCATGTGAATTCTCAAAGAGTTCTTCAAATTCTTCAACTTGAGTAGATCTTGATTTGATCCTCCTCCTGAAAAAAAAAAAAAAGAAAACCAATCACTCAAGATTTGTGATGATAGCCATGACTCCAAGGTTGTGAAGACAAGACTGAGGATCTAAACCAGCAAGAGTTCCTCAACCTCATCATCCTTATTTATGTTCCTCCTCATACATATCTTGGCTCTAAAAAAAGTTGTTACCCCAATCATGATTTTGAGGATTGTGGATGGTGTGGTTGGGGTTGGCAACAGAACTCACTTGATGGCTGTCAGATTGGTCAAGCAAGTTTTAAAGTTTCCCAAGATGCTTTGAGCCATGATTTGATCCTAGGAGGGCTGCTTGCCATTCCTCAGATTGCCTAGGTTGATGGCTGAGACCCAGGTGGGAAAACAGCCTTCAGGGTGATCCTAAAACTTTTTCTAGTCTATCTTTTATATTTCATTGAAGATCAACACATCTCAAGCTCAGTCTGTTTCAAATCCTTGGGCTTTATCTGCTAGATCCAGTGTTCAGACAATACATTCAGTCATACGTAGCATTTTCAAGGTGCAGATCCAGCCACTCAGAGAACTCATACAAACATTTCTTACCATCAGTTCTTAAATCCTATATGTATGGTGGGTAGACAGAAATAATAGGACTGATTGACCTGAAACAGTCAATTTATGGTCAGACATATGTTTCAAGCTAAACGCATTGTTCAAAAAAAAAAAAAAAAAAAAAGCAGGTGTTTAGATTTATTCATGAGATTAGATAATTTAACATCTGTCATTTAATTATACAACAAGTGGAATTTCAAAATTAAAAAAAAAAAAAAAAAAAAAAAATTAAAAGAAAAAAAAGAAAAAAAAATCAAATTATAATTTTTTTTTTTTTTAAAAAAAAAAAAAAAAAAAATCTTCAAAAGCACAAAACACTCAAAAAAAAAAACGTGATGGAGGGAAAAAAAAAAAGAAAAAAACTTGGAGGATTATGTACCATTGATACTCTTTCTTCTCTGTAGGGGTGTTAGGAAGGATCAAGATGAATTTTTTTTTTTTTTTTTTTTCATGAAAAAAAAAAAAAAAAAAAAAATTGGAAGGTTTCTAAAAAATAATTCAAACTACTTTTGATCGATGTTGATTCTTCAGTGGCTTAGTCAGATGGGGATGATAATTTTGAGAGAGTTTAGTTGAAAAGTCATGAAAACTTTGAAAAAAAAAAAAATAAAATAAATAAAATAATAATAATAATAATAATATAAAGATTGTTCCTTCAAGGTCCTCTATGCATCTGATGATCATATCCTTCGATTCTTATACTTTCTGTCACCTTTGAAGTGTCTGGAGCTACTTGAGGTTATCTCACTCAACCTGAGAGGTTAAATTTGGTTTGGGCATCTTTCGATCGGTTAGAAATCCATTCCAACGATTGCGATTTTTAACATCCTTGGTGGGTTTGATCATCTTGATCTTCTCAAACAACCCATTTCACTTTTAAGACTAATAAGTATGTCAAAAGGAGATCCCATGAGTCACGATCAAAGCTCAAGAATAAGATTTCAAATAGTTTACTTACTAGGTGTTTTTTTTTTTTTTTCTTCTTTTTCTTTTTTCTTTTTTTCTTTTTTTTTTTTTTTTTTGAATCAATCAATCAAGTCTTGAAATCTTGAGATCAAAAAATTGAAGACGGTGGCAACGTTCCGATCGGTCAACTGGACTGGGCACCAGGTCAACACCAGAAACAAGGCACCCAGAGCTTCATCTAAGACGGTGGCAATGTTTCGATCCCTCAACTGGAGTGGGCACCAGGTCAACACCAGAATCAAGGCACCCAGAGCTTCATCTACATGTTTTGAAGTACTTGGGTGTGGTTGCTTTGACAAACAGTCCCACAACTTTTGTCTACCCACCGTATGTATGTATGTACATACATGTATTCAATTGCCCCCCTCCTTCTTTATAAGTTTCGATCTTGGCTCAGCTCATCAATCGTGAGAGGCTATGTTTAAAAAAAACCTGTTATCGCCCAACCATCTCATCACGTGAATTGAAAAATGATCAGACATTTTTTTTTTTTTTTACTTGGGAAAGAACTTGAAACATGTATGTGAGAAGACAGAAGTGCTGGGATGGGTCTAACATCATTCCAAGAACAAATGAATCAAATTGGCTATTTATTTTTTGGATGGGGAGGGGGATTCTATTCTCTATAAGCTGCATCGAATCTATGGATAGAAGACATCAAATCTGTTGAACAAGAATACAGTCATCAACTGGATACAGGATACAGTCATCAACTGGATACAGGATACTGTCATCAACTGGATACAGGATACTGTCATCAACTGAATACCAAGCCATGCGAGGGAAAGAGACGCTAGGCAAAGAAGAGAGAAAGAGAAATGTGGGGAGAGAGCGATTGGAGCAAGCTATGCTGCTGCAACAAAAACGAAATCAAACAGTCGAAGAGAAAACCAAACGATGAGGTGGTACCCCCGTGCAGCGGGACGACGAGCTCCTCTCACTTGAATTGAACCGGTTGATCAGGTTGACCTTTCGACAATAGGACGACGGCATACTTCCCACTGATCTTCCAACCTGGCTCCTCCTTATCGAGACGCGCCGCATCGGCATCCGTGATGCCGACGACGACGTCAGACTTGATCGTTCGAAGGGACGCCACCGGTGGTGCACCCGACTCTGAAGCTAACGGTCCGATGGCCACGTCGAACTGAGTTGCAGGAGGCGCATGACAATCGTAAGTCAATTTTCGGTGGTTAAGGTCCCCCTTGAAGAGTACCAAGTCGGACTCCGAGAGGTGTAGGAAAAGGTCGGGTGCTTCATTCTTCAGGTCCCAGACTGGTTGATGGAGAGAGATCAATCGGGATTAGCTTTCGCATTCTAGCACGATCGTCAACATCGCTTTAGGCATCAACCCTACGCACACGTGTAGCCCGTGCACCAAAAGGGGTGCTGCTCATAGATCCATTTACCCTCCTTTTCGTATTGCTAAGAACGGATGAGACGATTCATTCAGTGCCAGCGTTGATTCGTCAACTTGAGAAGACTGGTCATGGGAGCAGGTGTGGGCTATAAGCTGACCTTCCATCGTTCACCCAGTCGTTTTAAGCTAGCCAACTCATCTTCAGATCTTCCATTGAAGAGGTGACCATAGACCATCGAGTTCAATAGCCAATTCCAATCCTTTCGAGTGACATCAGAGACTGTTGGAGTGAATCGAGGGTCCGGGACACTAGGTTAGTAAAAAGAGTCTTGATTGGAGTGAAGATTGATCGAAGAGAACCAACCAAACCAAGCAAAGCGCTTCCCGTGGAACCTGACTTCGTTCACGAGACCAGACTGGATGAGGAAATCGGCGTAAACACAGTCGCAGTATAATTCGAATCCAGCGTTATCGAGAACAAAGTCAATCCTTCCACCCTTGAGTTGGGAGACATGCTCCCAGAGTTTCACGAGATCGTTCCCGAGTATGTTTTTCTCGGTATCGGCCAGATGAGCGCCACCGGTCGATTGAAGATTCTTGATGTCTTCCTCGGTCATCTGTCGGAATCGGGGATGATCAGAAGGATTGATACTCTAGTCGAGGGGGGGGGGGGGGGGGGGCATATACATACATTGATCAAGAGCGAGAGATCGGTTGCGTTTCCCCAGAGACAAACTTGGGTCAATTCCATAAACAAGAGTTTGAGTTGCTCCTGCTTGGCTTGACCATCCTCTTGGATCATCTTGGGACGATCGGCGAATCGGGTGGAGAGTTCGAAGACGGCATCACCAGACCTGGAGAAGGTATCCGACTTTTGACGAAAGAAGACATCACTGTGAAGACGATCGAGGTGGGGAGGGGTGGTTAGTAGGACTGATGAGAGGACGTCGTGTAGTCTGGGATCGGAGGGTGAGATGAGGGATGATGAGGACTGAACTAGGCACCCCAGTACTTGGAGACACTGAAGCATTCGTGTAATCTACGATACTTGTAAGCTTCTGCAAATAACCAAGGGGCGTTCATGAAGTCCTTTCCGCGAAAGTATCTGGCGATCTCCTTATTCCACAAGGGGATATCGCCCTCACCATCGTCGACGATCGGGCGTAATTTGGCCTGAGAGCAAGCGAGGGAGAGAGAGGGGGGAGATGGATGAGTTGGGAGGATGAGGATGAGGATGAAGAATCGAACGGACGTTCTGGTTGAGGTCATCCATGAGATCCTCCATGCGTTCGATACAAGCGACCAAGTCGATGATCCGGTCCTCCTCACTCTCTTGATTTAAGGTTTGGATGGTATCCTCGATCGCCTTACCGAGGATGGTAGGTAGACGCTTTCCCATGGTAGCATGAGCGAAGGAGTACTCTGTGTGGGGTGGGTGATCGAATGGGTTAGGATGATGGAGGTGGATGAGATAGGGGTAGTTGGAGACTGACCATGATAACCTCTGTAAGCGGGCCAGGGAGGGTTATTGGGATCGACGCGAGATGGAGTACGGGGGAACTGTGGAGGGAGGAGAGTGAGCTAGTGAGCTGATGGGATGGGATGGGATGGGATGGGATGGGATGGGATGGGATGGGGGAGATGGTCGAAGGAGGGGGAAGAGAGGAGTGTAGAAGGAGTGAGAAGATGGGTGACAAGCCAGACTGACTTGAGTGTGACCGAAACCAGCCTGTTTTGGGGGTAATGAGCCCAGGTTGAGGAGCGTCCTCTGGGGTGCGCTAGGATTGAGATCGGACATGATGATGAAGATGAAGATGAAGATGAAGAGGAAGAGGAAGATGAAGAGGAAGAGGAAGATGAAGAGGAAGATGAAGAGGAAGATGAAGAGGAAGATGAAGAGGAAGAGGAAGATGAAGAGCAAGTTGGGTTGGGGAGTTGTTGAAATCTTGAAGTGACTATGACGAGTCGATCGTCAGTAACTTATTCCGATCGACTGCTGCAAGCCTGTCCATCTCATCTCTGCACCCGTTCGACTAGACTACAGTCTATACAGTTTATAACAGGCTTGCTCATACTCAAACTCAATCTCACTCCGGCATGAGTAGGTATGTATCTCATCTCTTCTAAGTATGGATGGATCGATGTACGCCGCTGGATCAAGCAAGCTAGGCGCCCACCCCACGGGGCACTGCCTCCATCGATCTTCATCCTTCGCAATCATTCATCAGCGCCTTCCTATTCCGGTCATCCCCCTTACCCCTTACCCCTTCCCCCCCCCCCCCCTTGGCCATCAAGCCTGGCCGTCCATTCGGGCTATCGCCGCTCCGGGTAAGAATCATCCCTTTCGAGTCAAAGCTATCTCCTTCTCTCCGAGCACCGTAAGATTGATATTCATGTACCATCTACTCATCCAGAGTTTATACTATCCATCGACCTTGCATTCATGAACGGCTGAACACCGAAGGCTAAGCTAATCACTCTTTACACTACAATCAACCTATCGGTTGTCGGCATCGACTTCCTTACATGCTCCAACAATTCATTAGTAAGGTGGGCATCGTATCCAACGATCCCACGACAACAGTTCGGGAGCCCCTTCCAACTCACCATACACCTATTTTGTCAAGCATGGCCACCTTGGGTTTGGGTCGCTTGAACCAAGAAATCAACCGCAACCTAGCCTTGACATACGATGATGGTCAACATGTCTTCAAATCAAATCATCAGGCCAGTGAATACCGATCGTACCACCCCCTGAGATGGCTCAAGCATTCGAATCAAGTAGACGTTCATCGGATACTAGACTCCTGAACAACCTTGCAACCTTGACCCAAGGGTGGATTCAAGTACTGAGAACTTGATGAGGCTCACCACGATCAGCCTTGGTCTAATCACATCCAGAGAGGTGATTCCAATTAAAAGGCTAAAGGACATGAAGAAATCCTGTGGTGTAGCATACATCATCCCGATTGGGATTTGGAGCTAAGTTCATGATCCATGGTAGATCTATCTTTGAGTCAACTTCCTGTTTGAATTCCAAGGCTTTGGTCAGGTGGAGTTTGGGATCGGTCTCTATCATCTCTAGGGAGGGACTGCTTGTAAGCTCATCCAGGCTTCTCCAAGTTGGAGTGAAAGTCTTGATAACAGGCTCGATAGTTGAGTGGCATGAAGCAGAGAACGCATGGATTATCGTCAAGGTCTGATGGTCAGCAGCCACTTATCATTCAGGACCCATTCAGTCTTCGAGTGGATCGATAGACAATTACAGTTATCTATTAGCAGTGGCTTGGCGCGTTAGAAACCATTAAAAACTCCGTTCGAGGGTACTGAGCAGTCCTACCGCGCTTGTAAAAGAAGCTCCTGTGGGTGAATTCCTCAATCCAAACTTGACCTTGAAAGCCGGGTGGCTTGCTTTAATTCTAGGTTCAAGTCCAAGTTCAGTAGGTCGGTCCAATCACTTGATCTCAAGACAACCAACAACCCAACTCAAGAGGGCCCTAATGCTAGCAAGACTCAGAGCTTTGGATAGACCAACCAAGATGAGATGGTAGCAGTAGAGGATGAGGTGAAGTAGTAGACCCACCAAAGTCAGGTGACTCTAAATGAATGATGGATGATTTTGAAAATAGCTTGCTGGCATTCACTTGAAGGGAAAGTTTATATAACTACTATCTTGAAGAAAGTAGTGGTAAACTAAGGTCGTTTTGGATTTCCTGACCTTCATCACAATGACAAGTCTGAACAAGAACTTTTGTTTGAAATTAGTCATTAGTTTCTTAGTGACTTGAAATACTACTCTTTTCAAAGGCCAAGGTTGATTCTTAATCTGAGATCGATAGGCTTTTGGAAGGTCATTCACACTCAGAATCAATTCTTGGTTAGCTGTCACACAACCACCCCACGTACTATAGGGCAATTCTTAGATGATTGTGAGCGCAAAGGAATGCTGAGTGCAAGGGCAAGTGCGAGTAGCAAGAATCAGTTGCAAAGTGCAAACTTGGTTATGCCACTCAACAAACGGCAAGAGGAATGGAATGTGTTCCGAGGAAGGAAACTCAACCTGAGTCCAATGTGATAACTAGGTTGTAGCAAATGCAAGAACGTATGAAATTAACTAACTGAGGAGACAATCATCAGGCAAGGAGAGATAGTCCTTATAAGGTAATCCAAAGTGACTAGATACAACCTGGTGATGAGCTAACTACAGTTGAAGCGGTGAGGCAATGAATGACAGGAACAGGATAGGAAATGAAGCAGTGGTATAGATCCGAGGTCTTAGCGTAAGTGCAAGACAATAGAATCTGAGCGTACAATTGCATGACAAATTGGGAGAGGAGCAAGTGACGTTGAAGGTAATGCAAATGAGAGGTAATAGTGTATGCAGGGTAGGGACTAGTCCAATTGCAAACTATACAGTAGTGATGGCTTAGTTAGACATAGATGCAAACTAACAAACAATGCATGACCAAAGATGGAAGTCCGAGGCTGTTGATTGGCCAGGGAAGGAGATTGGATCTCATAATGGATGGCCAACCGGTATGGGGTTCACCGCAAAGTTTGCAAGTATATACTGAGTTGGTTGCCAAGATTGGAAGGTCAGCGCAAGCCAGAGGAAATAGCGGATTGCACCATTGATGTTGTGCTTTTATTTGTGTCACGCTTTTAGACTGAGGTAGATGGTACTGAGGAGAGGACATGTCAAAGTGATGAAGACAATAATCCTTGAGTGCAAAGCGTGACAGTTGCCCGGGTATAAAGATGCAAGCTCCTGCAAGCGTTCAGATAAATTTTCCCATTGATTTCAAGTCATTAATTATTACTGTATACCCTTATACATTAGTTAATTTATTACCCAATAGATTTATAATTTTTATAAAATGTTGTCATTGTCCTCCCACCGTTGCCAAAACTGTATTTGCCGCAACAAGCAATGTATTCCTAGTACTTCCGTCCAAGGTCTTTGAGGCAAGTGCAAGCAATGTCGCCTTTGCAAGGTGGCATGCAACTTCCCTATAAATGCTGAGTCAACTGTTGAGGGTCCTTCAGAATCATCAAGGGAGATGCAAAGTTGTAGGTCCGCGCCAAGGGTTAATTACAAGATACCACCGTTGCCAGAGATCAAATACTTAAGGACTCGAGTTCCTGGTGAGTACTAATCTGGACTGACTAATGATCATGAAATAGTAACTAATTGTTTGCTTGTTTGCTAGTGTTGCTCGTTTCCAAAGACATACTACCAACACACCACCACCACCACCACCACCTTACTGGGGACCACTGACTGAACTGCTGGGGGTCCAGATGAATGCCAAGGTGCGAGGCAAAGTGTCTGGTGCGGACCCGGTAGGAATTATAACTGAGGAAGCAAGGGAGGAGGAAGGAAATGAAGCGGAGGGAGAAGCAGGAAATGGAGGGAATGGAGATGGAGAGAACAAAAATGAAGCGGATGAAGTAGAAGGAGGAAATGAAGGAGATGGAAGGGATGGAGTGGATGGGACAGAAGGAATGGAGGGCCGAGGCAAAGCGGATCCAGTGCAAGTCGTAGGGCCAATCAAAATGGATGCAAGGTGCCTGACAGACAATATTGGAGAGGGCACGTTGGGTGGCCAAAGGAAGAGAGCGTATGAAGAGCTCTTGGAGGAAGGCGGATGGAATTCTCGGCCAAAGCAAGCGTGGATTGCGAGACGCAAGGAGATTTTTGAGAGGCACATCTTAACGGAAGTGCTGGTTCTCCAAAGAATTTCCGCATTGATCAACAATGAAGACCTGGATACTTTTTGATCCATGGTTGCGGAATTGACGGCAAATTGGGAGGATGCGGAGAAAGAAATAAAAGAAACTTTGTAATTAAAATATATATTTTCTCTTTTTTTTTATTTATAAATAGAAATATATATATATATATATATTTTAATAATAAGGAATGAAGTTTTTCTTTAGTAGAAGTGAAAGGAAAATGAGAAAAAGAATAACATGGTGAGATGGAGGAATTAACTGATGGAATGATGTTGTGAAATAAAATGGGGTTAAATGGGATGGAATATGGAATGGAATGGGATTGGATGAGAGAGAATGCAAGATGAAATGGGATTGAATAAGATAAAATGTGGAATAGAATGGAATGGGATTGTATGGGATGAAATGTGGAATGGAATGGAATGGGATTGGATGGGAAAGAATCATGATTGTTGAGGTTTGCAAGGGTAGCTTGCATGGAAGTCTTGAATCAGATTGGGTGAATTGCAAAGGTGATGGGCTGGTTCCCACAAGTTGCAATCTTTGTTGGACTGGAAGCCAGACCATTTGACGAGGTATTGAATTTTTCCTTTGCATAACCTGGAATCCAGAATACGTCTTACTTCCCACTCTTGATGATTGAGGACAGTGACCGGTTCAGGAGGGGGATGAGTCTTGCCTGGGTATAGGACTCGAGCTAGCTCTAGGAGAGACACATGAAAGACCGGGTGGATACCTTGCCATTTCGCAGTTAAAGTAAGTTTAAAGGCGTTAGGGGAGATGACTGATTCTACTTTAAAGGGGCCAAGCTTTCTTTTGGAGAGTTTGCAAGTGGGGCAAGTGCTGCAAATGTTGCAAGCATTGAGCCATACTTGATCTCCTACTGCAAAGGTTGGAGCCAAAGTTCAAGATTGGTCTGCTTGCTCCTTATAGCGCTGGTTTGCTCCTTCGAGGTTGGTTCAAAGTTGCGATTGAAGGGATTGAATTTGTTCAAGGTAATTGGTAGCAGGTTGATAAGGTGCTATGTGAAGGGAAGAGAAAGTCGGGTTTCTACCATAAAGAGTTTGGAAGGGCAACTGTTTGGTGGAGGAATGAGTGGAGTTGTTGTAGGCAAATTCGGCTAGTGTGAGCCATTGCAACCAGTCGTCTTGTTGATAGGCAACATACATTCAAAGATATTGTTTGAGAATCTGATTGACTTGCTTGGTTTGCCCATCCGTTTCCGGGTGGTAAGCTGTTGATAAATTGCAAGTGATCTTCAAATGTTGGCATAGAAAGGTCCAGAAGCTTGAGACAAACAGAGATCCACAATCACTAACTATAATATCAGGGAGGCCATGTTTCAAAAATACATATTCTATGAACAAGTTAGCTAAGTCTTCTGAAGAGGCCGTCACATTACTTCGTAAAAATAAAGCCATCTTTGAGAAGCAAGCTACTATTACTAGAATAGCATCATATCCACTAGAAGAAGGTAATTAAGAGATGAAATCCATAGACAGCGAGTGCCAAGGACAAGGCGGAATTGGAAGTGGCTGGAGCAGCCCTTACTTCCGGTGTTTTGAGGACTTGTTACGATTGCAATCATAGCACGCGCTAACATAGTCTTTTACTTATTTGGTCATACCAGGCCAGTAGAAGTCTTGTGCAATCAATTGGTAGGTTTTATCCTGCCCATGATGACCAGCAAGCGGAGAATCGTGCCGTGACTCAAAGATATCTAACTTAATGCAAGAATTATCTGGTATTACTATACGATTATAATAAACTAAAAAGTCATTATCATCAATACTGTAACTACTATCTAATAAGTTTGCACTTTTGTGAAGTTTGATGCACTTGGAGTCGTTGCTTTGAGCTTGTCGGAGTTCGGAAGCCAAATCTTGTAAGCAAGCGATGATTGAACTGAGCTGGGCAGATTGGGTTGAGAAGAGTGTCCTAACGTTTTCAGGGTTGTTTTTGGCAAAGGTGCCCCCCCCCCTGGGTAAACGTCGTCCCAACGTGATAAAGCATCAGGAACTACCGCTTGTTTCCCAGGATGGTACGTAATTGTAAAGTGGAACTTGGAGAGGTATTTGGCCCATTGCGCCCGTCTACGTGTGAGGACTTTTGAGCTCATGAAATACTTCAAAGAATTATGATCAGTTAAAACCTCAAAGGATTCCCTAAGGCTCAAAAGGTATGAACGCCATTTTTTCAAGCAATAAACGATTGCAAGAAGTTCCTTGTCATGAATCTCATAGTTAAGCTCTGCAGCAAGCAACTTGCAAGACTCAAAATCTACGGGATGAAAGAGTGAAGTGGAAGAAGAAAACTGCAAGATTACTCCTGCAATCGCATAGTTGCTTGCGTCTGTTTCGACAATAGTGCAAGCTAGCTCATTGAAGTGAGCAAGTATTGGAGCAGTGGTGAACGCTTTCTTCAGAGCTTCAAACTCCAAAGCAGCTTGTTTGGTAAAAACAAAAGGAGTGTCTTTTTAAAGAAGGTTAGTAAGATTCAAGGTTTTTTTGGTGTAACGCGCAATAAACCTTCTATAGAAATTACTGAAACCAAGGAAAACTTGAAGTTATTTAACCAAAGAAGGTGGGGGCCAGTCCAATATGCGTTCGCTCTTGTCTGGGTCCATCAATAGTCCTTGCTGCGAGACTATGACACCTAGAAAATGAAGAGAAGAGGAATGGAACTTGCACTTAGAGGCTTTTGCAAACAGGTCATTCTTGCGAAGTCGCTGTAGCACCTCTCGCACATGTGCAATGTGATCTTCAAGTTTCCTCGAGTAGACTAGTATATCATCAAGATATACCACAAGGTATTTACCTACGAGATTGGAAAAAATGTTGTTGAAAAAATTTTGAAAATTGGAAGGAGCGTTACACAGGCCAAAAGGCATGACGGTATACTCATAACTTCCAAACCGGGTTCTCATTGCAGTTAAACACTCATGACCTTCCTTAATGCAAATTAGGTTATAAGCACCTCGAAGGTCTAACTTTGAGAAATAAGTAGCTCCATGGAAGAGGGTGAGGAGATTTGACATAGGCGGTAATGAATAGGCATTCTTCCGGGTTACCTGGTTCAGTTTCCTGTAGTCAACACAAAGGAAAAGTCCTCCATCCTTCTTTGGAACAAACAGGACAGGTGAACCGGTATTCAAATTGCTTGATTGAAGAAATCCTTTTGCTACATTTTTGGCAATGTAGTCTTGAAGCGCAATTGATTCTTGCGTTGAGAGAGAGTAAACTGGTCCTGGTGCCGGAGGTGGGCCAGTAAGTTTGATCTTGTGATTGTAAGGACGGGATGGAGGCAGTTTATCTGCTTTTGCAGCTGAAAAGACATCAGCAAAGTCATGATAAACCAAAGGTAAAGACTTGAATGATTTCTAAATCTTCAATCACGTCATCTTTGAGCACTGGGTTTGAGGTGCTTGCATGGTGTGAGAGGATTAGGGAGCTCAAAATACACCGTTTGGTTGGTGTCTGTTCCTCTTCAAAGTAACAGGAAAGAGGTAAGCTGGATAGGTAAGCAATAACTCCTAAATCTGAAGAGGGAATTTGGGAATGAAGGTCAGGATATTGAAAATCTCCTGGCGGAAAAGTGTCATCCAACTCAATGACAGTGTCAGGTAGGCTGTTTAATTCCTGATTGATGGAAAGGTTAGCGTTCTGGGGGTGCAAGGTTTGAAGGTTAATTACTCCTTCTTGCCAATTCACATCCGGATTCCAGTAAACTAGATAATCATGGCATAGAATGGTATCATCCATTCCGGGTATAGCCAAGACAAATAAATCCCATTTGAAGCTGGCGAAATTGTAGAATGCAAAGGTCCATTTTGCCTTTTGGGAAACCCAATAAGACGGTTCAGTCGCATTAGTTACTAAATAGATAGGAAATTTATCTATCTCGGAACGCGTAAGATTTTGGGAAGTGGCAAAAGATTCACTGATGAAGGAATCATTAGTGCCGGAATCAAGTAATACTTGATAAGGAGTGTTGTTGGAATGGAATAGGATAAATCTTGAACTCGGAGCACCTAGTGACTTGCAAGTGAAAAGATTTACTCGCGGTGATTTAGATAATGTGTAGTTTTCCTTGCAAGTATCAGAAAAACTAAAAGCTAATTTTTTGACTGCTTAGCCGCTTCACGCGCTAACCGCTTTGCACAGCTGTCAACATCATGTTTCCCTCCACAATACATACACAGCCCGTTCTTTTCCCTTTGCAGCCGTTCCTCGTTTTGAAGCATCCCAGTTCCTTTGTCCAAGAAATTTGGAGTTTTGGCAACGGCTTTCCCTTTTGAGTTGGAGTTCAAAGTTGGGGTTGGTTTGGATGGTTTTGGGTTCCTTGTGTTTTGCTTCAAGGAGTCATCCACCCTTGAAGCCAAGGTGGACGGTCCATGGTCCTTTTGCCAAGAGCGATTCTTGTCATGATAGCCATTATCAAGCTCAATCACTCAATCGATTAGCTGCTGAAGCAAGGTTGTCTTATGACCTCCAACTGCAAGCTGTTTGATTAAGCGTGCCGGTAAACCCTTTTGGAAATGGAATAGAAGAGCGGCCTTGTTCCACTGGATGCAAGACTGCAAGGTTCAAAAATGAGAAATATAAACGGAAGCTCTACTATTCTCCTTCATAACTAAACTATTAAGTTTGTATTTGGCATTTCAAACTTCATTGGGATTGCCAAACAGGGTGAACAGTTGTTTCTCAAACCTGTCCCAGTTGTTGAGAATACAAGTGGGACTGTCGTTGGACAAAATTTCAAGGTACAGTTCAAACCACTGCAAGGCTCTACCTCCTAAGAAGGACAAAGCATACATAACTTTATGTCTATCGGAAGGGAAATTGTTGGAGTCGTTTGAAAAGATGATTTTACAAGACTGCAGGTAGGATCTAAGCTTATGAGGGTGTTCTCCCGTAAAGTGATTGGGTTGTTTCATGCCCGGAGTGCGGAAGCTAGGAGTGCTTGGACTAGATCGCTGGGCACCATGAGTGAGGGCCTGGATCAATGTTGAAAGCCGGGTTGGAGCATTGGGCTTGGGAGCCGTAGTGCAAACCCCTGGTCTACCACAAGTCAAGGTTTCATTGGAAGAATGGTTGGAGTCTGCGAATTCCACAAGAGGGTCCGTTGGATCATCCCGTGGAGGAGCCCAAGGATCATCAAGGGGTTCAATAGATGGCAATTTAGAAGGAGGAACTGGATCTAAGGGTTGTTGGGCCCAAGGAGCGCTGGTTCTCCGTACCTGATGGATCTCATCATTGTAAGGGGAAAGGGAAGCGTTCCCGGTTGAGCAAGTACATGACATCAAAAAGAAGAAGTCTACTATAGGTTGGCAGGCTACAATAGATGAGTTGAGTTAGTTAATTTACTGTCACACAACCACCCCACGTACTATAGGGCAATTCTTAGATGATTGTGAGCGCGAAGGAATGCCAAGTGCAAGGGCAAGTGCAAATAGCAAGACTCAGTTGCAAATTGCAAACTTGGTTATGCCACTCAACAAATGGCAAGGGGGATGGAATGTGTTCCAAAGAAGGAAACTCAACCTGAGTCCAATGTGATAACTAGGTTGTAGCAAATGCAAGAACGTATGAAATTAACTAACTGAGGAGACAATCATCAGGCAAGGAGAGATAGTCCTTATAAGGTAATCCAAAGTGACTAGATACAACCTGGTGATGAGCTAACTACAGTTGAAGCGGTGAGGCAATGAATGACAGGAACGGGATAGGAAATGAAGCAGTGGTATAGATCCAAGGTCTTAGCGTAAGTGCAAGACAATAGAATCTGAGCGTACAATTGCATGACAAATTGGGACAGGAGCGAGTGACATTGAAGGTAATGCAAATGAGAGGTAATAGTGTATGCAGGGTAGGGACTAGTCCAATTGCAAACTATACAGTAGTGATGGCTTAGTTAGACGTAGATGCAAACTAACAAACAATGCATGACCAAAGATGGAATTCCAAGGCTGTTGATTGGCCAGGGAAGGAGATTGGATCTAATAATGGATGGCCGACCGGTATGGGGTTAACCGCGAAGTTTGCAAGTATATACTGAGTTGGTCGCCGAGATTGGAAGGTCAGCGCAAGCCAGAGGAAATAGCGGATTGCACCATTGATGTTGTGCTTTTATTTGTGTCACGCTTTTAGAATGAGGTAGATGGTACTGAGGAGAGGACATGTTGAAGTGGTGAAGACAATAATCTTTGGGTGCAAAGCGTGAAATTAGCATTCACCAATCCATCCATCAAGCATTTTGTGAATTTCCTTGGTTGGGTTTTCTCAAATCTAAACACATCTTAAGGGATTTATAGAGCTATTCAACCAGGAGGCATCAAGGATTGATTTTCCCATGGGGATCTGGTCAGAAAAAAAAAAGAAAAAACCCTTCTTGTTGGCGGGGGTTTTTTTTTGTTTTTCTCTTCCTTTTATATAAGCTTCCTGAGTGAAAGATAAGGCTTTTCAAGTTTCAAGAATGGGTGCTCAATAATCTAGGTCTTTTTATGGAACGGTTATCCAAGGACACCTAAATATTACTCAAACCATCAACAACCAAGGTTTGACTGGTTCTTGATTCCCTTCCAACTTACTTCTGGTTCAACAATAATCTGGAATTGGATAGGTAGGTGATTGAGTGGATCAAGCACACACCATGCTGCACAACCTCTATAAGGATAGATAGCTCCTCATCCATAGAAACATCATTCATCAGGGGATTCTCTGGGCTGGCTACCCCGGGGGTGGTTCTGAGCCTCTCTCTCTGCTTTCAAGGTAAGTGCAGTGTGGAAAGAGATTGTGTGTTTGGTAAAATTCTCTGCAACAATCTTGCTCCAAGTTCCAGAAAGTCCACTAGCCCTTGAGTCACACTTCTGTACCTCTGCAATTCTTAATCAAACTCTACTTCTGTACCCAAGCTGGAAATCACTAAATCTAACTTGTGATGAAATAATAGTAAATAAATAAGACAGACTCCCCAAAGAGCTCTGAACTTGAACAATTTCCCTAAATATGACCTCTGAGAACTCTTGCTGTTAATTACACTCCAAAGTAACAGAATGGAAGAATCTAACTATAATTTTCCGTTTTATAATCTTTGATAATGATGTGATATATAATGATCTCCCCTCATCATAATGTCCCCCTCCCATCCTCTCCAACAAAAGAAAAGCTTCCTTATATATATAAAAAATAACAAAAGAATGCAAACCACAAATGAAAGACCCTTATTGTTTCTGTGCATCCTGCACTGACCCCCCTTAGCTACTCCAAAAAAGGAATGTAAACTGCTAATCAAAGACTCCTTTTCTCACCCCCTCTGTGCCTTTGCACTGATCCTCCTTACCAATAGTCCAATCCTTACCCAATCCAATGATTTTCAGTAGTCTTGATGATCCTGTTTCCAATTCCCCCTAACAGTTGAGTTGCACCAATGCATAACTAATGACAGATCCTTGTCAATCTTCCCTAGTGGATCACTCCCAATCCCGCATGTGGCATAACTACAAATCCCCAACAACCCTCATGCCACCTCCTCAACTTTAGCATTCATCTCCCCACATCTCTGCAACCTCAGTGCATATCCCATATTGGCCTAATCCATACTACTTAGCTTTGATCACTTGCTTCTGCATTAGTAAACCCACAGCCGCGGAGGGAAAGTTATGTTCAACCACACTTGATGTCTGAAAAAGGCAAAAAGTCTGATCCATTCTTGTCATTATGCCCACAAAAAGCGTGTGCTGCACCAATGCCAAGCTCTTAGCTAATTTACTCCAGAATCAACAGTCCTCCAACAGGCTTCTCTGAGCCTATTGTGCTGCAGACTTCCAACCACTGCTGAGCCACTCCAAGTCAAACGTCAAGTGCTGAGCCTACTTGCCTCCGTGTCTATAAATAACTACCACAACGGGGAGTTACAGGTACATGAGGCAATCACCATGTTTAGGAAAATTTTGAAGCAAGCCAAGAGAATGATTTGTTTTTAGTATAGATTCTTATGAGCAGGCTAAACAAGATTAAGAGTAGGCTTAGATTGGTGAGTTATGGATAGTTCTAGCTGCTTTACTTGTAGGAAATATTGCAGGGGTTCCCTACATCTTTATTTATATTTTCTGGTTGTAAAAAAACAAACAAAAAAAAAGCATGAAACATGAAACATGAAACATGAGACATGAAACATGCTTGGAAAATTCATGCCATCTTTGGAAGCTGAGATTGTAAGAATTGAATGATTGGACTAGTGAAAAATGAATTTGTTGGCTGTTTCTGAGAACAATTCTGAGGCCTCATATGATAAAATTAAGACCAGTCAAGGGACCAGTGAAGTTATTCAAGGTGATCAGGAGATTATGTTGTTGAGTCTGATGGATCTGGAGACAGGCTAGAGGAGGAACTCTGTTGAGATTAATTGAAGAAAAAAAAATAATCAATTTAATTCTTGATCACACACACACACACACACACACACACACACACACACACACACACACACACACACACACCAATTTATGAAGAGTGAAATACCTCAGGGCAAAGGGGCCCCTTGTGGCCTGGTATTTCACTTGTAAAAAATTTCTAATCTTTAATTTTTGGTGAACTGGAAGAGAAAAAAGAGATGGCACAGATTGAAGATAAAGTTTTCACTAGGTCTATAATCAAAACTGTCTAGAAAAATGAACTCAATAGAATCAAAAAAACCTTGTGAGTAGAACGTTTAGATCAGGATTCAAAAGTTCCAGATCATATGATTATAAACAAGAATTGAGAAGCATAAACCTTAAGACTAAAATTCTAAAATTGTCTTTTATGAAATTTTCCAGTAGTCACATCAATTTTGAGTGAATTCTTATGGTTGGAAACAGATGTGAGATGCTTGGAAAATGGATACATTCTTGGTTATCCAATATTTTATGAATTTTATGTTTGAGATAGTGGCCTATTTCTTGATTTAGCACTAGTGGTGAAAATCTTGGAGTCATTATATTTTTTAGAATTTTGTAGGAACTGCCTCAATCCTGGTTCAATATAGTATCTTTGTAAGAGACATAAGACATGCATGGTTATCCATGCATTCTGTGGTGACTAGGAAATATGGCTTGTATGCTTAAGATGGGGGTGTGTTCCTGGGTTAGATTTTTCTGAGGATTCTCATGAGACCTTTTAACTTTTATAATGTTACAGGAACTACCTGAATTCTATTTCAATTTAGTTTTTTTTTTTCAGGGACATGAGACATTCTTGGCTATGTATGCATTTGTTGGGGGCTAAAATTCTATGGATTTATATGTTTGAAATAGTGGTTGGGTGCTTCTGAGGATTCTTCTGAGGCCTTGGGTTGTGTAGGATAGTTCCTATTATTTCTGCTTACTGCATTTCTTGTAATTTTGGTTCATTAATTTCTATGGTGCTGATATGGATATAAGTGTTGCATGTACTAATGATAAGTTATATAGTGTTTGTTGGTATATGTATTTAGGGGATGTGCAATTTATAAATCTGTGATATGTGCTTAATTTGTTCAGGCTTGAAGGCTGTGATATGTGAATTAATATGTGAATTGGTTGATAATTTTTGATTTAGATGAAGGTTTAGGTTTTCTCAAGTGATTGAGTAGTTTTTTGAGGGTTGAGGAATCCATTTTGGAAGTTATTTTGAGGATTGAAATTGCACTGTTTGTATAGAAATTGAGTCTGATTGCCAGAGTAAATTTTTGTAAAACAAAATAATTATATTTTAAAAGACCCCAAAGCCCATTAAGAGCCATTGGAAAAATTCTGTACCATTCCATCCCCTGAATATGTGAAATATCAGTTGTAATTAAGGCTTAAAATGGTGGTTTTCTGCTGTTTTTTGTTCCCCTGAGATCAAGCATTAAATTCACCCAAGTTGATTTTGTGAAATTTGGTTGATAAGATGCAATGAAAAGAAAAAAAAGAATAATAATAATTTTTTGTCCAATGGCTCAAATTTTCAACAAAAAACTCTGAAAGAACTCCAATTTCAAATCTGATCTTTTTTTATAAGGCTACTTGAGAATACTGAAGTGGTGATCTCAAGTGGCCAGGATATAATGATGACAAAACAATCTTCTAACCACACATCATTTAGTCCAAAGAGCCTCATTATACCAAAAAATTGCTATAATGACACCAAAAGGTCTCATTGGGATCATCATCCCATTTTGTTTGCAACAATGATGCCAACAGGTGGGTATCCCATGCAAGCAAGGGACAGGATGATAGGTGTCTGCCCTCCACCCCTTTGAAATGCCAGAGGGGTGGGCTGGCCCTTCTGGTAGCCCTTCCATGAAAAACTTGCAGCCTGAACTACCCTTTTTTGACATCCCAGTCAAAAGCTTTTAGCCTGTGCCACATGGTTTTAAAATCCTGGTCAAAAAAAAAAAATCATAAAAATTTCACCCAGGTTCTGAACATGTCCCAGAATTGGGTAAGGTGGTTACAGTCCTCCCTGCCATGTTCATTTCATTTCTTGTATATAAATATATTGATTCTGTTTTTTATTATTATTAAAAAACTTATTCAAGAATGTTTCAACCAGTTTTGAACCTGAACTAGACTTGGTTCAGGTGGTAGCAGTCCTCCTGCTCATTTATATATTTTTTTCTCATTTTTTCTCATTTTTTCTCATTTTTTTTTTATTCTTTTGTTAAATCTTTTTTTATTCTTTTTTTATTTTTTTGTTATTTTTTGTTATTTTTTTCTTGGGAAATGATCAATTCACAACTCAAATTAGTTTTTTACACAACTCATTTGAGTCCTCTGGCATGCCACACAACTAAATTTGAGCCATGTGGCCTCCACACAACTTGAGTGTAGTCATGCGGCCCCCACACGGTATTCTGGTGCTGTGTGGCCTACAGAATGACCACATTTGGGTTGAGTGGGGCCCTACATGGCTCCAATGTAGTTGTGTTTCCATGCCACACAACTAAGAGTCTTGTGCCCCCCCCCAAAAAAAAAGGCCAATGCTAAATTTGCAACCTTGCAACCCCCGTTCACTACCACAAATGGGTTGCATGGCACAATTTGCAACCCATTTTGGTTTGCAAACGGCAATTTGCGACTCAGGTGGGTTGTGAATGGCCATTCTTGACCCATTCTGAGTTGCAAACGGCACCACGCGAACTATTTTGGGTAGTTAATGGCAAAAAAAAATTAATTTAAGTATTTATTTCATTTTATTTTTATTTATATTTTTAATTTAATTTAATTAAGTAATTTATTTTTGATATATTTATTTATTGATTTCATTTTATTGAAATTTATTGATCAATATTTTTTTATATTTATATTTTTAATTTAATTAATTAATTTGTTTTTATTTATTTATTTCATTTTATTTATTCATATTTTTCTTTATATTCATGTTTTTTTTATATTCATATTCTTAGGGCATTATTTTTTTCACAGGTGCTACCCTTAAACTCACAGGGGTACTACATCCCCAAAACTTCCAGTATACACGGACAAATCCTTGTTTAGACAGGCATTTCAAGAACTTTTTTTGACATTTGAACACAGAAGGCCTGTAGATAGGTTTCTTCAACCCTTATGGCTAATGTTTTATAATTTTGGGACCAGTGAAACCCCTGCAAAAAATCCAGTCAAAAAATTAACAAAATCCAAAAAAAAGCTCATTTTTGGAGCTATTCTTTTGGCTTTTGGATTAAGTTTTTTTGGCAGTTTGAACTATCACAATATTTATCAATCAGCTGAAGAGCTTTCAAAAATTTTCCTGAAATTTTTTGGATGTATCCTTGGGCTCCAAAAATTAGATCAAACATAAAAACACTTCAAAATAACACATCCTTTTGAAGATTTTGTTTTCACTTCTTGAATCAATTTTTCTCTCATTTTTTTTTGGAAAAACTTAAGATTAACATCCAAAAATTGAATGAAAAATTTGGCTTAGCTTTGATTACAGGGCTTACACAACAAATTATTTAGAATAATGAAAATAATTGAAAATAAAATGTGTGGTCCACATTTTTGGTTCTAGTTTTTGTTCTGTTTTAATAAATAAAAATAAAAAATGTTATTACAAATTTTATAGAAATGATTTTGGTTGATATTATTCCACTACTATAGGTTTTATTTTCCTGCTTTATTTCCTCCTTGGGAACAAAATTTCATCACCAAGCACAAAATTCTTCTGAATAATGGTCATCCAAGCTTTGGAATCCTTGGGCACAAAGCTTTTCCACAGTAGATCCAATTTGTGGGCTGGCCAATGATCAGACTGGAACTTGAATGAGACTATATGTTTGAAATCTTTTAAAAGAATCAAGCAAATAGGAGATGATTTGGGATTAGGAGTGGGAGGAAAATTCAGAGGAAGATAAGTGCAAGGCATTAAAGAAGAAAACAGAAACACCGGAAACTTACAAGTTTCAGCAAGAAGAAATCCATGGCATGGGAACTTCATTCACATGTTTATTGCAGCTGTTCCAGAGAGGTGGCTGAGTTGCCTCCTTGCCTCTTGAAAGGTTTCACCCCAGATTTCATGCATTAATTTTGAATCTGGGAAGATTGGGTTTGTGTCCAGCTCTTTGATCATTTCTTTCCTGATTTCAATACGGTCTTCAGATTTCCATCGCAAACCAACAGCTGCTACTCTGAAACCAATACTTCAAATTCTCATACGTAAACACAACAAAGAATGCAGAATTAAGGAAAGACCACCCTGTTTAAATTCAATTATTTTCATTGTGATGAATATTTGGTGGGGTAAAAACTATTATTAAAGCTCAGCCAAATTTTTAATTCAGTTTTTGGATGTTGATCTTAAGTTTTTTCAAAAAAAATTGAGAGAAAAATTGATTCAAGAAGTGAAAAAAAATCTTGAAAAGGATATGCTATTTTGAAGTGTTTTTACGTTGGATCCAATTTTTTGAGGCCAAGGATACATCCAAAAAATCTCAAAAAAACATTTTAAAGCTCTTCAGCTGATTTATAAATATTGTGAGAGTTCAAAGTGCCAAAAAAACTTAATCCAAAAGCCAAAGGAATAGCTCCAAAAATAATTTTTTTCTTTTTTTTTCTTTGGATTTTGTTAATTTTTTGAATGCATTTTTGAAGGGGTTTCACTGGTCCCAAAATTATAAAACATTATCCATAACGGTTGAAGACACCTATCTACAGGCCTGCTTTGTTAGAATGTCAAAAAAAAGTTCTTGAAACACCGGTGTAAACAAGGATTTGTCCGTGTATACTGGACCTTGTGGGGACGTAGTACCCCCGTGAGTTTAAGGGTAGCACCCGTGAAAAAAATAATGCCCTTCATTTATTAAAAAAAAAACACCAAAAAATGGAAAAAAATGAAAAAATACAAGTAATTTCAACTTGAAAAGCCCTAAAGTAAAAATACCAAAAATTAAATAAACACCAAAAAAAAGTTCAACTTGACAAGCCCTGAAGTAAAAACACCAAAAAAAAAACACTTGTGTTAAGCTGATCCCATCACAAGAAGTAAAAATACTCCTTATGATGGGATCAGCCCAACACAAGTTGAACTGAATTACCAATAAAATCACATTCAAAACACTCAACATAATGATGTTTTAACAAATGAAATGAATATTGGTTCTGATGCTTCTTTTACACTTGTTTTCATAGGAGTGTAAGTACAACATGAATCCAATAAAATGAATCATATTATTCTTCCATAAGTATCTGCTATTATTTGACCCATATATAACTTTTAAAGCCATTTTGAAGAGGGAATTTTTTCATTGATGTCATTAACATCAAGTATTTTTTCTATCTTTTAAACATCTTTACTGCCACCAAGGATCTTAGAATAGCATATCGTATCTTTCCTCAATTTTTCAATAATTTTTTTTTGTACATGAAACTATCAATGCTCATCATACAAAAGTGATTTAGCAATGACTGTAAATCCGCAATTTTCATCACCAACTGGATCCCAAACCTCCCCCAAGAACTTACCTAAGCTCTCAGGTATTTGATTGAGGTAATTCACTTTTGAATCCTAAAATCCAAAATGAATGAGTCAAAACTCTAATCTAATTAAAGGAAACAACACTCACCAAAGATGAGCTTCTGTTTGAATCCTCTATTTCTTCTTCTTAATCCTTTGAAAAGGAATCTGATTCCAACGGAAGGGACCCTAATCAACTTTCAGTATCTTCCACTGGAATATGAAATTCAGATGACAAGCCTTCCTTGCACTACATAAATCATTTTCCCATCAGTTCATTAAACGATAAAAATGAAAATTTCTAAAAATAAAAGAATTACTATCTTTGGTCTTTTTGGTCCCCTTTTAACCCTTTTTTCCCTCTTAATTTCTCTTTTAACATGTTCAAATTTTGAAAATTCACAACAGGTTGCTTTTGATTTGAGTTAACCACAGCTTGAACTTAACACCTTTGGATCAAGCCTTGGCTTGGAAATCAAAGTGGCTGTACGCTCAAGCATTGAACTTATAATATCTAACCTAACTTCTTTAGGTTGTTCCCTACTCATGTAATTCCACTTGTTAAACATTTGAGATTCTTCATCAAGCCCTGGATCTTTTTCAAAATTTCAAAAACCAAAACAATTATCAGTTTTTCAAGCCAATGATTAATCTGAAAATCCAATAATTAATCTGAAAATCCAATTATTAATCTGTCAATCAAATAATTGGTACCCTTCAAAAAACCACACTTACTTCATTGGAAGGTTGATAGTCTAACTGCCACTGAGGATGAACATCCTCAGTCACAACAGATCCTCTTGATGCAAGTATTTCACCTAAAGTTTGGAAAAAAGGAAAGCCCATTGTTTTTGAATATGACTTTGAGCACACATCAATATCATGGTTGCACTTTAACTTCTCAAAGTTTTCCCCAATGGTTTTAATTGCCTCCATTGACAATTTATAATCCAAATTAAATAGTTCTGTTGGAATACCTTTTCCCAAATTTATTCAAGAGTTTTTAAGTGCAGCATGGACTGATTGGATTTGTCTTTCAATAGTTCCTTCAAGCTGTTTCAACACATCCAAAATTTTCCACAAAGATCCCACAAGTAGTTGTTTGAAAGTAGCATGGGCCTTCTACCCAAGAAATTGTTTCATTTCCAAATTCTGGGTTGACAAAATTCCACAATGTTACAAAGGTCTCTTTGATAGGGATAATATTATTTTCCATATACTTGAGCACATCCTTGTTTTCTTTCAAGAAACACTGTATACAAGTTTCAAAGTAAGCAATCCCAGCAGAGATCAATAGATGAAGCAATAAATTGGCGTACTCTGAGTTCTGCATAAGTGACTTCTGCCTCCCCCTTGATTTTAGAGGCCCCATACTTTTCCCACAGAGTCATAAAACTGTTCCATCCTTCATTCTCATTACTGAAGCGCAATTTACAGTTTTCTTGAATGTTTTTAGACAAGAGCCAGGAGCACAACTGTCTGGATGACTCAGGGAAACTGTGTTTAATAGCACAAATTCAAGCTTTTTCATGGTCTGGCACAAAGACTTTTGGAAGAATCTTAGGATAATAAGCCAGCTACTTTAATGAATTCAAGGCCCAACTGTAGAAATCATACTTTTGTTTTGTTATAAAAAAAAACTTTGTAAAGGTTTTCTTGTTTGCAGTCATTCCTACAACATGCAACAGAGGGATGTTGTAACTATTTGTTTTATAAGTAAAATACAACAATGCAATATGATGTATTCTTTGCAAAGTTTTATAGACCCAGTATGATCCAAGAAAAGGGCCTCTAAGTGACCCTCTCCACCAAATTTGGATCTGGAAACCCACTGGGACTTCTGGTGCATTTCGAATAGAACTTCCATAAAGCCTTTCCCATCCAGTTCAGCAAGCTTTACCTTCCACTTAGGTTTATAGATTGTTCTATCATCAATGTATTTTCCACAATAAATATTGCTCAATTTATTTTTAATCTGCACTGTATTGAGCCCATCTTTCATGTGTTCCCTAAGTAGATCCAAGGATTTCCCAGAGATTCTCCTGAGTTGAGGATGCACTAAAGGGCTTTCAGATTGCTGATGATTGTGTAGGCCATTTCTAATTGAGAGATGCCATGGGGGATCTGCTACTTTCCAACCTGCATGGATAATGAATTAAAAAACAACCTTCCTATTTTGAGTTTGCCTTTGACATTTGGTGAGGAATGGCCCTTCATAAACCCCAAATTGGTCACATGCTAGATCCACATATTTGTCTTTCCTTGAATTGAAATTTGTAAATGCATAGCCATGCATGGCTGCGCATTTCTGACAATAAATATTGGATTCTTTATAACTAGCAAAGGCTCTCACAGGAGGAGGGTCAAGTGGTTCTGGGACCTCTCAGTTACATAGTTACACCCCACATGGCTACATTAGTATTGATCAAGCCAAATCCTTCCCAGTCAAATGACATATGAAATGTGATCCACCACCTTTAGTCAATTCCAGTTGTGAAGAAAAATCTTTCTCCTCAATTTTAACCATAGATTAGGATGCAATAGGGGCTTCCAATGTTTTTTTCCAAATCCCTACCAAAATCCCTAGATTAGACCAAAAGCTTTGTTAAGTAAAATTTTAATTAAGCCCTTTAACGTAGCCTTGTTTAATCTGGGAGGGCTTGGGATTGTCACTGTTCCCATAAAACAACAAAATTTAACGGTAATTTAGTATTCAGTTAATTTTTTAATCCAAAAACTCCCAAAGTTTGCTCACTTTTGGGTTGAGAAAAATTAATTTATCCAACAGGCTTGTTTTGTATGTGTACATGGTTTTATTCAAGAGTTGTTTTTCCAATACACAGAATTTTTGATTCCCAAGTTTATTTTAGTGGTCCAATAGTCTCACATAGTATGCTAGATCCCCAGATATGGGTTGAAAGCACTCAAATGTGGTCCAGGGGTGCCTATGTACCTCAAATGGACCATTTGGGGCCTTTTTTCCCCAAATGGGCCTGGAAAACACGTGAAACCCCCAAACACAACTCATGTATCATTTGGGGGTTGCAAAACCCCCTTGCAACATATTTTAGGTTGCAATTCCCCAATTGCAACTCAAAATGGGTTTCAACCCCCCAGGGGATGTGCAAGTTGGAAGCAACCCATATTGGTTGTGAATGACAATTCATGCCCATTTGTAACCCTGAGGTTGCAATTTTGAAATGGCCCTTCATGTTTATAATTGATGATTTTTTTGCCAAAATATTTTGAAATATTTGAATTTTCCTCATTGAATAGTTGTATTTAGCATTTTTATGTTTTTCACAAAGATATCTAAATTCCATCAGAAATGTGCAATTTTCTTCAAAGAAATCTGTTTATTTATTTATTTTTTTTATTCCTTTTGGAACTTGATGATATTTTTGTTGAAATATTCAAAGGTTTTTGAACTTCCCTCATGGAGTAGGTATATGTAAAATTTTTCTAAATTTTTTGATGAATGCTACAAAGGTAAGTATATTCCACTAGAAATATTCCATGTTGTTTAAGTAAAATTAATTTTTATCATTTTTTTTTCCTCTCAAAATTCATAATTTTTTTTGTAAATGCCTTCATATTTGAATTCCTTTCAAAAAAACTGGTATTTAATGTGTTTTTACATGTTAAATTAACTTAGGTGATATCCATAATTAAATTCTCCAAGATATTCTACCTCAGAAAGAACCGAACAGGGCTCTGGGGACTTTATTTTAGCTTTCTAAGGCCTAAATTAATGGATAGAGGCTTTTGGGGGGACAAGACATCCTGAAATGGTGTGCTTTTTAACCACAAGTGCCTCTTATAACCTTAAAAGTTGTGTTTTCCAACCCTAGGGAGCTCCTTGAGCCTCAAATGTCTTGTAAATGCCTTCAATGGTTGTGTTTTCTCACCCCAAGAATACCTTTAAACCTTAAATTTCTACATTGAAAATTTTTCAATTTTAAAAATGTTTTAAGATTTACACAACTTCCTGGAGTTGGGAAAAACACCCAAAGGCATGAATTTAGTAAAATAATTACTATATTGATGACTTCATTTGAAAAAGTAATGGATTTACAAAAAAATAATTTCTAAAATCATGGATTTACTTAAAGGTGGGTGTGGATTTAGTAAATTTGAAGTTGTGAACTTAGCCTGGGCCTGGGATGCATACATGCTACACTGACAAATCCAAGAACTATATCAACTTATCTGAAAAGAATTTTCAATATTTTGGAGCTTGGTCATGATATGGATGGATAATTTTAACTATTACTCTCCTAAAAGGAATACCTAATAAGCAAATGTCATCAGAATGTGTTAGTTTCATAAATTTCCTTTGTACACACCATCAATTCCTACAATCAAATGTAGGGTTTTTGAGGCATTTAGAGAGCATAAAAAGAGCTTGAAACAGCACATTACTGTTCCAAATTCATTAAAAAATGGTCTTCTAGAGGAATCAAAACTTGTAAAAAGGTCTCTGTCAGTGAGAATTCAGAATTCCCATCATTATTAAAAAAACAAGCAAACTTGATTTTTACTCCACAATGTATTTTTATTTTAAAAAAATTTTTAACACTGTGGAAAGTCTGCTCTATTCTGAACTCATGGGTAAACTCATGGGTAAAATAAGTTTCACAAGTGCTGCTAATGTGTAATTAAAAGATGGCACAGGCACTGATTCTCACAGAACTAAGGATGATTTATGTGATTTAAATGACAAGGAGTGAGGAATTACAAGATATAAGGATGATTAATGGATAAAGGAATTCCAGGAGTAAACCTCTGAGGATGGTGGTTTCTTAATTCTATAAGAGAAAAACCAATGGGAAAGGTGAGTTGAGTCTAGAAATCTAGGTAATTATTGTCTTTTTTCTGATATGATGCCTTCTGGATGAAGACTAACAAATAAGAAGTAGTATGCTAATTCCTTTTAGGGAATTTTTCCAAGAGTGAAGAAGAGGCCATTATATGTGAGGATTGGTGAGGAGGCCTTGAGGGGCTTTTTATCCAGGTAGGAGAGGATATTTCCTGGGTATTTTTCATAAAGTTTCAGGGGTATTGATGATGTATTTGAGATTGAGGAATATTTGGCTTGCCCATGGAGATTGATGTATACTGATCTCAAGCTATTAAAAATTTGGAGCATGCTCATGTACCTGTAAATGGAAGTAGAGAGTGCAAGAGTGATTTCCAATACAGAGAGATAGGGCTCCTGAGAGAGTAGTTTGGAAACTGAAGGTATGAATGTGAGATTCACAGGAGAGGGATTCAGGCATATTCCTGGGTTTAGAATGGGGTTAAATGATATCTTGAAAGACTGAGTTGGACTGAGGCTGGAGAGTTCAATTTTGGTATGGTATTTAAATTTTGTCTGGGAACCCTTGCAATTCCCACTTAGCACAGTGACCAAAAGCTTTATTTATGCATCTTTTTTGAACTGAAGATCTTGTAACACAGCCAAGTTCTGCTTTTCCAATTTCAATCTGTTGGAACCACTTACTGCTCCCCTACCTCTAAACCCCTTCTTCAATCCCACCCATCTACTTCTGAATCAATCTCCTCAATCAAAATCCCTCCAAAATCAGGGTTAGCTTCATTTTTCTTCCTTTTCCTTCCATTGAATGATTTCTCTTATTTTTAAATTTTCTTTAAAGGCTAATAATAATAAAAACCTGTTGGAACCACAGGAAGGTGAATCAAAAAAAAAAAACAGGAAAATGGAACTCAAAAAAAACTGATTAAGATTGAGGGAAATTAAGAATGGGAAAAATAATTTATCAAATAGCTACATTATCTGAATCAAAGAGCCTCCAATCATGAGGTCATTCTGAGAGCAAGAAACAGCCTTATAAAAAAATGAGCATCAGAAAGATTTAATTACTCAAAAGGAGTATAAACCAAATTCAATCATCAATCACAAAGTTTCCAAGCTCATCTTCAAAAAATTTGTAGGAAATGGCATGAAAGTGAGAAAGTAGATGGATAAATTCAAATTCTTATGTTGTGATATACAGAAGAATAAAAAAAATATCCCAATTAGGTCAAGTTCAATAAAAAAACAGGAGTTTACTAAAGAGATTAAAACAAAAACTCTTTTCAAACTCAATAAGCAATCAACCACCACCCTCCTGGTTTCCAAAATTTCCTTAAGAATTCTCAAAAGTAAAATAATTCAACATGGATCATTATGTGCAGAAATCTTATTGGTCAGAGAAAAAAATATAATGAAGACCACAAAATTCCAAAAACAAATCAAAAGACAGGCAAGTAAGCAAAAAGTGAAGGACTAGGTCAGGAAATTGATTTTTGGGATGGAAGAAAGGATAAAGAAAAAGGACCAGAGTAAAGAGGTTTATTTTTGAGTACCATCTTGGAAGAACTCACTGTAGAACAATTTTCATGGATTTTGTGGTGCAAACTAATGGAAAAGAATGATATCTTCCAAAATCTGCTCTATTCTGGGAGTTATCTTTTTATAGTTGCTTCTTCTGGCTTAGATTACATGTTTATTCTAAGAACCATTTTCTTATCTAAGATATGAAACCTCATTCTCAGAAAATATTAACTGTTGAAGCTCCTTGAAAAAGATAATAATCTCTGTAATAAAACATACACTACAGCACTTTTTTAAATAGTAGAGCTCAACTCTCCTGTTGTATCTCCTTTGGGTAAACTTACATTTGTTTATTTTTCCCCTGGAAACCTATTTAAAACCTTTTCCTTATATAAATTCTCTAGAAAAAGACAGTTAAGGGAAGAAAAATAAGGAGAAACCCTGCACACTTCCCACCTCTGCAGTTGATTAAAACCAATCCCTTTCATGATCTGCCTAGCCCCAATCAATTCATATTTACTATTTTTTGATTTCTTTTGATCTTCAATTGTTTAAAAGCCAATCTTTCTCAGCATGCCTCCTTGGTAAATCCCCTTTGATCTTCTGAATTCTGGACTCCTTGAATTTCCCCCAATCTTCCATCCAAAAAAATCACCTTCCCAATCAATAATCTGTCCCATACCCTTTAGTTGGTATTTTGTCCCACAATTCTGTTATTTAATTGAATTCTAAGTCCATATCAAATAGCTGCGCTTTTCAATAACTAATACTTTATTTGGTCCAGAACTAGTAATCTGCTTTGCATATCCCTCTTTTCAGACCAAAATCACTCCACTATTAACAAAGTTGTGTATTTTTCCTGTCTGAATTCCTGAAACACTTTTCCTTCCCTCCATGGAGAGAAATTTGTTTTTTTGGAAAAGATTTTTTCATTTTTGAGCTAGAATATCCTTAGAGCTCAGAAATAAAAGGTATGCCTCTGTGGCCTCTGCATCCTCTGGGTTGCTTTTGTTTCACTGTTGAGTCTATTTCTATATATAGCCAGCACAATTTCAGAGATGGCAAGGAGGCTTGATAGGGTGTCTAACTTTATTTGTGCAATTATTCAGAGGAAATTTCAGCTTCAGAAAGAGGGGAGAACCCCATGTGTCCAAAGGTTGCATAAAGAGTGAGAAAGCATCAAAAAAATAATCCATCTAGCCTGAGAAAACTGTTGCAGAAGGAACCAGGAGGGGGGGAAGCAAATGGAGTTTTACTTCTGCTGTTTTATTTACTATATGAGGAGGGGGGAGGAGGGATGCATAAAATCATAGCATAAAATCATACATACACTAAAGAGGGGTTAAAATTGCAGATTTACTCTAGGGAGACTACCCACAAATTTCAGAGGATTGTTTCAGAACAAATATCTTTTCATTTTCAGAGCTTATTTCACTTTTCTTTTCCTAGAATCACAAGCCTTTCAGAGGATATTGGGGACTGCTGAGGGTAACAGTGGAGTTTACCTGATATTTTTGAGCAATTTTCAGAGGAATATATTTCTCTTCCAAAATCTTGTACCCCAGGGTTCCACTCAATAAAGAGCTATCTCCAACCAAAAGAGCCCCCTAATCATGTGATTCTTGTGACTCAAATCAACAGGGGATTCAGGACACAATCACCCCAGAAAAAGTCCTGAATTTATTTTCTCATTTTCAGCAAATTGATTGTCCATGTGGTTATGGTAAAAGTTTTTTCTAAACCCAATTAATCAATGTATTCTTATTTTTACTTTATCTTTTGATCTTTTTTAAATTGATTTTCATCTGTTTTATTTTTTTGATTCTTTTTTTTCTTTCAACAATCAATATATAAATTTTATTATTTTTCAATCAAAAATTTTGATCTAAAAAAAATATGGATAAACCAAAAAAAAAAAAATCTTGTTTCCCATAAATTCATTTTGGTGAGCATGGCCAATTAGCTTTAGTGTTTGCCAAGGCAAAATTTGGGCTTACCAACCCAAACATGGCAAGGTGAAAAATTGCACTTGGCTATGTGCCATGCAGGCTTTGAGATGTGCCACAGAGCCTTGAGCAGGTTCCCAGCATGCTTTAGAAAAATTATTCCCAATTTGGGTGGGTGCACAAAAAAGCTTGAACTAACATATTAAAATGAGGAGCATGCAGGAATTGCATGATTTAAATTGAATTTTTTCATCAAGTCACAAGCTAAGTAAAAGATAGATTGTGAGATTTAAAAATTACAAAAATAAATATGCAAGGTAATGGCATTTAATGCTAAGCTCATGAATGAAGAGAAATACAAAAAATATATATAAAATGAGTCTAAGTTTGGTATACAAGGTAGAGTATTTAATTCTTTGAATAATTTATTGATATGGATAAGTAATGATAATGAAAAAGGAAAAGCAAGGTGAAAAACTATTGTCTGAAGATTACCAGGGTAGGATTGATGAATTGATGAAACCAGATTGTAAGCCCATGTTTGATGATGGAAGAAGTTTCCAAGGATTCAAAGATTAATTTCAGATGTAATGACACTAGTCACAGTTGAAATTCAATATTAAATAATAAATTTCAAGTGATGATTGAGTATTCAAGATGAATTTTCCCTTGAATTAGCACCAAAAATTAGAAAGGAGAATGTACTAAATTTTCAAATCAATTCTGAATTTCATGCTGTTATATTTTGATTAGATACTGAGTGGATTGATTTATCTCAAATTTATCTTCAAACAATAGCCTTGAGTTTGAAGTTTGAAATTATTTGTATTTCAAACATCTTCAAATTAAATCTCAATAAAACTTTTATTAATTTTATGATTCTTGATTTTTCATCTTCATAGCCACTTAAAAAAGCTTGAAATGGAATTCCAATTGGATTTTTCATGGCTTTCAATTGAAATCTTGACCATTTTATTTTTCATATTGAAACTTCATTGTAAACTGCTTCAAAAATAAATTTCCATTTATTCTTTATGATGTTTTGTGTATTTTTGATCCCCCTTCAAATCTGCTGTTAATCAGCTTGGAATTTATTTTCTAATTAATTTTTATTGATTTCCAATGAATTTTTGATTTTTGGTTTAGTTAATTTTTAATTAATTGATTTTTTCTATTGCTTTTTTGATTATATTTTTCTTCAGCTGATCCAAGTTATTATTATCATTCTATCTCTTTTGACCTAGAAAATAATTGAATTTTTTTTCTGTGATTCATTTAAAATTTGAACCATTTTCTATTACGTTTTTCATCATCTTTGATTCATCCTAAACTGATTTTGAGAAAATGCAAATCAAATATTTTCCTGTAATATTTTAGTTTTTTTTTGAAAAAAGACAAAAGAAAAAAGTCAAAAACCCCTATTCATCATACAAGCTTCTTTAAAGAAATTTCATATCAAATTCTTATTAATTCTTATTATAATTTCATGTATTTATTGAATGCTCCTTTTTTTGAAGCAGCTTCAAATTACCATTTTATGAATTTTGAGTTATTATGTTTTTTACTTTGAATCTGGCCCAAATTAAAGTTGTATTTTTTTTTATTCTTGGTTAATATATTCCTTGTCTCTTCATTCATTTTCTTTGAAGCTTCCTTGGGGTAGCTTCAGATAAAAGTTTAACAAATTCTTTCTGAGAGTTTCTTGAATTTTTGATTTGATTTTTTCTGTATTATTTTGCAGTCTGTCTCAAAGAAGGTTTGAGCACCTTCAAATACTTTTTCTTTTTTTTTAAAAAAAAAAAATCATAATTTTCTCTCTCCTTCCATGTTTATTTTGTGAAGCTATGATTTGCTTATTCAAGCCTTTACTATTGTAAGAATGTGAAAATAACATGTGTCCTCTGGGAATTGAACCCAGGTCTCTCATGTGCATGGCAAGTGTACTACCAGCTATACTAAGGACACTTGCTTCCTGGAGGTCAAGATATGCTTGTAGAGGTCAATGACAATGTCACTTTGTGAGGACACATGATGAATGAGTAACCAACTACAAGCATGCAGGGACTGAGGTCCTGAAGACTGCATGAAAGCATTGATCATATCTCAACACACCCCCATGCTGAATTTAGGGTGAAGGAAGCAAGGCAACATGCTAAGATCACACTCATAATGGGTGCTTAGGTAGCGCTGGGCTCATAACCCCGCCGCCTGCCTCTCAGTGTGGGACCCCTCAAGGACATCAAGTAGACGTAACTGCAACTCTCATCTGTGGTATTGACCTAACTTATGTAATCTCAACCTTGTTTATCATCCAATTAGGTCTAAGAGTGTGTTTCCAGTACTATTTCTGCCTCTATTCCCTCTTCTCTCTCTTCTCCACATTCATGTTGCATCTTCTTATCTGTACCTTGTTCAGGTAGTGTCTCCGCTTTGTCTCTTTTGTCCCATCATTTAAGCCTCTCTCAACTCAACTTGCTGGTCCATCTCTTCAGGTTTGCATTCCGTTCTCTTCCTTTCTCTCCTATTGTGTTTTTATCTATTTCTCTTGCTTGCTTCCCAGAAATCCAAATTCATGTTGTGTCTTCTTATCTGTACCTTGTTCAGGTACTGTCTCTGCTTTGTCTCTTTTGTCCCATCATTTGAGCCTCTCTCAACTCAGCTTGCTGGTCCATCTCTTCAGGTTATGAGCCCAGGTAAATACCAGCCGTGAGGCCAATAGGACAAGGAGCAAGCCAGGTACAAAAAATCCTGAATTGTGGCCAACCCTACTATCACTCCATTTTCACCACCCCCATCCACTTCCTCCAGTGAAAATTTTCAATCTCCCTGCGGATCTGAATCTTCTTCTGGAGAAACCATCAGAGACTACCTCCTAGGAAATTTCTCTCCTCAACCATCATTCCCTCACTCTCTCTCCATGGCGGAACCCTTGGACACCAGAGGAATCTTATGCAAAAAACTCTCCGGACCCAGGAATTTCCCCAGTTGGCAAAACAGCATTCTCACGGCGCTTGGCTACAAGGACTTGGATGTTGTTGTACTTGAATTCACAGAGGAAATCACTCCGGATATTTGTCTAAAAAAGAAACAAGCAACAAATTTCATTTGCCTACATCTGGATCATCAAAATTTCACCCGTTTTGTCAAAGACCCCACCAAGTACAAGCCAAAAGAACTCTGGGACTCCATCTGCAACCATTACGCTACTAAATCCCTTGAAAATGTAGTCAACCTGATGGATTGCCTATATGATATTCCTTTCTCCAACGGTGATCTTCAAGACTCCATCAATAAATTACGTGAAACTTTTTGCCTCCTGCTAGAACTCTCATTCAACAATCTTGACACCTCCACTATTGAGACCCTTTGGGCCATTATCATCCTCAAACAATTATCTCCCTCCTTTGAAGTCATGCAATCACTCCAATTTGCGCAATACAAAGGGAAACAGGCAAAAATCCCTATGGATACCTTCTTATCAGATCTAAAAATTGAAATTCAGTGACAGTCCAACTCCATCAAAAATACTCAAGCTTCTGCGCTCACTGTATCACGCTCTCATCATCCCAACTCAGCCCAAAAAAAAAAGCCAAAAGCAAAGAAATTTTTGTGAAAACGGCATTCAGAATCAAAATACCACTCATTCCCCCAAAAAATTTCATCAACTACACCCTGAATTGGCTATAGCCTATCATCAAGCTTCCCTTAGTCAAATTCAAAACAAAACACAACCGGGAAAAGCAAATTTAAGCTACTGCGGAACCAATCCAGATCTTGTCATCCTTGACAGCGGTGCTTCAGGCCACTATCTCAAATATTGAGAATACTTCACCACATTCCATCCTTCCAATTCCATCCTATACACTGCCAATGGTACTCCCCTCAAAATTGTTGGCTATGGTTGAGCCATTATTCCCTTAGCAACTGGTGTCCTCGATATCCCTCATGCTCAACTTGTACCAGATCTTTCAAACTCCTTGATATCAATGACTCCCTACTTGCAAGCCGGTTACTCCATTAATTGCATCAGCAATGGTTTTGAATTTTTCAAGAACGGTCATAAAATAATGACCGGAAGATTCTCCAACAACATATTATTGTTAAATCTTTTCCAACCAAAAGCTCTAACTACCCTTTCATCTTTAGACCTTCACAGGTCGCTTGGACACCCAAACAACAAGTATCTCCAAAAACTATTCCCTCACCTCTCAAAATCTCCAATTAATTGCCCCAAATGTCTCACTTCCAAAATGACCAAGGTGTCCTTCCTTGGTCACTTTCCTACTCCCTCTTCTCGCCTAGAGTGTGTCCATATGGACCTCTGCGGTCCAATTACCCCCATCTCCAAAGGTGGCAGCCGCTATTTCTTGAAAATTGTTGATGGCCATAGTCAATTTGCCTTCATCTATCCCATTGGAAGTAAGTCAGACTCCTATGACCGCTTCCTTACCTTCCTAAATGAAGCTGAATGCTTCTCTGGGTGTAAAGTCCAAACTTTAGTTTTGGACAATGGAGGCAAATTTGTCAATGAAAAATTCAATAATTTATTTAACAGCAAGGGTATCAGGCACCTCACTACCTCTCCATACCCACCTCAACAAAACCCTTTCTCAGAACAAGGAAATCGCACCACCATTGAAAAAACCAGAACTCTTCTCCTAACTAGTGGAGTTCCTTTGAATCTCTGGGGAAATGCCGTTACCACTTCCGTCTTTCTGGAAAATCAAACTCCTCACTTGTCCTTGAACCTCATCACTCCCTATGAGAAGTGGACTGGCAATCCTCCTTCTCTCAAGCACTTAGCTCCTTTTGGTTGTAAAGCTGTCATGCTTCTTCAAAAGAAATGGAGGAACTCCAAGTTCTCTCCCCCTGGAGAAGAAGGTATCCTAATTGGTTTTGATCCCCATCATGTTTCTTTCAAAATCTAGATTCCTTCCTCCAACAAGATTCATTTTTCACACCACGTAAAATTAGTTCACAACCAATTCCCCTTCAAAAGCGCATCTCTTTGCTCCACTCACTCAGATCACCTCATCTTCCCAATCAATGTGACTACTCTGCCTACTTCTGTTTCCAACTCCTCAACTACTGTCTCCCATGACTCAGAAATAAACCGCTCCTGCAATCCTATTTCTCCTGAGTCCACTATACCTGATCCTTCCAAACAATTGACCAACCATTTTCCTTTGAACCAAACCACATCCTTGTCACCCTCTCTGACCAAACATCACAAGTACGTTCCTTGGTACAAAAAGGCTCCCAAAGAGGTTGGCTCCGACATCTCCGTCAATCAAATTCTACCAACTAGGCAACAACATCAAGCAAATGCAATTCTGACCAAACCTTCCTCTCATTGTGATCCTAAAACCATTTCCAAAGCCAAAAACTCACCAGATTGGCCCCAATGGAAAGCAGCTATTGGCACTGAAAAAGATAACTGTATCAGACATCAAGTTTTGGACGTGGTACCAAAACCAACTAACGTTAAAGAGCTTGATACCACATGGGTTCTAAGAACAAAGTTCAATGCCAATGGCTGTTTCTCCAAAAGGAAGGCTTGTCTCTGTGCAAGAGGACTCTGACAAGTTGAGGGCATTGACTACAAGGAAACCTTTTCCCCCACTGGTTGCCTATCCACTCTCCGCATTCTCCTCAGCCTTGTGGCCTCTCACAATCTAGAACTACACCAAATGGACATTTGGTGCGCTTTTATCAATGGCAAACCAGAGGAAGAGATCTTTATCAAAAACCCGGAAGAACTCAACATCCAAGTACCTCCGGGGTTTGGTATTTGACTCAAAAAGTCTCTATATGGATTAAAACAAAGCCCTTGGTGCTGGTACACCGCTTTAACCTCCTTCTTCTCCTCTCTAAACTTCAAATCCTCCAAAGTTGACCCCTGTCTCTTCATTCACCCCGACCCCAATAAACTTTGTCTTGCATATTTTCATGTAGACAATCTTATCATTGGTGGGAGGAAAAAAGACATTCTGGACTTCAAAGAAAACATGAAATCAAGGTTTGAAATGGAGGACCTAGGCAAGTGTAAGTGGGTTCTGGGTATGAGATTTACAAGAGATTGCAAGAACCAAACTATTCAACTACATCAAGACAAGTACATCAAAAACTTGCTTTCTGAGTTTGGCATGATCAACTGCAAACCTGCATCCACTCCTCTCCCTCAACAACCCTCCAAAGTCCCCATTGCAGACACCCCGATTGACTCCTCATTCAACTACCGTTGAGGTATTGGCCTCCTGAACTACCTCGTGCAGTGCACAAGACCGTATCTTGCTTTCTTGTGGAGTTATCTATCCCAATTCCTCAATAATCCATAAGTAACTCATCAATGCCAATTCTTCCACTTGCTTTGATATCTCAATTGCACATAAGACCTGGGAATTACTCTTGGAGGAGATCCTTTTACGTTGTTCAATCTTAAAGCGTACTGAAATGCCAACCATGCCTCAAGCAGCAATCGCTGCTCCTTCACAGGCGGCTCTGTTTTCCTCAATGGCCCAGTCATCTGGCGCTGCTCAAAAAAATCCGTCATTGCCCTCTCTACCATGGAAGCTGAGCATCAATCATGCTCCAAAGCCAGTCAAGACCTAATGTGGGCTACTCAACTTCTCACTTCTCTTTCCACAATATTCAATTGACCTTTTCTTCCTACCACTCTTTTCTGCAACAATCAAGGTGCCATAGCCCTCCTGGAGAACCCAGTTTACCAGCACCAAAACAGACATATTGATGTTTGACTGCATTGGATCAGGCACCACATCACAAACAAAGACTTCTCACTATGCTATTTCCCTACCGCTGACAACCTTTTGGATGGGATGACTAAAATTTTATTGCCCCACATCCACTCCAGTTTCTTGAAGAAAACAAATGTTTTACCTCTCAAGATGGATTAGCAAGCACGGGGGGGTGAAGGAATTCCAACTCAACCCCGCCGCCTGCCTCTCAGTGTGGGACCCCTCAAGGACATCAAGTAGACCTAACCGCAACTCTCATCTGTGGTATTGACCTAACTTATGTAATCTCAACCTTGTTTATCATCCGATTAGGTCTAAGAGCATGTTTCCAGTACTATTTCTGCCTCTATTTGCTCTTCTCTCTCTTCTCCACATTCATGTTGTGTCTTCTTATCTGTACCTTATTCAGGGACTTTCTCCGCTTGTCTCTTTTTTCCCATCATTTGAGCCTCTCTCAACTCAGCTTGCTTGTCCATCTCTTCAGTTTTGCATTCCATTCTCTTCCTTTCTCTCCTATTGTGTTTTTGTCTCTTTCTCTTGCTTGCTTCCCAGAAATCCACATTCATGTTGCTTCTTCTTATCTTTACCTTGTTCAGGTACTGTCTCCGCTTCATCTCTTTTGTACCATCATTTGAGCCTCTCTCAACTCAGCTTGCTGGTCCATCTCTTCAGGTACTTTCTCCGCTTTGTCTCTTTTGTCCCATCATTTGAGCATCTCTCAACTCAGCTTGCTGGTCCATCTCTTCAACTATCATTTTTTTTTCTTATTTTTCATTTTTGAGGGATCCCCCCTTTCAATTTTTCAAAATGTGAATTAAAAGCCTCTCAAATCACTTCCCAACCCCTCAAGATTTTTAAAAAGAAAGTTTAAACAACTTCTGCATTCATTTAATGTGGTGAAAAACTCCAATTCATGAGGTTTTTTTGTGTTTCCCTAGGTGTTAAATTTTGGAAACCCTAGTTCAAGTGAAGAGAGGTGTGAACCAATTAACTAAATAATATTAAGGATTTTAAAGCTCACTTTTGTGGGAAAACAAATAACAGGGCATAAATTGATGAATGAATGCATCAATTTATCCTTTTTTTTTTTTTTAAAAAAAAAGAAGCATTTTTTGGATAAATTCAATTCATTTCCAGCTTTCTTTTGTGCTTTTTAAATCAAGAATTATTTAATTCATAAATAATGAAGGCAAAAAGATATTCTATTCCAGATTGAATGTTTGAATGTTCATGGTAAACCTTAAAAGTGCTTAAATTATGATATTTCAATACTACTTGTATGAAAGAATCTGATATCCATACATCAATGAAATCACACTGAGAATGGCTTGTTTATATATTTTTCATGACCTGGATGAGTAAGTGTATCACATTCTTCCCCTACCCTTTAAGGAGACTTTCCACCCCTGCCTTAACATTTAGTTAAGTTTTATTTATTTATTTTTTGAGATGCTTTGATCTGTGATATTCATCAATGAATATTTCATTTTCAAAGATAATTGTTGAAAAATATAGATCCTTGGAGATCTTATTTATCATTTTCATTTCTTCTTTGCTGTAGGGTAAGCATTTCACCAGTTTATGACTCTTTCCCCAAACAGGACATTCTTGTTCTCAGAGCTTTGATGTTTTTTACTGTTGTAGATGTTTCCTCATTCATTTCATTTAATATTTTCTTGTATCCTTTCTTTGTGGAGCTTATACCATGGGGATTCTGCCAGTTTCTTAATTCATAGAAAAACTTATTTCACACCTCACACTTCCTTCACAAGACTGGTTGGAAGTTTGAATTAGCTTTGAAGCCAGTCTTTCACTTTGGTTCTTACCTTTTTAGATTCCTTTTTCATCATTTTCCAGACTTCTTCTCTTTGAACTAAAACCATCTAGCTCTCCCAGTCTGTGGAATACTTATGTTATATGGTGCAATCAATTTTTGAAAACTTGAATGCCAAACATTACACAAATTGTCATTTCTGTTTACTGAGAGTTGTTCTGTTACTTGAAGGAGTTGTTGAGTTCATTTTCAACCACAAAATGTTCATTTATCTTTTGAAATCAAAATTTCTGACAATCAAAATCTTGAGATGGAAAAAAAACTATTACAATTTGAATGTATATAATATCCAAACTGTTTGGACAGATTTCCCAGTAAATCATGGCTGAGATCATGATCTCATACATTCATTTTGTAACATTGTAGATTGATCAAACTGTTGAAATCTTAGCTTTGGACTGACCAATTTGTTGAATACCTGACTCTTCATCAAGTACAACACATGTCATGGTGTCAACACTTCAAATGAGGAGTGGAAGTCCAAGCAAGTACATCTAATCAAACTCCAAGAGGACTCCCCCTTGGCTTTGTTCATCTTTTTCTTCTTTATCACATCTGATTGATCTACTACTTGCACTCATCATTCTCAAAATCTTGACTCAAGCTTCCATGGCAACAAGGTGCCACAAAGCTGGTAATTGCAATCCAACGCTTGTCAGACTACAAGACACTAACAACATCTCTTCCACAGAATCATATCTCAATAGTGCAAATCAGAAGGTCTTGGGCAGCCTTGACCATTGTTCAAGACCATCAAATTTTGTATGCAGATTATCTTTCATCATCATGCTTACCATCCAGATTAACCAAGACTGATTGTTTCCATCAGACCTCATGTCATCCAGTCTGACTATTCATCTCATCTAAGCTGGTTGCGGGCTGATTAACTTCAATCAGCCATCACCTTTGTTGTTTCTTTGTCTGGTTTCATTTGTGATTCTATTTATCAAAACAGTCTAACCAATGTTGTGAATGTTCTTTTTGTTCTTTTTATCTCATATGTGAAATTAAAGCTGGTCCTGGTTTTCAGTCCAAAATTTCTTTCACAAACTTCCCATGATATTGTCACTGTGACATTTTCTAAAGCTTCAAGTCCAGCCAAAATGCCAAAAAAATGCCTGAAAAATGTCAGTGATCAATATACTACAATTTCTTTTCAATCTACAATGTGAAAGAATGATTATATGAGTAGTGTGACAAAATCAATTTTAAAACACTTGTCCAGCCCCTCTGTTTTTCTAACCTGAATGAGTAGGACTTGGATTGTTTGATGAGTTGATTGATGAGATCATTGTTAGGAACCATGATACTGCAAGTCAAGTGGAGAACATGAAAATACCTGTTTGGGTGATTTTGATCTATTGATGGCACTAAATCAAAACCCACCATGAAAATCAGGAAGTACATGTAACTTTGAGATTTTCAAAACTGCTTACAGTGGAGCTTGTAAAAAAAAACAATGACTGAAGAGGATGGGCATGGGTGTTTTCAGGCAAGTAAATTTTGAAGTACAACATGCCGGGTAACAAAGCATCCATAGCTTCAATTCTTGTTCTTTCTTTTTTTGGTTGTTTTTTTTCTCTTTCTTCTATTCTTACTTTTTTTTTATCATCTTCTTTGGCTCTGTCCTCATGCATTTCATCATTACTACTTTTGATCCTCTTCGTACTAGTGGGCTTGGCCCTACTCAACAGAAGCTTAATCGTTTATCAAATTGCCAAGCAATACATGATACAAAATAATCTCGCCATGCAAAAAATAATCATTCGTCGAGGGAATCGTACAGAAAGGCTTGCCGTAAGACATTTATCGCTTCTTTTTTTTGGGTTAACTAACCATGGTCTCTTTTGATTTATTTAAGATCCCGTTCGTTATTGGTTTTGCATCATCTGATGCGTACTTACTATGCACGATATGATCGTCATCCTCCTCGTTGCATCCATGCCGATGATTGCTTGGTTCAGGGCTCGTTTCTGATGGACTTGGGCTACCAGGGTGGTCGTCCCCGTTGAGGTGATTGGTTGCGCTCGAGGATGTCGACGCTGAAATGTTAGCAGGTGAATTGATCGGCTTGGATGATGGTTCGCCGTTCAAGGTTTGGGCAATGGGAGTAGTGTTATAACCCGAAGCGAGTTGCCAAGCAGGAATCCCAATCGGTTTAGCAGCAGTATGGAATTTTGAGAGCGAAGAACCCGATGGAGGTTGGATACCAAATGTGTTCAATCCAGATCCAGGATGGGAAGAACTTGACGAGACTCCATTTGTGATGGGCTGTGATGGAGATGAGTAAGACGATGGAAATGGCCTGGCAGCCATGAGTGATTTGAGCGACTTAAGTTCGCTTTGTAAATCGGTAATTGCTGCTGTCTGAGCCTCTTTGTTTGATTGCATCATCTTTAGCGAGTGTGTTGAAAAGAAAACGTTAGTATGATGACGGTGAGTACCAGAGCATATCTTTTCGACTTATTGCAAGCAGACGAGTGACGAACTTGTTTCATGGAAGTGCGCAAACCATCAACTTCGCTCTGAATCTTCATTAATTCTTCGTCTCGTTTGATTTCACCTGAAAGGCACTCGTCGATAGCCGATTCGACTTCTTTAATTGCTTGACCCAGCTTCTCAGTCTGTTGAGTCATCTCATTTTTCACAATTTCCGTGTCGGTTTGAATAGTCTGCAAGATTCCTGAGATTTCATCATACTTTTGCTCAAGTCTTGTCTGAGCTTCTTCCAGTTCAGTTTGAGTCGGGGGTCTAAGAGCGGGAAGAAGATACTTCTAAAGAAGGAATCAATCGTTGATTACGACGTGATCGTCAATTTTTCCAACCCCATCGATGGTTTTTTTTTTTTTTTTTTTTTTTCTCCCTGGAGACCATGATAATGAACGAATGCATAGATAGCAAAGGAAAAGGATAATCAAAGACTGACTTTTGCTAGGTTAATCAGTAGATAACCAACGCCACCGCCGACGACCGTCATGACAAACCAATCTCGCCAGTCCGTGGCATCTCGATCGGGAGGATACACTCGTCGATAACCGGCACCAAAAGGGTCGGATGAATGAGTCAGATTTGAGGCCCGACGAAGCGACTCCTCTATCTCGGAGGAGGTCAAACCTTTAGATTCGAGGAATGCGATTCGCTTGGCGAGAGGAGAGCTGTCCACCGTTGGATCCTGGAGGAAACCGACGGCGGAGGAAATGAGTGAGTCTCGATTTGAAGGAGCGGAAGCCATCTTTCGATTGAGCAGCGTCGCTTCGTCTTGCGATCACCACGTGTGACGTGAGCTGGGCGGAGGAAACCAAGGGGTCGTGGTGATCAGTGTCTGGAACTTGCTCTGGGTCGAAGGATGGTCGGAGGCTGGGATGAGGAGGAATCGACGGGGGTCTCGGTTGAGAGCAACTCGTGGGGTGGAGCTGGGGATGCACAGCGCTAACGAGGCTGGCTGATGATGGCGACGATGAAAGCGGACGTAGCTAGCGGAGTAAGAGGAAGTAGAGACATACATACATACGTACATACATACCTATGACAAGGCGTGCATTAAAATGAGAAAAGTACCAGCGTAGATGTGTCAAGCAGGTACATACATCTCAATCCTGAATCTTGATCTTGGCGAGATCTTCAAGCAAGAAAAAGGGTCACCCAATCTCAAAGTCAACTTGATGCTGGTCACTTTAAGTTTAAAGGAAATCAAGAATATGCCTCCTCCTGCAAGCATCGTGGGCTGCAGTACAAATACAGATATTCATCAAATGATAATTGAAAAAAACTTGGCCTATTTACGTCAGTCTCTGAGAGGGAACTAACAAAACGTGAGGTGTCTTAAAGGTGAAAAAAATAATAATCAAGTTACATACAGCAACAGAGATTAGAATGAACAATCAAATGTAAAATCCCATGTTTTGTGCTCTATTCAAAAACCCAACTGGATTGGTATCAAAATTTATTTTTGGGTCAGACTTCATCAGGAGCATACTCTCACCATGAAAATTGCAAATGGATCTGATTGATATTAATCACAAGCTGCTATGTTTTAGGTTAAGCTTTGATAAGTTGGAAACTGTGAAAAACCTATGCTACTGTGGGTTCTTTTTGTTGGTGCAAAAGTGAAAGATTGTATATCTTTCCTTGTATGTGAAATTCTGCCTGAGCACCAAAGATAAGCAGCTCTTTGATTGGTGTATCTATATTCAACTTTTACTTTTTTTTTTTTTTTGCCTGCTAACACCCTTCATTTGTGGTATGAATTTCCATGTAGCAATGCACCAAAAAAGTAAACACATTGCAATTCAAATCAATTTAGCATGTAAAGGAAAAAGTGGATGAGTCATAGATCTCAGGATAAAAGTGTGAAACATGAATTTCAATTTGTTTGTTTCAAATTGTGTAAAATGAAATCTAATAAATTTTTTTAAGTAGAGGATCAAAGTTTAGCTGGATGTGCACAGTTGTACTTTGTGTTGATAAGGTACTTATCATAGATCTTTGCCATTTATATTTCTTCATCCTCAATTTCCAAGTCTTCTTCAGAACTGAGATTGCTTTTGGATGCATTGGATTGATTAAAATTGTTCTATTGTGCATAGGTTTCTCAAAATATTGCTCACAAATTGATCTTTTCAATCAAGTCTTCATTTTGTGATCTATTGGTGTTATCCTTGAGATTATCCTGGGTAAGGGTCACTCCAGCTTGAGGAGCTTTGAGGCTAGTGATAGTTGATACCCAGCTGCAGTAATTATCCTTGTTGTGGACTTGGATTTGTTGGGATTTCATGTATGCTCAACAATTTGGTATATCAAAAACCCACTTGATTGGAGGAATACCAGCCATCCCAGCCTTCAATATCATTGATGAGATCTTGGCATATTGTGAATTACATGCTACTGCAATGGTCTGTTGGAATGATTCAAAATTGAGAAAATTTGGGTTGATTTGAAGCAAAATTTGGCAACCTTTAGTTGGGCAGACTAGTTTCCAAACCTTTTTTTTTTTGGTACTTCTGTTCTTTTAAGAACAGTAGAGGGTGAATTTGATCTGACATTCAAATGGTGAGTACTTCATTAAGCCATAAAGAAAAGTCAACAAAATATCAAATATAAGTTTTGAAAATTAAAAAAAATCTTACATCCTGTGCCCACATTTGACAGATCACTTTGGACTGAATTGCCCTCCATTGGACTCTCAGGATTGGCTTACCAAGGTGTATACAGAGTGGAATCAGCAGAATGATTAATGGAACAGCCAAATATATCCACTTACATTAATGACATTAGGTGTTGTGTCTTCATTGATGTCTGTTGAAGTGTTGCATTGATTGTTGTTGAAGTGGGACTGGGTTGGATTTGAATGGTGAGTAGAATCCAGAAATGACTGAATGAAGGCATGGTGGTTTTGATCAGGAGATTCTTCCATGGTAAATTGAGTCACATGATGCTTGCAAGCAGGGTTGATCAAAAAAGTGTATTGGAGGTAGAAATATGGATTAGGATCCAATTGGAGGATGAAAAATCTTTTGGGCCCAACTGGAAGATGAATTTTTTTTGGTTCAATTGGATGATGGTAAATTCCCCCCCACCCCCAAAAAAAAAACAGAGGGGGGGGAATCTAGGAGGGCAGTTTGGGACAAAACACAGGGCAAATCTATCTGATTGAACCTGGGCAAAATCAATTGTAACCCCCCCCCCCAAAAAAAAAGTGGTCCTGTCAAACCTTTATTACAAAAGCAATAAATGATCTCTAAATTCTAATGGTTCATAACTTTCTGTATACCATATTCATAAATAAAATTTCAAACAATGGTCTCTCATCCATAGGATAAGTACATTCTGGACCCACAACCATGTGATTAATTTCCCACTAGTACTTTTTTATTAAAATCAAAACTACCTCAAGAACCAGTCATATCCTAGGAGTTTTGAACAAACAACAGCACTCAGATGCATCCATGCAGTCACCCACTGGAAGCATTTTACACCCAATGATGATGTCTCAACATGCATAAATTTATACTCACAGAAGATATTATGTAGCCAAGAATTTTTGAACCTTGTTTGAACCATGACAATTTCCCCAAGCTTTCAAAAATTCTGGAAAAATATTTTTGAACAAGATAACCATTGATCAAATTTTTCAATCCAATCAGCCTGCTTAACCATTTGCCCCCAATTAAACTATTTAGTAGTCATAATTTCTAAGCCTGAAAAAGTATTAAACTCTTCTAAGCATGCTTCAAACAATCAGGTTCATTGTTTAACTGGGCCTCCCATTGGATAAATGGCATAAATCTTTTTGCCTCTCTCAAAATATCTGTTAACAAAGTAATCAGTAAATATCAAGTGATCAGGTTTTTTGTGGATTGAAATTTCTCTAAAACTTTCCTTTTTTCTTTGCTTCAAGGTTTTCCTTGTTCTGGAGTCATTTGAGAATCTGGGTGAATGAGAGAATGAGTATTGAACAATTTTTCTGCATCCAATTCATTGCAGGACTGAGATCTTGAAGGTGATTCCAAAAATGAAGTATTGTTGGTTCCATATGGTGAGTCTGATTTACTTGTATCAGAAGAATTGTGAGGAAGATATTCCTGTAACAAGGAGGAGTATGAGGTTTGATCAGGGGATGAATCTTAAAATTGGATTTCAAGCAATTTATTAGACACTTTTAGTTTCAAGAAATTGGAAATTTTTCAATTATACCTTGAAGAAAAGTTTGTGAGAATGCAGTAGGAGATAAATCTAGGATTAAAGCTCAAAATAGATTCCTCAGAACAGCAATCCTTGAATTTTTCCCCTACACTAAATTCATGTTGAGATCAAAAACTTTGTAACCTAAAATTTGAAATTAGTTCATAGGAATGGATTTAGAGTGGATTATTTTGTAAGGAATTCTTGGGTTCTTGTTGCTTTTAATTTTATTTAAGACAAGACTCAAAGATTCTAAAACTTCAGCATTGAAGCCCTTAAGAAGTTTTTTAAATTTAAATGTGACTCTGGAAGAATTTTTTAATTGCTTGATTGACTAGTTCCACTTTTCAGTCTTTCTGGGTTTGTAGGTTTTTGTGATCAAATTTTGATTATTTTTTTTTTTCAAAGGAATTTTTGATTTATTTTCAGAAAAATTCTTCACATTTGTTTTCAAAAGTATTTTAAGAAATGTCAACATAATTTTTTTTATTTCTGTTTCAAGATTTTGATCAAATCATAAACAGAGTCAAATTTGAAGCAGAGAGGGATTTTAGATGTGTATATTGAGTAGTTGTTGAAAATTGTTGGAATTAATTTTATTCAGGTATTGAAGATAAGTTTGATTGGTGCAAGAAGATCAGCATGGATTTTTCCAAGAGGTTTTTATTGCTACAGTTAAAGTTTTTGAAAAAAAAATGGTTTTGATTTTTGAATAAATGCAAAATTAACGTTTGAAATTAATTATATATTTATTGGAGATTGACAGTATAATTCTTAGAAATTGATGAAAAATTGAATGAACAAATCATCTGTGTAGGTATCCTTGATTGGTATTGATTTGATGATTGATTGAAAGGTAGGAGAGTTTAGGCTTGTTTCAGATTCTTTCAGGATTTTAGAGAGAGAATAGAAATTATTCAATCATACCATAGATGATTTTTACTTTGTATTTGTAAACTGAAAAATTTCTTGAGCTCATCATAAATACTAAAATAATCTTTGCACTGAACCACCTGTATTAATGAGATTTACAACCATATTTGGTAGAAAGATGCCTTTGGAAAGAAAAATAATCAAATTCTCCTGTTTCAGCCTCATAGTCAATTTTTTATTTGATTGATAAGGCAAATTTGGGATTTCCATTTTTTGCTTATCACCCCTCTTTTTTCTTTTCAAATTGATTTCAGAATATTCATGAGCTAAAACTATGAAAAAAAATCCCTAGATACTCCTACACATCTTTAGAAATTGGTAGAAAATAGCTGGATTGTATTCACCAGAGGGTGGATAAAGTGTTACTAATATGTGAAAGAACATCATTAAAACAAGTTTTTTTGGTTGTTGTGCCCCTTGGAAATAGAGTGAATCTGGAAATAATTTTATTTACTGTTTCTGAAAATTTAAGATACTTTATATAAGCATCTTATAATACCTAGATTAAGTATCCTTGGTGATTGGAAGGATTTTGAATTATATTGGAAGTTTTGTTTGGATTAATGTTTGAGAAAAAACATGTGATTGATCAAACTGTTCCACTTTAATGAGCTTGCCATCCAAGAATTAGATGGAATTTCAAGGATTATACAAGGAAGAGGACCCAAAAATAGTTTTGTCTATAAAGATCTGGTATTTGATTTGGGAAGGATTTAGATTCTAACAAGCTGCTTGATATAAGTATTATTTTTAAGGTGATTCTTTGAGGGAGATGTACATTCTGTTGATTAGGGTAACTAAAGGATTAATTTGAAAAATTTTGGAATTTTTATTCAAATGCAATCTAATGTAAAATCTCTTGCTCTACTTCTGAATAAATCTATTCCTTATTAGCTTGAAGAATAATTGCCTAAGAATAGGTAGTCACAGGGGCTATCTTTTGATGGTATGAATTCTGTTTCCACTCTGAGATATCCCTTGGATCAGCCTAAGATTATTTCAAGTGGGGTAAATATTAAAGAATTCATGGGTTATTTACGGCTATCAAAATTATATTTTGGGGTTGGATAAAGCTTTCTTCTCCAAGAGGCAAATAAACTTTCAATAAATTCAGGAGAGGTTCAGGAGAAAAATTCTCCAACTTCTACAAGCATTTGAACAGGCTCTTTCTCAAAGATTCCTGTAACATAGCCAGATTATCATATTTAGTCTGGACAATACCTTTCCAACATTTATCATTCATGATTTTTATATAAATAATATGTTAAAAACCTATCAAAGGGCCTCAAAAATTTAGAATATGGTATTTTCCACAGTTTTTATTTATTTGAAGATCACTAGGGTGTATCAGAGTTAGAAAACCCGCCATTTGTTTTGAACAAACCTGCCATTTTTAATGGCAGGTTTCTGAAATACACATACCCCCTAGCAGGTGTATTTCAAAATGGCAGGTTTCATGAAAATGATGGATTTCAAGCATTAAACCCGCCATTTAACACACCATTTATGCATCATCATCCATCCACCACCCATCACATCCAAAACACCCATCCACATTGTGGAAACCAAAGGGGCAACACCCCGTAAGTTGTCCTTGAGTTCTGGAAGTTATTGATCAAAGCGTCTGTAAGGAGATTGGATGAAGCAGGTCAAGAGAGAGAGAGAGAGAGAGAGAGAGAGAGGGAGAGAGAGAGTGATAGAGTGTGAATAAGATGAATTACTTCCTTTCCAATCCAATCCAATCCAATCCAATGATAAAGTGATAAAAAGTCTCCCCCCCTCCTACAACACGGAGTTGGGAGTGAAGTATTTAAGTCCTCCCTCTCAACCCTAACCTAAGTACAACCGCAAGTAAGCAAGAATGATGAAACACAACCCCTAAGCACAGAACCCTAGCCCAATCCTACCCCTCCATCCCTTGCCCCATAACCCATGCCCCTCAATATCAACGTACGCCCTGTTCGCCTGCCCGTGCGCGTCCGCCCGAAAACCCGTTCCAGGTATCCGGGGTGTACCCCTGTGATCCAATCCGCGCATCTTGAAATGCGCAATCCGCTTGATCCGCGCATCTTGCAATGCGCGATCCGCTTGATCCACGCAAGCTTTCCAATCCATGCAATCTGTCTGGTCCGCAATACGCGCAATCCGTCGGTCTCCCGTCTCTAGGTGCTGAGCCCAACCCAACCGCTGCTGGGCCTACCTGACTGCTGCTGAGCCCGCAGCGCGGCTATCTGAAACAAGGCCCTGCCCATTGCTGAGCCCGCCGCTATTGCTGAGCGCGCCTCCCGCAGCCCTTTCCCGACTCGTGTCCATAAAAGAGCACCACATCCCCCCCCAACTTGAGTTCTGTCCCCAGAGATCTCCCACCATCTCACCTTCCGTAGTTGCACCCCCCTTCCCCACTTGTCGCGACTACCCCACTCCTCGCCAGCGAGTACACTACCCCCCGTTCTCCCTTGCTCTCCCCCATGGCATCCTGCACCTATTTCAGCCGGAACGGCCTTGTCTGCCGGATCAATCCTGGCCATCGCGCCGGCCACCGCCTCTGCTCGCTGAGTGATGGTATGCCGCATGCCCAACCCCAACCCCAACCGTGCAAGAGGGCCCGTCGCAACTCATTTGTGGTTTCAAGCAACAAGGAAATTTCAAGCCACAAGTGGACCCTGGACGGCTCCCCCAACAACTCCCCGCCCCGCGCTCCCCCTGGCCAATCCTTGGGCAAGAGCCATGACTCAGGCTCACCATACCGTTGTGCTGGGCCTCCAAGATGCGCGGACTTCCCGAACTTTGTGGCTTATCAGAACGCGGCTCAAACCTGGGCAGCCCGGGTCCGCATCAACCAGCCCGCGATGGACCCGCAATTCTTCACTCGTCCGGCTGCTCCTCCTCCATCTCCTCCGCAACCAGCCCCGGCTCCACGTCCTGCCCCGCCACCGCTGTCACCATCCCCAGCTCCACGTTCCTCACCCAAGCCGGCCCGTCAACCGTCCCCTGTCGTGGTCCCTTCATTGCCCAAACAGGCTCCTGTCCCCGACGCCGCTCCAGGCCCGGACCCCACTCCCCTGGCCGGTACTCCCAAGATCCCGGACTTTATTCCAATTTTTCAGGCCGTCCCACTTGCGAGGTTTGATGCAATGGCAAACGACGCGGATGGACTCCTCCGGAGGTTCCTAGCCGCGCCGCATGGTCACAACGCCAACTCCTGGCGCGAACTTCTGGCCTCATTCCGCAACCTGGTCACCGCGGCTCGCTCGGACGCGGTGAGGATGATGAGAGCTGGACCTACTTAGACGTATTGCCCCCCCTCCCTTCCTTTCCTTCTCTTATCCTTTCTCCTTTGTATTTAGAGCCTATACACAAAAAGACACACATTGTGCGCGATTGAGTGGCCTTCGGGCTTGTGAGTCCCTGAGAGAGAATAAGAACAGCGCGCAAGATCCGCACCTTGGAGGGAGAAGATCCGTGCCAGTGAGAGAAATTGGCGAAGGTGAGAAATCCGCGCCAGTGAGAGTCTGAAAGTGAGAAATCCGCACCAGTGAGAGTCTGAACGTGAGAAATCCGCGCCAGTGAGAGTCCAAAAGTGAGAAATCCGCGCCAGTGAGAGTATCTGCAAGAGTACATGGGGAGACCTAGGCGCGCCAGCGTGCGTACAAAATCCTTGAGAGAGACAGGAAGAGAAAAGAAGAGAAAAAAAAAAGAAAAGGAAGAATGAATAGATAAGAAGGAACAAGAGAAAAAAAAGTTTTTTTTTTTTTTTGAGCCCGCGTCCTGCGTCCCAACTCCAACCTTCCACCCCGCGCTAGCTTCCCCCCCCAACATTGCTGCTGTCCTCAGTCAAACGCGCCCCCCTATACCCATCACCAGATCCACGGCGCGTTGCCTCAACCAATCCCGCAGGGGCCTTGTTCGCCAATTGTTGTCCCAAACCACCTAGGTGCACCTCCCGCCGCGGCTAAGACCCTCCTGCATCCTTTGAGATTCAAGCCCATCCGTGCGCAAAACCCAAACAAAAGCAAACACCCCCAGACGTCCTTACCACAATTTGCCATGGAGGAGGAAAGAGGCTTCGAAACCCTTTCAATCCCAGCCCTCTCCTCCCCCACCCCGTCCACACAACATTCCTTGCCCTTTGCAGTTCCCGCATCCTTGTTCTCCCCTCCGGAGATTTCTGACCGCTCCCCGCCTGCCGGACCGCGCGTGACCGCTTGATCCTTTTGCTCCGCCCCACCGTCCGTCCATTCCGCTGCTGCCACTACCCTTTCCAAATGCGCGCTCCCCGCCGTTGAAGAGGTCCGGCTTGGGTTGTGATTCTCCAACGCGTGGTCCGTCTCTTCCGCCGCCGCGTCTACCTTCCTTGCAAGGCCCGTCTGCCGTTCACCGGTTCCCAAACCGCACGGAACATCCATTTCCTGTTCCGTTGTCCTTGCCCGCTTCCTGTCAGTAGGCCGCACCGGTTCTGTCAAGTCCCGCTTCCCCAACACATACTTAGCCCCCACTGGGGAAACCAATTCTGCGCTCAAATCCGCTGTCCGGTCCCTTTTTCCCGTCCGCCAACGGTCTTTTTCCTCCCCATTTGCGCACACGCGGGGCGCAGACGCGCTGGGAGACCAAATACTCTCAAGATAGGCCTTGAGGCCCCTTGCCACCTCCGCGAGTTTTCTAGCCCAAGAGATGGTTTCCGGTCGTGGGGCCGGAACATACTCTGCCCTGTAGTACTCCAGTTCCGCGTAGTCCACTTCCGCTTGCAACCGGATCCCGCCGCGCGCGCCTGCCTTGTAACCCAATTCCGCGGATGGCTTGATATTGTCCTTCCAAAAGCAAGAACCGCGCCTCCCCCATCTTGCCAGCATGTTCCCCTTCAGTGTTGGCCAATCCAGGTTCTGGTAGCCTCCCATCTCTTCCACGTCCCGACGTGCTTCCGCGTCCTCAATGAACAGGAAAACATGGCGCGCCTTCTCAGAATCCAAAACGCCTTCAGAGTCCGCAATCATTTCATACCGTGAGATGAATTGCTCCACTTCCGCAATGTTGAGTCAAATATGCAGGTAAATCCATGGGGTAGCGCAGAGGCTGTGGGAGGAGGAAGGAAGAGAAGCGACTGTTGTTAGCATCCGTGAGTACCTTTGAGAGACTTCAACAAAGGATTTTTCCCGGCCAGACCCCCAGATGTGGAAGCCAAAGGGGCAAAACCCCTTAAGTTGTCCTCAAGTTCCGGAAGTTATTGATCAAAGCGTCTGTAAGGAGATTGGATGCAGCCGGTCGAGAGAGAGAGAGAGAGTGATAGAGTGTGAATAAGATGAATTCCTTCCTTTCCAATCCAATGATAAAGTGATATCATAAAGTGATAAAAAGTCTCCCCCCCTCCTACAACCCGGAGTTGGGAGTGAAGTATTTAAGTCCTCCCTCTCAACCCTAACCTAAGTACAACCGCAAGTAAGCAAGAATGATGAAACACAACCCCTAAGCACAGAACCCTAGACCAATCCTACCCCTCCATCCCTTGCCCCATAACCCATGCCCCTCAATATCAATGTACGCCCGGTTTTCCCTCCCGCGCGCATCTGCCCGACAACCCGTTCCAGGTATCTGGGGCCTACCCACGTGATCCAATCCGCGCGTCTTGCAATGCGCAATCCGCTTGATCTGCGCAAGCCGTCCAATCCACGCGAGCCTTCCAATCCGCGCAATCCGTCCGGTCCGCAATCCGTGCGATCCGTCTGTGTCCCGTCTCTAGGTGCTGAGCCCAACCCAACCACTGCTGGGCCTAACTGACTGCTGCTGAGCCCGCAGCGCGGCTAGCTGCGGCGAGGCCCTGCCCATTGCTGAGTGTGCCGCCGCTGCTGAGCCCACCGCTATTGCTGAGCGCGCCGCCCGCAGCCCTTTCCCAACTCGCGTCCATAAAAGAGCACCACAACGTCAGCAAATCCATGCCAATCCCATCACCATCACATAACACACATCTCATCTCCATTGCTTCACATTTCTATTGCTTCACATCTCCATCTTCACAAAAATCCTATCATCATCTCATCAACCCACATCATATTACCATCTCTCTCAACATGTCCCATCAAACTTCCTGGCAGAAAGTTGGAAATGCCAAAAAGCTGACTGAAATTTTGTTAGTATTTGACTTCCATTCAGACTCCAGTCCAGACTCTGATTTGGAATCAACTTGGTTGGCTTTGAATGCTCTATTAAAAAAGAAATACATGGTTCCAAGAAGACAAACTCTCCACAACCCTATGTATGAAAGGCAAAAGCTTCATCTCCTCCCTGAAGTAAGCTTCCAGCAACTGTTCCAAAATCTATTGCCTTCATTCATAAAAATTTTGGAGATGATTGAAGACCACCACATCTTCCAGAACAATTCTTGGAATACTCAACAAGATCCACCTATCCAAATGGCTGTTGCTCTTTGTAGATTTGGATCAAATGGAAATGGGGAAGCAATTCATTGATTAGAAAATCTATTCTCAGTTGGTTATGGAACCATTGACTCATAAACCAAAAGAGTCATGATTGCTATCTTATATATCCGTAGCTCACTCCTTTCTTTGCCAACCAAAGAAGAATGCAAGGAGATATCTCAAGTAATGGAGACTGAAGACTTTCCTGGTTGCATTGGGTTTTTTGATGGAACCACCATCCCCTTGAGTCAAAAACCCAAGCTAGATGGCAACCACTATTTTGATTGGAAAAAAAGGCAATTTATTCATTTACTTTCCAAAGCCCTTGATAATACAATGACCAAATTTGTTTTATTGCTTTGTATAGATACTCTGTGGCACTACAACTTTTTTGTGATAAAAAAAAGAAGTTCATATCCTTCAATGCTGGCCTTCCAGGTTCTTGTCATGATTCATATGTTTTCAATTGGATGCAGATTGCCCAACAACCAGAGAACTACTTTGACCAATATCAATACCTTCTGGTTGATTCAGCTTATGCTAGTGGGAAATATGTTGTTCCAGCATACCAGAATTTTTTTTCCAACAATCAAGGAAAAACCAATTTCAACTATCATCTTTCCCAATCACAATTTTAGATTGAGAATGCCATAGGAGTCCTGAAAGGAAGATGGTTTACTATTCCTTCTTTTATAATAGAATTATCAAATTCATGATACTCTTGAAATTGGATAATCATGAATACATCAGAAGATGTGTACTCTTATTCACTTCCAGTATAATTTTCTACTATTGGTTAAATCTTTTGTATATGAATCTCTAGGTTTGTAAAGGTAATTGATTGTTTGTTTTTCAAGGCTTATTGAAGTTCCAGAAATTGATTTGAGTGGTATTTTCCAAATATTCATCTTTTATTTGAAATATTTGGTTAATCAGATGATCTTTACTGTGGTTTTTGAGATATTATTTGGTTTATGTGAGTCTCCTGTTCAAAATTTCATTGAAATGAATTACTCTAGAAAATAAATTAATGTGATTGGTTCACTACTTATGTTCATTCTACATCTGATAATGGAATCAATTTTACCTGGTAATTGGCTCAACAGGCTTTCAGTGATCTCTTTGGATTTAGAAACACCAGGATAAAGAAAATTATCACTTTATTTTTAAAACACTGTTTATGTGGTTTGGCCTTGGTTAAATCAAAACATTTATTTTCAAAGGTCTCAATTAAGCTCAATTTTCACATACTTGAACCAAATTTTTCCTGGATAAAATCTTTCCAAGGTTTCCAAGAAATGGGAACTAATTTCTCCTGTTTATTGATGAACAATCAAGAGATACTACCTCTAATAGTATGGGGGTATTATCACTGCTATGACTTAAGTTACACCATAATATATGAAGAAAAACATATTCAATATATTTGATGAAACCTACAGGCTCATAATATTTAATATTTTTTCTCTGAAGAGTTTGGAAAATCCAGATATTGGTGGAAGCAGTGTCAATGCATTTTAAAATAATGAGGCTCCAATAGGCCTCAAGGCACCAGTTCTCTGAAAATCTCTAGAAGGTTCATTTTGAGGGCTGGGGATTATTTAGTGTTGAAAGATTAATCAGTTTGTTTTATATTTTATGATTTTTATATCTTGTATTTTTATATCTCTTGTTTTTATATCTCTTATATTTATATCTCTTATTTCATTTTTAAACATATTGAGCTGGAGGTCTAAATCCTTTATTGCACATTCCTGAATTTTTTTTGATTGAATCAGGGATTATTTTTTAATGCTGGATTTTAAATACATATTTGGATTTTGATTTGGTATTATTTCCCCTTTGATGATATAAATTCAACTTCCTTGGTCATGAGAATTGCTGATTTTTTAATCTTGTGATTTTTTCTGTGAATGAGAAAAAATCCTCAAATTGCAAAATTTGAAAAATCTATATCCATAATTTTTTTTATTCAGCCATTTTTGAAGCTGTGAAATATTTATTAAGGAAAATAGCCAAATAACTAAAACAATATACAATAGAGTATAGGTGCTTTGAAAAAATGAGAACATTTTTTTGAAATCATCAGTAAAAGCATTTTGTGAATTGATACACTGCAAAAAGTTTGACAAAACTTGCTAGAAAGAATCATCAAGGAGCTCAGGCCTGGCAGCCTCCTGGATGCCAAGATCTCTGCTATCCTTTAGCTACCAACGGTGATAGAATAAATAATAAATATATTATTCAATAAATGCAGCAAAAATCCGTAAAATATTTGGATAAAGCTTATTGCAAGGTTAATTGGTTTGGATATGTTTTATTTTTATAAATCAATATAAATAAATTGATTATTAAATATTTTTATAGAGGGGCAACAATTATATTGGGGATCTTTAACACCTTTCTTCAGGGAATTCAGTATGAAAACACCTAGGCCTGGTTACTTTGGAACCTTTAGCTGAAAGGATATTTTGCCCAAAGATAATATGTATATAAAATACATGGTGCAGTGGCAGGGCTTTGTAACCAATCTGCCACGACAGAGAAAGGATAATAAGAATCAATGGTATATTATTAAATCCTTTTGGTACCTGTTTGGGACATGCACTGATGGGTTAAACCTGTATACTGGGGTTATAAGGTTGTTCAGAAGTTTAAATTGATAAAAAGGGTGAGGGGCATATATTATTAATCAGAATAAAGCCATAAATCACTTACTTATCTCTTATAAGTATTTGATTACCTTGGAACGGTGTCTGGCTGTAAATAAAACTGGGTCTCTGGGTATCAATCACCTCAAAAAGGGGCCTTTATTTATATCTTTTTGAGTATCATTTCTGTCCCTCTGAGAGCTATAGGGTCCCAAGGAGACGGGTGCTAAGGCTCGCAGGGCAACCAGTGCTGGCCCTGCATTTGCTCTAGGTGCTTCAGCCTGGGTGGGAGCTGGATCAGTCCGGATATGGAGCTATTCCCCATAATAATTTAATAATTTGTTGGGAAAAATTGCCTAGTTGGTCATATGATCTTCCTTTAGTCATGTATGTCATGAGAATTTAATGAACTTGATTGAACATTCTAATTTTTGGATATTCTACAAACAGTTTGATGTCACATGGTTCCTGATTATGTCACTCTAAGTGTAAGTTCTGGTCCTTTAAAGTTGTTAACATCAATTTTTGAAATTGGTGTTGGTTTATTCAAATAATTTACTAAAAATGATTACTTGGAATTTACATGTAATATATTTGTTTTTTTAGATTGATGGAAACCCTAAGGAAATGAAGATGTCTTTAAAATTTCATAAAGGTCATGGGAAGTAGTTTCTTAGACTCTTCTAATCTCTTGATGGTTATTTTCAAAGCTCAATGATTTTTAGTAAAATAATTTATTTAAAATGGTTCCTTTGGAAACTTTAGTAATATGTTTACATATCTGGGTTCATGAGATTTTCTAAAACAATTTGGTGTCATGAAGTCCTCATTTATGTCAAGATAAGATAGGTATGCAAGCATCCAAAGTTGTTAGTAGTCTTTTTGGACATTTTATGTATTTATTTATACAATTTATTTAAATATGTAAACTCATCCTTTTATGTATTTTTAATTGATTTATCTATTTTTTTATTCATGTCCTATGCGTGCAGATATTTATTAAATACCCCGGATCTATTAGTATGGGTAGGAACCTGTCTGATTGGTACCTTGAAAGCGGGTCCTCATCCTGTGTTGATGGCTATTGCCCCTGTCACTTTTCATCTTCCCGCAGTTGTGCATTGGTCACCTGCCTGGGGCTGCGCACCCGCTTGTCAGCCGTCGCTCTCACGCAGGCTTATACTCTGGCATCTGTTGGGAAAGTGCATAGCTCTTGCAGTTGCGCGCGGGAGTGTCAACAAAATGCTTTTTCATCAATAACTCCCAAAATATACAGAATTCTCTGATTCTAACTAAATTTTAGCTATGAAACCTAACCCTGGGATTTGATGTGAAATGATTACAGTGGCAAAATTTGGACTGGTGGCGCTGTGGGCTACAACTTCACTATTATGTGATTTAAGATGGGTAAAGAGTAGGAATTGGAGGGTAGGGTTGCTGAGTGACCCTACCTAAAATTAGGTGAGGAGTCCAAATCTTCAATAATATTTTGGATATTCATACTCTTTAATTGTTTTTTATTAATTTTAATAAATTTTATTATTATTGGTGCTTTGTCAGCTAGCTCTGACATAGTAGCAAGCTGACAAGGCCCAACCTATGACCAAGCTCAGTTAAATATTGCAGAAATCCAAGGTCAATCCTGCAGCAATCCAAGTTCAAGCATTGACCAAGCTTCACAGCACAGTGACTTTGCAAAAAAATCTTTGATTCAAGAATGGAGATACATTCAACTAGAGAATGGAGAAAGATTCAACTAGATCTTCATTGATGACACTTGCTAACAAGCTACATGAGACCTCTCCTGGTGATAGATTCCAAAATCCTTTCAAGTTCTGTTGAAATCCCTGACCATGGTGTTAAAATATGTACGCACTTACGCGTGTGCTACGTATAAGTAATCCAAATGGGATGCACATATGGGCCTCTCTGGCCCATTGGACACTCACACGGACCATACGGGCCTGTGTGGATGTCACTGATTTGGGGAAACTGGCCTCAGAACGCGTGAAACAGGCTCATTGGTACAAGGGCCCGGTGGGGGATATGGGCAAGTACAGCCAGATGGGCTTGTATGGGCGTAATTGGGCCCAAGGTTTATTTTGGACATACTTGGCCAGAAAGGCTGGCCCGCCAGAGTATGTTTTACTTAGTTTTTGGGCTTGGGGCCGCCGCCTGGTTGGGGCTGCTGCCCGCATTGCGGCCTGCTCAAGGCCGCTGCCCGTGTCCCGGCCCGCTTGGGGCCGCTGTTTTTGCCTTTGGCCCATCTATGGGGCCCGAAGGCCCGCGTGGGGCCGTTGTCACGGCTGCCGCGCTGGGTGGGGGCCACGGGGCTGGTGGTTTGGGCTCCTCCCCCTCCCCTTGCTTGCCATTGCAAGGGGGAGGGGGAGGGCTGGCTGGTTGTAACCAGCCAGAAACTGGTCATGGTGGGGGGGACTTGATCACCCCCCCACCAAAAGAGGTGGCCAGGCCGGTTGCATCAAGGCGACTGGTGGTGGGGGGGAATTGACCACCCCCCACCATCAAAGGGGTGCTCTCCCCCCCCCCCCTTTACCAAGGGGGAGGAGCGACAGGCTGGAGGGGACCTGACCACCCCCCAGCCCACTTACTGTAGCAACGCCCTGGGGGTATCAACCCCCAGGGCCCCTGGTAGGGGGATTTGACCGCCCCCTCCAGGGATTTGAGAGAAAGAGCGGGGGCAGCATGTCCGCCGGTTACACCCCCCCAGGTGAGATTTTGGTTGGACTCAGGTGAGTCCTGGGTCCCACCTGGCCCATATGAGGGGCCAGTGCTGTAAAAGTGCTAAGATAAGTAACAGGGCTGGTTGTAGCGGACAACCAGCCAGGTATTGAACAGTACAGGGGCTGGTTCAGCCCCATTGAGGTTGAAACACCAGAAACAACCGGAATAGGCTGGTTGTAAGGGTACAGGGACTGATGCCATGTGGGCTGATGCAGCCCAAAAGAAGTAACAAGGCCTGTAGAGCCTGTAGAGCTCTTTTGGGGCGGAAAATTTGCCTTTTGGCTTGTTGTATCATGGGCTCACAAGAGGACAATCTTTTTTACTTAAGGAGCTCTTCTCCCTGCTTTTTTCCATAATCCATTCATCATCCAATCAAATTCATCAACGATATCATCCAACATGTTGCCCCATTTGTGAGAGCCCATCAAGCAATTATTGACACAAGGTGTCCAGCATTTCTTTTGCTTTAAATACTGCTCATTTGCCTAAGCTAATTGCAGGCCATAATTATAACACATTATCAGTACCAACATCATCATTACTTCCAAGCCATCTAGACCCTTGTGCCTTACTCTGGAGAACCTCAAAGACCTCAATTTTTCCAAGAAGATTTCCTATATCCCTGATTTTAGCTCCACCAACATATTTCTGAACATTCAGGATTATAATGCTTGGGCTGTCCTTATGGATAGTGAGATGGACAACATCTGTTGTGGGGAGATAATGGATGCAGATGACACTTTGATCAGTTCAGAAGTGGAGAAAAAGTCTTATCATCTCATCCTTAGGAATCTTGATGAGAATCATGTGACATGGGTTGCCAATACTCTTAGGAAAGATGATAGGAGGAGGGGCAGCATCCTTTGGAAGTTGCTTAATTCCAAGTATGCTGGTGATTCTGTTCACCAGAAGGGTATAGCTTTCAATAAACTGTTTAAGTTACAATATTTGAATTGTAAACAGTTTGTTGCAGAGGCTAGGTCTAGCATAGCCAAGTTTAAGTCATCAGGACTTAACATGGATCCTGAGTGTTTGTCACTCTTAATCCTTCAGAAGCTACCAAAGGAGTTTGATTCTTTAGGCAGAATTATTTCTCAATTGGATCCTCTTCCTGGGGAGGAGGATGTGCTGAAAAGGATTGAAAAGGATGATCTTCAGTTCAAGATTAAGGGGGGTTCTGGAACAGCCCTTTTTGGAAAGACTGGAAAATCTTGCAAGAAGGCAAAAAAGGATTTGTCCAAGGTCTTATGCTATAATTGTCAGAATAAGGGGCATTATGCTAAGGATTGCAAGGAGGCCAAGAAGAGGAAGAAGTCCAAAGAGAATGACAAGGAGGTCAATCTCACTACTGAAAACATTGCAATGGTGGTGTTTGATGGTCCAATGGAAATGGTTGTTGAGGAAGAAGGCCCCAACAAGAAGTGTTGCTCGGGGATAGGTGGAGAAAAGAAGATAGTATATATTTCCCGCGAGGAATATAAACAAGGATGAGATGATTGTATCAGTATATATATCCTATTTACATGAATATTCTAGAAGGTTATTTTATGTCCTATGCATAATGGTTTAGTCTGCATTTTCTAGTATGTTCTTTTGTATGCATTTATGTATGTTGTTTGAGACTTCATCTTATATGCAGAGTACATAATCCCAATATTCCCCCCCACAATTATTGCCAATGATTGTGATAGCACCAAAAAAGGAAATAAGAAAATCAAAGAGAAGAGAGCACAAAGAGAAGGGGCAGAGATAAAGAAGAAAGAAAGAATAAGGAAATTGAAAAAAAAAACGTCAAAGACAGGACCGGAAACAGGAGTGGAAGGACATAAAGTACATCACAAAAAAAAACATAGACAAAAACGGGAGTGTTTGTTGCTGCCAAGGGCCTTTGTAAAAAAATCCGCCAGCTGATTGTCACCTTTGACCCATTGTATGCGGAGGTTTCCATCGCAAAGATGCTTGTTAACAAAATGAAATTCCCAATCAATATGGCAAGTGCACTTCATGGATGATCAGTCACTCGCAATGCGTGTTGCTGCCTGATTGTCTGAGATCAGGATGGGTGGGTCATGGGCTGGCAGAAGCAAGAACAGGAGACTCCGTAGGGACATAGCCTCCGTGGCCACGTAGGACAGCGCAACATACTTGGCCTGACATGTCGACCAAGCAACGCACTGCTGTTGTCTTGAGTTCCAATGGATAGGTGCCCCCCACAGCGTAGAAATAAAACCATGGGTTGACCGGGATCCCTCTCCCCCCCAGTTGGCATTGGTGAGCATCCGCAGCTCCAAGTCGCCAGAGTCAGGCTTGAGTTCCAGATGCAAGTGCTGCATTGTTTGCACATAGTTTATAAGGCATTTCAGGGATGCCCAGTGTGAGTCGTTGGGGTTCAGAGAGAAACAAGCCAAGAAATTGACAGCAAAAAATAAGTCAGGCCTTGTTCCCAAAGCTAGGTACATCAGCATGCCTATCCAATGGAGATATTGGATATCTGGCTTCTGAGGAACATTGGAGACCAGATCACCATTGAGAAGGGGGGTGTCAGCAGTCATTGCCGTAGGTTCCAAGGTTAGCAACTTGGCAATAAGCGCGGGTTGGTGTAACCGGAAACCGCCCCGCAAGCGTTCAATTTGGATACCAACAATTGAGGAGAGGCAATCGTCCCATTTGAGGGATGGGAGCAAGGAAAGAGTCTGTTTGAGGTTTGCAAGGAGTTGGGGATTGTCGGCAGTGATAACTCCATCATCAACGTGGATCCAAAGGAAGGCCTGGACCTTGTCCGACTGGTAGGTGTAAGTGCTCTGATCCTCATGGTTTGGGAGGAAGCCAATAGAGTTGAGTTTATCATGGAGATGCATCCACCAGCACCTCCTGGCCTTCTTAGTGCCGTAGAGGGACTTTTTCAGGCGCAGAACCTTACCAGGGGTGCATTGGTAACCCTTTGGCGGCCGGATGTAAAGCTCTTCCTTGATAGGGCTGTGAAGAAACACGGTTTTGACATTGAACAACTCAATGGGCCACTGGTTCCTTGCTGCAATAGTGAGGGCCATGTGGAGAGAGGAGAAAGTTGGTGTTGGCCCAAACATGTCTTCAAAAGTGACCCCCTGCACCTGTGTGAAACCCTGTGCAACCAGCCAAGCTTTCCTTTTAAAAAGACCGCCGGCCTGGTCCCGCTTGGTTGTAAGGACATATTGTGATCTGAGAATCTTTGTTTTATCGGCAGGTGAGTCGCATAGCTCAAAGACATCAAGATCCAAGAGCCCTTGGTTCTTGGTATCAATTGCAGCAAGCCAATCCAATGCCCATTCCGACTTAAGGGCCACGTCAACCGTTGGGTTATCCATATTGTGTGGTAATGACCGCTGAAGTTTACAGATGAAGGTGTCTTGAGCATTGAGTTTGTTTCCAAGGGTAAAGTCTCCCAGGTGATCTGCATGGATGGTGGAGACCCGGGCAGAGTTGTCTGTTTTTGGAAGGAAGCACACCAAGAGCCCTTGGAACACTTTCCCGGAGACATCATCCCAGAAAAGCCAGCCCTTGGAGTCCACACAGACACCCAGGTGCCGAGCCTTGCAAGCATAGGGGACAAGCTGCTTGGAATGAGTGTGGTTTTATACATAGATGATGCACCCAAAAGGACATAGCATGGCAAAAGAGGGTATTCTTCCCATAGCAAGTTCAATTGGAGTCTTTGTCTTCTTGGAGTGCACAAGGCGGTTCAGGATGTATGCAGCATGGCAAAAAGCATGTGGCCAAAGGTTAGCCGGCAAGCCAGAAGAATGCATCATTGTCCAAGCAGCTTCTGTGATTGTACAATTCTCTCACTCAACATGACCGTTCTGATGGTGTTTGTGGGGAATAGTTGTCTCATGGATGATGCCATGCTCACTGAGGAAATTCCTAAGGGAGTTGGTCTGGGTAAATTCAAGCGCCTTATTGGTTTGCAGCCTTTTCACAGTGTATGGGCAGTGGGCAAGGAAACGGTTGATCTATTGAATAATCTCAGCGGGAGCGTCCGACTTCAGCTTGATGGGCGTAGCAGACACCATCCCAGAGTACACATCCAGGATGGTCAGCACGTATCGTTTGTTTGCAGTACTTGCTAAGAATGGGCCAATAATGTCCACCGCTACAACATTGCCAGGCTTAGTGCAGATGTCCCTTGAAGACAACTCTGGGACTTTGTGTGTGGCTTTCATTAAACAACAGGAGTTGCAAGGGGGGCAGTCACCCAAAGGAATTAGTGGTAGGTCATTCGTTGCATTAAGCCTTACAGTGTTACGCAGCATCCTCATCAAGACATGCCCACACATATCATGAGTATTCAAAATGGTGGTATTCATTGAATTAACAAGGGGAGTGGAAGGGGAAGCCCGCAGTAGAGGTATGAAGAAGTGATCACCGGATTCATATGTGTGAAAAATAGAGTTATTCTGCACCAGGGTGCACCCGTTTCCATCAAAAAAAATATTGCCGTCGTTGCGTCAGAACTTGCCAAGAGAGATGATGGTACCATGGATGTTGGGGCAATAAATGACATTCTTAATCCACAAGCGACCGGAAGGGGTGGGAAGAACAATGTTGCCAATTGATTTCACGGGAAAAGAGTCTGAAGAGGCGACAGACAATGTCAGATGAATAGGTTTGAGGGAAAGGAAAAGACTAACATCATTGGTGACAGAGTCAGTGGCCCCAGAGTCCAGTAGCGCCGCATTTGCATTGGAAACATCTTTGCTGACCATTGCCACCTGAGAGTCTTTGAATTTTTCAAAGGCAGAGTGGCAATAGGCCAAGAGCTTTGGGCAAAAGAAACGGTTGTTGGATTGAGGATCTTTCATTGGTGGTAATCAATTCTTCTTTTGTGGACAGTCCAGGGCCCAATGGCCCCATTCCCAACACCAAGTGCACGGGTTCCTGGAGTTCAAGTTAGCCCGGGCCCACTCCTTGCTCCAATTCATGAAAGTCTGGTTGGATTGATGGCCCTTGGTTTGCTGTACTTGGTTTGCATTCCTTCCAGCATTAGCGGAATAGCTCAGGAGTGAGCTAGTCGGGATGTTGGTGGCGGATTGGCAATGACGGGAGACAAGCTCCAACAAATCTTTGGAAGTGATGGTCACATCCCTGTTGATTGCAATTTGGCTGTCCAGCGTGTTTGCAATTTCCTGGAAATAGGCTGGCGAGTTCATGTGGATTGTTAGAGCAAGAATGTTGTCAAGGGTAAATCCACCTAGGTGCTCTTGGATATTTTTCAGGGAGGTCTTGAGCTCATTGTAGGTTTTGTTGGGATTTTGTGTCATCTTGCCAGCGTTCAAGACCTTCCCCCACTGCGACACAATATACAACCAGGAGACAGTTCCAAAACGGTCCTTCAGAATTGAGTACGCTTCTCTTCCTGCTTTTGATGCAACAAAAGGGGAAAGAGACGGGTCTATGCTGTATTCCACAATCGTGCCCATGATTTTAGCCCGCTTGGTGACTGGGTCAACAGATTTGTGTAAGAAGTAGTTGGATTCATTGAAAAGAGATTTGACCTTTAGGTTGAGGGCTTGGGACCAGTCCGGAAAATTAGAACCGTTGGTGTGTAGATTTGGTCATAGGCCACGGCCAACCTGTTTGTAGTGTATCTGATTGATAGCCACAGAATGCAGGTTAGGAGTTGGAGTGACTGGTTGAGCGCGGATGGCCTGAAGGATGGTAGCTAAATCAGTTGGTGAAAGCAACGGAGCAGTACAATCCTTCCGGCTACCAAATGCGGTCCCGGAAGGGGTGGTGGGATTAGAGTCCCCGGTTGAGGGGGAAGACATGGTTTGTGGTGATGCACAAAAGGTTTGACCAGACCGCGTGGAGGTGTCTTTGGTCAGGCAGTCCTCAAAGTAGGACAGGTTGGCGTAAGGCTGGGTGTGGTGTTTAGCCGGTAAAGACTAGCGGCTCTTCAGACAATGATAGTAAATAGCGCAGGCTCATAACCTGTTGCTTGGGGATAGGTGGAGAAAAGAAGATAGTATATATTTCCCCCCAGGAATATAAACAAGGATGAGATGATTGTATCAGTATATATATCCTATTTACATGAATATTCTAGGAGGTTATTTTATGTCCTATGCATAATGGTTTAGTCTTTATTTTCTAGTATGTTCTTTTGTATGCATTTATGTATGTTGTTTGAGACTTCATCTTATATGCATAGTACATAATCCCAATAAGAAGGCCAAAATTGATGAGGATAAAGAAATTGACTTGATTGATTACAAAGTGAGTAATCTTAGCCTCAAAGATGAGAACTTATCAGTGACTGATAAAGCTTCTTTACTATTAGTGGGATTGAAGGAGGGTGTTGTTGTTTTGACTGATTCTGGTTGTACAGATCACATGTTATTTGAACCAAATTTATTTTCAAATCTTAGTGATTATGATGGAGTTTTAAATATTGGTCAGAAAGGCAGAACAATTCAGATTGAAGTAATTGGAAAAGTTATTCTTTCAAATCACTTGGGTTTCAAAATTTCTTTTGAGAAAGTGTTCTATGTACCAGAGTTGCCTTATAACATTGTGTCCCTTGGAGTGTTGTGGAAGAAAGGTTTCCAGATTTGTTATCTTAAAGAAGATAAGTTTATTATTGATATGAATGGGAGAACTGTTCTTAGTGTACAGGTTTGGAACAAGCTTTTGTGTGCAAGCTTGTTCAAAATCTCAGCTTTGAGTACTGTTTCTCACAATAGAAGTGGCCATAAGGTAAAGGACAGCAACTGTGAGAGTTTTACCTTAGGGGCTAAGACTAGAAATGTGTTCTCAAAGAGTAGAGATTGCACTGATGTTCCTAGAGAGGAATTTTCCATTGATTTGGCAGGGCCATTCACACCAGAGTCCCTTGGTTGGGCAAGATACTTCATCAATTTAGTTGATACTGCAACTAATTATGTTTTGGTTAAACCAATTTGATCTAAGGATCAGACCACAGAGGAGGTTTCTGTAATCTTCAAAGTCTGGAAACAGAATGGTCTAATGAAGGATATCAAGAGGTTTATCACTGATGGAGGTGGTGAATTTGTGAGTAAAGAGTTTGAGAGTTTATTGAAAGATTATGGTATCATTCATATAGTCAATACTGCAAGTACTCCACAAAATAATGGAATAGTTGAGAGAATGAATAGGACTTTACTGGACAAGGTCAGAACTATTATGTCTCAATCTGGTCTAACAAAGTTATTATGGGCTGAGTTGATGTGTACAGTCTGTCTGTTGCATAAGATTGTAAGTGTTAATTGGAAGAGTCCTCATTATCAGTTTTGGAATTTGTACCCCAAAACATCACACCTAAGAACAATTGGTTGCTTGTTGTATTATAGTGCCCACCATAATGAGATGGTTGGAAAATTAGACCCTAGAGCCAGAACAGGGGCAATTGTAGGCTATGATTTAATAAGTAAATCATATAGGATCTATTTTCCAGGGACAAGAAAGGTTATCCGTAGTAGGGATGTAAAATTTGATGAAAGTACCTTTCCACTCAAAAGGAGTGAAGATGTTGTTGTGAATAGGTCACAGCAAGAAATAGAATTAGCACCTATTTGACCAGCAAAGGCTGAGGAACATGTGGTTTCAGAAGATTAGGAGATGGCAGACGTGCCACCAGAAGATTCAGTGCCTGCTTCAGGGGAGCCTGTTAATTTGGAACCTGATGAGGCTCCACCTCCAGTAAGAAGGAGTGGTAGGGTTAGAGTACCAGTTGATAGGTACAGGGAATGGAAGTCCCATTATGCTGCCGCAGGCTATGAGGAAGATACATTTCAGGAACAGTGTATGCTCAATGAAGTCCTGGAGTTAAGTTCAGAAATGGGTAACAGGGTTAACCCAAATAGCTTTGGCCAAGCTATGAATTCTGATGAGAGAGCCAACTGGAAGAGTGCTATTTTTGAGGAATTTGATTCTCTAGAAAATAATAGTGTCTTTGAAGTGGTTAAGCATGATTCTGTTCCAAAAGGAAAGACCATTGTGGGGTCTAGATTGGTGTTAAACAAGAAGTTTGACACCAATGGAGTTTTGAAAAGATTCAAAGCTAGATGCTTTGCACAGGGCTTCAAGCAGAGAGAGGGTATCAATTACCAAGAAACTTTCTCACCAACTGGAAGGCTTTCCACCTTCAGTTACATCATTGATCTGGCAGTGGAGTTGGGAGAAGAAATCAGACAAGCTGATTTTGTAACAGCATACTTGAATGCAAAACTTGGAGAGGAGGAGAATGTTTATATGTCAATCCCTGATGGTTTTTTTTGAATGGTTAGTAGAGACTAAACCAGAAACCATGAAGAAAATCTGTGTTAGAAGTTTTCTTTCAGAAGATAAACGGGAATATGTCCTCAAGCTGTGTAGATCCCTTTATGGATTGAAGCAAGCAGCTAGATTGTGATGTAATACCATGAGTGAGAAACTGATACAGATTGGTTTCAAGACGTCTGAGGCCAACCCTTGTCTCTTTGCAAGAAAGGATGCAATTTTGTTTGTATTGGTTGATGACATTATCATTATTGGAAATGGTAAAGAGAGAGTCATGTAGACACTCAAAAAGGAATTCAAGATAAAAGATCTTGGTCTGGTGCAACAGGTGCTAGGAATGAAAGTCATTAAGAGCAAGAATGGTATTAAGTTAGACCAGAGCCATTACGTGGAAGCTCTTCTTAAGAAATATGGCTTATAGGATGCAAAGGAGTTTGGTACTCCCATTTAGTCAAACATTTGTTTAGATAAGTCTACAGATGAGGAGTATCTGGAGTTTGTTCAATCTGGGAACAACTACAGGTCAGCTATTGGATTGCTTAATTATTTGGGGCAGTGTACAAGGCCCAATATTTCTTTTAAAATTGGTGTCTTGTTGCAACACTTAGAGAAGCCAAGCATGAGGCATTGGTCAGTGTTTAAGAGAGTTTTGAGGTATCTTAAAGGAACACACAGTCTGGGACTGTTGTTTACAAAGTCAGCAAACTTTGATTTGGTTGGTTATTCCAATGCAAGTTGGGCAGATGGTAACACTAGGGAATCAACAAGTGGTTTTTTATTCTTCTTAGGTAAGAATCTGGTGTCATGGATGTCCAAGAAGGTGTTTGCAATAAGTCTTTCATCAACAGAGGCCAATTATAGAGCTTACTTAGCAGCTTCACAGGAAGCAAAATGGTTGAGAAAAGTCTTAGAGGATACACATAACCCACAAGGGTTTTCTTTGTTGTATTCTTATAACCAGAGTGCCATTGCATTGGCGCAAAACCAGGTGTTCCATTCAAGAAAAAAACATATCAATGTTCACTATAACTATATTTGAAATGCAGTTAACTGCATCACTATAACTATATTTGAAATGCAGTTAACTGCAAGGAGATTGTGTTGAGGTACATGCCCACGGGAGAAATGATTGTGGATATCTTGACTAATGCTTTAGATAGGAACAAGCATCAAGGCTTGGTGACTAATATGCCAATGTCACCCCTTTTGGATTAAGGGGGTGTTTTAAAATACGTATGCACTTATGTGTGTGCTACGTATAAGTGTAATCCAAATGGGATGCACAAATGGGCCTCTCCAGCCCATTGGACACTCACACGGACCATACGGGCCTGTGTGGATGTCACTGATGTGGGGAAACTGGCCTCAAAACGCATGAAACAAGCTCATTGGTACACAGACCCTAAAAAGCCCGGTGGGCGATATGGGCAAGTACAGCCAGATGGGCTTGTATGGGCGTGATTGAGCCCAAGGTTTATTTTGGACATACTTGGCCAGAAGGGCTGGCCCGCCAAAATATGTTTTACTTAGTTTTTGGGCTTGGGGCCGCCGCCTGTGTTGCAGTTCGGTTGGGGCTGCTGCCTGCATCCCGGCCCTCTCGGGGCCGCTGCCTGTGTTGCGGCATGCTCAGGGCCGCTGTTTTTGCCTTTGGCCCATCTATGGGGCCCGAAGGCCCGCGTGGGGCCGTTGTCACGGCTGCCGCGCTGGGTGGGGGCCACGGGGCTGGTGGTTTGGGCTCCTCCCCCTCCCCTTGCTTGCCATTGCAAGGGGGAGGGGGAGGGCTGGCTGGTCGACTGGTCATGGTGGGGGGGACTTGATCACCCCCCCACCAAAAGAGGTGGCCAGGCCGGTTGCATCGAGGCGACCGGTGGTGGGGGGGAATTGACCACCCCCCACCATCAAAGGGGTGCTCTCCCCCCCCCTTTACCAAGGGGGAGGAGCGACAGGCTGGAGGGGACCTGACCACCACCCAGCCCACTTACCGTAGCAACGCCCTGGGGGTATCAACCCCCAGGGCCCCTGGTAGGGGGATTTGAATGCCCCCTCCAGGGATTTGAGAGAAAGAGGGGGGGGCAGCATGTCCGCCGGTTACACCCCCCCCCCAGGTGAGATTTTGGTTGGACTCAGGTGAGTCCTGGGTACCACCTGGCCCATATGAGGGTCCAGGGCTGTACAAGTGCTAATATAAGTAACAGGGCTGGTTGTAACGGACAACCAGCCAGTGATTGAACAGCACAGGGGCTGGTTCAGCCCCATTGAGGTGGAAACACCCAAAACAACAGGAATAGGCTGGTTGTAAGGGTACAGGGACTGATGCCATGTGGGCTGATGTAGCCCAAAACAAGTAACAAGGCCTGTAGAGCCTGTAGAGCTCTTTTGGGGCGGAAAATTTGCCTTTTGGCTTGTTGTATCATGGGCTCACAAGAGGAAAATCTTTTGTACTTCAGGAGCTCTTCTCCCTGCTGTTTTCCATCATCCATTCATCATCCAATCAAATTCATCAACAATATCATTCAATGTGTTGCCCCATTTGTAAGAGCCCATCAAGCAATTATTGACACAAGGTGTCCAGCATTTCTATTGCTTTAAATACTGCTCATTTGCCTAAGCTAATTTCTGGCCATAATTATAACACATGGATCTGATTCAACACCATATTTTTGGATATTATCGTATAGTTTGCTTATCTCTGGGTTAAAGAGAGGGTTTATTCTTTCCCTTTAACTTGAAATTTGATAGAAGTTCCCAAGGATATCTTGGTTAGCTGGTTGAAAGAGTTTCATCCCCCATTTCTTATCAACCATCTTTTTTTTGAAAAATTCTGGGAAATCTTTCTGGGTTTCTTGAGTTTTTTTAGATGAATCACTAGAAATCTTCCTTTTTATTGTTCTTTTGGTCTTCCAAAAAATTCTCCCAGGATTTTGTTAAATATCTTGCCAAATTATGGATCATATACTCTTTTATATAATCTAGGAAGGAGGAAAAATGAAATTCTGGTTTGAATTTGAATTTTCCCCAGACATGTTTATGTAATTGGGAGGAGATAAAGTTGTTGGAGCCCTCTGAGGTCCCAATTTCTTCATTCCCTGAGCCACTGGAATTCTTCCTGGAATTTCTGGTGGGATAATTTTTCCATGGGTTTGGAAGATTCTTTTTTGATGGTTTCTCTTCTTTTAAAAATATTTAAGATCATATTAACATCATTCTATTTAGATTTTAATGTTTTTTTCAAAATAAAATTCTTTTTTTAAAAAAAAACTGAATAACTGAGTATTTTGGAAAATCATAACTCTTTATTGATGAAGGGATCAGGGATTGCCTTTTCAAAAAACTCAGCAGAAGTTTCAATCTCAAGCAACAGAAAAGGGATAAAAAAATTCTTTATTAATAAAATACCAGTTGGAGCTAGTGAATTCAGTCACAGGAATCAATTTATTTTTCAAACAAATTATTTAAATAATTTAACTAAAAAAATTGAAAATGAGTGCAGTAATATTTTCATCTTGCTACTATTGCTACTATGGCAGATCCACCCACATAAGTACCTCCTGCCTATTAAAACCATACTAAAAAATAAATCAAAATAATAAATAAACTAAATAGTTGTACATCTAAAGGGTATTTATCACCTAAAAAGCAATGCACACTGAAAGTTTTTGTATCACTTAAAATATTTTGCACTTAATTTAAATCAAAAGAATAATAATTGAACAGAACTAAGGAACCTCCAAGAGGAGGAATTGGAACCAATACCAGCCAATTGAGTCCTTGAACCACTGCTCTTAAACACTATACCAAAAAAATATGCTCCCTTTCCACCACAAAAATAAATTAAAATAGCCCCAAAACAATTAATACCAGGAGCTTGAAAATGTATGGAAAACATAACCATATAAAATAAATAGAAATGATGAAGATAGAAAAAAAGACATAAAATCAATGAAGGTGGAAAAACATAAAGATACAAAGGAAAATAAAACCAATAGGAAAAAACTCTGATAATGAAGGAAAAATAAAATAAAATAAACTTCTAAAATAGAGAGGAAAACAAACTCCAAGCTACCAACCCAACCTGTCTCTATGAAAGCAGAACAAAAACTACCACCCCAACAACCAAAAATTTCAAATACACAAAAATAAATTGAAGCTTCCTGACTTTATCAACTCCAAAAAAAAGTTAATAAAATCAAACATGAATATGTATTAAGAGAAAGAGAGGAGAACCCAGAGCTTTATTGATGGAAAATCACAATTCACAAAACTTGATCTTAGAAGAGGTACTGAACTTTCAAAAAAAAGTTAAATGAACTTATAATGTCTTTTCTAAAAGCTCTGAGCATCTTTGAAAACCTAAAAAATATGATAAAGGCAAAGAAAAATATAAGTAACAGTGATTCCTTGGGTTACAGAAGTAACTAAACGAAGAGACCACTCAAAAACTAAGTGACCCTCTTTCTAGTTACCTACAAAATCCTAGTTGGAGAACTAAAGCACCCCATCTCTGTGGTGGCCCCCACCTAAAAATCTGTAAAAGAATAAGAGAAATAATACTAAAAAGGAAAATAAACAGTCAATAATTGAAATAATTGATAAAATACTACCACCTATCAGCCAAAGTAGCCAAAAGGATCTCACCTTGGAATCATGGAACTGAAAAACATTTCATTCCTAGTTCAAGGATGGATTTACACATGTCCAATAAATAAATACATTCCTTTCAATTCAAAACAAAGAAAATGTTGATATGGTGTCAATTTTTCAAAACAGCACAAATTTATTGATAAAACAATGAATTGAACATTTTTGGGATAAAAAAAAACTCTTGGGATTTTTTCACACCTAAGGAGGGGGTTTCAAATTTATTTCAATTGAATTAAACTGATAATAATGAATTAATAAATAAAATTCATTAAAAGCTTATCTTCATTAAAATAAGCTGTTCACAACTTTCACACCTGAGAAAAGACATGCTCTTTAATTACAATTTCAAGGGTGAGAATGGCTGAGTGGCTCTCCAAGGGCAACTGAATTCCCTTCTCAACTGCTTTGAAATAATTTTAGGCAACCAAAGCAATCAAGATGGTAGTTTCAATGGCCCCAAAGCCATCAAAACTGCTTCAACAGTTTAAAAGACCCAAATTTCCAGAGACTGGTTCAAAGATTTTTTGACAAATTCAAAAGGCACCCATTTTTTTTACAAAGAATTTCCTAGGTTTCCTTTAATTTTATTTTCATTTTTCATTTTTTTTTAAATTGAAATAATTCTGGACTTAAAGCTCATATTTCATTTTTTTTTATTTTATTTTATTTTATTTTATTTCATTTCATTTTATTTTATTTTATTTTATTTTATTTTATTTTATTTTATTTTATTTTATTTTACTTTATTTTATTTTATTTTATTTTAATTTTATTTTTTCTTCTGTTGATTTTATATTCTGTAATGTATCTTGCTTCAAAACTTTGATATTTTTTTCTATGGTTAAAAAATGAAACCAAAAATGAATCAATCATAAAAATCCATTGGATTTTGTTTTGTATAATTCATAAATAACTTTTCATAAATTTTCATGGGGAATGGGGCTGTTTGAGTAGGATGTATTTGGTTTTCATGCTTTTCATACATTTTTCAATCCTGATGGACCAAAAATTCCACCTAGTAATTCCAAATAAACCATCTAAATGACTCAATCAATAAAGAAATAAAAAAACCAACCCAGCAATAAGCAATTCAACTAGGAATTTTAGTGATAAATTCAATTTGTGTTTTGATTAATTGAGGACAGGGGGATCTTTAGTACATTGAAAATGGATAAATATTCCCTAAAACAATTTATCTTCTTCAATAAATACACTTTTATCCTCACATGGTTCCCATCCCGAATCTTAAAAATTGCCCAAAATTTCTCAAGAAATGCAATTACCTTCTGAGAAAACCTTCTCAAACTTCCACTCCACATACCAATTTAATTGCAGGGATCCTTCCTTCATACACATGAATTCCAAGACATTTGGAAATCCTTTGTTATATTGAATCCAGGTTAATTTTCTAATATGTATCATTCCCATGACCCCCAACAATATTTCAACCTCCAAGCTCAAGCCCATCAATCATCTAAGGAACTTTACTTGTGATATTTAAGATAATCATGGATAAGTCATTAAATACTAAAATGTGCACAGCATATCTTTGGATAGAGGATTGGTAATTTTGATTTTGAGTAAGCTTTCAATGTTTAATAATATTGAAGCTGTTAGATTTTATCCATTGAGTGGGGGTAAAATTGGATTTTTATTCTGAGTAAAAGATATTTGAGGATGAGACAAAGCAGAGAAAAAAACAGTGGAATTGTGAGAAAAGGAGAGAGGATCCATAGGGGATATTGGGCGCAATGTGTGAGAAAATTCAAACAACTTTCAGAAAATAAGGCTTTTGAGTCTCAGATTTGGAACTTCAGGTCATTTTCAGACTTCAATCTATTAAGGGAGAATATGCAAAAAGTTTCAATTATAACAAAGGAATACACATTTATGACAAAGAAATACACAGTTGTCCCAAAGGAATACACAGTTATCACAAAGGAATACACAGTTATCACAAAGGAATACACGGTTATCACAAAGGAATACACAGTTATCACAAAGGAATACGCAGTTATCACAAAGGAATACACAGCAAGAAATGCATATGAATGATTCAAAAAAAACTCAATTGAAAAGCATCCAATGCCTTCAATTTTTATTTAAGGGCAACTTTAAATTTGAAACCCAACACAAACTGTTCACAACTCAAAATGGCTTGTGTGGTGTGGTTCACAACCCATTTGAGTTTTGAATGGCCATTTGAAACCCATCTGAGTTGTGAACAGCCATTCACAACTCAAAATGGGTCCTGTGGCAGGGTTTGCGGCTGTTCACAACTCCAGGGTTGTGAGAAAAAAAAATATAAAAATAAAATAAAATAAAATAAATAAAATCAACTAAAAGCTTGAATCACCAAAAAAAATAATCAAAAAGGCAAAAAAATGATCCAAAAGTGCAGCAAGATTTCTCTTGAATGAATTTTTTTAGGTAAATTAATACATCCAAAAAATCTGCAAAAAAATTTAGAAATATCTTTGAGTTTTTTTTTTTGAACTTCCCAAGAGCTAAAATAAACACAATAAAATGAATTAAAAATGAGAATAAAAGGATCCAAAAGTGCAATGAGAAATTTGGTTTTTTTGATTTCTTTGATTTTTTGAATGAATTTTTTAAGGTAAAGAAATACATCCAAAAAATCTGCAGAAAATATTAGAAAGTTCTTTGATTTTTTTTTTCAAATTAATGAGAGCTGAAATCACCAAGAAAAATAATTAAAAAGGCAAAAAGAAAGATCCCAAACTCCATTTGAAAATTTGATTTTTTTTTATTTTTTATTTTTTTTTTATTTTTTTTATTTTTTTTGATTTTTTGGATGAATTTTCAAAGGTAAAAGAATAAATCCAAAAAAATATAAAAAAAATATTAGAAATCTCTTTTATTTTTTTTAAAAAACTTTATGAGAGCTGAAATAGACCAAAAAATAATTCAAAAGGTAAAAAGAAAAATCCCAAACTCCATTGATTTTTTTTTATTATTATTAATTTTTTTTATTAAATTTTTGAAGGGGTTCAAATGCCTCCAAAATTATCAAATAAGGGGTTTGGGGTGCCTATTTACCCCTAATTACCTCATAAAATGGCCCATTTGGGTCTATCTTGCTCCAAATGGGCCAAAAGTGTTGTTCACAACTCAAATGGGTTGCAAACAGCCATTTGCAACCCATTTGCAACCTGGGGTCACAAATTTAACACTGCCCTTCATTTCATTACTTCAATTCTTTTGTTTATGATGAGCAATCTTGATTTAGCAAAAAATTCATAATTTTTATTTCCATTTTTAAGTCAGTATTGATGGGAAGTTGGAATATCATCTAAGGCCTCCATTTGGTCTGACCTTTAAAAAATCAAGAAAACAGGTTTTTCATATGGGCAGTAGAAGTTTTGAACTCTGAAGGAATCAAGTTGCAATAATTTAAATACAGTTAGCTTTTGTAGAAACAGTGCATTCAAAATTGAAATTCTTTAATTTTTTTCAGGGAGCCATTTATTTAGTGCCTCCATAATGGTTCATTGTTTGTTTTTCTACCTGCAAAGCCCAATTGGCCCAAAATCATAGATCTTCCAACAAACTCTACATAGTACTGTGAATCTGATGCTGCCTACCAATCATCCTAAAGCTCAAATTTCACTACAGCTGCTGATGAATGAGAGATGAGACAATACATGGGGTGAACTCACCATGACTACCTTGAAGTTTTGCAGGTCAAACACTCATATGCAGAACTAAGCTTTCTAATTTCTTCCAAGGGCATATTTCAAAGTTTTCCTTCTTGTTATTATCTTCTTTCCAGGTAAGGTAAGACATACACTTAAGTTAAAAAAAAAAAAGTAAAGAAGACAAAAGCAAGCCCATGGCAAAAGCATGCTAATCTATTTGGTGGAATGTCATGCGGGGACTGAAAGTTGGGTTGCACATCTTGCCACTGTGATGCATTAGTTTTGATCCGCTATTTTACATCCAATGACTTATATGAATACTTGAAACTTGAAATGGTTGAAAAAATCAAACTTCGACATAGGTGGGTGGAATAAGTCCGTTTGGGTCGAACAATGTGAATATAAATACCTAAGGAAGACGGCTGAAGGCCACGGTCTAATGAAGAACAAAAGAAAGGATTTACCCAGTCAGGCCATCATTGGTCATCGAAAGTACTAGTTCCCTCCCACGACCATTCAGACGCTGCTTTGAGCACCAATGGCATCAGCAATTTCCGATTAACTGGGCGCCCAGTTGTGATCTTCCAGCCTTTCCTTCGCGGTAAAAGTGGCTTGCTGTCTGGTCTTGACCATTCCTTCAGTCCATCTATTCCACCTTCAATAGCATCGCAAAGAGTTAAGAAAAGATCTGTGGCTGCCAGAGTGTTGAGTCTCTTCCCCCAGCCATGGGCAACAACCAACATGATTTCTCGCTCCAGTTTCCCAGTACTCTCCGATTTACACTTCGACAGAACCACGGAAACGTCAGCGCCAACTTCAGAGGTAAAAGCACGCTCAATCGCAAACCATTCAGGTACTGTTTTTTCAGGGGTCCTCTGAACTTGTTCTTTGATAGAATAAGGGATTGAAGCGAAGCCTAGGGTCAAATATGGGTAAATAGTCGCTCGGGTCTTGATACTGTTTCATTCCCCAAATTGATCCGGAAGGTACGGTGACCAAAATGTTGTAAGTAAAAGCTGTGGTGGCAAAAGTAGCCATGAGCTGAATAGTAGTCACTAACGCGTTGACTTTCCAATCCCTTCTTAATAGATCACGCAGATCCAAACGTTCCAACTGTCCTCGAGCTTCGGTCATCTCTTCCCAAAAAGCAACCGCCAGTTTTTTCAATTGTTTTTTCTCCCGTTTGTCCTGTTGCTTGGGGCCTTGTGTGTGCCATTGGCTCAGCCTAAATAGTCCACCGGCCGCTTGTTCATCAACCTGCACACACTGATCAGACTTCATTGCCGCGCTGTCAAGGAAAATAGCCCTCAGCATTAAATCAACCAGATCTACAGGAATGCCGTTCTTTTCTCCCGAAACCAAGCGATGTTCTCCACGAGCCTCGGATTCAAGTATCAAGCTCGCCACAAGCGAGGTACAGGAGGCAGCTTTTCCGATAAGCCGGGGGACGGCGGAAAGATTCATTTGCTGATCAGCATGATGATCAATGATTGAGAGCAAGGGTGCGTTCTTCCAGCCAGGACTGGGTACGTTGTGATCGACCAAGACGATGCCTGCCAGGCGATGAGACAGCTCGAAAGGTTTGATGGGTAGCTCGTCAATTGCTGTTTCGTGGTTTACCGAGTCAGCGGATCGAATGGACAGCTAGGTTGAAAGCTATGCACTCAACTCAATAAATCTCGATGTCTTGCCGACATTCGTGATTTCTCCAGAGCCAGTTGGTTTTCTGGTCGTAGGTCTAAAGCATCCTCAACTGTTTGCAAGAGTGCAATGGCTTTTTGAGGATTTTGAATCAAGTGAGACAGATGATAAGCCCAAGCTAGGGCAGCTGCCATTGAATCGGTGTCTGATACGCGTGTCACAAAGCAAGATTAGGGCTCGGAAGAATCAAACAGTGAGTGGGAGAAGATTACAGACCTCCAGCCTCGTTTCCCATCACAATGACCCATTCCCCCCCCCGGTTTTGCGTGAGATCGGAAAAAAATTGCGTCCTGGCTTCGCGAGCCCATCTTGACAAGACTCCGTTCGCGTCTTGAGGTGGCGCAGGGCTGAGGTTGGCCGGCGTGTGATGAGGATTGTCGTCAAAAATTAACTGAGACCCAAGCAGGTCGGCGGAAGTCGAATTCAGGGTCAAAGTTGATAAGCAAATAAAAATCAAGCTCGGCAGCTTTCGTGGTATCATGGCCACTACGGTGACGAACAGTCGAGGTGGCTGAATAGGTTTCGTTGGTTGTATGGTTGTATGATGAGGCGATTTGTTATCAAGGTTGACTGCTAGGCATATCCAGACAATTTTCTACTTTCAAACCTCTGGTGACAATCTTCTAATTGATGAACCACAAGAAAATGTTGATGCTAGTCAAGCCGAGTTCGAAAGGAGGTTGAAGCACATTAAACCGTGAACTGAATTACCAAATTCATGCCCAACACTCTGAAGAGATGTCATGTGGCACAAATGCTTTGGCTTGATCACATGGGGCACAGACTGGAAGGTCGATCGGGCCTATAGTAACAAGTTCAAATATGAAGACCGCAAGACCGATGGGCAGCAGGTCTTTGACTGAGTCTGGCAGGGTAAAAAAAAAAGCTTGCCATGCATTCTTCGCTGTGACCAACCTACTCAAGTGGGCTTAATGGTTCGTGGTAGTAATAGTATCATTCAAATTCATTCACCCTCACTTCGCGACTGGGGGGCTACAAGGTATGTACTTGTCATCAGGTCCCATACTCAGCGGGTGCGACCGGTAATCGTCGTTATATATGTGCATTTTCAAATCACCCAATCGGGACAAGTCACATCGCTCGCCCTTATTATTTGGGTGCTACCGTTAAATGTATAAAAAATTATGTTATATTCCCCCAAGGATTTTCAGTCTATTTACAATGATGGTCTTCCTTTTATATTTGCTTATACCTTTGTTGTTGTGTATCTACATGGTTCCACGTTGTCGTTGAGGAATGTTCTAGTACATACTATTATGTGTATGGAATATTCCAGTATGTTTATAGATTGTGGTATGTATTTATGAACCTATTTTCTTAATAGCCCTAGTATGTAATAATCAGTATCCGTCATGATGATAAATATATACATAAAATGTAACGGTCGGGGGAGTCAAGTTTGGCCACCAAGGGCTCCGCGGCAGCTCCTGTATCGTATCACTATCGGGGAAGATCGGGAACTCTTTCAAGGCGCTGGGTTGACATACGACAAATCCGCGGGACTATCCCTAGGGCCCCGTAGGGAGGTAGTCGGCCAGCACTCGACCGTTTGTGTAATTTTCGAATCACTTGACCTATGTATGTAAAGCGATTCAAGTTTCCTCAGTCTCAGCACAATCGGCTGCAATTGCGTCAACGGTCATCGCTAGATTTTCGTCAGATGTAATTTAGTTTATTTGAGGGCGGTGACAACAAGGTAACTACGCAAGAATCGACAAGGGTTCCGAATACAGGTTTTTTCTTTCGTAAAGATTGTCAGCGCAGATATTTATCGGGTTTACATTGAAACAACGTACTGTTCTTTATACTCGTATTTCCTCGAATTATGAAATGAACAAGCGTTCATTCGTCTTTCGTGGTCTTAGCATGATTGAATTCTGATGTAATCGAAGTCAGGGTGCTCATCAGGTCGGGCGGGCAGCCCACAGGCTAGCCCGTACCCGACGGGTTAGAGGTTTGGTTTGGACTAACCCCTCCGACGAAAATCAAATTTCAAGGAAGCCGGGCAGGCTTTGAAGGTCGGGCTCGGTCAGGAGATGGGAATTGGGGTTGGTCTGCGGGCACCCGGTTAGAGATGGAGGAGGATTTTTTTTTTAAAAAAAAAAGTTTAAATTGTGCTTTTAGCTTTGCACACTATTAAATCAACTGCCAGGGGTTTGGGCCTGGGGTCATACAAATGGGGATATCAACACAGATTGTGGTAACCTACAATCCATGCCAGTGGCTCAATTGGGGGAGCAGCAGATGTAAGACTGTCATGCTCCAAGGTTAAGGGTCATTGTCTTCACCATTTTGACATATCCTTTTCCTCAGTACCATCTACCTCAGTCCATAAGCATGACACAAATAAAGCACAACATCAATGGTGCCTTCTGCTTACTACCTCCAGCTTGCATAACAACCTTCTGTCATACTGACACCTAACTCAGTCTAACCTCAGTTCTAGTCTACTTACCTCAGGAACTTCAACCTCAGGGCTCTGGAGACTTTACTAGTATATCTCCTTCAACTACATATAGTCAGGATCTTCATGCCTTACATATCTACATATAGTCTAACCTCATGGATTATACATATAGACTCCTTAGGCTTGCACATACTTAATCTCTCAGGTTCTGAATATCCTCTAACCTTCTTCACTCTGTCTATCCCATACTTCATTATGGTTTATCCTTTGGGAATCCTTATGTACATCCTCTTGCAGATTGTATTACATACTCTCTCTACTTAGTACATAGTATCATGACCTCCATGTACACTGTACAGGGGGGGGGGACAAAAGTTGTCCCACTGATTGCATTTTTTTTCTCCTTTTTTTTGCACCATTTTTGGTTCTTGCTTTTAAAACAAAAAAAAAGAAAGAAAACAAATACAAAATAGGGTAATTATGTTATTTTGTGTCTATTATTTACATAGCAATGAATTTTTTGATTCAAAACCAAAAATTAAGATTTTTTGTTTTTTAGAAAAAAAATAATCCAAAATCAGATCATGGATTTCTGCATATGGATACCAAAAAAAAAAGATGAAAAATATTGAGTGATTGTAATTTCTTGATACTTGGTAAGGATTGATAGGGGATCATGATGGAAGAGAAAATGAAATAAAAAATGAAAAAAGGCAGTTCTACCATTGAGTAGAACCACCATGAGCTTTAATGACTGCCTTCATTTGTTCAGGCATGCTTTCAATCAGATGGATGAGTTGCTGCTTTGAAAATCATCCCAGGTACTCTTGAGGGCCTTCTCCATCTCATACAGGGACTTTGGTTGGTATAGCTTTTGTATATTGACCTTCATGGTATGCCAAACGTTCTCAATGGTGTTGAGGTCTGGTGATTGAGCTGGCCATTCTAGTTTTTTGAGGCCTTTTTTGTTTCTCCACTTTTTGCAAATTTTGGCCTTGTGGATAGCAGCACCATCTCCCATCAGGATTGCAGTTTGATGGTCAATTATTGATAGCCATGGCCATAAGGCACTGTTGTAAACAATTTCAATGAAATCTGTTGCTGATCCTCTTTTTGGAGGCATGAAAACAATTGGAGAGGTGCTTTCACCCATGAAAGCACCCCATATCATCATTGTTGTTCAACCACTCTTGAATGTAGGGGCAAGGCAGGTTGAATTGTACTTTTCATGGGGGAGTCTCCAGACATTCACTTGTTGAGTGTTCTTGCCAACTTCAAAGGAAGATTCATTGGTTCTTATCACCCTCATCCAGTCATCAATGGTCCAGTGGAGATGGGAACAAGCAAATTCAAGACGTCAACTCTTGTGGGTCTTATTCAGGAAGGGCTTTTGAGCAGCAACTTGGCAGAAATAGCCAAGTTGATGAGCACATTGTTGAAGTGTCCTTGCTGAGACACTTGTAGCAATCTAGTTGGCCAGTTTGTTGAGGTTGGCCTGTCTCTTGCTTCTCAAGACACGGCTGACCTGGCAAACATCTTGATTGGTCAATTTAGATGGTTGTCCCAATTGTTTTAGCTTGTTCACCATCCCTTGTTTGTTGTAATGTTTTATGACACTGTAGATGGTGTACCAATTGATGCACAAATGCTTGCTGATCTTGTTTCCAGTCATTCCACCTTTGTACATCCCTACAGTTCTTGCCTTCACCTCATTCAACAGTTTCCTCTTCTTGAATTTGTTTGACATGGATCTATACAAAAATATGGGCTGAAAGAATAAAAACACCTCAGATGACCATAAAAGAAGCACAAACAAAAAAAATGAATTTAAATCAAAATTGATTAGAAGAGAACAAGAGAGTGACCTGATTGGATAGATCACATCAGAAATGGTCATGACTCCAAAAACCAACTCTGGTCAACTTTGAATTGTTGATTGAGGTTGCACAAAAAGCACTCAAGGATTAGAGTTGCCCACACCCTTGAGCATCTCCAAACAGTGGGGCAAGTTTTTTCTGCCCACTGTACATCCTCTCACTTTACATTCCCAACTTAGACAAACAGACCTGTAGCCTAGCCCCAATGTAGTAAGCAGCCTATCCCAATCTAGTAGCATACCTGATCAGCCCTCTCTGTTACCTTGACTGTTCCCTTGTCATCACATATGTAGTCTGAGCCCCAATCACTTGTACCTCTGTTGTAGTTCCAGCCTCTTGTCTATTTAAGCAGCCCTTCTTTTCCTCTTTCCTGATTGTCCCCCAAGAAATCAGTTTACTACTTCTTACTAGGAACTCATCCAAGAAAGTGTCATTCAGCACCTTTCCCTATCAACCTTACTCTGCTCCTGTGAGCCTCCTCCAGTAACCTTTTCCCCAAGCCTACTATGATTTAGAGTACCCCTTGTGCCAAGCCCTGCTTGCACACCAGCAGCCCTTGTGACACTTTCCAATCTTGGAAACTCAGTGTATACTTGCAAATATTTTCAGTTAACTCTAATCTGGGGTGGTGGCTATTTATAGACACCAATGCAAGTAGTCTCAGAGGTAGAAATTAGCAGGAGGCTCAGCAGTGGGTGGTTTTAAAAGCCACAGCACAATAGGTTCAAAAAGTAAAGTCTGGCTAATTGCCTACTCCGGCAGAGGAAAATCCTTGGATCAGCAGCTGTATGGGTGCAATTTCTGAAGCAAAAGAGTGGGCCAGGACAGGGGGTTTTTTCCTGTTGCGGAGCAATGGCCATAGTTTGTCCTTTTGCAGATCAGTAGCTGAAGTCTTTCCTTTTGCAGAAAAATATTTGTGGTTGATAACTAACCGCTCTGCAATTATGGATTCCAGAGTAAGAATGCACCTGAAAGTGATTGGAACTATAAAGTATGTATCCAAGAGTTGACTATGGGGTATGCACAAATATTGTGGAGAATATGTAATTTTTGGGACAATTGAACACCAGACTCAAAGAGGGGTCATGTAGATTTTTGGGGGTCTTCTGTGATGTTGTATGCAGGATTGAAGGGGATCTGCTAAAGGAAGGTAAACAAGGATTGGATTTTAGCACTGCATTGGGGCAAATCAACTGGAAGATCCATTTGTCTGTCCAATGTGTCATTTATAAATTAGCATAATTCATTTTAGGCTGAGTGCTTTTATCTATGGCAACATCCTGGTTGACTTCATTATCCCATTACTGTCATTCATTGTTTCATCACTGTCCTAGCTCTGGAAAAATTTCCTTCAGGTTTTATCTATTCATCTCCCTGATGATCCAATTTAACTTATAAAGGCCATGCACCCCTAATTACCCCCTAAAATGGCCCATTTGGGGCTATTTTGCCCCAAATGAGTCATGAACAGCACACACAACCCCTGGGGGGTTGCCTACTACTTTTTTACAACTAATTTGGCTTGTGAACCCTTGTTTGTGACCCAAATGGGTTGCAAAAAAGTAGTATTTGACCCCCCAAGGGTTGCATGTGTTGTGAAGCATTTTGTGAACCTCCTTTCACAACTCACATGGGTTGTGAGAGGGGGAGGGGGGGGGGTTCACGCCTGTTCACAACCCAGAGTTGTGAATTTATCACTGCACAAAATAAGAATAAATATTTCTCTTCATCAAAGATTTTCTGGATGCTTATTGGAAGAATTTTTTCATTTAAATAAAGAAAAAAAAATCAGTTCCTATGACATTGTCCAAAATCAATTTTAGTTTTTGAAATTTTAACAAGGTTTGGGTCACCAATCATGAAATTTTTGCAAAATGTTTTCTCCAAGACTTGCACATGAATTTCCAATCAAATATCTTATTTGATTGTAGTATTGGACAGGTTTGAAACATGTTTTTTTTGATTAAAATATAGTTGTTGAGGAAATATCATCCAGAAATCCAAAAGCTGAGAGGGTGTGAAAAGCCCTTGTTTTTCTACTTTAAAGCACAAGAAGAAAAAATTGTGCTGTCAAAATTAGTAAAAATCATATGTACAATGATTATATGTAAGATGAGACTGAAGCCTTTGAATAATTGCCAAGAAACAGGACAACTCTTCTTTCAGAATGAAAAATTGGAACAGGGAATATGCAGATGCTTTCACCCAAAATAAATTAACTTGTTCCTATGTGCCAGAAGTTTATACCTTTAGGGTGGAGTAATATTTGGCTATGCTCAAACACAGTTTTGGTGTCAAAGGTCAAAAAACTGGAGCTGTGTCCAGTTCATCTTTGCCGGTAAATGAGGGGGACAATGTCAAAATATCATTCAATGTGAAATATGGAAAAAATTTAGATGTATGTGTTTCATAATTTTTCACAAATTTGAGAGATTCCCCATGCCCCTTGCCTGACGGTTGAAGTGAGGTACCCAGTAGAAAATCAACTTTTAGATTGGTACTTACAATGGTTCATTGTGCCTTTTATTAGGATTTTCACTGAAGAAGACCCTGCTGATGTTTCCCTGCAATATCTTCCTGCAGATCTCAGGGATAAACTACAGCTAAAAAAAATGAAATTTCTCATTGAAGGAGTAAGTGCATACATTGATTGGGAAGATCCATAATCAGCATGCCTTCTCAGTGGTGTATTATTTTTTCCCCAAACAAGGAGATGAAATGAAACCAATTTATGAATTAATGGGTAGAAATTGTTTACAGAACCATGGGTCACCTTTGTGTCTAAAATGAATGCACTGTTTATTAAATTTTCACCTCCTCTTCCGTGCTCCATCCTTGTGGTACCTGGAAACAGACTATTAATGATTCACAAGTGTGGAGCAGTTAGTAAAATATCACAGCACCCTTTTAATTCTTTAGAGTTAGTCCAAATTGATTCTTTTCAATAATAAATTACCCCCAGAAAAATTGTTTTCCAAACTCCAATTTAATCCTTATCAGATGCAGGAAGAAAATACCAATAGTAGCCAAACTCAAAATACTTCTGCCTAAATATGAAACTTTGGAGAAACTGTAGGACATTATCAGCCAATTGTTTCCCTTGCTTTTTACTGTTGATTAAAAGTGGTTCATCAATCAAAATCTAAACAAATTTAAGCCAAAATACAACAATGTTACCAAGCAGTCAAGCCCAAAAATTTGAATACATTGCTCAGAATTCACCTTGCATGTAAAGGGGGAAGATTAGGATTATTATATTATTGAAAAAAGTTTGGACCAATTCTTAAGCACCCAGATTAATATTCAAATAAAAACAAACCAATGTCCCCCAGATCTTTTTGTAGAAGCTTGGGGGACAACTGAAAAGTAAAAAATCATTTGATATCATTTTCAATGTTTGCAATATTTTAAGTAGGTTTGAAATCATGTAGAAGAAATCCTAAATTTTCCTTGAAATCCCTTTTGGTGCCTTCTAAGCAAGTAAAAAACCATACTTCAAACAGAGGAAAGAAAATATTTCTGATCTATTATCATGGATCAGCTAACCAACAGTAGATTTTAATTTTGTTTCCTTTAATCAAAAGGAAATCCCTCAAGGTAAAAACTTGCCAAATAAATTGAAACCAGGTTCTCTTCAATATTATTTCTCAATAAAACCCTTTTCCATTTAACCAAATTTAAAATGAATTTATTGCCCATGATGTTGGAAACCCAAGATGGTGCATTAAGATCTGAATAATTATCATGATTTCAAGTTTATTCCTACCATTTCATGTTTTCATGTTTCCATGTTTGATTTGGAAGGGTACAGGGCAGAAAAAAGGGTTTAAGAATCCTTGCAACAAATGAAATGAAATCACAACCAATTCAAAAAAATTAATCAATCAGAAAGGGAAGTAGCCGTAAATTGAGCTCTGTTGGTGTTGAAAAAGTTTTATAACATTTGGCTGATTCATGATGATAACAATGAAAGGGAAATTAATTGGCTTTGGTATGAATTAAAGATCATGCAATTCCATCCAAATAATTCAATCCATATAATTAATTTCCAGTATGGTTCCAGGGAAATAATTATCCCTTTGTGCTTGCCACTTTGGAGTTTGCCAATGCCCAGCAAAATTTCACAAGCACTAATTTGGTGCCCCTCAAAGGTGGATGTGAACATGTTTAATCTTCCCTGGCTCATTTCATCCATTCCCTGCCCTCATAAGCTTTCCAAAATTGCATCATCACCTTTGACATATTTCCCCTCAGGAGGTCCACCAAAGGACTCACAAAAATTGAATTGGATATATGCCTCATTAGGGAGTGTCATAGTGAAGCAAACCCACCATTTTTTAATGGCGGGCTTCAACCCAAACCACCATTTCAAACCCACCATTAAAAATCAAAAAATCCACTTATTTCAGATCAGACATGTCAAAGTTAACATGAAATAAGTGGTTTTTTTCAAGTAAAGTATATAAAGGCCTTCACCAGCTTGACCACGTGTTGTTCCACATCATCACCCCTGGTTTCATCCTCCGACCTCATTGGAAAAAATTCTACTTCTGTCAGCTTGCTACTATTGCAGAGAAAGCTGAAAAAGTAACAGAAATAACATAAAAATAATAATAATACAATTAAACTTGCAATAAGCTTAATCAAAATATTTTACATATTTTTGCTGCATTTATTAAATAATATATTTATTATTTATTCTATAACCTCTGGTAGCTAAAGGATAGAAAGGGTCTTGGCATCCAGGAGGCTGACAATTGGGGTTCTGGCCGGGAAATATTCCATTTTATTATATTTAATACCTTGGACCAGACATTTCACATAAAATTAAATCAAAGATAAATTTATCTGAATTTGTAACCGTGATTTATCATTAAATCTTTTGCAGTGGATTTAAAAACCAATGCAGAATTAATAATCTATTATTTAAATCTTTTAAAGATAAGAAAAGAAGAGTATATTAGAAATTATAAACCTACTGGTTGGAAAGCTTTGACTCAAGATGAGCAACTTAATATCTCTTCTGCACGTAAAAACTTATATAAAATCCTTGAACAAGAAGATCTTGAGAGGCTTATCAACTTCCAGGCCCTATTAAGGAAACATAAAGCTTGGAAGAAATACCCTATAAATTACTTTTTGAAATATAAAAGTAAGTATACAACTTGTATTACCATATTATTTTTAAAAATAATATTAATATATTTTATTGACCAATAAAATGACCTTTTTTACATCAGTGAACCCTCCTGTACCAGAAACCACCGCCACTGAAATTGATTTATTGGATCAAGAAGTCCCAGATATCTCTGGACGCCCTGAAAATATTGATTGGGAAGGTGAAGACCTCATTGGAACACACCAAGACCCTGTAGGATTAACTACTAAGGATCAATTTAATCCCAATAAAGTCTTGGTACCTTTGAACATCAACTTAAGTGAGTTTTGAACAAGACTTATTTTTATGGATTTTTTCTGTAAAATACTTATAAAAATTTTATTAAAATATGAATAGACGTAACACAAGAGCCTCAGGGAGAATTCACTCCTATGGATCTTTGCCTGGAGCTCCCAGTAACCATGAGACCACCAATAAGGACAACCATGAAGGGACTGGAAACCCTGAATCAAATGTTTATGGACAAGGAACAGCACCAAGTACTTCTTCCCTCTCCCAACCTAGAGCCAGAGAAGGTAGTAGAATCAAGCCACCCTCCATTCCAAGAAGATTCCCTGAAGCCACCCCAGAAGAATCTTGCCAAGGAATCCAGGATCAAAGACTTAGTCAGAGAGCACGTGAAATATTGGGAAGAGTTCAAAGAAGCCCAAGCCAAAGAGGACATGGTATCTATGAACAAGATAATCTCCCAGGCAAAAGCTACCCAGATAGCTTTTCAGAAAATGATTCCAAGGAAAGAGGTAGAATCCTACGTAGAAAAATTGAATCCTTGGGATCAATTAGCCCAACTGCAAGGCAAAGGATCAGGAAAGAAGAGATCCTCTTCCCATTCAAAGCCAAAGGGAAAGAAAGATTGGGATCAGATAATATCCCTAGCTCAAAAATGGAAAAAGGTTTACAACAATTAGCCTCTAATTCTGAGCCCCAGAAAACCTCTGATGTAATTACTTCCTTTTCTAATGATATGCGTCATAATTTCAAAATTGTTTGTGAAAATTTGGACGGTGTTTATACCAAAATGGATAAATTAACCTTGGTAGTAGCCAAATTGATTAATAAACAAACAAAGATGGTAGGAATGGAAGAGATCAGAGAACACACAGAAAAGTTATTGGAGACAATTAATCAAGGTAGGATCAGACAGACTCAAAAAATTGAGAATATGTTATCAGGAATCCAAGAAGATTTTATTATGTCTTTCCAGCCCTTAAAAGAAGAATTGGTAACCACTACTAACAGCTCCATTCTATCCCTTAGTGAAAAACTGGATCTGCTTAATAATAAAGTGGACCTGCAACTTAATCTGATCAAGAATGATCTGAGAGACTTAAAAGTCCGTCTGACTAAACCCTTGGGGAGTACCACAGAGGAACCAAAACCTCCCAGACAAACCACTACTCCTTATGCACCACCCTTACTAGGAATGCATAGGAGTGACACCTTCAGGCCTAGTCCTACCCATGAGATTGAGCAAGCCCTCAAACTGTTACCCCCTATCTCTGAATGGCCCAAGTTCTCCAGTGAAGGAGAATACAATCATAAAATTTTTATTAAATTTATTGACTACACTATTAACTCTTATGACTTACCAGAAGCTATAGCTGTAGTAAGGCTTCACAGAGTATTTGAAGGAGTAGCCTTGGACTGGTTTATCAGTAAAAGAGAATAAGTAGGATCCTTTCCATGGAATTCTTGGAAAATTCTGATTAAAGAAAAATTTGGTTCTAGAATGTGGAAAAGAAAAATGATTAAAAATTTTGAAAATTCCTCATTTCACCCCTCCAAGGATAAGTCTCACAAATGGTGCTTGGAACAGAAGAAAAGACTAGATTGCTTCTATCCAGATGCTGATAAAGAGGAATTAAATGAAAGAATCCTCAACCTGTGTCCTGGAAATCTTAACCATAGTGTAAGATGTAGGATGAGTATGGATGCTGACTTTCCAACTCTAATCAATGTTCTAGAAGAAGTAATAGACATGAAGGGGTTAGAAAAGAAAGCCCCTTCTAGACCCAAAGAGAACTACAACATTAACAAAACCAGAGAACAACCTCCTCTGATGAATACCTCTGATAATAAGAAACCTAATGAGAATAAGGATAAAGAGAGGATGCCTGGGACTTGTTGGAATTGTAACAAGACAGCGCATATGAGACAAGACTGCCCATTACCAAAAAAAAAGATAGAAGTCTTGGAAGGAGAGCCTGAGGTTGAAGGGAATCAGAACTATGAAAATATAGCTGATACTGAAGGATCTCTTTCTGAATGTGAATTGATCCGGACCAACCCTGTTAATGTTATAGAAGGATATATAGGCACTTCTGTAGAAATCAATAACATCCATGGGGATTCTAGTTTTCCCCAACAATGGGATCCTACCATAATTCCTAGAAATAACACGGATGTTAAACCATTAACAGTTAAAACTATGAGTGGGAAAAGTTATAACACTGTTCAAACTTCCTATGCAACAGGATTGTATAAAGACAGACCTATAAGGTTATTACTGGATAGTGGAGCTTTCTGCTCATGTGTCTGCGCTGAATTCTTAAACAAATGGGATCCCAATTGGAAAGAACACCTTCTGCCCATCCCAAAAGCCAAGTTTAGCCCTTGCAACTCTACCATGAATGCTATTGGAGTATGGACTGCTCCTATAATACTACCCCATACCAAAGGATCTTTGAGGATACAAGTGGAATTTGTAGTATTGCTCAACAGACTATGTGACTACCTGATACTAGGTAATGATGCCTTATGTATATATGGTATAGATGTGTTCCAGAGTAAAGGGAGATACTTCACAGTGGGTGGTAATTGGGACAAGAAGTTTAAGATATGCACCATTCAATCTAACTTCCCCTCCTCTACTTATCAAAAGTATTTAGAAGACTTTGACCAAGAATACTTCTCTCAAGCAGCTCTGAATATGAAACTTTCTGAAGAACAGAAGAAAGATATATTGACAGTCTTCTTTGAGAACCAAAATGCTTTTTGTACTAAAGATCATCCCATTGGTGATATTAAAGGACATGATATGTTATTAAAATTGACCATTAAGCCTCCTTATTCTCCAAACTTAAGAAGACCAGCCTATCCTTCTAGTCCTAAGTCTAGAAAAGCTCTTGAGGAACATATCCAAGAACTAATAGACTTACAAGTATTAAGGAAAGTAGGGCATAATGAGCAGGTAGATGTGACCACACCTGTAATCATAGCTTGGCATAATGACAAGTCAAGAATGGTAGGAGACTTCAGAATGCTCAATAATTATACTCAGGCAGATTATTATCCTATACCCCGGATTGATCATGCTCTGCATAACTTGTCCAAGGCCAAGTATATCACTACTATGGATATGCTTAAAGGTTTCCACCAGATACCTATAAGCTCTGAAAGCAGGAAGTTTATGAGAATAATCTGTCATTTGAGAATATATGAATATCTTAGGATGCCCTTTGGCATAAAGAATGCCCCATCACACTTCCAGAGAACAATGGATACAGTTCTAGGTACATACATCAGACAAGGATGGATGATGGTATATATAGATGATGCTATCATATACTCTGATGATTGGGATACTCATATAAACCAAGTAAGATTAGTACTCCAGAATATCTCTAGAGCAGGATTGAAGGTATCCATGAAGAAATGCAACTTTGGCTACAGAGAATTGAAAGCCTTAGGACATATAGTCTCTTGTCTAACTCTAGCTGCTGATCAAAATAAGATAGCTGCTGTCATGAATAGACCCATGCCTCAAAACAAAACAGAGTTAATGTCTTTCATTATTTTTTACAGTTACTACAGACAATAAATACCAAAGTTTGCTATGCTAACTAAGAGTCTGTATGAAGTATGCAACAATAACACTCTATTTGAAATGACTCATGAGAGATTGAAAAACTATGAGGAACTAAAAATAGCTATGACCTCTACTCCTTTACTCATCCAACCAGATTACTCCAAGCCTTCCAAACTGTACATTGACGCCTGTATGGAAGGGTTAGGAGCTGCTCTACATCAAGAAAGGATAGAAGAAGAAAGATCAGTAGAGAAACCAGTACTTGTCATATCTAGACAGATCAAAGATACAGAAAAGAGATATGGAGCCAGTCAGTTGGAATGTTTAGCTCTAGTATGGGCTTTATAAAAGCTACAATATTACTTAGAAGGCACCACTTTTCAAGTGATCATGGACTGTAATGCTGTAAGAACTCTTATGAACATGAAAACCCCCAGCAGACATATGCTCAGGTGGCAAATTGCTATACAACAGTATAGAGGTCAGATGACTATAGTGCATAAAGCTGGAGTTAAACATCAGAATGCTGATAGTCTAAGTAGGAATGCTTTGCCTAATGACTCTAACAATCCAGAATATGACCCTGAAGATCAGGATATCTTTCCTATCCTGAACATCAATCTTTTTGCATTAAATGCTCCAATAATGGGGATCCACTTATGTGAATTAGATACTGCTTTCTTCAACCTAGTAAGGGACAACTACTCTCCTGAAATAAAGCTGCTGATTACTATTATGGAATGTGAATCCCCAGAAGCAGCTTTGATAAATAGCCTGCCTGCTTCACTACTTAAACCCTATAAAGCAGGAAGGTTTACCTTTTGGGATGGTCTCCTTTACTACAGACACCAACATTCCAGTGTATTACTACTAAGCAACAAAGAACATGTACAAAATATACTCCAGGAATTCCATGAAAACTGTTCATCAGGGCATCTATCCACAGAAAGAACCTTGGAAAAAGTAAAAAAAACTGCTTGGTGGATATACTGGAAAGAAATCACTATTAAGTATAACCATGAAAAAAATGGTGGCACCTGCTGGCAGGTGTAGCACCTGAATCTTGTTTTAGTTTTGTTTTGACTCTGAGAAAACTCTGTTTCTAACTTGAGTTGGAACCTGATAAAAGTTGTTTGTATCAGTTCTTGAGGATTCAAAGTAATTCTAGTGCATGCATGGAATACAGAAGATTTGGAATTATGGGGAAATTTAATTTTATATAAAGTGATATAGAGGAGTGAAGCAGTGGGGTTTCAAACCTGACACATACAAGTCACTCCCTGGATTGTATAAGTCAAGATTTTGATGCTTTTGTCTATCTATTTCTTATTAGATCATTACAAGAGGCTTGAGGGTCCTTTTTTTTTTACTTTGTGGTTGAAAAAAATTGTATTTTTTGAAAGGATTAAATTCAGTTTTTAATATCTTCTTTTTATTCTTGTGAAATGTAATAAATCTTAATTTGATGTAGGAAATTTAGATTTTGATCTAGATTTTAACTGAAGATTCAAAAATCTGCTCAGACCTGTTGGAAATATTGTACCACATAGAAATTGAGTTCAATGATATATTTCAAATAAATCAATTTGACATTGAAATAATTGGGGAGGTTCACATTTTGTTTTACAAAATGAATGAATTTACAAAAAGCAAACCATTTCCTTGAATCAGTTAATTTACCTAATATCTTTTGGCAGAAACTTTGTTTGAAACATTTCATATAATATTGGAAGCTCAAAAGAAGAAATCCAGTCATATTGAACTGTTTTATTTAGCAGGAATTAGTTAATAAATAAAAATTTTTCAAAATTAAGAGCTTCTTATTTTCTTTTATGGGTGACAACAGATGAAATATAGAACTAATTGGAAATAAATTTACTCAAACCAACGTGGGGTTTCAAGAGATTTTTCTAATCTTTCTAATTTATCCTCTACTTTCTTCATCTCCAAAACCAATTTCTCTGTCCAATTTAATGTGGCAAGAAATCGAGGGCAGTAGCAATTAGAAGGGAAGGCTTCACATGGTTTCATATGATAATTTGGGACTATTTCATCATAAGTTCTTCCATATTCTAGTTTTTTTTTAGCTTGAAGTTCACCTTTCATTTCAGATAAATAGTTGAGAGTGTTGTTATCAAGATTATGAAGGAATTGTGAATAAACTTTGCTTCTCCAATACACTTGGACAGAGTGATATTTCCCCTCATTGTCCTCTTCTGTATCTGAGAAGCATTCCATACTAGGGAGAAGGCTTTTTGCCAAATCCTTTCCCATATGGTGCTCTGCAGTGGCCAAGCGGTTTCTGAATATCTTGCAGATTGAAGACCAAAATTTCAGCTAACAGGATTTAGAAAATGGAGAGCAATCTTAAGCTTACTCTGTGTTTAACTCTAGACCTAGGCTTCTTGTTAAGTGTACTAGGCTTCATGTAATTATCCTTCTGTCCATGTAGCCAACGTTCCAGTAGGCCAAAGAGTATGTCCTTCTTGCAAAACTCAATATCAAGTGGATAATTTATAAATGCATCATTGTCCTTAGCATTTAACCAATGTTTTATTATCACTTCTGACAATATTTGGTCCCACTTTGTTGAATTATGATGTTCCCATTGGAAAGTTGGAACATGTATGCCATAGCTTTCTAATTCTTTCTGGCATTGCTCTTTGAACTTTCCAGGAATGCTCTTCTTCCCTCCATAGAGGTTTTCATTGGTTGTTTTCATGTTGAGAAATTTGTTGTTTGGGTCAATTGTATTGATGCTTTTTGAGTTTAAAACTTGTACTTGATCTTCAGTGGGTGGGGGAGGAACCCTTTCTCCTCAAGATTTCATGTTTAAAATAGTCTTGAAATAGTCACGTAAGCATAGACTTATGGGGTCATTTGAATTTAGCAAATGTTCTGCTACTTCCTTGTTTAATGTGCAAGTTTTGATGGATTTTGAACTATGAGGAGGTCTAGAATCCATATTATGATATAGAAAAGTCTTCAATTAGTGCTTGAAGCAGTTGTGGGGTTGTTTGAAGTGTAGATTTTGTGGAGGGAAGGAATTTCAAAACAATTGAATCTAATGTTATCAGCCATTGAATATGATGAATTTTGAGAGATTATAAAGGGTTGATTTACAAATTGAATATCTCAAATTTGTTATGCATCTACTCCATAATTCATTTCAAATATGTGAGCAAAATTCTACATTGTGCAATGAATAAAAAAAATATTTTCAGAAGGAAGAAATGTTTGGGAACTACCACTTGGATTTTGATAAAAATGACCACATTTTTTATTCATGTTTGGCTTTACCAAGGATCTTAATTTAGATTACAATTTTTTATCATTTTAAATGATGTAGAGAAAAATAATCACTCTGTTCCCTTGACAGGCCAAAAGAATTAATCAAGAAAATAGATTGATACTTGTCATCAAATTTCACAGTTGTAGTAATTTTAGAGATTTTAAAATGAAATTTTAAAGCTTGCTGTTGCAAACCAACTATTTCCTTGGTAGATTTATTTAAAATCCAGAAAAAACCTATCATTAAAAATAGAATTGTTCTCAAATTACTGGGATGAGCACTTAAGTTGTTTCAGAATTCATCTCCATTTTTCAAATCCACAGTATGATCAAGATGATCAATTTTCCTGAGGTTTAGTATTGAAATCAATGAAATGCTTCTATAATTTTTTACATTGAAAGTCAAATTTCAATTGTGAATTGGTATGAAAATTCTTGGAAAAATAAATGATTCCTCTAATGCAATTAAGAGGTGTGATTTTGATTCAACTTGCAGTAAAATCTGATTGTGAATCTGCTTTGATATCTGCTCCCGGTAAACAAAATATTGAAAGTTTTCTTAGTAACTGAATATTTCTGGTGTTGAATGGAAATTTACAAGGATTCAACTGAAATTTTGAGTGCTGAAATTCTTCCTAATTGAAAAGAGGGCCAAGGTAATATTATTAAAAAAACTGGTATGAAAAAGTCATTTCTGGGTCATTTACCACATTTTAGATAAAGTTTTTGCATTTGAAATTAGGTAGAATGTAATTTTTTGATTAAAATCATTTTCTTACTTCCTTTCATGTATTAAAACCATTTCATTTTATTTGTTGAATCATAAATTTGGAAGATTCAACTGAAATCTCTTGAGACATATATAAAACTGACTGCATAAATAAAAGCCAATCTTACAACCCTTCCACTTGTGTTTACCTTCATGGGTTGGTTGGAGTTCATGAGAGGACAATATTTCACAAAAAGAGTTTAAGTTACTGGCAACACTCATCAAGATTTATTTTTCAACTTTTATTTTTGTTTTAAGCCAAATATGATTGAATTTCTTTACAAAGAGAGCTGCTTATGAAAAATTGGTTCTTTCCTTTAAAGTCATAGTCATTTTTTCAAGCTTCTTTTGAGATTAAAATCAGGTGATCTCATCCAAAAATACTTTAATTTGATACCTTTGAGGTAGCAAACCCCATTCATTGGAAAAATCCATGTATTTTCATAGGATGAAATAATTCATTTTATAAGGAAACCAATCGACAATAAATCTTATTGGATTTTGCCACATATCAAAAAATTTATTGGACTTGAAAATTTAAAGATTATCAAAACGTCAGACACTCCATAGTTGACAAAATTCCATGTATTATTGATTTTTTCATGAAACAAAGATGAGGTTTTCTTTCCTCATTGCATAAAAAGGCTCTTGCATTGACTTTGAGATAAGGCACTTATTATTCTCTGTTCTCGTCAACCCTTGTGTTATAATTGAAAAGAGGTGGAATTTTCATGAAATATCAATTAGAGAATCAAATAATTGTGAAAATTACTGGTAATCATTGATGAGAAACATCTAAAAGTCCATTTGAATTGAACTTCTATTGAGCACCAATGGAACAGCTGTAAAAGAAATAGAAATTAATGATAAATCTGATATGATTTTTGAAGCATAAGTACTTACACCTTCCAAGAAATTCACGCCTCTCCATCCAAAGGTCCCAGAAATTTGGTATTAATTGTTCTGGAATATGCAATTCTAAGGCCTCCCTGACAATTATTCTGTGAAGTCTGCAAACCCAAACTCTTTCATTCTGCTCTTCATGCATCCAGATTTCACTTGGTGTCCAAATTTCAGGACATGGCTCAATTTTTTCCTTGAGCTCATGATCAATATGTTGGTGTGTTTTTTCCAACAATTCTTTTTGTTCATGGGATAATAGAACCATTTTCTTTGCTTGAGGTTTCAGGGGTATTGGGAGCAATTGGTGGATTGGATAGGTGTTTTCTGTGAGGTATGAGTTGGTTTGATAAGTTGGGTACAAATCAATTTTGGTTTGATATTTATAGGAAATGAAAAGGAAGTATACTATTGCATGACTTCAAATTGAATATTGCATATATAAAAAACCTATGCATAGATTGTATGGAGATCTTCATGGGTGATTAGCATTATATGCATTAAACACAGTAATTGAAGAGTATTACATACTGTATTACTTTGGTAATGATTTGATGGATTTTAAGAAATTCCTGTGGCATTTTGAAGCAGAAATGTTGAATATTATTGGATCTATGGGTTTGGAGATGATATAAAAATTTGAATTAAGTTTCCTTCATTGATTCATTTCTTAAGAAATGAATGATTGGTTGATAAATGAAAGTATTGTGAATCACTGATGTTGATAACCAAAAAAAAATCACAGCTAAACTTAAAATTAGGAAAGAGATATATTTGCATTGATTTGGATTTTTTTATTTATTTGATTGATATTATGTACACCAAAAACAGCCATGATATGATCCCTTGCTTTGTTTTAATTCCTCTGAAAAACCAATCATAATTTTGAACAGCAGTTTTTGGAGATATCCAGTAATTTTTAAGCAGGGTGCCATGCCTACTTGCTTTGAGTTGCATCCCATGACCTTTCTATGAGTGTTTCAGCAACACACTGCATCCATGCTGTTGAGGCAAAACAAACATGATATTTTCATAGGGAAGGCCCAAAATATTGGATCATTTCAATGTTCCATTTGCAGTGTTTTTAATATGCAACATAATGTCATTCTTCTTTCATTGGTCCTTGACTCCCATGAAATCACAATATCAAATTAATTTCTTAACAAAAACTCAGCTATTCTTAATTTAATTTTTTTTCAAGATTTCTTCATAATTAATATGCTTTGCAGCACATGATATAAAAAATGATGGAATGAGCAAAGAATCTCATTATTTTCCAAAAATGTAGGGTTTGGTTTAAAGTTAAAGACTACACTCAATGTTTTTTCAATCCCAAATCAGCAATTTAGTCAATAAATTTCATGGGCAGTATGATCATGGAGCATTCAATCATTCAAAATAAACATGTTTTCAAGTCAAAAATTTGATTATCCCAAGGTCAGAAAAAAAATTAAAATCAAGAAATATGCATTCAGAAAAACCAATAGTCTAACTTCCTAAAACGTCACCAGGATTAACTATGGGAAGCTTGGGGCTCTGAGGTAACTTCAACTAAGCTAGAAGAGGTAGTTTTTTCAACCGCCCAGACAGTATTGAAGTGGCTACCCAGAGAATAGTCAGTAACCAGTACAATATCCTCCAGAAGGACCTTATCCAATTTTGATAAGAAAATCTTTCAGTAAAAATGCTAATTACATCTCTCCAGTTGATTTTTTGGTTCTTACTAAAACCCATATCACTCAAGGCAGTGAGAATATATGCCCTTGTGTTACCAAGTTGGCCCCAGAGTGGCTCAGTAGGTAAGCCAGCTTTCAACTTTGACTCAAGAACAAGACTGCCAAATTCAAGGAGCATGCCAGACTTCCACTTTGGCATGATTTTTAAATTTTCTGGACATACCCATATAGCAGCAGGACCAAAAACTAACATGTGTGAAACACATGCTAGAGAATTGGTCCCCATTGATTCTTCTTTTCTGCCGAGTCCTTTGAGATAAAAGGCTGCCAATGATCTTCTTTTTCATCAAGCCATAAGTTGACAAGCCCATTGACTAGAGAGACAAAATATTCAAAAACAGTATTAAGTTCACCTCTTCCAGCATTCATCTTGGCATCCTGGTTAACACCCAACCTCTTGTGTTGAGCAAAGGTGGAATCATCAATTACAGCTGCTTGCAGGTTGGCAAAGTAGCTTTGTGCTTTGAGTAAAGCCTCATCTGAAGTCCTGTCAATACTGTACATCAAGAGAAGGACATTTCTGGAGATTTTGTGTGAGACTACACCTATGATGTCATTCAAGGTGTGCTTCAGTTTCATGTATGCCCCACGTATTGGCTCTCTGGTATAAGTTAGGATCTCAGAGAGGGGATGCATATTGAGCTGGACTGTCTTCCTGGAGCAAGAGAGGAAGTTTGTGTTGATGAAGGTGCTTCCAACAAAAACCTCATCATCTTTTCCAAGCAAGATTTTTTCTGATAATTCAAACAGTAAGAATCAGTTTATTTTTATGGGCGTGGAAGACAACATCATGAAAATTGACCATCTTTGCACCGTTTCAAACAGAGGTCCAACAATTTTATGATTGTTGATGATTCTGGGGGGTTTGACAGGATCCTTTGGCCAAGAAGGTTAAGAGTGTTGTTAATTAAGAACCGGGTAGTGCTGATAATTTTGGTATAAGTTGAAGGGGTTTCATTGTCCTTTAATTCTTCCCAGTATGACAACCTCAACAGTTCTTCCTTAGTCAAGCCAACAAAGAGTTCTAGGCAATGCAATAGAATTAGCTGCCATGATTTTCATTCCATCACAAAATGATTCCACTGACCTGTCCAATTTGAGCCAGGATTTAATGTTGGCCCAATGGTTTGGGCCTGGGTTTCAGTTTGGCAACTAGCATGGCCTTTAGTTTGAGATGAATTGGTCAATGAACGGTCCTCAATCTTTGGCCTTGAATTTCTCTTTTCCAAATTGCTAGTGATGAGTCCGGCATAAGATGCATTGCGCTTTTGGGGTATTAAGGATGGGGCACTCTCATTCAGAAAGGGAAGATTAATTTGAAAGTCAATTTTTGGTTGATTATCCAGCATAGAATTCAAAATAGTAAACAGACTGTCTCAGGGGATGTTGGGACTAGGGTGGGTGCAGGTGTGGGACTCCTGGGTGATGGCTCAATAATCATGATTTCTGGTTGCTCTGGTTGTGCATCACTTGAGCAAGTGAATTCTGTGTTGGAATCAGAGGAGTCAGATGATGCTTGAGAGCTAGAGGGCACCCTTGATTTTGATTCTCTAGCTGCTTGCCAATGAGATTGGGCAGCCAGCCAGGCAGATGCCCTGTTTCCTGGAGCAAACTGGGGTTCTTCAGCTGGTGTTTCAGGGTTCAGCACTGGGGTATTGTCAGAGGCCTGGACAGTGGCACAATCAAGGGCAACAACAGTGGCTTCCTGAACTGGATCCGCCAAAGGCACAGATGCAGTGGATATTTCAGGTTCAACTGGAAATATGGGAATGTATCAGCTTTCAATATTTGGATAATTTGTGATCAACACTTTGTTTCATCAAATGATTCTTTCAACTCACTGGGTTGGTTGGACAGGTGCTCTCCTGGAACCAACGTAAGCTGGGGGGCCAGCAGATCTTGAGGGGTTGCAGTTTCATCATCCACTAATGTTACCTTGTGAGTTAATTGGACATCTGAACTATCAGCTATTGTTGGCTGTTGTTGTTCTTCAGTTGAAGGCTCAAGCAGACCAAGATCTATGGAGGTTTGCAACCTCAGCTGTTCCACCTTTGCATCATACTTTTTCTGATAAGAATAAAGCATTGACTGAAATACTTGTTTATGGGATTTTTCCACATATTCCTCATGAAGGAGTGCATTAAATTGATTAAGAGCATGTTGTTCTATAAATTTATCATGCCAGCTCAAATAAGTATTAGACCAGACGGGACATAAGCAATTCAAACACTTACCAGGGAAATCAGCCATGGTACAATCAAGGTAGTTGTCAAGGTGAAGAGGCTTGGGATGATGATGTTGAAATCTAAGGGGGATGATGCGGTTAAGATCAGAATGAACCAAGACCTCTGGTTGAATAAGCCACGGCTTATATAACCTGAAAACCTAGTCACACGGTACATGTGTGTGTAAGATGAATGACAGTCACTCATTGAGTAAAATCTACATGGTTCATTTGTGTAAAAAGCCTGCATTATCAACAAAGTTTCCGTTTCCCTGCATATTACATATTTATTTATGTCATTTGAAGGGAGGTGGTTGACTTATGATAAGTTGTCCACCTCCCTTGACATGTAACACGTGACACGGCAAAACTTTGTGAATCAGCTGGGGAGGTGGAGGGGTTGTGCTAAGTGGTCCACTTCCCTTCAACAACATGGTAGCTTGATTGTGAATATGCAAAATGATTGCTGATCACTGGGACAGTGGAAGACATAGCATAAGTTATCCACATCCCCAGCTTCCCCACCAGGCTTTCACATGTCATGTGATTCCCGCATGCAAACAAGTCCAGGGAGGTGGACAACTTATCATTAGTCGTCCACCTCACTGGACATGTGTGCATACAGGAATCACATGGCATGTGAAATCCCAGTGGAGAGGCTGGGGAGGTGGACAACTTATGCTAAGTTCTCCACCTCCCCCAAGTGATCCCATCTTACATTCCAACAAGTTAAAATGTTGTACAAGTCATTAACACTTTGAAATAAGTTCATGAATTAAATGGTAAGTGTTTTGGCACAAGGAGGTTATATTTGAATTATATACATTGAAGCACATGTTTAACCATATCTAGCCTTCTTTCCATTTACTCTAGTTACAATTTCAGAAGGAGAACTATTTTGAATTATAAGAGCAGTCCTTGCTAGTTTTTTTTTTAATTTGGAAGGAGCAACCTGTCACGCTTCGCACTTAAGGATTATTGTCTTCACCACTTCAATATGTCCTCTCCTCAGTACCATCTACCTCAGTCTAAAAGCGTGACAAAAATAAAAGCACAACATCAATGGTGCAATCCGCTATTTCCTCTGGCTCGCGCTGACCTTCCAATCTTGGCAACCAACTCAGTATATACTTGCAAACTTTGCGGTTAACTCCATACCAGTCAGCCATCCATTATGAGATCCAATCTCCTTCCCTGGCCAATCAAAAGCCTTGGACTTCCATCTTTGGTCATGCATTGTTTGTTAGTTCGCATCTATGTCTAACTAAGCCATCACTACTGTATAGTTTGCAATTGGACTAGTCCCTACCCTGCATACACTATTACCTCTCATTTGCATTACCTTCAACGTCACTCGCTCCTGTCCCAATTTGTCATGCAATTGTACGCTCAGATTCTATTGTCTTGCACTTACGCTAAGACCTCGGATCTATACCACTGCTTCATTTCCTATCCCGTTCCTGTCATTCATTGCCTCACCGCTTCAACTGTAGTTAGCTCATCACCAGGTTGTATCTAGTCACTTTGGATTACCTTATAAGGGCTATCCCCTTGCCTGATGATTGTCTCCTCAGTTAGTTAATTTCATACGTTCTTGCATTCTGCTACAACCTAGTTATCACATTGGACTCAGGTTGGGTTTCCAACTTTGGAACACATTCCATTCCTCTCGCCGTTTGTTGAGTGGCAATAACCAAGTTTGCACTTTGCAACTGGGTCTCGCTAATCGCACTTGCCCTCGCACTTGGCATTCCTTTGCGCTCACAATCATCTAAGAATTGCCCTATAGTACGTGGGGTGGTTGTGTGACAATAAATTAACTAACTCAACTCATCTATTGTAGCCTGCCAACCTATAGTAGACTTCTTCTTTTCAATGTCATGTACTTGCTCAACCGGGAACGCTTCCCTTGCCCCTTACAATGATGAGATCCATTGGGTTGGGAGAACCAGCGCTCCTCGGGCCCAACAACCCTTAGATCCAGTTGCTCCTTCTAAATTGCCATCTGTGGAACCTCTCGATGATTCTTGGGCTCCTCCACGGGATGCTCCGACAGACCCTCTCGCGGAATTTGCAGACTCGGACCATTCTTCCAATGAAACCTTGACTTGTGGTAGACCAGGGGTTTGCACTACTGCTCCCGAGTCCGATGCTCTGACCCTGCTTTCGACATTGATCCAGGCCCTCACTCATGGTGCCCAGCAATCTAGTCCAAGCACTCCTAGCTTTCGCACTCCGGGCATGAAACAACCCAATCTCTTTACGGGAGAACACCCTCATAAGCTTAGATCCTACCTGCAGTCTTGTAAAATCATCTTTTCAAACGACTCCAACAATTTACCTTCCGATAGACATAAATTTATGTATGCTTCATCCTTCTTAGGAGGTAGAGCCTTGCAGTGGTTAAAACCGTACCTCAAACTTTTGTCCAATGACAGTCCCACTTGTATTCTCAACAACTGGGACAGGTTTGAGCAACAACTGTTCACCCTGTTTGGCGATCCCAATGAAGTTCGAAACGCCAAATACGAACTTAATAGTTTAGTTATGAAGGAGAATAGTAGAGCTTCCATTTATATTTCTCATTTTCAAACCTTGCAGTCTTGCATCCAGTGGAACAAGGCCCCTCTTCTATTCCATTTCCGAAAGGGTCTACCAGCACGCTTAATCAAACAGCTCGCAGTTGGGGGTCATAAGAAAACCTTGCTTCAGCAGCTAATTGATTGAGTGATTGAGCTTGATAATGGCTATCATGACAAGAATTGCTCTTGGCAAAACAACCATGGACCATCCACCTCGGCTCCGAGGGTGGATGACTCCTCAAGGCAAAAAACGAGGAACCCAAAACCATCCAAACAAACCCCAACTTTGAACTCCAACTCAAAAGGGAAAGCCGTTTCCAAAACTCCAAAGTTCTTGGACAAAGAAACCGGGATGCTTCAAAAGAAGGAATGGCTGCAAAGGGAAAAGAACAGGCTGTGTATGTATTGTGGAGGAAAACATGATGTCAACAGCTGTGCAAAGCGGCTAAGCAGTCAAAAAATTAGCTTGTAGTTTTTCTGATACTTGCAAGGAAAACTACACATTATCTAAATCACTGCAAGTAAATCTTTGCACTTGCAAGTCACTAGGTGCTCCAAGTTCCAGATTTATCCTATTCCATTCCGACAACACTCCTTATCAAGTATTACTTGATTTTGGCGCTAATGTTTCCTTCATCAGTGAATCTTTTGCCACTTCCAAAAATCTTACGCGTTCCGAGATAGATAAATTTCCTATCTATTTAGTAAGTAGTGCAACTGAACCGTCTTATTGGGTTTCCCAAAAGGCAAAATGGACCTTTGCATTCTCCAATTTCCCCAGCTTTGAATGGGATTTATTTGTCTTGGCTATACCCGGAATGGATGATACCATTCTAGGCCATGATTTCCTAGTTTACTGGAATCCAGATGTGAATTGGCAAGAAGGAGTAATTAACCTTCAAACCTTGCACCCCCAGAACGCTAACCTTTCCGTCAATCAGGAATTAAACAGCCTACCTGACACTGTCATTGAGTTGGATGAAACTTTTCCGCCAGGAGATTTGCAATATCCTGACCTTCACTCCCAAATTCCCTCTTCAGATTTAGGAGTTATCGCTTACCTATCCAGCTTACCTCTTTCCTGTTCCTTAGAAGAGAAACAGACACCAACCAAACAGTGTATTTTGAGCTCCCTGATCCTCTCGCACCATGCGAGCACCTCAAACCCGGTGCTCAAAGATGACAAGATTGAAGATTTAGAAATCATTCAAGAGTCTTTACCTTTGGTTTATCATGACTTGGCTGACGTCTTTTCAGCTTCAAAAGCAGATAAACTGCCTCCATCCTGTCCTTACAATCACAAGATCAAACTTACTGGCCCACCTCCCGCACCAGGACCAGTCTACTCTCTCTCAACGCAAGAATCAATTGCGCTTCAAGACTACATTGCGGAAAATTTAGCAAAAGGATTTCTTTGACCAAGCAATTCAAACAACGGTTCACCTGTCCTATTTGTTCCAAAAAAGGACGGCGGACTTTGCCTTTGTGTTGACTACAGGAAACTGAACCAGGTAACCCGGAAGAATGCCTATCCAGTACTGCCTATGTCACATCTCCTCACCCTCTTCCATGGAGCTACTTATTTCTCAAAGTTAGACCTTTGAGGTGCCTATAACCCAATTTGCATTAAGGAAGGACATGAGTATTTCACTGCGATGAGAACCCGGTTTGGCAGTTATGAGTATACTGTCATGCCTTTTGGCCTCTGTAACACTCCTTCTACTTTTCAACATTTTGTCAACAACATTTTCTCCGATCTTGTAGGTAAATACCTCGTGGTATATCTCAATGATATACTAGTCTACTCAAGGAACCTTGAAGATCACATCGCACATGTGCAAGAGGTGCTACAGCTACTTTTCAAGAATGACCTGTTTGCAAAAGCCTCTAAGTGCAAGTTCCATTCCTCTTCTCTTCATTTTCTAGGTGTCGTAGTCTCGCAGCAAGGACTATCAATGGACCCAGCCAAGAGCAAACACATATTGGACTGGCCCCCACCTTCTTTGGTTAAATCTCTTCAAGTTTTCCTTGGTTTCAGTAATTTCTATAGAAGGTTTATTGCGCGTTAAGCCAAAAAAACCGTTAATCTTAATAACCTTCTTCAAAAAGACACTCCTTTTGTTTTTAACAAACAAGCTGCTTTGGAGTTTGAAGCTCTGAAGAAAGGGTTCACCACTGCTCCAATACTCGCTCACTTCAATGAGCTAGCTCGCACTATTGTCGAGACAGACGCAAGCGACTATGCGATTGCAGGAGTAATCTTGCAGTTTTCTTCTTCCACTTCTCTCTTTCATCCCGTAGCTTTTGAGTCTTGCAAGTTTCTCGCTGCAGAGCTTAACTATGAGATTCATGACAAGGAACTTCTTGCAATTGTTTATTGCTTGAAAAAATGGCGTTCATACCTTTTGAGCCTTAGGGAATCCTTTGAGGTTTTAACTGATCATAATTCTTTGAAATATTTCATGAGCTCAAAGGTTCTCACACGTAGACAGGCACAATGGGCCAAATACCTCTCTGAGTTCCACTTTACAATCACGTACCGTCCTTGGAAACAAGCGGTAGTTCCTGATGCTTTATCACGTTGGGACAACATTTACCCAGGGGGGGAGCACCTTTGCCAAAAACAACCCTGAAAACGTTAGGACACTCTTTTCAACCCAATCTGTCCAACTCAGTTTGATCATCGCTTGCTTACAAGATTTGGCTTCCAAACTCCGATAAGCTCAAAGCAACAACCCCAAGTGAATCAAACTTTGCAAAAGTGCAAACTTATTAGATAGTAGTTACAGTATTGATGATAATGACTTTTTAGTCTATGATAATTGTATAGTAGTACCAGATAATTCTTGCATTAAGTTAGATATCTTTGAGTCACAGCACAATTTTCCGCTTGCTGGTCATCATGGGCAGGATAAAACCTACCAATTGATTGCATAAGACTTCTACTGGCCTGGTATGACCAAATAAGTAAAAGACTATGTTAGCACGTGCTATGATTGCAATCGTAACAAGTCCTCAAAACACCGGAAGTATGGGCTGCTCCAGCCACTTCCAATTCCGCCTCGTCCTTGGCACTTGCTGTCTATGGATTTCATCTCTCAATTACCTTCTTCTAGTGGATATGATGCTATTCTAGTAATAGTAGATCGCTTCTCAAAGATGGCTTTATTTTTACGCAGTAATGTGACGGCCTCTTCAGAAGACTTAGCTAACTTGTTCATAGAATATGTATTTTTGAAACATGGCCTCCCTGATAATATATTTAGTGATCGTGGATCTCTGTTTTTCTCAAGCTTCTGGACCTTGCTATGCCAACATTTGAAGATCACTCGCAATTTATCAACTGCTTACCACCCGGAAACGGATGGGCAAACCAAGAGAGTTAATCAGATTCTTGAACAATATCTTTGAATGTATGTTGCCTATCAACAAGACAAATGGTTGCAATGGCTCCCACTAGCCAAATTTGCCTACAAAAACTCCACTCATTCCTCCACCAAACAGTTTCCCTTCCAAACTCTTTATGGTAGAAACCCAACTTTCTCTTCCCTTCACGTAGCACCTTCTCAACCTGCTACCAATTACCTTGAACAAATTCACTCCCTTCAATCGCAACTTCAAACCAACCTTGAAGGATCAAACCAGTGCTATAAGGAGCAAGCAGACCAATCTTGCACTTTGGCTCCAACCTTTGCAGTAGGAGATCAAGTATGGCTCAATGCTTGCAACATTTGCAGTACTCACCCAACTCGCAAACTCTCCAAAAGAAAGCTTGGCCCCTTCAAAGTAGAATCAGTTATCTCCCCTAACACCTTTAAACTTACTTTACCTGCAAAATGGCAAGGTATCCACCCGGTCTTTCATGTGTCTCTCCTAGAGCCAGATCAAGTCCTATACCCGGGCAAGACTCATCCCCCTCCTGAACCGGTCACTGTCCTTGATCATCAAGAGTGGGAAGTAAGCCGTATTCTGGATTCCAGGTTACGCAAAGGAAAACTTCAATACCTTGTTGAATGGTCTGGCTTGCAGTCCAACAAAGATTGCACCTTGTGGGAACCAGCCCATCACCTTTGCAATTCACCCAATCTGATTTGAGACTTCCATGCAAGCTACCCTTGCAAACCTCGACAATCATGATTCTTTCCCATCCAATCCCATTCCATTCCATTCCAGATTTCATCCCATCCAATCCCCTTCCATTCCATTCCACATTTTATATTCAATCCCATTCCATCTTGCATTCTCTCTCATCCAATCCCATTCCATTCCATATTCCATCCCATTTAACCCCATTTTATTTTACACCATCATCCCATCAGTTAATTCCTCTATCTCACCGTGTTATTCCTTTTTCTCATTTCCCTTTCATTTCTACTAAATAAAACCTCATTCCTTATTAAAATATATATATATATATATATATAATAATAATATTTCTATTTATAATATATATATATATATATATATATATATATATATATATATATATATTTATATTAAATAAATAATTACAAAGTATCCTTTACTTCCTTCTCCGCATCCTCCCAATTTGCTGTCAATTCCGCAACCATGGATCAAAAAGTATCCAGGTCTTCATTGTTGATTATGGCGGACATTCTTTGGAGAAGTAGCACTTCCGTTACGATGTGCCTCTTGAAAATCTCCTTGCATCTCACAATCCAAGCTTGCTTTGGCCAAGCATTCCATCGGCCTTCCTCCAAGAGCTCTTCATAAGCTCTCTTCCTTTGGCCACCCAACGTGCCTTCTCCAATATTGTCTGTCAGGCACCTCGCATCCATTTTGATGGGCCCTACGACTCGCACCAGATCCTCTTTGCCTCGGCCCTCCATTCCTTCCGTCCCATCCACTCCATCCCTTCCATCTCCTTCATTTCCTCCTTCTAATTCATCCGCTCCATTTCTGTTCTCTCCATCTCCGTTCCCTCCATTTCCTGCTTCTCCCTCCGCTTTGTTTCCTTCCTCCTCCCTTGCTTCCTTGATTATAATTCCTACCGGTTCCGCACCGGACACTTTGCCTCGCACCTTGGCATTCATCTGGGCCCCCGGGAGTTCAGTTGGTGGTCCCCAGTAAGGTGGTGGTGTGTTGGTAGTACATCTTTGGAAATGGGGCAACACTAGCAAAACAAGCAAACAATTAGTTACTATTTCATGATCATTAGTCAGTCCAGATTAGTACTCACCAGGAACTCGAGTCCCCAAGTATTTGATCTCCGGCAACAGTGGTATCTCGTAATTAACCCTTGGCGCGGACCTACAACTTTGCATCTCCCTTGATGATTCCAAAGGAACCTTGACAGTCGACTCAACATTTATAGGGAAATTGCATGCCACTTTGTGAAGGCAACATTGCTTGCACTTGCCTCGAAGTCCTTGGATGGCAGTACTAGGAACACAACGCTTGTTTTGGCAAATACAGTTTTTGCAACGGCGGGACAACAATGACAACAATGACAACATTTTATATAAACATTAAATTCATCAAGTAATAAATTAAATAATGTATAAGGTTATACAGTAATAATTAACAACTTGAAATCAATGGGAAAATTTATCTGAACGCTTGCAGGAGCTCGCGTCTTTATACCTGGGCAACTGTCACGCTTCGCACTTAAGGATTATTGTCTTCACCACTTTGACATGTCCTCTCCTCAGTACCATCTACCTCAGTCTCAAAGCGTGACACAAATAAAAGCACAACATCAATGGTGCAATCCGCTATTTCCTCTGGCTTGCGCTGACCTTCCAATCTTGGCAACCAACTCAGTATATACTTTCAAACTTTGCCGTTAACTCCATACCGGTCGGCCGTCCATTATGAGATCCAATCTCCTTCCCTGGCCAATCAACAGCCTTGGACTTCCATCTTTGGTCATGCATTGTTTGTTAGTTCGCATCTACATCTAACTAAGCCATCACTACTGTATAGTTTGCAATTGGACTAGTCCCTACCCTGCATACACTATTACCTCTCATTTGCATTACCTTCAACGTCACTTGCTCCTGTCCCAATTCGTCATGCAATTGTACGCTCAGATTCTATTGTCTCGCACTTACGCTAAGACCTTGGATCTATACAACTGCTTCATTTCCTATCCCGTTCCTGTCATTCATTGCCTCACCGCTTCAACTGTAGTTAGCTCATCACCAGGTTGTATCTAGTCACTTTGGATTACCTTATAAGGGCTATCCCCTTGCCTGATGATTGTCTCCTCAGTTAGTTAATCTCATACGTTCTTGCATTCTGCTAGAACCTAGTTATCACATTGGACTCAGGTTGGGTTTCCAACTTTGGAACACATTCCATTCCTCTTGCAGTTTGTTGAGTGGCAATAACCAAGTTTGCACTTTGCAACTGGGTCTTGCTATTTGCACTTGCCCTTGCACTTGGCATTTGTTTGCGCTCACAATCATCTAAGAATTTCCCTATAGTACGTGGGGTGGTTATGTGACACAACCAAAATGAGTATGATGTTCAGTTGTTTGAAGGCTCAGTGGAAGAAAAGTAGTTTGATGAGTAAAAAAAGAAGTTTGCCATAAAATTTCTAATATGCCCCCAGCTTTTGCATAATCAACTATGAAAACAAGAGTTGGAAAGGAGAGACCATGGCCTGTTTCTTTAGAGGGAGGAGGGATTGGGGTTCCAGTAGGTTTTTCAATATAAGACAAAAAACCATAAGTATAACCATTCAAGTCTTCTTGATCCATATGAGGAACATTGGAAAAGTCATCACAAGTGACAATGACATTAGAAGCATGAAGAAAAGAATCTCTTTGGTCATTCCACTCTGGAGATGTCCAGTTTCAAATTTTGAACTCCTCTGATACTTCCTTGTTCTTCACATAAGCAGTGTTGGATAAACATTGTATTCTTTTGAAAATTAGTTGGTTATGTACTGGAAGCTTAGACCACAACAGATAATCATCTGATATTTGGACTGGGTTCATATACTGTCTCCTTGCATATATTCCTATTTAGAAATATAGTTGGATGGCAGTCAGTCAACAAAGACATGATTAGCAAGTTTGTGGTGATTCCCAATTACCTGCAGAATATCCTTGGTCAGTGCCCTGACAAAAGCCAATTCCAAACATAGATCCTGTTCTTGTGTTTTTTTTTGGTTTTGTTCAGGTTCTGTCAATTGTTTCCCATCACATAGAGATCTTGTACCATCTCTGAAAATTGAGTTGCTAGCAATGTATATGGTCTTTGCTGCAATGAATGATACTTGAGAACCAAATAGGGTTGGTACTTTCTGTTGCAAACCACTTGTAGATTTACTGGTGGTCCTACATTTGGTACTACCACTTGGCATGGACTCAGGCCCTTATTCAGGGTGATGAAGTATATTGACTCAGATACACACTCCTTCTTGCAATAATCACGCTCAGCTTTACAATGCTTTTTGTGTGCTCTGGATGAGCATGGGAGGAACATCATTAAGGGTTGTGGTGGTTGCAAAAGAACAGAACAATCTTGGCTTGATTCCTGATGATGCTTTTGATCCAAGGGCTCATCCTCACTACAAACATCTCCTCAAAAGCACCAACAGGAATAAAAGTGACATGGATTGAGACAAAAGCAAAAGGTTGAAGTCAGTAATATTAAACCCTTTATGATGATTGAAGAAAAATACATGTTTCTAATTTTAACAACTTCCAAAGACACATCCTCATTATTGGTTTTTAATGGCAACAGGTGGGCTTGAGATTGGATGAATGCATTGGAGTTGACTTGATCCATGGTTGACTATTACACGTAATGATGATGAGGTTATTCATGGTTCCAAAATGGGTTCAAGGAAAAGCAGGAATGAATCAAGGATCAGTTGATGATGGGTTGATTGTTTCATTTCTGCTTACTGTAAAGACACGTAAGAGGATGGATGGTGTTGATGCTGCTATGTGACAATCAATGTTGATTTGATTTAAAGAAGAAACGTCCTATGATTGAAAGAAGAAGAAAAAAGAATGGTGAGGAAGAGAAAGAATGAAGTCAGTTTTGGGCTGATGAAGATGAAGGATTCAAGAGATTGAAATAGGTGCATGAGTTATTACCCTTGAAACGTAGTGATGATGAGTGGGAGGTGTAAGAGATGCCTTGGAATCAATGGGTAATAGCCGGATTTGAATGGATGGTTTGTTTGAGATGATGAGTTTGATTTTGAGTATGGTTGGATGATGGGAATCTTGAGAGGTGATTGGATGATTCTAGATACCAGTAGAGCACAAAAAGAATCAGTCTGAATGTTTGGATGTTCAAAAATTGAAAAAGAGGCTGAAATATTATGTGGATTGACCTGCTGGGATGACTCAGGGATGCTGGAAGTATGTTCCTTGGATGCTTGTTTTCAAGCGCAAATGAGGTGCTCACCAATTTGCAAGAAATCGCTTGCGATTTGACAAACAAGCCTCACTGCACAAGCCAGGGGCCCCTTTCGCTTTCCCCTGCAATACCACTTGTGGTTGCTGGCATTTTCCACCAGCGCGTCACGTTTCCAGGGCCAATCAACGCGTACAGACATCTCCCAGGGCCCTGGCAACCTGGGAGAGAGCAACGGGCTGGCTTTTGGCCACCCAGTTGCTAAACGGAGAAAATTGCGTTGCTTGCGTTTCCCAGGAGGAAGGCAAGCACCCAAGGCATTGCCACAGGAGCTCCAGGCCCGATTTTGGCTTCTCCAGGGCCTGGAGCGCTTGAAGCCCATCAGGGCCATTTGTATGGGGACCCAGGGCAAGTGCCCATGACTTTTGGCTTTATGGAAAGGCCAGAACCCATCAGAGTGAGTTGGGGTCCTTGAAAAAAACAAAAGAGGCATGGATATCCCAGGCCATGAGTTTTTTTTGGTGGTTGTTATGATTTAAGCCAAAAGAAAATTGAGGGATATGTCTTGTGTGAGAAGTATGCTTAAAGTTAACAAGACAAAGTCATATAACCAATATAAACTGTATTCATGAGAATAATGTGAGATGGGCAGATCCAGAGGATATTTTTTGATTTGAATGAGATTTTTTTGAGTATTTCATTTTGTTAATTTGAGAATATTTTTGTGGAATTCCTGAATATAGAAAAGGAGTGGAGCAATGGCTTTCATGTTTGAAATGTCAAGGCTTCTATGTATTATCCCTTGTTTATTTCACTTCTGAAAAGGTTTAAAATCATACCTTCAACTTTGGAGGAGACATCTGATGAAACCAACATTCCCTTTTTTTTCTCAAAATGATGGTGACAGTAAGAAATAAGTTTTGTATTTAGGTGCATTCCTGTAAAAATTGATTTATAATCATGGTTTTTGTTTCACTACAGAAAAGGTGTCTTTTAAATAATTTTTTTGAAAGAAAATGTTTTCCAATGGTTATTTCACTGTTTTTAAACTCCAAATTAATAACTGGAACTAGTTTCCAAAATTCAATAATTTGAATATTTCAAGAAACCTTGTATCCTTATATTTTTTACTCTAAATGGTCAGAATAAAAAATACATGAAATTTTCCCTAGTTCCCTCTGCATCTGCCTGATGACAAGCATCATAAAGAGTAATGGCATTGCTCAATTTACCATTAAATTTGGGCAATAGGTCAATTGATCAAGGTGGGGTTGTACATTAATGGAAAGAACAACAATGTAAAATTGTTTCAGATTTCATTCAATTACCCTTGAGGATAAACATTTGGGAATTCAAAATACATGTCATGATTTATATTCATTGAAAGAACTGGAGAAACTGTTCTATTGCATGATGATGATTCATGCACATAAACCTCTGGGGATATGGTGCACTTAGCCTAAGTGCACCATGTCCCTTCAGACAACAAGTTGGTGGTGGTTGTGGGTCACCACAAACCTACATGACACAGTGGCCAGCATTGATGCTCTTAGACCTCATGTTGGAAAACCTTGTCTTTAAGTATAGAAATGGTCACTTTGTCTTGTTACCAGGTGGATATAATTTATCAGAAATTACAAAAATATTTTGGACCTTTGGGACATGAGAAATATGGAATATTTTGGGACATGGGAAGTTTGTTCAATAAATGAGAAAGATGGATTAAATATATCCAGGGCCATGCAAGAATCACAAAATCATTTACCTCTACCAGATTTCTTTTTAATATTTCCATGTTAATTATCTATTTGTATGAAAGGTAATTGCAAACATGGGCATTTCACCAACCACTAGTCCCTGGAACAAACATGGTGGGCGAGTTAGCATAACTCATCCACTTTGCCATACCAATGACTAAGAGCCAATCATTTTTGGGAAATTGGAAAGTTTTAATGGGGAGGTGGACCACTTAGGCTAAGTCGTCCACCTCCCTGGGCCATCACACACTTTATAATGTCAATATTTATGTCATGTTTTTAAATAATGTCTGAGTTTTGCAGAAAATGAGCTTGTGTGTGACTGTGGTTTGAAAAAAATCAATTTTGCTTTGTGATTTTACAACCTACTGATTCTTTCATGTGACAACCAAAACTGCCATTGTGACACAAAATCAATGTTCTCTTAAGAAATATTTACCATTCATGAATCTAGGGTTTTTTTACATGTATATCATAATGAACTCTTACAATGTATCATTGATAATTCAGCATAACCAATCATCCCCAAGATATTGGCCTGGGCCAGGAATATTTCACTGTTTTCCCACTGAAAAATATTGTTCAACACATTAAATTCTTGGATCCTTGATCCTACCATCATTTTTTGACACTGGGTTCAATGATTGAGCAAGGTGAAGAAAATATTGTCAGGCACATGCAAGGATCTAAAAACCCTATTCCTCTACAAGATTTCTTTTCAATATGGCCATGTTGTGATTCATCTTCTTGGATGAAAGATATTTTCCAGCATGGGAATTTCAGTACCAGCATGTTTTTTCCTGAAACAAACATGGTGGACTGGTCATGCAAAGTTTTCCACTTCCCCACACTATGGACCAAGACTCAGCTAATGTGGGGAAATTAGGAAATTTTCAATTGAATGTGGACAACTTAGCCTAAGTTTTCCACCTTCCTTTGAAAATTTCATATTGACTATATGGATATTCATGTTTTTTTGGTGCATTCCATCTGGGTCTCCCAGGAAACAATGATATGTGGGAATCTGTATTTTCAAAACCAAAGATTTCTGTAAGTCATTTTTCAAACTATTGAATCTTCAATGAATCCACAAACCCAAGGTCTTATCATCACCCTCATCCTTCACCTTCAACCCTGGTTTGTATTCTCTGAATTTCCTAGGTAAAGAACTGGATTATAGTAATATTACTTCACCAGAAGCTGATGAGAATGTCAAACTGGACTTTCTCTCACCACCACAAAAAAGATCTTCTCATGCTTATCAGTTGAGATGGGATACCAAGAAAAAATTATTCCAAGCCAGATCAAGTTTAACTATTTTTAATTTCAAACCAAGCAGGTAATAACCACTTTCAGAAATCCACAAATTGAGCAGGAGAAGATACTTTGCAGGCACTTGCAGAGTCTCAAAAAAAGTTGAATTCAGCCACTGCAATTGCACCTTTTGAGATGTTCAATAGTTTTTTATGCCATGATTCAAACTCTTGTGGCATGTTTAGAGCTCATTATTGGAAAATGACTGATAATTTTGGGCACAAATCTTATTCAGATGTCATAAAAAAACCTGTTTTTTTTTTTTTTTTTTTTTTTTTTTTCAGAAACTTCATTTGTTCATAATCATTTCATTTCCTTGAAACCCCCCATGCCCACTAAAAAAGGTTTACAACCACAAAATAATGTAAATCCATGGTTTTTTGTAACCATTTGAATATGCCATGCCGATTTATTTTTATTTGGAGAGTTTTTACCAGTCCAAATTTCCCCTTGATTGCTTGAACCACAGTAAAATAAAAGAAAAAAAGCCTAGAATTTCTGTAAACTCCATGAAAAAGCCTAACAAACATGTTTGGGGAACCAAAAGGTGATTCAACGGTTATCAAGAGTGGAGATGGTTTTTCTCACTTTCTGTATTCATTTTCTTGTTTCAGGGCAATTCTTTGCCCCCAACCAGCAATTTTATTGAAGGTGGAAGGATGATGAGACTCAATAAATTTCAAATTTATATTAATGTTTGATTTGCACACGCACATACATCCATTTAGTTTTCTAATTCAGGATATAATATTCTGCAAGGGTTTGTAGAGTTGAATCCAGTTGAACTTCCAGAATAATCAATTGAACTTCTACAAACCAATGTTTGGAACAAGGCAACAAGTGAAGCAGAAGAAAATAGAGAATATTACCAAAAAGGTATAAGGATCACAGGCAGAAGTAATTTGGGCAACAGAGAGTGGCCTCATTACCACAGATTTGTTCTCAGACCAGGATTGAGACCCCAATTGCATTGTATTGAATTACACTGATCATTGGCTAAATAAATTGAGATGGAGGGATTGATTATGAATAATGATTCATTGAAAGCTTTGGGTGGAAAACCCTTGTTTTTGAGTTTTTGTCAAATTACAGTACAATACATCCTTTTTGAGGCCCTTTTTATTTTAGAGACCCTCAAGTGTTCTGGAGCATGACTAATTGGAAAAAGTTACCAAGTTGAGAGGTTTTACATGTAATTAGACACTGTGTACAAAATTATTTCTTTGGAAAGTGGCATTAGGATTTGGAATCATTGGATTTTATCCAAAAAAATGCTCATGTTCTGAAAAAAATCAAGAAAATATTGTGTATTTCCTGCACAAGAAATTCAGTTTCAATGCTACTCAATATAAATTTCTTGCAAGTTAAAACTATTCAAAATTCAATTTTTTGCCAAGCATGAATGGGAAAGAAACCTATTTTTGTTGCTTAGCAATGATTTCTGACTTTTCTCAGAGAATGCCATAGTGAGACTAAGTGCCTTACCATACTACCAAGTTTGATATGTTGATAGAGGCAGGGAGGGAACAGGGTGAAATGATTTGAATGTAAGAAATTCCAAGACAGATATTAAGAAAGTCAATGACCAGTACTTGAAAATGAATTAATCATTCAAAGCAACTCTCCAATAATGCCCTCCAGTTTTTCCTGGTAAGGTGGTCCACTTGAGCTAAGTGCACCACCTCACCAGGAGGAAGCACCCCATAATTCCAGATTTAACAGCACTTGGCAGCCCAAAGTTTTCAATCAGGGTGATCTTGTTTTGCACATCAAACTAATTTCCCTCCAGTGGAACTCCAATCAACAGAAAAATGTACTAATTTTGGCTGCTTAATCCCCCCAAAAAAATTGTTGCCAATGCCTCTCCTAAACTCCAAAATTGTCCTCCTTTTGAAATTTTCACTAGATTAAATGGGAAAAAATCCAGATATGGTTGAACATGCCCTTCAATGTATATAATTTAAACATCAACATTTTTTGCTGAAATGTCATTCCAAGGGAGGTGGAGAACTTATCATAAGTTGTCCACCTCCCTTGGAATGACATTGATCTGTATATGTAATATGCAGGAAGGCTGGGGAGGTGGACAACTTGTGCTAAGTCGTCCACTTCCCTTCAACTACATGGCGGCATGATTTTGAATATTCCAAAGATCAATGATTTCTAGGACAGTGGACAACTTATGATAAGTCATCCACCTCCCTGGACTTGTGTGCATACAGTAATCACATGACATGGGAATTCTTTGTGAAGAGGCTGGGGAGGTGGACAAATTATGCTAAGTTTTCCACTGTCCCAGCAATCATTGATCATTTGGCATATTCAAAATCATGATACCATGAAGTTTCAGGGAAGTGGAAAACTTAGCACAAGTAGTCCACCTTCCAAGCTTTCCCACATGATTTTCCCTTGACATCTCATTCCTGCATACCCGTGGTCCTGGAGTGGTGGACAAGTTATGATAAGTTGTCCAGCTCCCTGCACATGACTCATATTTATTTTGTGTGGTGAAGCAGACACTTTGGTGATACACACCTGCCTATTCCAACAAATCAACTTGGTGAATCCAGCATAATTTAATCTCTCCATGATATTATGCACCCCATTACATGTTTCTTTATTCTTTTGAGCTAAGTGATCCAGGAATGTTGAGTTCTCATATATTTATTTGGAATCATGATTTTGAAATGTTACTTATGTCTTTGATTCAAATTGCTGGTGTAGGACCAGCCAGTAATTAGAAAGCAATGTGCCTTCTTTACAAGAATTAGCAAGATTTCATATCACACAATTTTCAAAAGAATGAAATTGAAAAACATGCATTGTTCTTCTTGCCCTTAATTTTTTATATAATATTATCTGAGGAGATTTAGTCAAAATCAATCCAGGAAAGGGGAAAAATTATAACCCTCATTTCAAAGAATTAGCAAAATGTAAAATCTGACACCTGATTCATCTTATTTCTCTATTATTCAGTTTCCAAAATTGAACTCTCAACAATCAGTCCTTACTGAATATCAATCCTTGCAGTAAAACTGCATCTGTGTGGTACCCAGCATGGCGTTTTTGAGTAATTGGAGATTTAAACAATCTTATAATAAAAACACAGCAATGCAACAAGCTATTGGACCCATGCCATTATTATCCAACTCTACTTGATATATTATTCAATTAGCACTTCAACCAAATCAATAAGATTGGCAAGGAGTAGTCTGAAGTCCATATTATGCAAATTTGGATCTTGATATATTTCAACTCCAGCTCTTCCTCATGGTGGCTGGAATTCTTGAGCTCATTTTCTCATTCAATGCTTACTGGTCAATTCCATAAATATGAGAATGAGGGATCTTTTGGAAACACATAATGGTCAAGAATGCCTGCTGTCTGAAATTTCTTGTGATAATTAAAAACAAGGAAAGCAATGGGAAGCTTGTCATATCTATTATCTGAAGATATCCCCAGAATAAATAAATCAAATTTGACTTCAGGATCTCTATAAATTTTTATGAATCATGCATAAGTGCCACATAAAAAAATGAGCACACTCTTTGGGGCAGATGGTAGCCACAGAGACTCTTTTCTATGTGAATTATAAATTTATTTCTCATTGAGCTCTTCCCTTGTTGAAGAAGATTCTATTCAAATCTCCAAGTATACTATGTCCATAACCTTTGCCCAATTTGAAGAAAATTTGAGAACAAAGGGGAATCATAGTATATAATATCTTCATTTCTGAAAATTTTCAGAAGGTCAATAAAAGGAAATCTGACTTCCTATTTATCAGTTTGTGAAAAATCAATACAAAATCACAAAATCAGAAACATTTTCATCAGGTTACTAAGTTGGAAAATTAGACATGGAACCCAGTAAGAACTAATCCCCCTAGTATAAGATCTTCATGACAATAATACAACCTCATTGCTAAATCATGGTGTCTATTTTATGTTACTGAAATGCAGAAACCCCAGCTAACCCAACATCACCCACCCCTGAGCCATCAAGAGTCCCCCTTCCAGATGACCAAGTCAATATACCTGGTGTTGAGGAAGATGAAGATTTTGACAACTCTGCTGCCCCATCCTACTTCATGATTGCACAACAACTCTCTCAATCCCACCAACACCAAAAGAAGCAAAAAAAATTGGCCCAAGAACAATATTCTCTCTCTTGCCATGCACAAAATCTTGGCATCCCTGCTTCTTCAAGTGGTATTTCCAAGTCCTTGCTTGATTGGACAAAATCAATTCTTGGAATGGATTCCGAAAACAAAAAACTTCCTAATCCTCCAACTGGTGGTGAACTAGCATCCCTCAAAAATTACATGGCAACAAAGAAGGCATCCATTAATGATGCCATAGCATCAAAAATTGGCCCGCTAAACCAGTACAGCTCCAATTCAAAACTGCGAGAAAAGGAGCTGAAACTTGTAAAGAAGGATGCCTTGTGTCAATTACCACAAAATATTACTTCAAAATCTTGATCACTGGAAACCACTGCTTTGGGACAAATACAGTCTCATGATGAGACATGGATAGCCCACGCCAGGGACTTGATCCAAAATTCCGGTATTCCCAGATGCACCTATCACTGGGAACAGAATGCAACATCCTGCTGGAATTCCTCTCTGACTGCAATAATCATCAGAGCCTGGGAAATGTGCCACAAACGTGGGGGGACTGCTTCCTATTCAATAAATGAGAATGACAACACCCCAGCCAACCGGGTGGCCATAATCAATTGTTGGCTTGTCTCAAAGAAGGCTATTTGGAAGAAGGAGCACAAGGAAGAAGGAGGCTCCGGCAGCAGAAAATCTAATGTTTCTGCATCTCAAAGTCTCAACAAGAAGAAAATGTGTCAAATCAATCTTTTTAAATTTTCTCTTAATTCTCAATGACTAACTGCTTATCATTTTTGAAATACAGAATAACAAGAAGGAAATTTGAAAGACCACGGCAGTTGAGCTGGAAATGATGGACATGTTCCCAGAAACTTCTGATCTTTTCTTGGAAAGTGGATTCATATCTGATGTTGAGGGTGAAGATGAGGAATTATTCAATCATGCAAATTATGGGAGGGCTCAACATGTATCCCAAATATATCACTAGCTGGATGAAGCATACATTCAACTGGCCAAAAACCCACACATCAAGAGGGATAGACGATTGAAAATTAGTCAACTTGCTAAACCAAATAATTCACCAAGGGGTGATGACCCACCAACACTTCCTACTTCAATACCTCAAAACTGGTTAAGTGAGGAAGCTCTGAAGGATATAACTCCAGTTGAAAAAAGAGCCTTGGGTTTACTTCCAGAAGTTGGTCTCACAGAGGCAGTTTCATATCTCAGAACCCAAGTTTCCAAGCCCTCTAGCTTAATGGAAACCACACAAACATTGTAAATATATTCCAAATAGTGAAATTTCTATATCAGTATTTTGAAAAATATGGAGGATAATGTTTGGATGCAACATTGGCTTTGGTAAAATTTTTCTTGAGTACTACATGTATTTTTATTTTCATCCCATTCTTGTTTTGTCAACCAGAAACTTGTAATTATATTTAAAGCTAGATTTACTGAATGTACAAAATCCAATGATGTGGGGTCACCCTGACTTGAAGAAGTTAAGAATGTAGGTTACACTCTTAATCTTTTGAAATTTTCAAATAAATAAATTTCTAAAAAGTTGTTACATCCAAACAGATATTGAAGTAAGAGTGAAGAAAACCAACATCCACATGTGCACAGCATACACAATCTCATTGAAAAATTCTGAGGTTTGATGCACCAACTTTTGGAAAGCTAAATTATATCTTTTTTCAATCATAATATCCTGAATACATTTCTTTCCACTGTGCAGCAGTCAAGTTGAGATCACCCACTTGTTAGCCATTCCCAAATATCTTTTTATGAAAGAAATATATATAAAATACACATTCCCAGATGTGAATTGTGTAATTTAAGAAAAGCCCACTAACTCTAGGCATTGGGATTTTACTTCAAATGGTGCATCATTAACATTTTATAACACAAGAAGGTGATTTGAAATCATGGTTTTGTAATAGGATAATTACTATGAAGTTAGAATATGTGGTGTTCCATCAAGGCAATTGACCTTAAATTTGAATTCAAACACCATGGGATAGGCTAAGTATTTTAGGTGGGCTAATCATGAGCAGTTGATATGATGTATTGGTTTGAAACCTTTTTCAAAATATAAAATCAACTGTTCAATGAATTGCCCATTGAAGTGAATATGAATATTCAAAATAGAAGCATTTTTTTTGTTGGAATACTTAAGCTCACCAGGAGGTATAAGATAAAATAATAAGTTCCATTCAGATTCATTTCTATTTCCCTTTGATATAATAAATCTCAGACAACCTCTGCAAATCTGATCACCACAACATTCAAATCAATTAAAACTATGGAGAACACTAGCAGAGTTGGAAACATTTGGATATGCAAATGTCCTCAATGTTCTCAAAGGACTTTTGAACATGGAAGGAAAATATACAATGGTGTTGGAAGTTCCAAAAAAGCACATCAAACCCATATCATGCAATCAAATGATTCTACAAATGTATGTGACTGAATTTTTCCTGCATTTTATCAATATCATCAAGGTCACTGATGAATTTTTATTGTTGAAAAACATAAACCCCAAAGACACCAAACATTTTATAATCCTCTACCAGAAGAAACCCCACCAGGGAACCAATAGAAGCAAACATCAGGGCTGTAAGTGAAAATCTTTCACAAGAGTACATTCCTCAATGTATACTTCAATTGTCAAAAAATTTATTATTTATCCTTTCATTTTTCACATTCAAGCCATCAAATGAAGATTCCAATGCACAGCCAAACCATGGCATAGATCCTTGCTATGGTGAAATACAACAATACTCCCCACCAGAAAATATGGAAATTTACAATACATCTGAGATGAAACCTCTTCAATTTCTCTATCACAATCCAAGAGCCCTGATCTCATTGCTCCAAATCCTTCATCAAAGTATTGAGGAAAACATTGGTGACCATGCTTTTTAGAAATACATCAAGATGGAACATGAAAAAATCCGCAAGAACTCAATTCTCAGTGGCCACCCCAACTATTCAGAAGAAATACCCAAAAGTCTTTCAACATTGAAAAAAAGATTTTCAATTACAAATTATCTAGTGGAAAATGTCTGTTGTGGAAATTGTTACCAACTTTATCCTTTGAATGAAGTACTTTCTTCTTCAGAAGCCCAAACTGATGAAGAAAGTGAACAACACAGGAATTATCCAAAGTGCCAAAATATAGTTAATTCAATAGATGGGAAGCCTGTTACATGTGGATCAAAACTTTGGAAACAAGACAAGAAAAATCAAAATTTTATCCTCTGAAGCAGTTTGGGTACCAATTGCTCAATAAGTGGATTTCCAGGCAATTGCTGCTCCCTTGGTTTGAAGAATTACTCAGTGCACCTCAAGAGCATCAAGCCAGTAATCCTACTAAACTTTGTGATGTTTGGGATGGAACTATTTGGAAAGAATTCAAGGATCAAACCAATCAGATTTACACAGCAGAACCAGGGAACATTGTCTTTGGAATTTACATTTATTGGATGAATCACCATGGAGTCAAGAAAAGTGGGAAAAGCATCTCTCTTGGTGTAATATTCTCAATATGTTTTAATCTTCCACCTAGTGTATGTTACAAGCCACACTATATTTTTATGTATGGCTTCACACCAACACCCAAGGAGTGCACCTCATTCCAAATGAATAATCTACTCAAGCCTCTTTTCTCTAAGCTACTGGATCTTTGGAAAGGAGAATTCTTCACAAAAACTAACAAATATCTAGACGGAAGAGTAATATGTGCTGTCATATTACCACTGATTGGTGATACACCTGCCTTACGTTGTAGAGACTCCAAGGGATAATGGGATTATTTAGCAAATAGCTTGCTGGCAGTCACTAGAAGAGGAATTTAGTTTACTACTACTCTTGAATAGATAGAGGTAAGCTAAGGTGGTTTTGAATTTCCTGCCCTTCTGAACTATAATAAGTCTGCACAATAATTTTTTTAATTAGTGGCTGGTTTCTTTGAGACTTAAAATAGGTTGCTTATCAGACCTAGATTAATTATTAATAGAGATTTTCAGGAATCGCAAGACTATTCCAGGTTGGATTGGATTATTTGCAAGCTTCCACCAATTAATAATCAAGAATTTTCGACTTTTTCTGACTATTTTTCCAATCCCAATTAAGGGAATTAAGGGTTGACTAAAAGGTGTTTAACCAGTAGGAGGACACAAAGATGGGCTTGCCCACAGGGAGCTGGGCGGAAATAAAAGCTTGGTTGGTTGTTTTGTTGTTCTATTCCTCTTTTATGAATTTAATAATCAAAAATAAGGGGGTTTTCCCTCTTAAAAATAGGTGCTGAATAACAGGCCTCTTCTCAAGAACCCTTCTTCAAAAGCACCAGGATTTGGGTCAAATGGTCAATGATAATTTCGTGTCTGATTCTATATTTAATTTTCACTTGATTCTGGTTCACTTATAACTGGGTACTAGGTAAGTAACTGGTCAGGCAGATGCCATATTTTACACACTGGGCAGAAGCCATGCTCTTGGGCTGATGCCATGCCATGGGGCTGATGCCATGCGTTACATGTTGGATAAGGCAAAAGAGCCCTCCTTAAATGGAAAAATACTTCCTCAGGGGATGCTCAGGGATTCCCTGAGTGTGGTTATGAGCCTCTCTCTGCACTGTTGAAGCACAGGAGGGTACAGTTACACGAGACAAATCATTCTGGTGATAAAATGTGTATATCAGGCTGAGAGATAAATGTATTTTTTAGTTCAATCTTTGAGATTCAGGCTAAGATATGAGATAAAAGATAAAAATGGTGTGATCTGGAAGCTTCTGAGTGCTTATCTTGTAAAAAAAACAATGCAGAAGTTGCCTGAAGCTTGAGTTAATTTTGCTGGTTGGGAAAAGCATGAAACATGCTTGGAAGCTGCAAGCCCTCTTTGGTAGCTTGAATGGTGTGACCTGCATGGGTTTGGTGGTGGAAAGTAATGTGCTGGGTGTTTCTTAGGAAGTTTCTGAGCCCTTATCATGTATAAAATGTTGCAGGAACTACCTTCATGCTGTTTCAATTTAATGAGGTATGCACTTTTACCGCATGTCCCCTTGGGTGACTTGATATTGTGGCTTGCAGGTGTTATATGGTTGATATGGTGGCAAACTGAGTATCAGGGTGATTGAGAGGACGCTTCAGAGCTCTTATCTGGTGGTGAAAGTTCCAGAAAAGTCATGGGCACTGAGTTGTTATTGCTGGTTGGTGAGAATTGAAATATACTTGGCTGCATGAGCCCCTACTTCTGTTGGTGCATGTGTGTGTGTTGTATGGTTGGAATGGTGGCAAACTGAGTATCAGAGTGCTTGAGAGGACTCTTCAGAGGGCTTATCTGGTGGTGAAAGTTCCAGAAAAGTCATGTGTACTGAGTTGTTATTGCTGGTTGGTGAGAATTAAGAGATACTTGGCTGCATGAGCCCCTACTTCTGTTTGTGCATGTGTGTCAGGGATTTAACCTCTATTGCTATACCTAGCCGTGGTTAAACCTGCAAAAGAATAAAGACAAACAAATATTTAAATTAGTTTTGACTTATATATTCCAAACAGCAACTTTAAAAGTTTACAGACTCAAATAATACCAAGGTATTATGAGTAAATAGCCACACCTTAAACATTTATAATAGGTAAGGGGCCTTAGTCTTAAAGGAGTAAGACCAAAAGGAGATTTGCTTATAAATAAGCTCACACCCTTTAAAGAGTAACACACAGGGGTTACTTATTCAAGTGAGACCTTCCACTCGAAATTGGTGTTGCCAGATAGGTTATTGATTGAATTTAATACCAAAGTTTATAGCCCCAGTCAATCTTCTTCTTGAGATTAAGGTTAATGGGCTTGTTAACTCTTGCTTGTATTCTTGTTCAAATAATAATATATAATGGATGATGAAAGGGCTATAGGGTAAAGACCCTGCTCTTTTAAGGTAACAGGAGCCCTCAGGGGACTCTAGTAATCACCAGGGGAGTGTCAGGCTCTCCTTGGTTTCGTCCTCAAAGGCCCAAGACATCATTACATCATTCTCAATGGGTAATGAAGAACTAGTACCCATTGGGAAGGATTTTCAAGGTAAAGTTTTCATTTTACTTACTAAAAGTTTACTTACTGGGTCTTAGGACTTATACATCACTCAGATGAACGGTATAGAAGCCTTAGATTCCATCATAATGATTATTTATATTGATTTAATGTAGCTTAATACCTTGGAAAATAATTTAATTTTAATTATAAGTATCTTAGCTCATACTATACACATAGAGTATGTATACTCTTTGGAATGTTTATTAAAAGGTTTACAGCCTACAGATGAACTCTGAGCCCTCTGAGTGGACGCACTCAAGGCTCAGTGAAGTATATTAAAGCATTATTACATCCAAAAGGGGATAGTATTAAATAAGTAATTAATTTATAATTATACTATACCTATAAGGTGTATATACTCTTGGCAGTGCTACTAGAAGGTTCATAGCTTACAATTAAGTTCTAAAGCCTCTGAGTGAACGCTCTCAAGGCTCAGTAAGGTTTATTAAGTGTACAGAGGGAGTATTACTTATAATTACATCCCAAAGAAGGATAATGTGTAATTAATTTATACAGTATAGAGAGTATGGGTTAATATGATTACTGTAACTCCTTCCCAAAGAGAGGAAACACTTTGGGAACTTCTATATCAATAATTGGGACGCATCTGAGTCCTCATAACTTAATTTAAAATTATATTGGGTCCCCTTCTTGATAATATAAATTATCAAGGTTTTAATTCCATAATCCATACTCATAAAAACATACTTATACAACATTATATAATATTATTAAGATTTAATATATAATTACAAAACTATTCAACATTTTCATTATTGTCTCCATTGTGGTTTGAACCAGTGACCTTGGTATCAGATACTGGGAAGTGAGCCTAGTACTTAGCCACTATACCAGCAGGACATATGAGTTTCCAGACATTTGGACAAGTCTAATTGTCTCGTGGCTGACACTCCCTACCACCAAAAGAAAATTACTCTTTGGAGGAATTTTTAGCTCTCTTAGCTGCTCTATATCTCCTCAATACAATATCAGAGTTTTTAATGTCTTTAGCTTCCAACCATAAGTCACTATCAGCCAATTTATTCTTAAACCTGACTAGATAAACTCTTACATCTTTACTGTCCTTTCTAATAATCTTATGGTTCAATATCTTGTGAGGTAATCCATCTTCAACATCCTGTAGAGGTGGGACCACAACCACAGGTACCTTCCTTAGTGGGAACTTTGCAGTGGGTTCTAAGAACTTTTTAACAAGACTGATTGGGAAAGTTGGATGTTTCCTGTCAAACTCCTTGCTCAGAATCACCTCTACTGCATTCTTACCATGTAAGTCTTTTACCACAAATGGCCCAACAAATGAGTCTTTGAGTTTTCTATGCCCTGCTATATTAGAAAAATTCACTGTCAAAACTAAAACCATGTCTCCAACTTTGATGTCATGATCTTTGTGTGTTCTATCCCATCTACCCTTATTTTACTCTACTGCTTCTTGAACACATTTGCTAGCAAAATTTTTGGCTTTAACCATCATATTTCTAAAGCAATCTGCAGTGGGATGCAGTACAATACTTTTGCTGAGGAGCATATCCTTGGGCATGCGCGGGATCCAACCTCTCTCTAATTCAAAAGGTGACATGTTAGTGGTGGAATGCTTACTAGAGTTGTAGGCAAATTCTAAGGCAGGTAACAATGATACCCAATCATGAGTATAACCATCATTGTCTTTGAAATCAATCCCATAGGCACAATACCTTCTTATCATGTCTTCCAAAGTCTGTATCATTCTTTCTGCCAATCCATCAGTCTGTGGGTGATAGGCTGTGGAGAAAGATAATTTGGTTCCTAAAAAATCAAACAAACTCTTCCAAAATTCAGAAGTAAACTTAGGGTCTCTATCACTAATTATGTTTTGTGGGCAACCTACATCACTCACAATACTATTCCAAAACAATAATGCTACATCCATGGCAGAGCTATCCTTATAGCATGGCAGGAACCTAGCTCTTTTGGAGAACCTATCAACTATTACTAGTACACAATTGTGGTTATCCTTTCCTCCCGGTGGTAATCCAGATACAAAGTCCATATTAATAGTGGACCATCTATCCTTAGGTTCTTCTATTGACTGAAGCAAACCATATTTCTTTCCTGTGGATCTGTTAGCTTTCTGGCATCTCTCACACGAATCACAGTAGTCTGAGACAGTGTTTCTCCAACCAGGCCACCAAGCTATCATCTTTATCCTATCTGTTGTCCTCTCCTTAGACAAATGTCCTGAACAGATATTATCATGGCATTCATTCATCAACAACTGTATGTGCTCGTCCTTCACTAATACTACTGAACAGCAGTGGGCTGACTTATGATATAATAACCCGTCTAACAGGACTAGCCTGCCATCAATTAGTTCCTTCTTCCATTGTTCATCCAGTCCCTCAATCAGGTCTTGTCTATTGACTTTAGATTGCATAATTTCTACTAGTAGTGAAGTATTCTTTTCTCCTGAATAAGAGTCATACACAGAATCCCAAAAACTCTGTGCTAGACTACTCATTGAAATGTCCATGATAGGTAATGTATCTACAGTATCTTCTGGGTCATAAGCAGGATTATTGATGTCATTAGGTAGTGCCCATCGTGACAACCCATCTGCATTCTTATGTACCAGGCCTTCCCTGTGGACTATAGTCATAGAGCCTCTCCACTCCTGGATAGAAATCTGCCATCTCAACATATGCCTATTGGGTGTCTTCATGTTCAGAAGAGACTTCAAGGCTGTACAGTCAGTAATGACTTCAAACTGACAACCATCCAAATAGTAATACAATTTCTCTAAGGCCCACACCAAGCACAAGCATTCTAATTGTGAGGAACCATATCTCTTCTCACTATCCTTCAATTGTCTGGATATGAAGCAAATTGGCCCCTCAACTGGTTTATCATTCACAATCTGTATTTGGTGTAATGCAGCTCCAAGACCTTCCATACATGCATCCACATACAGTTTGAATGGTTTTTTAGGGTCTGGGTGAAATAGCAAGGGTGCACTTGTTAACTTTTCCTTAAGTACCTCATAGGCCTTCAACTTTTCTGTAGTCATTTCAAATGAAACATTTGGACTACATATCTTATACAGGCTAGAAGCTATTATTCCAAAATCCCTAATATGTAGCCTGTAATATCCTGCAAAACCTAGAAAACTCTGCATTTCTTTAATGTTACTAGGCGTGGGCTTCAGCAATACAGCTGCTACTCTTGCCTGATCTATCCCAAGTGACAGACCACTCACAACATGACCTAAAGCCATCAATTCATTGAATCCAAATGAACACTTTGTCAAAGATATTTTCATATTCATCCTGATCACCTTCTTGAGTACAATGGAAATCCTCTCCTTATGTTCATCCCATGTTTCTGAAAATACAATTATGTCATCTATGTAGACTATCAACCAGTTTTGCATTAATTCCTCATGAAATTCTGAGTCCATCATCCTCTGAAAATGGGATGGGGCATTCTTGATACCAAAAGGCATTCTCAAATACTCAAACACCCCTAGGTGGCATACTATCCTCAGGAATTTCCTGCTGTCATTTTCTACAACATTCTGATGAAAACCTTTCAGAACATCCATACAAGAAATATACTTAGCCTGGTGCAATTTGCTCAAAGACTCAACAATCTTCGGCATAGGATACCTATCAGGGGTTGTGTACGAATTCAGTGCTCTGAAATCTCCAACCATTCTGGACTTCCCATTATGCCAAGCTATGATTACAGGTGTGGTGATGTCCACGTCCTCATTAGCTCCTACTTTTCTGATCACATTCAACCTCAATAATGTATCTATATGCTCTTTCAATGCCTCCTTGCTTCTAGGGCTAGCAGGGAAAGGATGTTTCCTCAAAGCTGGGGGATATGGCCGGTCTATTGTTAAAGTAATCTTGACCTCATGACCCCTGATGGACCCAAAAGGCTGATCTACTGTTGCAAAAGCTGCTTGATGCCTAAACAACAAGGAAAATAGTTCTTCCTTTTCCTCTTCTTTCAAGGAAGAACTGATTTTTGAGTCTCTAAAGAGCTCTTGGCCAAAATCTTTTTCTGAAACATTGTTCACCATATCCATGCCAAAATTATTGAAGTAAAACCTTTCACTGTTTCCAATGGTAAAGGATGAAGAACTTTGCCCATGGAATAAAATAAAACAATACTTTTTCATATAGTCACTTCCAATGATGAAGTATTCAACCATTGTATTATCAATTATTACAAACTTGATCACCAGAGCCAAATCTTTCAGGAACGATCTGATATTTACCATTCCTAAAGGTTCCAGTGAACCAGAACAGCTTTGTAAATTTAACTTGGGTGAGTCTAATAAGTGCTCTTTCCATTGGGGATAAAACTTCTCCAGGTATCCCCTTCCTACTATGGACTTGCAAGCACCTGAGTACAGAAGCACCTTGCAAGGCTTTCCGCAGAATGACATTTGTACCAAGTCATTTGCTGATTCTATTGAATTTATGCATCCTATGATTAAGTGGCTATCATCCTCCTCACTATGGTCATCACAAGAATCATAAGAAATCTCCACTTGTTCTTCTTTGTTAGGTTCTATGTTATTTACTTTGCTTGCCTTCTGAGGACAAGTCCTAGAAGTATGTCCTGCGTTCCCACATGTATAACAAGAGACTTCTGTGCCCTGCAGGTTCAATTTTGGTTGAGTTTTGCCTTTGGATTTCTCCATAGGAACTTCTTTGGGAGGATATGATTTCCTCCTACCTAGAGATGTGTCTTCTACTATGTCTTCCAGTATATTAATCAAGTTTGAGCAATCATCCGTAGTTTTCATACTAGTTTTTACTGCAAATGAAACTTCACCATCCATCAAGGATAGTAACTTGAAATTAATACTATCTTGATCCAGGTATGGATCACAGGCTCTAAGCCTCTTCCTCTGTCTGGTTACCCATGTTGCTGGTGGTGTAACACCTGGTAGGAATCTGTCTTTGTTAAAAGCATTCAAACACTTCCTCTTCCAATTTGCTGTACCAAATTTTGAACTTATTTCTTTTTTCCAAAATTCCCAGTCTTGCACACCTACTGAATTCCTTCTGTCTCTATACCAGTCTGAGGCTATACCTTTAAACAAGATACTTAACCTGCTGGTGATCAAAGTATCAGGTAATCCTGTGTCCTCTTTCAATGTGTCAATCCATGAAATGAATTCAGTGTGGTCATATTCACCTTCTCTGGAGAAATCAGGCCATTCACTTATCTTGGGCAATCCCTGCAGTATCTGTTTGAACACTTCATTCTTACTAGAATCTTGTACTGGATCAATTTTTTCCGCTATCTTCCTATCCATCCTATGACCTCTGTCATGGTTATTGGTTTCCATGGCATGACTGAGGTTGCTTGGGGACAAGGAGAGCAATCTACTGACAAGCTTGTCATGGTTGTGCTCTAATTGTTTATGTAACTTATCAATCTTTGTACTCAAACTTTCTAAACCTTGTTCTGACACAACCTGATATTTCAATATCTCTTCTCTGACAGAATTCATATTTTGGTCAAATTTGTGTTCCAGCAGCTCCAAGGAGTGACTTATTTGTAACATCATGGATGTCAATGAATGGACATCCTTCCTCACTGCAACAGATTCTTCTGCAGAATCTTTCAATGATTCACTAATACTTGTCACTTTGTCATCTAAATTACTTAAATCACTATTCTGGACCTTGATCAGGTCCAGTTCAATGGTCTTATTAGTCAAATCTTCTATATCTTTTGCAGAATTCTCTAAAATAGATTTAAGGGCAATGCTATCAGATACTATACAACTGTACTTCTTGTCCATGGCTGCAAAGCCTTCAACACAATATTGGTTTGTGTGTACTACTGCCTTCTTAATGTGAAGGGTCTCTTTGAATAAAACATCACGAAATTTTTCTAACAAAATTTCTGATTCAAGGGATAATCTTAACCCCTCTTTGCCCTCTTGGCTCTTTCCTCCTCTAAATATTGAAATCCCCCTTGGAGAGATCTTGCCATCCTCATCATCTCTCCATAAATTGAATTCCTGTGATCTCTTCTTTTCCTCATCCTTCCTCCCTGGTTGTGAGGAGGAGAGGAATCTCTGTTCCTCAAAGGAACCTGGGAACAAGAGGCTACTGGTTGTGGGGTTATCCCCCCTGATGGTTTCCTCTTTGCCTTTGGTTTGGGAGCCACTGGCTTTTTGATCTGGGTTGGGTCCCAACTCTCTGTTTCTTTCATGAGCTTCTCCCTCCCCAATATCTTGATCAAAGCCCTGTGCGTTGCCAGGGCTTGGGTCAGGAAAATTGCCTGGTTCTGTGTGTTGCTGGCCGCCACAGCCTCCAGAAAATTGATCTTGTTTTGGCTGTGGCAGGTCAGCAGATTGGCTGCTCCTGGCGGTAGGTCGCCTCTTTCTTTGTTCAAAATCGCCGGGGGGCACAAGCTGAGCCCCCTTGCTTCTGGTGTTCATCGCCATTTAACGTACGCAGTTAGAAAAAATAAGCAATAGGCACTTTAATACGTTTGTACGCCAGTCAAAGGACGACGGAAGACTCACGGTGAGTCACGATATCCGTTGTTGGCGATCTCGCCCTTTCCGTAGGTTCGACGCTACGGATACTTGGTCCCCTTGCTTCGCTTCGCGGGACTGAGCTAGTTTCCAATACAAAGCTTGGAAACCTTCCTTGGTTAGACGGAAGGAAGGAGGCGATGGAGAGTTGTCTCGACACTATGTCGTGTCAAGAGATAACTTAGGTACGTTGATACTACGTTTTTTTTTTTTTTTTTTTTTTTTTTTTTTTTTTTTTTTTAAAAAAATTTATACTAACTTGCTCTTCTAACCAATAATGGTACTGGTCACGACAATCAATCCTTTGTTCAGGCAGCGGTAGGTCACCGGCACCGTCAATTGATAAATGGGTCAGTTGTTCTCTGCCCTGGCGCGAAATTACGCGGAGCTACCGTTAGCTGGAATTACGCGGCAATCGTCTTTGTCAAACACCAAGTCGACAGAGAGCAAGATTGTCGAACACACACCCTCGGACAATAGACAACGATTCTTTTGAGGATGCTGTGAAAAAAAAACTTGTTTTTTTTTTTTTTTCTTTTTTTTTTTTCGACAGTTTCTCCTAATCAAATCTTGTTTTTTTTTTTTTTTTTTTTTTTTTTTTTTTTTATATTTAAAACAAAAAAACAAAACAGGGTCAAAACCAAGCACACTAGATTAAGATTGCTTAATCTCAGTGGAATAATATCTGTAAAAAGGCTAACTGTTTTAAAAGCAGTTTTCGAAAATTTCTCCTTTTTTTCTATTTTCTATAATTTTCCTATATGGAATGAAAAAAATCAATAATCAGCAAAAAACTTCGTTCAAAATTGGTCAAAAGTGCGCACAAAATATGCTTCAACACTTAAAACAGAAGGACTTTAAAAAAAATCCCAGAATTTTCGAAAATTTGCTGTTTTTTTTGTTTTTATATTTACTGATTCTTATCAGAAAATTTATAAATCAGCAAAAACTTTTGCCTAAAATATCACAAAATAGCGTACTTTAGGGAAACAAAACAATCTCAAAGGTACTGAAATCAGATGAGGCCCCAAATTGTCAGGGATTTAACCTCTATTGCTATACCTAGCCGTGGTTAAACCTGCAAAAGAATAAAGACAAACCAATATTTAAATTAGTTTTGACTTATATATTCCAAACAGCAACTTTAAAAGTTTACAGACTCGAATAATACCAAGGTATTATGAGTGAATAGCCACACCTTAAACCTTTATAATAGGTAAGGGGCCTTAGTCTTAAAGGAGTAAGACCAAAAGGAGATTTGCTTATAAATAAGCTCACACCAATTTCGAGTGGAAGGTCTCACTTGAATAAGTAACCCCTGTGTGTTACTCTTTAAAGGGTGTGAGCTTATTTATAAGCAAATCTCCTTTTGGTCTTACTCCTTTAAGACTAAGGCCCCTTACCTATTATAAAGGTTTAAGGTGTGGCTATTCACTCATAATACCTTGGTATTATTCGAGTCTGTAAAATTTCAAAGTTGCTGTTTGGAATATATAAGTCAAAACTAATTTAAATATTGGTTTGTCTTTATTCTTTTGCAGGTTTAACCACGGCTAGGTATAGCAATAGAGGTTAAATCCCTGACAATGTGTGTGTGTTGTATGGTTAAAATGGTGGCAAACTGAGTATCAGATTGCTTGAGAGGAAGCTTCTGAGGGCTTATCTGGTGGTGAAAGTTCCAGAAAAGTAGTGTAACTTGCTTTCATAGTACTGGTTGTAGTGTAACATTGGTACTGATATGGTTTAAGTCCTGCTGGTAGGGGGTATGTTGTTTTGTTGTGCGGTTATCTTGAGCATAATCTTTTGATTATATATTCAATTAAGACTTTCCATTAATCCATGTGAAATAATCCAGTCTGTGCCAGGTGTTGGGTTGTTTTTGTGACAGGTGTTGATATGGTTGAAGGGTTTTATCTGGTGATTGATTTGGGTTTTCAGGTTGGTTTGAGTTTAGAGCATAGTTTATGCAGGGTTTGGAATTTATTTAGTATTTTCATGACTTTAATTTGATATAAGAATGATAATTAATAAGACAAAATGAGTCTGATGGCTATAGGACAGGTTTGGTTTACCACAACGTAAAATGAATGGATTTGCATCCCAGTGAGCAACAATCTTCTGTGCCCACTGTAACCTCAATCTAAATGATATCTGGAACACCAAAAAGGAGACTTGGCCATTAAAAAATAATCAAGATCACATCAAATGGGCAGAGAATTGGAATAATGCTCAATCATTAAATGAGAAAACCAACATTCTCAAGCTACATGGTGCCCACTACACAATTTTCCAAACTCTGCCATACTGGGCACCAACAAACATGACAACAATTGATCCAATGCATACCTTCATCTTGGGAATGCTAAGGGATTACAGCATCACCTACCTTGGAATAATCAAGGCTGTCCAAAGTCTTCAAAATTTGGAAAGGAGAAAAAACACTTGCCCAAGAAGTGTAACAATTAGTCAGGTCTGCAGCCTCAAATCTGGATCCAAACAAAAGCGCTATTTATCACCCAAAAACACCAAAAGATTCCCCAGGAGGAGAGTTCAAACATTCCTAGATAGCTCCTCAAAAACCCATGAAGATATTTCTCCCAATCCAATTGAAAAGGTTCTAAATTGGGCAAATCAGCAGCAAGAAGGGTCATCAAATATTCAGCATAGAACTTCTGTACCCATTGTTGTAGTCCAGAAAATCCCAGGGCTCCATCCTCCCAGCTCCTCAAGAAGTTGGGAAAATTCTGCATCTGAAAATCTTCAACCAACTTTAAGACGTTCTCCAAGGCTTCTTGAGAATGAATCCACAAGAAGCTCATGCAAATCTGGGCCTCAATCAAAGGAAAAAGGAAAGAAAAAATATACCTCACCAGGAAAAAATACCATTAGATCTATTGGAAGCAAATCAGGAAGCCAAAATGAATCCGGGAAGAGCAAGCAAAGCTCCCTTCAGGAAAGCTCCTACCACTCTTTTGAAGATCAAAGCAATCCACATCAAGCAGGCTCATTGATAGAAGAGACAAGTATTGCATCAAATGAATTGTGCCTTAAAACTCAAGAGCTCAGAAGTCTTCAAGAGGGTACCAATTCAATCAAATTTCCATCTTGGATTACTAGGTTGCCCAGAAACATTGGTTTTCCTGCTGCTGGTACTCCTAAGGCTGCTGAATGGTTGGTTTTGTACACCATTAATGTAGTGCTTATTTTGATTCCAGAATGGAATTGGAGCTCAGCCAGCAGCTTGCGGGAGCCAAAGCTTACCTCCACTACTTCCAAACTTATTGGTATCATCAACTTGGTAATGTCTCATAGACTTACAGATTACCAGTTGTGCCAATTGGATGAATTAATTCTGGCTTACCGGGAGGAATTATTGCTGCATTGGGTATCTGAAATCAAACCCAAGCCAAAAATCCTTTTTTCTCAGCATATGACTAAGATGATCAAGCTCTATGGTCCTCCCTCTATTTTTTCATTCTGGTCAGGATAAATGCTGAATCACATCTTGACATTTGTTAAAAAAAATAAAAATACATGTAAGTTACACAGATTTCTGAAAAGTAGATTCTTGGTGGCACACTTTGAATTGATTTTTTTTAATTTTAAGGTTTCCTTGATAAGTCCCTCTTGAATGGATTCCTTGAAAGGGCCAAACTTCAAGGCTTGGTTGACCAAATTGGATCCAGCTGGATTGTTTTGGGATCAATTCTGACCAACTCCCAGATTTGAAAAGTTTGTTTTATTCTTCCAAGACAGGTGATGTTTCAAGGGCTAAAAAAGAAATGAATGTTTTGGAAGAAGAAAAATTAAAACAGTTCATTGAAAAATTCAACATACAATGTCTGGCCATGGGACCGGATGGAGTGGTTGCCTTGCAAATCAATGCTCTTCCATGGTCATCACATAACACCCCATTGCTACAATAAAATTAATTTTCAGATTTCCTTTCAATCAACATCAAATCAAGGCCCTTGTGAGATGGGGAAGGTATTGTCCATCTTTCATGAAAAAAACTGTGCACAATATTTCCTTATTGTTGAAAACTTTTCTCCTTTGGAAAAAATTGATACTTCAAGAAATCCCTACCTTGGCCTCAATTATCTCAATGCTCAAATGGTTTATCAAGAAGGTGGATCAATATCTGTAATACATCAAGATAACATATTAGTTTTTTTTGGCAAGAATGGCTTATGAAGCAAAAAAAGCACAAACTTCCAAGGATGTTTATAGTGTTGTGGCAATTAACTCCTTGGTAAGTTGATATCAAAAATACTAATTTATGAAGGACTGTCATTATTGATTTTTCTGACTGGTGATCCCTTACAAAACAGGAGGAAATATAAAAAGACACATGGACTAATTGTTTATTGTACTAGATATTGGTAAAAGATGAAATCAGAGGAATTGGTATTGTGTCACATATTTATCTAAAACATGTGTATAAGGTACAGAATTCAAAAATAGAAATCAGATTTAATCTCACAAAACTGAAGCATCAATCCTAACCGCAAATTGGAAATCTGTGTTTGCATCATTTATTTGAAATGATCATTATCTAAAAATTTGATTATTCTCATTTTGGAACTTTTTAACATTGGAAATCATGGCCCATGATGTACAATTCCAATTATAACCGCTGAAAAGTTGTTCAATCAAAGTATGGTCTTACATTTAAATGAAGAATTCTCAATACTTCATTTTATGTAATGAATTTCAATTCAATCTAAGCATTGCATAAATATTCTGCATGAATCTTCTGAGTTCATCCAGAAATCAATTTGATGTTTGACTCAAAAACCTCAACAAAGTAAAAACAGGTTTCAATCACAAACCCAGGTGCTACACCTGCCAGCAGGCGCCACCATTTTTTTCATGGTGTATGTTACTAGCTGTCAGACCTTCCAAAAATCTAATAAAACTACTGGCAAAAGTTTTGGACTCCTACAGAAGATCTCTGAACCTAAAACCAGATGGGAAATCATCAATATGGACTTTGTCACAGGCCTCCCCCCTGGAGGTACTCATTCATATAACTCTGTCCTAGTTATAGTTGGCAGGTACTTTAAGAAGGCAAAGTTCTTACCTAACCACAAAGAAGATAGTGCTATGGATGTAGCTTTACTATTCTGGAACAGGATCATAGCTGATGTTGGTATACCCAAGATTATAATCAGTGACAGAGACCCCAAATTCACCTCTGAGTTTTGGAGGAACCTACATGATATACTTGGTACTACTCTAGCATTTTCTACAGCATAACATCCCCAAACTGATGGATTAGCTGAAAGAATGATACAGACCCTAGAAGATATGTTAAGGAGGTTCTGTAGCTTTGGTCTAGAATACAAAAAATCAGATGGTTCTTGCCATGATTGGGTAAGCCTACTCCCAGCCCTAGAAATGGCTTATGACAGCAGTAAACATTCTACTACCAAAGAAGCTCCTTACATAATAGAAAGAGGATGGATTCAAAAACTCCCTAGGAATAACTTAAAATATAACTTAGCCACTATTCATCCAACATCTCTTGATTTTAAGAAGATGATAGATCTGGAAGATAATCATGCTCAAAAGTGTGTAGAAGAAGCAGTAGAATACAACAAACAAAGATGGAACAAATAACATAGAGAACCTGACTTTAAAATAGGAGATCAGATTTTGATATCCACTACCAACTTCAACAATCTAGCAGGTAACAGAAAGCTGAAACCAGCCTTTGTTGGACCATTTTTTGTCAAGAAGATGCATGGAAAAAATTCTGTGGAAGTAATCTTGAGTGAAGAATTATCAAGAAAACACCCAGTATTTCCTGTTAGCCTAGTCAAACACTTTCAACCAAGAGAAGGTAGCAACCTCCCTTCAACAATAATCCCAATAGAACATGACCCTGTGAAAGAAAAAGGGAAAGTCAACAGGATATTGAGAGAAAAGAAAGAGAGAGTACAAGGGAAAGATGTTAGACCATAATTAGTAAGATAAAAAGGAGAATCTGCAGACAAAGATGAATGGTTACCAGAAAATAACATACCTGATGGACCAATACATCTCAGAAACTACAGGGCCAGAAAAAGGAACTGAAACACACAATAGGGCGTATCAAAGTTAGCAAACCCGCCATTAGAAACCCGCCATTTTTTTTGATGAAACCCGCCATTTTTAATGGCGGGTTTCTGAAATACACATACACCCTAACTGGTGTATTTCAAAATGGCGTGTTTCATGAAAATGGCGGATTTCAATCATCAAACACGCCATTAAACCCGCCATTTATGCATCATCTTCCATCCACCATCCATCACATCAAAAACACCCATCCACATCAGCAAATCCATACCGGTCCCATATCCATTGCATCACACACATCTCTATTGTTTTTCACATACCTTCACATACCCATCTTCACACAAATCCCATCATCATCTCATCACCTTTCTCAACATGTCCAATCAAACATCCCTCCAGCAAGTTGAAAACACAAAAAAGCTGACTGAACTTTTGCTACTTTTTGACTCCCATTCAGAATCTGATTCAGACTCCGATTTGGAATCAACTTGGTTAGCTTTGAATTCTCTGTTGGCAAAGCAATACATGGTTCCAAGAATACACACTCTCCATAACCCTATGTATGAAAGGCAAAAGATTCATCTCATCCCTGACTTAAGCTTCCAGCAACTGTTCCGAACTTTGTTGCCTTCTTTCATGAAACTTTTGGCAATGATTGAAGACCACCACATCTTCCAGAACAATTCTTGCAATCCTCAACGCGATCCAGACATCCAACTTGCCGTTGCTCTTTTTAGGTTGGGGTCAAATGGAAATGGAGCAGCAATCCATCGATTGGAAAATCTATTCTCAGTCAGTTACGGAAGCATTGACTTATACACCAAAAGAGTCATGATTGCTATCCTATCTTTCCGTCGCTCGGTCCTTTCATGGCCAACCAAAGAAGAACGCAAGGAGATATCTAAAGTAATGGAGACAGAAGGCTTTCCTGGTTGCATTGGTCTTGTTGATGGGACCACCATCCCCTTGAGTCAAAAACCCAACCTAGATGGCAACCACTATTTTGATCGTAAAAAAAGGCAATTGATTCATTTCTTTTCCAATTGCTATGATAAAACTTTGGATCACACACTGACCAAATATGTTCCATCTCTTTGTTTAGATACTCCATGGCACTACAACTTGTTTGCGATAACAACAAGAAGTTCATCTCCCTCCATGCTGGCCTTGCAGTTTCTTGTCATGATTCATATGTTTTCAATTGGATGCGGATTGCCCAACAACCAGAGATCTACTTTGACCAAGATCAATACCTTCTGGCCGATTTGGCTTATGCTAGTGGGAAATATGTAGTTCCAGCATACCAGAATGTTTTGTCCAATGATCAAGGAAAAACCAATTTTAACTATCATCTTGCCCAATCACAAGTTCGGATTGAGAATGCCATAGGAATTCTGAAAGGAAGATGGGCCAGCTTACGGGAGATGCGAAACCAGCTCCAATGTTCCAAAGATATGAGGTTCCTCATCAACTGGATTATCACTTGTGTAATCCTTCACAACCTTTTGGCCAACATCAAAGATGAATGGGACAAAATATTCCAAGATGATATTCCTGATCCGCCTCAAGTCATCCCTGTCTCATCTGGTCCCTCATCTTCTTCTATGAGAGAGTGGATTCTTCCTCTCACCCTTGCTCGCTTTTATGAGTAATTTTTGATTTTGAAATTGGTAAAAATTCCCTTCATTGTATTTTTTTGGTTTTGGTTGTTCACCCAAGATTCATAGGCTGAGTTTTTTTTTTATTTTTTTTTTAGTGGACTTGAATCCAAAAACACCTCCACCTCAAACCCTGCCACTCACCAAATGCCACCCCCCTCCCCCTCACCACTCAAACCCTTCAACCTCACCCCACTCACTCACCGGTCAAACCCTGCCTCCTCCTCACCAAACCACCTCACTCATCACCACCACCTTACTCACCACCACCACCTCATCTCACCTCACTCACTGAATCCCCTCCTCCTAATCCTGGTAAGCCCCCTCCACCCTCTTCCTTCTCCTTCCCCTCACCAGTTGCTGATCCTTTGATCATTCAACCTTTAGTCCCCCCCTGGATCCACCCCACTCACTCACCGGTCAAACCCTGCCTCCTCCTCACCAAACCACCTCACTCATCACCACCACCTCATCTCACCTCACCCACTGAATCCCCTCCTCCTAATCCTGGTAAGCCCCCTCCACCCTCTTCCTCTTCCTTCCCCTCACCAGTTGCTGATCCTTTGATCATTCAACCTTTAGTCCCCCCCTGGATCCATTGGTCAATCCATCAAGGTGAGCCCCTCCCCTCCTCCAATTCCTCCTCTCATCAATCGAGCAATCAATTGCCAATCAATTGCCCAATCAATTTGCAATTGATCAAGCGATCGTTTGCCAATCAATTGCCCAATTGATTTGCAATCAATCGAGCGATCGATTGCCAATTGATTGCAAATCAATGCAGGGTTTTTGTAGGGTACAGGAACTGAATTCCCCATTTTTTTTCTTTGTTTTTGTTTCTTTTTTTTTTAGGTTTTTGAGCTTGGCCAGAACATATTCTCTCAAGTCTTACGCCAACCAAGCTACGTCCTGGGACAGTCTGGTTCGCCTAGTATGATGCCAGATGCGGCTCCTCATCATTACCACTCCTCCCCAGCTAATTCTATTCTTTTGATATCTATTGATTCCTTCACTGGCTACCAAACTCAAAATGTTATACATCCATTCAAATTTCACCTTGATACTAACCTTGGGTGCAGCAAGTGCCTGGAAGGGAGAAAGATGGAAGGAGATGGTATGAAAAACATAAAGAGAGGTGGAAAGCAGAGGAATCGTTGATTTTCATCTCTTTTTTATTTTTTTAATCCCACCATTTTGATAATTAGAATGTTGCTGACATTTTTTTTTTTATTTGTTTGACCGGTCTTTTTGTTTGTCCAACCCTTTTTTTGATATCAATTCCTTTACTGCCTACCAAACTCAAAATTCTATACATCCATTCAAATTTCACCTTGATCCTCACCTTGGGTGCAGCAAGTGCCTGGGAGGGAGAAAGATGGAAGGAGATGGTATGAAAAACATAAAGAGAGGTGGCAAGCAGAGGAATCGTAGAAAAAGGAGGGCTCAAATGAGGGATTCAGAAATTTCTTTGGAAGTGACTGACGACTTGATCAAGGAAAAGTTTGCCTCGTCTAGACAAAAGCTATGCCCTTTGGATCTGTACCCTGCTATCATGGCTGAAAAGAAAAACAACCCTCAAAAACCCACCCAGGAAGAATTTAAGCAAGCAAAACAGACAATTGGGGCTTTCCACTTCTTCCACCATGGAAAAGTTATTGTTCTCGACCAATCTGATCACCATGCTGTCGTTGCCGTCATTGAATTTGTGCCTTTGGATCAACTATCTGAGCAAGATAAGAAAGATATCAACTTTGTGACAAAATTCCTTCACAGTTCAAAAAAATTTGTCAACCCGGTTGGTCCCTCAAGATCTTGGGGTGGAAAAATGTGGGCAATTGGTTGGCAAAAATTGATGAACCCTTTGGAGTTATTTGGACGTTATGTGAAGAAATCATCCATTAGATCTTCTCCTCAAGAGTACGCTGTCCTCAACTTGAAGGCCGACAAAGTATCCCAAATTTTAGGACAAATGTTTTGTAATTTGGCCAAACTTGCCTTTGAATCAAACCGTGATACCATGAAGGACAGCAACATCCCCTCTTTCTCTTTGTTGGAATTTGGTTCCAAGCCTACACCTTTTGATTGCTCCCCACACCTCACTTTCACCTTGGATTCTTTTTACAATTCTCCTCATATTGACAAAGGCGACATCTCTGGCTATTCCTTTTTACTTGTGGTCCCAACCAAAAAATTGAATGGTTGACTTATTGAAGATACGGATGAATATCAAGTTTCGGACGGTCAATTTGTTTTTCCTGACCTTGGCTTTGGAATTGATTTCAAGCAAAAAGGTATAGTCAAAATGGTTTGGGCGGCTAACAAGTACAAGCACTGTACCTTTCCAGCTGTGGACACAGCAACCCATACCAGAATGGCCATGTCACTCCAAATTAATAAAAAAACTCAGAGCACTTGAAGGGACATGAAAAACGGCCAAATTTACTCTAGAGAAAAAAATATCAATAAAAACAAAAAAGATTTGTATATTGGTGGGGTTAAGAATGCTCTCAAACGTTGTTGTAGTAAAAAATAATTTGTTTTTCTTTCATCCATGCAAATATATTTACAAGCCCAGCATTTGAGTAATCTGCTGTATTTCTTCTACCAATCTACCACTGCCAATGCAAGCCAAAGCTACTGATACCTTATCCTTTTTTTTGTTTGCCTGTTGTTCCCTCTCCTTTTCCAGTTGCACTTGCTGCCGATCCTTCTCCTTTTCCTCTTTTTGAAACTCTAGCTCAGCTTGTTTCAACCTCCACTCAGAATCCAATTTTTGTTGATTAGCCAAAGTCTCGGCTTGCTGCTTTTGACCATCCATGACCAGTTGGCGATCCCAATTTTGCTTTTCAAACTGAAGTTTATCTGATTAAATTTTTTATTTCACTGTTTTTTGGAGGGGAATGGCAATGAGCATGATTGTGAAAGCAAGGATATTGAATCAATCAACTTACATGAATCTCGCTTCTCCATGATTTCTTCAAAGCCCAAAAAACTGGAAGTGTTTCTCCTCTTTTGATGACTTTTGGGGTTGAAATTGATGGAATTGGAGGCCTTTTGCTTACCCTTGGCAGAGGAGGTTTGAGTCTGAAAGTTGTCACTAGTATTTGAAGGCAATGTGGGAGGCCCCATTGGCTTGAGTTTTCGGCCAATCAAAAATGGATGAGCCTGTTTTTTTACAATGTAAATCAGTCAGGAGCAACCAGACAGAATCAAAAACAATTTAGTTCCTTACTTGAGCAGATGTTGATGGCAACAGTGATCCAGGAATAACATCCTCCTCATTGGGAAAGTTCTCCAGTTGTTCTGCCCCAGGAAGAGAGCAATCAAAAGAAGGAAGTGAGGGGTCCAAGGTTGGGATTGACTGATCAATCAATACCAAAGTAGAAGTGATTGGAGCCAATTGTGTTTGAATATCCTCCTCGTCATCAGATGGGGGCCACTCCAAGGCCAAGGTTTCATCAAGGTCCCCGTTGGTAGGCTGAGCATCCCCAGCCAAGTCCTTGGAATCAACGGAATTGGATTGTTGGGCGTCGAAAGCAGCTAGGGGGGTGATGTTGGCCTTCTTTCCAAAGATTTCATCCATTTGAATATAAAAAGGAAAAATGGAGTCCAACTTATCAACCACCGAGTTGATTCCTTTGGCTTTGTCCAAGTTGGTGATACCAAAGCCAGTGGAGATAGACATGGAGTGGGCCTTTTTGTACTTGGCTTGATAGTTTTTGAACCGCTCCCTCATCTGTTTGGATGACAGATCCAGCCTACCTTTTGTTTTGTTCTTGAGTTCATTGGCCATCAGGAGATAACCATTGACCTTAGAGGATTGAGGTTGGCCAATGTTAGAGTTTGAGTTTTCATTTATGTGACTTTCACTGGAGTTCAGAGTACCATTGATGTGATTGATTTGATCTTATTATTGTTAAACTTCAAGTACTAAAACAACAGGTAAATGTAACTGGGCTGTGTTGTAGTATTGTGATTATCAGACTGTTTAGTCATGGCTATCAAACTCTTTAGTCATAGCATTTCACTTACCATGTCACTTAAACTGCTTATGCTAATTTTACCCTATTCATTTTTTACTCAACCACTTGTCAGCCTATAGTGTATTTAGTCTATATAAACCCCAGTGCTCTCAAGTGGAATTCATCATCTGTTCAGACAACACATCAACTGGAGTGTCCTTTTCCTCCTGTCCTCAGGTCTGTTACGCTTGACGTTATAAGCTCCTTTCACTCATTCTTTAATCCTTTCTTCTCACTGGAGCTCAAGCTCTCTTGACTTTTTACATGGTTAAAAGCCTTTTCTCAACCTGAGCCAACCATACTCAATGCAAACTGGTCGCCTTCAATAGTCTCATCCAGAAATTGGTCCTCAACTCTTTTGGAAAGGGGGTGAGATGGGGATGAGCCTTGTCATTGACACTCATGCTCATCCTATCCATCTACTTTGATGGCGTCAGCCCTGGTCTTGACTTGCTTGGCACTGCAACTTGGTGACCATTGTCTCATTAGATCCATTGTTCCTCAAAACCTCCGACTTGTTGGAATTCTCAATGAGATGCAAACCATCAACCAAACCAACACCCACTGTCATCATCCATGGTCAGGGTCATCCAAGCTCAACTGCTGATGAGTAAAATACAGCCTTGGTGCTGCAAAAAAATCTCCACAACAATTCTCAACCAGTGCAGGCAATCATCTGCAAGCCGATTGGAGGAATCTCCATCCCATTCCGATGCCCAATACCCGTTTGCTTCTAGCTCCTCTTTGGCACATTTACAATCATCCATCAAAGGAAACAGATCTAGATTGATAAAGAGAGCAGGTTCACCAGTGTTTGACAATTCAGATAAACAGGTCAACCGTGTCCCTCAAGGTAGTCAAGAAGATCCAGAAGAAGAAATGGATCATCAGACCCAACATCAATTCCGACCGATGAAACCTTGGAGTATGAGAGCCAGAACGCAACGCGAGCGCACTCAAATGAACCACAGAGAAAGGTCAATTGCATTGGAACTATTGGAAGACTTGGCCATACCATTAGAAGAGCTTCAGAACTGCTCATTGTTATCATCATCCACTGATCGTAATCCAGGCCCCAAAACTTTGGACTAATCAATCAACAATCTGCTGATCAGACCGGAATTCAAATCAATCTTATCATCTAATCATCCCAAGACTTTTACAAGACACAGACCTAATCGACTCTCACCTGAAGATATTAGACTCAAGGATATCCTCAAGGAATTGACTGACTCGCAAATTAGGCAGATCAATTGACTCGGAAATGATGTCAAATTACTGAATTGGATTGTTGACAAGTATTCTCTCAACCAAGTCAATCCACCCTTGAGTGTTGAATATGTTATTGAACATATTTATACATCTTCTTTCTACTTGTAGTATTTCTTTATTTTCTTGTCTTTATTTTCTTGTCTTTATTTTCTTTTTCTATTTTCTTCTATTTCTTTAGTATGTCACTCAGTCTGTGATCAGTATGTCACACACACACATTATCCTGATTCCCGCAACCTCCTCATAACTCTCTCTCAACTGGTACCTTGATCTTGATTCATTATCATATTCATTTTACCCGGCTTACTCTCAATTTCAATACTTGAACTCGGAAGCCTAGGAGCTTGGTAGAAAACTCGTTGACTTTCTTTTCCTCATTCTGAAGGGGACCTTCAATCAACATCAAGGCAGTCAAATAAACCCTTCAAAGAAAGAAGACCATTCGGCCCGAAAATTATCCTAATTTGGTACGGATCATCTTTATAGATCATGGCTATGATCTACTATACTAATCATCATCTGGTTCTCTTCATTGAAGTCAGAGAGGGTGGAACTGCTGTCTTATTATTATTATTTCTTCATATATTAAATTATAACTTTGACATTTACGGGAGTGGGGGTATGAATCTTTTCTTATCTCAGTTATTTGTTATTTGCTATTGTTTTCTAATCATGTGTGTGTTAGACTCTGGTTTTTCTTTCAATAAGAAATATAGATTTTTACACAATTAACAGTTGAAACTATTGGGGATCAATAAAGACATCAACCAGAGTCAGCCATGTCAGAATCACTTTCAGCAACCATCCTAAAAACGTCAATTGAAGCCATCCCTCTCTTAACCATGGATAATTTCTCAATTTGGCGTAATCGCGTGGTCAACATGATGGACCTGAAAGAGGATCTCTATTCCAAACTCACAAAGAAGAATACAGACGCAAATGGAGTTCCCATTGGCCTCAGCAACATGGAGAATGTACGCATTTGTACCATCTTAACATCTAAACTCAATACATCAGTGCAGGCCAACATCATTACGCCGGAGAACAAAAAGGACGCCCATCTCATCTGGGTCAGCATCCATGAGTATTTCGCCTCCAACCATGCTTCTAACCGGGCTTGAGTGTTCAAGGAATTTTTAAGAACTCCTTTCACTATCTCAAACCTTCTCGGGTTCATTACTGATACCAAGACAACCATCTTGAGATTACATGAAGTCGGAATCAAACTACCAAGCAATATCATAGCCTATCTCATTCTTGAGAAATTACCACCTTCAATGGACACAGTCATCCAACAGATAACGCACTTGGACAAGAAACTCACTCCAGATCAAGTTCTGGATCATCTTCGCCTCTTTCACAATAATAGAACTTTAGGAAGTAGCTCCACGGACAAGGGCAAGAAAGATGATCACAACAACGTTTCTTTCTTTAATAAAACCATCAAACCTTGTGAAGAAGGGTGGCACAACCCTAAAGCCGCTCATCCGGAAGGTCGATGTTGGAAGTTTTTCCCTCAACTCAAACCAAACTTCCCGAAGAAGAAGAGGTCAGAGGGATCTGAGACAAAGAGTGCGGTGACAAGTGTCAGGTCCTTTCATACTAATATCAAAAACTCCTCATCCAAAAAATTTATCCTCAACTCCGGATCTTCGACACACATGGTGTCTAACCCTTCATTTTTTGAACATATAGACCAATCAATAGTGGGATACATCTCTACCAGCTCAGGGGTAAACAGTCTTTGCTACGAAGGAAAAGGATCAATAACGCTAGTGAACGACAAATTGAAATCAATCACTCTATCTGATTTTCTTTACACACCACACTCCACGGCCAATTTAATATCTCTTTGTTCTCTTCTGTTAGATGGTTTTGATGTGTCTTTCCAAACTGATAAGGTTTGATTATCAAAAGGTAGCTGGGTAACCAGTGGAGAATATGAGTGCAATATACCCTTCATTCATCTGAATCATGCTGCCTGTTCCCCGGTCTCCTACTTAAGTCATGACTAATTTCTTCATAAATCTCTGGGGCATGCCAGTTATCATCGTATCAGGCAGAAGCTAGGAATAAAGGTATCTAAGCCAGGCAAGTGCAGAGCTTGTGCTATCAGTAAGATTGCACGTGCACCGTATACAAAAAAGCATCCGCAGGCCGAAAGACCATTCCAAGAGCTTCACTGCAACTTAATTGGACCCATCAAACCAATAAGTATTCATCATGAGGCGTATATTTTGACCGTAGTCAACAGTTGTACCAGGTATGTGGCCGCCCTTCCCTTGAAGGACAAAAGCGAAGTCGGATCAAAACTTCAGTTCTTAATCAAGTTGGAATCAAAGAGGTTTGGGTATACAACCATGATTATTCATTCCGACAGGGGGACCAAATTCTCAAATGATTCCATGAGACTATTCTGCACAGACAACAACATCAAGCAAACCTTTGCCAATCCCTATACACCACAGAAAAACGGCCTAGCAGAAAGGTACAACCGCACGATTCTTGAATGTCTACAAACAGTGTTATTCGATGGAGGGTTGCCCAACAACTACTGGGGAGTTATTCTCAAGGCCTGCGTCCTGACAATAAATCAGTTTCCATTGCACAGGTCCAATGAATCTCCCTACAAACAATTCAAGGGTCGAAAGATTGAGTTGAGCTATTTTCACCCTATTGGAAATCCACTAACATTTATTGCTGGGGAGAAACCCCCGTCTACTAAGCTAGAACCTTGGGGTTCATTTGGAAGGTTGTTAGGGTACAACGAGGATTTGCTGTTGTACAAGGTTCTGACAGAAGATAACAAAATTTTCGACACGAAGAGTGTCAGGTTTCTAGATTTTGACGCTCCGATATCGAAGATCAATCCTCCACTGGATATTGAACCTGCCTATCTGGATCTATGCAATCCTGTAAACTCAAGCCCAACTCTTCCTTCTTTGAGTGCTTCAAATGATGACAATGCCTCTGATCAGATGGGAAGTCATTCTCCTCCACAAACACTCGTAGTAGACTCAATCACTGGATCAAGAAATGAAGGATTGACGCGCGACCAAGGATGCGTTGAATCATTCGATGAGGGTCAAAATTCCAGCCAACCAAACACTGGTGTCTCCACCAACGTGAGAACGTACAGTCTAAGGGAGCGCACTGAACGCATCAGGCCGGCGCAATACTCTCATAACAGAAAGGTTAGCATCGACTGGACGGATTCACGGAAATCAGAAATTGAATACATCAAGAGCCAGGAAGTTTGGGAAAATTTCGATGGGACTCCTGATCACTTCTTGAGGACCATGTGGGTGGATAAGGTGAAACCTGCAACGGTTTCTTCGGCGGAAAGGAAAAAGTCTCGTCTCTGCATCATGGGTAACCTCCAGACGCTGGGAGTGGACTTTGGAGATACCTTCTCTCCTACAGGAAAGTTTGCTACGCTGCTTCTTCTTCTGATCTATGGACTTCACCAAAAACTAAAAATCCGTCAATTTGATGTAAAGGCGGCATTCTTATTCGCTCCTCTTGAGGAGGATATATACATATTGCAACCACAGGAATCCAATTGCCAATCAACCTTCCTTAAATTACGGAAGTCATTATATGGACTACGTCAGGCTCCTGTGAACTGGTTTAAAACTCTAACAGGCTGGTTGCGTTCCATAGGCTACGGCAAGTCAGCATCTGATCCATGCCTGAACATTCATGAGGATAAACAATTGGCGTTATTTTTTCATGTGGACAATCTTGTCGTCGTGGGGGAAGTGGAATGGTTCGAGAATTTGTTTCTTCATCAATTTCCAAGATCTTCTTCTCACGATCCTGACACTGTTCTTGGCATGGAGGTATCTACTGAGGGAAACAGAATTACACTCAATCAACGGTCACTCATTGTGGACACTCTCGAAGAACTCGGGCTGGCGAATAGATCTGTAATCACTCCTCTGACACTGGGTCTCCACCTAACACAAGCCACAGACGAGGATCATGAAGAATTCAAAAGTCTTGGCATTAACTACAGGAGGTTCACAGGAATCTTAAATCACTTATCCTGCAGAACTCAACCCAATATTTCCGCTGCTGCATCAATTCTGTCCAGATTCAATCAAAAGCCGGGACTGTTGCACTGGAAGGAGGTTTTGCATGTTTGGAAGTACTTAGGGGGGACGGTTGATAAGTCACTCAGCCTACATCCTTGTACTGACGACAAAGGCCTCAAGGTGTACTCCGATGCAACGTGGGCAGATGATCCAGAAACGAGAAGATCACAATCCGGTTTTCTCATCAAATGGATGTCTTGCCCAGTCGCATGGAAAAGCCGCAAACAAACAAACATCACTTTATCCACTACAGAAGCTGAACTAAACGCGCTTACCGATGGAGCTCAGGAGTCCGTTTGGCTCAAATCAATTACAGAGGAGCTATGGCAAAAGAAAATTCTTCCCACATCTTTTCTAATCGATAACAAAGGTCTGTGGGACAAGATTCGCCACTTTGGCTCAAACTCAAAGACAAAGCACATTGACATGAAGGTGAAATGGATCCGGGAACAGTACGAGAAAGACAAACTGAAAGTACAGCTCATTTGACCAAGGAGATGGTTGCGGATGCACTATCCAAATCTTCGGGGAGAGGGATGGTTGAGCTTCTCATGAAACATGTCTTTCTTTGATCCGCACCAAATTACGGGGGGATGTTGAATATGTTATTGAACATATTTATACATCTTCTTTCTACTTGTAGTATTTCTTTATTTTATTGTCTTTATTTTCTTTTTCTATTTTCTTCTATTTCTTTAGTATGTCACTCAGTCTGTGATCAGTATTTCACACACACACATTATCCTGATTCCCGCAACCTCCTCATAACTCTCTCTCAACCGGTACCTTGATCTCAATTCATTATCATATTCATTTTACCCGGCTTACTCTCAATTTCAATACTTGAACTCGGAAGCCTAGGAGCTTGGTAGAAAACTCGTTGACTTTCTTTTCCTCATTCTGAAGGGGACCTTCAATCAACATCAAGGCAGTCAAATAAACCCTTCAAAGAAAGAAGACCATTTGGCCCAAACATTATCCTAATTTGGTACGGATCATCCTTATTGATCGTGGCTATGATCTACTATACTAATCATCATCCGGTTCTCTTCATTGAAGTCAGAGAGGGTGGAACTGCTCTCTTATTATTATTATTTCTTCATATATTAAATTATAACTTTGACATTTACGGGAGTGGGGGTATGAATCTTTTCTTATATCAGTTATTTGTTATTTGCTATTGTTTTCTAATCATGTGTGTGTTAGACTCTGGTTTTTCTTTCAATAAGAAATATAGATTTTTACATTGAGTTGTCAATCAAGCAAGCCCATCCCATCCTTGTCATCGACTCAAGCCATTCAAGAGGATCATTGGGTCAAGGATCCATTGCTTCAAGATCCCAAGACGTTAGGAATCCTTCTAGGTGGCCATTGAGCCAGCCCATCCCATCCTCGTCATTGACCCAAGCCATTCAAGAGGATCATTGAGTCAAGGATCCATTGCTTCAAGATCCCAAGACTTTAGGAATCCGTCTAGGTGGCCATCAAGCCTCGCATTGGAGTCAATTCAAGCATGATCTTGGTCTTCTACCTACACTTTATTTTTTTTTTTTGTCAATCAACCATAAATTTTTCACCATCATTTCACTACTAAACTCCGAAAATCAACCAACTCAAACAAGTCTGTTCCACACAATTAAACCCAACCTTGAACAAATTCAACGCATCTTACAAGTAATTCACCATTTGAACTGAAGAATTTTGCAGCAAATAGTAGAAATAATTAAGATAGCAGTTAGAATCAGATATGCCCCAGGAATTTTACCAGTCATTCAGCTCATTTTATTAATCAGTCACTAACCTGTATGTAGAATTATTCCAACAGTTAGTAGAACATTATGTTAATTGAAGAAAAAGAGTTAGATTCCTTTTTAGGACAGTAAATTCCTCCAGTGCAAGTCAAGCGGGTGTGTTAGAGTTTGAGTTTTCATTTATGTGACTTTCACTGGAGTTCAGAGTACCATTGATGTGATTGATTTGATCTTATTATTGTTAACCTTCAAGTACTAAAACAACAGGTAAATGTAACTGGGCTGTGTTGTAGTATTGTGATTATCAGACTGTTTAATCATGGCTATCAAACTCTTTAGTCATAGCATTTCACTTACCATGTCACTTAAACTGCTTATGCTAATTTTACCTTATTCATTTTGTACTCAACCACTTGTCAGCCTCTAGTGTATTTAGTCTATATAAACACCAGTGCTCTCAAGTGGAATTCATCATCTGTTCAGCCAACACATCAACTGGAGTGTCCTTTTCCTCCTGACCTCAGGTCCGTTACGCTTGAAGTTATAAGCTCCTTTCACTCATTTTTTAATCCTTTCTTCTCACTGGAGCTCAAGCTCTCTTTACTTTTTACAGCCAACACGTGTTTTGTTGTTGGATCCAAAGCAGGCATTGTAGTTGGAGGGAATTTTCAGCCAGTTTACCAGGATGATGTGATCAGCTCTCTTGAGCTGACTTGAGCCCTTGGAAGCTGATGGGGGAGGATTGTTTGTTGTGGAGTTCCTTGGCAATGTTCTCTTGGGTGTGTTGGACTTGTGGGGGGAGGTTTGCTGAGGGGCCATTTGAAAGAGTTTGGGCTACGCAAGTGATGAGAGCAATAAAGTGATGAGAGTGGTGAAGTTTTTGGAGCAATAAAGTGGATGAGAGTGATCAAGTGATGAGAGCGGTTAAGTGATGAGAGTGATGAAGTTTTGAGAGCGATGAAGTGGATGAGAGTGATCAAGTGATGAGAGCGATAAAGTGATGAGAGTGGTCAATCAATTTTATGATGAGGGTGGGGGTAAAAAATTTTCCAATGAGGTCGGAGGTAGAAGGAGGTGGGAAGACAGGGGTGTATGACGCGGACAGGTGGTGGAAGCATTTAAATACTTTATTTGAAAAAACCCACTTATTTCAGGTTAACTTTGACACGTCTGATCTGAAATAAGTGGGTTTTTTTGATTTTTAATGGCGGGTTTGAAATGGCGGATTTGGGTTGAAACCCGCCATTAAAAAATGGCGGGTTTGGTTAACTTTGATACCCCCTAATAAGTTGATTTTCTCCCAAAATGCTCCAGAATTTTTTCAGATATGACCATATCTTGGAGTGGGGGAATTTCAGCTTGCTACTATTGCAGAGCAAGCTGCAAACGTAACAGAAATAACATAAAAATAATAATAATACAATTAACCTTGCAATAATCTTAATCCAAATATTTTACAGATTTTTGCTGCATTTATTAAATAATATATTTATTATTTATTCTATAACCTCTGGTAGCTAAAGGATAGCAACGGTCTTGGCATCCAGGAGGCTGAAAACCTCCATCCTCATCCAGAAATTTGATTAATTGCTCTCATCACTTCATAAATCTCATCTCTTCTGCTTCATCACTCTCATCCCCGCATCACTTCATCACTCTCACCTTGCTTCATCACTGCATTCACTTTATTGATTTCATCACATACACCCTCTCATTGCTTCATTGCTTCATCCCTTCATCAGTTCATCCCCCCTTCAATAACATCCTAACTCTCATCACTTCATCACTTCATTGCTTCATCCCTCCTTTCATCAAATTGCTTCATCACTTTATTGCTTCATCCCTTCATCACTCTTACTCTTTTTGAATGGCCCCTCAGCAAAACTCCCCCTGCAAGTCTACTCAACCAAAGCAGACATCTCCCAGGAGCTCAAAATCCAACAACCCCCCTCATTGGCTTCCAAAGGCTCAAGTCAGCTCAAGAGAGGTGATAACATCATCCTGGTAAACTGGCTCCAAATTCCCTCCAGCTATGACACTTGCTTTGAATCAGACAATGAAACACAAGTTTTACAACCTCCATCCTGCAATGTTAATGGTTATCTCCTGATGGCCAATGAACTAATGAATAAAACAAAGGTAGGCTGGCTCTTTCATCCAAACATATGAGGAAGCAATTAAAAAAATATCAATCCAAAAATTGCCCCTTTAACCAATGCTGATAAGCCCGGTTCTGTCCCTGTCACTGTATGTTTCCCAATTCATCTCCTACCATCCAGATACTACATTTTAGCTGAGGATCAAGAAGGGATTCAATTCATTGTATAACACTTTGAGGGTTGAAAGCCTTATTCTTTCCACATCTCTGTATGTTTTTCAAATCATCTCCTCCCATCTTGTTCCATCCCGGGCAAATTCTTGGCTTGGGGTGAGGATCAAGAAGGGATTCAATTTTCTGTATAACATTTTGAGGGATGAAAGCCCTATTATTTCCACATCTCTGTAGGTTTGTCAAATCATCTCCTCCCATCTTGTTCCCTCCCAGCCAAATTCTCTGCTTGGGGTGAAAATCAAGAAGGGATTCTTCTTTGCACAAACTTCTGAGGGCTGGGGCAGCTTTACAAGCCAAAATTTAGTTGCACCCAATGGGATTTTAACCCATGACCTCAATATTGGTGAGTGACACTTGAACCACCAAGCTAAATGTGCCAATGTACCTGTCCCCCCTGGCACTCAAATCTGTACATCAAAGGCCCCCGCCCGCAATCAATCCATGGATTGAATGCAGGGGCAGAGGAGGAGAAGGTGGTGGAGGCCAACACCCAAGATTGACTGCCAGTGGGGCAGAGGAGAAGCTGGAGGAGGCCGCTGGAAATTGATTGATTACTCAATCAATTATGGGCGGCGGGAAAGGATCAGGAGGAGGAGGTCAAAATAAAAATCAATCAATTGCCGGCGGTGACCTCCTCCTTCTTCTACTCTGCCCCCGTAAATAAATTGATTGCTGGCCGCGGCATAGGAGGAGGAAGAGGCCTCCGCATGTGATCAATTGATCAATTTCCCGCAGCGGCAGACGACAAGCAGGCTGCAATTGATTTATCCCTTGATTGATTGTGGGCGGCAGGAGAGGAGCAGGAGGAGGAGGACGTAATTGAAATCAATCAATTTATTGCCAATGGGGGCTGAGGAGGAGGAAAAGGAGGCCGCCGCACATGATTGATTGATTGATTTCCGGTGGAGGAGGAGTTGGAGGAGGCCGCCAGCAATCAATCAATCAATTGCTGGTGGTAGAAGAGGAGGAGGAGGCTGCTGGGAGAGGAGCAGGAGGAGAAGGCCAAAATTGCAATTGATTGATTGCTCAATCAATTGCTGGTGAGGGCAGAGGAGGAGGAAAAGGAGGCTGCCGCCCATGATTGATCAATTGATTGCCAGAAGAGGAGGAGCTGGAAGAGGCTGCTGGCAATCAATAAATAAATTGCCGGTGGTGGAAGAGGGCAAGGAGGAGTAGGAAGCCACCCAAATCTTTTTGAAACATGATTTGGATGTATTTCTTGATTGACTGGGGATTGAAATGCAAGATTGCAGGATTGAGGTTTCCCTGTAAGGCAAGTTGAGATGCTTGAGAACCAAGGGATTGGATAGCCACAGACAGTGGTTTGGCTTGAAGGTGGGAGGATGATGAGAGGGAAACTCAGGTTCAGTGACCAGTTTCCGATCAAATCTGGGAAAAGTTACTTAATTTGTGGAATTTTGGAACTTACCTTGCGGATTGAGCAAAGAGGTGTGGGGGGACCTAAAGTTTGAATGATCAAAGGATCAGAAACCAATGAGGGGAAGGAAGAGGAGGAGGATAAGGAGGAGGGGGGGAGGCTTACCAGGGGGTGCCAAACAAAGGAGGAGGGGAGGTGATGGTAGGTGAGGTGGAGGTGATGGGTGTTTGGTGAGGAGGAGGAAGTAGTGGACCAGTGGTTAAGAGTTCAGTCAGCTTTTATGTTTTTTCAACTTCATGCCCAGAGGTTTGATTGGAAATGTTGAGAAAGATGGTAATTTGATGTGGTTTGAGGAGATGATGATGCAATTTGTGTGAACATGGAGATGTAAATCAATAGAGATGTTAAGCAATGGAGATGAGATGTGTGTGATGTGATGGAGATGGGATTGGTATGGATTTTCTGAAGTGGATGGGTTTTTTGGATGTGCTGGATTGTGGATGGATGATGATGCATAAATGGAGGGTTTAATGGCAGATTTTATGCTTTAAATCCGCCATTTTCATGAAACACACCATTTTGAAATACACCAGTTAGGGGGTATGTGTATTTCAGAAACCCGCCATTAAAAATGGTGGGTTTGGTCAAAGAAATTTGCGGGTTTCTAATGGTGGGTCTGCTAACTCTGATACACCCTATTTCTCCCTGATTCCACATCCAACTTCTGCCAATGTCTCCATCTTTTTATCTGTGCAATACTTGATTTAAAGCCATATTCATCACTTTGGATGAGTAAAACTGAAATACACATTTCTTCTCAATTTTTGAACATGCACAACTCAATCCTGGCTCATCCAATAGACTCCCTATCGATCCAAAACACACACATTAATTCCTGTGAAAATATTTCCCCTGTCTATCAAACCATTTTAATTAAAGATATTGAGCAATACAATTTCCCTGGAATCATTTTTGTGTGGAAACTTCCATGGGATGGCAAATGGAATAGAATTTTTGGCTAGCTTCATCTTAAAACACTGGAAAAATACTTAAAATATGGGTTCCTTGAGCATGTTTTTCCTTGATCCCAAAAATTTTCAGGAACCCATCACTCAAATAGCAGTAATTCACACATGATTTTTTTGGAAGGAAGGATGGCATAAGAAGAGGGCACTACTCCAGTGTCTGCATCAAAAACAAGCAGAAGTAATCATCAAAATCCAAACTTCAATCCAAGGTGAGGAAATTAATTTTAGTTTCATTTTTTCCCAATGCCACATCATGCTTCTAATTCATTATTTAGTTCAGAAAAAACCACAGGAATAATTTATCTAAGCTTGAAATATAATACCAGGAGAAGGATATCTTTGATGACATTAAATGCTGCTCTGATACCAAAACCCTTGAAGACCACTCACTCCAGAAGATCTCTCTTAATTGGTGCTCCAATTTTTGAATTAAACTGTCTGAGAAACTGGATATTATTTATAAAAGAAAAATTTCAACAACTTGTGGACACCATTAAATCCATAAAAAATATTTTTGAAAGTAAAAGGTCAAAAACCCAAGAATCTAACCTGGAATTCAAATTACAAATTTGCTTCTAGGAACCTTCCAAAGAATCTGTATTCCAACCAATTTATGAAATCAATTTTGTTGTTGCTATCCAGCTTCTCAGACGGCCCTATCCTCCTCCGCCGGCTCAATCCAAATTAACACCGGTGTGGCCACTCCAATTTCAAACTCTCTCTTCTCCCTTCTTGACTTAGACCTTCTTCCTTCCTTCTCTCCCACTCCTCTGATCTTCATTCCTCATCCTGTTCCTTTATCCTCATCCTTCATCCTCCTTCTTCCTTCCCCTCTCACTCTCTCACCCTCTCACCCTAACCAACATCACCCATAATTCCTCATCTCATCCTCCTTTGACTCCCTAACCAACACCTTCCCCGCTAACAATCAATAAAATTAAATCCATCATTAATTGTCTCCGCTTCCCCCCTCAATCACCCTTCCTCAAACCAATTCTTCCTTCATCACATTCACCCTTTTGTCACGCTTGATTACTCTTCCTCCAGCTCAATCCTCAACTACTAGAAGCTCTCAAGACTGCTGATCAAATGTGGGGTGTTAAGACCAACTCCTCAGCTCCACTCATCTGACACTCTTGCGCCCATGCTTGTTCTCTTCAGATTCCTCCTTCCTCCTGCTTCCTTTACATTATCCTTGTAATCTTAATATTCTCACTGTGTCCGCTGGCATTTAAAATATTCAAAGCTGTTGTGGATCCATTGGTTCTATTTTGCAATACACTCAAGTTTTTTGCTTAAAAATTATCACGGTTCAAAGCCAAATTCTTTGTTGACTTAACTACCTGGCAACAAAGGACCAATGGACACCATGCAATCATCCCTGCTCAAAACTCTCACCGACTCCATCCCAAGCCCCTCCAATTCAAACTGCTCCCTCTGGCAATCCAAAATTCACATCATTCTGTTCCTCAAAGGGATTTCCCATTGGCTCAACTCAACAGAATGGGAAAAATGCCCTCCCAAAGTCACCCTTGATATTGTGGGATATATTCTGGCCAAACTCAACAACCAAAACTATATCAACTGTGTAAAGGACCATCTTCTCACCAATGGTATTGAACTCTGGAAATACATCAACAAATACTATGCCTCATTGCAAACAGAAAATTGGTCAAGAGTCTTCTTTAAACTCCTAAATCTTCAGTGTGATCCAAAGTAAGTAGAAAAATTCATTGCAGACGCAAGGGCCTGCCTTCTTCAAATATCTGAAATTGGAATAAAAATGGATGACAACATTGCGGCATATCTTCTTCTCTACAAGTTTACCCCTCAGCTCAACCATCTCAAGACCACAATTACTCACTCACTTGGTGAGGCCAAAATTGATGCTGATCTGGCCTTGCGACATTTGAATCAAATCAAAAACAAAGTGATTGCCGGATCATACGCCTCAGCCATGGTGAACAAGACTGAGGTCATCAAATGTCGCCCCACCTGGCATAATCCTCAAGCCAATCACAATTGCAGCAAGTGCTGGTGGCTTTATCCCCATCTACGTCCCAATCCTGGTCACTCATCAAGCTTGGGATCCGGTTCTCAAGGTACCATGCCATCAAAAACTCAACAATCTCCCTCCACTCTCCTTGCTTACAACTTTGCTATGGTCACCTTGCAATCTCTAAGTCAAAATCGCATCCTGCTTGACTCTGGAGCCTTGAATTGCATGTTTAATAAACCTGAATTCTTCAGTCACATTGGCCCCAATAACACCAAGATACAAACTGGAAATCCCTTGGCTCCAATTCCATTGCTTGGGTGTGGAACAGCTACACTGACAACCACCGTTTCCACTTTGAATCTCAAGCAATCATTATTTGTCCCTGATCTAGCCATTAATCTGGTCTCACTGGGCCAACTTTTCCAAAAGGGCTGCTCACCGCTCCTGAACTCCCCTAACAGATTTGTGGTCGTTTTTTGTGGTCGCTCCATTCTCTCCAGTACAATCAAGGACAATCTTCTATTTATTGACGCGGACAAACCAAGCTCAAACCCCATCTTGTACTCCTTTATCTCACTGTCAACCATCCATCAACACTTTTGTCATCCGCACCTAGGGAGAACTCAAGAACTTTCAAAGGAATTCCCAAATCTGCGCTGGGAAAAGTTTGATTGCATCTCCTGTGCCAAAGGTAAGATGTGTTGTCAACCGTTTCGCGGGCAAGTTCCTGGCAGCAAGACCATCTTTGAACAAATCCATGCGGACATCTGTGGACCAATTCACCCTTTCTCAATTTCAGGACACAGATACTTCCTTCTTCTCAAAAACAACTTCTCCAAATTCAAAACTTGCATTCCTTTGCACCTCAAATCTGACGTTTTGGTAAACCATTTGGGACACCTTGGGAAAAGAATTCAAAAATTGTAAAAAAAAAAAAAAAAAACTGTCCTAGTTGCTTTGCTCATCCTCATCCTCATTGTTGCGCGTCACTTGCATCCTTCTCATCCCCGCGCGTTGCTCATCCCCATCCTCTTTTCCGCGCCTTGCTTGCATCCTTCTCATTGTTGCGCGTCGCTCATCCTCATCCTCATCGTCGCAAGTTGCTCCTCCTCATCCTCATCCCCGCGCGTCGCTCCTCATCCTCATTGTTGCGCATTGCTCATCCTCATTGTCGCGCATTGCTCATCCTCATCCCCGCCTGTTGCTCATCTTCAACCTCATCATCTCCATCATCATCACATCCCTTCATCCACCATCACCCACCCGGTCTCTGCCTCGGCCCCTCTCTCCCCTTCTCCATCAGCGCCCCTCCCCCCCCAATGCAATTGATCATCCCAACCATCCTCTCCAGCGAGCCCATGAACTCACCTATGAGTATCTATCAGAGCCCAATGAGAACTTGGTCTGCCCCACCTGCAGGAATCCATTCATCAACCCCGTCATGTCTGTCCAATTGATTGACAACCCCTATCACTCTCCATTGTCAGTCCCGCCCCCAAGATCATCTGCAAACTAGTCAATGAGCTACTGGTCTCCTGCCCTCTCAAATCCTCCTCCAACTTCCAGTTTGTCTGCAAACGTGGTCTCCTACCCGCCCATCTGCGCTCCAACAACTCTCCCCTGCTCTCCCATCCTCCACTCAGCTCTCAACCCTCCTCAGGTCAAGCCAATCGCCATCATCCATCCACCTCCAATGACTCATCCGTCACCCTTCCTGGGACTCTCCCATCCCCCTTCCATCTTTGGGCAGGGGTGGAAAGGCATCTTCTACTGCCTGCGGAAATCCGCGGGCGGTCTGGTTCATTTTCCTTTCCCACCCCTTCCGCCTTTGGCCAAGGGGTGGGTGATTCCAGTATTGTCGCGCGCTCCCCTCCACGGATGGACGCAAAAGATGATGAAGGGATGAGAAGGATCCCACCCCGCTCAGGCAGGCTGGATTTCCACCAGCCTGCGTGATCAAATTTTTCTGATCACCTAAAAATCAAAAAAAAATTCTTTCTTTTCCGCTCTATTTGTATTATCCCTTGTACATAGTCTAACAGGGCCTCCTGCCCATATAAGGAGGGACTCTCCCCTGCCTTTTGGGGGGGGAGCAGCACATCGGATCATCACATCAGATCAGCACATGGTATCCTAACACACACCACATCCTAAGATCATCAGTATCCTCTTGAAATACATCATCCGTGGGGTCTTCATTCCCCTTTATCTGAGACAAACAATTTTGGGTAAATCTATGATTTCCCCTTGATTTTTGAGCCTCCATACTCAAACCCCTTGATCCCTGATCCTTATCACCAACCAATAGCTTTGCTGGTTGAAGAAGAATTTGACTAATTGAATTCTTGAGTGTGTTACACCACTCCTGATCCTTTTATCCAACCATACTGGTCCTGATCATCCTTTGATTATCTTTCTGGAACCAGTCATTTTTGAATGAAGAGGTTTTACTAAGCTTAAAACCTGGAGTGTTAAACCTCCCTTCACTTCTTTTGAAGTTGAATTCCGCCACACCACTCTTGAGTCCCTTGAGAAGTGTTGGGTTATTCTTGTTTGAATCAGTTATTTTTTTTGCTTCTAGAGCTTCTTCAAACAATTAGCTTTTTCTTGTGCATCCACCCACAGTTTTCTGGTACCCTTCAAGCGCTTGATTGCGGAGAGTTGGGCGGGTTCATTGAGAACCTGGAGGTTGTTTGGGATTGAGTTGATCTTTCCTAAGCTCCTGCTGACCACAAGAGATATTAGCCTGTGGGCGTTGTCACTCACAATTGCCTTGTCTTGTTGAACTCTGAACAATTCTTGACTCCTTCTATTCAAGTTTTACCTGACATCATCTTGCCTCAGATAGTGTTGTCTCCCAGCTACCGGCTACTATAACCTTTATCCTCTTACATTTTGGTCCCCCGTTTACCAGGTTCTGGACTTTGATCTTGGTTACATTTAAACATTTTTGTAACACTCAGGAGGGCAGCCTAAAAAAGCACCTATCCCCTCCACAGAACTGCCAATTCCCTGCGCCGTTTGGAGTCTTACATTTGGTCCCCCGGGCCGGAATCAAACCAGCAACCTTGGGATTTACAGTCCCAAATTTGTGGAATCAACTTTGAAATCCAATCTTTTTTCTCTTTTTCTGTTTTTCTGTTTTTTCTGTGTTTCTGTTATCATCTAGATCTGATCCATGGAGGCAACTTGTTCTAGAAGTAAGTCCTCCCAATTGTGAACCATCAAGGGGTTTGATCCTAGTTGTTTTTTGTAAACCCTACCCTTGCCACACTCGTGAGCCACTTTGGAAATCTGTTCTTTGGATCCCTTAGGAAATCTTTTGTCAAAATGGAATCTATTGGTACCCCTTCTACCTCTGTTTGGGCCAAGATGATCAAGGTAAAACCTCAGAACAAGAACTTATGCTTCAATGGTATGAATGTTGAACGGTTCCTGGATTCCTATGAGATGGCTGCTGAAGTGGACGGTGCTAGCAAATATGACATGGCTTATCAACTGCAATTCTTTATCTCCTCTGATGAAGTCATGGAAGTGATTGAATCATTTGATGGATTTGTATCCCATGACTGGGTACTTCTTAAGGAGGCAATGATTGCCTATTGGGGCAAAATTGATATAGCTAGGTTCACTCTCCAAGATCTGGATGCCCTAGTCTCTCAATGGACCTCCAATGGTGGTATCTCCTCAGCCTCTGATTATCAACATTTCAGAAAATCTTGGGACCCTATCCAATCCTATCTTATCCAAAACAATCACATTGATACGGTGGACAAAATTCAAGTGCAATTTTTCCAGTCTTTCTCTCCAGGAGTGCAGGAAAGAATTAAGGATGAATTGGTGAAATCTGGATCCATGATCACTACAAGAGATAATTGGTTCAAGCTCCCTGCTTTCATGGTCCTTAGGAATACTGTGAATAAAGTGATGAAAGGTCAAACAGCTCTCACCTTTGAAAAACCTAGAATCACTGAACCAGTCCTTTCCCCCTCTTTTCAAGCATCTAACCAAATCATGAATAAGATGAAAGCCAATTGCAGAACTAAACCAAATCCTCAGACCCACAGGGAAACACCTACTACCAATGAGATAACCAAACTCCTGCAAGCTTTTGAGAATAAAATGGATCAGAAACTCTCCTCTCTGGCTTTCCCTAAACCCTCCAACTCTGTTCCTAGGTCAACCATAGTTTGCTATTATTGCCACAGAGAAGTTTGTGGAACTGGTTGCTGTCCTGAACTCCCGAAGGACAAGGAGGGAATGTTGGTGGAACAGAAAGGGAGTAACTTCTTTCTTCCTAATGGTGCACTTATCCCTTTTGATTCATCTTGCCCAATTTGTCATGTGGTGGACTCTTTCCAGCCTTCTGCTCCCAAGAAGGCACCCTTGGCCTATTTTGATTTTTGATCTGCTTGTGGAACTCTTCAACGTTGGTATCCTCCTGCTGTCTCTTCTTTCAGCTTTTCTGGAACATATCAATCTGATCCAGCTAGGAAAAAAAATGAAGAACCCAGAACTAATAAAGCTCCCCCTGTTCCATCTTCAATTCTTCAAAAACCGGTCAAACTTTGATCTTCACTGGAGCCTTCTTCTTCTGAGGTAGAAGACATGGAAGTAGAAAAGGAACCACTCATGGATAGGTTCCCATAATACTCTGATCCTGCTCCTCTGCCATCCAAATCACCTTCACCAACTGATCCAGTTATAGTGCCACCCTCACCTGAACTTCCTCTTCCAACTCAACCCAAGGTTTGATTCAAAAGGGGAATTTCCAAAGACCACCCCAAGGCTGTGGAAGGGGTATTAAAGAAAATCTCTGATCTTAAAATCCCTGATCTATCTGTGGCTGAACTCCTTTCCATCTCACCATCTGTGGCTGAAGGCATGAAGAAATGGGTTTCTTGGCGACGTGTGGAGATTGGTCCTGACGAATTGAAAGTTTCCTCCGGAACCTTGGTGGAAGACTCTGGTGGAACAGATCCTCCTTCTGATTAAAATCTTTATTCTTGTCCTCTTGGATTTTTACCATGCTCTCTAGGTGACTCATCCAAAACGGTTTCTCTACTTGTCAATTCTGGGTCCCAACTAAACTTAATTTTGGATGAAATGGCCTGCAAGCTCAATCTCAGTCCAAGGGTAAGCTTCAACTCTGCTGTTTATGGAATTGGGAATCGATATTGTGAGTTAGTGGGTATTGCTGAGGATGTGCCAGTTTAAATTGGTCAAAATATTGTTGGAACCTGTCACTTTTGGATCACTTGTTTGGAAGGTCCTATGATTTTGGGTTGTCCTTTCTTAATAGACTTTGGAGCCACCTTGATGTTTTCTGATCAAGTTGGGGAGAGAATTCTTCTTCCTGATGCTTATGGTAGGAAGATTGAAGTTCCTCTCTGTTCTTTGGATTCTGGTTGTTGGAAAAGATATTTCCCTGGTTTTTCCACCTAAATTGGTTCTGAAGGGGAAGCAGAAGGATTCTTCTAACTCCTCTCATTTTTTAGAAGAATAGTTGGTAATACTAATAGTTGTAGTTCTTCTAAGCCTCAGACTTCAACTACAGGGCAAACTTTTATCTCTGAGGCATATTTTTCATCCTTTTCATCTCTTTCTTCTTTTTCTTCTGATCTCAAAAATGTCCAAAATCAAAAACATGTTAAAACACAAAATTCCAAAAATATTTCTCTTCTCTCTGGTTCTGTTGTTTCTTCTTTTCCTTGTACTCTTATCACTTATCAATATTCCTCTAGCTCTGGTTTGATTCTCCGCAATGAGTATAAACTAGATCCTGATCTTGATTCTTTTCTTAATGAATTTGGTATGGAGGAGTATGGGCTCCAGTGGAGGCACTTGGGGGTAAAAGTAAGTCCTCCCAATTGTGCAGCATCAGGGCATTCTTCTACCGTAGTTTTTGAAACTCTACCTCGTGCCACAAATGTGAGCAAAGCATTATCTTTTGGATCCTCTTTTATGAAAGACACCTTTTGAAAATTTTATGGAACATCAAACTTGGAGGATGTTGGAATCTGGCCTCAGTTTTTGTACTCAGGTCTTGCTGGTGAATGCTTGGAGTAAACAAGAACTTCTCTCTTTTGCCAGTAAGTATAAGCCATTTGCAAAAAAGGTCCAGCCTGTCAACCAACCCATGCCTGACAATCTCAATCCTCCTCTCATGCGTCCTCCTCTATCTTTTGATCCTTATTGTGGTCTATCTCACTCTCTTACTGGCCCCTTTGTACCTTGTGGTTGTGTCACTGAAGAACAATTGAAGGTAGTCAACTTTGGTCCAGATGGATGGCTTTTACCTGATGAGTTAAATTTGATTAAAAATATCTTATCTCTAAGGGAAAAATCTATTGCATTCTGTGAAGAAGAGAGAGGTCTCTTGAAAGAATCCTATGGTATCCCTTATATCATCCCTGTAGTTGAAAATGATCCTTGGCAAAAGAAAAAGATCCCTATTCCTGCTGCAAAAGTAAACAAATTCATCAAGTTGGTCCGCCAACAAGTCCGTACCGGTCTATATGAACAGTCAACCTCCAGTTAATCTAGACCTGTTTTCTGTGTTCTAAAGAGTAATGGTAAACTTAGAGTAGTTCATGATCTCCAACCGCTCAATAAAGTTACTATTAAGGACTCTGGTGTTCCTCCTGCCACTGAAGAATTTGTTGAATCCTTCTCTGGGAGAGCCTGTTATGGTCTAGGAGACATCATGGGGGGTTATGACAAACAATCTTTGCATCCTATTTCTTGCCCTCTCACTCCTTTCAATACTCCTCTTGGTTGATTTCAACTGACTCAATTGCCTCAAGGTGCCACCAACTCCGTTGCAGTCTATCAGGCTCAGATGATGTGGATCCTCCAAGACAAAATCCCGGATCATGCTGGTATCTTTATTGATGATGGTGGAATTAAAGGTCCAGTTTCTGACTATGATAATGAGCTCTTACCTTGGCACTCAGGAATTTGACAATTTATCTGGGAGTATGCTAATATCTTGGAAAGGATTTTTTTTGAATCAAGGAATCTGGCCTTACTGTCTCTGGATCAAAAATTGCTGCCTGTGTCCCTGCCTTGGAAATTGTGGGTCATATAGTCTGCAAGGAAGAAAGAAGGATTGCACCCTCTAAAGTAAAAAGAATCATCTCCTGGCATACTCCAACAAATCAAACTGAAGTTGGAGGTTTTCTAGGTGTTGTAACTTATGTCAGGATCTTCATTCCCTCTCTATCCAAAATCTGTGCATCCTTGCATTGTCTAACCAGAAAGGAAGCTGAATGGATTTGGACCCAAGATTGCAAACAATCATTTCAGTTTCTCAAAACTATTGTTGGCAATGAAATAGTTTTGAAAAAGATCTCTTATGGGCATGGAGCTGGCAAAATAAAATTGTCTGTTGACTCTAGTTATCAATCTGTTGGGGATGTCCTTACTGAGGAAGATGAAAATGGTTTGGACCACTCTGTTCTTTATGAATCTTTGCTATTTTTGGATTGTAATTTTAGGCTGAATAGAAAAGGATTCAGATTTCAGATGAGACAAACAAAAAGCAAAGAAGGCAAGTCACACCTGAATAGAAAAGGCTTGAAGCCACTAGATAGCAGAACAACACCACACCCAGCACAGTAGCCAGCTCAGAACTCAGGAAGTAGATGGTACGGTTGTCAAACCGCACAAGGGGAGAAAATCCTGGTTCTGAGCTGGTGAAGGTACAAAAGGGGCAGCCAGGTGCGCGCTCATTGGCATTGGGACGCGCCCTGGGCTCAAGTGCCTGGGCGTACTGCACAATTCACACAGTTGGAGACAAGAGGTGAAGAAAACATAACATGAGACGGAATGAGGAGATGAGATGAAATGGAAAGAAGGATGAAGGCACATTAGGCATTATGGCCTCTTTCACCATTCAACATTCAACACCCTCCCTGCCTTCAAACTTCTGGCAAGATGCATCCAACGCTGATTTGCTTGAGTTGTTGTTGCAGAGAGAGACGCGAGACTGCCTTCGTGAGAAAGTCCGCGGGATTTCCCTTTGAGTCAATTCGTTTGATGGCAATAGTGCCCTTCTCAACATCTTCTCTGAGGAAATGGAACCTTAGCTCCATATGTTTTGTTCAGAAGCCGCCGTGATTTGCGGAGTTTGTTGCGAGTTTGACGCAACCATTGTTGTCTTCGTGGACAATGATGGGCGACTTGATGGGTGACTCGAGTACTTCCTCCGTTAGCAATTTGAACCAGAGGATCTCTTTCACAGCTTCTGCCACGGCCTTGTACTTGGCCTCAGTGGTGGACAGCGTAACGGTTGGCTGCTTTTGTGATTTCCAGCTGATCACGTTGTCGTTCCATAGGAAAATGAAGCCACTGATTGACCTTCTGGTGGTAGGGCATGTGGCCCAGTCAGCGTCCACGTATGAGCTGAGTCCGGTCTGGCACGGCTTTCTTGAGAATGTGAGGCCCACATCTGGTGTTGATTGCAAGTAGCTGAGAGCCAGAATCCCAGCATCCCAGTGAGTTTTGCCAGGTGCGTTTAAGAATTGAGCAAGATAATTGGTGGCAAAGGTAATGTTGGGCCAAGTATTGCAGCTTATGTAGGTGAGCTCACCAACTAGTTTTCTATAGTTGAGTACACTTTTGACAAAGAGTCAATGCTCTTCTTTGGACGCCGGCAGCAATTTCCCAAAGGGCTTGAAGGGCGTCAAGCACTGTTTGTGTTGCGGAAGTCGGTACTGATCCACCAGAGAGGATATATAGGTTGCTTGACTTAGATGGATGAGGTGATGACGCAGAGTGACATTCATCCCTAGAAGGAGGGATGCTTGGCCCAGTTCCTTTATTTTGAAGCGACATTGGATGGAGTCGATGAAGGACTGCGGGTCCGGGCTGAAAATGGCAATGTCATCCACGTGCACGTACAGATAAGTGTTGTCCTTCCAGAACACGCAGCGATCCGCCTCACTGCAAACGAATCCCTCTTGGGAGAGCCAACTACTCAGGGTGTTATACCACCTCTGAGGGGCTTGCTTCAGACCGTACAAGGCCTTTTTGAGCTTGAGAGACTTACCCGGCGCCACTGGCACATTCTCCAGGACCAGCACATGAATGGTCTCCCTTAAGGGAGCATTAAGAAAGGCCAACTTAACATTGAGTTGGTGGAATTTGTAGCCTTGCTGGATGGCATGTGAGATGAGGAGTCAGAGTGACGACCTATTGCCCGTGGGCGCAAACACATTGGTGTAGTCAATGCCAAATCTTTGATGAAAACATTGCACACAAAGCCGGGCCTTGAACTTGATAATGCGGTTGTCCTTGTCCCTTTTTGTTTGGAAAACCCAGATGCACTTCAGTTGGTTCATGGCGCTGTTCTTCTTGCACTCCTCCCATACCTCGTATGCCAGTAGATTTTGAAGTTCCCTGTCCATGGCAGCGATCCATTCCAGCCTGTGAGGGCTGCGCAAGGCTTCATCTAATGACTTGGGATCCTGGGAGACAGCGTTCATGAGATTCAGCTGAGCATCTGTGGTTCTTGGTCCCCGTCGAGAGTGCGTGAGGATGTTGCAATTGGAGACTATGCTGTGGTCGGGAACAGGAATTTTGTCAGCATTTGGAAGGCCCGCACCGGGAATTGAGGTTGTTTCAGAAGGAATGTTGGGGAGGACTTTTCTGGTAGAGACTGGTGGAGGATTAGGGAAAAGACATGGTCCCTCTAAGGCGCCAACTTTGCAGCTCTCAAAGGTGTCCTCAAGGAAGGTGACGTTGGCGCTTGAGTGCACCCGCTTGGTGTGATGATCAAGAATCTTATAGGATGAGAAATCATTCACGTACCCGAGGAGCGTACCCTTTTCTCCATTAGCAGACAGTTTGAAATTGCGCCTGGTCTTGGGAATGAGCAAGTAGGTGGTGCATCCAAATGGTCTGAGGAAGTGATGGTTGAATGGCCGCTGAAACCAAATCTTGTAGGGAATTTCTTGGCCCTTGGATAAGACAGGGAGCGCATTGAGGAGGTCAGTCGCAGTCTTGACTGCTTCCGCCCAGTAGGTGGGGGGGAGGCCGCTTTGCACCAGTAAGCATTGGGATTTATCTAGAATGGAGCGGTTTGTTCTTTCAGCAAGGCTGTTTTGCTGGGGGGTGTATGCTGGAGCCAGGTGATGGATGATTCCATGAAGCTTAAAGTACCCACCGAGCTCCTCATTTACAAATTCTCCCCCATTGTCCGACACAACCGTAGCTAACTTGGCACTGAGTCGCCTTTCTGATTGATTAATGAAGTCCTTTATGGCCGCGGGAGCTTGATCTTTGGAGCAAAGGAAGGAAACCGACTTGAAACACAAGAATTGGTCAACAACGGTGAGAAAATACTTGCATCCGCCCTTTGACAGAACCGGAAAGGGACCTACAAGATTGAGGTGGATTGTTTCCAGACAGCAAGTGGCTGGTTTAAAGTGCCCCTTGAATGGGGTGACCGTCATCTTGCAGCTCTTGCAGATGTCGCAGTTGGAATGAGAGGAGCTCTCAGGAAAAAGAGTTTTGAGAGTGGCGTTGTGAGGATGTCCTAGTTGGAGGTGCCATGGTACGGCTTGGGATTCTTTGAGGAATACTGAGCTCTTAATGGGACTTTTGAACTTGGTGCCACATAGTTTGACTAAGCAATTTCTGACGGTGCCCACGAACAAAAATTGATCCAGGGTGATGTTGTATCCAGAATGGCCGACTCGTTTGATGACGGCTGATTTAGTCGCTATTCAAGGAAGAGAGACCAGACAAAGATTCAGAGAAGGGACCAAGAGTACGTTATTCAGATGAATTTCTTTGTCCAGGTGATTGCAGAGCGTGGCCTTGCCTATGTCTGTGGCCAGCAGTGCAGTGCCTTCTGCCCCCGTGCCCACTTTCAGGTTTATTGATGTTGATTCCCAGAGGAGGCAGGAAGAGTTGACAATGTGATGCGTGGCTCCCGAGTCAAGCACAGGGAGAAGCAGCGCTTGAGTCTTGGTGAGCTTGAGGTATAGCTGAGCATTCAGGAATGCTTGAGGTGAGTCAGGGTTGGTCGAGTTGGTTGCTTCAGTAGAGGCAGTCGCCAAGTGGAGATGAGGGAGAGGTCTAGAGGCAGAGTGATTAGGGCGCAATTCCGGGTGGAGGAGCCAGCATTGGTCTTCTGGATGATTTGCGAGTGGATTGTGCCTACCCTTGGAGCAAGGGTGTTTAGTTTTTGATTTCTTTTGCAGAGCAGTTTTGTGCAGAGAAGTAGAGGTGGTGTCTTCTGTTGGTTCAGGTGTCTCTTCTTTTTGATAGATTTCCAGGTGAAGAACCTCCCTGAGTTTGTTAAGCACAGCTGTTGGGTTGGTCAGCATTCTGTCGTTCAGAAGGAGAGTATCAACTATGTGGTGGAAAGTGGTCGGGAGTTTGGCCAGGATAGTGTAGCTGAGGATGTCTTGAGGAACGTCCAGTTTGACCATAGAGAGCTTGTTCATTAACTTACGGCAATCATTGATGTATTGAGAGAGATCCCCTTTGTAATGTTACTGTATGAAATTCAGCCAGAGACGGCCACGGTTTTTGGACAATTGAGAAGCATATCTGTCGTGGATGGCTTCCAGGATAGCTCGAGGATTGGATTCGTTGGAACTGTTCACCAAGGCGTCAAACGCAATGTCACCCAGTTGCTGAATGATAATGTTGCAGGCCTTGTAGATCTTTCTCTTTTGTGTGGGGGTGGCCGCATCCATGGGGTTGTAACCCTCAATGAGCTCAAGAAGTCCCTTTCTTCTGAGGTAGCTTTTCAAGCGTATGAACCAGTTGGGGAAGTTGGATTCGGTGAGGAGAGGAATGTTCAGTTTGGGGCTATCTTCCTGGTCAGTCATGGCTAGGAGCCTTTTCTAGTCGAATTGGAGTTGTGCGACTGGGACTGTAAATCTGTAAGTTTAGGCTGAATAGAAAAAGATTCAGATTTCAGATGAGACAAACAAAAAGCAAAGAAGGCAAGTCACAACTGAATAGAAAAGGCTTGAAGCCACTTGATAGAAGAACAACACCACACCCAGCACAGTAGCCAGCTCAGAACTCAGGAAGTAGATGGTACGGTTGTCAAACCGCACAAGGGGAGAAAATCCTGGTTCTGAGCTGGTGAAGGTACAAAAGGGTCAGCCAGGTGCGCGCCCATTGGCATTGGGACGCGCCCTGGGCTCAAGTGCCTGGGCGTACTGCACAATTCACACGGTCGGAGACAAGAGGTGAAGAAAACATAACATGAGACGGAATGAGGAGATGAGATGAAATGGAAAGAAGGATGAAGGCACATTAGGCATTATGGCCTCTTTCACCATTCAACATTCAACATGGATGTGGAATCTAGATACTCTCAGCCCAAACTGGAACTCTGTGGTGTGGCCAGGATGCTGAAGAAACTCCAAACAGTAGTCTGGGGACAACATTTTTGAATTGCAAGTTGACGCTTGATCAATTGTGGAAATGATCAATGCTCCCAGTCTTCCAAATGCTCCAATGACTTGCTGGGTAGCTTTTATCCAGATTTTCTCTTTTGATATGGTTCATAGGCCTGGGAAATCTTTTACTATTCCTGATGGTTTATCTAGAAGACCTATTGGAGAGGAAAAATTGGATGTTGGAATGGATTTTGATGAGGAAGAACCTTTGGTCCGCCCGGTTTTGCTTTCTCCTCCCAAGATTACTCTGGTTTCCAACAAGGTTTCTGGCTTAAGTTAGAGCAGTACCTTTCAACTCTCCAAAGACCCCATGATCTCTCTGCCAAAGAATTTTGATCCCTTAAAAGAAAGTCCCCTAGTTTCTTTGTTTAAGGTTCTAGGCTTATGAAAAGAGGAACTCCTTGTGCGCTTGTTGTGGTTACTATCCCGGCTAAGCAAGATTCTATCCTTGAAAGTCTCCATGAGGGCCTTGGTTATTGTGGGGAAACCAAAACTTATCAACAATTACACAAACAATGCTGGTGGCCATCTCTGAAGAAATCTGTCTCTCAATGGTGCAAGAGTTGTGAAGTTTGTCAAAAACGTGATCTTAGGCATCCAGCTGAAATTTGCTATCCTACTGGGGAGTCCACTGTCTTTCGAAGGGTTGCTATGGATGTGGTTTATATCAAGGCAGGTGGTGCTAAGTACCTCATTGTGGCTAGATATGATTTTTCTGGATGGGTTGAAGCCAAATTCCTTAAGAACCTTAGTTCTGAATCTGTGGCAGCTTTCCTTCATGAGAATTGGACAATGCGTTTTGAGACTCCAAATGGTTCTAGGCCGTGGCAGTTCTGTGGAGGGGAAAGGTGCTGTTTAGGCTGCCCTCCTGAGTGTTACAAAAATATTTATATGTAACCAAGATCAAGGTCCAGAACCTGGTAAATGAGGAATCAAGGAGTAGAGGATAAAGATGATAATAGTTTGGTAGCAATGGAACAGCACTATCTGAGACAAGATTATGCAGGGAAAAACTTGAACAAAAGAAGTTAAAGTCCTCTTAGAGCTCAAAGAACAAAAGCTGTTGTATGTAAACAATGCCCACAAGCTAATAACTCTGGTTGTCAGCAGAAGATTGGGGATGATCAAATCAAACCCAACCAACCTCCAGGTTCTCAATGAACCTGCCCAACTCTCCGCAATCTACCAAATAACTGAGGGTGGCTGTAAAAGACAAAGCACAATGTTTAAGAAGCTCTAAAGCAAACAGTAACTGATTTGAAGCAAGGATAACCTCAACACTTCTCAAGGGACTCAAGAGTAGGCTGGCAGAATGCAACTCCAAAGGGAATAAAGGGAGGTATAACACTCCAGGTCTTAAGCTTAATAAGACCTCTTCAATCAATTGTGATTGGCTCAAGAAAGATGATCAGGGATCAGGACCAGTATGGTCAGAGAAAGGGATTCAAGGAGTGGTATAACACACTCAAAAATTCCAACAGACAGAATTTTTCTTCAACCAGCAAGGCTATTGGTTAATGATAAGGATCAGGCCACAGAGGGGAAAAGAATCACGGTCATAAATGGATCAGGGGCCAATCAAAGATATACCCAGGATAAGGATCAGGATCAAATTTCACAATGATGGGGAGACACAGGCACACACTCCCATGGATGATTCTATTAACTGATATGATGATATGATATGATATGATATAATCCAGAAAAATCAGGGGAGAGCCCCTCCTTTTATAGACCAGAGGCTTGTAGAATATTTACAAGAGAGATTTACAAATAGAGCGGAAAAAAGTTTTTTTTTTTTTTTTTTTTTTTTTTTTTTTTTTTTTTTTTTTTTTTTTTTTTTTTAAGGATTAGTGTCATGAGAAAAAAAAAAGAAAAAAATGAAACAAACAAGCACTTGGAGAAAAAAAAAAACCAAAGAGGGACGCCCGGAGGCATCCTGATGGGCCCGGGCAACTGCCGAGGCCGCGGATGACTGCCGGCAGGTGTCTAACGGGCATTGGCGACTGCCAAGACCCGCGCGGGCAACGGAAAAGCCGCGCGGGAGACCGGCAAGCTAGGAGGGGAGGAAGAGAGAGGTTGGACAGCTGCTTGAGGCGGCTGGTTGTTGGTTGTTGGTCGCCGTCGCGGGAGGTGATCCGCTAGGGTGGCCGAGGGGAATCAAGGATGATGGTGACAGCCGTCGTAAGGTCGGCGTTGACCTCGCTGTTAGGTTGGTGCACGGTTGGTCATGGGAAAGCTGGCCGGGTGAATTGGAGATGGAAGAGATCACCAACCAGTTTGGGATTGAGCGCTATGGAGGGCGAGTTTGATCTCGTAGGCCTTGGAGGCAATCCAGAGTTTGTCATCTCGCCTGGATTTGGCAAGGGTGAGGATGGCGCGGAGGGCGGCAAGTGCAGTAGGATGATTGTGGGGATGAGTGATTGAATTGTAGGCCTTGTTCAAGTAATAACCCATGCCAGTTGATGTTTGGGTAGGAGGAAAAACAACTGTGGCGGCGCATGATGACAGAGGCCTGATTGGTGTAGAGGGTTTCAAGATCCCTTTCAGAGGCGAATGATTGTGGGCATTCCCACTTGAGACCAAGTTCCGGCGACTGACCCCTCTTGATGCTGGATTAGAGCAAGGTGAAAGGGGACGGGGTGTATTGTCACATGCATGGGAAGCCACTGTGAGGGGTCGGAGTGGATTGAGGTGGTTGTTTTGAGAGGAGTGAATGAGAGGGAGATTGAGTGGATGGATGAACAATGATGGATGGTTTTTTTTTTTTTTTTTTTTTTTTTTTTTTTTTTTTTTTTTTTTTTTTTTTTTTTTTTTTTTTTTTTTTGATAATGGTACCTATGAAAGATGATAAGGAAAAATCATAAAAAAAATTAAAATCTCCATACTGGCCAGGGTGTCCAATATGGGGCACCACAGCGTTACGGTTTGGCTTGATCTTATTCTACTGATGGTGGCTCAGAATTTGGTGGAAAACTGGCTGAAATGATCCAATTGCTCCCTGGGCAATATAGAGTTACTAATCCCTATTATCCTGAAGGACAAGGCATGGTGGAAAGAGGCCATGCTCACTTGAAGGCTTCTCTGGTTAAACTGGCTGGTGAAAGTGGCAAGAATTGTCAAAGGTTTCTCCCCTTGGTCCTCTTCTCTGATCAAATTTCCACCAAGCAAACCACTGGCTACTCTCCTTATGAAATCATCCTTGGTCAAAGGGCTGTTCTTCCTCTTGATCTTGAAATGGAGTCTTTCTTGGGCATCTCTTGGGAACAAGTTTCTTCAACTACTGACCTATTAGTTGCCAGATCAAAGCAACTGGAGCGGAGTGAAGATATTTGTAACAAGGCTTATCAGAAGATGATGGAATCAAGAGCAAAATCAGTTCAGTATTGGGAAGATAAGCATCTAAATTGAATCAGGGATCCTTTAAACCCCGGTGATCTAGTATTGGCTTATAATTGATCTTTAGAGACTCAGTGGGGAAAACTTTTTTTCAATCGTTGGAATGGTCCTTATAGAGTGGTTTGTCAAGTTTGAGGTGGATCTTATGTTTTGGAAGAACTGGATGGTACTCAGTTGGTTAGAAGGTTCTCTGCTGATCAAGTTAAGATATTTTATTGTTGTGGGGGAAATTTGGGTTCAAAGTAATTCCTCCCAATTGTGCACCACCAGGGACTTCTGCTGCGTTTTGTTGTAAAAACTCTACTTTATGCCACATACGTGAGCACCTGGGACACCTTTTTTTTATCTTCTCCACATTTAGGCTCTTTTGGATGGATCAAGATGGGTTTCAACATTTTTTTTACTTAGAGGCTCAAGAAATGGCCAATTATTATCTTTTTTTTCTTTTTAATGTTTTCAAAATTATGATGCAGACTAGGGACAGTCTGTAAGTTGGGGAGAGATGTGGTGAACAATTTGGGACACCTTGGGAAAAGAATTCAAAAATTGTAAAAAAAAAAAAAAAACTGTCCTAGTTGCGTTGCCTGCGCGTTGCTTGCATCCTTCTCATCCCCGCACATTGCTCATCCTCATCCTCATTGCTGCACGTTTCTTGCATCCTTCTCATTGTTGCGCTTTGCTCATCCTCATCCTCATCACCGCGTGTTGCTTGCATCCTTCTTGTTGTTGCGTGTTGCTCATCCTCATCCTCATCGTCGCGCGTTGCTTCTCCTCATCCTCATCCCTGCGCATTGCTCCTCATCCTCATTGTCGCGCGTCGCTCATCCTCATTGTGGCGCGTTTCTCATCCTCATCCCCACGCATAGCTCATCTTCAACCTCATCATCTCCATCATCATCACATCCCTTCATTCACCATCATCCACCCGGTCTCTGCCTTGGCTCCTCTCTCCCCTTCTCCATCAGCGCCCCTCCCCTCCCAATCCAATCAATCATCCCAACCATCCTCTCCAGCAAGCCCATGAACTCACCTATGAGTATCTATCAGAGCCCAATGAGAACTTGGTCTGCCCCACCTGGAGGAATCCATTCATCAACCCCGTCATGTCTTTCCAATCCATCAACAACCCCTATCACTCTCCATTGTCGGTCCCGCCCCCAAGATCATCTGAAAACTAGTCAACAAACTACTGGTCTCCTGTGCTCTCAAATCCTCCTTCAACTGCCAGTTTGTCTGCCAACATGATCTCCTACCCGCCCATCTTCGCTCCCACAACTCTCCCCTGCTCTCCCATCCTCCACTGAGCTCTCAACCCTCCTCGGGTCAAGCCAATCCCATCATCCATCCACTTCCAACGACTCATCCGTCACCCTTCCTGGGACTCTCCCACCCCCCCCTTCCATCTTTGGGTGGGGGTGGAAAGGCATTGTCTACTGCCCCCGGACATCTGCGGGCGGTCTGAATCATTTTCCTTTCCCACCCCTTTGGCCTTTGGCCAAGGGGTGGGTGATTCCGGTATTGTTGCGCGCGCCCCTCCACAGATGGAAACAAAATATGGTGAAGGAATGGGAAGGATCCCACCCCGGTCAGGCAGGCTGGATTTCCACCGGCCTGCATGATCAAATTTTTCTGATCACCTAAAAATCAAAAAAAAAACATTTCTTTCTTTTTCCACTCTATATTTAGTATCCCTTGTACATAGGCTAACAGGGCCCCCTGCCCATATAAGGAGGGGCTCTCCCCTGCCTTTTTGGGGGGGGGGGAAGCAGCAAATTGGATTATCACATCAGATCAGCACATGGTATCCTAACACACACCACATCCTAAGATCATCAGTATCCTCTTGAAATACATCATCTGTGGGGTCTTCATTCCCCTTTATCTGAGAAAAGAAATTTTGGGTATATCTATGATTGCCCCTTAATCTTTGAGCCTCCATAATCAAACCCCTTGATCCCTGATCCTTATCACCAACCAATAGCTTTGCTGGTTGGAGAAGAATTTGAATAATTGAATTCTTGAGTGTGTTACACCACTCCTGATCCTTTTATCCAACCATACTGGTCCTGATCATCCTTTGATTATCTTTCTGGACCCAGTCATGTTTGACTGAAGAGGTTTTATTAAGCTCAAAACCTGGAGTGTTAAAACTCTATTCACTTCTTTTGAAGTTGAATTCCGCCACGCCACTCTTGAGTCCCTTGAGAAGTGTTGGGTTATTCTTGTTTGAATCAGTTATTGTTTTTGCTTCTAGAGCTTCTTCAAACAATTAGCTTTGTCTTGTGCAGCCACCCACAGTTATCTGGTACCCTTCAAGCGCTTGATTGCGGAGAGTTGGGCATGTTCATTGAGAACCTGGAGGTTGTTTTGGATTGAGTTGATCTTTCCTAAGCTCCTGCTGACGACCAGAGCTATTAGCCTGTGGGCGTTGTCACTCACAATTGCCTTGTCTTGTTGAACTCTGAACAATTCTTGACTCCTTCTATTCAAGTTTTACCTGACATCATCTTGCCTCAGATAGTGTTGTCTCCCAGCTACCAACTACTATAACCTTTATCCTCTTACATTTTGGTCCCCCGTTTACCAGGTTCTGCACTCTGATCTTGGTTACATTAAAATATTCTTGTAAAACTCAGGAGGGAAGCCTAAAAAAGCACCTATCCCCTCCACAGAAATTCCAAAGCCCTGCGCCTTTTGGAGTCTTACAAAGTCCCGGATGAAGTAATCAAATTCATCAAACTTCACACAAACCAACTCAGACATTTGCTTAAGAACTTCCATTTGGACAATGGGGGAAAATTTTTGAATAACCGTCTCTACCTGTTCTTCTTGGAAAATGGCATCAAACACACCACCTCCAAACCCTACACTCCTCAACATAATCCCATTGTCAAACGAGGAAACCGCACTGTTCTTGAAGCTACTAGGACTGCCATGATTGACATGAATATTACTTCCCTCTCTGGGACAAAATACTGGTTAGCGCCTGCCAAATTCTCAACCTCATACCTTTTTCCTCTGCCAAAACCTCCGCTCATGAACTGTGGACACATAAGCCGCCAAAGCTTCATCTAATTCAAACTCTGGGCTCAAAAGCTGTTGCTTTAAACCAAGCATCCAGTCCCAAAAAATTTGAAGAAAAAGGCAAGGAGGGAATTGAAAGGTTGAAAGTTTTGAATTACCTGAACCAAAAGATTATGAGGAGAGAAGAATTCAACAAGGTTGTAAAAGCAGCATGATCAAGGAAAGAAAGAAAAGGGAATGGGTTTCTCACTCTGAGGGACAAAGGATGAGAAGAGTTTAGATGACAAGGGACAAAAGATGACAATGAACAAAGACAGTCTAAGAGCGCATAGACACATGAGCAATTGGTTTTGAATGGTTAGAGGTGGAGACAATCTCACAGATGAACAAGTATACAAGGGAATCACGAGTTGATTGTTGGTTGATTCAGTAGAGTGATGTCGACAAGGTGATGATGAAGTTGGAAAACAAAGTTGAGAGGATCGGAGCAAGAGTTGAGTTAATTGGTGGGTGAAGTAAGGCGGAGTTGGTGATGAAGTGTTGAGAGGAGCGGAGATGAGAGGAGGGAAGCGAGCCTAATAATAGGGCGGATGGAAGCAGATGATGGAACGGAGGAGATGGAGCCAAGAGATCATGGAGTGAAGTATCAAACCAAGGGAGCAGAATGATTCAGAGAGCGAGTACGTGGAGATGGAGGAATTGTGATAGGATCTGTGACAGTTGTGTGATACTGGGAAGACGCGCGGATGACAAAGTAATTGAGGGATTTCCTTCCAACAGAAATCCTGGTTGGGTTTGACTTTGATCTTAACTCCTAGAAAATTTACCTTCCCAACTCCAAGAACATTGTTTGTTCCAAACATGTCAAGATATTTGAAAACATTTCTCACTCACACATCTCCAATTCTTCTTCCGCCTTTGAATCTCCTTTTGACTCTATCCTTGCTGACAATACCTCTCTCAATGATTTTCTGAACTCCACACCTCCTCCACCGGTCCCAATCAATTCCTTACTGAACTCCTCTTCTGCCCCCAATCTCTGATCCTCTGATAACTCCTCCAATCACTCTCCAATCCTAAACTCCTCCTTACCTTCCCAAAAGACCAATTACTCCAATTCTGAGTCCTCCTCAACTGATGAATTAGAAATCTCAAATCAAATTGTCTCAAACGCATCACAAGCTCTTTGCGATTGGTCCTCCCTTCAAAAACCTCAGAGATACAGATTTGTAGCTCAATTGGTACCAAAAAGCTACTTTGAAGCCACCCACTGTGACCACAAGGAGTTTGGGATTGAATCCATGAAATCCAAACTTCAAGGAATTGAACTGATGAAGGTGTGGGAGGGCTGTCACAAATTGCCTAATGGCAATAATGCTCTCACAACTGTCTGGGTTTATCGTATCAAGGATGAACCAAATAACAGCAATGTCAAATTCAAGTCCCAATTGTGTGTCCAGTGATTAAAACAAATCCAATTCTTTGATTATGGTGAAACCTACACCCCCACCAGTTCTATCACCACTCTTTGTGTTCTTCTGGTCTATGCTCTACACCACAGCTCTACACCACAAGCTTGGCTTGTGGCAAATGGACATTAATTCTGCCTTCCTTCACACGCCTCTCAACAAAGATATCTTCATCAAAGCTCCCTCCAGCTACAACTCCAAATTTCTGTACTTTAAACTAAACAAGGCTCTTTATGGACTTAAGCAGGCCCCAAAGAGATGGTATGAAAACCTCAAGACATGGCTGGTCAAAGAAAATTTTGCAGTCTCAAGTGCCAACCCTTGCCTGTACATCAATCACAAGAAATGCCTCTGCGTTTTTGTATATGTCAACAACCTTCTCATTGTTGGCAACTTGGTTAAGTTCAGGGAGAGGCTGAAAGCAAGATTTAGTATCTCCGCCAACAGACCACTCTGTAAGATACTGGGAAATCTCATTGTGGAAACTAAAAACAGACCTGCTATGCAAAAACCTAATCACATTGAGACTGCTCTTCTGGAACTTGGACTTGCCGGCTGCAGACACATCTCCAATCCCATCAAACCAAACATTAAACTCAACCCTGCTACCAATGAAGACCACAGCTCCTTCATCAATCTCAACATCAACTTTTGTTCCTCCACCGGCTTCCTGAACTTCATTGCAAGTTGAACCAGACCAGAAATTTAGTACACCGTCTCCTGCCTCTTGCGCTTCAACAACAAACCTGGAATGACTCACTGGATTGAGTCAAAACATGTCTGGCAATACCTAAACCAATCAAAAGACCTTGCCCTCCGACTTTGCAATGAATTCTTTGAGTACAACATTGAATATTATAGTGATTCTGACGGAGGAAACAACCCTGACTCTTGAAGAAGACATACTGGGTATGTAATATTGTTGTATGGTTGCGCTGTCTCCTGGCACAGAAAGCTGCAATCAACCATGTCTCTATCATCCACCAAAGGTGAATTGAAGGCTCTCTTCCTGGCCACCCAAGAGAAGATCTGGTTGCCAAACCTAATTCAGGAAATAAATCCCTCACTCAAACTTACCCACTGCGCTATGATTGACAACAAGGCCCTCAACAACCTTGTGAACCAAGAGTCACATCATGGAGCTCTCAAACATGTCAATACTAAAATCAAATGGCTTCGCGATCAACAGGAAAATCATTCCCTAATCACCTGCCTGGTTCCCTGAAATAAAATGCTAGCCAACTCTCTGACAAAGCCTGCACTCCACTCTTCCACGGCCCACCTCGTCTCCTCTATCCTAACACCTCTCATTTGAACATGGGGGTGTGTTATTGTTATCCAGCTTCTCAGACCGCCCTATCCTCCTCCGCCGGCTCAATCCAAATTAACCCCGGTGTGGCCACTCCAATTTCAAACTCTCTCTTCTCCCTTCTTGACTAAGACCTTCTTCCTTCCTTCTCTCCTGCTCCTCTGATCTTCATTCCTCATCCTGTTCCTTTATCCTCATCCTTCATCCTCCTTCTTCATTCCCCTCTCACTCTCTCGCCCTCTCACCCTAACCAACATCACCCATAATTCCTCATCTCATCCTCCTTTGACTCCATAACCAACACATTCCCCGCTAGCAATCAATAAAATCAACTCCATCATTAATTGTCTCCGCTGCCCCACTCAATCACCCTTCCTCAAACCAAATCTTCCTTCATCACATTAACCCTTCTGTCACGCTTGATTAATCTTCCTCCAGCTCAATCCTCAACTAATAGAAGCTCTCAAGACTTCTGATCAAATGTGGGGTGTTAAGATCAACTCCTCAGCTCCACTCATCCAAAACTCTTGCGCTCATGCTTGTTCTCTTCAGATTCCTCCTTCCTCCCGCTTCCTTTACATTATCCTTGTCATATCAATATCCTCACTGTGTCCGCCCGCATTTAAAGTAGTCAAAGCTGTCGTGGATCCATTGGTTCTATTTTGCAATACACTCAAGTTTTTTGTTTAAAACTTATCAACTTTCTGATTTGGAAATGAGACTTCTGAATCCCAAGCCACAAATAGATGGTGAAAGGTTGTACATTATGACTGATTACATCACTCCAATGAACTGATAAATTATTTTGGTAGATAAAAATTGCTCATCAATAACCTTGAGCACCCATACTCTTCATTCCTACAGGCTGGAAGACTTAGCCTGTGTTTCAGCAAAAATAAAACCATAAGCCCCTTGTAGCATCAGCTTCACTTTGAAGTAAATTTTTGGTGCACATTTTCAATCCAGCTTTCCTCTTCTGAACCTGGCAAATATTAAACTTGAGGCTACCTTCAATATAATGTATGTATACATCAAAAGTATTTTTTTGACCCATACAGTAAAGAAAATCCACAGCCTGTTGTTCAATTGCAGGCTTCCCTCCAGGCTCCTAAATCAAAGAAAAATCATCAATTTCTTTCAAATAAAATATCTGACAGTTTCATCACCATGATATACACAACTTGAGAACATATTAAGTCAATTTCAACTCCTGCAGCTTGAATTTTTGCAAGTAAAACTTCAAATTTGTGATTATTTTTGAATCTTTCAGGGTTCTCATCCCAACTTCTTAAAGTCAAATTATCATTTAAGAATTTTAAGCCAAATTTTTTTATTGAGAGCCCATGAAATCCTGAAATTAGTTTCCCAGTCAATAATTCAGCAATTAGGTCCTGAAATTGGAAGAAATGAAACATAAAATTCTAAAAATTGTAGATAATTTTAAAAGACCAATGCTTTCAGGGGAAATTTTGGAGAACTACTTTGGAGGGATTGCTTTGAGTAAGGAATCAATTGATGAAGTTTTGATTAATCCTTCCAAGACCAGGTTCCGTTGTGAGAGATTTTGTACAGGGGGGGGGAAGTAAGTCTTCACACTGATTTGTGAAATGAAAAAACCAGGAAATTTCATGGTTCTTGAGAAATAATTGAAAATTGAATGAATTAAATTCAACTAAAAACATTTGAATCAACATAAATATGATAAAGATTAACAATTTCTTACAATTTATTTCTCAATATAGATGAATCTCTGCCATAAAACTCAAAACAATAGTATTCTCAGAAACTTTTCAGATTCTTTCCTCAGCCATTTTCAACATTGATACTTCCTTTTATTTGGATTTTTCTTTCAATTTTAAGGTTTAAAATCATTAATGAGATCAAGATGATTTATTCACTAATTGTTTTTTTCATTAGAAAGTTTTAATTAGTTTTCAAGCAAAAGGTTGAGCCCCTCCTCAAAACCAAAAAAACCAAAAATTTTCAAAAGATTCTAGAAGCTCTAAAAAATAAAAAAATCAAATTAAATGATAATTCAGAGCTCAAATAGCATTGGAATTATTTTCTGCTTTACCATTATGAGTTCTTGGTTACCCATATTGATTATTCAATGAAAAGATCATCAAACCCACAAACAAATCACATTAATCTAATTTTCTTTTCCAATGAATTTAACAATTAAATTTGAATACTTGTGGTTTTTATAGTGCTTTTCTGATTACTCCCTGAAATTAAATATATTAGAAACAACACTAACTGTAATAGAGCGGCTTCATTTTTTATCTTTCCAAAACATCTATTTTGGGGTATTTTCCACCTTTTTGTATTATTTTTCAAAAAATGATAGTTGGATTATTTTACTAATAAATCAATTTCCATCTTGAAGAACAGATGCTAAAATGAATAATCATAAAATTTAACATTAATATATAAATTTTTGGACTCAAAAATTTGGCATTGAAAATTTGTCTAAAAATAAAACTACTGATTTTGACCAATCAGTTGGAAGACTTAATTCCCCCCCTGGACTTGACACATAAAGGATGGTTGCAGAATTTTTGCAGAATTGATAACTTTTTTAAAAATTCTGCTGAGTTAAATGCTTTTCCTGAATTACAAAGCCTTCCAAAGGATTCCAAAAACAATTCTTGAAGGGTGACCAAAACTCCATGCCATTTCAAATCAAGCTTCACAATAACAAATTTTTTGATCTTTGTAGGTAGATCCAATGCAGCAATTTTTATCCAGCGCAAGCAGACATATTCCATTAAAAGGTTTATTGAAGTAACAGTCAAACTAAGTCCCACATGAATTTTAGGAATTATGAAAAATTTCCAAAGCTATTCTTGATCCCATGGTTCAACCTTTAATAATTTTATCAAAATTTGAAGGTCACACAGTCAATTTTCAACAGGGGTTCCAGTGAGACAGAGGGAAAATTTTCTAACAACTTGAAGTATTTCTTGGGTTCTGTTCGCAATTTGGTTCTGTATAATACTGCATGGGAAAATACCATTGTTTTAAGCTCCCATAATGCATTTTATAAAAAAAATATAATTCAAAAAAAAAAGGCTTAATGTGCTTCATCCAATACAACCCTATACCAAGAAATTTCATGCAGATAACAGATGGTGTGCTTGCAATTTTAATGAACAGTATTATTTGATGCACTGATGGTTTCATGAGTTTTAAAAACTATTTTTTATGAAATTATCATATTAAGTGAGAGTTGCCTCCTCTGGGAACTGAAAAATATTATGTAGGGAAGAAGAAAAGGCTGAAAATGCATCTTTCTTCATTTTTCCAATTTGGAAGATTTGAAAAGGAGAAGATCACAAGGGTGGCACAAGATATGGGTTGAAAATTAGAAACTGTTGTCTTTTGAAAGAAAGATTCCAGGTGTGCTGTGGATTGAATATGTGCAAGGGCTGTTAATGTTTTTTCTAGTCCCATATTTTCCGCCAAGATTGCTTCTTGAGGATTGAATTGGGGGCAAATGTGTTTTGAATAAAATTCTGGGTGTAATTCATTGAAGCAATGGCAAATCCATTTATTATATTTGTGATACCAGATTTTTTGAAGTTTGGAATTTTTAGTCTAATTTTATTTGAGGAATGATAATACAGAGATCTGATGCGCCTGAAGCTTTGAAAAAAATCCAACTAATATGTGATTATGGCCAATGTTATATTTGCAAACCTAAGGTTGCAAATGGACCTGAATGGCCTTTCATGGCCCATACAGGTTGCAAACAACCAAAAAAAGTAGAAAGCCAGGGTTCCAGCAACTTGCACACCCCCATTCATGACCCACTTTGCATTGCAATTGGGGAGTTGTGACCCTATTAAGGCTTGCAATTGGGGATTTGAAACCCCCAGGGAATGGAAAAGTTTCAAGCAGGGGTTGTGCATGTTTTCATGGCCCATTTGGGCCACCACCCCCCAAATGGGCCATTTGAGGGGAGATTTGGGGTACCTAGGCACCCCTGGACCGCATTTGAGTGCTTTCTGTTGACTCTCTGCTATGTTCTCTATGCCAAGTTCACTGAAGAGCGCGCACAAGACTCTCCCTGTTACCCGCCTGTCACAACTCTCCACTGTCTTCATCCTTTGCCTGGTCTTTGACCTCTTCCGACCTCTTCCTCAATTCCCCAACACCAGACTTTGCTTCTTCTTTCTCCTTCACTATTCTCTTTTGTTCTCTCACTATTTCTTTCCTTCATCTCTACTTTTTCCTTCCCTCATCTCTACTTCACACTACTTCCTACTGAGCCTAACACCAACATTGACGCCTAACACCAACATCGACGCAATCAAACCAGATCAAGCTACAAATTCAAGACCACTCCTACCGCCCATCAATGTTGTGGACGTCTTCTGGTCCTTGCTCTATTAGGTGAGAAAGAGTCACTCACAACTCCTACATCAAGAACTTCATCTGCTTCTCTCATTCATCAACCGTGGCTCAATAACACCATGCTACCTTTTCTATGCGTCATTGTACCACCTCAGAGCCTCCTCTAGCAAGTCTCTCAGTTGTCCTCACTCCGTCCATCTACATTGTCTTTCAATCAAGATTCTGGCCTGGTTTTTCTTTATACATTCTCTCAAAGAAATTTCTATCAGTTTTATCACTTTCAACCCAAATTTTGGGATCTGGAATAATATGTGGAACTATTGGACCACAAAGAAACTTTGAAATAAATAATTCTTCCTTTTGGAAAAAAATCTTGACACACACCACAAAAACACACAACACACGCCATTTGCATAAAATAATTTTTCTCAACCAAAAATTAAGCAAAATTTTGGACTTTTTGGACTGAAAATTGCATGGAATACTAAATATCTGTTGAATTGTTTTGGTTAATAGAAAAAGTGGAAAGCCCAAGCCCTTGCGGATTAAACAAGTCTATGTTAAAGGAATTAATTGAAAGTGTAATCAACAAAGTTTTCGCAGAATCTAGGGATTTAGGTAGGGAGTTGGAAAAGAAAAAATTGGGAGCCCCAATTGAATCCTCATAAAGAGTTAAAATTGAGGAACAAGATGCTTCTTCACAGCTGGAAAAAGATTTTCCTTCAAAACTTGAATTGACTCAAGGTGGTGGCACACATTTCATATGTCATGGAACTGAGAACAATTTGGCTTGAAAGATACTATTTTAAATAAGGGGTGCCAGAACCGCTTGACCCTCCTCCAGTGAGAGACTTTGATACTAGTAAAGAAGCAGAGATTTATTTTCAGAAATGGGAAGCCATGCATGGCTTTGCATTGAAAACTTTCAAGTCGAGGAGAGAAAAATAAGTTGATCTAGCTTGTGACAGATTGCAGGTTTATGAAGGGCCATGTCTCACCAAACCTCAAAGGCAAACTCACACTAGGAAGTTTTTGGGTTAATTCATGATACATGAAAGTAGGAAATTAGAAGATCCCACGTGGCATCTCTCCATTAGAAATTGCCCACACAATCATAAACCATCAGAAAGTCCTTCAGTGCATCCCCACCTGAGGAGAATATCAGGTAAAGCATTAGGTTAACTTAGGGAAGGAATGAAAGATGTGTTGAATTGTTAAAGAAGATTTGAGAATTCAAGAAAAAGCAGGGCTAAAAACAGCAAGAAATTAGTTAAGAGAAATGAGATAAATAAAATAAAAGAGATTTAAGCGGAAAGAAAAAGAGAATTCAGTGAAAAGAAGAAACCAACATCCGGATATAGAATGACTTGAGACATTCAACAAGATTGAGTGATTTTGGTTTTTTGGAATTGGAAGAGTCACAGGAAGACGGCAATGATGAACTTTAGGAAGAAGTTTTAAATAGAAAGTCAGACTTCTAAGAAAAAGAAAGAGATTGTGACGAGTTCAGATCTTACTAGTCAGGTCTTATTGAAGGATAAACTTGAGAAGTGATTTTCAAGTTGATTTGAGTTGAGCGTTAGAAGGTATTGAGAAAAAGAAACAAAGAAACAAAGAATCATGAAAGAAGAAAATATAAAAGAAGAAAGATAGTGATTTTGTCAAGTGAGATTGAGTTTTTGGTATTGAGGTTTGTGTACGTGGAAGGTCCTTCCAAGTTGTCTGACGTGGAACTTCTGAGTAGAGAAGTAGAACGAAAGGGGTGAACATTGGCGTGAAAGAGGATAAGATTTGTGACATTGATTGAGGTTGCCCGGATTTTTTTGATGTAGCTTGAGAAGCGTGGATGTGACATTGAAGAGAACAAGAAGGATAGCAGGGAACAGGGAAAAGAACAAGAAGAAAGAGAAAAGGAGAAAAGAAGAGACGGGAGACAGTAGTTTATTCAACCAGATGGGCTCAATACGCTTCTACTTAAAAGGAAATTGAGAAAGATTGATGGTGAATAATACATTTAAAATATAAAAATCTATAACACTAAGCAAAAGGTAAAGCTTTCTGTACTGGATGGGAAAAGTGTTATGGAAACTCTATTGGAAATTCTCCTGGAAACCCAGTGGTTTTCAAGGTCCAAGTTTGGTGGAGAGGGTCACTAAGAGGCCCTTTTCTTGGCTCATCCTGAGTCTATAAAAATTTGAAAAAAATACCATCATATTGCATTGTTGGATTGTACCTATAAAACCAATAGTTACAAAATCCCTCTATCGCATATTGTAGGAATGACTGCCAACAAAAATAATTTTACAAAGGATTTTGTTTTTATAAAAAGAGAAACATATGAGTTTGACATTTGGGCGTTGAATGCATAAAATGAGTTGTCTTATGATCCCAAGAGGCCTCCAAAAGCCTTTGTAAAGGACCGTGAAAAAGATATTTTTTGTGCTATTAAACACAGTTTTCCTGAGTCATCCAGACAGTTGTGATCCTGGAAATTGTCTAAACAAATCCAAGAAAACTGTAAAGTGCACTTCAGTAATGAAAATGAAGGATGGCAAAGTTTCATAACTCTTTGGGCCAAGTATGGGGCCTCTGAAACCAAGGGGGAGGCAGAAGTAAATGATGCAGAACTCAGAGTATGCCAATTTATTTCTTCTTTTATTGATCTCTGCTAGGAGTGCTTACTTTGAAGCTTGTATAAAGTTTTTCTTGAAAGAACGCAATGATGTGCTTGAGTATATGGAAAAGAATATTTTCCCTGTCAAAGAGACATTTGTAATGGGTTAGACTTGTGTCTAACCAGACTTTGGAAACAAAACAATGTCTTGGGTAGAAGGGGCCCATTCTACTTTGAAAAAATTACTTGTGGGATATTTGGGGAAACTTTGGATGTGGGGAAACACCTTGAAGGAAATATTGAAATTCAAATTAAATCAGTCCATGTAGCACTTAAAAACTCTTGAATGAATTTGGGAACAGGTCTTCAAGCAAAACTGTTGACTTTGGGTTACAAATTTTCAATTTAGGAAATTAAACTCATTGGGGAGCAATTCAAGAAGTTAAAGCTTAATCATGATGGCAAGGTGTTCTTCAAGTCATATTAAAACAATGGTCTTTCCTTGTTCCCACATTTTGGGTGAAATAATAGAATCAAGAGGATCCATTGTGCCTGAGGATGTTCATCCTCAGTGGCAGTTAGACTATGAGCCTTCCAATGAAGTAAGTAGGGTTTTTTGAATGTTACCAATTATTGGATTGGAAGATTAATTATTGGATTGACAGGTTAATTATTAATTATTGGATTGAAAAATTGAGAATTATTTTGGTTTTGACAGTTTGAAAACAATTCAGGGCTTGATGGAGAATCTAAAATATTAACCAAGTGGAATTCCTTGTATAGGGAAAAACCTAAATAAGTAAGGTTGGAGATTCTAAGGTCAACACTTGAGAATACTGCCGCTTTGATTCCCAAGGCAAGGCTTGAGCCAAAGGTGTTAAGGCCAAGCAGTGGTCAACCAAAGTTGGAATAAACCTTTCTTGAGATTTCAAAATTTGAGCATGTAAAAACAGCAATTAAGAATCAAAAAAGGGTGAGAAGGGGAACCAAAACACCAAAGACATTAAGTCTTTTGTTTTGAGTGAAAAATTTTCATTTTTATGGTTTAATGATCTAAATGCGAAAATGATTTCTGATGTGCAAGGATGGCTACTCATCTGAATCTCATAGTTCAGAGGAAAAGATGGAAGAAACACTTAAAAGAGGACCAGAAAGACCAAAGATAGGAAGTCTTTGATTTTGAGAAATGTTCAATTTTATGTTTTAATTAACTAATGGGGTAATTATTTCTTTAGTGCAAGGAGGGATCTTCATCAGAGTTTAATATTTCAGTGGAATAGACTGAAAGTTAATTGGTTTTGGTGCTGTTGGAATCAAATTGCTTTTTGAAGTATGAATCAGAAGCAATGGAGCAGTCAAACAGAAGCTCATCTTTGGTGAGTGGTGATTCATTGAATGAGATTAGAATTGTGGATAAATAATTTTTGATTTTAGGAAGTAAATTACCTCAATAAAATAGCTGAGAACTTACATAAGTTCTTGGGTGGTGTTTGGGATCCGGTTGGAGATTGGAATTGTGGTTTTAGAGTCATTTCTAAATCACTTGGTTATGATGAGCATGGATGGTTTCAAGTAAGAAAAAAAATGCTTGAAAAATTGAGGAAAAATAAGAAGTGCTATGCTAAGATCCTTGGTGGCATTGAATAAATTGAAAAGACAGAAAAAAGACTTGATTTTAATGAAATCAATGAAAAGATTCCCTCTTCAAAATGGCTTTCAAAACATGACATGGGTCAAATAATAGTAGATACTTATGGAAGACCAATGTGCTTCATTTCATTGGAATCATGTTGTACTTTTAAACCTATGAAAATGGGTGTAAGAGAACAATCAGATGCTATTTTCATTTTATTTGTTAACAATAACCATTGGGTCCAGCTTGTTCTTAAGGGAGATGTGATTCCAATCCCTTCCATAGTTTCCAAACCACGTTCCATGATTAGCAAAAAAGGCTCTGGTTGGGTTGATCACCTCAAAGATAAACTTGAGTTATATTATAATTTATAGATTAATTTCATCATTTGGGTTTGGGTTCTTATGCTTATCTTCTGATTCTATTAATATAAAGGATTATTAAATTTTGAAATCATGATGTTGAGTATTTTGAGTTAAAATTATTAGGATGAGTGTTTTGAATGAGATTTTATTGGTAATTCAGTTCAAATTTTGTTGGGCTGATCACATCATAAGGAGTATTTTTACTCCTTGTGATGAGATCAGCTTAACACAAGTTGAAATTTTTTTTTGGTGTTTTTACTTGAGAGCTTGTAAAGTTACTTGTCTTTTTTTTGGTTTTTTTACTTTAGGGCTTTTCAAGTGAATTGTTTTTCTTTGTGTTTTTACTATAGGGATTCTCAATTTACTTGTCTTTTTTGTTGGTGTTTTTACTTTAGGGTGTGTCAAGTTGAACTTGTATTTTTCGGCACTTTTACTTTAGAGAGGCTCCATAGATTCTTTATTTTTATTTATTTATTTTTATCTATTTTTATGTATTTCTATCTATTCTTATCTATTCTTATCTATTCTTATCTATTCTTATCTATTCTTATCTATTTTTATCTATTCTTATCTATTTTCTTATCTATTTTTATCTATTTTTATCTATTTTTATCTATTTTTATCTATTTTTATCTATTTTTATCTATTTTTATCTATTTTTATCTATTTTTATCTATTTTTATCTATTTTTATCTATTTTTATCTATTTTTATCTATTTTTATCTATTTTTATCTATTTTTATCTATTTTTATCTATTTTTATCTATTTTTATCTATTTTTATCTATTTTTATCTATTTTTATCTATTTTATCTATTTTTATCTATTTTTATCCATTTTATCTATTTGTATCTATTTTTATCTATTTTTATCTATTTTTATCTATTTTTATCTATTTTTATCTATTTTTATCTATTTTTATCTATTTTTATCTATTTTTATCTATTTTTATCTATTTTTATCTATTTTTATCTATTTTTATCTATTTTTATCTATTTTTATCTATTTTTATCTATTTTTATCTATTTTTATCTATTTTTATCTATTTTTATCTATTTTTATCTATTTTTATCTATTTTTATCTATTTTTATCTATTCTTATCTATTTTTATCTATTCTTATCTATTCTTATCTATTCTTATCTATTTTTATCTATTTTTATCTATTGTTATCTATTTTTATCCATTTTATCTATTTTTATCTATTTTTATCTATTTTTATCTATTTTTATCTACTTTTATCTACTTTTATCTATTTTTATCTATTTTTATCTATTTTTATCTATTTATATCTATTTTTATCTATTTTTATCTATTTTTATCTATTTTTATCTATTCTTATCTATTCTTATCTATTCTTATCTATTTTTTATCTATTTTTATCTATTTTTTTCTATTTTTATCTATTTTTATCTATTTTTATCTATTTTTATCTATTCTTATCTATTTTTATCCATTTTATCTATTTTTATCTATTTTTATCTGCTGGCAGGCGCAGAGGGGGGGGAGTGCCACAATTGACTGATTTTTGGCGGCAACCTCCTCCTCCTCCTCCTCTGCTCTCACCCCCAATTGATCAATTGCTTGCCTCTGGTGGCAGAGGAGGAGGAGGAGGGGGCCACTGGCAATCAATCAATCAATTGCCGGCGGCGGCAGAGGGGGGGAGGGCTGCAATCAATGAATTGTTGGCGGCAGCCTCCTACTCTGCCCCCGCCCGCAATTGATTGATTGCTTGCCGGCGGAGGAAGAGGAGGAGGAGGAGGGGGCCTCCGGCAATCAATCAATTGATTTCTGGCGGCCACAGAGGAAGACAAGGAGGGGGCTGCAATCAGCTGCAGAGGAGGAGGACAAGGGGGCTTCTGGCAATCAATTAATCAATTGATGGCGGTGGCAGAGGAGGACAAGGAGGCCTCCAGCAATCAACCAATCAATTGCAGGCAGCAGCAGAGGGGGAGGAGGAGGAGGAGGCCAACGGCAATCAATTTATTGATTGCTGGTGGGGGCAGAATAAGCTTGAGCATTAGTTCTCACGGGTATTTTTGCAAGAGCCGCACCAGCGTGGAGTTGCACTCAGGAAAGGTTTCCTGTTGGTAGTGTGAGGGTTCAGTTTTGGTTCTTTGACCGGTTGCTGGAAAAGGGGATGAAGAGTAGGATACAAGGAGAGAGTGAGTTGGTTCTTAAAGGTAACCAGGGCAGTGCAAAGTAAAATGGTTAAATCTTGGGTGCTTGCAACCCCTGGCTGAATGCAAGATGGTCAGGGTGATAAGGGCAGCGTGATGAATGGATTTCTGACAGAGGCTGCTTCCATCAATTGATCAATCAACTGCGCGCGGCGGAAGAGTAGGAGGCGGCCAGCAATCAATTAATTGATTTCTGACAGAGGCAGAGGGGGTGGAGGAGGAGGAGGCCACGGGCAGGGGCAGAGGAAGAGGGGGGAGCTTACCTGGAGGATTGAGCAAGGATGTGTGGGGGGAACTAGAGGTTGAATGATAAAAGTATCAGCAAACAATGAGGGGCAGGAAGAGGAGGAGGATGAGGAGGAGGCGGGGGGGGGTTAACAAGGGTGCCAACAAAAGCAGGAGGGGACGTGGTGGGTGAGGTGGAGGTTATGGGTGAGGTGGAGGAGGTGGGTGAGGATGTTTGGTGAGCAGGAGGAAGGAGTGGACCAGTGTTTAAAAGTTCATCCAGATTTTTTGTGTTTTCAACTTGCTTCTGGGTATTTGTTTGACACAATGAGAAGGATGATGATGTGATGTGGGGTGATGAGATGATGATAAAATTTGTGTGAAGCAATGGAGATGTGAAGCAATATTATGTAAAGCAATAGAGATGAGATGTTTGTGATGCAATGGAGATGGGATTGGTATGGATTTGCTGAGGTGGAGGTGTGGATGGGTGTTTTGCATGGGATTGATGGTGGATGGATGATGGTGCATAATGGTGGGTTTGATGTTTAGAATGTGCCATTTTGAAATACACCAGTTAGGGGGTATGTGTATTTCAGAAACCTGCCATTAAAAATGGCAGGTTTGGTCAAAGAAAATGGGGGGTTTCTAATGGCAGTTTTGCTAACTTTGATACACCCTGTTTATTTATTTTTTTTTCAAAATCTCTTCTTTTTTTCAACAAGCCTTAATTTTTTTCAATGTGTCTTTCTCTTCTCCTTCTTCTTCTTCTTTTTTTTTTTTTTTTTTTTTTTTTTTTTTTAACTATTTTTTTCCGCAAGTGAGTTGTGAACCGCAGCTCAAAACCTCAAATGGCTTTTTGAAATGAGACACAATCACTGCATTCAGGAGCACTTCTGATACTCCATTTCTAGAACCTTAACACCTGATTCCATTCCTCTCCAAAAGAATTAACCCGGCAACACTTCTCCTGATCTCTGATTTTTTAATCCTCTCATTTTTTCCTTCATCATCTCATTCAACAAATCCTCCAAATTCCTCGCCTCAACACTTCCCTTCCTTCTCCTTCGCTCCTTGCTTCCCTCCTTCCCTTCCCTGCTTCCCTGCTTCCCTTCCCTCCCCTCTGCTTCCTTGCTTCCCTCCTCTCACTACTATCCTTGATCCAACAATCCAACTAACATAGTCTACACTGCTTCCTCAAGAAACTCTGCTTAAGCCTCATCCATCAATTTGGATACCTCCTCAAGCTACAACCATCACTTATTGAATCCATTGTATCTCATTTCATGTGTCCAGATGTGAGATTGACTTCATCAAATCCCCTCTTGATACAAACCATTGACTGATCCTTCAATATGTGAAAGGAAAACTGAAGTGATAAACCTGAACCAGGCTGTTGGATTACAGATTAAACAGAAAGATGATAAGAAAACGATAAACGGCAAGTACAGAACAAAGAGAAAGAACAACAGACAGAAACAATGTCTCTACGGGCTGGATTCTGGCCCCTGAGAAGAACTACGTAGAGAATGTGACGCTGAAGTAGGAAGTATGATGGAGCTGCCCGGAGAAAAATAGCTAATTGAATGTGGTGTCAGTTTTCATCCTGAGGTTGAGATGACTTAAAGTTATTGATGCCTACCCAACAGTCTTAGCTAGGAGGATGATCTGGTTGGCCAGTTTGAAGTCGAGTGCCGATCCAATCCGTTGAAGCTGATGAGTTGAGTTGAGTTGTTGAGACAGGTCAAAAAATAGTACAACTAGAAGAAGAAGGGGACAAAGAAGAAAGAGAAAAAATTTTATAGATGAGTCAAGAGTTGCGGTTGGGAGATCTCTCAGTGGATAGGTGGACAGTCTCACGAGTGACAGCCGTGGACATGCAGGGAGAATGACACCAACCGCGACAGCAGGTGACACATGTACAAAATCTTAGAAAGTATGTGAGAAATTCAACAAAGACCAGGGAGACATGAGAGATGAAGGAAATGCAAGACAGTTCACAACTAGAGAGGAAATGAACTAGGAGACATGGCAGAGCCTCAGACAATTTACTGAGAGATCATGAGAGTAGCAATCAACACAATCAACACGCCCGCTCATCTCAGCAACAGGATGAGTTGATGCTCCTACATACCTGACAAGCCGTTCTACGGCAGCTGTGCTGGCAGCCTTAGTTAGGGAATCAGCTAGCATGTCTGCCAAACTTCTTAATTTTGTTGTTCAACCCTTTGTTGTCTATGAGATGAATCAGAGCCAGGGGTTTCGTCCTCCAGATTTCCCCAATCAGATGGTTGATCCAGCAACCCTCCAGGTGTCCAGCTGACAAGGTGTTACACTTGGATTCCATTGAGCAGTGAGCTATGCTCCGTTGTCTTCTGCTGGTCCAGTAGATTGGGGAACCTTTGAGTAAACAGATGAAACCTGTTTGTGACAACCAAGTCGTAGGGTCATCTCCGCAGGTTGCATTGCTGTAGATGACCAGTTGAGTGGCTGGTGTTTTAGCTCAAAACACAAGTTGGTAGTTGATTGTCTTGAGCAAATACCTCCAGATATGTTCAACTTCTTTCCAGTGGGTGATTCCTGGGTTTTCGGAGAAACGTGCCAAATTGGATACTGCGTAACTGATGTCTGGCCGAGCTAGCGTAGCAATAAAGTTTAGAATCCCTATTGGCAATCGATAGCTTTTGTTCAATTTCCTAAAGCCTTTGGCTTCTTTGTCAGTTGCAGGTAGAAGATGTAGGCCAGAGGTACAGGGGTTGTTCATAGGTTTTGCATCCAGCAGGCCCATTTCTTCTAAACCCTTTTTTATGTGGTTAGGGAGAGAGAGAGAGATACTATCCTTGTTGACATTGACCTTCATACCCAGCAGCTTATTGACATCGTGAGCGGAAGAGTCCTTGAATCAAAGCAGGAATTTTGTTTTGAAGCCTTCCATATCTCCAACTACTACCACATTGTCTACGTGGAAAAAGAGAGCGGTGACTTTGTCCTTGTGAAGATAGAGACATGGATTGCTATCACTTTCTTTAAAATTGTTTTCTTTTATCCAAGAGCTCAAAGTCTTGTACCAGTTGAGAGGCGCTTGCTTCAAACCGTATAACAACTTCTTAAGTTTTCGATACTTGGAGGTCCTTTTTGATCCGGCTGGAGTTTTGATGAAAACGTCTTCCTCTAGGGGGGCATGGAGAAAAGCTCCTTTGATGTCAAATTGGAGGATCTTGAGGCAATTGTCAACTGAGTAGGTGAGTAAGGCACGCAATGATGCAACCTTCCCTGTGGGAGCAAACGTGTCAAAGTAATCAATTCCAAATCTTTGATTAAAACCTTGAACGCAGACCCGTGCCTTCAGAGAGATTTCACCAGAGTGGAGTTCTTTCTTGCATCAGAAGGCCCAGGTTGTATTGAGAGGATTGACAACTTCAGATTCCTCCGCATCTTCCCAGACATCAAGCTCTTCAATTGTGTTCAATTCCTTCTTGATTGGGGGCTTCCATTTGGCTTGTTTGAGGGCTTCATGGATGTTATGAGGTAAAACATTGTGGTAATACCCGTATCGTTCTGGAGCCTTCAACTTCGACCAATCTCTTAGTTTTGGCTGCAGGATTTCAAGTACTTCACTGGCTGAAAGACCCAAATCCAAAGAATCATTGTCCATTGACTTGCTAGTGATGGGCTTAGATTCTTCAGGCTCGGATTTGTTGGTCACAGTTTCTTCTGCAGATGGTGAGGGCTCTGCTGAGTGATTGGGAAGATTTTGTTCCTCCAGAACATCGCAGTCGAGTTGCCATGACTTATTGAAAGGCTGATTTTTAAGAAACTTGACATTTTTTGTGTCAATAATCTTGCCACTTTTTGAGAGGATCTTATAAGAGAAAAATCTAGGGTTATACCCAATTAACAGACCTTCCTCTCCTTTCTTGTTCAGTTTTGACTTTATGTTCCGATCATTGAGAAGGTAGATCAGGTTAGAGCCGATTGGTTTCAGATAGTGAGCTGGGAGTTTGGTTTTGTGGAGAATTTCCCATGGAGAGGGCCCTCCTTTTTCTGACCGGATTTGATTCAAAGCCAGACAACAACTCTGTATAACCACGTGCCAACATGATTTGGGAATTTTCAAAGCGCTGAAGACAGACCTTAAGGATTCCATAATAGTCCGATTTGCTCTTTCAGCCTTCCCATTGTGTTGAGAATGGTACGGCTTGCTTATCAGATGGTTGATGGACTTGGAATTGAAGAAACTTTTAAGCAATTTGTTCACAAATTCTCCTCTGCCGTCAGTGACTATTTCAATAGGGAACCATATTTTCTTTTTCGCTTTGTTTTTGATCACAAACTGGATGGTCTGCGTCGCCGCGTCCTTGGAGGGGAGTGGAAAGGCAGAGATATATCCAGACTTGTTGTCCACTATGGTAAGGGAGAATCTCATACCGCCCTTGCTGGTGGGATTAAGGGGGCCCATCAGGTCCATATGCAATTGGTCGAACACCCTTGCTGCCGGAAGTTGCTCCTTGTTGAAGGGAGTTCCTTTGATCTTACTCTTTTTGCAGGCCAAACACTCAAAAGATTCCAACATTTCTTTGCCAATTGAGTATCCAAGATGTTTTTCCACTTGTTCTATGCTGGCGTGACCGAGTTTGAGGTGAAGATCTTGTAAATTGGATAAGGACAAATAGCAGGAGGGATTCTTTTGAATAGATGTATTGGTAGGAATTGGTTGACCAGGATTCAAGGATTTTTTGACGTTAATCATCAACAAGTTGTTCTTGACGCAGCCAGTTAGGACAGAGGATTTTGATTGACGCAGCAAAAAGCTGGGAGGCTTGGTCCTAGAATTGACTCGTTGTGTACAACCCGTCAGCAGTAAGGCTCCCATGGATACTAGGTTGACGGTAGCTTCAGGGACCCAGGTGGCATTTTTGAGATGAATAGTTTTTCCTCCACTGATGATGACAGCTATGCCCATACCTCAGATAGCTATTCCTTCCCCCTTCTTTCCAGTCTTGATAAACTCTTCTCCAGATTTTTCTGACAGCAATAGAAAGATGTTTCCATTGTGGAACATGTGAATTGAGCATCCGCTGTCCAAGATGTATTGAGAGGAATGAAGATTTGAGACTTGGTTTGAAGCACAGAAGAAGGAATAGTCGTAGTAGTGAGATTCAGCAGGCTGCTTCTTCTTAAAACTTTGTCGGCCTTTATTTGAAGCATGGTTGGGTCGTAGTTCCGGGAATTCAGCCCAGCATGAGGAGGCTGGATGAGATTTGACTGCAGGGTTATGTTTCCCATTTTTGCATCTGGGGTTTTTGCTTTCTTTAAAGTTGTTGGAGTGAAACATAGCTGAGTTTGTATCCGTAGTCTTGACCGCTTTAGACTGGGTTTCATTTTTGTGTTCTATCAGATGATTTAGTACTAGGTTGATGGTTAAGTCACTGCCTGAATGCATAATCTGCAATCTCATGGCCTTAAGGGATTCTGGGAGTTTAAAGAGAATTAAATAGCTGAGGATTTTTTCAGGAAGTGTGATGCCAAATTCATCCAATTTTCGAAGATGTCTCTTTATGGAGGTGACAAAGCAGTCAATGTCGTTTGGATTGAATCCCAGGTAAAGAAAATTAAAGAACATCTTAGCTTGGTTGGAAGCTTGACTGGATGCAACATGATCTTTGGCTGCCTTCCTGATCAGTTTTGTCAAATCCTCATTTTCTGGCGTGATGATGTTGTTGTGAGTGCTTGGATCAAGTTTAGACATCAGGTATCCAGCCATCTCATTGTTGTCGGGAATTTCTACCTGATGATTGGATGAGTTGATTAATTCCAGGATGCCTCTCATCTTAAATAGTCTTTCCATTTTATTTTGCCAGATAGAGTAATTCGTTTCCTTCAGCAGGGGAGTGGATTACATCAGGGAATTGAGCGCCAATGATTTGAAGTTGCTGTTGATTCCTGGTCCAGGTGTTTCCAAAGATCTTGCCAAGTTGGATGAGCTTGGGTGATCCATATTTTGGCTTTTAACCGTTTAAAAGGAAAACTGAAGTGATAAACCTGAACCAGGCTGTTGGATTTCAGATTAAACAGAAAGATGATAAGAAAACAATAAACGGCAAGTACAGGATAAAGAGAAAGAACAACAGACAGAAATAATGTCTCTACGGGCTGGATTCTGGCCCCTGAGCAGAACTACGTAGAGAATGTGACGCTGAAGTAGGAAGTATGATGGAGCTGCCCGGAGAACAATAGCTAATTGAATGTGGTGTCAGTTTTCATCCTGAGGTTGAGATGACTTAAAGTTATTGATGCCTACCTGACAGTTGTAGCTAGGAGGATGATCTGGTTTGCGAGTTCAAAGTCGAGTGCCGATCCAATCTGTTGAAGCTGATGAGTCGAGTTGAGTCGTTGAGACAGGTCAAACAATAGTACAACTAGAAGAAGAAGGAGACAAAGAAGAAAGAGACAAAATTTTATAGATGAGTCAAGAGTTGCAGTCGGGAGGTCTCTCAGTGGATAGGTGGACAGTCTCACGAGTGACAGCCGTGGACATGCAGGGAGAATGACACCAACTGCGACAGCCCGTGACACATGTACAAAATGTTAGAAAGTACGTGAGAAATTCAACAAAGACCAGGGAGACATGAGAGATGAAGGAAATGCAAGACAGTTCACAACTAGAGAGGAAATGAACTAGGAGACACAGCAGAGCCTCAGACAATTTACTGAGAGATCATGAGAGTAGCAATCAACACAATCAACACAATTCTGCCACATACTCCATTTTCCAGCTTCTTTCTTTCATTTTTCTTTCCATTTGATTCAATTTTGTTGCCAAAACCTGAATTTCCGCCTTCTCACAAACTCACCTGGGTCTAAGTAAAACTGATTGTCCTCTTCTCTCAACGGATTCCTTTTATCTCATTTCATATTTCATTTACTTTCATATATTCTATTGTTTCTAATTCATTTTTACTCCCAGTTGGTTGGTATTTGAAATTTACAATTATTTAGGTCTTCACGGTTAAAAGCAAAAAAGTGTCACCATCATCTGGTAAACACCTAACTAACAAAACTCAGGAACAACCAATTAAAATGTACTCCCCAGGAGCTGAAGTCAACTCCAATCTCATCAAATCCCTGACTGATTTCATTCCAACCCTCACCAACTCAAATTTCTAATTATGGAAATCAAAATTGCTAATGAAATTCTCACTGCAAGGCATCTCACAATGGCTTACCTCCAACAAATCTGAAGAATTTCCTCTGGAAGTGAACTTGGAAATTTTAGGATACATTCTGGCTAAATTGGAAAACCAAACATACATAAACTGTGTCAAGGACACCTATCTCAAAAACAGTGTCAAACTTTGGAGATAAATAAATGAGAACTATGCCCTTTTGCAAACTGAAAATCACTCCAGGGTCTTTTTCAACTTCCTAAACCTTCAATTCAACCCAAAGCACGTAGAAAATATCATGACGGATGTCAAATAATGCCTGATCCAAATCTCAGAAATTGGCATTCAAATGGATGAAGAGATAGTGGCCTACCTGATAATGTACAAATTCCCACCACAACTTGAGCATCTGAAAACAACAATCACCCACTAACTTGGAGATGCCATAATTGATGGCAACCTGATACTACATCATCTCCATCAGATTAAGAATGAAATCACGGCTTTTACTTATGCTTCAGATTTTGTGAATCAATCAGAAACCCACGGAGAAGTGACTAAATGCAACACAAACTTGCATAATCCACAATCCGCCCATCCAAAGAGTAAGTGTTGGTGGCTGTTATAATTATGGCCAGCAATTAGCTTAGGCAAATGAGCAGTATTTAAAGCAAAAGAAATGCTGGACACTGTGTGTCAATAATGGCTAATGGGGCTCTCACAATGGGGCAATATGTTGGATGAATTCGATTGGATGATGAATAAAAATGATGGAAAACAGCAGGGAGAAGAGCTCCTTAAGTACAAAAGATTGGCCTCTTGTGAGCCCATGATACAACAAGCCAAAAGGCAAATTTTCCGCCCCAAAAGAGCTCTACAGGCTCTACAAGCCTTGTTACTTGGTTTGGACTACATCAGCCCACATGGCATTAGTCCCTGAACCCTTACGACCAGCCTATTCCGGTCCATTCTGGTGTTTCCACCGTTACGGGGCTGAACCAGCCCCTTTGCTGTTCAATCCCCTGGCTGGTTGTCTATTACAACCGGCCCTGATGGCCTTATTACCTCTGTTACGGGCTGGTTGCCTCATGCATCCAGCCCCTGGCCCCTCAAATGGGCCAGGTGGGACCCAGGGCTCACCTGGGTCCGGTTTCAACCTCACATGGGGGGGGGTGTAGCCGGCGGACATGCCGCCCCCCCCCCTCTTTCTCTCAATTCCCTGGTGGGGGCAGTCAAATCCCCTCACCAGGGGCCCTGGGGGTCGATACCCCCAGGGCGTCGTCAAGGTAAGGATGGCTGGGGGGTGGTCAGATCCCCCCTGGCCCGTCGCTCCTCCCCCTCGGTAAAGGGGGGGGGAGAGCGCCCCTCGTCACCTCTTCGCTACAAGGTGGGAGGGTGATCAAATCCCCCCCACCGTCCGGTCACTACACTCGCGGCCGGCGCCGCCACCTCCCTGGGCAAGGGGGTGGTCAGGTCCCCCCTGCCCTGACCGACCGCGTCATCGCGGCCGGTCACTGGCTGGTTCAACCCAGCCAGCCTGCCCCCTCCCCCTCGCGACGGCGAGCGAGGGGAGGGGGAGCGAGCCGGGGCCGCGAACCCCGGCTCCGCGGCGCTGGTCGCCGGTCGCGACCAGCCGGGCCGGCGCGGCATCGCACCGCGCGGGATCCCTCGGCCGCGCAACAGCCCCGCGCGGGCCGTCGGGCCCCGCGTGGGCCGTGCCGAGGAACACAGGCGGCCCCGAACGGGCCGCGGCGCGGGCAGCGGCCCCGGGTGGGCCGCGACACTGGCGGCGGCCCCAATGGGCCGCCCCAAGTCCGAAAACTGAGAAAAACATACTTTGGCGGGCCAGTCCGTCTGGCCAAGTATGTCCAAAATAAACCTTGGGCCCAATTATGCCCATACAAGCCCATCTGGCTGTATCTGCCCATATACCCCACCGGGCCCGTTAGGGCCCGTGTACCAATAGGCCTATTTCACGCATTTTGAGGCCAGTTTCCCCAAATCCGTGACATCCACATGGGCCCGTATGGTCCGTGTGTGTGTCCAATGGGCCTTAGAGGCCCATTTGTGCATCCCATTTGGATTACACTTATACGTAGCACCCGCGTAAGTGCGTACGTATTTTAACACACCCCCTTAATCCAAAAGGGGTGACATCCGCATATTAGTCACAAAGCCTTGATGCTTGTTTCTGTCTAATGCCTTAGTCAAGATATCCGCAATCATTGCTCCAGTGGGCATGTACCTCAACACAATCTCTTTGCAGTTAACTGCATCGCGAATATAGTTATAGTGGACATCAATATGTTTTGTTCTTGAATGGAACACTTGGTTTTGCGCCAACGCAATGGCACTCTGGTTATCGGAATACAACAATGCAAACCCTTGTGGTTTATGTGTATCCTCTAAGACTTTTCTCAACCATTTTGCTTCCTGTGAAGCTGCTAAGTAAGCTCTATACTCAGCCTCTGTTGATGAAAGACTTATTGCCGACACCTTCTTGGACATCCATGACACCAGATTCTTACCTAAAAAGAATACAAAACCACTTGTTGATTCCCTAGTGTTACCATCTGCCCAACTTGCATCGGAATAACCAACCAAATCAAAGTTTGCTGACTTTGTAAACAACAGTCCCAGACTGTGTGTTCCTTTAAGATACCTCATAACTCTCTTAAACGCTGACCAATGCCTCATGCTTGGCTTCTCTAAGTGTTGCGACAAGACCCCAATTGCAAACGCAATATCGGGCCTTGTACACTGCCCCAAATAATTAAGCGATCCGACAGCTGACCTGTAGTCATTCCCTGATTGAACAAACTCCAGATACTCCTCATCTGTAGACTTCTCTAAACGAATGTTTGACTGCATAGGAGTACCAAACTCCTTTGCATCCTCTAAGCCGTATTGCTTAAGAAGAGCTTCAACGTAATGGCTTTGGTCTAACTTAATACCATCTTTGCCCTTACTAACTTTCATCCCTAGCACCTGTTGTGCCAGACCAAGATCTTTTATCTTGAACTCCTTTTTGAGTGTCTCCATGACTCTCTCTTTACCACCACCAATAATGATAATGTCATCGACCCATACAAACAAAATTGCATCCTTTCTCACAAAAAGGCAAGGATCGGCCTCAGACGTCTTAAAACCAATCTCTATCAGTTTCTCACTCATGGTGTTATACCATGACCTAGCTGCTTGCTTCAATCCATACAGGGATCTACACAGCTTGAGGACATATTCCCCTTTATCTGCCGAAAGAAAAGTTCTAACACAGATTTTCTTCATGGTTTCTGGTTTAGTCTCTACTAACCATTCACGAAAACCATCAGGAATCGACATATAAACAGTCTCCTCCTCTCCAAGTTTTGCATTCAAGTATGCTGTTACAAAATCAGCTTGTCTGATTTCTTCACCCAACTCCACTGCCAGAGCAATGATGTACCTGAAGGTGGACAGCCTTCCAGTTGGTGAGAAAGTTTCTTGGTAATCAATACCCTCTCTCTGCTTGAAGCCCTGTGCAACACATCTAGCCTTGAACCTTTTCAAAACTCCGTTTGTGTCAAACTTCTTGTTTAACACCAATCGAGACCCCACAATGGTCTTTTCTTTTGGAACAGAATCCCGCTTAACCACTTCAAAGACACTATTATTCTCTAGAGAATCAAATTCCTCAAAAATAGCACTCTTCCAGTTGGCTCTCTCATCAGAATTCATAGCTTGGCCAAAGCTATTTGGGTTAACCCTGTTACCCATTTCTGAACTCAACTCCAGGACTTCATTGAGCATACACTGTTCCTGAAATGTATCTTCCTCATATCCTGCGGCAGCATAATGGGATCTCCACTCCCCGTACCTGTCAACTGGTACTCTAACCCTACCACTCCTTCTAACCGGAGGTGGAGGCTCATCAGGTTCTGATTCCACAGAATCACCTGAAGCGGGTACTGAACCCTCTTGTGGCACGTCTGCCACCTCTTCATCTTCTGGAACCACATGTTCCACAGCTTTTGCTGGTGAAATAGGTGCTAATTCTATTTCTTGTTGTGGCTTAATCACAACAACATCTTCACTCCTTTTGAGTGGAAAGGTACTTTCATCGAATTTTACATCCCTGCTACGGATAACCTTTCTTGTCCCTGGACAATAGATCCTATAAGATTTACTTATTAAATCATAGCCTACAAGTGCCCCTGTTCTGGCTCTAGGGTCTAATTTTCCGACCATTTCATTATGGTGGACACTATAATACACCAAGCAACCAATTGTTCTTAGGTGTGATGTTTTGGGGTACAACTTCCAAAACTGATAATGGGGACACTTCCCATTAACACTTACAATGTTGTGCAACAGAAACACCGTACACATCAACTCAGCCCATAAGAACTTTGGCAGACCAGATTGAGACATAATAGTTCTGACTTTGTCCAGTAAAGTCCTATTCATTCTCTCAACTATTCCATTATTTTGTGGAGTACTTGCAGTAGTGACTATATGAATGATACCATAATCTTTCAACAGCCTCCCAAACTCTTTACTCACGAATTCACCCCCTCCATCGGTAATAACCCTCTTGATCTCCTTCATCAGACCATTCTGTTTCCAGACTTTGAAGATTACAGAAACCTCCTCTGTGGTCTGATCCTTAGATCGAATCGGTTTAACCCAAACATAATTAGTTGCAGTATCAACTAAATTGATGAAGTATCTTGCCCCACCAAGGGACTCTGGAGTGAATGGCCCTGCCAAATCAATGGAAAATTCCTCTCTAGGAACATCTGTGTGATCTCTACTCTTAGAGAACACATTTCTAGTCTTGGCCCCCAAGGTACAACTCTCACAGTTGCTGTCCTTTACCTTATGGCCACTTCTATTGTGAGAAACAGTGCTCAGAGCTGAGAATTTGAACAAGCTTGCACACAGAAGCTTATTCCGAACTTGTCCACTAAGAACAGTTCTCCCATTCATATCAATAACAAACCTATCTCCTTTAAGATAACGAATTTGGAAACCTTTTTTCCATAACACCCCAAGAGACACAAGGTTGTAAGGCAACTCTGGTACATAGAACACTTTATCAAAAGTAATTTGGAAACCCAATTGATTTGCAAGAATAACTTTTCCAATTCCTTTAATCTGAATTGTTCTGCCTTTCTGACCAATATTTACAACCCCATCATAATCACTAAGATTTGAAAATAAATTTGGTTCAAAAAACATGTGATCTGTACAACCAGAATCGATCAAAACAAGAACATCCTCCTTCAATCCTCCTAGTAGGAAAGAAGCTTTATCAGTCACTGATAAGTTCTTATCTTTGAGGTTAAGATTACTCACTTCATAATCAATCAAGTCCATTTCTTGATCCTCATCGATTTTGGCCTTCTTGTTGGGACCTTCTTCCACAACAGCCTCTTCAATTGGAGCATCCAACGCCACCATTGCAACGTTTTCAGTTGTGAGATTGACCTCTTTGTCATCCCCTTCGGACTTCTTCCTTTTCTTGGCCTCCTTGCAGTCCTTAGCATAGTGCCCCTTATTCTGACAATTGTAACATAAGACCTTGGACAAATCCTTTTTCGCCTTCTTGCGAGATTTTCCAGTCTTTCCAACTAGGGCTGTTCCAGAACCCCCCTTCATCTTGAATTGAAGGTCATCCTTTTCAATCCTTTTAAGCACATCCTCCTCCCCAGGAAGAGGATCCAATTGAGAAATGATTCTGACTAAGGAATCAAACTCTTTTGGCAGCTTTTGAAGGATTAAGAGTGACAAACACTCTGGATCCATGTTAAGTCCAGATGACTTGAACTTGGCTATACTAGACCTAGCCTCTGCCACAAACTGTTTACAATTCGAATATTGTAACTTGAACAGTTTATTAAAGGCTATACCCTTCTGGTGAACAGAATCACCAGCATACTTGGACTTAAGCAGCTTCCAAAGGATGCTGCCCCTCCTCCTCTCATCTTCCCTAAGAGTATCAGCAACCCATGTCACATGATTCTCATCAAGATGCCTAAGGATCAGATGGTAAGACTTCTTCTCCACTTCTGAACTGATCAGAGTGTCATCTGCATCCATAATTTCCCCACAGCAGATGTTATCCAGCTCACTATCCATAAGGACAGCCCAAGCATTATAGTTCTGACTATTCAGAACTATTTTGGTAGAGCTAACATCAGGGATATAGGACATCTTCTTGGAAAACTTGAGGTCTTTGAGGTTCTCCAAAGTAAGGTACAAAGGTCTAGATGGCTTGGAAGTAATGATGATGTTGGTACTGATAATGTGTTATAATTATGGCCAGCAATTAGCTTAGGCAAATGAGCAGTATTTAAAGCAAAAGAAATGCTGGACACTGTGTGTCAATAATGGCTAATGGGGCTCTCACAATGGGGCAATATGTTGGATGAATTCGATTGGATGATGAATAAAAATGATGGAAAACAGCAGGGAGAAGAGCTCCTTAAGTACAAAAGATTGGCCTCTTGTGAGCCCATGATACAACAAGCCAAAAGGCAAATTTTCCGCCCCAAAAGAGCTCTACAGGCTCTACAAGCCTTGTTACTTGGTTTGGACTACATCAGCCCACATGGCATTAGTCCCTGAACCCTTACGACCAGCCTATTCCGGTCCATTCTGGTGTTTCCACCGTTACGGGGCTGAACCAGCCCCTTTGCTGTTCAATCCCCTGGCTGGTTGTCTATTACAACCGGCCCTGATGGCCTTATTACCTCTGTTACGGGCTGGTTGCCTCATGCATCCAGCCCCTGGCCCCTCAAATGGGCCAGGTGGGACCCAGGGCTCACCTGGGTCCGGTTTCAACCTCACATGGGGGGGGGTGTAGCCGGCGGACATGCCGCCCCCCCCCCCTCTTTCTCTCAATTCCCTGGTGGGGGCGGTCAAATCCCCTCACCAGGGGCCCTGGGGGTCGATACCCCCAGGGCGTCGTCAAGGTAAGGATGGCTGGGGGGTGGTCAGATCCCCCCTGGCCCGTCGCTCCCCCCCTCGGTAAAGGGGGGGGGAGAGCGCCCCTCGTCACCTCTTCGCTACAAGGTGGGAGGGTGATCAAATCCCCCCCACCGTCCGGTCGCTACACTCGCGGCCGGCGCCGCCACCTCCCTGGGCAAGGGGGTGGTCAGGTCCCCCCTGCCCTGACCGACCGCGTCATCGCGGCCGGTCACTGGCTGGTTCAACCCAGCCAGCCTGCCCCCTCCCCCTCGCGACGGCGAGCAAGGGGAGGGGGAGCGAGCCGGGGCCGCGAACCCCGGCTCCGCGGCGCTGGTCGCCGGTCGCGACCAGCCGGGCCGGCGCGGCATCGCACCGCGCGGGATCCCTCGGCCGCGCAACAGCCCCGCGCGGGCCGTCGGGCCCCGCGTGGGCCGTGCCGAGGAACACAGGCGGCCCCGAACGGGCCGCGGCGCGGGCAGCGGCCCCGGGTGGGCCGCGACACTGGCGGCGGCCCCAATGGGCCGCCCCAAGTCCGAAAACTGAGAAAAACATACTTTGGCGGGCCAGTCCGTCTGGCCAAGTATGTCCAAAATAAACCTTGGGCCCAATTATGCCCATACAAGCCCATCTGGCTGTATCTGCCCATATACCCCACCGGGCCCGTTAGGGCCCGTGTACCAATAGGCCTATTTCACGCATTTTGAGGCCAGTTTCCCCAAATCCGTGACATCCACATGGGCCCGTATGGTCCGTGTGTGTGTCCAATGGGCCTTAGAGGCCCATTTGTGCATCCCATTTGGATTACACTTATACGTAGCACCCGCGTAAGTGCGTACGTATTTTAACAGTGGCTCTATCCCCACCTGAGACCCAACCCACCAAAATTTGCCACCCCATCAAACAACAACCCTAATTCCTCCAACAGAAACACTGGAGCCTCTGCGCAAATCTCATACTCATTTGCCATGATAAACTAAAGCAAGCTTGAGAAGGATTTCATTCTTCTTGAATCTTGTGTCTTGCAATAAATGTTCAAGAATCCTGGCTTCTTCAAAAGTTTGCAACAAGACAAAACCAAAATTCACATGGGAAACTCAGAGGCACCTTGAAACTCAAAGGGTGCTGATACTGCAAAGATTGTCTTGGACTCCTGTTCCCTTCTCCTGATTCACTCCCTTTTTGTTCCAGATCTCTCAGTCAACCTAATCTCCATGGTCCAAGTGTTGAAGAAAGGATGTAGGCTTAAGTTGGAAGGAAGCAATAGGTTCAAAGTTCAACTGAAGGGACAAGCTCTCCTTGGAGGAAGAATCATTAGCAATCTACTGCAAGTGGAAGATTTCCCTTCATTTCACCCCAACTCTGCCTATTCTTTTTTACCTCTCTCCACCATCCAGACCAGATTTGACCATCCTCGCATTGAACAAACCAAAATAATCTCAAAGGAATTTCCCAACCTTTGTCGGAATCAGTTCAACTGCAAGTCATGCCCACTTGCCAAAATACACCAATCATCTTTTAAGGAACTCATCAAATACTGCATCAGAAATTTCCACAGAATCCATGCTGACGTCTGGGGACCCATCAACCCAATCTTGAGAAATGGGAGTCAATACTTCTTGATTCTGACAGGTGAGTACTCCAGAATAAAATTCTGCTTCCCCATCAAATTGGAATTGGACGTCCCTGACAAGATCATCAAATTCATCAAAATCCAATAAAATTTATTTAACAACCAACTTAAATCCTTTCACTACAAAAACAAGACTGAATTCAAAAACTTTAAACTAATAATTTCTTCAATGAAAGAGGCATTCAGCACACCACTTCCAAACCATACACCCCTCAACATAGCCCAATTGCCAAAAGAGCAAACCAAACCATTGTTGAAGCTGCAAGGACCATTATGATTGACATGAATATCAATCTCACTCTGTGGGACAAGATAATTATAGGCTGTTGCAAAGTGATAAACCTGCAACCCTCAAGAAGGAGTGAAAAATCCCTGTAAAAACTGTGGTTTGGTTCAAAACCAAGGCTTGATTTGGTGAAAAAATTGGGATCCATGGCCATTGTTCTCAATCTACGGAAAGATATTAGCAAATTTGATCAAAAAGGGCTTGAGGGAATTCTTTTAGGCCATGATTCAAACCTACACTCATATAAAGTCTATGTCCCTGAAATCGGACAAACAATTTGGACCAAGCATATCAAAATGTTTTAAGGGGAAAGATTAAATAATGACAATTTGTCCTCTGACTCTCCTTTTGATGCTCTTTTTACCCAGGATTCTCTTCTTTTTGATACCCTCTTTTCCATCAAAACCCCAGATCAGACCATCTCCTCTCTCAGAAATGAATCCCCATCTGACAAAATTGCTCCAAATGACAAAACCGCTTTGGATTCAGATACCTCAGACAAACCCCTCTCCTCCGCCAACTCAGCCTCTGATGAATGCATAAAAAAACAACTCACAAGTGAAAGACAGGGTTCCAACCTGACCAGACCTCAACAATATGAATTCCTAAGGCGTGCTGTTCCAAAGAACTATCATGAAGTCAGATAATCACCTGACAACCTCAACTGGATTCAGGGAATGGGAAAAGAGCTGAAAGGTCTCAAAGACTTTGATTTCTGGGAAGGCCGTCACTCCTTACCTCCTGGAATAAAAGCCCTGAATACTTTTTGGGTCTACTCTTTAAAAATGGATCCTGACTGCGACGGACTGATTTTCAAGGCCAGAATTTGTGTGCAAGGATTCTGAAAAATCCAATACCTTGACTATGGAAAAAAATACACCCCTACTGGACAAATAGTGACCCTTCAAACTCTTCTTGTCTACTCCCTCCATAAAAATCTCCCCTTTCTTCAAATGGATATCAATTTGGACTTCCTTCATGCTCCTTTGGATGAAGATATCTACACCAAAACTACTTTTGGCTAAAACTCCCTGTTTCCTTTTCTAAAAATGAAGGAGGCTCTTTACGGCTTGAAACAAGCACCAAAGAGCTGGTTTGACACCTTGAAGTCCTGGCTGTGCACTCAAGGCTTTTTTTTCCTCTGATAACCCATGTCTATTCATCCACAGCCTGTAAAAATATAAAAAGAGCTCAAGCTGAAATGAGGTGAAAGGATTAAAGAATGAGTGAAAGGGACTTGTAAAGTCAAGCGTAACGGACCTGAGATCAGGAGCAAAAGGACACTCCGGTTGATGTGTTGGCTGAAAAAATGATGAATTCCACTTGAGAGCACCATGGTTTATATAGACTAAATACATGATTGACCAACAAGTGGTGGAGTACAAAATGAATAAGGCAAAATTAAAATAAGCAGTTTAAGTGACATGGTAAGTGAAATGTTATGCTTGGACAGTCTGACAATCACTACTAAGAACACAGCCTAGTTATATTTTAATCATTATTTTAATAATTCAATAACAACAATAATATAAATCAAATCAATCCAATCAATGAGACTTCAAACTCCAGTGAAAGTCACATATATATAAACTCAAATTCTAACACAGCCAACTAAATTAATTCATATTCTGCTACATCAAAAATCTTGTCATATTTGGGGACTCCTCCAACTTTAGAAAATCCCTCAAAAACAAATTCAACATTTCTCATGAAGGGATTCTTACTAAAGTCTTAGGAAACTTGATAGTGGAGACCAAACACAGCCTCTGCATGCATCAGCTGGATCAAATTCATACCACACTCTAGGAACTGGGCCTCACTGAATCCAAACCAATTTCCACCCCCATGACACCCAGGGTCATCCTTCTACCCTCCACCAACAAAGATCATGCCAAATTCAACCAACTGAACATCAATTATCAAAGTTTGAATGGTTTTTTGAACTTTATAGCTATACTAAGGCATCCAAACCTATCCTTTTCATCTCATCTCTACCTCAATTCAACACTAAACCAGGACTCAATCATTGGCAAGAAAGAAAGCATGTCTGATGCTACATAAACAAAACTAAAGACTTGGGCTTGAGGCTACAAAATGACGCTTTTGATTACAATGTCAAAACTTTCTGCAACTCTGACGGCGGCAAAGATCCAATCTCAAGGAGGAGAAACTTGGGTTATGTGGTGGTGCTTTATGGCTTTGCTTTCTTTTGGAACAGCAAACTCCAACCAACCATTTCACTATCATCCACCAAAGGGGAACTCAAGGCTTTAGTGCTTGCAACCCAAGAAAAAATCTGGATCACCAACCTTGTTAAAGAAATAAACCCTGAACTCCATCTGACTCATTGAGATCACATTGACAAAAAGGCTCTTCACAATCAGATCAATCAAGAATATCATCACAGTGCCCTTAATCACCTTGAAACTCAAATAAAGTGGCTTTGAGAACAAAGAGCCAATCATGTCATAATAACAAATCTCATCTCAACCAAGAATATGTTAGCCAACTGTCTGACCAAGCCAGCCATTAAACCATAAACATTGAAACTGGCTAAAAAATCCTTCAATATCTCATCTAGACACAACAGCGTGTTGAAATGAGACACAATCACTGCCTCCAGGAGCACTGCTGATACCTATTTCCAGAATCTTAACACCTGATTCCATTCCGCTCCAAAAAATTAACCTGGCAACACTTCTCCTGATCTCTTATTTTTTATCCTCTCATTTTTTTCCTTCATCATCTCATTCAATACATCCTCCAAATTCCTTGCCTCAAAGCTTCCCTTCCTTCTCCTCCACTTCCTTGCTTCTCCCCTTCCCTTGCTTCTCCTCTGCTTCCTTGCTTCCCTCCTCTCACTAATCTCCTTGATCCAAAAATCCAACCAACATAGTCTACGCTGCTCCCTCAAGCTAGGATACTCCCTGAAGAAACTATGCTCAAGCCTCATCTGTCAATTTTGCTACCTCCTCATGCTAAAACCCTTGCTTATTGAATCCATTGTATCTAATTTCCTGTGCCCAGATGTGAGATTGACTTCATCAAATCCCCTCTTGATACAAACCATTGACTGATCCTTCAATAATGCCAGAAACTCCATTTTCCAGCTTCTTTCTTTCATTTTCATTTCCATTTGATTCAATTTTGTTGCCACAACCTGAATTTCCACCTTGTCATAAACTCACCTGGGTCTAAGTAAGAAATTATTGTCCTGTTCTCTCAATGGATTCCTTTTATCTCATTTGATTTCTCATTTCCTTTTGCATCTTTTATTTTTTCTAATTCCTTTTGCCTTCCAGTTGGTTGGTCTTTCAAATTTATGATTCTTTAGGTCTTCATGGGTTGTGAATGGCCACTCAAAACTCCAAATTGGGTCTTGAGAGGCTTTTTGTGACTGAAATGGGTTGCAAGAAGCCATTGAAAACTGAAACAGATTGCAAGTTGTGCCATGAAACCAATTTTAGGTTGTGCAGGAGGGTTTCAAGGTGGAAAATTTAATATTTTTTTAAGATCCCTAATGTTCAAAACCAGCTTACTAAGCCACAAATAATTAAAGCACAAATAAAACAATAATAAGAATAATAATAAAATAATAAAAATATGAATCAAGAATGCAAGTAAAATATAAAGAAATGAATAAAATCTTAAGTACTAAGAAAATGAGAAATACTATTGCAGAAATGGGTTCATGGTGCCAAATTAGGTAGGGTCACCCAATGGCACCAACACCCCATTCCCACTCCTTCAGGTAGAACTATGGTTCAACCATGTACCCTTGCTCATCAAATCTGCAGGTATGGGTTGCTGAGCAAAAATTTGGTCATAAACCCATAATTGGGTTTAGTTTAAGATTTATGAAAAAAAATAATTACACAACCCTGCATGCAGCCACGGACCCTCTGAAACTGTGCACATGATTCCCATAGGCCATGGGAGCCGCCACCAGCTCACAGGCAGCCATCTGCTAACACAACCAATTTCCAGCCCTGCTTGTAGTTGTGCGGTCCAGACCAGTTGGTTGCAACATTTGCAGGAGGCCCCAGCCCCAAATGTTGTTAAGAAACTGCCTTGCAAAGCCAGGAAAGATGCTATCAACTGCCAGCCCTGCAAGTAGTTGCACAACTACCTTGCATGGGACCAAAACAGCCACTACCAACCCCCAGATTTTCAAGTAGTTGCAGGGGACTTAGGCAGGCACTTCCAACAGCCAGTACCACTGGTAATTTAGCAACTAACTGGAATGGGACCAGAAAAAAAGCAGGGAAGTTGCAACACGCTGGCCTACAGACCAGCCCCACTCACCCAGTACAATAACAGAGCTGTAGGGTACCTCACATAAACCCTACAGCCCTGTTCCAAACCACATGGGGCTCAAAGAGCGCCACCATGTGGTGAGAAAAATCCTGAAACTGTCTTAAGAGACTAAAAATCTGGAAAATAAGGCCGTGCACCCCTTTAAAAACTACATCAAAGGTTGTCAGGGCCCCTGTAATTGGACCTGTAAGGTGAATCTGAACCCCAAACGGGGACATATTAGTTACTGTAGTGACCTGATAGTGTACCCAGAGCATCATCTGGAGCCTTGATTTTTGCTGGCTATCTATTAAGGCAATATTCACCCATAAAACCCCATTTATACCCTTGAAAATGATGAAACTGTATGCACATTAACTAAAAGGAAATAGTTACCCACTTAAGGGACTGTAACTAGACCAATATGGACAATCAACCCCATAATCAAAGTTCCCCCTTAGAAAGAGATTTCCAAGTTGTGTTTCTAAGTGCTTGGCCCCAGGGACACATGGCTTATGCTTATGTATATTAATTGAAAACCACCCATTTGGCTGATACAATGAGGTCATTAAGGGCATGAAAAAATGTATAAATCTGCAATTATGATGAAATAAGGTTCCTAATGTTAATTTAATGACTAGAGCAGGTCCAGAAAACACATCGATGGTTTCTTGGCCTCAGCAGTAGCCTGGGCCACCTTCCTTTGGCTGGTAAAAGGCCTTTACCATGAGGGGACCCAAAAAATATAAACAAAGGCCCCTCACCAAGCCATTTCTAGCTCATTTATTCCAGTTGTATATTCAGTATTACAGAAATTTATTTCCTCAGAAATAAAACCCTTATAAGAAATAAGTGTGTGATCTTGGACCACTTTCTGATAAAATTTTAGACCAAAATTCTTGAATTGGAAATGTTAAATTTGAAACCCTGTGGTTGCAAATAGCCGCAAAACACAATTTGAAACCAAGCTGAGTTGCCAATGGTTTTTTGCAACCTTTTGGTATTATATATATATATATATACATATTTAACATTTTTTTAACATTTTTAATCTATTGTTTCTTTTTATTTTTTTTATATATTATTTCTCATAAAAAAAAAAGAAAATAAATTACTCAATTAAATTAAAAATATAAATATAAATATAAATAAATAAAATGAAATAACTAAAAAATAAAGGGCATTATTTTTCTCACGCCTATAAATCTTTATTTCATGCATTTTGATGTTGTTATGCAGTTGCGCCCCTTTGATATTTCAAGCAAAAATACTCTATTTCATGCAAGTTTCAAGAATTAATTTTTTTTTTTGAATTCTGACTCCGCAGTGCAGTATTAGGGGTTGTTAAGCCCCTAAAAAAAATCCTTGGTAATTTTGGAGGCATTTGAACGCCTTCAAAAAAGCAATCAAAAAATGAAAAAATTCCATAAACACAAATTTTTGCATGGGTTTTTGGATCCTTATTCTGGCTATTTTAATGTCTTTTTTTGTGGTCATTTCAGCTTCCAGAAATTTCATGAAAAATAAAAAAATATTTAAAATAGGGAAATGTTAAATTCACAGCTCATTGGACTGTGCACACAGTTCAAAAGGGGCTGTGTGCAACGCCACACGGTCCAATCCAAGCTGTGTACAACACCCCACACCTCAAAGAGTTGGGCGGCCAACCCAGCCTGGTCCGCCAACGTGTTGGATTCCACATGCCACCGGAAAGCCAAGAGAAAAAATAAATGGAATGAAAGGGCACTAACATAACCCATGAATTAGATCAACCTTCCAAAAAACAGGAATCAACCAAAAAATCAAAGAAATCAAAAAATGTTAATTTTTTTTTTTTTAAAAAAAAAAAAAAACATGGGACTATCCAATGGAATAGCCCTGAAGTAAAAATAACCAAAAAACCAAAAGTAACTGGACTAGCCCCAAACTAAAAAAACCAAAAAAAGACAAGTAACTTGACAAGCCCTGAAGTAAAAACACCAAAAAAAGACAAGTAACTTGACAAGCCCTAAAGTAAAAACACCAAAAAATACAAGTAAATTGACAAGCCCTAAAGTAAGTTCAACTTGAATAGCCCTAAAGTAAAAGGGCCCAAAAATTAAAGAAGTATTTTGACCAGCCCTAAAGTAAAAGTGCCAAAAAAATACAAGTCCTTTGACCAGCCCTAAAGTAAAAACACCAAAAAAAACAAGTTCAACTTGTGTTGGCCTGATTCCATCACAAGCCTAACTTATGTTAAGCTTGGGATGGGATCAGCTTATTGAATTACCATTAAACTCTCATTCAGAGCACTCAATATAATGATGTTAACTCAACATAATGATGTTCAAAATGTGATAACCCTTGACATTCATAGAATTAAAAAAATCAGCATGTTAGACCCAAACCAAATGATGAAATTAATCTATAATTTAGAATACAACTCAATTTGATATTTGAGGTGATAAACCCAACCAGAGGCTTTTTTAGAAATAAAGGAATGTGGTTTTGCTACAATGGGCCGGATTGGAACAATTTCTCCCTCAAGTACTAATAAAACCCAGTGGTTATTGTTTACAAAGGGTACAAGCATTGAATCTGATTTATCAGTAACACCATTTTTCATTGGAGTATAAGTATCACATGACTCCAATGAAATGAAACATATAGGTCTGAAATATGTGTCTGCTATGATTTGACCCATATCTAATTTAGCAAGCCATTTTGAGGAGGGAATCTTTTGATTGATGTCTTCAACATCAAGTCTTTGTTTAATCTTTTCAAGCTCCTTTGCACCACCAAGCATCTTAATGTAGCATGCTTTATGTTTCTCTAATGTTTCAATAATTTCCTTCCTAACATTAAACCAACCATGATCTTCATCACCAAGAGATTTAGCAATTTCTCTCAATCCACAATTCCCATCTCCAACTGGATCCCAAACCTCATCCAAGAACTTATGGAATTTCTTGGGTATTTGATTCAGGTATTTCATGTTTTGTTCCTATCATGAAAAATAACTTAGTATTCATTTGTTTAATCAGATCAATTAAATGAATAATCACCAAAGATGAGCTTCTGGTTGAGCTTTGCTGCAATTTCTCTTCCTCTGAAGAGGATTCTGATTCCAAATTAAGTGACCCCAATTCACTTTCAGTCTCTTCCTCTGAAATATCAAATTAAGATTCAGATTCTGCCAACCTTGACTAACAATGCATCATTAGTTAGTAAAAACATTCATTAAACCAATAGTCCTTTTTCCCCCTTGAGGTGTTTTTCAACATGCTCAAACTGAGGTGGTTCTTGCCGCATATCTGTCAATTTTGGCCTGCCCCTACTTGATTGTAAGAATTTAGGTTCAAGTGTTGGCTTTGATTGATATTTTGTAATCTTCTGAATGAGATAATTCAATAGGCCCCTTTTCTCATGATCTGGAGATTCCAAGATCGTTGCATTCAATTTTTTATGTAACCAAGGAATGCTTAGCATTTCATTGAAATTGCACTTGAAAAATTCACAAGAATCAACCATTAGTGAATTAGGAATCATTAATCAAAAAGTATTAATCACATAGTGATTTGAACAATCCAAATTAAGCCAACTAACAGAACTAGAACTGCAAGGGTCATAGTCCAACCTCCACTGAGAATGAAAATCTTAGGGTACCACTGATCCTCTGAATGCTAGACGTTCACCTATTTGATGGGAACAGGGAAAACTCATAGTCATGGAATATGACTTGGTAAACACTTTTCCATCATCATCATGTTTGAATTTCTCAAATTTTTCCCTAATAAGATGAATTGCCTCTAAAGACAATTCATAACCCAATGGTAACAGTTCAGGTGGAAGAACTTTCTATAACTTAATTCAAGAGTTATGAAGTGATGAATTAACCAATTTAATTTGATTCAAAACTGTTCCATCAAGGCTTTTCCAAACATCCAACTGGTTTCCCAAAGATTTTACAAGGAATGGTTTGAGATTTGCATGGGCCCCTTCAACCCAAGATGTTGTTTTGTTTCCAAAATCTGGTTTTATACAAGTCCATGCTGTAAAAAACATCTCTTTGATAGGGAAAATGTTATTTTCCATATACTTGAGTACATCCTCATAGTCTTTCAAGAAACACTATAAAATTCAAAAGGTCAGAACCCAAAACTAGGAAGAATAAGAGGCAGTGATTTGGAACTACTCTGAGTTCCACTTTATTGACCTCCGCCTCCTCCTGGGTCTGTGAGGCCCCATAATTTTCCCACAAAGTTATAAAGCTTTTCCATCCTTCAACTTCATTAAAAAAGCGCACTTTACAGTTTTCTTGTATGTTTTTAGACAAGTTTCAAGTGCAACATTTTATTGATGACTCAGGGAAACTAGATTCAATAGCAAAAATCAGGGCTTTTTAACAGTCCATCACTAAGAATTTTGGAAGTCTCTCAGGATCATAAGCCAACTCCTTTAATGTATTTACAGACCAACGGTAGAACTCAAATCTTTCTTTTGTTATAAAAAAAGAGCTTTTGTGAAAGGGTTCGGATTGGCTGTCATTCCTACAACATGCAATAGCCAGGTTTTGTACTTATTTGTTTTATCAGTACAATCCAACATAGCAATATGATGGAATTTTTTTGAAAGCTTTAATGCCTCAGGATGTGCTAAGTACAGGGCATCCAAGTGACCCTCTCCACTGAACTTTGACTTGTGAATCCAAATTGTTTCTTCAAGCTGTTCATAGAGTACCTCCATAAAACATTTACCCTTTAGTTCTGCAAGCGTTACCTTCCGCTTAGTGTTATAGATTGTTTGGTCAAAAAAATAATCCCGCCGATCAATCTTGCTCAATTTTTTCTTAATTTGTAACTTATTGAGCCCATTATTTGTGCCTTCCTTAAGTATATCCAAGGCTTGCCCAGAGATTCTCCTCAGTTGAGGATGCACATAGGGATTTTCAGATGGTTGATGGTTATTTTTTGTTTCTTTATAGGAGATTTGCCATAAGGGTTCTGACTTTGTGCAACTTGCATGGATTAAAAACTTTCACCCAATATTCCTTGCGTGAGTTTGTCTAGATCGTTTGGTAAAAAGTTTTACTGAGTAGGAACCATGGAAATCACAGGCAAAATCCACATATTTATCTTTCTTTGAGTTAAAAACCATCAAAGCATCACATGATTCATAGCCCATGTTTGACAATAGTTTTTTGCAAGTTCCCTAGTAGGAAAGGCTGTCACCGGAGGTGAGTCAAGTGGATCTGGAACCAATTCAATTGTTAGTTTTTGTAGTTTCATAGTGAAATGCACCCATTAGTCTCAATCAAATTAAATCCAGCAAAGGCCTCAGTAAAATAAAATGTTACTCACAACCAGAGGTCAAATCCCAGTGTTAAACATTTTGTTCCTCAATTGTCACCCTTGATGAGTGTCAGCTCTCTGATACCAGGAACCTTGCATTCCTTTAGCTACAGAGAGTGATAAAAATACTGGAATAATAATAATTATAATTATTCCAAAAATAAACGCTTAGAGGCTCAAATAAATAATATAATAAGAGCAGTTTCCAGGTTCAACTGGTTTGGTAATAAAAGGTTTTCAATATGTATATAAAAGAGGGGCCACAGCATTAAACTACTGGGGGTCTTTACAGACAAAGCAACCTCTCTTCAAGGGGCCTCCTTAGGCAGTTTAAGAACCTTGGAATGAAGATGGGTGCCTAAGAAAGGGCTTATTCCACTAATGGCCGGGCATAACAGCACACTGGCCTAGACAGGAAGGGAAAAACTCACTCTCAGCACTTTATCACGAAAATCCTGCAATAATAGGAAGGGTTTCAGGGCAGATGGGGTGGATTTCCTGAGTAAACTTCAAGGGTTGATTGGTTTTAAGAAATGAATAATAATAATACAGACTTGGTCATAAATCACTTGCTTTTAAAATCTTCATAAGCACTTGACGAACAATGACATTGTGTCTGATTGAGAATAATAATTTGTGGTAAACTTATGATGGAATAATGGATCCAAAGAGGTCTTTATAAATACCTTTTTGGGGTTATTTTGAGCTTCTCAGGACGGGTAGAGAGAGTCTGCGCATGGGCTGAGGCTGGCAAGCCAGTCAGAGCAAGATTAGCACGTCCATTTGGCTCTGTTAATCAGCTGACCTTAGATCTGCTGGATTTCTGTACTATTTTAGCCACAGGATCTGTTAATCTATTATGGCGTAAATTTGATCATTCTGCCCTCATCCTTCATTTGTACTATTAGTATTGCTTTAAAGTGAAAAGATGTGGATGTTTGCTGTTTTTCCATCATCTGCTGATCACGTAGATAATTTTTAGTAATTTTTATGAACACTCCTTGTAGTGTTTCATGGTCTTAAAAGATCAGAGTCAATGATTTATGTTGTAGTCCTTGATCTTTAATTTATTATTAAAAAATTTTATAAACATAATTTTTATTAATTTAAATTAAGTTTTGATCTTTTTAGATTATTAATAATGCATATGTCAACTTTTTACATATTCCAGGAAACCCTAAGTAGGTTGTAGCTCTTTTGAGTGGTACCTGGTTGTCAGATTAGTCACGACTGATCCAGACGCTGGGATCAGTTAGTACAGATGCCCGCGGGGTAGGATCCGCTGCGTGCATGGCAGAATTTAGCTGGGCGCGGGTCTCTAGTACGCGGGAAACTGCTAATACAAGTACGTAGGGATATTTAATGATGCGGGGCTGCGCGCAGGAATTGTGACATAACACATTTCCGCGTGTAACTCCTAAAATATACACAAAACTTCAATTCTGAGTGAATTTTAGGTGTAAAACCTATATGTGAAAACACATGTGAAATGTTAGAAAGGCCAAAAGGTGCCATACTGGTGTTGTAATTTTTAGTGCTTTTCTTTTTAATTATTTTAAAAATGTAAGGACTTGGATTTCATGGGTGGGCTCAGTGAGTGACCCTACCTAATTTTGGGTGGGGAATCCATTTCGTCAATAATATTTAAAGATTTCTCACTCCTTCTTTTGCTAATTTAGATATTCTTATTTTTTATAATTTTGTGTTTCTATGACAGGTTGCTCTGTACATAGTAGCAAGCTGACAATGAGGATTCAATTGGGGCTTCCAATGTTTAATTACCCAAATCCTTTTTTCTTTTTCAAAAGCTTTGTTGATGGCGCTATCAATTTAGACCTTCCACGCAGCCATGTCAGAAGAAGGAGGGCTTTCCACTGTTCCCATGCAAAAAAAATGCAATGCTATACATCAGTATTCAATCCAACTTTTAATTGAAAAAAAAATTTTCTCACTTCTGAATTGAGAAAGGATTGTTTGCAGATTCTTATATGATTTCAATTTTCACTTTAATTTCACTTTGTTTTCACTTTAAATTCACTTTGGAATCGCTAGGTGTAGAACAAAAGTCCCACAAAGTATGTCTTGATCCCAAATTTGGGTTGAAAGAACCCAAGTGTGGTCCAGGGGGTTCCCAAAACTCTGGCACAACTTCTGGGGGGTTGTGCCCCCCTGAACACGGCTCCTACACAATCCCCCAGGGGTTGCACGTGTTTGAAACGGCCCTTTGTAGTTGTCTATGGGCCCCCACGGCTCATTTCAGCCGTGTAGGGCCCTACAAAGCTACCACAGGGTTGGAGCCATGAATTTAAAATCACCCTTGAAAATATCATTACATATTTTTTGGATGTATCCTTTCACCTTAAAACATTCCTCCAGAAAACACAAAAATTCAAAAAAATCAGATTTCTCTTTGAAGATTTGAATCCTTTTATTTTCCTTTTTATTTCACTGTTTTGGGTGATTAAAGATATCAAAATCTTAAAGAAACAGTTAAAAGGGCATTTAAATATTTTTTTCATATTTTTTGGATGTATTATTTTACCTTAAACATTTACATAAAAAAAGCACAAATTTTGAAAAATTCAATTTTCTCATTGGAATTTTGGCTCCTTATGTTTGCCATTTGAAATTATTTTTTTGAGTTTTTAAATTTTGAGAATTGTAAAAGAATTATTGAAGAGCGTTTTAATTTTTTTCAGAATATTTGGATGTCATTTTTTACCCTAAAAAATTCCATAAAAAAACAAAGAAATTTGAAAAATTCAATTTTCTCATTGGATTTTTGAATCCTCCTGTTTGACTTTATATACTTGAAGCTATAGTTTTAAACCAATTATGTGAAGCTTTTCAAAAATATTTTTTTTTTAATTTGAGTCACTATTTGTGTTTCAAAAACCAAACCAAACAAGCATCAACTTAGTATTCTTTGAGCCCTTCACATGCATATATTCAATATGACTGAAAATGTTTTCCTGGGACCACCACCCATCTTGGAGCACTCCAATCATATTATAAAACACTCCCTTGACCTGTTCAACCCTCCAATCACCCCCCACCACTACCACACCACACCATGCCACACCATAACACCCCACACCACACCACACCACAGCACACCACACCACAGCACACCACACCACAACACACCACACCACACCACACCACACCACACCACACCACACCACACCAAACCACACAACACCACACCACACCACACCACACCACACCACACCACACCACACCACTCCACCACCCAGTCATCAAAACAACTCAACACTCCAGATACTTCCCAAAATCTGTCTTCCCTCTTATATCAAGTCTCTAAATACCTTCTTCACTCAATTTCTGCTCAATATATTTTTCAAATATCAACTCTTATCTTCAACTCATTTTTTACCAAGAACATTGATTTTTCCAATGGATCAAGAAAACATCCACCCACTTTTAAGAAATGTTTCAACTGTTTCACCAGGCTGTTACAACTTCCCGTGGTGTGCAAGGGGCTGAAGGCACAGGCACTACAGCTCACAGAACTCTTTATGGAGATAAGAGATTGATTGCAATGGAGAAGAGACGTAAAGTCACAACAATAATGAAGAGGAGAATCTAGGAGTAAGGCTGTGAAGGAAGTTGAAAAACAATCCTATAAGAGTAACACCAAAGGGGTAGGTGATATGAGTAAGTTAGGCTGGTTGGCCTTCTTGTACTGAGATGAAACATATTTCAAGAGGGACTAACCAATAAGAATTATTATACTAAATACTTGAGGGGAATCAGTCCAGGAAGGGAAGAGAGGCCAGTATATGTGAGAACTGAGAGTACAAATTGAGGATGGATTCCCCATGGCATTTCATGTTGAAAAATTGGGCTGGAGGCTTTGGCTTGACAGATTGAGTAAAGGGCCTTTCGAGAAAGGGCATTTACTGAACTATTGTATGGGTTTTCCATCCAGGAGTATGTAATATGGATTTACTTTATGTAATTCTCTACCAGATAGAGTTGAAGCAGAGATGAGGATGCACCAAGTCATAGAGAGGTGGAGGGTATCCCTGGGATATTACCTAAGAACTGCAGGGAATGCAGGAGGATACTTCAGGAGGTGCAGCATGTGGATCCAGGGGTGGAAGGTAGATTTTACTGAGGACTGAGATTGGCTGAGGGTTGAGTATGGCTGAGGAGACTAAGTCAAGTTGTGGTTATGACACAGGCCCATCCTCCATTATCTCATATAATCAAAATAGTGATTTGACTAATCTTGCTCCTTCTTCATCTACTCAAACTCTTGATTACAACCCTCTGGCCCCTCCTCATGAGATATCATATAATCAAAATGAGGAGCTGGTTGAGGCTATCCAATCATGGGAAAAGTCCAATGGATATTCCATATCGACCAGAGTCTTATCAATATGATAAATATGGGGAATATAAGCCCAGAAAAGATACCACCAAATTAAAAAAATCAAGAAAGACCAATTTTCCTTTCAGTTTATCAGGGAATTTTTCAAAATATTGGCTTTTTGGGTGGTGAAGGTTATATGTCCAGAGCACAACCATCCACATTCCAATGACCCTTCCACTCATACTATCCACAGAAGAATCCACGGGAAACCAAAGGAGGTGGTTTAATATTTATCCAAAGCTGGATCTCTCCCTTTTAAAATTCTCACCTCTCTTATAAAAAACTCATCATAAACTATCCATACAAATCTCCCTACAATTTACAAAAAAAGATCCCCAATACAAAAACATGACCTTGATGGAAAAGCTCCTGTGGAAACACTCATAATGGAACACAGGAATTCTTCTTTTCACTGCAAAATGAACAATGTGGATGGTCCAATTACTTCATTATTCCTTTCACACCCTTATTCCATGAAAATTCTAAAACTTTTCCATTCTCTCATTATGATGGACTTTACCTGAAAAAAAATTTGGAATGTCCCTTCTTCATCTTCTTGGGGTAAAAAATTCTGCTAGAAGCTTCTCAGTTTCATTCTGTTTTTTATATCAAGAGAAAAAACAGAACTATGATGGGGCACTGACTCAACTTCAGGAAATATTTGAAGATGAAGAACCTAGTGTGATTGTGACAGAAAAGGACCAAGCACTTATTACTTCAATTGAATCAGTTTTCGCTTCCTCACATCATCTTCTCTGCGTCTGGAAAATTTTCAAGAATATTCAAACTATCTTCAGGAAGAAATTTAAGTCTGAAGATAAATGGAAGCTATTCCACAAAAATTGGCATCAATTGGTCTACTCAAAATCTTAATCAAGCTATCAGAAAAACTTCACAAAACTTTATCTGGTCCAGAATCCTCCAACATCTGACTGACTTCTTGAAAAATTGATTCCTCTAAAAAGAAAATTTTTCTCCTATTTGGAAAAAAAATAATTTAACTTTGGGAACACAAGTACATCAGGAATAGAAGGTTCCCACTCAAAAAAAAAAGATTAATCAATTCTTCTATTGGATCTTTCTATAATTTAGTCCAATAAATTTACAGTTCCATAACCATACAAAACCATGAGAGAGCCATTGAAGCCTTTAAGGAAGAATTCAAGCATCTCATTGGTTTGCCTCACTGTGTGCATCATCTTTCTGGAAAGATCAGCCATGTTGCCCTCAAAATCATTCATTCATTTCATCAAGTTCTTGATTCTTCCACCAATTGAAAAAACTGTGATTACTCTTCTTACCTGGGTATAAAAAGTGTTCACAAAGTCAAACAGGCCATCAGAAAAGATGAAATCTTCCAACTTGATGATTTTCATCCTCAATTGCATGTCAAAGATCCCATCTAAGTAAATTTTTCCCTTTTTTTTTTTGTTTGGATTCAACCTCAAATGAATAATTTCCTGATTGATTTTGATTTTCCTTTCTACAGTTGACTTTGAACCCTGAATCAACTGAAGATTCAGGAAAACTTCAAGTTCTAACCAAAGAAAGTAATGAAAACCTATATTTCACTAAAATGTTTGAAGAATTCAGATATTTGCTAGCTGTAGAACAGCTTTATTATCTGAGTGAAAGCATGAAGCTGAACAGTGGAATATATCTACCTACCCTGATTGAAGAGCCAAATTCCACTCAAGGATCCAAAGTAAGAGGAAGCCCCAAAGGAGAAGCCAATAAGTTCAAGAAGATCTCCCAGTCCTCAAGAAAAAGAGATCCATTTGGGTTTGAATATTTAGAAGAAAACAAGGGGAGAGGAAGGCCAAAGAAGAAATTCATAGCAAATTCAAAGTTCAGTCACCATTTTTTTGGGAAAAAAAATATCAAATTTCATAATTATTTTTTTTTCTTATGTGTTCAGTTTTCAAGAAGTTGAAAGGCCTTCAGATGGAAGGGGAAGGGAAAAAAGGAGGAGGAATAAGAGCAAGAGCTAATTTTATCACTATAATTATTTCTTCTGCAATGGGTTGTTTTTTTAATGAGTCCTTGTCATTTTTATAACATAGAGTGAATTTCTGAATGAAGAGGAATATTCAGAAGATGAAGAGGTTCCAGATTTGGATGAAGTGGAAGATTCACCAGATGAAGAGCTCCCAGATGTGGATTTCATTAAGATGGTGAGCTTTCATTCTATTTTATTTTTGGCTAATTTTATGGATATTATTTTTCATTGATATTTTCATTCAAACTTTGATCAGAGGTCTGGAGCCATTGTAAATAAGTGGATTGTTTCTCCTGAATACAATCCTGGGAAATAAATAAAGAGGCAAAAGGTGTCCTATGAAGATGGTGATGCTGCTTACCATCCTCCTGGAAGGAAATTATTAGTACAAACAGCCCCAAAAATCAGTGAGAAGGTAAGTAAATTTGATATTTTCTCATTTATCCATTTTTTCTTATTTTTTGGGGGTTTTTATCTAGGTTTCCTGCAAATTATCTTATTATTCTTCTGAAATTTTTGTACAAGTATCAATTGAAGAAGTGATCTCTATCTTGAGTCCATATTTTCTGTTATAAAAAATTCTGATTTTTGGTTTTACTTTCAATTTATAGATTTTATTTCCCCCAAAACAGCCATTCCACATATATCACATGTTCAAGATGTCATACAGGAGGGAAAATGTGGCTTTGGAGCAGAAGGCATTTGTTTGGGGAGTAACTCAGAAGACTGGATTGAGGTAAGGAAATAAATGGTGAAAGAGCTTGATTCCAATCCAATCTTCAAGGAACCAAGATTACTGCGTGATATCTGGGGTAAAACTTTCCAAGAACCAAGAAAGAAACTTAACCAAATTTATGGCCCAGCTCCCATAAATAGGGCATATAAGAGTTAGAAAACCCACCATTTTTTTGACCAAAACTGCCATTATGAATGGCGCGTTTTTGAAATACACATACCCTTTAACTGGTGTATTTCAAAATGGCAAGTTTCATGGAAATGGAAGATTAAAAATATAAAATGTTCAATTTGTGCACCATCATCCATCCAAAATCCATGCATGCAAAAAACCCATCCACACCTCCACCTCAGTAAATGAATTCCAATGCCATCTCCATTGCATCACACCAATCCTGCTCAGCCACCCTCCAACCTCCTCCTTTACCAATAAATTGGATCTCAAGTCTTCATATGGCATTCCAAAAAATCAAAGAAATAATTTCCAATAGTTTGATGCTCAAATTTATGGATTGAAGTGGAAATTTGATTGTGAGACTGCATGCAGAATAAATCAAGAATCTGTTTATATTTATTCCCAACCAGATCTTGTGGGCTCCATTCCAAGTAAATTTCTTGGTCTTGGCTGCCTTTTCTGGATTAGTTGCTCCATTTGGTGGCTTCTTTGCCTCTGGGCTGAAGCAAGATTTAAATATCAGAGAATTTGTTCATAAAATCCCTTATCATGGTGAGTTAACCAATCAATGCAATTTAAATTTAAGCTCTTTCACCCAATTTCACTTTTCTTCACATTCTAATTAAATTGAATCAACTCTTATCCTTTATTTTGAAATTTTTCATTCTCCAACCTACTGCACGTACCTCTCAAGGTTAATCATGGGACTTTCCACCTATTTCTACTATTCATTTTTGGTGAAAGAAGAATCTGAAGGCCTGGATATTATATTGAAAAAGAACAGCTTATCAATTAGAAAGTTCCTGGAGGTCATCCTGAATCATCTGAGAAAGCATCAACAACTCAATCTGTTCTTGCTAATCAGTTGGTAAATGGATCTTTAATCAAGCTCTGACCTCCCTCCTCCCCACCCCTCAGATGACTCAATCAATTGATAAATCAACCAATCCCACTCAGCTACACCCCAGGTCACCCCTCTCCTTCACTGCTGTCTGCTTGCAATTGATTGAGCAGTGGATTACCACAAGTTCCCCCTTGTCATCCTCCTACTCCTCCTCCGCCACTGCCACCTGCTTGTGATTGATTGTGGTGAGTTCCCCCCTTTTTACTCCTCCTCCAGCACCGCTTCTGTCCACTTGCAATTGATTGCAGCAAGTTCCCTGTATTAGGGCTTCCTTGGTGTCCTCCCTGCTCAAGCTTTTCCATCAACTTGGCTGGCTCTCAACTGGTGAAAAAGATCTTAATCAACTCTTCAACCTCTCCTTCTTCACTAACTGCTCACCTTCCCACCTCCCCATTACCACCACCACCTACTCCTCATGATGATGATCATCTTCTCTAACCTCCAAGCCCAAGTAGGATAAATCCTTGGTTGGATAAGATTGGACTTGGACCAAAGTAGGACTACAATTACAACAAGGATTCTGGAGGTCAGACTCAAGCATTGGTCTTGAGTAATGAATGTGTCATAATCATGACACAGTTTTTGCTTTGATTATATAATACAGCCTAGATGATTATTCATCTTTCCAGGTATAATAAACATATTAAAAATTTAAGATATCACAAGTTTTAAATAGCATTATATAAACTGAAATCTTCCTCCACTTCATAGTCCTTCCTAATAAAATAAACTCTAATGGTTTTTTACCCTGAATTTCAGTCTAATCCATCTTTTGAGTCCTCCTCATAATAGTGCAATCTTGACTCAACATTGATTCCTCTTTGGGTCTTTACCCATCTTGGAGTCTTTACTCCCTTTGCTGAACATTCAGCCTGATCCATCTCAGATCTTTTTGGGCTTAGTCTTCTCCATACTGTTATTTAATTCCACCCTGGCTTTTTTTCAAGCCTCCATGTGACATAATAATTGATTTCATCCTTTTAGTCAACAATATTTAGCTCCTTGATACTACTGCCGCATACTTTTATCTCTGTCTTGTCCATTTTGGACTTGCATTTCCGGTTTGAAACATCTTCTCCTCACACTTTTTTGCCTTCCACATTGTCCTTGATGTAGTGGAATGGCCTGATGTGGATTATTGAATTATCCTCAGAAACTCAATCCCTCATCAACCCAATCCACTTCCCCCCATTGCTACCCAGTCCTCAATCTGTACAACACACTTCCATTGAACCATTGACCAAAGCCTATCATCACCTCCACAATAACAAAAGGTACTTCTACAGCTCCTACAAGCTTGAAATTAGCTACTGATACTACTGCCCTTGCTCCTACTACTACCAATCCTCATACTCTCCATCATGGGATAGCATCAGTAGCCATAATCATCTAAATCTTTCCCCACTCTTATGAACCCATTTTTTCATCCTCCTTTCATACTTGAACCCTTATCTCACCCTAAGGATAACTTGGTCCACTCTTCATTCTTGTCTGAGCTTCTGTTTCCCAGCACCACTCTACCTCCTTTGGCACTCATCACTCCCAGTCCAGTCTTGTGGATTTTTTTTCTCTATTTCTCTCACATTGGCTATCACCTACCATCCTTTTCCTGAGGCTCAAATCCTTTTTCCATTGCAACCATCCTTACCACAAGCATCTGAAAACCCCTCTTTGTTCATCCAGTTGTTGTGCAGGCTGTTCTCCTCAACCTACTGCAGTTCCCCAATCAGCATTCCACAGACCAACCTCTTCAACTTTGCCCAACCTCTGAGAATTGTTTTTTCCCCCCCCCTTTGGCAAGAAAACAAACAAATGGCTCATCATTGAAAAGAAAAAGGTAATTAAGATGGTTGAAAACCTAGACCTAGCTGTCATTTCACAAAGAGTCAAACATAGCATAAGAATCATAGAAAACAAGTGATTGAAACCGGAAAATGAAATGACAGAATGAGAATCCTTGAAAATACCAACAGGCAAACGTAAGTCTACAGGCCTGGTTATGGCCTCTAAGAAGACTAAGTAGGGTTACGCGCACTAGCAGCTAAAGAGCTGTCTAACAATATCCACACGACCGCACTGATAAACACAACCAGCGTTCTTCAATGCTGATGATGAGTTGATGGTCTAGCAAATACCTACGTTTGTATTGTTAGGATGGTCGTCGCCTTGAGTTCGATCCAGATGTCTTCACTGGTGATGTTTGAGCGAGATCCAACTTCAACTTGACTGACTCAGGTGGTGGAATGATGGAGTTTGAAGTCAGGTGATTTAGACGGATCCGCGGTTCCTTTACCCGTTGAGATTTGTAAATTGTGACAGTTGAGTGACAGCAGCTCGAGTAGTTAAGACAGAAGGATCACAGGAGTACAAGGAAACAAATGAAAAGTCTTTGAGAACAATCCAGAAAAATAATCAACAATCATAAGGGAAAATTGGCCTCATTGCCGCTTGCTTGCTCCACCCCCAGAAACCAATCTTTGATTGCCACTTGCTCCTCCTCCAGAAAGGCAAATAGAAATTGTACTAGCCCAATGCTATCCAAAATTTCCCAATTCACTTGTTGCTCCACCACCATTGCTGCCTGCCCAACTTTGCGCAACTCAATAAAAAGCTCAACTTTTTCAACCCCCAAGCTCTTCATTGGCAAGGTTACAAGCTATTGCACAATACCAATACTATCAACCTTGTGCAATTTGACTGGTAACTCAGAAACCTATGCACTTGACCTTGTTTCAAGGAGGAGTTGAAATAGGACAATTTGAATAGCTTTTGTGAAAAAATAATGGCTTTCTCCTCATAAATTTACATTCTTTTCAAATCAGCTAGCCTCACCAGCCAATGAGTATATTTTGTCAATGAGTTTTTGTTTCTTTTTTCTTCTATGGTGTTCAGGAGCACACTTGTTTTTGCCGGGGGGATTCTGTCATAATTCTGAAACAGGTAGTGCTTTGATTATATAATAAAGCCTAGATGATTAGTCATCTTTCTGGGTATCATTAAAATTTTACAAATATAAGATATCACAAGTTGTAAATAGCATTATATAAGCTGAAATCTTCCTCCATTTGCTAGTCCTTCCTTATGAAATTAACTCTACTGGTTTAGTACCCTGAATTTCAGTCTAACCAATATTTGGATTCCTCCTCATACTAGTGCCATCTTGACTCAACCTTGAGTCCTCTTTGGTTCTTTACCCATCATGGAGTCTTTACTTCGTTTGCCAAAACTTCAGCCTGATCCATCTCAGATCTTTTCAACCCTAGTCTTCTTCCTACTGTCAGTTAATGCCACCCTGGCTTTGTGTTGAGCCTCAAAGTGACAGAATGATAAGTCTACAAGTATCCAAGAGGGTTTTAATGGTAAAATTGGTCATGATGGTGAAAAATAAAATGTTGGGATTGGTGAGTGGACATCAACAATGGTCTTTCTAGAAATGAGAAACTTAGCTTAGTGGTTAAAGAATCCCTCATGAATGGTGAGGTCATGGGTTCAAATACCATAGTGTGCAACTACATTTTGGATTCTAACACTCCCGCAACCCTCCTAATGTTACAAAAAAAATTGAATCCTTTCTTGATTCTTACCACAATGGTATTCTTTGGATGGGAGGAAATTATTTGATAAGCATACAGAGAGGTGGAAAGGATAGGGCTTGTTGTCAAAAGAGAGCTCAAAATAGAGATATTAAACAACCTCTTTGGAAGTAGAAGAGAATGAGCTTGATTGAAACGTTGTGATATCTGTGAAAAAACTAAAACCTTTGGATAAGTATCCTGCCATTGTTTCCTAAAAAAAGAACAGTTGGGGAACCTCCCCTGAAGAGTTTGAAAAGGCCAAATTGAATATCAAAAAGTTCCAGTTCTTCACCTCTGGAAAATCAATTGTTCTTGATCTTTCAAAAGAGTAAGAGGAATGAAATTATAAGACTGATGAATTGATGAGGAGAGAAATGTCAGCTTGCTCCTATTGCAGAGCAAGCTGCAAAAGTAAAAAAAATAACATAAAAATATAATGATACAATTATCTTAAGAAGGAGTGGGAAAACCATAAATATTTTTACAGAAATGGATTCTCCACCCAAAAGTAGGTAGGGTCACTTGCTGACCCTACCCTTGAAATCCAACTCCTTATGTTTTTAAATAATTAAGGAAAGAAAGACCAAAATACTATGGCTCCACTATTGAGCTTTTTGGTCAATTAAATATTAAAAGACTTTGATGATTCTGTGAAACCAGGACCAGGTTGTATTGGGATGATAATACTCAGTTATGAAGAACAGGTGAGGACTTTGCTTGAGGACAAGGAATGTGGCAGGTCTGAGAGGTCTTGGAGAGTCAGGAATTGGTGAAAACAAATGAGAATGAAAAAAATGAGAATGAATCTGGGCAAAGAGACTGTCAGCAGATTGAGATGGACGTTGGATCACCAATTACAGGATTGTACCAGTTGAGATTCATTGAGAGACTTGATTGGTAGATCTTGACCCTACAACAACGATGGTCTTGAGGGATGGATGAGTGGTAATGGTGAGGCAGAATGGTCAGAGAAAGATCAATAATCAGAAGGAATCCTGCCTTCCTTTGAAATCTGGAGCGGTCTGACATGCCTGTCATGTGAGAGGAATTTGATCACACTGGTACTCCATGTATGAAGTACGAGCACTGGGAGAGAGCTTGAGTGAGTTCCAACACCCCTTCTTGATTCAATGTCCATCGGATTGACTTGTTTAGGAGCTAATGTGTGCAACCAGCCTGTCTATGGAGGATTGGCCTCCCGGTTTGGTGAGCGCGTCGGCCACCATTTGATCAGAAGGGATCAAAAGAACTTCTATTTTGCTGTTGTTGAGGTCTTCTCTCAGTCTTTTGGTTTTGATGTTGATGAATTTTGTTTTTGAGTTGGTTCCAAACTTTTTCACTTTGTCGTCCAGTCCTTTGTTGTCTATTAAATGGATGCTTGGAATTGAAGAAAGATTCCAAAGCTTGTTGATCAAGTGATTTATCCACCAGGCTTCAAGTTGTGAGTCGCTGAGGGCATTGCATTCTGCTTCAGTAGAAGAGAAAGTTACGTTGTGCTGATTCCGACTGGTCCAGTACAGAGGGGAGCCAAAGAGACTGCAGATGAGCCCGGTTTGGGATCTGTGAGTCTCTGGGTCATCCCCCCAGGTTGCGTCACTATAGCAGATTAAGGCCGGAGAGTTGTTCTTCTTTGAAAGAATGAGCTTGAGATGTTTGGTGGCGGACAGATATCTCCACACCCAGATGAGTTCATTCCAGTGGAAGATGCCTGGTTTTTCATTGAATTGCGCGAGGTTCAAGACAGCAAACAAGATGTCGGGGCAGGAAAGCGAAGCAATGTGATTAAGCCTCCCAATGTGAATTATGTAGTTTTTGTTGAGATTGGCAAATTGGGTGCATTCCTCCTCTGAGGCTGGCGTGAGTTGAAGTCCCGGGGTGCAGGGCGTTGGAATAGGATTGAGGTTGATGTTTTTCAGAGAGGCAAAACCCTTATCAATATGTAGAGGCAGTTAGAGACCAATCCGGTTTGACGAGTGATTAACTTTCATACCCAGGAGAGTGTTGGGTGGATGGCTGGATGAGTTTGAGAATTTCTCAAGGAATAGTCTCTCAAAGTCCTGGCAATTGCCGCACACCACTAGGTCATCCACATGAAAGAAAAGTGCGGAGTCCTTTGAGTTGTTGATATACAAGCAAGGGTCTGCATCCGAGGGAATGTAGCCAAGACTTATGATCCAATTACAGAGAGTATGATACCAGTTTCTTGGCGCCTGTTTGATTCCGTACAACAATTTCTTTAGTTTGAGGATTGGGGATTTTCTGTTACAGGCGGGTGGTCGGTGGATGAAAACATCTTCATCCAGATTGGCGTGAAGGAAAGCACCTTTTAAGTTGAGCTGGAGGATATCAAGACCTTTGTCCAGGGATAGAAGCAGCAGAGCGCAAGGAGAGGTTGTTTTACCCGTCGGAGCGTAGGTGTTGATGTAGTTGACGCCTAACTGTTGCATGAATCCTTGGACGCAGAGCCTGGATTTGTGAGTAGGAGTTTCGCCGTGCGCATTCTCCTTTAATTGGAAGACGTAAGTTGTGTTTAGGATGTTTGAGGGCTTGGGACCAAAGTAGTCTTCCCAAACTCCGAGAGCCTTGCAGGTGTCATTCTCCTTCTTAAGGGAAGTTGACCATTTTGGTATCTTCAGAGTTCAGAGACGGATTTTGGAACAATGGTGTTGATGAAACCAAATTGATTGGGTTTCTGGAGGGTTTTTTGATCTCAAAGAGCTCGAGTGTTGGTCGGTGGGATGAGATGATGGTTGATTTCTTCAATGCTGTTTGAGGATTCATTGTCAGACTGATTGGATTCAGTTTTGGTGTCCAGAGCAGTGTAGCTTGGAGATCCAGGGACAATCAGTTGAGGTTCAGGTTCAGATTTGGGAGAATCCAAGGCTTTACAAGATAATCTGGTGTTCTCCGGTATCTTGTCTAGTGGAGTTGGTTTGTTAGATTGAATTGAGAAGTCTGGGTTGACTGCTCCAAACTTGACGTGCTTGGTTTTGAAAATTGATCCTGATTGGTTCAAAACTCAATATGAGTGAAGTCTGGGAACATATCCAATGAGAATTCCTGATTTACCTTTTTCTTCAAATTTGGACAAGGAACACTTGTCTTTGAGGTTCAGGTAGGTCAGGTGGGATCCGATTGGCTTCAGATAGTGAGTTGGAAGAGAGCTTCCATGCATGAGCACCCAGGGAGAGGGCTCACCAGATACTTTGGGTATTTGATTTAGAGCTACTGCACAGGCTTTGATGGTTTTGTGCCAAAGGTTTTGAGGGAGTTTGGTGGATGAGTGAGTCGCTCTCACAGCTTCAGAAAGTGTTCTGTTTGCTCTTTCCGCTCTGCCATTGTGCTGAGGATGGTAGGGTTTGGAGACGACTTGCCTGATGGATTTTGATTCAAGAAAACTGTTGAGTTTGTTGTTGATGAACTCTCCTCCTTCATCATAACAGATTTTGGCAGGAAAGTAACCGCTTTTGTGATGTTCATTTGTGAGAATGAAGATGAGAACATCAGCTGCTTTGCTTTTGAGTTTCAATGGAAAAACGCCGATGTAGCCAGAGAAGTTTTCAACAAGGGTAAGCAAGTAATGGTTATGGCCTTTTGACTGAGGAGATATTGGTATGATGAGATCAAGGTGAATTTGTTCGAACACTTTGTTGGCAGGGTTGGAGGTGGCGGTGAAGGAGTTTCTTTTTATTTTTCCAAGGTCACATCCCATACAGGCAAAGTTGTTTTTTACTTCTTGGCCCAGAGTTTTTCCAAGATATTTGTCCATTCAAACAATGCTGGCATGTTCAAGGGTTCTATGCAGGTGATGAACATCTTCCATGGTCATTTGCAAGGCTATGAGAGGGTGTGGATTGTTTATCTTCAGAATGTTCTGAGATATTTGACCAGAGAGACAGGTTTCATTTTGACAAAAAAGTTGAAACCGAGAAGGATCCTTTGAGTTGTCCACAAGAAGAGAGCATCCTTCAAGAAGAAATTTGCCAAGAAAGAGAAGGTTGATGTTGGCGTCAGGGACCCAGCAAGCGTTTCTCAGAGTGATCTGGTTTGGCCCGAAAGTCAGGATCGCAGTTCCTTGGACCTTGATGGAAAGGGTAGCTCCAGGCTTGCCGGTTTTGATTTCATCCGTACCTTTGTTCAGTGATAGGTCAGAGAAGTACCGCTTTTCATTAAGCAGGTGAACAGAACATCCAGAGTCAAGCACAAAGCTGTTTGGTCCCAGAGAGTTTGAATGAGCAGACCCGCAGAAGAAAAAGAAGAAGTGAGAAACTTCCTCTTCTGTTTTCTTTCCTGGCTTTTTTGTCTTGGGATTAGCCGGCCTGAGATGAGGAAATTCAGCCCAACATTCTTCTTGTTTGTGATTTCTAACTTTTTTGTTGTGAACACCATTTGTGCATCTGGGGTAATCTCAATTGTACAGGGAGATTTCCCTCTTGGAGGTGGCTTCCTCTTTGGTGGCCTTGATTTCATTCTTGTGTTGGGTAAGATGATTGAGCACATATTCAACAGTGATTGTCTCAACTCCATGCATGATCTGGGACTGCATTGGTTTGAGAGATGGAGGAAATTTAAACAAAACCAGTTACGCAAGGATGTCTGATGGGAGCTCTATGCCAACCTCCGAGAGCTTGTTAAGATGGACTCAAACTGTAGTCACAAATTTCTTGATGGCATTCTCTGAGAAAGAGAGATATAGAAAGTTGTTGAATATCCGGGCTCTATTTGCGGATTGAGATGAAGCAAAATGAGTTCAAGCTGCATTCCATATAGCTTTTGCACTCTCTTCATTCTCAGAGTTGATAATATTAGAGTGGGTGGAAGGTGCCAGACAAGAGAGAAGATAATCTGTTATTTCTTCATTTACGTTGGAATCCAGCTGTTCTGAGATGTTTTTGGATTTCATAATAGGAAGGATTCATCTGAGCTGGAAGAGATTCTGGAATTTGGACCGCCAGATGGAATAGTTGTCCTCGTTGAGCAGTGGGATGGAGTCGTAAATTACTTTGAGAGCCATTTTATTTGAGGATTTGCCCCCTGGTCCTGGCAATGGTGAAGCCATTTCGGTGATCTGGTTGAGCTTTGGATTTTAACCGTAAAAGACTTTGATGATTCTGTTAAACCAGGACCAGGTTGTATTGGGCTGATAATACTCAGTTATGAAGAACAGGTGAGGACTTTGCTTGAGGACAAGGAACGTGGCAGGTCTGAGAGGTCTTGGAGATTCAGGAATCAATGAACACAAATGAGAAAGAACAAAATGAGAATGAATCTGGGCAAAGAGACTGTCAGCAGATTGAGATGGATGTTGGATCACCAATTACAGTATTGTAACAGTTGAGATTCATTGAGAGACTTGATTGGTAGATCTTGACCCTACAACAACGATGGTCTTGAGGGATGGATGAGTGGTAATGGTGAGGCATAACGGTCAGAGAAAGATCAATAATCAGAAGGAATCCTGCCGTCCTTTGAAATCTGGAGCGGCCTGTCATGCCTGTCATGTGAGAGGAATTTGATCACGCTGGTACTCCATGTATGAAGTACGAGCACTGGGAGAGAGCTTGAGTGATTTCCAACAAATATTTCACACACATTGTCACGTATAGTTTTCACACCTAAAATTGAGTCAGAATTGAGGTGTTGGGTATATTTTAGGAGTTACAGACGGAAATGTGTTTTGTCACAATTCCTGCAAGCAGCCGTGGCAGCCAATGCACCCGCGCTGTAAGACTCCAAAAGGTGCTAGGACGTGGAAGTTCTGCGGAGGGGAAAGGTGCTGTTTAGGCTGCCCTTCTGATTGTTACAAAAATATTTAAATTTAACCAAGATCAAAGTCCGGAACCTGGTAAATTGGGGACCCAATGTAAGAGGATAAAGATTATAGTGGTCGGTAGCTGGGAAACAACACTATCTGAGGCAAGATGGTGCCTGGGAAAACTTGAATAGAAGAAGTCAGGGTTTGTTCAGAGTCCAATAAGACAAGGCAATTGTAAGTAACAATGCCCAAAAGCCAATAGCTCTGGTCGTCAGCAGAAGCTTAGGAAAGATCAACTCAATCCCAAACAACCTCCAGGTTCTCAATGAACCTGCCCAACTCTCTGCAATCAAGCGCTTGAAGGGTACCAGATAACTGTGGGTGGCTGCACAAGACAAAGCTAATTGTTTGAAGAAGCTCTAGAAGCAAAAAAATAACTGATTCAAACAAGAATAACCCAACAATTCTCAAGGGACTCAAGAGTAGCGTGGCGGAATTCAACTTCAAAAGAGATGAAGGGAGGTTTAACACTCCAGGTTTTAAGCTTAATAAAACCTCTTCAGTCAAACGTGAATGGTTCCAGAAAGATAATCAAAGGATGATCAGAACCAGTATGGTCGGATAAAGGGATCAGGAGTGGTGTAACACACTCAAGAATTCAATCAGTTAAATTCTTCTTCAACCAGCAAGGCTATTGGTTGGTGATAAGGATCAAGGATCAAGGGTTTGAGTATGGAGGCTCAAGGATCAAGGGGCAATCATAGATATATCCAAATTTTTGTCTCAGATAAAGGGGAATGAAAACCCCACGGATGATGTATTTCAAGGTGAAAATGATGATGATCCTCCCTGGTATGGTAGGATGTGATGATGATGGTGTGATCTGATCTGATGTGATGATGGAATGTAGGATAGCATGTCCTCCAAAAGGCAGGGGAGAGCCCCTCCTTATATGGGCAGGAGGCCCCGTTAGACTATGTTAAAGAGATACTACAAATGGAGCGGAAAAAAGATTTTTTTTTTTTGATTTTCAGATAAAGCTGATCAGAAGAATTTGATCACGCAGGCCGGTGGAAATCTAGCCTGCCTGACTGGGGTGGGATCCTTTCATCCCTTCACCTATCCTGCGTCCGTCCGTGGATGGACAGGCGTGACAATAAGGGCTCACACCCACCCTTCACCCAAAGGCAGAAGGGGTGGGAAAGGGGAAACGGATCAGGCTGCCTGTCACGCTTTGCACTTAAGGATTATTGTCTTCACCACTTCAAAATGTCCTCTCCTCAGTACCATCTACGTCAGTCTAAAAGCGTGACACAAATAAAAGCACAACATCAATAGTGCAATCCGCTATTTCCTCTGGCTTGTGCTGACCTTCCAATCTCGGTGACCAACTCAGGATATACTTGCAAACTTTGCAGTCAACTCCATACCGGTCAACCATTCATTATGAGATCCAATCTTGTTCCCTGGCCAATCAACAGCCTTGGACTTCCATCTTTGGTCATGCATTGTTTGTTAGTTCGCATTTACGTCTAACCAAGCTATCACTACTGCATAGTTTGCAATTGGACTAGTCCCTACCCTGCATACACTATTACCTCTCATTTGGATTACCTTCAACGTCAATCGCTCCTATCCCAATTCGTCATGCAATTGTACGCTCAGATTCTATTGTCTCCCACTTACGCTAATACCTTGCATCTATACCACTGCTTCATTTCCTATTCCGTTCCTGTCATTCATTGCCTCACCGCTCCACCTGTAGTTAGCTCATCACCAGGTTGTATCTAGTCACTTTGGATTACCTTATAAGGGCTATCCCCTTGCCTGATGATTGTCTCGTCAGTTAGTTGATTTCATACGTTCTTGCATTTTACTGCAACCTAGTTATCACATTGGACTTACTTAGGTTGAGTTTTCTTCTTTGGAACACCTTCCATTCATCTCACCGTTTGTTGAGTGGCATAACCAAGTTCGCACTTTGCAACTGGGTCTTGCTATTTGAACTTGCCCTTGCACTTGGTATTCCTTCGCGCTCACGATCATCTAAGAATTGCCCTATAGTACGTGGGGTGGTTGTGTGACAGTAAATTAACTAACTCAACTCATCTATTGTAGCCTGCCAACCCATAGTAGACTTCTTCTTTTTGAATGTCACGTACCGGCTCAACCGGGAACGCTTCCCTACCCCTTACAATGATGAGATCCATTGGGTAGGGAAAACCAGCGCTCCTCGGGCCCAACAACCCTTAGATCCAGTTCCTCCTTCCAAATCTCCATCTGTGGAACCTCTCAATGATCCTCGAGCTCGTCAAAGGGATGCTCCGACGGACCCTCTTGCGGAATTTGCAGACTCCAACCATTCTTCCAATGAAACCTTGACTCGTGGTAGACCAGGGGTTCGCACTACTGCTCTCAAGCCCGATGCTCCAACCCTGCTTTTGACATTGATCCAGGCCCTCACTCATGGTGCCCAGCAATCTAATCCAAGCACTCCTAGTTTTTGCACTCCGGGCATGAAACAACCTGATCATTTTCCAGGAGAAAACCCTCATAAGCTTAGATCCTACCTACAGTCTTGTAAAATCATCTTTTCAAATGACTCCAACAATTTCCCTTCCAATAGACATAAAGTTATGTATGCTTTGTTCTTGTTAGGAGGTACAGCCTTGCAGTGGTTTGAACCGTACCTTGAACTTTTATCCAACAACAGTCTTACTTGTATTCTCAAAAACTGGGACAAGTTTGAGCAACAATTGTTCACCCTGTTTGGCAATCCCAATGAAGTTTGAAACGCCAAATACAAACTTAATAGTTTAGTTTTGAAGGAGAATAGTAGAGCTTCCGTTTATATTTCTCATTTTTGAACCTTGCAGTCTTGCATCCAGTGGAACAAGTCCGCTCTTCTATTCCATTTCCAAAAGGGTTTACCGGCACGCTTCATTGAACAGCTTGCAGTTGGGGGTCATAAGACAACCTTGCTTCAGCAGCTAATCGATTGAGTGATTGAGCTTGATAATGGCTATCATGAAAAAAATTTCTCTCGGCAAAAAGAATATGGATCATCCACCTTGGCTCTGAAGGTGGACGACTCCTTGAAGCAAAACACGAGGAACCCAAAACCATCCAATCCAACCCCAACTTTGAACTCCAACTCAAAAGGGAAAGCCGTTGCCAAAACTCCGAAGTTCTTGGACAAGGAAACCGGGATGCTTCAAAGTGAGGAACGACTGCAAAGGGAAAAGGACGGGCTGTGTATGTATTGTGGAGGTAAACATGATGTCAACAGCTGTGCAAAGCGGTTAGCGCGTGAAGCGGCTAAACAGTCAAAAAATTAGCTTGTAGTTTTTCTGATACTCGCAAGGAAAACTACACATTATCTAAATCACCGCAAGTAAATCTTTGCACTTGCAAGTCACTAGGTGCTCCAAGTTTGAGATTTATCCTATTCCATTCCGACAACACTCCTTATCAAGTATTACTTGATTCTGGCGCTAATGTTTCCTTCATCAGTGAATCTTTTGCCACTTCCAAAAATCTTAAGTGTTCCAAGATAGATAAATTTCCCATCTATCTAGTAAGTAGTGCAACTGAACCATCTTATTGGGTTTCCCAAAAGGCAAAATGGACCTTCGCATTTTCCAATTTCCGCAGCTTCAAATGGGATTTATTTGTCTTGGCTATACCCGGAATGGATGATATCATTCTAGGCCATGATTTCCTAGTTTACTGGAATCCAGATGTGAATTGGCAAGAAGGAGTAATTAACCTTTGAACTTCGCACCCCCAGAACACTAACCTTTCCATCAATCAGGAATTGAACAGCCTACCTGACACTGTCATTGAGTTGGATGACACTTTTCCGCCAGGAGATTTGCAATATCCTGACCTTCATTCTCAAATCCCCTCTTCAGATTTAGGAGTTATTGCTTACCTATCCAGCTTACCTCTTTCCTTTTCCTTTGAAGAGAAACAGACACCAACCAAAAGGTGTATTTTGAGCTCCCTGATCCTCTCGCACCGTGCGAGCACGTCAAACCCAGTGCTCAAAGATGACGAGATTGAAGATTTGGAAATCATTTGAGAGTCTTTACCTTTGGTTTATCATGACTTCGCTGATGTCTTTTCAGCTGCAAAAGCAGATAAACTGCCTCCATCCTGTTGTTATGACCATAAGATCAAACTTACTGGCCCACCTCCGGCACCAGGACCAGTTTACTCTCTCTTGACGCAAGAATCAATTGCACTTCAAGACTACATTGGGGAAAATGTAGCGAAAGGATTTCTTTGACCAAGCAATTCAAACACCGGTTCCCCTGTTCTATTTGTACAGAAAAAGGACGGTGGACTTTGCCTTTGTGTTGACTACAGGAAACTGAACCAGGTAACCCAGAAGAATGCCTATCCAGTACCTCCTTTGTCACATCTCCTTACCCTCTTCCATGGAGCTACTTATTTCTTGAAGTTAGACCTTTGAGGTACCTATAACCTTATTTGCATTAAGGAAGGTCATGAGTATTTAACTGCGATGAGAACCCGGTTTGGCAGCTATGAGTATACTGTCATGCCTTTTGGCCTCTGCAACGCTCCTTCCACTTTTCAACATTTTGTCAACAACATTTTTTCCAATCTTGTAGGTAAATACCTTGTGTTATATCTCAATGATATACTAGTCTACTTGAGAAACCTCGAAGATCACATTGCACATGTGCAAGGGGTGCTACAGCAACTTTGCAAGAATGACCTGTTTGCAAAAGCCTCTAAGTGCGAATTCCATTCCTCTTCTCTTCATTTTTTAGGTGTCGTAGTCTCGCAGCAAGGACTATTGATGGACCCAGCCAAGAGCAAATGCATATTGGACTGGCCCCCACCTTCTTCCGTTAAATCTCTTCAATTTTTCCTTGGTTTCATTAATTTCTATAGAAGGTTTATTGCGCGTTACGCCAAAAAAACCGTGAATCTTACTAACCTTCTTCAAAAAGACACTCCTTTTGTTTTTACCAAACAAGCTGCATCGGAGTTTGAAGCTCTGAAGAAAGCATTCACCACTGCTCCAATACTTGCTCACTTCAACGAGCTAGCTCGCACTATTGTCAAAACAGATGCAAGCGACCATTGCGATTGCAGGAGTCATCTTGCAGTTTTCTCCTTCCACTTCTCTCTTTCACCCTGTAGCTTTTGAGTCTTGCAAGTTGCTTGCTGCAGAGCTTAACTATGAGATTCATGACAAGGAACTTCTTGCAATCATTTACTGCTTGAAGAAATGGCGTTCATACCTTTTGAGTCTTAGGGAATCCTTTGAAGTTTTGACTGATCATAATTCTTTGAAGTATTTCATGAGCTCAAAAGTCCTCACATGTAGACAGGCCCGATGGGCCAAATACCTCTCCGAGTTCCACTTTACAATCACGTACCTTCCTGGGAAACAAGCGGTAGTTCCTGATGCTTTATCACGTTGGGAAGACGTTTACCCAGGGGGGGGAGCACCTTCGCCGAAAAAAACCCTGAAAACGTTAGGACACTCTTCTCAACCCAATCTGCCTAACTCAGTTTGATCATCGCTTGCTTATGAGATTTGGCTTCCAAACTCCGAAAAGCTCAACGCAACAACCCCAATTGTATCAAATTTTGCAAAAGTGCGAACTTATTAGATAGTAGTTACAGTATAGATGATAATGAATTTTTAGTTTATGATAATTGTATAGTAGTACTAGATAATTCTTGCATTAAGTTAGATATCTTTGAGTCACGGCATGATTCTCCGCTTTCTGGTCATTATGGGCAGGATAAAACCTACCAATTGATTGCACAAGACTTCTACTGGCCTCGTATGACCAAAGAAGTAAAAGACTATGTTATAGCATGCTATGATTGCAATCGTAACAATCCCTCAAAACACTGGAAGTATGGGCTACTCCAGCCACTTTCAATTCCGCCTCGTCCTTGGCACTCACTTTCTATGGATACCATCTCTCAATTACCTCCTTCTAGTGGATATGATGCTATTCTAGTAATAGTAGATGGCTTCTCAAAGATGGCTTTATTTTTACGTAGTAATGTGACGGCCTCTTCAGAAGACTTGGCTAACTTGTTCATAGAATATGTATTTTCAAAACATGGTCTCCCTGATAATATAGTTAGTGATTGTGGATCTCTGTTTTTCTCAAGCTTCTGGACCTCACTATGCCAACATTTGAATATCACTCACAATTTATCAACGGCTTACCACCCGGAAACGGATGGGAAAACCAAGCGAGTTAATCAGATCCTCAAACAATATCTTCAAATGTATGTCACCTATCAACAAGACAACTGGTCGCAATGGCTCCCACTAGCCAAATTTGCCTACAACAACTCCATCCATTCTTTCACCAAACAGTTGCCCTTCCAAATTCTTTATGGTAGAAACCCAACTTTCTCTTCCCTTCACGTAGCACCTTCTCAACCTGCTACCGATTACCTTGAACAAATTCAATCCCTTCAATCGCAACTTTGAACCAACCTCAAAGAAGCAAACCAGCGCTATAAGGAGCAAGCAGACCGATCTTGCACTTCGGCTCCAACCTTTGCAGTAGTAGATCAAGTATGGCTTGATGCTTGCAACATTTGCAGCACTTGCCCAACTGGCAAACTCTCCAAAAGAAAAATTGGCCCCTTTAAAGTAGAATCAGTCATTTCCCATAACTCCTTTAAACTCACTTTACCTGCAAAATGGCAAGGTATCGACCCGGTCTTTCATGTGTCTCTCCTAGAGCCAGCTTGAGTCCTATACCCGGGCAAGTCTCATCCCCCTCCTGAACCGGTCACTGTCCTCAATCATCAAGAGTGGGAAGTAAGCCGTATTCTGGATTCCAGGTTATGCAAAGGAAAACTTCAATACCTTGTCAAATGGTCTGGCTTCCAGTCCGACAAAGATTGCACCTCGTGGGAACCAGCCCATCACCTTTGCAATTCACCCGATCTGATTTGAGAATTCCATGCAAGCTACCCTCGCAAACCTTGGCAATCATGATTCTTTCCCATCCAATTCATTCCATTACACTCCACATCCCATCCAATCCATTCCATTCCACATTTATCTTACTCAATCCACTCCATTCCATATTCCATCCCATTAAAACTTATCTTATCTCACTATCATTTCATCATTTAAATTCCTCCATCTCACTGTGTTATTCTTTTCTCATTTTCCCTTCATTTCCACTTATTATTAAAAAAAAAAGATAATAATAATAATAATAAATTTTTTCATTTATAAAAAAAAAAAAAAAAAATATACATCAAATTACAAAGTTTCTTTTATCTGTTTTTCTGCATCCTCCCAATTCGCCGTAAATTCCACAACCATGGACCGAAAGGTATCAAGGTCTTCATCATTGATCAATGCGGACATTCTTCGAAGTACCAATACCTCCGTTATGATGTGCCTCTCAAAAATCTCCTCGCACCTCTAAACCCAAGCTTGCTTTGGCCGCGCATTCCATCCACCTTCCTCCAAGAGCTCTTCATACGCTCTCTATCTTTGGCCACCCAATGTGCCTTCTCCAATATTGTCCGTCAGGCGCCTTGCATCCGTTTTGACCGGCAATACTTTTTGCACCAGATCCTCTTCGCCTCAGCCCTCCATTCCTTCCGTCCCAGCCAATTCCTCCCTTCCATCTCCTTCATTTCCTTCTTCTAATTCACCGGCTTCCTCTTTGTTCTCTTCACTTCTGTTTCCTCCATTTCACTCTTCTTGTTCTGCTGTGTTTTCTTCCTCCCTCACTTCCTTGGTGATAACTCCTACCAGTTCTGCACCAGATACCTTGCCTTGCACCTTGTCATTCATCTGGGTCCCCGGGTTTTCCGTCAGCGGTCCCCAGTAAGGTGGTGGTGGTGGTGGTGTATTAGTAGTATATCTTTGAAAATGAGGTAACTCTAGCAAACAATCAAACAATTAGTTATTATTTCAAGATCATTAGTTAGTCCCAATTAGTACTCACCAGGCACTCGCGTCCCCAAGTATTTGATCTCCGGCAATGGTGGTATTTTTTAATTGACCCTTGGCGCCAACCTACAACTTTGCATCTCCCTCGATGATTCCAAAGGACCCTCAAAGGTCAAATTGAAATTTATAGGGAAGTTACACGCCACCTTGCGAAGTCGACATTGCTTGCATTTGCCTTGGAGACCTTGGACGGCAGTACTGGGAATACAACACTTGTTGCGGCAAATACAGTTTTTGCAACAGCGGGATGACGATGACGACATTTTTGCAAAATTTATAAAATTCTATTGGGTAATGAATTAAGTAATGTATAAGGGTATAAAGTGATAATTAAAAAACTTGAGATTGATGGAAAAATTTACCTGAACACTCGCAGGAGCTTGCGTCTTTATACCCGGGCAACTGTCACGCTTTGCACTTAAGAATTATTGTCTTCACCACTTCGACATGTCCTCTCCTCAGTACCATCTACCTCAGTCTAAAAGCGTGACACAAATAAAAGCACAACATCAATAGTGCAATCCGCTATTTCCTCTGGCTCGCGCTGACATTCCAATCTCGGCAACCAACTCAGTATATACTTGCAAACTTTGCAGTCAACTCCATACCGGTCAACCATCCATTATGAGATCCAATCTCCTTCCCTGGCCAATCAACAGCCTTGGACTTCCATCTTTGGTCATGCATTGTTTGTTAGTTCGCATTTACGTCTAACCAAGCCATCACTACTTTATAGTTTGCAATTGGACTATTCCCTACCCTGCATACACTATTACCTCTCATTTGCATTAACTTCAACGTCACTCACTCCTATCCCAATTCGTCATGCAATTGTACGCTCATATTCTATTTTCTCGCACTTACGCTAAGACCTCGCATCTATACCACTGCTTCATTTCCTATTTTGTTCCTGTCATTCATTGCCTCACCGCTCCACCTGTAGTTAGCTCATCACCAGGTTGTATCTAGTCACTTTGGATTACCTTATAAGGGCTATCCCCTTGCCTGATGATTGTCTCCTCAGTTAGTTAATTTCATACGTTCTGGCATTTTAATGCAACCTAGTTATCACATTGGACTTAGGTTGAGTTTCCTTCTTCGGAACACCTTCCATTCATCTTGCCGTTTGTTGAGTGGCATAACCAAGTTCGCACTTTGCAACTGGGTCTTGCTATTCAAACTTGCCCTTGCAATTGGTATTCCTTTGCGCTCACAATCATCTAAGAATTGCCCTATAGTACGTGGGGTGGTCGTGTGACACTGCCCGCGGGTGCCCGCAGGCAGCAGACAACATTTTCCCACCCCCACCCAAAGATGGAAGGGGTGGGAGTTATTGATGGATCGGCTTTGGGGTTGAGGGGAATCAATGGCAGTGATTGGAAAAGAAAGACAACATCAGGCCAGCAGGGAGGGGGGAGAAATTGGAAGGGCAGACACAGGGTCAAGATTGAGGGGAGTGAGAGGACTCTTGGGAGGAGATTAGGAGTTGATGGGGATCAACTTTTGCAGGAATGGAGGTCTTGGACAGAGAGTTGGAGCAGAGCTCAGGGGGATGACAGGGGCAAAGGAGGGATTGGGTGTCTGAATTGCTGCGGGGATAAGCGGAGGGGGTTTACGAGGGACTACCTTAGAACCAGGAGAGACCAAGGCTCGGACTTGAGGAGCTGTCGAGGGGTTTAGTGATGGAGGAACCAGAGAGGGATCCAATTGAGCTGGTTCTAGAATCTGGTGAAATTTTGGCTGAAAGCAGACGGGGAGAAGAATGAAGAGATGCCGGTAGAGAGGAGCTGGAAGTTGAGGCATCAAGAAGCTGAGAGGAAATTGAGTTTGGTTTACTGGGAGTCTTGTAATAGGAGTTTATATCAAGTGCTTCTTTGGCAACTTGGAGAGTCAAATCAAAAAGGTTAGAAGGAGCATTCGGCAAGGCAAAATTTGCTGGATGGGCGGCAGTAGAGGGAAGTGAGTCTGAGTTGGTGGGGATTGGGTTGGTAGAGGAAGTTTGTTGGGTGAAAGTTCTAGTCAGGATGGGGGGCTGTGGGGTACTAGGATGTTGGGAAGGTTGAGAGAGCTGAGGAAGGACAAAGGAGCAAGTCGAGTTGGGCGGATGGATGGCAACAATTGCGCCCCCACAGCCATGAGGGATAGGATTGGACATTTCACTGGAGGATGTGAAGCAATGGAGGAGTGGTGAAGGAGGTGAGGATGGCTCAAAGATGAAGGGAAGTTTGGGCCAAGCGGGTCTTGGCCTGTGCGTTTGGCCAAAAAGGAAGGGGGAGGACAAAGGGAGAGGGGATCAAACGCAATGCCTAGGGGATGGGACCAAGAGAGCCCTGTCCTAGAATACTGGGACAAAGGGATGTTTGGCAGGATGAGGAAGTTGGAGAAGTGATACTAATAAAGAAATTCCAATTTTTTTTTTTGAATAACAACTAAATAAAAGAATTGTAAAAAAAAATTGAATTTTTCCGCATCTGGTCCAAGGTGTCCAGATTTGGTAACCACAGCGCGCGGCTGAGATACAGCCCTGTCACTCTGTCAAGGTTGTGTTGGCAGCCCCAGGCCTCTGACAAGTACACAGCTGCGGGACTATGGGTCGACAGAGTGAAAGGCCGCCTGAGAGGCTTAGGTACCGCGTAAACATGCTAAAACATACACAGGAACATTGTACATATGTAATAAATGTTCCCGTGGATGGTAGATATTCTAAAAGTACATAATATTATATAAAAATACTTAAATAACCCTTATACGTATTTTTTATAAAACATAATTCAAAGTACCAAGAATTTCAAAAATAAGACAATGACAACTTCTCAAAATATATTAAAATACCTTAATATACTTTTATGAGAATCTCTAGAAATCAATATATTTGTTACATACCAAGAAAACTAATGATGTTAAAATATTACATGGATTCGCATGACTTATATTTTTAAGTAATTATCTTAGTAAATCAACTGGAACTCAAAAGTAAGGAGTAAAATAAATATCATGACTTTTACTCCAGTTATCTAATACATAATGAGAGCTCACCTGACATCAGGATGTCCGTAGAAATGTCTTTTTATATGATTATTACATTACTGGGAACATTTACTACGTATAATTAATTAAATATTACATAAATGGGACTGATTAGTGTTATTCACACGTCCTAATATCCATTATGAAGTAGAATCATTCCCATACCCCAAGGAATTAGATGCTACCCATGCTATAGCACCAATAACACATGACAGGCTACCACTGGATACCCTGCTAGCCTTAGTGTCCGTCCCTTTGAGCCCCTGTACCCCTCAGAAGGATGGTATTGGGACTCCAAAAGCTATAAATAAAGTGCTCTTTTGAGGATATTGATGGGAAGAGACCCAGTTATATTTATATCCAGAAACCGTTCCAAGGTAATCAAGTACTTATAAGAGATAAGTAAGTGATTTATGGCTAAGTCTGATTAATAATATCTGTCCTCAACCTCTTTTTTTATCAATTAAAGCTGCTGAACAACCTTATTACCCCAGTTTCCAGGTTTAACCCATCAGTGCACATCTCAACCAGATACCCAAAGGATTTAATAATATACCAGTGAGTTTTATTATCCTTTTGCTATTGTGGCAGCTTGGCTAAAAGGCCCTGCCACTCCACCGTGTATTTTATATACATATTATCTTTGGGTAAAATATCCTTTAAACTAAAGAGCCCAAAGTAACCAGGGCTACATGTTTTCATACTGAAATCCCTGAAGAGAGGTGTTAAAGATCCCCAATATAATTGTGGCCCCTCTATAAAGATATTTAATAATCAATTTATTCATATTGAATTAAAACAATAAACCATAACCAAACCACTTAACCTTGCAAAAAGCTTAATCCAAGTATTTTACGGATTTTTGCTGCATTTATTACATAATATATTTATTATTTTTTCTATCACCTCTGGTAGCTAAAAAATAGCAAGGGTCTTGGCATCCAGGAGGCTGACAAGAAATGGTGGGATGAGAGATGAAGAAATTTGGTGAAAGAATTCAAACAGTGCTGGCCAAAGGAAATTCTGTGGAGGGGAAAGGTTCTTCTTTAGGCTGCCCTCCTGAGTGTTAAAAAAATATTTAAATAAACCAGAATAAAGGTACAGAACCTTGTAAATGGGGAATGGAAAGGAAAATATAAACTTGATAGTAAAAAATAGCTATGAAAGACAATGCTATCTGAGGCAAGATGGTGATGGGAAAAGACTTTCACAGAATAATTTATAGTTGTTTCAGATTTCAATAGAACAAGGAAGTGGAAATTAACAAATCCCACAATCTAATGACTCCGATTGTCAGAAGAACCTTGGGATTGATCAACTCAAGCCCAAAAAACCTCCAGGTTCTCAACAAAACTGCATAACTCTCTGAAATCAAGAACTTGAAGGGTACCAGATAAATGTGGGTGGCCGCACAAACAAAGAAATTTAAGAAATGACAAATTTGAACAAGAATAGCCCAACAACTCTCAAGGAACTCAAGAATAGCGTGGCAAAATGCAACTTTGAGGAAATAAAGGGATTTTTAAAACTCCAGTTTTAAGCTTAATAAAACCTCTTCAGTCACACGTGATGGGTTCTGGGAAGACAATCAAAGAATGATCAAGACCGGTATGGTTGGAAAAAGGGATCAAGGAGTGGTATAACACACTCAAGAATCCAAATAAATTGATTCTTCTTCAACCAGAAAGGCTATTGGTTGGTGATAAGAAAGAGCGCCACAGAAGGGAGGATGAGAGTTTTGAGTATGGAGGCTCAAAGATCAAGGGAAAATCACAGATATAACCAGGATAAAATATGATGAATTACTAGGGTCAGGATTGGATTACAATGACAAGGAAAACCTTCCAATTCTGAAAATCTGCCATGATGATGGAAAATTGCAGGGGAGAGCACCTCCTTTACCGGCAAAAGATACTGTAGACTACTTACAAGAGGATGACACAGATGAGAGAAGAATTATCATTATTATTTTTTTATAAAAAACAAAATGATGAACAGATCAAAGAGAATTGCGCAGGAGTGAACTTAATATAAAGGAGAAAAAAAGAAAGAAATGGACGGGACAGAAGCCTTGAAGGCAAGGCAGATGACTCATGAGCTGCATGGGATGAATAACTGTGCAAGCGGCACAGACAACCGCAAGATGATGAGGAAGGGATTTGGTGATGGGGTCAAAGTTGGTGTGAGATGTTTGGTCAGTTTTATCATCAAGCGTGGTTTGAAGGATAGGAGAGGTTGGTCAAAGGGTAGGATCAGCTGAGGTTGAGGACAAGATTTCTGGCAGCTGCAAGACAACCACATGAAATTAGCAAACCAACAGGCGTGGGTTGCTGATCCATTGGATGGAGGATTGAGAGTTTGGATGGATTTGATGACAGCACAAGATGAGCAAACCAACAGGCACGGGTTGCTGATCTGTTGGATGGGAGGATTGGGAGTTTTTATGAATCAGATGACTGCGCAAGATGGAGGGATTGGTGATTGTAGGATGATGAATTGAGGAATGTGATCCAATAGATTTGAGTTAAGGGGAAGAAATTGGGCATGGTCTGCTGTGATGGTGGTGATGATGGCAGCCATCATCATCTCCAATTGCTTGATTTTTACTGAATTTACAACAATAATTGTCCACAAGGATTGAGATTTTTGAATATATATATATATATATACATATATATTTCTTCTTCCTTCTGCTTCTGCTTCTTCTTCTTCTTCTTCTTCTTCTTCTTCTTCTTCTTCTTCTTCTTCTTCTTCTTCTTCTTCTTCTTCTTCTTCTTCTTCTTCTTTTTTGATGAAATAAAAATTATAATTTTTTTTAAAAATTTTGCCCCATTTCAGGAGTTTTCAAAGATTGTTTACTACAGAAGATAGAAATGAAGAGAGGAGAAAAATAAAGTGATGAGAGCAATAAGGCAATGAGAGCAATGAATCAAAAAGAGCAATCAAGCAATGAGACTGATGAAGTGACAATAGCAATAAATTCATAAGAGTGATCAATTGTTGATATTCTTGAAGTTATGAGAGCAATAAAGTGATGAGAGTGATGAAATGACAAGGCAATGAGAGATGAAGCAATGAGGAAAGCAATGAACAGATGAGAGTGATGAATTGATGAGAGAATTAAAGTGATAAGGGGATGAGACATGAAGCAATGAGGATAGAAATGAAGATATTAGAGCGATAAAGTGGTGAAGGCAATGAACCAAAAGTTTTGGATGAGGTTTGAGGTAGAATTTTTCCAATGAGGTCAGAGGTTGAAACCAGGGGTGTATGACATGGAATGATGTGTGGTTGAGGTGGCAAAAGCCTTTAAATACTTCATCTGAAAAAACACATTTATTTTCAGTTAAATCTGAAACTTCTGATCTGAAATAACTGGGTTTTTTGATTTTTTCATTGGCAGGTTTGAAGTGGCAGATTTGGGTTGAAAACAGCCATTAAAAATGGTGGGTTTTCTTAACTCTAATACACCCTAATATGTGGATGAAATTTCCATACCATGGTTTCCTTCTGGCTGAAACATATAATTGTCTAGTAGTTATTTTTTATTCTTTAATTCCTTGCACTTATATTCATCTGAGTTCCCCTCCAACTCCAAATTCCAGATCTTCTTCTATTTTCTTCATTCTTTTTGAAGATTTCAAACATATAGTCTCATTCAAGTTCAATTATGATAATTGGCCTGCTCCCAGGCTAGATCCACTTTGGAAAATATTTGTGAAAAAGGATTCCAAATCTTGGGAAAAAGTTTTTCAGAAAAATTGAGATATTGTTAATGAGGTTTTTTTACCTCCAAGAAAATCAAGTAGAAACATAAAACCAATCATATTTGAATAGATTGTAATATTTGTATCCATATTTGCTCTTTATTTCTGATTTTGTGAATGAAGTTTGTAAGATGTATGCATAAATGCAGATGATCTTTAAAAAGTATTATTAATTTTTTTTTGGTTTTTTTAAAATTCTGAAAGGTTGAATAAAAAAAAAACAATCATAAATGCCAAAGAAAGGATTCAAAAATCCAGTGACAAAAATGAATTTTGTGAATTTTTTTTTTTTGATGAAATTTTTAAAGGTAAGAAATGAAATCCAAAAATTCTAGAAATATTATTAAAAATCTCTTAAATAGTTTTTCTAAATTTAAAAAAGCTTGAAAAACCCCAAAAATTGAATAGAAAAAGCAAACAAAAGGATCCAAAAGCCCAATGAGAAAATCAAATTTTTCAAATTTTTTGCTTTTTTGATGTAAATGTTGAAGGGAAACTAATACATACAGAAAATCTGAAAATAATATTAAAATTCTCTTTTAATGATGGTTTAGCTTTTTGATAGCTTTAATTACACAAAACAATGAAATGAAAAGGATGATAATTCCAGTATTGGGTTTCTTGGAACTAAAAACCAGCTGGCTAAAGACAGAAAGTTAGAAATGAGACCAGTGGATTCATATAAAAGAATAGAGAACAAGGAGGATGAAAATAGTAGCAACATCTGGGACTATGATCAGAGTCAGGATAGTATGAACGGTAGAAGAGAAGATGAGGCTAGAAGAGATAAGCGGATAACTGAAATAGACAAGATTCAGAGTTGTTTGAAATGAGAAATCATGCGGATGGATCTCTTACTAGAAAAGAGCACACAAACCATAGGATTGAGTAATTGAGATGATAGATCAAGAATTAAGGTGAGTTTTTGTTTGTAGAGAAAATGGAAAAGAAAGATAAGATCAAAAGGAAGACAAAATAAAGAAAGAGATTGATCAAGTATTTGTGGTGAGAGTTTATTTGTGGAGAGAGGAGATTTTGTAGAGAGAAAAGAGTTTGTCAAGAGAGAAGAGAGAATTTAGAAAAAGAAGAAAAAAAAAGAAGAGAAAAGATCTTGAACAGAAACTCAAGAGTGAGTCCCCTGTTCATTCTTGGGGGAAGGAACATCACTCAGAATAGAGTGTTTGCACTCATTTCCAGGCTGCGCCGTTTTAATAGTCTAAGGTAGAGAGAAACTTATAAGGAGGCAATTCTCAACACTCCCCGTGGCTGTTAAGTGGATCATCCAAGAGATTATTTGTCACAAGTGGTAGATATTCTTTTTTGTAACAATTCAAGAGAACTGATTGAGGAAGCTTTTGTGAGGGATTCTGCAACCATGGATTGACTAGGAATAAGGTTCAGTTCAAACTCCTGATTTGTAGCACCTTTGCAAAGACCTTTTGTTTTTATTTCTATATGTTGTGACTTTTAGTGAGAGCCAAATTTTTTTACCTTGTCGTCCGAGCCCTTGTTGTCTATATACAACATAGGTTTAAACTTGCAGCTTTGAGAAATCTTGCTAATGAGATGTCTAATCCATTTAACCTCAAGATAGCAATTGATTAGGGCATTCATTTCTGATTCTGTAGAAGAATAGGTGAGTGGTTCAGGGCCTCTTGGTTGTGTCAGTTTTGGCTGAAGCGGCTGAAATATCAAGGGCCATTTGAGATTGTTGCCTCCTGTATTTTTTTTAAGAGAAGTAACCACGGTTTCTTGTTTGACACCGTCTTGATTCATGAGAGAAGATCCACAGTGTAGCCAGTCTTGAGGTATCAAGCTGAGGAGGGCTTCCACGTGGACATTGTCTGCCGTAAGAGGATTGTCTGTGAAGATGAGAGAACTGAGACGCTTGTGATAGCAGGAAATTGTGTCAATATGAGAGAGAATGTTGTCTCCGTCCATTTCGGTTAGGAGGAGTTTCCTCAACCAGTAGACTCTACCGCCTGTTGTCTGATCCTGATGAGCTTGGTTCAGAGCATGCCACATGCCATGTGCGTGTTGTTGGTGCTCTCTGATGTAACGCTGTAAGACTCAAAACGGTGTTAGGCCGTGGCAAGTTTGTGGAGGGGAAAGGTGCTGTTTAGGCTGCCCTCCTGAGTGTTACAAAAATATTTAGATGTAACCAAGATCAAGGTCCAGAACCTGGTAAATGAGGAATCAAGGAGTTGAGGATAAAGATGACAATAGTTTGGTAGCAATGGAACAGCACTATCTGAGGCAAGATTATGCAGGGAAAAACTTGAACAAAAGAAGTTAAAGTCTGCTTAGAGTTCAAGGAACAAAAGCTGTTGTATGTAAACAACGCCCTCAAGCTAATAAATCTGGTCTTCAGCAGAAGATTGGGGATGATCAACTCAAACCCAAGCAACCTCCAGGTTCTCAATGAACCTGCCCAACTCTCGGCAATCAAGCGCTTGAAGGGTACCAGATAACTGAGGGTGGCTGTACAAGACAAAGCACAATGTTTAAGAAGCTCTAAAAGCAAACAGTAACTGATTTGAAGCAAGGATAACCTCAACACTTCTCAAGGGACTGAAGAGTAGGCTGGCAGAATGCAACTCCAAAGAAAATAAAAGGAGGTATAACACTCCAGTTCTTAAGCTTAATAAGACCTCTTCAATCAATCGTAATTGGCTCCGGAAAGATGATCAGGGATCAGGACCAGTATGGTCAGAGAAAGGGATCAAGGAGTGGTTTAACACACTCAAAAATTCCAACAGACAGAATTTTTCTTCAACCAGCAAGGCTATTGGTTGGTGATAAGGATCAGGCCACAGAGGGGCAAAGACTCAGGGTTAAAAAATGGATCAGGGGGCAATCAGAGATATACCCAGGATAAGGATCAGGATCAAATTTCACAATAATGGGGGGGACATGGGCACACACTCCCATGGATATGATTCAATGATGATGATGATGAAAAAGCAGGGGAGAGCCCCTCCATTTATAGACCGGAGGCCTGTAGACTATTTACAAGAGAGATTTACAAATAGAGCGGAATTTTTTTTTTTTTTTTTTTTTTAAGGATCAGTGTCATGAGAAAAAACAAGAAAAAAAAGAAACAAACAAGCATTCAGAGAAAAAAAAAAAAAGAGCCAAATCAAGACCCTGACCCGTGCCAAATGATGGGCACGGGAAAGCGAGTAGCTAGTGGGACACCCGCGGGCATCCTGATGGGCCCGGGCAACTGTTGAGGCCGCTTATGACCGCCAGTAGTTGTCTGACGGGCAGTGTAAGAGTGAGTGAGGATGGGGGGAAGTGGTAGAGGAATCGATCCGAGAGGTTCTACAGAAGATCCTTTGTTTTTTGAGTTGATGGATCCCAAACAATTGAGGAGCCCCCAATCCAATAAATCAATTTTTGGTCTCGATCTCTCCAGTTTGATTGGGCCAAAAAACGGCTGTGGTGGTCAGACGGTGATCAACCTGTTTGGGGTGAATGTCAGAGGGGGTGGTCAGGCTGTGCAAGATTGGAAGTTCAGATGACCACTTGAGACCAAGTTCAAGCTTGAGGAGGACAATAGCTTGTCCGTCTTGGTTTTGGCATCCAAAGAGATCAGTTGGTCCTCAAGGTCATCCTTTTCATCATCCTCAGACTCATAGCAACGTCGTTTGAGAGATTCTTGGAGGGGATGGGTAGTAGATGATGATTCTGAGTCAGTGCGACTGGTGATCAAGAGTGAAACGTTGTCATTCTGGTCAAATAACTAACTGGGATGGATGGTTGGGACTGAGAGCAATGGCCAAGGAACAGATGATCATGGTTCTTGATAGGATTTAGGATAGATGATGAATTGCAACGATGGAGTGAGGTGATGAGAGGTTTTTTTTTTTTTGATTCTGATACCTATGAATGATGATAAGGAAAAATCATAAAAAAATTAAAATCTCCGCACTGGCCAGGGTGTCCAGGATGGGGCACCACATCTCTCCCCAACTTACAAACTGTCCCTAGTCTGCTCCCGAGTTTGATTCCATAAAAAGAGAAAGGAAAGAAAGATGATTGAAACCAAGGAATGGCCATTTTGATCTTGAGAGTGATTGAAAAAAGAATATGTTGATCCATCAAAAGGAAAATCCTAGAAGTGGTTGAGATAAAATGAAGAAGGCATCCCAGGTGCTCACATGCGTGGCATGAAGTAGATTTTCACAAAAAAATGCAGCAGATGACCCTAGTGGTGCACAATTGGGAGGACTTACTTCTGGAACAAGTTGCCTCCACGCGAATGAAATTTCTTGACCTGATCAGCAGAGAACCTTCTGGCCATCTGAGTACGATCCAGTTCCTCCAAAACATATTATCCACCTCTAACTTGACGGTGTGGAGACTCCTTTGGGATTGGGTAAAGTTTAGCAAATAGCTTGCTGGCAGTCACTTGAGGGGGAATTTAGTATTGCAACTACAAATAAGATGGAGGAATACTAAGGGTGGTTTTGAATTGCCTGCCCCTCTGCGTACTATAGTAGTCTCACAAAAATAAAAGAAAAGAGATTGGTGGCTGATTTTCAAATAGAGTTTTTACTATAGTAGTCTCTATCAGACCTAGGATCAATGTATTCACGCTTGATAAGGAAGAAATGATGGAACAGATAGGTGACCTGGTGGATAGAAGCTGAGTAAGGGAGGATTCCTTTCTCCAGTCTTTTCCTTTATATATTTTTATATTTATTTTATTGGTTACTGATTGATACTCCTTTGGTGATACAGGTGATGATTTGAATAAAGCTTGAAATGGTTGAGACTATGCTTGATAACTGATGATGATGGTTGATGATGCTTGATGATGATGATGATCGTTGAGGTAGGTGATGATGATGGTTGATGATGGTTGATGAATGATGATGGATGAGGTAGGTGATGATGGTAGTTGATGATGGTGATGGTGGATGATGATGATAGTTGATGATGGTGGTGGTGGATGATGATGATGGATGATGATGATGGATGATGATGGTGATGATGGGTGATGATGATGATTGGTGATGGTGATGATGGTGATGGTGGATGATGATGATGTTTAGGTTATGGGGACATGGTGGTGATGTCCAAAGGTATGGGGTATTGGGTAAATAATGGTGGTGGTGGATGGTCAAAAGTATGGGTTATTGGGTTGGCTCATGGTCAAAAAAAACATGGGGTAATGATGATGGATGGTCAAGGGTAATGGTGGTGGTTGATGGTGGATGGTCAAGGGTAATGGTGGTGGTTGATGGTGGATGGTGATGGTGATGGTATGGGTTATGGGATTGATGATTTTTAGAGTATGGGTTATGGGATAATGGGTTGAGTATGGTCAAAGTATGGGTTAAGGGTGCCTAGGAGGCATGGTGATCCCTGGAGGGGAGGATGGGGGGAACTGATGGGACCTGGATGGGGGAGAGAGGCGCTCTGTTTATAGAAAATCCTGCCCTCAGGGCTGCCCCTGAGGGTCTCCCTGATACAGTGAATACAGTTCATGAGGCATTTTTGCTGGTCAGAGGAGGAGGCTGTGCAGGATCTACATGCATGTACACCCTTGCATGCATTTCTGTGCTGCATTGATACAGGTGCCCCCTGCATAAATTACTTCTGTATAGTGTCCTGTATGATGCTGTACAGCCTCTGCATGCAGTGTCTTGCATTTATTCCTGTGTATACAGGTGATTTGTTTGGTTCTTCATGCAGTGCCTTGCATATATTGCTTCTGTATTATGTGATCTGTTTGGTTCTTCATGCAGTGCCTTGCATATATTAATTATGCATAATTATGCATACTGCTGCAGGTTTGTTTGGTGATGTATGGTTTTACTGTATGGGGTATGTACTTGAATGCTTCCTGGGTATGTCCATGAACTTTCACTTGTCTGTGACACCTGGTAGGGGTATGGGCAGGCCAGGGTTGATTTGAGCTGTATCTTCTAAACCATGAGAGATAGAGGGGTACTTTGGCTGAGTGACTAGGGGTTATTTTTGGTGTAGAATCCATTTTTGAGGTCTTTTTGATGATTGGAGCTGTCCTTATACTAGAAAAGTGAGTCTGATGGCTATGGGTTAGGTTTTGGATCACCACAACGGACCACTTGGTAAGGACCATTCCAGCGGTTAGAGGAAAGCTTTCCCCACTGAGTCTCCAAGGAAAAATTATAAGCTAAGACTAGATCCCCAGGGTTCAAGGGATCCCTGATTTGCTTCGAATGCTTGTCTTCCAAATATTGAACTGATTTTTCCCTAGACTCCATCATCTTTTGATAAGCTTCATTACGGACATCTTCACTCCTTTTAAGCTGCTTTCATCTGGAAACTAATTGATCAGTGGTGGAAGAAACCTTTTCCCAAGAAATACCTAAGAAAGATTCCATTTCCAGGTCCAGAGGATGGACAGCCCTTTGACCAAAAATGATTTTGTAAGGTGAGTATCCAGTGTTTTGTTTAGTTGAAATTCAATCAGAGAAGAGGACCAGGGGGAGGAATTTGCCACAATTCTTGCCACTTTCACCAGCCAGTTTGACAAGAGCAGCCTTCAAAGGGGAATGGCCTCTTTCCACCATGCCTTGGCCTTCATGATAATAAGGAGTGGTCACCCTATGTTAACCAGGAAGTGATTGGATCATATCAGCCAGATTAACAACAAACTTGGAGCCTCCATCAGTCAAATAAGATTGTGCCAAGCCATAACGCAGTGTCCAAGTCTCATAAAGGAAAGCTGCTACTGATTCAGAGCTGAGGTTCTTTAGAAACTTTTCTTCAACCCATCCAGAAAAATCATCTCTATCCACAATGAGGTACTTAGCTCTGCCAGCCTTAATGTGAACCACATCCATAGCAACCCTCCCAAAGACAGTGAACTCCCCAGTGGGGTAACAAATTTTGGCCGGGCGCCTAAGATCACGCTTCTGGCACACTTCACAACTCCTGCACCATTGAGAGACGGATTTCTTCAGAGATGGCCACCAAAATTGTTTGGATATTTGTTAAAAAGTTTTGGTTTCCCCACGATGACCAAGGCCTTCATGGAGACTTTCCAGGATTGAATCTTGCTTGGAAGGGATAGTGACCACAACAAGTGCACAAGGATTTCCTCTTTTCATAAGCCTGGTGCCTTGAACAAAGAAGTTGGAGGACTTCCTCTTGAGAGATTGAAAGTTTTTAGCAGAGATATCAGGGGGTCTTTGGAGAGTTGAAAGGTACTGCTCTAACTTAAGCTAGAAACCTTTCTGGAAACCAGAGTAATCTTGGGAGGAGAAAGAAAAAACAGGGCAGACCAAGGGTTCGTCCTCATCAAAATTAATTCCAACATCTGATTCATTGTCTCCAATAGGTCTCCTAGATAAACCATCAGGCATAGTAAAAGATTTCCCAGGCCTGTGGAAAATATCAAAAAAGAGAAGATGGATAAAAGCTACCCAGCAAGTCATTGGAGCATTTGGAAGACTGGGAGAATTGATCATTTCAACAATGGATCAAGCATCAACTTGCAATTCAAAATGTTGACCCCAAACAACAGTCTGGAGCTTCTTCAACATTCGGGCCACACCGCAAAGTTCTGGTTTTGGCTGGGAGTACCTGGATTCCACATCTGAGAAAAGAAGAGATTCATCCAGAGAAGGATAATCCAAACCATTTTCACCTTCCTGGGTAAGGAAAGCCGCAACAGATTGATAACTAGAGTCCACTGCCAGCTTGATCTTGCCAGCTCCAGGTCCATAAGTGATCTTCTTCAAAACAATGTCTTTCCCAACAATTGTTTTGAGTAACTGGAATGATCGCTTGCAAGCTTTGGTCCAAAACCATTCAGCATACTTCCTGGTTAAGCAACGCAAGGGAATACAGATTTCAGATAGTGAGGGAATGAACATCCTGACATAAGTTACGACACCTAGGAAACTTCTAACTTCCGTTGGATTTATTGGAGTAGGCCAGGAGATGATTTTTTTGACTTTAGAGGGTGCCATCCTTCTTCCTTCCTTGCAGACTAAATCACCAACAATTTAAAAGGCAGGGACACAGGCGGCAAGTTTTGATCCAGAGAAAGTAAGGCCAGATTCCTCAACTCAAAAAAAAATTCTTTCCAAGATAGTAGCTTACTCCCAGATAAATTGTTGGATTCCTGAGTGCCAAGGTAAAAGCTCATTATCATAGTCAGAAACTGGGCCTTTGATCCCACCATCATCAATAAAGATACCCGCATGATCTGGGATTTTGTCCTGGAGGATCCACATCATCTGAGCCTGATAGAATGCAAACAAGTTGGTGGCACCTTGAGGCAATTGAGTCAGTTGAAATCTACCAAGGGAAGTATTGAAAGTAGTGAGGGGACGAGAAATAGGATGCAAGGATTGTTTGTCATAGCCACCCATAATGTCATCTAGACCATAGCAAGCTCTCCCAGAGAAAGATTCAACAAATTCTTCAGTGGCAGGAGGCACGCCAGAGTCTTTAATAGTAACTTTATTAAGAGGTTGGAGATCATGAACTACTCTAAGTTTACCATTACTTTTCAGGACACAGAAAACAGGACTGGAATAGCTAGAAGTCAATTGTTTGTATAAACCGGTTCAGACTTGTTTGCAGACCAACTTGATGAATTTGTTGACTTTAGCAGCAGGGATTGGGATCTTCTTCTTTTGCCAGGGATCATGTTCAACTACAGGGATGATGTAATGGAGAACATAGGATTGTTTAAAGAGACCTCTCTCTTCTTCACAGAAAGCAATAGATTTTTCCCTTAGAGACAAGATATTTTTGATCAAATTTAACTCATCAGGAAGAAGCCATCCATCTGGACCAAAGTTGACCACTTTCAGACGGTCTTCAGTGACCCGACCAGAGGGAATGAATGGACAAGTGAGGGATTGGGATAGACCACAGTAAGGATTGCGGGATAGAGGAGGACGCATAAGGGGAGGATTGAGGTTGAGAGGCCTTGGTTGGTTGACTGGCTGGACCTTCTTTGCAACTGGTTTGTACTTGGTTGCAAAGGAGAGGAATCCTTGCTTCCTCCAAGCATTGACCAGTGAGACCTGACTACAAAAACTGAGACCATATTCTAACATCTTCCAAGTTTGCTGTTCTGCTGCGTCCTTGAAAGGTGCCTTCTCCATAAAAGAACATCCAAAAGATAAAACATTTCTCACATTTGTGGCACAGGGTAGAGTTTCAAAAGTGACAGTAGTAGAAGCCCCTGGTGGTTCACAATTGGGAGGACTTACTTCTACCCCAAATTGCCTCCACCTAAGACCATACTCCTTCATACCAAAGCCACCAAGAAAAGAATTGAGATTGAGATCTAGTTTAGAATCATTGCGGAGATTTGAAACCCAAATAGAGGATGATTGATCAGGCTGAAAACAAAAAGGAAAAGAAGATACAACAGATCCAGACAGAGAAGAAATATTTTTGGATTTTTCGGATTTTTCATGTTTTTGGTTTTTGATCTTATTTGGATGAGAGGGAAATGATGAGGAAAAAGAAAGATATGCCTCTGAGGTGGGAGTTGGTTCATGAGTTGAAGTCTGAGGCTGAGAAGAACTAAAACTATAAGTAGGACCAACTATTCTGCTAAAAAATGAGGATGAGAGGAATGAGAGTTTTCTTTCTGCTTTCCTTTCAGGACAGATTTGGGAGGATGACCAGGGAAGTCTCTTTATCAACAAACAGAATCCAGAGAACAAAGAGGAAATTCAATCATTCTCCCAACAGCATCAGGGAGGGGAATTCTCTCCCCAACTTGATCAGAAAACATCAGGGTAGCATCAAAGTCCATTAAGAAAGGCCTTCCCAAGATCATGGGACCATCCAGACAAGTGATCCAGAAGTGAAAGGTGCCAAAAATATTTCAACCAATTAAAACAGGAACATCCTCATCAATACCAACCAGCTCACAGGACTGATTCCCAATTCAATAAACCGCAGAGTTGAAACTGACCCTTGGGCTATGTTTAAGCTTGCAGGCCATGGAGTCCGAAATCAAGTTGAGCTGAGAACCCAAATCCACAAGGCGAGAAAATGTTTTAGTTGAATCACCCAGATAAAATGGGAGAAAGCCAAGAGAACAGGAATACAGGTTGGTATCTGAAGAGGGATCTGTTCCACCAGAATCCTCCATCAGAGTACCAGAAGAGACCTTCAATTTGTCCGGACCAATCTCCACACGTTGACGAGAAACCCATTTCTTCATCCCTTCAGTCACAGATGGAGAGATTGACAGGAGTTCAGCCACAGATAGATCAGGGATTTTAAGATCAGAAATTTTCTTTAATACTCCTTCCACAGCATTAGGGTAGTCCTTGGAGATGCCCCTCTCAAATCAAACTTTGGGCTGGGTGGAGTGAGGAAGATCAGGTGAAATAGGTGCTGGAAGAGGATCTGAGGGTTGGACAGGTTGAAGAGGGGGAAGATCAGAGTTGTCTTGGAGCCTTTCCATAAGTGGTCCCCTTTCTACTTCAATATCTTCCACATCAGAGGAAGGAGGCTCAGGTGAAGATTGATGTTTAACGGGTTTTGCAGGATTGAAGATGGAACAGGAGGAGACTTATGAGGTTTTGGTTCCTCATGGCGTTTCCTAGCTGGATCAGACTGATAGGTGCCAGGGAAGCTGGAAGAAGTGATAGCTGGAGGATACTAAGGTTTCAGAGTTCCACAGGATGATCAAAAATCCACAGAGACCAAGGATGCCTTCTTAGGAGTTGGTGGTTGGTATGAGGCCACCACATGACGGATCGGACAAGATGAATTGAAAGTGATCAAAGCACCATTAGAAAGGAATAAATTATTTCCCTTCTGCTCTACTAACTTCTCCTCCTTGTCCTTCTGGAGTTCAGGACATCTACCAGTACCATGGCCTTCCCTATGGCAGTAATAACAGACTATTGTAGATTTAGGGACAGAATTAGCAGGTTTAGGAGTGGCTAAAGAGGATATTTTCTGATCTATCTTATTCTCAAATGCCTGAAGTAATTTAGTGATCTCATCTATAGTAGGTGTCTCCCGGTGTGTCTGAGGATTGGGTTTAGGTCTGCGATTGGCTTCCATCTTATTCATAATTTTGTTAGATGCTTGAAAAGAGGGGGCAAGGACTGGTTCAGTGATTTTAGGTTTTTCAAAGGTGAGAGCTGTTTGACCTTTCATTACTTAATCCACAGTATTCCTAAGAACCATGAAAGCAGGGAGCTTGAACCAATTATCTCTTGTTGTGATCATGGATCCAGATTTCACCAATTCATCCTTAATTATTTCCTGCACTCCTGGAGAGAAAGACTGAAAAAATTGCACTCAAATTTTGTCCAACGTATCAATGTGATTGTTCCCAATAAGATAGGACTGGATAGGGTCCCAAGATATTCTGAAAGCTTGATAGTCAGAGGCTGAGGAGATACCACCATTTGAGATCCATTGAGAAACCAGGACATTCAAGTCTTGCAAAGTGAATCTGGCTATATCTATTTTTCCCCATTAGGCCAACATGGCCTCCTTCAGGAGCCTCCAGTTATGAGTTTTGAATCCATTGAACGATTTGATAACCTCCATAACTTTGTCAGAAGAGATAAAAAATTGTAACTGATAAGCCATATCATGTTCACTCGCACTATCCACTTCAGCAGCCATCTCATAGGAGTCCAGGAATTGTTTGAAATTGGTCCCATTGAAGCCTAAGTTTTTGTTCTGAGTTTTGATTTTGACCATCTTGGCCTGAACAGATGAGGAGGATCCAGCAGATTCCATGTTTAAGGGTTCCTAAGAGATCCAAAAGAGCAGAGTTCCAAGGTGGCTCACAAGTGTGGCAAGAGTAGAGCTTTGCAAAAACAACAAAAATCTTGCCCAGATGGTGCACAATTGGGAGGAATTACTTCTGGACCAAGTTGCCTCCACGGATCAGATCTGAAAAAATAAAAAACCACAAAAAAAAGAAAGAAAATAAAAAAATTGGATCGAACTTCAAAGTTGATTCTTCAAGTTGGGACTGTAAATCCCAAGGTTGCTGGTTCAATCCCGGCCCGGGGGACCAAATGTAAGACTCCAAACGGTGCTAGGCAGTGGCAGTTCTGTGGAGGGGAAAGGTGCTGTTTAGGCTGCCCTCCTGAGTCTTACAAAAATATTTAGATGTAACCAAGATCAAGGTCCAGAACCTGGTAAATGAGGAATCAAGGAGTAGAGGATAAAGATGATAATATTTTGGTAGCAATGGAAGAGCACTATCTGAGACAAGATTATGCAGGGAAAAACTTTAACAAAAGAAGTTAAAGTCTGCTTAGAATTGAAAGAACAAAAGCTGTTGTATGTAAACAACACCCACAAGCTAATAACTCTGGTTGTCAGCAGAAGATTTGGGATGATAAACTCAAACCCACCCAACCTCCAGGGTCTCAATGAACCTGCCCAACTCTCCGCGATCAAGCGCTTGAAGGGTACCAGATAACTGAGGGTGGCTGTACAAGACAAAGCACAATGTTTAAGAAGCTCCAAAAGGAAACAGTAACTGATTTGAAGCAAGGATAACCTCAAGACTACTCCAGGGACTCAAGAGTAGGCCGGCAGAATGCAACTCCAAAGAAAATAAAGGGGGGTATAACACTCCGGGTCTCAAGCTTAATAAGAACTCCTCAATCAATTGTGATTGGCTCCAGAAAGATGATCAGGGATCAGGACCAGTATGGTCAGAGAAAGGAATCAAGGAGTGGTATAACACACTTGAAAATTCCAACAGACAGAATTTTTCTTCAACCAGAAAGGCTATTGGTTGGTGATAAGGATCAGGCCACAGAGGGGCAAAGACTCAGGGTTAAAAAATGGATCAGGGGGAAATCAGAGATATACCCAGGATAAGGATCAGGATCAAATTTCACAATAATGGGGGGGACATAGGCACACACTCCAATGGATATGATTGTATGATGATGATGATGAAAAAGAAGGGGAGAGCCCCTCCTTTTATAGACCAGAGGCCTGTAGACTATTTACAAGAGAGATTTACAAATAGAGCGGATTCTTTTTTTTTTTTTTAAGGATCAGTGTCATGAGAAAACAAAAGAAAAAAAAGAAACAAACAAGCATTCAGAGAAAAAAAAAAAAGAGCCAAATCAAGACCCTGGCCCATGCCAAATGATGGGCACGGGCAAGAGAGTAGCTAGTGGGACGCCCGCGGGCATCCTGATGGGCCCCAGGCAACTGCTGAGGCCGCGGATGACTGCTGGCAGGTGTCTGACAGGCATGGGCAACTGCCAAGACGGCGGATGACCGCCAGAAGGTGTCTGACGGGCAGTGTAAGAGTGACTGAGGATGGGGGGAAGTGGTAGAGGAATTGATCCGAGAGGATCTACAGAAGATTCTTTGTTTTTCGAGTTGATGGATCCCAAAAGATTGAGGAGCCCCCAATCCAATAAATCAATTTTTGGGCTCAATCTCTCCAGCTTGATCAGGCCAACAAACGGCTGTGGTGGTCAGACGGTGAGGGACCTGTTTGGGGTGAATTCCAGAGGGGGTGGTCAGGCTGTGCGAGATTGGAAGTTCAGATGACCACTTGAAACCAAGTTCCAAGCTCAAGGAGGACAATAGCTTGTCCGTCTTGGTTTTGGCATCCGAAGAGATCAGTTTGTCCTCAAGGTCATCCTTGTCATCATTCTCAGACTCATAGCAAGATTGTTTGAGAGATTCTTGTAGGGGATGGGTAGTAGATGATGATTCTGAGTTGGTGGGACTGGTGATTGCGAGTGAAACGTTGTCATTCTGGTTGAATGACTAACTGGGACAAAAGTTTGGGACTGAGAGCAATGGCCAAGGAACGGATGATGATGGTTCTTGATAGGATTGAGGATGGATGATGAATTGCAACAATGGAGTGAGGTGATGAGAGGTTTTTTTTTTTTTTTGATTCTGATACCTATGAATGATGATAAGGAAAAATCATAAAAAAATTAAAATCTCTGCACTGGCCAGGGTGTCCAGGATGGGGCACCACAACGGAGATTTCTGGAATTGATGGTTTGAGTGATTAGGGCACAAGATAACTTGTTGTCTGTGGTCCAGGAGGAAGTTGTGTTCTCCAGCTTGGGTTTTTCAATAACGTATTCCAATCCCGTGGCCTTGAAATACGAGGTAACCACAAACTCCCAATTGAGTTAGTTTGAGTCTGGTCCTGGTGATTTAAGGACAGGCAAATTGGCCTTTGAGCGCTTGTGAGGGCCGGTGAGGAGAGAGTCGAAAGAGGTGGCAAGCATGATTGAATCGGAAATAGATGAGTCTTTGTGTTTTGATGGTTTGAGGAAAGGAGAGGGAATCTCTATTGTCTAATTTGCTTTATTGCTAAGCATACGGATCCTTATATACCAGTGTGTTATTGAGATAAGCTGTGAAGCTCTGGGCTCATAACCTGATGAGGTCAACAAAGTCTGGGATGGCACTGGGACAGCACAGGATGGAGTGTGGAAGGATAATCAAAATGGTCCTTCCACACACCTGAGGCCCCCCCAGGTATAGTCACTGAACTGTGACATGGAGATGAAAGGTGGAAAGCATACACAAGAGAAAAGGGTGACAGCTATGGAACCCAACAAGTAGCGCGCGCAGATTTGACAATAGTTTGATTGGCTTGTTCAGATCAACCATTGTTTTGAGAATGATAAGGTTCCAACGTGAGTAATTTGATGTGTTTGGATTTAGCAAAGTCCTTCAAAGTTTTTTTGGTGAGTTCTGTGCCTTTATCCAAGAAAATCTCCATTGGGTATTAATTGATCCATTTATATTCTGTCTCAAGGATATTGATTATAATATTTGGGGTTTCATCTTTAGAAAGTAGAGGAAATGCAGCAAGTTAGCCAGAGAATTTATCAACAAGAGTCAGGATGTAACAATGGCCTGGCTTTGATTGAGGAGTCATTTGTCCAATAAGATTGAGATGGATCCTTTCAAGGGGTTTTGAAAAAGGTGTAAATGTTGCCAAGAAGGGGGATTTGGTGATTTTGCTTTTTAAACAGCTATTGCATTGAAAGTTATTTAATTCCTCCTTAGAGAATTGATCCTTCATAATAGGCTCGAGAGTAGAAATTGTGGCATGACCATACCTCTTATCAAAATCTAATAGATATTGAGATTAAATGGAAGTAGAGCTGGTGGATTGATTTGTGAGATTAACTGAGAGATTATTGCCTGCAACACAGGGTTTCTCAATTACAAACAGATTGTCACGAATTAGTCCTTTTACAACTATCTCATTGCCTTGGGTGATAGTAAATCAATCTTGTTCTTGGAAAAGACCGCATCCCTTCTTTTCTAGAAGACCAGGACTAATCAGGTTAACTACTATTTCTGGAACGTACATGCATTCATCCAAAGTTATGATTGATTTGTTCCATTCTGGTCAAACTGTACTAGTGCCTCAAATTGTCAGGTTTGCTTCAAGCTTGCCAGTCTTTATTTCCTCTGGGTGATCCTGGAGATTGATTGACCTAAAGAATTTAAGATCTTTGAATATATGAATATTTGCGCCAGATTCTAGCAAGAGGTTAGGAGTATTATCAGAGTTGATCCAGAGGGTGAGCAATGCATGGTAATTGATGGTGGGATTCTTTTTGGTTTTATTTTTCCATTCATTCTGCTGTCTGACCCACCATCCTGGTGCAATTTGAGGATGAAGATGAAAGAATGATGTCTTTGGATGTGGAGCATTTGTATTGTGATAGCCTTCCCTACATTGGAGTTGTACCTTTTTGTTGCCTTTTTCCGTGCTGCCCTTTGGCAGTTACTAGAGTGACATCTGAGGTTGATTTGCCTACTTTAAGTTGGGCCTTTTGCTCATTATTGTATTGAGTAAGATGATTAAAAACTACTTCTACCGTTATCAGCTTCTCTACGTGCATGATTAGCTGTTTGAGGTTCTCAAGAAGAGGGGGAAATTTAAATAGTATGAGATATGCAAGTATATTTTTTGGTAATTCTATACCCACATTGGCCATACGCGTAAGTGCCTTTTTGGTATTGGTGATGAAACTTCTATCGCATGTTTTTTAAAAGGAGCCTGTAGAAATTAATTGAAAAATTGGGCTCTATTTGCAGTTTTGGATGAGGAAAATTGACAAGTGATCTTGGCCTGGAGCAGCTTAGAAGACAAAATGTTTGTTGAATTGACCACGTTGGCATGAGTGATGCTGTCTAGTTTAGAGAGGATAATTGCTTGGATTTCCTGTAATTGTTTTATTGATAGTTGGCCTCAATTCTTAGTTATGATGTCCTTAATTTCCTTGAGATCAAAGAGCATCAGCATCTTATCTTGCCAAATAGAATAATTATCTTCATTGAGAGGAGGGATGGCATTGAACAAGGCTTTGAGTGCAACTTGATGAAAATAGTTGTTGGCTCCAGCTGGTTTGTTCATTTTCAATTAGCTTGGGTTTTTCTTTGGATTTAAACCGTGATAATTTCATTATTGTCTTTCTTGGAACTGAAAACCAGAAGGCTAAAGACAGAAAGTTAGAGATTAGACCAGTGGATTCATATACGAGAATAGAGAACAAGGAGGATGAAAATAATACCAACAGCTAGGACTATGATCAAATTCAGGATAGTATGAATGGTAGAAGAGAAGATTGTAAAGAATTAAATGAGAAGGAAAACCTGGACCCAGCTGTTATTTCAATCAAAGAAACAAAAACAAATAATACAGAAAATAATAGTTGAGAAAGTAAGATAAAACAGCTTTAGAATGAAGAGCCAATGACAAACAGTCAAACACAATTCTACAGGCAAGATAATGGCCTCTAAATAGACTAGGTAGAACTGAGTGCACTATACGCTAATAACTGACATAAATCTCCTTATTGATCTTGATTTCCTGATTCATAGTGCTGGTTAGGAAGTAAAAGTAAATTCAAAACTGATAGTGAGTTGATTACTCATTTAGGTACATACTATATGCTGCTGGGACTGGATCAAATAGGTTGTGAGTTTTGAGTCTTCAATCTTGAGGATTGAGTTCTGTGAGTTCTGAATGAAGTGGTCTGGATGAATCTTCTTCACAATTGTAGGTACTCCTCTTGAATGGTAGAATGAGTGGTAGAATGTAACTGATAGTGAAAGGCCAGTTACATGTCAACAAAGAGCGCGCATGATTCAATGAACTAACAGTAGTAACTTGGGTAATAGACAACACACAAAAGATAGCAAAGAAAGAGAGCAGAAAGTAAATGTGATAGCTAATAAAATGGATTGAGGTCAAGTAAAAATCACGTCAAATAATCAACACGCCGACTCGACTCATTATCAGTGATGAGAAGTTAAGAACCAACATAATTTGCCAGCTTAGAGACTGCTATTGCATTTGCAGCTTTGGTCAGTGGATCAGCTAGCATATCATTAGATGAAAACAGTTGTAATTTTATTTTGCCAGTTTTTTTGTAAGCTCTTGAGCTTAATATCAATGTATTTAGCGTGGGACTTGGTTCCAAAATTTTTAATTTTATTGTACAAACCCTTGTTGTCAATTAAATGCATCGGAGGTTCAAAGGTAGTTCGCCATACTTAGGAGATCAGATGGTTTAACCATCTAGCCTCAAGATGACTGGCTGATAGTGAGTTACACTCAGATTCAGTTGACGAATGAGCAATGCAACTCTGACGCCGACTTGTCCAATAAAGGGGTGATCCCTTGAACAGAGTGATGAAGCAGGTTTGAGAGAGACGAGTTACAGGTTCATCGCCACAGGTAGCATCACTGTAGGTGATGAGATGATTGGAATTTTTTCTAAGTCTGAAAGTAAGTCTTAGTCAATTGTCTTAATTAGATAACCCCACACCCAAATGACCTTGTTCCAGTGTGGTATTCCAGGACTTTCCAAGAATCTCGCCAGATTAGACACGGCATAGCTCATGTCAGGTCGCGCCAAAGTTGCTATGAAGTTGAGTCTTTCAATGGGAAATCAATAGTTGACATTTATTTGTTGATACTTAGCTATTTCTTCTTGTTAAAATCTTATTCTCACACTCACACACGTTGTATGATCTCTTGTCTCATCTTAGATAATATACTTTGATGTTTGTCAAGTCAATCTTGTTCTTTCATTCTTCATTCAAATGCATCTCCCAGGTGCGTGTTCTAGTTGTTCTCATCCTATCACTTTTTCATTTTTTTACTCCTGCTCCTGTCCCTTCCGCCCTTTACTGGTTGTCCCTCTCATCAACACCGCACAACTCGCTCCATTCCCAAGTACCTTGGTGCAAATACTCCAATCTGCGACTTGTGCAAACATTCAACCACTCAATCCAAGGACCGTCATCTTGAGCTGATCATTGAACTCAACCAATCTCAAAAATCCTCATCCTGGATTAAAATGCACTCCTCAATCAACACCTCAACCACTACCTCAATCAATACCTCAAATAAACACTCCAATCAAGACCTCAAGTCATACTGCAATCACAACTCAAGTCCACAACGGATTAGTTGACGCTCTACGGTAGCCAGAGTAAGATTTGACTCTTCAACTCATCAATCAACAAATACTCATCTGACTTCCATACAGATCACTCAAGGGACATCTCAACAATTCTTGAAATTTCTCACATGGTTTCAATCCATCCTATCTTAACAATCTACTACAATCTTTTGACTCTTATTACTACGTCTTATCAGTGTCAGAATTGACCTCCGTTGGTTAACACTTGTTTTTATACTTCCATCTTTTGTTACTTGTTCAACTCAATACTCACTTTTTTATTCATTTATGCAATTAATTCCAGTCTGGTCTTGGTTTCCAACTCAAAATTTCTCACTTCTTCCGTGGCTGGTACAAGATGTGCGCCAGTCAAGCATGGGTTAGATAGAGGTTTTGCATTCAAGAGGTTCAGCTCTTCAATTCCTTTTTGGATATGATTTGGGAGAGAAAGACTGATTGAGTTCTTGTCTTTATCAACCTTCATCCCAAGCAATGTATCAACTTTGTGAGCTGATGAATCCTTGAACTTGCTTAGGAAGAGAGATTTAAATTTATTCACCTCCCCCACCACAACAAAATCATCAACATGAAAGAACAGAGATGTCACTCCATCCTCATGGTGGTACAAACAAGGGTCGCATTTGCTTTCTGTAAAGCCTATGCTGCTGATCCATTCACTGAGTGTTTTATACCAATTCAGCGGGGCTTTTTTTAGACCGTACAGAGATTTCACCAACTTCAGATATTTAGACTTCCTCTTAGAACCAACGGGAGTCCTAATGTTAACATTCTCCTCTAGAGGGGCGTGCAGGAATGCCCCCTTCAAATAAAATTGAAGAATCTGGAGTCCTTTGTCGACTGAGTAGATTAATAAAGCTCTGAGCGAAGCAATCTTACCAGTAGGTGCAAAGTTTTCAAAGTAATCAATGCCATAGCGTTGATTGAAGCCTTGCACAAATACCCTTGCTTTGAGAGTGGTTTGAACGGTGTGGAGATCCTCCTTGCAACGGAACCCCCAGGTAGTACTTGGTGGATTGGAGACTTTGGATTTGACTGAATCCTCCCATACCCCCTGTTCCTCCGCCATATTCAGCTCCTTGTCTATGGGCATAATCTATTTGGGATCTTTGAGTTCTTCCTGAATTGAATTCGGTACAGCATATTGATGATAAAAATACCGCTCTGGTGGTTTGAGATTGCTTCTGTCGCGAAGTTTAGGTATTAATCTTTCTTCAACAGATGGTGCTGAACTTTTGGAGTTGGACATATTTGGATGGTCATCTAAAGAGAGTTCTGGTTTGACATCAAATGGGGTGCCAGAGTTGCATCCCCCTTGAGTTGATACAGGTCCCCCTCTGGTTATTGGAACATCTTGTGGTCTGATGGTGAATTCTTCATCTTTGTTGAGACTAGGTCCCCTGCATGTGATTTGACATTTTAGGAAAAGAACATGCTTGGTGTTCACAATCCTTCCCGATTTAGTGAGTATCATAAATGAAAGAAGACAAGGATTGAAGCCAACCAGGCAACCTTCCTCACCCTTCTTGCTAAGCTTTGAAGGAATCCTTGTATCACTAAGTTGATAGACGCATGCAGTACCTACAGGCTTTAAAAAGTCTTTTGGTAATGGCGTTCCATGCATAATTTCCCAAGGACTTTTCAATTTGGTGTCTTGGGGTATTTGGTTCAACGCAAGGCAGAAACTTTGGAATTCTACAGGCAGGATAATGGCCTCTAAATAGACTAGGTAGAACTAAGTTCACTATACGCTAATAACTGATATAAATCTCCCTATTGATCTTGATGTCCTGAGTCTTAGTGCTGGTTAGGAAGTAAAAGTAAAGTCAACACTGATAATGAGTTGATTACTCATTTAGGTACATACTATATGCTGCTGGGACTGGATTGAATAGGTTGAGAGTTTTGAGTCTTCAATCTTGAGGATTGAGTTCCGTGAGTTCTGAATGAAGTGGTCTGGATGAATCTTCTTCACAATTGTAGGTACTCCTATTGAATAGTAGAATGAGTGGTAAAATGTAACTGATAGTGAAAGGCCAGTGACATGTCAACAAAGAGCACGCATGATTCAATGAACTAAAAGTAGTAACTTGGGTAATAGACAAAACACAAAAGATAGCAAAGAAAGAGAGCAGAAAACAAATGTTATAGCTAATAAAATGGATTGAGGTCAAGCAACAATCATGTCAAATAATCAACAAAGATGAGGCTAGAAGAGATAAGCAGATAACTGAAATAGACAATAGTCAGAGTTGTTGGAAATGAGCAATCATGCGGATAGATCTCTTACCAGAAAAGAGAACAAAAACCATAGGATTGAGTAATTGAGATGATAGATCAAGAATTAAGGTGAGGTTTGGTTTGTAGAGAAAAGGGAAAAGAAAGATAAGAGAAAAAGAAAGACAAAATAAAGAAAGAGATTGATCAAGTAGTTGTGGTAAGAGTTTATTTGTGGAGAGAGGAGATTTTGCAGGGAGAGAAGAGTTTGTCAAGAGAGAAGAGAAAATGTAGAAAAAGAAGAAAAAAACAGAAGAGAAAAGATCTTGAACAGAATCTCAAGAGTGAGTCCCCTGTTCATTCTTGGGGGGAGGAACATCACTCAGAATAGAGTGTTTGCACTCATTTCCAGGGTGCGCGGTTATAATAGTCTATGTTAGAGATAAACTTATAAGGAGGCAATTCTCAACAAAGAAAAATAAAAGGATTCAAATTTCCAAAGAGAAATTTTATTTTTTTGAATTTTTGTGTTTATTGAAGGAGTTTTTTTAAGATGAAAGGATACATCCAAAAAATATGTTAAAAATATTTGAAAGCTATTTGATTTTTGTTTGAAATTTTTGGGAGCTGAAATAACCAAAAACCATCAATTAAAATATCCAAAATAAGGATCCAAAATCCCATGCAATAATGTGTTTTTACCAATTTGTTTCATTTATTGATTGCATTTTTGAAGAGGTTCTAATACCTCCATAATTCAAGAATATTTCTTACGGAGTTTTAGAACCCCTGCTGATTTGCTGCGGATTCTCTTCCAAAAAAATGAATTCTTGAAACTTGAGTGAAATAAGGTATTTTTGTGTGAAATATCAAAGGGGCGCAACCATGCGATAATGTAAAAATAGTGAAATAAGGGGTTAAATGCATGAGAAACATAATGCCTAAAATAAATAAATAGATAATAAATTAAAAATATAAATATAAAAAAAATATGAATAAATAAATAAAAACTAAATTAATTACTTAAGTTAAAAGTAAAAATACAGAAAAAAGATATGACTAAATAAAATCTACAAATTTTTGTTTGGATTATTTATTGATTTTTTTACCACTCACAAACAAAAATGGTTTATGTGGCGCGGTCTGAAGTCTTCCATTCACAACTCACCTGAGTTGAAAATGGCTGTTTGCAACCCATTTTAGGTTGAAAACCGCGCCAGGCAACCCATTTAAGGTTTTGAATGGGTTGGGGGGGTTGCAAATTTAACATTGCCCTTCTTGAATCCTTATTTCTTTGCCCAAATTATAACCCAACCATTCAGCCTGTCCCATTACCAACTTCCAGCATCCTGAATCCTTGCACATTTGCCCATCAATTAAGAATAATTCCTGATCTAGACCCAGTAAGTGATCCTGCTGACTTAAACCCCTTTTTTCAGGTTTCAAATAACCCAACCATCAAGGAAATTATCCACACCCTTCTTGAAAGGAATCCTTGAAGTAACAACAGGCACCAAATTTGCTACTATATTGTTCTAAATTACATATAAATGTGTTCCAGAGGGCTTAAAAACCTAAAAATGTCTTGGCCCCTCCATTTGAATTTATTTTCATAAATATATAAAGAAATATTTCTATCACCACCAGTAGCCAGACGTAGTTAGGTCCTTGGTATCTAGTTGGCTGAAATTATTGGTTAAAAATTTGGAATTGGGAAAATTATTAGATGGAAACCAAGCCTGTGGTGAGTAAAAAGATAAAAATGGGTTATAATTCCAGATTAGTAGGAGGTTGATTCCACCATTAAATGGGGTACTTTTAACAGTATTTAATTGATTAAACCGGCTAAATAAACAGCCACATAATTAAAATTATGGCTTGAAATTACCACACCAGACAAATTCTCTTAATTGAATGATAGATTGGGAAGAATTTGAGAATCCCAATTCTGATATGGACTCAGAGAATGATCCTAAAGGTACAAGCAACTGAAAAAACAATTCACTTTAATCTTTGGAAAGGTCTCCAAGTGTTTTATTTGTGGATACCCAGACATGAAAATAAGTGTTACCTCTTTGAAAGAAAGCAATGGAAAAAGAATCAAAATCTACTTCTTGAAGATTGAAATTATTTAGCCGAATGGTAAATTTTTCAAGAAAAAAAGGATTAGACATGAAATTAAAAGAAATTTTGGAAATGTCAGAGGATTTCCAACTCAATAATTTTTTTTTCACCGAGTGATTGATGGAGCTATGCAATCATTTTTTGGGGTCTTGTTCCAAAAAGGGAGATGAATAAGGCAAAAAGATTATTGGCTAGATGTACCAAAAATGTTGTTAGAAATTTGGGAAAAGGGTTTTAAAAGCAGACTCCTATCTCATTTGCACATGGAGATAGCAGTTAATGTGGTTGTAGATACTTGTATTGATAGAAATCATGAACATATGAAAATGAAAACCAAAAAAATATCATATTATCTTTTATCATCAATTTAATAAAAGTTTTCACTAAAAACCATGATCATTCACAATATCAAACCTTGGTATTTTGAAATTTTTTCTCCACTTCCATCAAAAATATTTTTATTTTTATTTAAAAAAAAAATTCTATTCTGATGTGAAAGTTTCCGCTTCTATGAAGTGCAGCCCCTTCAAGTATCATAAAAAATTGATCACCAATTTGAAGACTGGGGGAAGTAATAGATATCAATTGGTTCAATCGTAAAACTACTGGTGAGAATGATTTTTACAAAACTGAAACAAATTATTGTGTTTTTACAAAAGCTTTGACCAGGTGAAAATTTCTTTTTTTAATTTTTTGTTTCATTAAAGTTTTCCAAAGCTTAATATCTGGGTTTCAAACCCAGCTTTGTTTCAATATTTCATGAAACCAAAAGATTAGACTTTTCCATGAATAAATTACACCAAAAATTTTCAAAAAAAAAATCTTATGTGGTCCAAGTGTTACTAAAAAACAATATTTGGCATCTAATGAAACCCCTTGGATTACCTAAAATCATGTATGTCTTTCAATATGGTACCATTTTCTTTGGATTTTCTTTCAGGAAAAATACAATAATTCTGAAACAATTGGTACCAAGGTGAATGTTTGTGTTTGTGTTGTTGTTTCATTCATCCAGTACATGATTTTAAATCAATTGTTGGAGATAATTGCTAGGTATAAATATTGTAAGATTTTTTTGTTGAATTACCTAGTAGATTGATCTAACATTTATCAAAATAATATTTTGATTGAGGAAAATTCCTCTGCATAATAAAAAAAAATATTTTATCCATGACTTTCTGACTATTGAAATTTGTGAAAATTAGCTGAATTAAGAAAAATAAAATATAATTGAGTGTTACACAGCTTTTTATGGTGAAACATTTCAGTGAATAAAAAATCATTTTTGCGAACTTATATAATTTCAGAAGCATGGGAGATCATTTTATATTCTTTATTTTTTTTTCACTTACCCTGAATCCAAATTTAGGAGGGGCTTTTCAAAAAAAAAAAACAAAAAAACAAAATTGGATATATATTTCTAGGCAATTTTTAGTATCCATCCATTTTCACAAAAAAAAATAAAAAACCACCATTCTTATAAAAATAAATACACCCAAACCTCAAGCTTTTAGGGTGATCATTAAGTCGGAACCCTACTGGCCATAATTCTTCCCTAAAACCTCATCCCTCTTTCTTTTTTTAATATTTCTTTTTACTTAGAATTAACATAGTTGGTACTTTTGGATGGAAAGAGCATCAAAAAAATTAGTTAGGATGCATTCAAGAAAGCTTTGATTTGAGAAAGGTTATCTTAAGATAATAAAACAGTTGAATAAGCCAAAATTTGGGAAGTCGGCGAAGTGATTATTTTGGTAAGGAGAAATTATTTTCCAGGGATAGAGAATTTGTTTGCCTTCATCTAAAATGAACAACCTTTTGCTTCTCATTATGATGTTTATTCCTTGAAAATTTTGAGAGTGAAAATGTCTATAGCATATATAAATTCTGTTCACCAAAAAGACCAAGGAAAAATAATGGGCCATTTCAGTTTTGTCAGTTTGGATGTAAAATTAGTTTTTGGGCCCAATAATGATTCATGAACATTTTCAAGTTTTTAATTAAAGCAGATTCAAATTTTTCTTGAAAATTAGTTCAAAATGGAATAAAGAAATTTTTTTAGAAGGTTTGAATGATTTGTGTTGTGTTACATGGGAAATATCACCAAAGTTATTACAGAGTTACAACAATTTGTGTTGTGTTACATGGGAAATATCAAGAGTTACAACCATCTTTTAACCAAGTTGAAAGATTTTTACAGGGTGGCACATGCCAGCAGGTGCCTCCATTTTTCCCTGGGTGATTCACCTTTTTTTTGGATGCAGCTTTAATCTCAAGTGCCTGTTCTTGGTATTTTTTTTCATCCAATCTTAGCAATCACAATTCTGCATCAACTTCACAACCCTCCTGCTGAAATCAAGAATTAAGTTGAACTTGATATTTTCAATCCCCCACTTCCTCAGTGTTTTTGGCCCCCTCTTCTTCTCTTTTCTTTTACTTTTTCAACCTTGAGCCTAAGGGCGTTGTTTTTTGTCTTCATTTCTCTGTAAAAAACAAAAAAAGTTTTTTTTAATATATTCTGGTCTACATAAAGGTGAGGAATAAAATAGATCCATAGGAAAATTATAAGGAAATGGGCTAGTGTAACAAAAATAATCTTCATGTCAAGGCACATGATTGTTGAAACAAAAATCTGACCAGAAGGTAAAAAGTTTTTCCTTCTGTCTTTCTTGCTATTCCTCTTGGGGATCATTGTTGGTGGAAGTTCTGAGGGCCATTGGCTGTGGTTGGGTGGAGTTTTTTGTCTTTGAGGATCTGCCTTCTTGAATGGTTCTTCTTTTGGTTGGTTGTTCTGTATGTCAGCGGGTCTGGCTGTTTTTCAATGGAGAGAATCCGCAATAATCTTGATAAACCAGCTCATTAGCTAATTTTACCAAGAAGGAGCCCCAATGGTGTCCTAAATTGGACCTTGCTACATAGAAAGCTCATAATTCCAATCAAAAATTGGCAAATTTATGACATTGTACGGAGCTTTCTAGCTTCAAACCCCAGTAGGATTTACCATACCTCCCATAACTTCACAACACCCACCATCCACAGGTCTTCCATTTATGAAATCAATCATGTTATTTTGCCATCAATGTAACTCTCCCTTATCTTCTGTCATCCTTCAATATCATCCATTGCTTACCCTATATTGCTTTTTCTGTCCAAAGATACCAAGTGGTTATGGAGAGGTGGCTGATTAGAGGAAAAGGGTCATCAGCTAGCTGGAATGCAGGTTTAAAAATTGCAAGTGCATATAAAACTTGCTAAAGCCCTAGCTTGCTATTTTTTGCACTAGAAAAGGCTTAGATAACAAGATTTTATTGACAAAAAATTGTGGATTCTCTAAGATTCTTTGTTTGATGAATGATTTTTGAGTGTCTTTTTTGAATAGTTTTTTTTTTTTAAGCCTTGCAGGATACTTGTAAAAGTGTAGTAAATGTTTTTGTGGATGGGTGGCTGTGGGTGGCAGTTGCAGAGCTGACTGCAAAATTTATCCCAATTGGTATAACCTGATTGAATTTGAAGAAAAAACTACCAAAATTTATCCCAATTGAGATAACTTGGTTTCCTTTTCAGAAGAGATTAACACAAGCTATCCCAATTGAGATAAATTGGATTGGAATTTTGTCTTCTAGCAACATGGGGGGCAAAAGCAACTACCTAAGTCTTATATATATATATATATATGCGTAGATGAAAATAAACAAGGAGGAACTAGTCTTTCTAGAGGACTTGGGATAATTTTAACATCCCTCATGCCGTGATGTCAATATTATTTTATTTAGTCTTGAAAATAATTCTGAGTTTCAGGCCTTCTTAAGAGAATTGGAAACCATGTCTTCTGATAGAAATATCTGGATTTCAATCTTCTTGTTTTTTTGTAGGTCTCTGAGATATTTGACTTTTATTTCAAGGTGCTTGTTTTGGATTTCAATCCAAAATTTCAGATTTTTTTAGTTATTCCTTTATTTTTGATGTTGAAGATATGGATGAGAAGATATGATAAGATTGTGAAGTGATTTATGACAACTGAGAACCAGAAGACTGCAGACCAGAGTTAGAAATTTAAAAAACAGGAACAGAATGAGAGAGAAGAAGAAAGATGAAGAGACAAACAGCTAAGATTTTGTTTAGAGATTAGATGAGAAGAAAAACATGGAAGCACAGAAGTAGTAGAGAAAAGAAGATGTAGGAAAATGGCTGCCAGTGGGGGAACTAGGTTGGAAGATGCGTTGAGCTAGGGTGATCTTGAGGATCATGTTCTTACCAGGCACGGCTTGTAGATAGGGACTTGATCAAATGGAGACTTTGATGAGGTCAAACCAGATCAAGGAGAATAGAGGGTTGAGAGGAAAAGATGGGCCAATGATGATTTGAGAGGAAGAGACAAGATATAGGAAGCAGACTGAAAAGAAAGAAAGAAAGAAGAAGTAAAAGGTATTGAAGAAAAAGAAAGAGATTGTGATGAAGAGAAAGAAGAAGGAGGAATCAAGTCCACCCCCGCTAGCAAGGAGGAGCCCGGTTTAAAAATTGGAGGCAACTAAAACCAGAGATTGATTGCCATCAGAAACACAGAAAAATAATAAACAGTGAAAGAAACAACTAGGAAAGAAGGAAAGGAATAGTAACTTAAAACCAGGATTTGACGTAGTGAGACTGCAGGAGATTCCTTAATTGGAACTGTAACATAGACAATAGATAACCCCTATATAGCTCTGGTTGAGACTAATGATAGGCAAGAATAGTTAGATTACTATTTTGACAGAGAGTTTTAAGGATGAAACTTACCTGAATCAAAACAACCTCAATTCAAGGACACGACCAATGTAGTTGTGTAAGGAAAGAGGAAGGAAGTGTGCGCGAGTCAGGACATAGGTATTATCTGAGAGAAAATTCAACCTAGAGTATTGGCACTGGTGCATGCGTGCGGGAAATGAAGAGACGCACGCAGAGGCCTAATAACATCCCTAACACATGTGAGAAAATGTGAGAGTAAGGAAAAAAGAAATGGATAAAAATGAAATAAAGAAAACTGATAAAGAAATGAAACTGAGAGATAGTGAATGAATCACAAATTCAACAGCCACCCCATCTCTCAGGTTCATAATCAGCAGACATTTATTGCAATCAGACAAGTTTGTAGTATCTGTCTCCATACCGGTTTTGTCAAAAAATTGGCGTAGTTGTTCTGTAATGAAACCTTTCTTATACAGATGGTACCTTTCTCAAGCTCCTCTCTGATAAAATGATGAAAAATATTGATATGCTTGGTACGGAAGGAGGAGTGGTTGTCTTGCTGAAGTGCAAGCTTGATGGAACCTTTGTTGTCTTTGAGGATAGGGGTAGGCTTGTGCGGCCTGAATTTAATGAACTTGGTCAGGAGAGTGGTTAGCCATAGGATCTCTTTCACCCCATCTCCTACTGATTTGTTGTAATGCCTTGCACTTAGGGATGATTGTCTTCATCACTTCTACTGATTTGTTGTAATGCCTTGCACTTAGGGATGATTGTCTTCATCACTTCTCTCCTCATTACCATCTACCTCAGTCTATAAGCGTGACACAAATAAAGCACAACATCAATGGTGTGATCCGCTACTTCCTCTGGCTCGCATTGACCTTCCAATCTCGGCAACCAACTCAGTATATACTTGCAAACATTGCCGTTAACTCCATACTGGTTGGCCATCCATTATGAGATCCAATCTCCTTCCCTGGCCAATCAACAGCCTCAGACTTCCATCTTTGGTCACGCACTGCTCTTTAGTTTTCATCTAGGTCTAACTAAGCCATCATTACTGTACAGTTTGCAATTGGACTAGTCCCTATGCGGAATTTGCAGATTCCAACCATTCTTCCAAAGAAACCTCAACTCGTGGTAGACCAGGGGTTTGGGCTACTACTCCCAAGCCCAATGCTCCAACCCTGCTTTCAACATTAATCCAGGCCCTCACTCATGGTGTCCAGCAATCTAGTCCGAGTACTCCTAGCTTTTGCACTCCGGGCATGAAACAACCCAATCACTTTACAAGAGAACACCTTCATAAGCTTAGATCCTACCTAAAGTCTTGTAAAATCATATTTTCAAATGACTCCACCAATTTCCCTTCCGATAGGAATAAGGTTATGTATGCTTTGTCCTTCTTAGGAGGTAGAGCCTTGCAGTGGTTTGAACCGTACCTCAAACTTTTTTCCAGAGACAGTCCCACGTGTATTCTTAACAACTGGGACAGGTTTGAGCAACAACTGTCCAACCTGTTTTGCAATCCCAATGAAGTTTGAAACGCCAAATACAAACTTAATAGTCTAGTTATGAAGGAAAATAGTAGAGCTTCTGTTTATTCTTCTCACTTTTGAAACTTCCAGTCTTGCATCCAGTGGAACAAGGCCGCTCTTCTATTCCATTTCCAAAAGGGTCTACTGGCACCCTTAATCAAACAGCTTGCAGTTGGGGGTCATAAGACAACCTTGCTTCAGCTGCTAATTTATTGAGTGATTGAGCTTGATAATGGCTATCACGACAAGAATTGCTCTCGGCGAAACCACCATGGACCGTCCACCTTGGCTCTGAGGGTGGACAACTCCTCAAAGCAAAATGCAAGGAACCCAAAACCATCCAAACCAACCCTGGCTTTGAACTCAAACTCAAAAGGGAAAACCGTCACCAAAACTCCAAAGTTCTTGGACAAAGAAACAGGGATTCTACGGAACAAGAAATGGGTACGGAGGGAGAAGAATAGGCTGTGTATGTATTGTGGAGGGAAACACAATTTCAACAGCTGTGCAAAGCGGTTAGTGCATGAAGCGGCTAAGCAGTCAAAAAATTAGCTTGTAGTTTTTCTGATACTTGCAAGGAAAACTACAAATTATCCAAATCACCGCGAGTAAATCTTTGCACTTGCAAGTCACTAGGTGCTCCTAGTTTGAGATTTATCCTTTTCCATTCTGACAACACCCCTTGTCAAGTCTTACTTGACTCCGGCGCTAATGTTTCCTTCATCAGTGAATCTTTTCCCACTTCCAAAAACCTAACGCCTTTCAAGATAGATAAATTTCCTATCTATTTAGTAAGTATTGTGACTGAACCGTCTTATTGGGTTTCCCAAAAGGAAAAATGGACCTTTGCATTCTCCAATTTCCCCAGCTTCAAATGGGATTTATTTGTCTTGGCTATACCCAGAATGGATGATACCATTCTAGGCCATGATTTCCTAGTTTACTGGAATCCGGATGCGAATTGGCATGAAGGAGTAATTAACCTTTGAACCTGGCACCCCCAGAACACTAATCTTTCTTTCAAACAGGAATTAAACAGCCTAACTGACACTGTCATTGAGTTGGATGACACTTTTATGCTAGGAGATTGGCAATATCCTGACTGCCATTCCCAAATTCCCTCTTCAGATTTAGGAGTTATCACTTACCTATGCAGCTTACCTCTTTCCTTTTCCTTCAAAGAGAAACAGACACCAACCAAACAGTGTATTTTGAGCTCCCTGATCCTCTTGCACCATGCAAGCACCTCAAATCCGGTGCTCAAAGATGAAAATATTGAAGATTTAGAAATCATTTGAGAGTCCTTACCTTCAGTTTATCATGACTTTGCTGACATCTTCTCAGCTGCAAGAGCAGATAAACTGCCTCCATCCCGTCCTTAAAATCACAAGATCGAACTTACTGAATTTACTGTCACACGACCACCCCCAGTACTATAGGGCAATTCTTAGATGATTGTGAGTGCAAAGGAATGCCAAGTGCGAGGGCAAGTGCAAATAGCAAGACCCAGTTGCAAAGTGCCAACTTGGTTATTGCCACTCAACAAAGGGCGAGAGGAATGGAATGTTTTCTGAAGAAGGAAACCCAACCTGAGTCCAATCTGATAACTAGGTTGTAGCAGAATGCAAGAACGTATGAAATTAACTAACTGAGGAGAAAATCATCAGGCAAGGGGATAGCCCTTATAAGGTAATCCGAAGTGACTAGATACAACCTGGTGATGAGCTAACTACATTTGAAGCGGTGAGGCAATGAATGACAGGAATGGGATAGGAAATGAAGCAGTGGTATAGATCCAAGGTCTTAGCGTAAGTGCAAGACAATAGAATCTGAGTGTACAATTGCATGACTAAGAATTTGGCCAGTGGGAGCCATTGCGACCAGTCGTCTTGTTGATAGGCAACATACATTCAAAGATATTGTTTGAGAATCTGATTAACTCGCTTGGTTTGCCCATCCGTTTCCGTGTTTTAAGCCGTTGATAAATTGCGAGTGATCTTCAAATGTTGGCATAGCAAGGTCCAGAAGCTTGAGACAAACAGAGATCCACGATCACTGACTATATTATCAGGGAGGCCATGTTTCGAAAATACATATTCTATGAAAAAGTTAGCTAAGTCTTCTGAAGAGGCCATCACATTACTGCGTAAAAATAAAGCCATTTTTTGAGAAGCAATCTAGTATTACTAGAATAGCATCATATCCACTAGAATAAGGTGATTGAGAGATGAAATCCATAGACAGCTAGTGCCAAGGACAAGGCGGAAATGGAAGTGGCTGGAGAAGCCCATACATCTGGTGTTTTGAGGACTTGTTATGATTGCAATCATAGCACGCGCTAACATAGTCTTTTACTTCTTTGGTCATACCAGGCCAGTAGAAGTCTTGTGCAATCAATTGGTAGGTTTTATCCTGCCCATGATGACCAGCAAGCGGAGAATCTTGCAGTGACTTGAAGACATCTAACTTAATGCAAGAATTATCTGGTACTACTATACAATTATCATAAACTAAAAAGTCATTATCATCAATACTGTAACTACTATCTAAAAAGTTCGCACTTTTGCAAAGTTTGATGCACTTGGGGTCATTGTGATAAGCTTTTCGGAGTTTGGAAGCCAAATCTCGTAAGCAAGCAATGATTGAACTGAGTTGGGCAGATTGGGTTGAGAAGAGTTTCCTAATGTTTTCAGGGTTGTTTTCAACAAAGGTGCTCCCCCCCTGGGTAAAATTTGTCCCAACATGATAAAGCATCAGGAACTACGGCTTGTTATCAGGAACTACCTCTTGTTTCCCAGGAAGGTACGTGATTGTAAAGTGGAACTCGGAGAGGTATTTGACCCATTGTGCCTGTCTACGTGTGAGGACTTTTGAGCTCATGAAATACTTCAAAGAATTATGATCAGTTAAAACCTCAAAGGATTCCCTAAGGCTCAAAAGGTATGAAAGCCATTTTTTCAAGCAATAAACAATTTCAAGAAGTTCCTTGTCATGAATCTCATAGTTAAGCTCTGCAGCGAGCAACTTGCAAGAATAAAAAGCTACGGGATGAAAGAGAGGAGTGGAAGAAGAAAACTGCGAGATTACTCCTGCAATTGCATAGTTGCTTGCGTCTTTTTCAACAATAGTACAACCTAGCTCATTGAAGTGAGCAAGTATTGGAGCAGTGGTGAACGCTTTCTTCAGAGCTATAAAATACAAAGCAGCCTGTTTGGTAAATAAAAAGGAGTGTCTTTTTGAAGAAGGGTAGTAAGATTCACGGTTTTTTCAGCGTAACATGCAATAAACCTTCTATAGAAATTAATGAAACCAAGGAAAACTTGAAGAGATTTAACCAAAGAAGGTGGGGGCCAGTCCAATTTGTGTTTGCTCTTGGCTGGGTCCATCGATAGTCCTTGCTGCGAGACTACGACACCTAGAAAATGAAGAGAAGAGGAATGGAACCTGCACTTAGAGGCTTTTGCAAACAGGTCATTCTTGAAAAGTAGCTGTAGCACCTCTTGCACATGTGCGATGTGATCTTCAAGGTTCCTTGAGTAGACTAGTATATCATTGAGATATACCACGAGGTATTTACCTAAAAGATCGGAGAAAATGTTGTTGACAAAATGTTGAAAAGTAGAAGGAGTGTTACAGAGGCCAAAAGGCATGACAGTATACTCATAACTGCCAAACCGGTGTAAGACTCCAAACGGTGCTAGGCCGTGGCAGTTCTGTGGAGGGAAAAGGTTCTTTTTAGGCTTCCCTCCTGAGTGTTACAAAAATATTTGAATTTAACTGAGATCAAGGTCCAGAACCTGGTAAATGAGGAATCAAGGAGTGGAGGATAAGGATGATAATAGTTTGGTAGCCATGGAACAGCACTATCTGAGACAAGATTATGCAGGGAAAAACTTGAACAAAAGAAGTTAAAAGTGTTCTTCTTAGAGTTCAAAGAACAAAAGCTGTTGTATGTAAACAACAACCACAAGCTAATAACTCTGGTTGTCAGCAGAATATTGGGGATGATCAACTAAAACCCAAGCAACCTCCAGGTTCTCAATGAACCTTCCCAACTCTCCGCAATCAAGTGCTTGAAGGGTACCAGATAACCAAGGTTGGCTGTACAAGACAAAGCACAATGTTTAAGAAACTCTAAAACAAACATTAACTGATTTGAAGCAAGGATAACCTCAACAATTCTCAAGGTACTTAAGAATAGGCTGGCAGAATGCAACTCCAAAGACAATAAAGGGAGGTATAACACTCCAGGTTTTAATCTTAATAAGACCTCTTCAATCAATTGTGATTGGCTCCAGAAAGGTGATCAGGGATCAGGACCAGTATGGTCAGAGAAAGGGATCAAGGAGTGGTATAAAACACTCCAAAATTCCAACAGACAGAATTTTTCTTCAACCAGCAAGGCTATTGGTTGGTGATAAGGATCAGGGATCAAGGGTTGAGTATGAAAGCTCAAGGATCAAGGGTGTGCTGATTTCATGCTGGATGATTCCATGCTCCAATTCTCCTCCAAAAGGCAGGGGAGAGCCCCTCCTTATATGGGCAGGAGGCCCTGTTAGACTATGTACAACGGATTCTACAAATAGAGCGGAAAAGGGAAGACAACCATGTGGTCACTCGCGTCCGTCTGTGGATGGGCGCGCGCAACAATACCAGAGTCACCCACCCCTTGTCCAAAGGCGAATGGTGTGGGAAAGAGAAATGAACCAAACCGTGGCGGATGTCCGCGGGCGGTAGTTGGCAATCTTCACCCCTTGTACAAAGGCAGAAGTGGGTGGGAGAGCCCCAGGAAAGGTGACAGATGAAGTCAATGAGAGCCCGGATGGGCGGATAGGAGATTGGCTTGAGACGGTTGAGTTAATCCTGACGGCCTTCAGATTCACGACTGATAGATCAAGTGAGATGGGGATTTGATGGATCCAAGGATTTGCCAAATGCTTGGGGGTGCGGTCGGGATGGATTTGGTAAATTATGGATGAGCGCCGCGCGACGGTAGCGATGAGGAGATTGGGACGCGCAATGTGGTGACCAATCCGGGACACCACGGCAAAAAAAAAAAAAAAAAAAAAAAAAAAAAAATTTTTGGTTGTACCCCTATGGGTACCTTCATTTCCCCCCATCTCTCAACTTCTCCCTGTCCTAGCGGTCTAGGACAGGCCTCTTGCCTGTCTCTCCGCTTCAATCCCCCCCTTCTATGTTCAACTCCTACTTTTCGCTCTCGCGGCCCTGGCTTTTGGCGACGCAAGCGATCGTCGAACCACCTTTGACGATCCCTACCATCCTTCCTCAATCATCTCTTCAACCCTGATCTCCACTCCCACCATCCTTCTCAGAGAATTCATGCCTCCTCATCTAACTCGATTGGTACCATCATCCCCTTACTCTATCTCACCCATGATGTCCCTCAACGTCTCAAGGCCATCTCCACCATCTAGGCTTACGTCCGTCAGAATTCAATTGATATGATCTCCCTCATCAACATCCTCGATCCCTATCAGATTCGAATCTCCTATCCTAACCCCCAATCTCCCATCTCCCCATCATTCCCCTTACCTCGCTCTCAACTCTTGACCTCGACTCAATTGCACCCTCATCCTCTACTCCCTCTGCCCCGATCCGGTCCCGCTCATCCTCCATCCAGCCCAAAGCGGATGCTGACCCTCCAACCCAAACAAATCATCCTCCACCATCCAGGTCCTCCCAAACTACCCTCAAGATCCTCATCAGCCTCACTCCTCGCCCATCATCTGATCCGTCCGATAACCGCGAGCTACTGCTCGCGGGCGTCGGAACCTTCACCCCGCTGTCGCCGCCAATCAGGAGACAACAGCCGTTTTCGACACCCGCGACCGCTGTCGCGGGTGTCCATCTGGTTGCCCTCCGTCATTCTTGACGCGGGCGACATTTCTTTTTTTTCTTTTTTTTTTCCTCTCATTTCTTTTTTTTTATTTTTTTTATTTTTTCATTTTTACGCACCTATTTGTAGTATCTCTTGTACATAGTATACAGGGCCTCATTTCTATAAAAGGAGGGGCTCTCCCCTGCCTTTTGGCCCATCATCCATGACAATAGCATCATATCATCTCATCTGTCTCCTTCATCATCAGAAATCAACTTATCCGTGGGCATCCTTCCCCACTTATCTGAGCAACTTATCCGGGTATATCCATGATTGCCCCTTGATCCTTTGAGCCTCTGTACTCAAACTCTGTCCCTTGTGACCTTGATCCTTATCAGCAACCAATAGCTTTGCTGGTTGAAGAAGAATTCCTGTCTGTCTGAATTCTTGGGTGTGTTATACTACTCTGATCCCTTTTTCCGACCATACTGGTCTTGATCTCTCCTTGATCATCTTTCTGGAGCCAATCACGTTTGATTGAAGAGGTTTTATTAAGCTTAAAACCTGGAGTGTTATACCTCCCTTCTTCTTTAAGGTTGAATTTCGCCATGCTATTCTTGAGTCACTTGAGAAGTGTTGGGATATTCTTGCTCAAATTCGTTATTGATTTGCTTCTAGAGCTTCATAAACAAATTGCTTTTGTTTTGTTCAGCCTCCCACAGTTATCTGGTACCCTTCAAGCGCTTGATTGCGGAGAGTTGGGCAGGTTCATTGAGAACCTGGAGGTTGGTTGGGATTGAGTTGATCTTTCCTAATCAGCTGCTGACAACCAGAGTTATTAGCTTGTGGGCGTTGTTAATTACAACTGCCTTGTTCTATTGAACTCCGAACAAACCTTGACTTATTTGTTCCAGTCTTTACCTGCACCATCTTGCCTCAGATAGTGTTTTTTCCATCGCTACCGACAACTCTTATCCTCTTCCCTTACTTTGATTTCTTGTCCATAAGGTCCGGAACCTTGATTCCGGTTACATTTAAATTTTATTGTAACTCCTAGGAGGGCAGCCTAAACAGCACCTTTCCCCTCCACAGAACTGCCACGGCTTAGCACCGTTTGGAGTCTTACATTTGGTCCCCCGGGCCGGGATCAAACCAGCAACCTTGGGATTTACAGTCCCAAGACATTTAAAATCAACCTCGAAATCCGATTTTTTTTTTCCCTATTTTTTTTCTCTCCTCAAATCTGATCCGTGGAGGCAACTTATCCTAGAAGTAAGTCCTCCCAATTTCTGCACCGCTTGGGCAAGATACTTGTTGTTTTTGGAGAAACCCTACTCTTTCCACACTTGTGAGCCACTTTGGAAATCTGCTCTTTGGATCCCCTAGGAACTCTGTTATTTGATATGGCATCTTCCGCTACTCCAACCACCCCTGTCCAACCTAAGATGGTAAAGATCAAAACTCAGAACAAGAACTTAGGCTTCAACGGTACAAATGTTGAGCGATTCTTGGACTCCTACAAAATGGCTGCTGAAGTGGATGGAGCTAGTGAATTTGATATGGCTTATCAGTTGCAATTCTTTATCTCCTCTGATGAAGTTATGGAGGTAATCAAGTCTTTTGAGGGATTTGAATCCCATAACTGGACGCTTCTCAGGAGGGCTATGTTGGCATACTGGGGTAAAATAGATGGGGCTAGGTTTACTCTGCAGGATTTGGATGCTCTGGTTTCTCAGTGGATCTCCAATGGTGGTATTTCTTCAGCCTCTGACTATCAGATTTTTAGGAAGTCTTGGGATCCCATTCAAAACTATCTTATCCAAAACAATCACATTGACACAGTGGACGAAATTTGCGCAAAGTTCTTCCAATCTTTTTCTTTGGCTGTGCAGGAAAGGATTAAAGAAGAACTGGTAAAATCTGGATCCATGATTACCACCAGGGATAATCAATTCAAGCTCCCTGTTTTTCTCACCCTTAGGAGTACTGTGGATAAATTCATGAAAGGTCAAACTGCTCTTACCTTTGAAAAGCCTAGAACTACTGAACCGGTCCATGCTCCTTCTTTTAAATAGTCAAGCGATATTATGATTAAAATGGAGGCAGATCATAGGCCTAAAGCAGATCCTAATTCCAATTGAGAACCTACTACTATAGATGAAATCACCAAGTTACTTAGAGCCTTTGAGAACAAAATAGATCAAAAGATTTCTTCGCTAGCTACTCCTAAAACTTTTTCTTCTGTCCCCAAATCAACTCTGGTCTGTTACTACTGTCATAGGGAAGGCCATGGAACAGGACAATGCCAAGAACTTCAGAAGGACCTAAAGGAAAAATTGGTAGAGCAGAGGGGGAACAATTACTTCCTCCCTAATGGTGCCCTAATCCCTTTTGACTCGTCTCGTCCTATCCGACATGTGGTGGCCTCTTACCAGCCATCACCTCCTGTGAAAGCATCTCTTGCTTCCTTTGAATTTTGATCATCCTGTGGTACCCTCCAAACTTGGTATCCTCCAGCTATTTCTTCCTCTAGTCTTGCTGGGACTACTTATCAATCTGATCCAGCCAGGAAACGACATGAGGAACCTAAACCTCATAAGGCTCCTTTGAGCCTCCTTCCTCTGATGTAGAAGACATGGAGGTGGAAAAGGAACCACTCATGGAAAGGTTCCCAGATCACCCTGATCCTTCTCCCTCACCTCAACCTTCTAATCCTATCTTAGATTCTGTATCACCTGAACTTCCTCCCTCCACCCAGCCCAAAGTTTGATTTGAAAGGGGCATCTCCAAGGATCACCCCAATGCTGTGGAGGGAGTATTAAAGAAAATTTCTGATATCAAAATTCCTGATCTATCTGTGGCTGAACTCCTATCAATCTCTCCATCTGTTGCTGAAGGAATGAAGAAATGGGTCTCTTGTTGACGTGTGGAAATTGGCCCTGAAGAACTCAAAGTCTCCTCTGGCACTTTAATGGAGGACTCTGGTGGAACCAGTCCTTCTTTAGACTCCAACATTTATTCCTGTCCCCTTGGCTTCCTTCCTTGTTATCTTGGTGACTCAGCTAAAACTGTTTCTCCTCTTGTGGATTCTGGATCTCAGCTTAACTTAATCTTGGATGCTATGGCCTGCAAGCTCAAACTTAGTCCTAGGTTCAGCTTCAACTCTGCAGTGTATGGGATAGGAAATCAAGCTTGTGAACTGGTTGGTATTGCTGAGGATGTACCGGTCAGGATTGGTCGAAATATTGTTGGAACCTGCCACTTTTGGATCACTCGTTTGGACAGTCCTATGATCTTGGGACGACCCTTCTTAATGGACTTTGGTGCAACCCTGATGTTTTCTGATCAAGTTGGGGAGAGAATTCTTCTCCCTGATGCTGATGGCAGGAAAATTGAAGTTCCACTTTGCTCTTTGGATTCTGGTTGTTGGGAAAGAGATTTTCCTGGTCATTCTCCAAAATCATCTTTCAAGGGGAAGCAGAAGGATAACTCTAGTTCCTCTCATTTTTTAGGGGAATAGTTGATCCTACTAATAGTTGTAGTTCTTTTCAGCCTCAGACTGAATCTCAAGGGTCAACTCCCATCCCTCAGGCTTATTTTTCATTCCTTTCATCATTCTCTTCTGATCTCAAGAATATTAAAAAACAAAAACATATCAAAATAGAAAAATCCAAAAATATTTCTTCTCCATCTCCTTCTCTCTCTGGATCTGTTGTGTTTTCTTTTCCTTCTACTTTTGAGTCTGATCAATCTTCTCTCAGTTCCGGTTCGAATCTCCGCAATGAGTCTAAACTAGATCCTAATTGCAATTCCGTTTTTGGTGATTTTGGTATGAAGGAATATGGGCTTCAGTGGTGGCAATTTGGGGTACAAGTAAGTCCTCCCAATTGTGCAATGCAAGGGCAATCTTTTACCGTCATTTTTGAAACCCTACCTTGTGCCACACATGTGAGCAACGTATTATCTCCTGGTTCTCCTTTTATGGAAAAGGCACCCTTCAAGGATATTGCAGAACATCGGACTTGGAAGATGTTGGAACTTGGACTCAGCTTTTGTAATCAAGTCTCTCTGGTAAACTCTTGGAGGAAAAAAGAACTTCTCTCTTTTGCCACTGAGTATAAACCAGTTGCTAAGAAGATCCAACCAGTCAACCAGCCTATGCCTCTCAACCTCAATCCTCCCCTTATGCGTCTTCCTCTATCTCGCGATCCTTACTGTGGTCTTCCTCAATCTCTTACTGGTCCCTTTGTGCCTAATGGACGGGTAACTGAAGAACTTCTGAAGGTGGTCAACTTTGGTCCAGATGGATGGCTTCTTCCTGATGAGTTAAATTTAATCAAAAATGTCTTATCTCTAAGGGAAAAATCTATTGCTTTCTGTGAAGAAGAGAAAGGTCTCTTGCGGGAATCCTATGGCCTCCCTTATATCATCCCTGTAGTTGAACATGATCCTTGGCAAAAGAAAAAGATCCCTATCCCTGCTGCTAAAGTTGACAAATTCATCAAGTTGGTCCGGGAACGATTTCGAACTGGCCTGTATGAACGGTCAACTTCTAGTTACTCCAGCCCCGTCTTCTGTGTCCTCAAGAGTAATGGTAAACTTAGAATAGTTCATGATCTTCAACCTCTTAATAAAGTTACTATTAAAGACTCTGGTATCTGTTGAGATTGTAGAGGTATTTTACCCCGCGTTCTCTACGTTATGAACTCTGAGACAAGTTCGCGTGACATGTCTGTACCACCCGGGTGAACTGACAACTCGGTCAAGAACCGCGGATTCTACTCCTCTCCTCCGGCCAGATCTCTTCCGTCTCTCGTCTCATTATTCTTTTTCTATTTACTCTTTTTATTCTTCCACATCTTTTCTCACTCGTATCTCCCTACTTCTCATCTACTCGCTCAATGAACTCCTCTCTACTCAAATCCATCTCAATCCAACTCTTCTATTCTACCTGTCTCTTCGTGAACTAACCTCTGCCTGGTAAGAATGCAATCCCCAAGAACGTCTTAGCACTTAACGTGATCTCTCTGACAATCTAACTTGATTCGTAGTCTTCCATCTTCTACGTCTAAACTCTTCCAACTTACACTCTGCCAAAACCTCATGCTGTCTCATCTTTCTCTTATTTACTAAATAATTCAAAGCTGTTGGTCCTCTCACTTTTTCCTTTCTTTCTCTCAATTCCTATTTGATCTATCAAGAGTCTAACTTGTTGTCCACAGTCTGCTGGTTTTCTGTTCAGAGGATTCTCATTCAAATCTTATCACGGTTAAAAGCCGAAATTCGACTCTACAACATCGAAAATGAACGAACCAGCGGGAGCAAACGATTATTTTCACCAGGTTGCTCTCAAAGCCTCCGTCGATGCTATTCCTCCATTAAACAAAGACAACTACTCTATCTGGCGTGATAAAATGCTAATGCTGTTCGATCTCAAAGATATCAAGGATACTATGACTAAGAATGCAGGACAACTACCGATAAGACAAGATCGGGAAATCCGGGCGATCATCCTATCCAAACTCGACGCTACTACCCATGCAAATGTTGTCAACGCCTCTAATATCACATCCTCAAAATTACTTTGGAATGAAATCACTTGTAGATTTGCTTCATCCGAGACAGCAAATTGAGCACGAATTTTTAACCAGTTTCTCCACGCTCCGTTCAACGAACTTGCCATCGAAGGTTTTATAACGGACATTCGAAAGTCTCTTACTCGTATGGCGGATGTCGGAATAGATCTACCGAGCGACATTGTGGCCTACTTAATACTATTCAAATTTCCTCCAACACTTGAGAATTTGAAACAACAAATCATGCACGGCGAGAAGTCGATAACCGTAGAAGTTATATTCAATCACTTAATCCAATACAATAACGAGCGTAAGGCACAACTTAAGACTGGAAAATCAACAACCGATGTCTCACTGGCCACGTTCAAAAACAAATCAGATAAAGAAGATAAGAAGATCCGCATTAGATGTAAAGAAGGCTTCCACGATCCAAATGCCCCCCATCCGGAATCTTCTTGTTTTCATCTCCACCCCCAAATCGCCCCTGAATGGTGGGTCGAACAGCAAAATGAATGGAAGAATAGGACGAAGAAGGCACCAACGATCAATTACCACGCACTACTAACTCTATGGATTAATGCAGACAGCACTCCAAATCTTCTCCTTGACTCTGGTGCGAACATACACACTTTTAACGATCTCAAGTACTTCACCTCCATAGATCTACAAGATGAAGCAGAGGAAATCAAAACAGGCAAGTTAGAAGCGAACCTTAAGGTACGAGGAACTGGTACCGTCCGACTCGAGTGGAAGGATTCCGTCATTACTCTCGAAGGATGTCTGTACGTTCCGGATATCGTAGTCAATTTAATTAGCCCAGGTCTTCTCGCAAAGAAGGGATGTAGTCTCTCTCAAAAGCATGACCGATTCTTCATTACACAAGACAACGAAATGGTTCTTAAAGGTTTAATTCGAGATGGTCTATTTGTAATAGAGAAGCCCCAAACTGCTGGAAGTAATTTGTCGGTTAATCTATCCAACCAATCATCCACCACTACTCTTACTCAATCTCAGTCACTGTCCGACCTCCATAAGACATATGGACACGCTTCAATTTCCACTCTTAAACCAATTCTCAAAGATAGATACTCGAAAGATGAATTAGATAAGTTTCAATGCGATGGTTGCGTAAGAAGTAAAATCACTCGAGCTCCGTTCTCATGCACCTCGACACCTGCATCGAAACCACTCGAACGAATACATCTAGATTTGATCGGTCAGATTACTCCTCAATCCAAAGCTGGCCATAAATACGTCCTGACTCTGGTGGACAACTTCACGGGTTATCTAGCAGCTTTTCCTCTCCAATCTAAAGAAGAGACCCCCAGTGTCATCATCAATATTCTTGAAGCAGAGTACAAACGACTAAACTATTATCCCACTGAAATCTTTTCAGACAAAGGAACCGAGTTCACTAATGCTACCTTGAAAGAATTCGCCAAGAACAAACATATCAAACTCCTAACATCAGAACCATATCACTCTCAACATAACGGTTGAGCGGAGCGAGCCAATCGGACAATTATAGAATCAGCTCGCGCAACATTCTCTTCATCTCGATTGAATAAATGCTATTGGAACATAGTGGTTCGAAGCTGTTGCTTCATGCTTAACCAGGTCCCTAGGGAAGGTAATGACCTATCCCCTTGGGAACTTATGTTTAGCAAGAAGCTCCCTACTAATTATCTCAAACCTGTAGGATCTTCTGTCATTTACCTGGCGAATGGACTACAAAAAGGAAGAAAGTTCGATGAGAAAGGAGTGGAAGGGATTTTAGTTGGGTTTAATCCCGTTTTTCATTCTTATTTGATCCTCAACTCATCCGGTGCAATTGTTGAAACCAAACATATACAGTTCCTTAAAAATCCGCTACACGATTTTCCTCTCTTAGAATCACCTGGTATCGATCTCTTCACTCAAACTAATCCGCAGGCAGAAGAATCCAACCCCTTATCATTCGAAAAAAAATTTACATTTCGTGAATCTCAAGAAATTGCTTCCGAATCAGACTCAGATCAGGACGATTCGGCATCTGTAGACTCTCCTCCCTCCGACCACTCTTCTCCAACGTCTCCAGTCCCTGAACCTCCTATCCAAGCTATTTCTCAAAGACCCAGAAGAGAGGTGAGAAAACCTCAACGATACGGTTTCCATCACTATTACGAGCCTCCTTCCTACAAAGCAGCTCAAAAATGCTCTGAATGGCCGAAGTGGAAGAGAGCCTCCAAAGATGAACTGAACTCTATAGAATTACAAGACGTGTGGGAGGAGTACTATGGCAATCCCGATAATATACTAAATACGACGTGGGTTTTCAAAGTGAAGGAAAACTGCCACGGTGATCCCGTCAAATACAAAGCTCGACTCTGTGTCCAAGGGTTCGATCAAGTCCTAGGAATCGATTACAATGAGACCTGGGCACCAACCGGGAACCTTGGTTCACTTAGAGTCGCTCTTACTTACGGATTGAAAAATAAAATGAAGCTTACCCAATTCGACGTAAAAGGTGCTTTTCTTCATGCCCCTATAGACGAAACTGTCATCATAAGGACCCCAGAAGGATCGACTCGGAAATCGCCATATCTAAAACTTAAGAAATCTCTTTACGGGTTGAAACAATCCCCCAAGAATTGGTACGAAACCTTAACTTTATGGATCAAGTCTCAAGGATACCACGAATCTACTAGTGATCCGTGCTTATATCTAAACTCCAAGACGGGTGAGATTCTCTACTTTCACGTGGATGATCTCATCCAGGTAGGTAACTCTAACCTCTTTGAGATTAACTTTCTCGAACGATTCAAAAATTCTTCTTGCCATCCACCCAATACTATTCTCGGGATGCTCATGGAAATCGAAAGCGATAAAATCCTCCTGAGTCAACCCAACCACATCGAGAGGGGCCTGGAAGAACTTGGCTTGACTTCTTGTAAAGACACCCATATTCCTTTGACGCAGAATCTAAATCTCGAACCGGCCTCGGATGCCGACCACGCTGAATTTAGGCAACTCAACATTAACTATAGATCAGCAGTTGGCCTTCTGAATCACCTGGCTCATTACTCTCGACCCGACATCTCTTACGCCGTGTCTAGTCTGGCTAGGTTTAATACCAAACCAGGCATGACTCACTGGAGGGAAGTTAAGAAAGTATGGAAATATTTGAAGACGACTAAACATCTCAAGCTTGTAATTACGTACGATCCAAAACAAGAAATTCTCTCTAGTTTCAGCGATGCTACCTGGGGAGACGACCCAACCTTCCGGAAATCCCAAACTGGATATATTATTCTTCACTACGGTAGTCCAGTCGTCTGGAATTCTACTCGACAAAGAAATATCACTTACTCTTCGACCGAATCAGAATTAAACGCGTTGCTCGACTGCTACCTTGAAATCAAATGGATTAAACATCTCATTGGTGAGGTCCATCAAATCTCTGAACCCAAGCCTATTCTACACATCGATAATAAAGGGCTGGATGATAAAATCAAGAGGTTTGGGTCGCACTCCAAGTCCAGGCATATAGACATTAAGACTAAAGGATTGCGCGAAGATTATGCGAGCAACAAGTTTAGTCTCACTCTAATTCAAAGTCAATCAATGATCGCGGATTCTCTCACGAAGGCCTCTTCTGTATCCTCTCTGCAACTTCTTCAAGATACAATCTTCGGAGTTACACATCAGTGAACTTTAGGATTACACTCTCACCAGTCACGGGGGGGTGTTGAGATTGTAGAGGTATTTTACCCCGCGTTCTCTACGTTATGAACTCTGAGACAAGTTCGCGTGACATGTCTGTACCACCCGGGTGAACTGACAACTCGGTCAAGAACCGCGGATTCTACTCCTCTCCTCCGGCCAGATCTCTTCCGTCTCTCGTCTCATTATTCTTTTTCTATTTACTCTTTTTATTCTTCCACATCTTTTCTCACTCGTATCTCCCTACTTCTCATCTACTCGCTCAATGAACTCCTCTCTACTCAAATCCATCTCAATCCAACTCTTCTATTCTACCTGTCTCTTCGTGAACTAACCTCTGCCTGGTAAGAATGCAATCCCCAAGAACGTCTTAGCACTTAACGTGATCTCTCTGACAATCTAACTTGATTCGTAGTCTTCCATCTTCTACATCTAAACTCTTCCAACTTACACTCTGCCAAAACCTCATGCTGTCTCATCTTTCTCTTATTTACTAAATAATTCAAAGCTGTTGGTCCTCTCACTTTTTCCTTTCTTTCTCTCAATTCCTATTTGATCTATCAAGAGTCTAACTTGTTGTCCACAGTCTGCTGGTTTTCTGTTCAGAGGATTCTCATTCAAATCTTATCAGTATCCCTCCTGCTACTGAAGAATTTGTTGAATCCTTTGCGGGGAGAGCTTACTATGGTCTAGGGGATATTATGGGTGGCTATGACAAACAATCCTTACATCCTATTTCTCGTCCTCTCATTACTTTCGATACTCCTCTTGGTCGATTTCAACTTACTCAATTGCCTCAAGGAGCCACCAACTCGGTTGCAGTCTATCAGGCTCAGATGATGTGGATCCTCCAGGATGAAATCCCTGATCATGCTGGTATCTTTATTGACAATGGAGAAATTAAAGGTCCAGTATCTGACTATGATAATGAGCTCTTACCTTGGCATTCAGGAATTTGTTGTTTTATCTGGGAATATGCTACTACCTTGGAGAGGATTCTGTTTCAAATCGAGGAATCTGGCCTTACTGTCTCTGGATCCAAACTGGTGGCTTGTGTCCCTGCTCTGGAAATTGTTGGTCATGTGGCCTGCAAGGAAGGAAGAAGGATGGCACCAGCCAAAGTCAACAAGATCATCTCTTGGCCTACCCCAATCAATCCAACTGAAGTTAGGGGCTTTCTAGGTGTTTTCACTTATGTTAGAATCTTTATCCCATCTTTATCCAAAATCTGTGCACCCTTGCGTCGTCTAACCAGAAAAGATGCTGAATGGATTTGGACCCAAGATTGTGAATGTGCTTTCCAGCTACTCAAAAGGATAGTTGGTAAAGACATAGTTTTGAAAAAGATCTCTTATGGACCTGGAGCTGGCAAGATCAAGCTGGCTGTCAATTCTAGTTATCAATCTGTTGGGGCCGTCCTTACTCAGGAAGATGAAAATGGTTGGGACCGTCCTGCTCTTTATGAATCTTTGTTTTTTTCGGATGTAGAATCTAGATACTCCCAGCCCAAACTGGAACTCTGTGGTGTGGCTCGAATGATGAAGAAACTTCAAACTGTTCTCTGGGGCCAACATTTTGAATTGCAAGTCGATGCTTGATCCATCATTGAAATGATCAACGCTCCCAGTCTTCCCAATGCTCCTATGACTCGTTGTGTGGCCTTTATCCAGCTTTTCTCTTTTGATATTGTTCACAGGCCGGGAAAATCTTTCACCATGACTGACGGTTTATCTTGACAACCTCTTGGGGACAACAAATCTGATGTTGGAACCGATTCCAATGAAGAGGAACCTTTAATCCAACCTATATTCTCTTTTTCTTCTCAAAATTATTCTGGCTTTCAACAAGGCATCTGGCTTAAATTAGAGCAGTACCTTTCAACTCTTCAAAAACCTCCTGATCTCTCTGCTAAGGAATTTCAATCTCTTAAATGAAAGTCTTCTAATTTTTTTGTTCAAGGCTCTAGACTTATGAAGAGAGGCAATCCTTGTGCTCTTATTGTTGTTACTATTCCCTCTAAACAAGATTCCATCCTTGAAAGTCTCCATGAAGGCCTTGGTCATCGTGGGAAAACCAAAACTTATCAAAGACTATCCAAACGATTCTGGTGGCCATCTTTGAAGAAATCCGTCTCCCAATGGTGCAAGAGTTGTGAAGTTTGTCAAAAACGTGATCTTAGGCGCCGAGCTGAAATTCGTTATCCTACTGGGGAGTCCACTGTCTTTGGAAGGATTGCTATGGATGTGGTTCATATTAAGGCAGGTGGTGCTAAGTACCTCATTGTGGCTAGAGATGATTTTTCCAGATGGGTTGAAGCAAAATTTCTTAAGAACCTTAGCTCTGAATCAGTGGCAGCTTTCCTCTACAAGACCTGGACAATGCGTTATGGCCTGGCTTGATCTTACTCTACTGATGGTGGCTCTGAATTTGGGGGAAAGCTTGCTGAAATGATCCAATCCCTTCCTGGAAAACATAGAGTTACTACTCCTTATTATCCTGAAGGCCAAGGCATGGTGGACCGAGACCATGCCCCTTTGAAGGCTGCAATTGTTAAACTGGCTGGTGAAAGTGGCAAGAATTGTCGCAAATTCCTTCCTCTTGTTCTCTTCTCTGATCAAATCTCAACCAAAAGGACTACTGCCTACTCACCTTATGAAATCATCTTTGGTCAAAGAGCAGTCCTTCCTTTGGATCTGGAAATGGAATCTTTCTTGGGTATCTCTTGGGAAGAGGTGTCCTCAACCACTGATCTGTTAGTTGCTAGATCCAAGCAACTGGAGCAAAGTGGAGACGTTCGTGATGAAGCTTATCAAAAGATGATGGAGTCCAGAGAAAAATCTGTCCAGTATTGGGAGGACAAGCACTCTAATCGAATCAGGGAGCCTTTGAACCCGGGTGACCTAGTTTTAGCTTATAATTGATCTTTGGAGACCCAGTGGGGCAAGCTTTTCTCTAATCGTTGGAATGGCCCTTATTGAGTGGTTCATCAATTTAGAGGTGGATCTTATGTTTTGGAGGAGCTGGATGGTACTCGGCTGGCCAGAAGGTTCTCTGCTGATCAAGTCAAGAAGTTCCATTGTCGTGGGGGCAACTTATCTCAGAAGTAAGTCCTCCCAATTGTGCACCACCAGAGTCATTTGCTGCTTTTTTGTTGTAAACCTCTACTGTATTCCACATATGTGAGCACCTGGGACGCCCTCCTTGTTCTATTCCTGCCGCTTCTAGGGCTCATTTGGAAGAATCAAGATATTTTCCTCAACTCTTCAATTGCTCTCAAGATCAAGAAATGGCCAATCTTTGCTTCAATTTCTTTGTTCCCTGCCTTTTTTTTTAAGTCCCTTCAAATTTTTGATGCAGACTGGGGACAGTCTGTAAGTTGGGGAGAGATGTGGTGACCAATCCGGGACACCACGGCAAAAAAAAAAAAAAAAAAAATATTTTTTTTGGTTGTACCCCTATGGGTACCTTCATTTCCCCCCATCTCTCAACTTCTCCCTGTCCTAGCGGTCTAGGACAGGCCTCTTGCCTGTCTCTCCGCTTCGATCCCCCCCTTCTATGTTCAACTCCTACTTGTTGCTCTCGCGGCCCTGGCTTTTGGCGACGCGAGCAATTGTTGAACCACCTTTGACGATCCCTACCATCCTTCCTCAATCATCTCTTCAACCCTGATCTCCACTCCCACCATCCTTCTCAGAGAATTCATGCCTCCTCATCTAACTCGATCGGTACCATCATCCCCTTACTCTATCTCACCCATGATGTCCCTCAACGTCTTGAGGCCATCTCCACCATCTTGGCTTACGTCCGTCAGAATTTGATTGATATGATCTCCCTCATCAACATCCTTGATCCCTATCAGATTTGAATCTCCTATCCTAACCCCCAATCTCCCATCTCCCCATCATTCCCCTTACCTTGCTCTCAACTCTCGACCTCGACTCAATTGCACCCTCATCCTCTACTCCCTCTGCCCCAATCCGGTCCCGCTCATCCTCCATCCGGCCCGAAGCCGATGCTGACCCTCCAACCCAAACAACTCATCCTCCACCATCCAGATCCTCCCAAACTACCCTCAAGATCCTCATCAGCCTCACTCCTCGCCCATCATCTGATCCGTCCAACAACCGCAAGCTACCGCTCGCGGGCGTCGGAACCTTCACCCCGCTGTCGCCGCCGATCAGGCGACAACAGCTGTTGTCAACACCCGCGACCGCTGTCGCGGGTGTCCATCAGGTTGCCCGCGGTCATTCTTGACGCGGGCGACATTTCTTTTTTTTCTTTTTTTTTCCTCTCATGTCTTTTTTTTTATTTTTTTTATTTTTTCATTTTTCCGCACCTATTTGTAGTATCTCTTGTACATAGTATACAGGGCCTCATTTCTATAAAAGGAGGGGCTCTCCCCTGCCTTTTGGCCCATCATCCATGAGACTAGCATCATATCATCTCATCTGTCTCCTTCATCATCAGAAATCAACTTATCCGTGGGCATCTTTCCCCACTTATCTGAGCAGCTTATCCGGGTATATCCATGATTGCCCCTTGATCCTTTGAGCCTCCGTACTCAAACTCTGTCCCTTGTGACGTTTATCCTTATCACCAACCAATAGCTTTGCTGGTTGAAGAAGAATTCCTGTCTGTCTGAATTCTTGGGTGTGTTATACCACTCTGATCCCTTTTTCCGACCATACTGGTCTTGATCTCTCCTTGATCATCTTTCTGGAGCCAATCAAGTTTGATTGAAGAGGTTTTATTAAGCTTAAAACCTGGAGTGTTATACCTCCCTTCTTCTTTAAGGTTGAATTTTGCCACGCTATTCTTGAGTCCCTTGAGAAGTGTTGGGATATTTTTGCTCAAATTCGTTATTGATTTGCTTCTAGAGCTTCATAAACAAATTGCTTTTGTTTTTTTCAGCCTCCCACAGTTATCTGGTACCCTTCAAGCGCTTGATTGCGGAGAGTTGGGCAGGTTCATTGAGAACCTGGAGGTTGGTTGGGATTGAGTTGATCTTTCCTAATCAGCTGCTGACAACCAGAGTTATTAGCTTGTGGGCGTTGTTACTTACAACTGCCTTGTTCTATTGAACTCCAAACAAACCTTGACTTATTCGTTCCAGTCTTTACCTGCACCATCTTGCCTCAGATAGTGTTATTTCCATCGCTACCGACAACTCTTATCCTCTTCCCTTACTTTGATTTCTCGTCCATAAGGTTCTGGACCTTGATTCCGGTTACATTTAAATTTTATTTTAAATCCTAGGAGGGCAGCCTAAACAGCACCTTTCCCCTCCACAGAACTGCCACGGCTTAGCACTGTTTGGAGTCTTACAGCAACAACAAAGATGAGGACGCGCAAAGACAAAGATGAGGAGGCACTATGACAACGGCGGAGATGATGAGCAACACGCAACGGCAAGGATGATGAGCAATGCGGATAAGGGAAGCCCAACGCGCTCGGATAAAGGAAGCGCAGCGCGCGCGGATGCAGGAAGCACAGCGCGCAAGGAGCGACGCGCGAAGCGCGCGGATAAAGCACTGTTTGGATGAGCCTGAGGATAAGTTGTTTGGACGGATGGTACTTTTGCGCAACAGTTTACGGATTGAGGTCTTAAGGCAGCCAGGGTGTCCAGGATGGGCACCACATCTCTCCCCAACTTACAGACTGTCCCTAGTCTGTTCCCAAGTTTGATGCCATAGAAAAAAGAAAGGAAAGAAAGATGATTGAAACCAAAGAATGGCCATTTTTATCTTGAGAGTGGTTGAGAAAAAATATGTCGATCCAACCAAAAAATCCTAGAAGTGGCTGAGATAAAATGAAGGAGGCCTCCCAAGTGCTCACATGCGTGGCATGAAGTAGAGTTTTCACAAAACAACATGGATGTTGCCCAGATGGTGCACAATTGGGAGGACTTACTTCTGGACCAAGTTGCCTCCACAAGAGTAAATTTCTTGACCTGATAAGCAGAGAACCTTCTGGCCATCTGAGTACCATCCAGCTCCTCCAAAAGATATGATCCTCCTCTAACTTGACGGACTACTCGGTAAGGACCATTCCAGCGGTTAGAGAAAAGCTTTCCCCACTGAGTTTCCAAGAAACAATTATAAGCCAATACCATGTAGCCAGGGTTTAAAGGGTCCCTGATTTGATTCCGGTGTTTATCTTCCCAATACTGAACTGATTTTGCTCTTGATTCCATCATCTTCTGATAAGCTTTGTTACAAATATCTTTACTCCGCTCCAGTTGCTTTGATCTGGCAACTAATAGGTCAGTAGTTGAGGAAACTTGTTCCCAAGAGATGCCCAAGAAAGACTCCATTTTGAGATCAAGAGGAAGAACAGCCCTCTGACCAAAGATGATTTCATAAGGAGAGTAACCAGTGGTTTGCTTAGTGGAAATTTGATCAGAGAAGAGGACCAAGGGGAGAAACTTCCGACAATTCTTGCCACTTTCACCAGCCAATTTGACGAGAGCAGCCTTCAAAGGAGCATGGCCTCTTTCCACAATGCCTTGTCCTTCAGGATAATAGGGAGTAGTAACTCTGTGTTTTCCAGGGAGCAATCGGATAATTTCAGCAAGTTTTCCACCAAATTCCGAGCCACCATCCGTAGAATATGATTGGTCCAAGCCATAACGCATTGTCCAAGTCTCATGGAGGAAAGCTGCTACTTATTCAGAGCTGAAGTTCTTAAGGAACTTTGCTTCAACCCATCCAGAAAAATCATCTCTAGCCACAATGAGGTACTTAGCTCCACCAGCCTTAATGTGAACCACATCCATAGCAATCCTCCCAAAGACAGTGGACTCTCCAGTGGGGTAACAAATTTTGGCCGGGCGCCTAAGATCATGTTTCTGGCACACTTCACAACTCCTACACCATTGAGCGATGGATTTCTTCAGGGATGGTCACCAGAATCGTTTGGATATTTGTTGATAAGTTTTGGTTTCCCCACAATGACCAAGGCCTTCATGGAGATTTTCCAGGATCAAATCTTGCTTGGAAGGGATAGTGACCGCAACAAGTGCACAAGGAGTTGACCTTTTCATAAGCCTAGAACCTTGGACAAAGAAGTTGTAGGACTTCCTTTTAAGGGACTGAAATTCTTTTGCAGAGAGATCAGGGGTCTTTGGAGAGTTGAAAGGTACTGCTCCAACTTAAGCCAGAAACCTTGCTGGAAACCAGAGTAATTTTTAGAGGAGAAGGCAAAGACAGGGCGGACCAAGGGTTCTTCCTCATCAAAATCTATTCCAACCTCTGATTCATTGTCTCCAATAGTTTGTCAAGATAAGCCATCAGACATGGTGAAACATTTTCCAGGCCTGTGAACAATATCAAAAGAGAACAACTGGATGAAAGCCACCCAACGAGTCATTGGAGCATTTAAGAGGCTGGGGGCGTTGATCATTTCAATAATAGATCGTGCATCAACTTGTAACTCAAAGTGTTGACCCCAAAGGACAGTCTGAAGTTTTTTCAACATTCGAGCCACACTGAAAAGTTCCAGTTTTGAATGGGAGTACCTGGATTCCACATCTGAGAAAAGAAGAGATTCATACAGAGCAGGACAATCCAAACCATTTTCATCTTCCTGGGTAAGAACAGCCCCAACAGATTGATAACTTGAGTCCAATTCCAGCTTGATCTTGCCCGCTCCGGGTACATAAGTGATCTTTTTGAAAACAATGTCTTTCCCAACAATTGTTTTGAGCAACTGAAATGATTTTTTGCAGTCTTGGGTCCAAATCCATTCAGTATCCTTCCTGGTTAAGCGACTCAAGGGAATACAGATTTTGGATAATGAGGGAATGAAGATCCTGACATAAGTTAGAACACCTAGGAAACCTCTAACTTCCGCTGGATTTATTGTGGTAGGCCAGGAGATTATTTTGTTGACTTTAGAGGGTGCCATCCTTCTTCCGTCCTTTCAGACTATATGACCAACGATTTCCAAGGCAGGGACACAGGCAGCAAGTTTTGATCCAGAGACAGTAAGGCCAGATTCCTCGATTCAAAACAAAATTCTTTCCAAGACAGTAGCATACTCCCAGATAAATATTTGGATTCCTGAGTGCCAAGGTAACAGCTCATTATCATAGTCAGAGACTGGACCTTTAATCCCACCATCATCAATAAAGATACCTGCATGATCCAGGATTTTGTCCTTTAGGATCCACATCATCTGAGCCTGATAGACTGCAACCGAGTTGGTGGCACCTTGAGGCAATCAAGTCAGCTGAAATTGACCAAGGGGAGTATTGAAAGTAGTGAGGGGACGAGAAATAGGATGCAAGGATCGTTTGTCATAGCCACCCATAATGTCACCTAGACCATAGCAAGCTCTCCCAGAGAAGGATTCAACAAATTCTTCAGTGGCAGGCGGCACGCCAGAGTCTTTAATAGTAACTTTATTAAGAGGTTGGAGATCATGAACTACTCTAAGTTTACCATTCCTCTTTAGAACACAGAAAACAGGACTGGAATAGCTAGAAGTCAATTGTTTGTATAAACTGGTTTGGACTCGTTTGCGGACTAACTTGATGAATTTGTCAACTTTAGCAGCAGGGATTGGGATCTTTTTCTTTTGCCAAGGGTCATGTTCAACTACAGGGATGATGTAGGGGAGACCATAGGATTATTTCAAGAGACCTCTCTCTTCTTCACAGAATGCAATAGATTTTTCCCTTAGAGATAAGATATTTTTGATCAAATTTAACTCATCAGGTAAAAACCATCCATCTGGACTGAAGTTGACCACCTTCAATCATTCTTCAGTGACACAACCACAAGGTAAAAAGGGGCCAGTGAGGGATTTGGATAGACCACAGTAAGGATCGCGGGATAGCAGAGGACACATAAGAGGAGGGTTGAGGTTGAGAGGCATTGGTTGGTTGACTGGCTGGACCTTCTTTGCAACTGGTTTGTACTTGGTGGCAAAGGAGAGGAATCCCTGCTTCCTCCAAGCATTGACCAGTGAGACCTGACTACGAAAACTGAGGCCATCTTCCAACATCTTCCTAGTCCAATGTTCTGCTGCGTCCTTGAAAGGTGCTTTCTCCATAAAAGAGGATCCAAAAGATAACACATTGCTCACATGTGTGGCACAGGGTAGAGTTTTGAAAACAACAGTAGTAGAAGCCCCTGGTGGTGCACAATTGGGAGGACTTACTTCTACCTCAAATTGCCTCCACCTAAGACCAGACTCCTTCATACCAAAGCTACCAAGAAAAGAATCAAGATTGAGATCTAGTTTAGACTCATTGCGGAGATTTGAAACCGGAATAGAGGATGAGTGATCAGGCTGAAAAGAAAAAGGAAAATAAGATAGACTAGATCCAGACAGAGAAGAAATATTTTTGGATTTTTCAAATTTTTCATATGTTTGGGTTTTGATCTTATTTGGATGAGAAGAAAATGATGAGGAAAAAGAAAGATATGCCCATGAGGTGGGAGTTGGTCCATGAGTTGAAGTTTGAGGCTGAGGAGAACTACAACTATCAGTAGGGCCAACTATTCTGCTAAAAAATGAGGATGAAAGGAATGAGAGTTTTCTTCCTGCTTTCCTTTCAGGACAGATTTGGGAGGGTGACCAGGGAAGTCTCTTTCCCAAAGACCAGAATCCAAAGAACAAAGGGGAACTTTGAACTTTCTTCCATCAGAATCAGGGAGGAGAATTCTCTCCCCAACTTGATCAGAAAACATCAGGATAGCACCAAAGTCCATTACTACTAGATCATCAATGTGAAAAAATAGAAATGAAGATTGATCTTCTTTGATAAAAAGACAGGGATCTGATTTTGAGGGGCAAAATTTGATAAGATTGAGCCATTTTACAAGCATCTCATACCAGTTGGCAGGAGCCTGTTTGAGACCGTAGAGGGATTTGTTCAGTTTGAGGAAGGGTGAATTGCGTTTGGATTGGGCAGGAGTTTTAATGAATATGTCTTTGGACAGAGGTGTGTATAGGAAGGCGGCCTTGATGTTGAATTGTCTTATGGGGAGCTTTTTGTCTACTGCAAGCGTTAGTAAAGCCAGCAGAGATGAGAATTTGCCTGTGGGAGCACAGGTTTTGAAGTATTCAATTCCTTCTTCCTGTTGGAATCCTCAAATAGAGAGACAAGCTTTTTTTATTTCCGGGGAGGGGTTGGTGGCTGGTTTTGTTTTGAGAATGAGATTGGTGGTTAGGTATCTTTTGGGAATATTGTTGTAGTCTTCCCACACTCCCTTTTCTTTGATGGATTCAAATTCAGAATTTATTGTGTCCTTGTATTTATTATCTGATTTGCAGAGATAAGTGTATTTGGTTGGTTTAATTTTGTCTGTTCTTTCTCTTAGGTTGTAAGTGGATGTAGGGTCTACTGGACGGGTGTTTTCTGGAGCAGGTGAGTCCAATTCTGTGTTTTGAGGGTCATTGAAGGATACAAAGGGGTCATCAGTGGTGTCTGCTGAAACAGAAGAGTCAGGGGAAATTGAGAGAGGTTCCCTGTTCAGATTGCAATTGAATTTGCAAGTGTTGGGTTTTTTGGCTATAAAAAGAAGAGTAGGAGTACAACCTAGAACATCCTGTTTGGATTTGGTCTGAGAAGGAAAGTCAAGAAACCTGACATGTTTGGATGAGATAATGCAATTGTCTTCAGTGAGAATTCAATAGGAGTGGAGTTTGTCTTTGTAGCCAATGAGTAATCCAGAGATACCTTTTGGATCAAGTTAAGTTAGAAGAGAAGAAGGGGATGAGAGAAAAACAGAGTTGATGCCTAAGGGTTTGAAGAAATTCAAGGGTATACTCCAATTTTTGAAGTTTTTGAAGGGTGATTTCTTGATTTTATGTGGGTGAATTTGGTTAAGAATAAGAGTTTCAGCCTTTAGGACTTCATGCCAGAGATATCTCTTGATGCCAGAGTTAATGAGAATAGTTTGAGGACATTCCATGATGGTTCTGTTGAAGCGTTCGGCTAGACCATTTTGTTTGGGTGTGTATGGATCTGAGGTTCTTGTTCTAATTGCATTGCTCTCACAGAAGAGTTTAAGATTCTTATTAACAAATTCAGTTCCTCTATCAGAGTTTAGAATGGAGGGGAAGTAGCCAAAGCTTTTACTTTCAAGCTCAATGATGCTTTTTAAGATGTTGGGAATGTCGCTCTTAGAGATGCAGGGAATGGCAGCAGCAATACCTAGTATTGCTGTCAAGAACAGTGAGAATATATTTGTGGCCTTGAGCAGAGGGCGGATAAATTTGACCCATTAGATCAAGATGAAGTTCTTGAAAAGTTCTTTCAGCCGCTGATTGTTTATTGCTGAAGGATCCTCTTCTAATCTTTTGAAGGGCACAGGATTTAACTTTGGATTCTAGTTTGATAGGAATATTGAGTTTATTTCTAATACGACTGTAGCTGGCATGACCAAGAGCTTTATGGATGTACTTGCTGTTGGAGAGATTGCATTCAAGTCTTAGTTTTGGGAGTTGGATGATAGGAATTTTATTCAGATACCTCCCTTCTTGAACGGTAAGATTATTCTTAATAATATGAAAGGATTTCTTCTCAAAGGAGACATTGTACCCATCTAACAGAAGAGACCTGACAGACAGGAGATTGGCAGAAAGATTGGGAACAAGGAAAGCATTCTTGAGAGTAAGAGATTCTTCCTTTCCTTTGATGTTGACCGTCCCAATTCCAACAATGTTTAGGGTTTCATTGGATGATCCGGTTTTAAAAATGGCTATCTCTTTATGTTTGATGTTCAAAAAGGCGTTAGGATCACAAAACATGGGGGAATAAGATCCTGAATTGAGAACAATGTTGGTCTTGTGAAGAGAGTTGGTTTTTGAGAAGAAAAGACTGACAGCAACACCCTTATTGGCTGTATTCTTTCTTTAAGGTATTCTTCACAAAGCTTGGGATGGCGCGCCCAAAATTCTGTTACAGAATGGTGGGAATTTGGGTTCTGTTTGCCTCGATTGCATCTGAGAGGGGGCATCCTTTTGCTTTGGGTTTGAAGGGCAGTGAGGGTGACCTTGTTTTCTTCCTTATTTCTAAGATTGTTGGGAAATATTTGTAGGTGGTTGAGTACCAACTCAGGGGTAATGTCTTTTCCTGCATGAGTGATTGGTTGCTTAACAACCTTAAGGGAATTGGGAAGTTTATGAAGAAGCATATAGGCAATTATGTCTCTAGGTAGAACAATACCAACTTCACGGAGCCGTCTAATGGCAATCTTGGCGGAGGTGATAAAGTTTGGAATATCATTAAGATTGAAATTGATATCTTGAAGGTTTTCAAAGACGCAAGCTCGGTTGGAGGACTCTGATGAGGCAAAGTGTTGAATGATGGCCTTCCAGATAAGCTTTGCATTTTTTTTGTTTTCAAAAGTAATGAAATTAGCATGTACAGAAGGGTTGAGTTTAGAGGTGAGGATGGATTGAATGAAAATCTCATGTTTGAAGGAGAGAGGAAGGTCATCTGAGCAGAGAGTATTTCAAGTTCCTTGAATGTCAAGCATGGTTCAACCCAATTTCTCCAAAGCAAATATTTTTCCATGGTAAGCATGGGAATGGATTCTATGGCTTTCTTTAAGATTGTTTGAAGAAGGGGTTAATTTTACTGAAGATCATCTTGGTTCATTTTTATTGAGGTGGGACAATGAGTTCAACCTGATTGGTAATTTGGACTGTTAATCGTAATGAAAGATCGATTATTTCTTAAGAGATAGAACCAAGATGATGAGGACCAAGGGGACACAAAATTAAAATGAAATCTGAGGTTATCTCCTCTGAAAAACAAAAAGAACAAGGTTAGTTAATGAAGGAGTTTGAGGAAAGAGGCAAGAAGGAGAAAAACAGGAGGAGCAGAGGAAAAACAGATTTGACTTCATACCAAATCACCAGAAGATACTTGTTGTCAATAAAAACAGAGAATATATGAAGGTGAAGCTCTTGAAGAATTGATTTGAAGAGGAGTAGGAGAAGGAGGAGTTGTTTGTGGTCTGACAGTCCAGTAAGGAATAATTGATTTGATCAAAAGGTAGAAACATTGATAGGAAAAAGAAAAGAGAAGAAGGAGAGGAGGAATGGATTGGAGAGACTGAAGAGACAAAAGGGAAGATGGATGTCACCAATTGGTGACATGTTTCATGAGCGCTGTAAGACTCCAAATGGTACAGGGTGTTTCCAGTTATTTGGAGGGGATAGGTGCTTTTTTAGGCTGCCCTCCTGAGCATTACAAAAATATTTAAATGTAACCAAGATCAAGTCCATAACCTGGTAAACAAGGAACCAAATGTAGGAGGATAAGGATTATAGTAGTCGGTAGCTGGGAGGCAACACTATCTGAGGCCAGATGATGTTGGGGAAAACTTGAATAGAAGGAGTCAAGAATTGTTCAGAGTTCAACAAGACAAGGCAATTGTGAGTGACAACATCCGCAAGCTAATTGAAAGTTTAATAGACTTAAAATAATTTTTATTTCAGCAAAGAGTGAGAAAAGAATGAAGAATGAAAGGACAAATCAAAAAAGACACCTTCAAAGGACCAGACAGCGGATAGACTCTAAGAAAAAGAGGAGAGCAGGGAAAGAAAAGAAGATAGTCTGAGATAAGAATCTTGAAGGTTGTCAGAGCTTTGTAAGACTCCAAACGGTGCTAGGACGTGGCAGTTTTGGGGAGGGGAAAGGTGCTGTTTAGGCTGCCCTGCTGAGTGTTACAAAAATATTTAAATGTAACCGAGATCAAGGTCCAGAACCTGGTAAATGAGGAATCAAGGAGTTGAGGATAAAGATGACAATGGTTTGGTAGCGATGGAACAGCACTATCTGAGACAAGATTATGCAGGGAAAAACTTGTTAAAGTCTGCTTAGATTTCAAGGAACAAAAGCTGTTGTATGTAAACAACTCCCACAAACTAATAAATCTGGTTGTCAGCAGAAGATTGGGGATGATAAACTAAAACCCAAACAACCTCCAGGTTCTCAATTAACCTGCCCAACTCTACACAATCAAGCGCTTGAAGGGTACCAGATAACTGAGGGTGGCTGTACAAGACAAAGCAAAATGTTTAAGAAGCTCCAAAGCAAACAGTAACTGATTTGAAGCGAGGATAACCTCAACACTTCTCAAGGTAATCAAGAATAGGCTTGCAGAATGCAACTCCAAAGACAATAAAGGGAGGTATAACACTCCAGGTCTTAAGCTTAATAAGACCTCTTCAATCAATTGTGAATGGCTCCAGAAAGGTGATCAGGGATCAGGACCAGTATGGTCAGAGAAAGGGATCAAGCAGTGGTATAACACACTCAAAAATTCCAACAGACAGAATTTTTCTTCAACCAGCAAGGCTATTGGTTGGTGATAAGGATCAGGCCACAGAGGGGAAGAGACTCAGGGTCAATGATGGATCAGGGGGAAATCAAAGATATACCCAGGATAAGGATCAGGATCAAATTTCATGGTGATGGGGGGACACAGGCTCACACTCCCATGGATTATTCTATTATCTGATGATGATCTGATGATATTTTATGATGATGCAGAAAAATCAGGGGAGAGCCCCTCCTTTTATAGACCAGAGGCCTGTAGAATATTTACAAGAGAGATTTACAAATAGAGCGGTTTTTTTTTTTTTTTTCAAGGATCAAGATCATGAGAAAACAAAAGAAAAAAAGAAAGAAACAAGCACTCAGAGAAAAAAAAACAAAGAGGGACGCCCGCGGGCATCCTGATGGGCCCGGGCAACTTCTGAGGCCGCGGATGACCTCCGGCAGGTGTCCAACGGGCATGGGCAACTGCTGAGACCGCGGATGACCGCTGGCAGGTGTCCGACGGGCACCGGCAATAGAAGAGACCTGCGCGGGCAACAGACAAGCCACTCTGGAGACTGGAAAGCTGGAGGTGGACTTTGAGACAGGTTTATGGTCGCTTGAGACGGCCAAGTTGTTGGTAGATGCAGTGGGGGTTGGGTGATCTGGCAGACAATGGGGGCTGGTTTAGATTTGATGAGCAAGGGGGTAGGAGGACAGAGCATGGCAACAGATGAGAATTTGGCAAGGAAGAAGAGATAGTTCCAAGCAAGTTGATCATCCTGCAGGGAATCGGACTGAATCAATTTGGCATAACTCAGGAAGAGGTCCATTGTGGCAAGGGTGATGTCGAGATCCTGGGAGACCCAATTGGAGCCAAAATAACCAAGTTGTCACGCTTTGCACTTAAGGATTATTGTCTTCACCACTTCGACATGTCCTCTCCTCAGTACCATCTACCTCAGTCTAAAAGTGTGACACAAATAAAAGCACAACATCAATGGTGCAATCCACTATTTCCTCTGGCTCGCGCTGACCTTCCAATCTTGCCCACCAACTCAGTATTTACTTGCGAACTTTGCGGTTAACTCCATACCAGTCAGCCATCCATTATGAGATCCAATCTCCTTCCCTGGCCAATCAACAGCCTCGTACTTCCATCTTTGGTCATGCATTGTTTGTTAGTTTGCATCTACGTCTAACCAAGCCATCACTACTGTATAGTTTTCAATTGTACTAGTCCCTACCCTGCATACACTATTACCTCTCATTTGCATTACCTTCAACGTCACTTGCTCCTATCTCAATTCGTCATGCAATTGTACACTCAGATTCTATTGTCTTGCACTTACGCTAAGACCTTGGATCTATACCACTGCTTCATTTCCTATCCTGTTCCTGTCATTCATCGTCTCACGACTTCAACTGTAGTTAGCTCATCACCAGGTTGTATCTAGTCACTTTGGATTACCTTATAAGGGCTATCCCCTTGCCTGATGATTGTCTCCTCAGTTAGTTAATTTCATACGTTCTTGCATTCTGCTAAAACCTAGTTATCAGATTGGACTCAGGTTGGGTTTCCTTCTTTGGAACACATTCCATTCCTCTTGCCCTTTGTTGAGTGGCAATAACCAAGTTGGCACTTTGCAACTGGGTCTTGCTATTTGCACTTGCCCTTGCACTTGGCATTCCTTTGCACTCACGATCATCTAAGAATTGCCCTATAGTACGTGGGGTGGTCGTGTGACACAAGTGTTGGATTGATGGGGATGGGTTGATGATGAAACAATGAGGCCAAGGAGGAAGGCTGATCGGAAGAGAAGAATTGATTGAAGAGACTCAAGCCAATGGCGATGACCACATGGAGCTGAGGGGCGAGGAAGGTTAGGTTGATGAGTTTCTTATGATCCAAAGTGAGCATGATTGTCAGTCAGCTGGACTGATTCATGGATGGCAGTGGGATCGATGGGGATGGATCCAAGCTTGAGTTCAGGACTTGCTGGGAGTCAATTTCAATGTCAATGTTGATGTCAATGAGGATGTCTTGGTGGATGATGGTGAGATGGCAGTGGGGTAGATGGTTTTTCTTTTTCTTTTCTTTTTCTTTTTTTTTTTTTTGATAATGATACCTATGAAAGATGATAAGGAAAAATCATAAAAAATTAAAATCTCCACACTGGCCAGGGTTTCCAGGATTGGGCACCACAGTGTGAGCGTTTGCGGCAGCGGGTGGTTTGATGGAGTGTTCAGCTGGTGGTTAATGCTAGAGGTAGCCTTGATTGAAATTTGATGTTGATGGTAGTGTCGGTGATGGAGGTCAATGGTCTTTTTGAAATGTTCTTGCAAGGACTTGACCAGATGGCAGAGAGACTTCAGGATTGGAGTATTGACACGCGGCGGAATTTTAGGAGGCGCGCGTGAGGGTGAGACTGGGAAGGAGTTCACAGAAAAGACACAGCAGCAAGGGACAGATGAGAATGAAAATAGACAATGAAATTAAAATAAAATAAAATGGAGAATGAAAATAGAATAAGATTAAAATAAGGTAAGAATAGAGTAAATGAATTGAGGAAATAATATGAGCATGAACTTGAGCATGAGCTTGAATACCAACACTAATAGCTCTGGTCGTCAGCAGGAGCTTAGGAAAGATCAACTCAATCCCAAACAACTTCCAGGTTCTCAATGAACCTGCCCAACTCTCTGCAATCAAGCGCAAGGGTACCAGATAACTGTGGGTGGCTGCACAAGAAAAAGCTAATTGTTTGAAGAAGATCTAGAAGCAAAACAATAACTGATTAAAACAAGAATAAACCAACACTTCTCAAGGGACTCAAGAGTAGCGTGGCGGAATTCAACTTCAAAAGAAGGGAAGGGAGGTTTAAAACTCCAGGTTTTAAGCTTAATAAAACCTCTTCAGTCAAACGTGACTGGTTCCAGAAAGATAATCAAAGGATCATCAGGACGAGTATGGTCTGATAAAGGGATCAGGAGTGGTGTAAAACACTCAAGAATTCACTTATTAAAATTCTTCTTCAACCAGCAAAGCTATTGGTTGGTGATAAGGATCAAGGATAAAGGTTTTTGAGTATGGAGGCTCAAGGATCAAGGGGAAATCATGGATATCTGATGTGATGATAGGATTATGCTCATTCTATGCTGGATCGATTCAATGATGCATTCAAAAGGCAGGGGAGAGCCCCTCCTTGTATGGGAAGGAGGCCCTGTTAGACTATGTACAACGGATTCTACAAATTGAGCGGAAAAATAAAGAAAATCAGGTCATCTCTTGCGTCTGTCCGTGGATGGGAGCGCGCAACAATACTGGAATAACCCACCCCTTGTCCAAAGGCGGACGGGGTGGGAAAGGAAAACAAACTAGACCAGACCGCAGTGGATGTCCAGGCGCGGTAGTCGGCACTCTACACCCCTTGTCCAAAGGGGGAGAGGGGTGGGAAAGGGAAATGAACCCAAGCGCCGCGCATGTCTGCGGGCGTTAGTCAACACTCTCCACCCCTTTTTGGAAGGCGGAAAGGGGTGGGAGAGTCCCAGGAAGGGTGACAGATGAATTTTGTGAGAGCACCAATGGTTGGATAGGAGATCGGCTCGAGGCAATTGAGTAAATCTTGACAGGCTTGAGATTGGCAAATGAAAGACTCAGTGAGGTGGGAGATTGATGGGCCCAAGGATTGGACAAGCGCTTGGAGGTGCGGTTGGGATGGGTTTGGTAATTCATGGATGAGCAACGCGGAACGCACAAGAACAAGGATGAGGATGCGGGACGCGCAACGCGCAAGGATGAGGATGAGCCAATGAGTGGATGAGCGGATGAGCGGTGGGAAATGATGATGATGAGCGGCGCGCGAGGATGAGGATGAGGATGAAGGACGCGCAACGCGCAAGGATGAGGATGAGGATGAGGGACGCGCGACGCACAAGGATGAGGATGAGGATGAGGGACGCGCAACGCGCAAGGAAAACTTTTTGAATTCTTTTCCCACGGTGTCCCAAATGGTTCACCACATCTCCCCCCAACATACAGACTGTCCCTAGTCTGCATTGTAATTTTGAAAACATGAAAAAGAACAGAAAAATAATTGGCCGTTTCTTGATCCTCTAAGTAAAAAAAAAAATTGAAACCCATCTCAATCCATCCAAAAGAGCCTAAATGCGGAGAAGATAAAAGAAAAGGCGTCCCAGGTGCTCCTGTATGTGGCATTAAGTAGAGTTTTTACAACAAAATGCAGCAGAAGACCCCAATGGTGCACAATTGGGAGGACTTAGTTTGAACCCAAATTGCCCCCATGACAATAAAATCTCTTAACTTGATCAGTAGAGAACCTTCTAGCCAACTGAGTACCATCCAGTTCTTCAAAAAAAAAACCTCTAACTTGACAAACCACTCTATAAGGACCATTCCAATGATTCAAAAAAAGTTTTCCCCACTGAGTCTCCAAAGATCAATTATAAGTCAATACCAGATCTCCAGGTTTTAAAGGATCCCTGATTTGATTTAGATGTTTATCTTCCCAATACTGAACTGATTTTGCTCTTGATTCCATCATCTTCTGATAAGATTTGTTATGAATATCTTCACCCCGCTCCAGTTGCTTTGACCTGGCAACTTATAGGTTAGTAGTTGAGGGAACTTGTTTCCAAGAGATGCCCAAGAAAGACTCCATTTCAAGATCAAGAGGAAGAACAGCCCTCTGACCAAAGATGATTTCATAAGGAGAGTAGCCAGTGGTTTTCTTGGTAGAAATTTGATCAGAGAAGAGGACCAAGGGGAGAAACTTCCAACAATTCTTGCCTTTTTCACCAGCCAGTTTAACCATAGCAGCCTTCAAGGGAGCATTGCCTCTTTCCACCATGCCTTGTCCTTCAGGGTAATAGGGAGTAGTAACTCTATGTTGCCCAGGGAGCGATTGGATCATTGCAGCCAGTTTTCCACCAAATTCTGAGCCACCATCAGTAGAATAAGATTGATCCAAACCGTAACGCATTTTCCAATTCTCATGAAGGAAAGCTGCCACAGATTCAGAACTAAGGTTCTTGGGGATTTGGCTTCAACCCATCCAGAAAAATCATCTCTAGCCACAATGAGGTACTAAGCACCACCTGCCTTGATATGAACCACATCCATAGCAACCCTTCCAAAGACAGTGGACTCCCCAGTAGGATAGCAAATTTCAGCTGGACGCCTAAGATCACATTTTGGACAAAATTCACAACTCTTGCACCATTGAGAGACAGATTTCTTCAGAGATTGCCAGCAGAACTGTTTGGATAATTGTTGATAAGTTTGGGTTTCCCCACAATGACCAAGGCCCTCATGGAGACTTTCAAGGATCAAATTTTGCTTAGCCGGGATAGTAACCACAACAAGCGCACAAGGAGTTCCTCTTTTCATAAGCCTAGAACCTTGGACAAAGAAACTAGAGGACTTTCTTTTAAGGGATCAAAAGTCTTTGGCAGAAAGATCAGGGGGTCTTTGGAGAGTTGAAAGGTACTGCTCTAACTTAAGCCAGAAACCTTGTTGGAAACCAGAGTAATCTTGGGAGGAGAAAGCAAAAAAAGGGTGGACCAAAGGTTCTTCCTCATCAAAATCCATTCCAACATCCAATTTGTCCTCTCCAATAGGTCTTCTAGATAAACCATCAGGCATAGCAAAAGATTTCCCAGGCCTATGAACAATATCAAAAGAGAAAAGCTGGATAAAAGCTACCCAGCAATTCATTGGAGCATTTGGAAGGCCGGGAGCATGGATCATTTCCACAATGGATCAAGCGTCAACTGGCAATTCAAAATGTTTTCCCCAGAGTAATTTTTGGAGTTTCTTCAGCATTTTGGCCACACCACAGAGTTCCAGTTTGGGCTGAGAGTATCTAGATTCCACATCCAAAAATAGCAAAGATTCATAAAGAACAGGGCGGTCCAAACCATTTTCATCCTCCTGAGTAAGGACAGCCGCAACAGATTAATAACTAGAGTCAACAGCCAATTTTATTTTTCCAGCTCCAGGCCCATAAGAGATCTTTTGAAAAACTATTTCATTTCCAAAAATAGTTTTGAGCAACTGAAATGATTGTTTGCAATTTTGGGTCCAAATCCATTCAGCTTCCTTTCTGGTTAGATGACGCAAGGGTGCACAGATTTTGGTTAGAGAGGGAATGAAGATCCTGAAATAAGTTACAACACCTAGGAAACCTCTATCATCAGTTGAATTAATTGGAATAGGCCAGGAGATGATTTTGTTGACTTTAGACGGTGCCATCCTTCTTCCTTCCTTGCAGATTATATGACCAACAATTTCCAAGGCAGGGACACAGGCAGCAAGTTTTTATCCAGAGACAGTAAGTCCAGATTCCTCAATTTGAAACAAAATCCTTTCCAAGATAGTAGCATACTCCCAGATAAATTGTCAAATTCCTGAGTGCCAAGGTAAGAGCTCATTATCAAAGTCAGAAAATGGACCTTTAATTCCACCATCATCAATAAAGATACCTGCATGATCCAGGATTTTGTCTTGGAGGATCCACATCATCTGAGCCTGATAAACTGCAACCAAGTTGGTGGAACCTTGAGGCAATCGAGTCAGTTGAAATCAACCAAGAGGAGTATCAAAAGTAGTGAGCGGCCAAGAAATAGGATGGAAAGATTTTTTGTTGTAACCCCCCATGATGTCTCCTAGATCATAACAGGCTCTCCCAGAGAATGATTCAACGAATTCTTTGGTGGCAGGAGGAACACCAGAGTCCTTAATAGTAACTTTATTGAGAGGTTGGAGTTCATGAACTACTCTAAGTTTACCATTACTCTTTAGAACGCAGAAAACAGGACTGGAATAGCTAGAAGTTGATTGTTTGTATAAACCGGTTCAGACTTGTTTGCGGACCAACTTGATGAATTCTTTGACTTTAGCAGCAGGGATTGGGATCTTTTTCTTTTGCCAAGGGTCATGTTCAACTACAGGGATGATGTAGGGGAGACCATAGGATTATTTCAAGAGACCTCTCTCTTCTTCACAGAATGCAATAGATTTTTCCCTTAGAGATAAGATATTTTTGATCAAATTTAACTCATCAGGTAAAAACCATCCATCTGGACTGAAGTTGACCACCTTCAATCATTCTTCAGTGACACAACCACAAGGTAAAAAGGGGCCAGTAAGAGATTGAGATAGACCACAATAAGGATAAGGAGATAGAGGAGGATGCATGAGAGGAGGATTGAGATTGAGAGGCATGGGTTGGTTGACAGGCTTGACCTTCTTTGCAACTGGATTATACTTAGTGGCAAAAGAGAGAAGTTCTTGTTTCCTCCAAGCATTCACCAGCTAGACCTGAGTACAACAATTGAGACCAGATTCCAACATTCTCCAGGTTTGATGTTCCATAAAATTTTTGAAAGCTGCCTTTTCCATAAAAGAGGATCCAAAAAATAACGCTTTTCTCACATGTTTGGCACGAGGTAGAGTTTTGAAAAATATGGTAGAATAATGCCCTGATTGTTGGAGTCAATGATCAGATCAGGGACTCTGACTCAACTCAGAAAGTTGAGGACCGGATTTGTAAGAAACAAAGTTGATAAGGTGAATTGCAAGGTCATGGAAAAGACCGGTTTAAATAGACAACTAGAGAGCCCCTCACAGGGGGCCTAGGGACTTGATTACTAATCAGCATTGGCAGAAACTATATGGAAAAAAGACAATGTGATGAACTTATGGAGTAAGCCAATAATGAAGAATTCATAAGTTAATAAATGACCAGGTGACATGTAGTAATAAGATTCTGTGACAGAAAGGATCAAGGCTATCAGCAGAAGACATAATACTCCAACACACCCCCTTGCTGGTAGGCTTGAGACTGGGTGAGAAGATGAAAAGGTATGACAACGCAGGCTGACAAAATGGTGAAAAGGAACAGGACCAAAGGTCAAGGAAAACATAAGAAAACAGAAACCAAACAGTAGAAATAGGTCTGATCAAATATCACAAAGCAGGTTCTGGTTTAGGACAAGATAACAGGCTAGCAGAATGACTGTCATCAGAGACAATAATGGATGGAGACAAAAGGAACCGTGATTTAAAGGATTGCATTGACAAGGTCACGCGCGAGGTGTGAAGGACTAGTGGTCGTTTCAGAAGTATCATTTGGACTGCTACAGTTAGAAGAACCCTTGTTGTTTTCAAAATCAGAAAAATCCAACAAAGTTCCAGGATCATAGCTGGAAAGAGTTTGAAGAGTAGAAGCTCCAGCAGGATTGGGTACCAATGGGACTTGTAACTGATTGCCTCCCAATTTAGAGAGTGAAGTCGTTCCAAATTCCAACCCTAGTAAATCGGCGTATGGAGATTGGGGACTGACAATCGCAATCGGTTGTTCCTCTGACCGGTTTGAATCATTAAATATATCAAATTCCTCCTGGACATCCAACGGTTGGCCAGATAGTGAAACCTTCTTCAATCTATCGGTGAGTTGATCGATTTGGCGGCCTTTGACCTTGGATTGAATCAGATTGTTGAATAGATCTAACGCGGCGAGAACCTGGGCATTGGTGTTCAAGAGGGTACCTAAATATTCTCCCTCTGCATTGTGGTTGGATACTGTTTGGATATACCGTAGCACTCCCTTTTGAGACACTTTGGCTTTCTCTACCAGAGCCTGTAGTATAGGATCGGTAGCAATTTGGTTGGGATCACACATTTGGAGTCGGTTGAAAATATTGTTGGCAGTCTGAGAGGCGGTAGCGAGGGTTTGGAGGATCCTGGGACGTTCTTTGTTGATTTCAAATTTTAGAAGCAATTGGGGATCTGAAAAGGTGAGTTTGGTACGATAGCGTTGATCGATGGAGGAGGATTTGAGACGTTGTTTCTTCTTCTTCATCTCCTTGGTTTGATGTTTTGAGGTGGTCTTGGAAAGAGCCAAGGGGCAGGTTGAGTTGGCTTGTGACTGAGAGAGTGAAGGTCTATTGACACCGGTGAGGATTGAGGATTGAAGAGCTGAGGATTTTACCATCCAAGACGTTGAAGGCCAAGGAGAGGATTGGAAACAGGCAGGCTTGCTCCAAGTGTTTCAAGTCTAAGGTGATCAAGAAGTAGGCCAACAAAAAGATGGATAGGGAACCGCATACGCCGTTGAAGATGGTGATCAGGTTGGCCAATCGAAAGTTCCTGATGAGACTGAAGTGACGATCGTCACTGACGAACTTCCTGAGGGCGACAGCCAGGGGATCCTCATCATTGGGTTTGATAGGATCGGGAAGGGAGTCCAACCTGAGAGGATGGTTTTGATTCGATTGGGTTCGTCTTGGCAGATAGTGGGGCGCTCTGACCGGGAGCTGAGGCGGGTATGGTCATCTTGGGATGGGTACCCCCTCGCCAAAAGAGTCAGAGGCCTGTTTGAGGGACAAGACTATTGAAGGCGGACCAGCAGAAAGAAAGATAGAAGATAGAGGGAAGGAAATATTGTGGTCAAAGTCAAGTTGATCAATTGTAGCAAGAGTGTAGGGTCAATCAATCTTGAGTTGATCATTGATGGTGATGACCCAATGATTGAGAGGGACAGTTGAGAGAGCAACCGGACTGGGCACTTGGCCGAGCCAAAGTGATTGGTTGGGTTTGCTGTTGTGAGTGTATTGATGGTTGTGATGGAAGTTTAGGGATGAAATGGTCAATTGATGGCAAGCGTCGATGGTGGAGACAAGGGGATTATGCCTCATCTCATCTCACCCCCTTGCCAGAAGACTAGAGTACCGGTTTTCAGGATGAGAGTTCTGAAGGCAGGTGATAACGATGAAGGTTATTGAAGCAATAACAGATGTTGAAGTTGGAGAGCAAACAAGATGTAGGGAACATCACAATTGACTGGATGAAGATGACAGTTGGGGGCATTGGAAGATCAAGGAACTAAAGGATCAAGTCTGAGGTAACAACAGGGTTGAAGTAAGGGTAAGTAAGACCAATGAAGGTCACTAATTGAGGGTGGTCAACAGGATAGGTCGGATGGAAGGTAGATATGGTCAGTAATAGAAAGACAGTAGTGCTACTCGGGAAGACCATAGAGGTGACTGATTGAGGTGATCAATAGGATCAGTTTGGATAAGAAGGCAGATACAATAAGTAATAGAAAGACAGTAGAGCTACCAGTGTTGAGGGATGACCAACAAAGGTCACTGAATAAAGAGTAGATGCAATTAAAAATAGGATAATTGGAGAGCTATCGTACTAAGAGGATTTACTTGAAGCAAAACAAAGACAGCAAAATAGGTGGTGCTCTGGGCTCATAACCTGTTGGAGTCAATGATCAGATCAGGGACTCTGACTCAACTCAGAAAGTTGAGGACCGGATTTGTAAGAAACAAAGTCAATAAGGTGAATTGCAAGGTCATGGAAAAGACCGGTTTAAATAGACAACTACAGAGCCCCTCACAGGGGGCCTAGGGACTTGATGACTAATCAGCATTGGCAGAAACTATATGGGCAAAAGAAAATGTGATGAACTTATGGAGTAAGCCAATAATGAAGAATTCATAAATTAATAAATGACCTGGTGACATGTAGTAATAAGATTCTGTGACAGAAAGGATCAAGGCTATCAGCAGAAGACATAATAATCCAACACTGATGGTTCACAATTGGGAGGACTTACTTTTACCACCAAGTGCCTCCACTGGAGCCCATACTCCTCCATACCAAAACCATTAAGAAAAGAATTGAGATCAGGATATAGTTTATACTAATTGTGGAGAATCAAACCAGAGCTAGAGGAAGATTGATCACTGATAAGAGTTCAAGGAAAAGAAGAAACAAAAGAAACAGAGAGAAGAGAAATATTTTTGGAATTTTGTGTTTTAACATGTTTTTGATTTTGGACATGTTTGAGATCAGAGGAAAAGGAAGAAAGAGATGAAAAGGATGACAAAAAAATGCCTCAGAGATAAAAGTGGGCCCTGTAGTTGAAGTCCGAGGCTTAGAAGAACTAAAACTATTAGTATTACCAACTATTCTGCTAAAAAATCAGAGGAGTTAGAAAAATTCTTCTGCTTCCCCTTCAGAGCCGATTTGGGTCAAAAACCAGGGAAATCTCTTTCCCAAAAAACGGAATCCAAAGAACAGAGAGGGACTTCAATCTTCCTACCATCAGCATCAGGAAGAAGAATTATCTCCCCAACTTGATCGGAAAACATCAGGGTGGCTCCAAAGTCTATTAAGAAAGGACAACCCAAAATCATAGGACCTTCCAAACAAGTGATCCAAAAATGACAGGTTCCAGCGATATTTTGACCAATTTGAACTGGCACATCCTCAGCAATACCCACCAACTCACAAGATTGATTCCCAATTCCATAAACCGCATAGTTGAAGCTGACCCTTGGACTGAGATTGAGCTTGCAGGCCATTGCATCCAAAATTAAGTTTAGTTGGGACCCAGAATCAACAAGCAGAGAAACTGTTTTGGATGAGTCACCTAGAGAGCATGGTAAGAATCCAAGAAGACAAGATTAAATATTTGAATCAGAAGGAGGACCTGTTCCACTGGAGTCTTCTATCAAGGTTCCAGAGGAACTTTTTGATTTGTCAGGACCAATCTCCGCACATTGTTGAGAAACCCATTTCTTCATGCCTTCAGCCACATAGGGTGAGATGGGAAGGAGTTCAGCCATTTTAAGATAAGGGATTTTAAGATCAGAGATTTTCTTTAATACCCCCTCCACAGCGTTGGGGTGGTCTTTGGAAATTCCCCTTTTGAATCGGACCTTGGGTTGTGTTGGAAGAGGAAGTTCAGGTGAGGGTGGCACTATAACTGGATCAGTTGGTGAAGGTGATTTGGATGGCAGAGGAGCAGGATCAGAGTATTCTGGGAACCTATCCATGAGGGGTTCCTTTTCTACTTCCATGTCTTCTACCTCAGAAGAAGGAGGCTCCGATGAAGATTGACATTTGACCGGTTTTTGAAGAATTGAAGATGGAAGAGGAGGAGCTTTATGAGGTCTGAGTTCTTCATGTTGTTTCCACGCTGGATCAGATTGATAATTTCCATAAAAGCTGGAAGAAGAGACAGCAGGAGGATACCAAGGTTGAAGGGTTCCACAAGCTGATCAAAATTCAAAGGAGGCCAAGGATGCCTTCTTGGGAGCAGAAGGCTGGAAAGAGGCCACCACATGACAAATTGGGCAAGATGAATCAAAAGGGATAAGTGCACCATTAGGAAGAAAGAAGTTCCTCCCTTTCTATTCCACCAACATTTCCCCCATGTCCTTCTGGAATTCAGGAGAGCGACCAGTTCCATGAAATTCTCTGTGGCAATAATAACATATTGGAGTAGTCACTCCCCAGACTCTTTCTTTCCATATTCTTGTTACTTTCTCATCTCATGTCTCTGTTAATCCCTTTCCAAGTTTCCTCCATCACCACGATCACATCAGCCTACACTCAATGTATGCCTCTCACCTCCAGAAGTGCGGATGTCAATTTCATTATTCAAATTCATTTTCATCTCTACACATGTCACCTGCTCCTGTGAAACCTGATCAGGATAAAACACCTGAGGACAGATCGCGGGTCAGAGAGAAGATTTCCTTCCTCATCCTTCTCTCTGACTCCCAACCTGAATATCCTCAGGTAAGCGTCTCCTCTGTTTTCTTTCAACTCATTATCATTAATCGTCTGTTCTTTCCATATTCATATTTTCATTCATCTCTGTTTCATTCCTTATTTCATCTCTGAAATCAACTCATCCTTCTCTCTGACTCCCAATCTGAATATCCTCAGTCTCAACAGGTTATGAGCCCAGAGGGACCAGCCGCCAACTAGCTGAAGCCACCTCATACAGGAAGGATCCGTCACACATCTCTTGATAAAGTGTGCTCAAAAACTAACTACCATGGAGGAACCTCTATCCTCTCACCCCGTGCTCAAAACACCTTTGATCATCCCACTGAACGCACCAGGATCAGAATCAAACTATCTGGACTGGGCAATGATCCTCAGAATTCATTTTCGCGCATCCAGAGTTGCCTATCTGATTGACGTCAAAAAGAATGAAAAATATAAATCAAACCAAGAAATTTGGTCCAGAGACAACCTGGCCGTATGCTCAGTGATATCACAATCAGTCAACATTGCAAACTTTCAATACATTTGTAAACACAAAGAAAGTGCCCTTGGAATGTGGATCGCTCTGAAAGATGCCCATCAAGATAACTCCTTGGGAGGAAGAATGTACTGGCTCAGGAAGCTACTCCTAACCAAGCTCAATGATAAGGACATTCCCACTCATCCAGCCAAAATTGTCTCCTATGGAGAAAAACTATCATCTCTTATCACTCCCAACAACCCTCTTATCACTCCCAAGAACCCTCTTACACCCAAAGACCTTCAATCAACCGCAATACTATTATCCCTTCCCGACGATTGGTTGGCGTGCGTATCCAGCATGATGAACAAAGATTCAATTCCGTCCTCCAAGATCATCACTGCTCTCAAACAAGAACACCTCCATAGACAAACTAGACACAAGGAAGTTGTAGCTAACTCCATAGCTGTGAAACATCCATACCAAAGGGAAACACAACCCAAAAAGAAACCGGATTTCCACCCAAACGGTAGAACATACTACTGGACTCACTGCAAAGTGGAAGGCCACTCCTTCTCAAGGTGTACAGAAGTTCGCAAGGCACTCAAACAAGCAAGAAAAAACAGGAAAAAGGAGAAGAGACAACCGCAGAGCACCAAATCGGCAGTTGCCAATCAAATCAAGAAAGATTGAGATACTGTTGACAATGACAAGGACTCGGACAATTTCTCCAACTCCAAAATCATTGTACATGCGGGATCAGCAATTGCGAACTCCTTTTTGGTGAACCCAGGCTCAGACAAGGACTTCAACATTGACTCAGGATGCTCCGTATCCATGACTCCCCACGATAAGCAACTTTCCAAAAAACGCTCCAATAACACCGTGATTTGCCTCTCCAAAGGTTCAACCATCACCTCCAAGAAGGCCGGCAAGATACACTTCCCTTCCTTCAATCTGAAATCCTTATACGTCCCACATCTGAGCTCCCCTCTTCTCTTGGTCTCTTCGCTGTGCAACGCTGGATTTGAGGTGATTTTCAGAAAAGACAGATGCAACATACAAACTACCAATAAGTTGTCACGAGACAATAACACCCTTGTATCAGGATACAGAAAAGGGAATCTGTACTATCTACCCAACAAGATTGTGAGCCAAGATAAATACTTCTCAACCACTGTTCAACACTCTTCTGACAACAGTCTGTTTGGATACCACTGCAGACTTTCACACCTGAATCTGAAATCCGTCAAGAAATATCTGAAAGATCACAATCTCTCCCCAGTCCCTTTCAACACACTACAAGTCCAACAATGCAAAACATGCATCAAGTCAAAAATTACCAGAACGCCCTTTCATTCTTGTCTTAGCTATAGGTCTACCAGACCCGGACAACTGATACATTCCGACGTATGCTCCTTTGACACCACTTCGCACAAGGGATACCAATATTTCATTACCTTCATCAATGACTGCTCCAAGGCCATTTTTGCCTACCCGATGCGTCACAAATCCGACTCATTCAAGTGCACAAAACTATTTATATCCTTCTTTGAAAACCAATAAAACTCCACGATCTCCTCCCTACGAACCGACAACGGAGGCAAATATCTAAGCAACCAAATGAATTCCCACCTCTCCAACCAAGGAATTGAGCACGAGCCAGGTCCACCTCACTCTCCGCAGCTCAACAGCGTAGCCAAACAATCCAACAGAACCATCAACAACATGGTCCAATGCGCACTCTCTCAATCAAACCTCCCAAAAACTTTCTGGGCAGACGCTCTTTGTCACGTTCACTTTCCCTTCAACTTGTTTCCCTGTAAAACCCCCTCCGGTTTTGTCTCCCCCAACTCCATCCTAAAAGCTCTCAACGTGGACCCAGCCTATCTTCACCCCTTTGGCTGTCTTACCTGGTACAAACTCCCAGACGTCACCCAATCAAAACTCTCCAACAAGGCAAAGCCCGCCATCCTACTCTCCTACCTACGACACGGGAACGCATACCATCTGATGGATCTCAAATCAAAAGCCATCATCAAGTCTAGAGACGTACTTTTCAATGACACAACCTTCCCCTACGGCTGTCCTGCTAAAGATGCAAGTAACAACCTGCCATCTCCCTTGGTACCTCTTATCTGGCCCACCCCTTCTGAATAATCTCCCGTTTTGCTTCCTTCTGCTGCCTGCCCCACTTCCTCTTCTTGTCTTTCCTCTCCCACCCCGCCTCCCCACCTCTCTCCTGTCTCTCTACCCACTCCCACTTTGGCCCTCCCTGCATCTGTTCCTGCCCCCGTCTCTGTTCCCGTTCCCAATACTTCTTCTCCTCTCTCCGCTCCTGCTAACCCTCCATCTTCTCCTGTTCCCTCAGAACAAAATCCACCCTGCCCTACCGGATGTTGCTTCCACTCCCCGAGTATCCAGTCGTCCGGCTCAGACCTTCCCTCACCCCCCTCGTTCAGTCCACCGCCCTCCCTCCCTTCCTTTCCCAACCCTCCCGTTCTCTCATCTTCCCCTCCCACGCCTCCAACACCACTGTCTCCTCCCCGCCGTTCCTCACGTGTTTGTTGTCCACCGTCACGATATGGGACCTTCTCGCAAAAGGCCTTGGTCAAGGATGACCCACCCACCCCAAAGAGTTGGAAGAAACTTCTTTGTTTGCCGCACTTGCGCCGCTGGATCTCCTCGGCTCAGGAGGAGATGAACTCCCTCCTTGGCATGAAAACCTGGGTTCTTGTTCCCCCACCCAATGGAAGAAAGATAATCCGCTCAAAATGGGTCTTCAAGGTCAAGCGTCGCGCAGATGGCTTGATCATCAAATTGAAGGCTTGCCTTGTCGCCATGGGCTTCTCCCAAATAAAAGGCCTGGATTTTTCCAAGGTGTTTGCCCCCACGCTTCGTCTCGAGACTCTTTGACTACTCCTCAGTCTAATGGGCTCCAGAGGATGGACAGGCCGTCAGATCGACTTCAAGACAGCATTTCTGAACGGGCGTCTCAACAAACCGGTTTACATGTCACAGCCGCCAGGTTTTGAGGACGCTGATCACCCAGACTGGGTATGCAAGGTTTCCCATGCAATCTATGGTCTAAAACAGTCCCCTCGGCAGTGGAAAATTGAACTCCGGTCGGCACTCACTTCTCTTGGTATATCTCAGTCATCATACAATCCCTCCCTTTTTTTCAAACACAATGGCGGACGTCTTATTGGCGCGCTCACCGCTCATGTCAACGATCTTGCCGTTGTTGGTACCAGCGCCTTTGTCGCAAAGTTTGTCAAAGACATCAGGCAGATTTTCACCATAGGCTTGGATTACAAGCTTTCCCTTTTCCTATCCCTCTCCATCTCACGTCATCATCCCTCTTGCACCGTATCCATGTGTCAATCTCACTACATAGACTCCCTAGCTGATGAGTTCCTTCCACCCGACTGGAAGCCGGTTTCCTGTCGAACAACAAGCCGTTTCAAACTACTCCGTCGAAAGTCACCCAATGAACCGCCCTCCCCCCCTCAGTTCAATCGGCTTATAGGCTCGCTCCTGTGGGTGTCTCAATGCAGCCGCCCCGACGTCTCTTTTGCCATCAACAAACTATCCCAATTTCTGAAAGACCCCTCTATGACGCATTGGGATGCTGCAATACGAGTCCTCTGCTATCTCCGATCCACTTGCTCCCTCAAGCTGACGTTAGGTGGCACAACTTTTGATCTGTCAGGATATTTGGACTCAGACTGGGCTGAGGATCAAGATGAACATCAATCAACATCCGGCTACACCTTCCGCATCGGCTCTGGCGCAATCTCCTGGAAATCCAAAAAGCAGCCTACGGTCTCACTGTCCAGCACAGAAGCTGAATACAAGGCCATGTCAGATGCGTGCAAAGAAGGGCTGTGGCTAAGGAATGTCATGAGTGAGCTTCATCTTCACGACAATAACCTGGTCAAACTTTTCGTTGACAACGAGGGCGCCGAAGCTCTCTCAAAAAACCCAGAGCACCATTCTCGTACCAAACACATTGACGCCCAACACCATTTCATCCGCAAGTGCTTTGAGCGTGGCGTCTTCACGGTTTAACACATCTCCACAAGCAATATGCTTGCCGACATGCTCACCAAACCACTCTCCCGAGTTGTCCTACGCTCTCATCAACTCCGTTTTGGTCTTCTGGACTGTGCTCAGCAAGGGGGGGTATTGGAGTAGTCACTCCCCAGACTCTTTCTTTCCATATTCTTGTTACTTTCTCATCTCATGCCTCTGTCAATCCCTTTCCAAGTTTCCTCCATCACCACAATCACATCAGCCTACACTCAATGTATGCCTCTCACCTCCAGAAGCGCGGATGTCAATTTCATTATTCAAATTCATTTTCATCTCTACACATGTCACCTGCTCCTGTGAAACCTGATTAGGATAAAACACCTGAGGACAGATTGCAGGTCAGAGAGAAGATTTCCTTCCTCATCCTTCTCTCTGACTCCCAATCTGAATATCCTCAGGTAAGCGTCTCCTCTGTTTTCTTTTGACTCATTATCATTAATTGTCTGTTCTTTCCATATTCATATTTTCATTTATCTCTGTTTTATTCCTTATTTCATCTCTGAAATCAACTCATCCTTCTCTCTGACTCCCAATCTGAATATCCTCAGTCTCAACATAACAAACTATGGTTGACCTAGGAACAGAGTTGGAGGGTTTTGGGACAGCCAGAGAGGAGCGTTTCTGATCCATTTTATTCTCAAAGGCTTGCAGGAGTTTGGTGATCTCGTTGTTAGTAGGTGTTTCTTGGTGGGTCTGAGGATTTGGCTTGGGTCTGCGATTGGTTTCCATCTTATTCATGATTTTTTTAGATGCTTGAAAATAGGGGGCAAGGACTGGTTTGGTGATTCTAGGTTTTTCAAAGTTGAGATCTGTTTGACCTTTCATCACTTTATCCACAGTATTCCTAAGGACCATGAAAGCAGGGAGCTTGAACTGATTATCTCTTGTAGTGATCATGGATACCAATTTCACCAATTCATCCTTAATTTTTTCCTGCACTCCTGGAGAGAAAGACTGAAAAAATTGCACTCAAATTTTGTCCAACGTATCAATTTGATTTTTTGGATAAGATAGGATTGGATAGGGTCCCAAGATTTTCTGAAAGCTTGATAATCAGAGGCTGAGGAGATACCACCATTGGAGGTCCAATCAGAGACTAGGGCATCCAGATCTTGGAGAGTGAACCTAGCTATATCAATTTTACCCCGATAGGCAATCATTGCCTCCTAAAGAAGTACCCAGTCATGGGATTAAAATCAATCAAATGATTCAATCACTTCCATGACTTCATCAGAGGAGATGAAGAATTGCATTTGATAAGCCATGTCATATTTTCTGGCACTGTCCACTTCAGCAGCCATCTTGTAGGAATCCAGGAACCGTTTGACATTTGTACCGTTAAAGGATAAGCTCTTGATCTGAGGTTTGATCTTGATAATCTTGGCCCAAACAGAGGTAGAAGGGGTACCAATAGATTCCATTTTGACAAAAAGATTTCCTAAGGGATCCAAAGGACAGATTTCCAAAGTGGCTCACGAGTGTGGCAAGGGTAGGGTTTACAAAAAACAACTAGGATCAAACCCCTTGATGGTGCACAATTGAGAGGAATTACTTCTGGAACAAGTTGCCTCCACGGATTGGATCTAGATGATAACAAAAACACTGAAAAAAAAGAAAAAAAGAAAAAAGAAAAAGATTGGAGTTGATTCCACAAGTTTGGGACTGTAAATCCCAAGGTTACTGGTTCAATCCTGGCCCAGGGGACCAAATGTAAGACTCCAAACGGCGCAGGGCGGTGGCAGTTCTTTGGAGGGGATAGGTGCTTTTTTAGGCTTCCCTCCTGAGTGTTACAAAAATATTTAAATTTAACCAAGATCAAGTCCAGAACCTGGTAAAAGAGGAACCAAATGTAGGAGGATAAGGATTATAGTAGTCGGTAGCTGGGAGACAACACTATCTGAGGCCTGATGATGTTGGGGAAAACGTGAATAGAAGCAGTAAAGAATTGTTCAAAGTTCAACAAGACAAGGCAATTGTGAGTGACAAAGCCCACAAGATAATAGCTCTGGTTGTCAGAAGGAGCTTAGGAAAGATCAACTCAATCCCAAACAACCTCCAGGTTCTCAATGAACCTGCCCAACTCTCCGCAATCAAGCGCGTGAAGGGTACCAGATAACTGTGGGTGGCTGCACAAGACAAAGCTAATTGTTTGAAGAAGCTCTAGAAGCAAAACAATAACTGATTCAAACAAGAATAACCCAAAACTTCTCAAGGGACTCAAGATTAGCGTGGCGGAATTCAACTTCAAAAGAAGGGAAGGGAGGTTTAACACTCCAGGTTTTAAGCTTAATGAAACCTCTTCAGTCAAACGTGACTGGTTCCAGAAAGATAATCAAAGGATGATCAGGACCAGTATGGTCTGATAAAGGGATCAGGAGTGGTGTAATACACTCAAGAATTCACTTAGTCAAATTCCTCTTCAACCAAAAAAGCTATTGGTTGGTGATAACGATCAAGGATCAAGGTTTTTGATTATGGAGGCTCAAGTATCAAGGGGAAATCATAGATATCTGATTTGATGATAGGATTATGCTCATTCCACACTGGATCGATTCAATGATGCATTCAAAAGTCAGGGGAGAGCCCCTCCTTATATGGGCAGGAGGCCCTGTTAGACTATGTACAACGGATTCTACAAATTGAGCCGAAAAATAAAGAAAATCAGGTCATCTCTTGCGTCCATCCGTGAATGGGAGCGCGCAACAATACTGGAATCACCCACCCCTCTTCCAAAGGCGGAAGGAGTGGGAAAGGAAAACAAACTAGACCAGACCACAGCGGATGTCTGCGCGCGGTAGTTGGCACTCTCCACCCCTTGTCCAAAGGGGGAGAGGGGTGGGAAAGGAAAATGAACCCAACTGCCGCGCATGTCCGCGGGCGGTAGTCAACACTCTCCACCCCTTGTTTAAAGGGGGAAAGCGGTGGGAGAGTCCCATGAAGGGTGACGGATGAAGTTTGTGAGAGCGCAGATGGGGGGATAGGAGATTGGCTTGAGGCTATTGAGTAAATCCTGACGGGCTTGAGATTGGCAAATGACAGACTGGGTGAGGTGGGAGATTGATGGTTCCAAGAATTGGAAAAGCGCTTGGAGGTGAGGTTGGGATGGGTTTGGTGAGTCATGGATGAGCAACGCGGAATGGGCAAGGACAAGGATGAGGACGCGGGACGGGCGACCTGCAAGGATGAGGATGAGCAGATGAGGGGATGAGCGGATGAGCGGCACGCAACAATGATGATGATCAGATGAGCAGATGAGCGGCGCACAAGGACAAGGATGAGGATGAGGGACGTGCTACGCGCGAGGATGAGGATGAGGATGAGGGATGCGCAACGCGCGAGGATGAGGATGAGGATGAGGGATGCCCAACGCGCAAGGATGAGGATGAGGATGAGGGACGCGCAATGCGCAAGGAAAATTTTTTGAATTCTTTTCCCACGGTGTCCCAAATAGTTCACCACAGCGCGCAGGTTTCATCAAGGGGTCTGTTCATGAAAGCAGCTATCTTAATCTGATCAGCAGCTAAAGTTAGACCAGAGACTATATGCCCTAGAGCTTTCAATTCTCCATATCCAAAGTTGCATTTCTTCATGGAGACTTTTAATCCTGCTTTGGAGATAGTTTGGAGAAATCATCTTATTTGATATATATATGAGTATCCCAACAATCAGAATATATGATAACATCATCTATATATACCATCATCCACCCTTGTCTGATGTAAGTAGCTAGAAATGTATCCATTGTTCTCTGGAAATGTGATGGGGAAATATTTATATCAAAGGGAATCCAAAGGTATTCATATATTCCCAAATGACAGATTATTCTCATAAACTTTCTGCTTTCAGGGCTTAGAGGTATCTGGTTAAAATCTTTAAGCATGTCCATAGAAGTGATATATATGGCTTTGGACAAGTTATGTAGAGAGTGATCCATCCAGGGTATAGGATAATAATCTGCCTGAGTATAATTATGGAGCATTCTGAAGTCTCCAACCATCCTTGAATTATCATTATGCCAAGCAATGTTTACAGGTGTGGTAACATCTACTTCTTCATTTTTCCCTACTTTCCTGAATACTTGTAAATCTATAAGTTCTTGGATATGTTCCTCAAGAGCTATTATAGATTTAGGACTAGAGTGATAAGCTGGTCTCCTTAGTTTAGGGGGATAAGGAGGCTTAATAGTCAATTTCAATACCATTTCATGTCCTGTGATATCACCAATTGGGTGATCTTTAGTACAGAAAGCATTTTGGTTCTCAAAGCAGACTATCAATAAATAATTTTTCTGTTCTTCAGAAATTTTTATATTGAGAGCTGCTTGAGAGAAGTATTCTTGATTGAATTCTTCTAAGTGCTTCTGGTAAGTAGAAGAGGGGAAGTTATTTTGGATGGTGCATATCTTAAACTTCTTGTCCCAGTTACCACCCACAGTGAAATAACCCCCTTTCCTCTGGAACAAATCTATACCATATAGACATAAAGCATCATTTCTTATTATCAGGTAGTCACATAAACCTTTGAGCAATACAAAAGATTCCACTTCTATTCTCAAGGATTCTTTAGTATGGAGTAATATTATAGGAGCCGTCTATACTCCAATAGCATTCATGTTAGAGTTGCAAGAGCTAAACTTGGGTTTTGGTATGGTGTGGAAAGAATAAAGGTTATCCCCCTATAATTTTCCCAAGGTTTGGAAGTTAACGGTTCCCTGCGTTTGAAAGGAGATGAGGATGTCCAAATTTGCACTTAAATGAGGAATAGAAATAAATAGATAAAGAGATAAAGAAAAGTAGAGAGAGAAATCGCCAATCCTTCAATCCTAAGAACTTTCCACCTGGATGTGTATCCGGTATGAGTTCCCTTAATCTCCTGGTGAGATGAGTGATTCAATCTGATGATGAGATTCTTCCTCCTCCGCATTGATGCCTCCCCCTCCAACCCGGAGTTGAGAGTGAGGATAAGTCCTCCCTCTCAACCCTAACCTAAGTACACGTGCAAATAACAGTATGACAACAAAACAGAAAACAATCTCAAAACAGAAACCCTAGCCTCCTCTCCCCACCTCCTCTGTACCAAACTCCCCCGCGTCCATACGCCGTTCCGTCCATCCGGTTTGTCCTTCTCATGACGCGGTCCTCGCACCGCGCCCTACTCGGAGCCCCCTGCGCCTGTCCGTATCCGTTCTTCCGTGCCCATCGTGGGTGTTTGGTAATTTCCAGCATGATCCACGCGCTTGCCTGCGCGCTTCATCCGTTCCTTCATTGCCTGCGGATTGCTCCGCCCCTACGTATCCAAACCGGCGCGCCCACAAACCTAGCCGAGCGCACTACCTTCCAAATCCAATCTCTGGGGCGGATCGCCGCCCACACCGCATTCAATGCTGAGCCCGACCCGTCCACCAGGTGCGGAGCCAAACAGCGGCTGCAGCTGATCCAGCAGCTGCCGCTGCTGAGCACTCCGCATACCCTAGTGCTGAGCACGCTTGCCCCCAATGCTGAGCGCGCAGCCGCGACGCAGTTCCCAATCCATGTCTATAAATTGACACCACATCCCCCCCAACTTGAGTTCTGTCCCCAGAAGTTTCCCATTGCTTCACCATACCACCACCTCCGCTACTTCCGCTCCACCCCCACCACTTCCCACTACCACCTTCTCCGTCTCCCCTCCTCTCCATTGCCATCATGCTCCCTTGCGAGTTCTGCGCTTGGAACAGGCAAGCGTGTTCAATCATCCCTGGTCGTCGCGCCTGTGTAGCTTGCCGTTGCGTTCATTGTCGCTGCTTGCTTAGCGACAGCATCCCTTGGGCTCCCCCCCAATCCAGCTCTTGCCCCAGGCCGCGCAAGAGGGCTCGTCCGGACCCATTTGTGGTTTCAGACAACAAGTCAATCTCAGAAGGCTTGTGGACACCACCCGGTTCACCTCCATCCCGCTGCCCCCGAGCTCCGTCACCCACCACTTTGCACGTGAGCCGCGACTTGGCATCACCCCTCCGCCAGGCTGGACCTCCGCAACGGGGCAAATACAAAACTTTGGAGGAATGGCACGCGGCGACCCGCGCTTGGGCCGCTGCTGTTGGCGTGAACCAAACGGTACCAGACCCAAGACTCTCTGGAAGACCCGTGGCCGCGCCAGCACCTCCTCCTCCTACTCCACGACGGCCGACACCGCCCGCGCCACCAGCGGACACGGATGAGAGGCCTACAACCCAAGACTCTCCTCCGCCCCCGTCACCGATTGTTGTCCCGTCATCACCTCCAGCTGGACCAAGCCCCCGCTCTGTTGGTTCCCCGGAGGCACCATCTTCACCGGCCGCTCCTCCAGCCAGCCCTCCCGAGATCCCAGAGATTCTGATTGTAATGGCGCTCCCGGCGGCTGGCTTCAATGTTTTCGTGGAACGGTTGACCACGATGCTTCGGAATTTTCTCGCAATCTCCGGAGCACAATCCTCAGAATCCCGGCACAAACTCCTGGCGTCTTTCGGGGCTTTACTGGCGGCTTTGAGGGCGGAAATGGAGGAAATGATGAAGATGGCTTAGGCCCATTGCCCCCCCCTTTTCCCCTTCTCCCTTTCCTCTTTTCTTCTCTTCTTGTTGCTTGTACCGCGCTGCCATTTTCCATTAAGAAAATACATGTCTCCGCGCAAGGTCCTATCCTTCTGAGAACAAAGTGCGTGGCCGCGCTTTGAGAGAGTGAGTCCAAGATTGAGTCCGCACCCGCATGCTTGCTTTGTGAGAAACTGTAAGTGACTAGCCGTTCCAAAAGAGGCACCTGGACTGCCCCAGACAAACTTCCACACAGTTCCCCATACCCTTCCTGTAACAAACACAACAACCAAAAAACCAGTGCGCGCCACAGCAAGGAAAGAGAGAGGGAAAGAGTAAGAGAACGGACATTCTGGGGTGTCTAGTTGTCCCGGCTGTGAACCGGCTGGAGCACCCCCTCACCAAATCAAGCTTAGTCCCATACCAGCCACCCATCCTTGAGATATCCTGAGAGAAAGAAAAAGAGAAAAAGAAACCAACAGAGAAGAAAAATAGGAAAGAACACTTTTTTTCGTGCGACGCCTGTAGACCGCCCGCAAATTGCTCTTCGTCCCGCTTCCCCCATCCGCGGGATTGCCCACGCGTCCCGGTTCCGTGGGGCTTGTCCTCGCGTTTACTGACCCGGCTTCGCGCCGTGCCCGCATTTCCTGCAAAAAACCCCAAGCCAGCAAAGACCCCACAATCCAGATAAGAAAGAAACATAGAGAAACACACATTCTGGGGTGTCTAGTTGTTCCAGCTGTGAACCGGCTAGACAACCCCCTCACCAAATCAAAACTTATCCCCTACCCCCTCTACCTCCCCCCCCCAACTTGGCCACTGTCCCCAGCTGGTCGCAAGGGCCTACTCCCTTGCAACGGAACAGCCTCTGCTTCTCCGCCCAAAGACAAATCCCCGGATCGCGTTCCTACACCATTGCCACGCTCCACACTCCCCTCGTCAGATCCTTCACCCCCTTCCGCTGTCTCATTGAACAAGGTAGATCCTTGCGCAAAGAAGCGCTTGACATGCGAAGCTGCCGCCTTCCGTTTCAGCGGAGTACCTTCTAATTCCTCCAACTGATAGCTGCAGCCCTTGAACTTGGATGACACGCAGAACGGGCCGTTCCACCGGTTAGCAAACAACTTCCCCCACTGAGACTCCAGACTTTGGTTGTAAAGGAGCAACAAATCCCCCTTCCGCAAGGGATCCCAGAGACAATGCAAGCAGCGCTCGTCCCAATAGCACACCAATGCCGTCCGAGTCTTCTTTAGCCTGTCCGTGGCCTTTGCGAGCATTCCTTTCCGTCAAAGGAGCTGTTTGGCGCAAGCCTCAAGCAATTTGGCGGAAGTCTTCACCTTCCACCAGTCAACCCCCACAAATGTCTCAAACTCAATGTCCACCGGAAGCACGGGGCGCTTCCCAAAAAGTAACTCGTACGGCAAGTAGCCTGTTGACCGCTTCACCAAAATCCAATCCACAAACAGCACCATTGGAGGGGTCTCCTGCCAGCGCTTACTGTCCTCCCCGCACATCTTGACCAGGGCGTCCTTGATTGGCTGATGCCCGCGTTTGATCATGCCTGCCCCCTTGGGATAGTACTCTGTTACTTGGCCGAACTTGGCTCCGCAACTCTTCACCAACTTGACCAAAGGGCCGCGGAACTCAGCCCCTCCGTCCACTGTGACCAGACAGAGCGACCCGTACCGCGCGAACCAGTCTTCCTCCAGAAATAGAGCAACTTTGTCCGCCAAGAGCTTGACCAACGGACGCGCTTCCGCCCAACCGGACAGGTCGTCCCGCGCAACAAGCAGGTAGGCAAACTTACGGGCCTTGATGTGGACGACATAAAGCAAGACTCAAACAAAGAGGGCTTCTTCCCCTGTGGGGTTTCCAACCTCCTTTGGCAGTCTCGCGCTTCGCCGTTGACAGGCTTTGCAGGAAGCTAGCCATTCCCACACCGCACGCACTACACCCGGCCACCAGAACTGCTCTTTGACCCACCTCCGTGTCTCGAACTCCCCTCAATGACCAAGATTTTTGTGAAGACTGCGGAGGATAGCTTCCTGATCCGCCCTTGAAGTGGTAACCACAAGAGGAACCGGAGTCTTCCGCCGCCAAAGCTGCCCCTCCTGCACGTAGAAATTCCCCGCCCGCCGCTTCGCCCATCGCATTTCCTTCTCTGTATCTCCGTTGGGAAAACAAAGGTCCCGCAAGAAGTCACAAAGGATTGCGTACTGCCTGTTCTGCCGGAGAGGCAGCTGAACGCCTGCCTCTACAACCCCTACCTTGACAACCGGGGCTTCCACATCAAGCAGTTCCGCGTCCTCAAACAGGTTGTCCCTTGGATACCGCAACAACGCGTTGGGAATGGTGAACGCCTTCCCCGGAACATGAACAACAGCAAAGGAGAAAAGTTGGAGAAACGCCACCCACCTGGTCATGGGAGCGTGGGGCAACGCCGGGGAATTGATCATCTGCGCCAGCGCCTCCGCGTCCACCAAAAGCTCAAAATGGACCCCCCACAAAAGATACTGGAGCCGCCGCACGATCTTGGTGACCCCGCACAACTCCAACTTTGGCTGGGAGTACCGGCTTTCCGTTGGAGTGAAGGTGACGGACTCATAAGGTACCGGCCTATCCTTGCCTTCATCCTCTTGAGTGAGAACCCCCCCGCGCTGAATTTGCTGGAATCAACCGCTAGCCTAATCCCTCCCGCGTTGTAGTCAAGATCGCGGAGCACAATGTCACGTCCCACAATCTCCTTGAGCTTCCGGAATGCGCAATTGCATTCTTCCCCCCACTTCCATTCTGGGCCTTTCCGCGTTAGTGATTGGAGAGGGCTTGCCACCTCCGCAAACCTCTCAATGAACATACGGACAAAGCTACATAGTCGCAAGAACTGAAGGATATGTGACACCGTCCGCGGGGTTGGCCATTCGAGACCTTGTTCCGCTTTTTCTCTGCAATGCGCCGGCCATCGGAAGCAACAACATGGCCAAGGACTTTGAGCGCCAGGACACGACCCGCCAACTTCTTCCCCAACACCGTCAGTCCTGCCTCCTCAATGCAAAACAGGATGCGTTCCAATGTCTGCGCATATTCCCACACAAGACGTCGGACGCCAGGAACTTCAACCAGCTCTGCTCCCCCGTAATCGGATTTCAGACCTTTGATGCCTGCGTTGTCGATGAAGATTTGGACTCCCTCCAGAAGATCATCCTTCAGGATCCAAGCCATTTTCCCCTGGTACACTGCCACAGAATTGGTCGCGCCTTGCGGGAGCCAAGTCAGCTGCATTCTTCCCAACCCTGTCTCAAATGCCGTTAGAGGCCGCAAGCAAGGATCCAACTTGCGCTGGTTGTATCCCCCCATCACATCCACCAAACCGTAACAAGCGCGCCCCGCCATTGACTCAAGGAACTCGTCAACGCGAGGGGGCCGTCCTGCGTCCTGGATTGTAAAATAGTTGAGCCTCTGTAAATCATGAACAATCCTTGACAAATTTCCTTCCTGCTTAACCACCGCAAAGATTGGGCTGGAGTAACTAGACGTTGACCGTTTGTAAAGGCCAGTCTTCACCCTCTCTGGCACCAACTCCAGAAACTGCTCCCGGACCGCCCGTGGTATTGGAATTGGCTTGATCTGCCACAGCTCGTGATTGACAGTGGGGATGACATAGGGTTTGCCAATATTGTTTTTCAGGAGCCCCCGCTCTTCCGGTCCAAACGCGAGCGCTCTTTCCCAAAGAACCAGAACGGAAATCAGCAACTTGCGCTCCTCTGTACTCAACCATCCCGTTGGGCCAAAATTGAAAGCTGCAATCCGCTCCTCCGTGATCTGCGCCAAACTAGTAACCCACCCCAAAGCCTTAATCGGCGTGACCCAAGGGTCCCACAACCAAGCAATTGGCCAAAGCGGTCCGTTCAGTTCCTGGGGCATCGGCTCATTCCTTGGTCGGACCTTCCGTGACACCAGCTTGTACTTGCCCGCGTTGCACCGCATCATCCGCACGCATCCTTTGCTGTAAGTCCTGCACAGAACGGAACCGTGGCTTTTGCCTTTGCTCACAAGTGTGGCACAATGATAGGGTTTTCAAAGCATAGTACCCTTGGGCAATGCATACTGAGAAAAGGGACTTACTTCTGCAATGTGCGCGCCCTGCACTTTCCTTCCTCCCCCTCCCTGCTCCCCATTAGTCGACGGCCCGCGCAAAACCGGAGCTTGTTCTGCATGGTCTCCTTGGTCAACTAGAAAAAATCCTCCAAAGGTTGCCCGTTGCAGACCAACTCCGCACCCGGTTCCTCCTCATACTCCAACATACTCCTCTGCTTCCCTTGCCCGTGATTGCAGATAGTTGTCTTGAACCTTCCGCCAGATGAATCCTCCAATGCCAACTCCTCCGTTCCCGCCTCCGGATCAAAAACCATTCGTGCTCAAAACCCGAAAATGAATGGCCTTCCCAAAATCACATCTGCACAATCAACCAAAAGAAAAGAAAGGGGCCTACGGACCCTTGCAACCTCTACCCCATCCACACAACACTCCCCTCCGTTAAGCGCACGGAGACCCATTGCAAATTTCCCCCAAACCAACCCCAAATCATCCACCATCCGCGATGGCAGCAGGTTCACCATTGAACCGCTGTCCACCATAGCCCACACCTTTCTTCCCGCTATGACCATCGGAACGTAAGGAGGCGGAGTCAAAACTGATTTCGACTTGCACTCCCCGCGCCCCTCCTCCTTCCGGGCCACATGAACCCGCTGCACCGTCTGAGGTACCCAGCCCTGACCGCAATCCTGCAAAGCCTGAACCATCTTGTCTACCACCACCGGAGAAACGGCTGCCAGTTCCCGCAAGGTCAGCGGAACCGGAGTCTTGTTAACCATCACCCTTTGCACAATGTCCGCCGCTTTCTTCTTCCCTACAGGGTTTGCTGCCGGCGCCTTGGTTCCAGGCACGCGCGCAGCCGGTTTTGGAACGGACAACTGGGGTCGCTCCTTCGCGTCCACCTCCATTTTATCGGAGACCGCCACCTTTTCTTCCGTTGCCACTACCCTTACCTCAGCTTCCACCCGAGGTGGTTGCCACGATCCAGGACCGGTAACAATGCCCAGTGACGCTTGCGCCGTCGTTCCTGCCTCCTGACCCCGTGTGCGCACCTGCTGCATTGCGGTTGGCTGGCTTGGCTCCATTGGAATCTTTTCGCCCGTCAGAAACATGTACACCATCCCTGCCGTTCAAACCAATCCCGCGCTGAAATCTTTTGTAAGCTCCTTGCACGCCGATTGCCAATGACCGTTTGCCCCGCAGTATGAGAACCCCCTCAGCACAAAGGTACTGGGCGGCCAAAAACCTTCCACCATGTGAGGTGGAGGCCCTTGCGGCTGCTGCTGGCCCATATGACTCATAAAGATCTTCAGGTCCTTCATCAGTTCTGTCAATTTGCTTACCGGAGGGGCTGGCGCGGGTTGAGAAACCGGAACATGCGTGGAAGTAGATGGAACTGGGGCCGGAAATTGCGCCGGAGCTGGAACCTGGGGGGCGGATTTCTTTGGTCCCGCTGGGAAGGACTTAGCGGTGTCCTCAATAAGCTCCTCTAAGGCAAGCTCACTCTCCACAGCCCGGCAAATGACAGCCAACTCCGGAAGGAGCGCGATTCTCCCCTCCAATGACCGCTTTACCAAGTTGTGATCGTAAAGATGCCACTGCACCCTTGCCTGGAGTTGAGCGCCTAAACTGCTGTCAAATTACCACCCCACGTACTATAGGGAAATTCTTAGATGATCGTGAGCGTGACAAATACCAAGTGCAAGGGAAAGTGCGGATAGAGAGACCCAGTTGCAAAGTGCGAACTTGGTTATGCCACTCAACAAATGGCAAGATGAATGGAAGGTGTTCCAAAGAAGGAAACTCAACCTGAGTCCAATGTGATAACTAGGTTGCAGCGAAATGCAAGAACGTATTAAATTAACTAACTGAGGAGACAATCATCAGGCAAGGGGATAGCCCTTATAAGGTAATCCAAAATGACTAGATACAACCTGGTGATGAGCTAACTACAGGTGAAGCGGTGAGGCAATGAATGACAGGAACAGAATGGGAAATGAAGCAGTGGTATAGATCTGAGGTCTTAGCGTAAGTGCAAGACAATAGAATCTGAGTGTAAAATTGCATGACAAATTGGGATAGGAGCAAGTGACGTTGAAGGTAATGCGAATGAGGGGTAATAGTGTATGCAGGGTAGGGACTAGTCCAATTGCAAACTATACTGAGTTGAGTTAGTTAATTAACTGTCACACAACCACCCCACGTACTATAGGGCAATTCTTAGATGATTGTGAGCACAAAGAATACCAAGTGCAAGGGCAAGTGCGGATAGAAAGACCCAGTTGCAAAGTGCAAACTTGGTTATGCCACTCAAAAAATGGCAAGATGAATGGAAGGTGTTTCAAAGAAGGAAACTCAACCTGAGTCCAATGTGATAACTAGGTTGCAGCAAAATGAGAGAACGTATGAAATTAACTAACTGAGGAGAAAATCATCAGGCAAGGGGATAGCCCTTATAAGGTAATCCAAAGTGACTAGATACAACCTGGTGATGAGCTAACTACAGGTGAAGCGGTGAGGCAATGAATGACAGGAACGGAATAGGAAATGAAGCAGTGGTATAGATCTGAGGTCTTAGCGTAAGTGCAAGACAATAGAATCTGAGTGTAAAATTGCATGACAAATTGGGATAGGAGCAAGTGACGTTGAAGGTAATGCGAATGAGGGGTAATAGTGTATGCAGGGTAGGGACTAGTCCAATTGCAAACTATACAGTAGTGATGGCTTGGTTAGATGTAGATGCAAACTAACGAACAGTGCATGACCAAAGATGGAAGTCCAAGGCTGTTGATTGGCCAGGGAAGGAGATTGGATCTCATAATTGATGGCCAACCAGTATGGAGTTAACTGCGAGGTTCGCAAGTATATACTGAGTTGGTTTCCAAGATTGGAAGGTCAGCGCAAGCCAGAGGAAATAGCAGATCGCACCATTGATGTTGTTCTTTTATTTGTTTCACGCTTTTAGACTGAGGTAGTTGGTAGTGAGGAGAGGACCTGTCAAAGTGGTAAAGACAATAATCCTTAAGTGCAAAGCGTGACAGTTGCCCGGGTATAAAGACGCGAGCTCCTGCATGTGCTAGGGCAAATTTTCCCATTGATTTCAATTTGTTTAATTATTACTTTATACCCTTATACATTACTTAATTCATTACCCAATAGTTTTTATAAATTTTGGAAGAATGTCATCATTGTCATCCCGCCGTTGCAAAAACTGTATTGGCCGCAACAAGCGATGTATTCCCAGTACTGCCGTCCGAGGTCTCTAATGCAAATGCAAGAAATGTTGCCTTTGCAAGGTGGCATGCAAATTTCCTATAAATGTTGAGTTGACTGTTGAGGGTCCTTTGGAATCATTGAGGGAGATGTGAAGTTATAGGTCCGCGCCAAGGGTTAATTACGAGATACAACCATTGCCGGAGATCGAATACTTGGGGATGCAAGTTCCTGTTGAGTACTAATCAGGAATAACTAATGAACTTGAAATAGTAACTAATTGTTTGCTTGTTTGCTAGTGTTGCCTTTTTTTCAAAGATATACTACCAACACACCACCACCACCACCACCTTACTGGGGACCATCAACTGAAAACACGTTGACCCAGATGAATGCCGAGGTGCAAGGCAAGGTATCTGGTGCAGAACCAGTAGGAGTTATCACCAAGGAAGCAAGGGAGGGAGAAGAAAACGCAGCGGAAAGAGAAGAGGAAAATGGAGGAAACAGAAGTGGAGAGAACAAAGAGGAAGCGGGTGAATTAGAAGAAGGAAATGAAGGATATGGAAGGGAGGAATTGGCTGGGACGGAAGGGATGGAGGGCCAAGGCAAACCAGATCCGGTGTGAATTGTATTTCCGGTTAAAACGGATGCAAGGCTCCTGACGGACAATATCGCAGAAGGCACATTGGGTGGCCAAAGGAAGAGAGCGTATGAAGAGCTCTTGGAGGAAGGTGGATGGAATGCTTGGCCAAAGCAAGCTTGGGATGCAAGATGCAAGGAGATTTTTGAGAGGCACATTGTAACGGAGGTTCTGGTACTTCAAAGAATGTCCGCCTTGATCAATGATGAAGACCTTGATACCTTTTGGTCCATGGTTTCGGAATTCACAGAATTGGGAGGATGTGGAAAAAGAAATAAAAGAAACTTTGTAATTTTAATATATAAATATATATATATATTTTTATTGTATTAAAAAATGGAATTATTATTATTATTATTATTATTATTTTAATAATAAGTGGAAATGAAGGGAAAATGAGAAAAGAATAACACAGTGAGATAGAGGAATTAACTGATGAAATGATGGTGAAATAAGATGGGTTTGAATCCAATGGAATATGGAATGGAGTGTGATTGAGTAAGATAAATGTTGAATGGAATGAAATGGGATTGGATGGGATGAAATGTGGAGTGGAATGGAATGTAATTGGATGGGATGAAATGTGGAATGGAATGGAATGGGATTGGATGGGATTGGATGGGAAAGAATCATGATTGCCAAGGTTTGCAAGGGTAGCTTGCATGGAATTCTCAAATCAGATTGGGTGAATTGCAAAGGTGATGGGCTGGTTCCCACAAGGTGCAATCTTCATCGGACTGGAACCCAGACCATTTGACAAGGTATTGAAGTTTTCCTTTGCGTAACCTGGAATCCGGAATACGGCTTACTTCCCACTCTTGATGATCGAGGACAGTGACCGGTTCAGGAGGGGGATGAGTCTTGCCTGGGTATAGGACTCAAGCTGGCTCTAGGAGAGACACATGATAGACTGGGTGGATACCTTGCCATTTGGCAGGTAAAGTAAGTTTAAAGGCGTTAGGGGAGATGACTTATTCTACTTTAAAGGGGCCAAGCTTTCTTTTGGAGATTTTGCAAGTTGGGCAAGTACTGCAAATGTTGCGAGCATCAAGCCATACTTGATCTCCTACTGCAAAGGTTGGAGCCAAAGTGCGAGATTGGTCTGCTTGCTCCTTATAGCGCTGGTTTGCTTGTTTTAGGTTGGTTTGAAGTTGTGATTGAAGGGATTGAATTTGTTCAAGGTAATTGTTAGCAGGTTGAGAAGGTGCTACGTGAAGGGAAGAGAAAGTCGGGTTTCTACCATAAAGAGTTTGGAAGGGCACATGTTTGGTGGAAGAATGAGTGGAGTTGTTGTATGCAAATTTGGCTAGTGGAAGCCATTGCAATCAGTTGTCTTGTTGATAGGCAACATACATTTGAAGATATTTTTTGGGGATCTCATTAACTCGCTCAGTTTGCCCATCCGTTTCCGGGTGGTAAGCTGTTGATAAATTGCGAGTGATCTTCAAATCTTGGCATAGCAAGGTCCAAAAGCTTGAGACAAACAGAGATCCACGATCACTAACTATATTATCAGGGAGGCAATGTTTCAAAAATCCATATTCTATGAACAAGTTAGCTAAGTCTTCTGAAGAGGCCGTCACATTACTATGTAAAAATGAATCCATCTTTGAGAAGCAATCTACTATTACTAGAATAGCATCATATCCACTAGAAGAAGGTAATTGAGAGATGAAATCCATAGAAAGCAAGTGCAAAGGACGAGGCAGAATTGGAAGTGGCTGGAGCAGCCCATTCTTCCATTCTTTCAAGGACTTGTTACAATTGCAATCATAGCATGCGCTAACATAGTCTTTTACTTCTTTGGTCATACCAGGCCAGTAGAATTCTTGCGCAATCAATTGGTAGGTTTTATCCTGCCCATGATGACCAGCAAGCAAAGAATCATGCCGTGACTCCAAGATATCTAACTCCATGCAAGAATTATCTGGTACTACTATACAATTATCATAGACTAAGAAGTCATTATCATCTATACTGTAACTACTATCTAATAAGTTTGCACTTTTGCAAAGTTTGATGCACTTGGGGTTGTCGCGTTGAGATTGTTGGAGTTTGGAAGCCAAATCTTGTAAGCGGGAAATGATCAAACTGAGTTGGGCAGATTGGGTTGAGAAGAGTGTCCTAACGTTTTCAGGGTTGTTTTTGGCAAAGGTGCTCCCCCCCCTGGGAAAACGTTGTCCCAACGTGATAAAGCATCAGGTACTACCACTTGTTTCCCAAGACAGTACGTGATCGTAAAGTGGAACTTGGAGAGGTATTTGGCCCAACGTGCCTGTCTACGTGTAAGGACTTTTGAGCTCATGAAATACTTCAAAGAATTATGATCAGTTAAAACCTCAAAGGATTCCCTAAGACTGAAAAGGTATGAATGCTATTTCTTCAAGCAATAAACGATTGCAAGAGGTTCCTTGTCATGAATCTCATAGTTAAGCTCTGCAGCAAGCAACTTGCAAGACTCAAAAGCTACGGGGTGAAAGACAGAAGTGGGAGAAGAAAACTGCAAGATGACTCCTGCAATCGCATAGTTGCTTGCGTCTGTCTCAACAATAGTGCGAGCTAGCTTGTTGAAGTGAGCGAGTATTGGAGCAGTGGTGAATGCTTTCTTCAGAGCTTCAAACTCCAAAGCAGCCTGTTTGGTAAAAATAAAAGGAGTGTCTTTTTGAAGAAGGTTAGTAAGATTCACGGTTTTCTCAGCATAACGCGCAATAAACCTTCTATAGAAATTACTGAAACCAAGGAAAACTTGAAGAGATTTAACCGAAGAAGGTGGGGGCCAGTCCAATATGCGTTTGCTTTTGGCTGGGTCCATCAATAGTCCTTGCTGCGAGACTACAAAACCTAGAAAATGAAGAGAAGAGGAATGTAACTTGCACTTAGAGGCTTTTGCAAACAGGTCATTCTTGCGAAGTCACTGTAGCACCTTTTGCACATGTGCAATGTGATCTTCGAGGTTTCTTGAGTAGACTAGTATATCGTCGAGATATACCACAAGGTATTTACCTACAAGATTGGAGAAAATGTTGGTGACAAAATGTTGAAAAGTGGAAGGAGCATTGCAGAGGCCAAAAGGCATGACGGTATACTCATAACTGCCAAACCGGGTTCTCATCGCAGTCAAATACTCACAACCTTCCTTAATGCAAATTAGGTTATAGGAACCTCAAAGGTCTAACTTTGAGAAATAAGTAGCTGCATGGAAGAGGGTAAGAAGATGTGACATAGGCGGTACTGGATAGGCATTCTTCCAGGTTACCTGGTTCAGTTTCCTGTAGTCAATACAAATGCAAAGTCCGCCGTCCTTTTCTGGTACAAATAGGAAAGAGGAACCGGTGTTAGAATTGCTTGGTCAAAGAAATCCTTTCGCTACATTTTCTGCAATGTAGTCTTGAAGCGCAATTGATTCTTGCGTCAAGAGAGAGTAAACTGGTCCTGGTGCCGGAGGTGGGCCAGTAAGTTTGATCTTGTGATTGTAAGGACGGGATGGAGGCAGTTTATCTCCTTTTGCAGCTGAAAAGACGTCAGCAAAGTCGTGATAAACCAAAGGTAAATACTCTCGAATGATTTCTAAATCTTCAATCTTGTCATCTTCTAGCACCGGGTTTGAGGTGCTTGCATGGTGCAAGAGGATTAGGGAGCTCAAAATACACCTTTTGGTTGGTTTCTGTTTCTCTTCAAAGGAACAGGAAAGAGTTAAGCTGGATAGGTAAGCGATAACTCCTAAATCTGAATAGGGAATTTGAGAATGAAGTTCAGGATATTGCAAATCTCCTGGCAGAAAAGTGTCATCCAACTCAATGACAGTGTCAGGTAGGCTGTTCAATTCCTGATTAACGGAAAGGTTGGAGTTCTGGGGGTGGGAGGTTCAAAGGTTAATTACTTCTTCTTGCCAATTCACATCCAGATTCCAGTAAACTAGGAAATCATGGCCTAGAATGGTATCATCCATTCTGGGTATAGCCAAGACAAATAAATCCCATTTGAAGCTGGGGAAATTGCAAAATGCAAAGGTCCATTTTGCATTTTGGGAAACCCAATAAGACGGTTCAGTTGCACTACTTACTAGATAGATGGGAAATTTATCTATCTTGGAACCCGTAAGATTTTTTGAGGTGGCAAAAGATTCACTGATGAAGGAAACATTAGTGCCGGAATCAAGTAATACTTGATAAGGAGTGTTGTCGGAATGAAATAGGATAAATATGGAACTCAGAGCACCTAGTGACTTGCAAGTGCAAAGATTTACTCGCGGTGATTTAGATAATGTGTAGTTTTCCTTGCAAGTATCAGAAAAACTACAAGCTAATTTTTTGACTGCTTAGCCGCTTCACGCGCTAACCGCTTTGCACAGCTTTCAAAATCATGTTTACCTCCACAATACATACACAGCCTGTTCTTTTCCCTTCGCAGTCATTCCTCACTTTGAAGCATCCCAGTTTCCTTGTCCAAGAACTTCTGAGTTTTGGCAACGGCTTTCCCTTTTGAGTTGGAGTTTGAAGTTGGGGTTGGCTTGGATGGTTTTGGGTTCTTCGTGTTTTGCTTCAAGGATTCTTCCACCTTTGGAGCCAAGGTGGATGGTCCATGGTCATTTCTCCAAGAGCAATTCTTGTCATGATAGCCATTATCAAGCTCAATCACTCAATTGATTAGCTGCTGAAGTGAGGTTGTATTATGACCCCCAACTGCAAGCTGTTTGATTAAGCGTGCCGGGAAACCCTTTTGGAAATGGAATAGAAGAGCAGCCTTGTTCCCCTGGATGCAAGACTGCAAGGTTCAAAAATGAGAAATATAAACGGAACATCTACTATTCTCCTTCATAACTAAACTATTAAGTTTGTATTTGGCGTTTCAAACTTCATTGGGATTGCCAAACAGGGTGAACAATTGTTGCTCAAACTTGTCCCAGTTGTTGAGAATACAAGTGGGACTGTCATTGGACAAAAGTTTGAGGTACGGTTTGAACCACTGCAAGGCTCTACCTCCTAAGAAGGACGAAGCATACATAACTTTATGTCTATCAGAAGGGAAATTGTTGGAGTCTTTGAAAAGATGATTTTACAAGACTGTAGGTAGAATCTAAGCTTATGAGGGTGTTCTCCTGTAAAGTGATCAGGTTGTTTCATGCCCCGAGTGCAAAAACTAGGAGTGCTTGGACTAGATTGCTGGGCACCATGAGTGAGGGCCTGGATTAATGTTGAAGGCAGGGTCCAAGCATCGGGCCCAAGAGAAGTAGTGCAAACCCCTGGTCTACCACAAGTTGAGGTTTCATTGGAAGAATTGTTGGAGTCTGCAAATTCCACGAGAGGGTCCGTTGGAGCATCCCGTGGAGGAGCCTGAGGATCATTGAGAGGTTCCACAGATGGAAATTTGGAAGGAGGAACTTGATCTAAGGGTTGTTGGGCCCAAGGAGCGCTGGTTCTCCCTACCCAATGGATCTCATCATTGTAAGGGGCAAGGGAAGCGTTCCCGGTTGAGCGAGTAAGTGACATCAAAAAAGAAGAAGTCTACTATAGGTTGGCAGGCTACAATAGATGAGTTGAGTTAGTTAATTAACTGTCACACAACCACCCCACGTACTATAGGGCAATTCTTAGATGATTGTGAGCACAAAGAATACCAAGTGCAAGGGCAAGTGCGGATAGAAAGACCCAGTTGCAAAGTGCAAACTTGGTTATGCCACTCAAAAAATGGCAAGATGAATGGAAGGTGTTCCAAAGAAGGAAACTCAACCTGAGTCCAATGTGATAACTAGGTTGCAGCAAAATGAGAGAACGTATGAAATTAACTAACTGAGGAGAAAATCATCAGGCAAGGGGATAGCCCTTATAAGGTAATCCAAAGTGACTAGATACAACCTGGTGATGAGCTAACTACAGGTGGAGTGGTGAGGCAATGAATGACAGGAACGGAATAGGAAATGAAGCAGTGGTATAGATCTGAGGTCTTAGCGTAAGTGCAAGACAATAGAATCTGAGTGTAAAATTGCATGACAAATTGGGATAGGAGCAAGTGACGTTGAAGGTAATGCAAATGAGGGGTAATAGTGTATGCAGGGTAGGGACTAGTCCAATTGCTAACTATACAGTAGTGATGGCTTGGTTAGAAGTAAATGTGAACTAACAAACAGTGCATGACCAAAGATGGAATTCCAAGGCTGTTGATTGGCCAGGGAAGGGGATTGGATCTCATAATGGATGGCTGACCAGTATGGAGTTAACTGCAAGGTCCGCAAGTATATACTGAGTTGGTTTCCAAGATTGGAAGGTCAGCGCGAGCCAGAGGAAATAGCGGATTGCACCATTGATGTTGTGTTTTTATTTGTGTCACGCTTTTAGACTGAGGTAGATGGTACTGAGGAGAGGACCTGTCAAAGTGGTGAAGACAATAATCCTTAAGTGCGAAGCGTGACAACCGCCCAGAAACGGGCATTTCATGGCCCCCGTCTGTCCCGCCACCACCTCATTCTTTGACAAGTACAGATAGATCCAATCAAACGTCAAGGTGTACTCCGCCAGCTCCACCCGCGTTCTGACTCCTCCGCGCGCGCTCGCCTCTGAGGCCACGCGGTCAAAATTGCTTTCCCGGAACCAAGGTTTGCGCCTACCCCACCGCGTTAGGATCTCCGCCTTCAGTTTTGGCCAATCTTGGTTCTTGTAGCCTTCCATTTCCTCCACATCCCGGAGCTTCTCTTCGTCCATAATGAACAGGACAACAAGCCGGGCCTTATCAGCATCCAACGCACCTTCCGCATCTGAAATACCTTTGTATCTCCAGATGAATTTCTCCACATCCGTGGTGTTGAATCGGATGTGAGGGTAGTTGCGCAGCCTGATGCAAACCGGACAAGTGCGTTCATGGTCACTGGAGACCGATGGGGGAATGGCATAGCTTGTCCTGGGTTGAACGGAGGGAGGGGGAGGAGGAGGGATGGAAGACAAGAGTGGGGTCCGAGTAGCGGGCCCGGAGACGGAAGGAGAAGGAGAAGAAGAAGAAGGAGCAACTTTAGGGAGGTATAAATAGGACATCGCGCCCAGTTACCTTCAAAAGACAAGAAATGGAAGGTTACTTCCCGGCCAGACCCCCAGATGTGGAAAGAATAAAGGTTATCCCCCTATAATTGTCCCAAGGTTCGGAAGTTAACGGTTCCCTGCGTTTGAAAGGAGATGAGGATGTCCAAAGTCGCACTTAAATGAGAAATAGAAATAAAGAGATAAAGAGATAAAGAAAAGTAGAGAGAGAAATCGCCAATCCTTCAATCCTAAGAACTTTCCACCTGGATGTGTATCCGGTATGAGTTCCCTTAATCTCCTGGTGAGATGAGTGATTCAATCTGATGATGAGATTCTTCCTCCTCCGCATTGATGCCTCCCCCTCCAACCCGGAGTTGAGAGTGAGGATAAGTCCTCCCTCTCAACCCTCACCTAAGTACATGCGCAAATAAAAGTATGACAACAAAACAGAAACCCTAGCCTCCTCTCCCCACCTCCTCCGTACCAAACTCCCCCATCATCCGTACGCCGTTCTGTCCATCCGGTTTGTCCTTCTCATGACGCGGTCCTTGCACCACGCCCTACTCGGAGCCCCCCTTGCCTGTCCGTATCTGTTTGTCCGTGCCCATTGTGGGTGTTTGGTAATATCTGGCATGATCTGCGCGCTTGCGCGCGCGCTTCATCCGTTCCTTCATAGCCCGCGGATTGCTCCACCCCTACATATCCTAACCGGCGCGCCCGCAAACCTAGCCAAGTGCACTACTTTCGGAATCCAATCTCCCGGGCGGATTGCCGCCCACGCCGCATTCAATGCTGAGCCCAACCCGTCCACCAGGTGTGGAGCCAAACAGCGGCTGCTGCTGATCCAGCAGCTGCCGCTGCTGAGCACTACACATACCCTAGGGCTGAAGCCGCTTGCCCCCAATGCTGAGGGCGCAGCCACAACGCAGTTCCCAATCCATGTCTATAAATTTACACCACAACAGTGTGGCCAACTCCACTTCAAAGCTATGTCATACATCCTGAGGTCCTTGTTTCCTGTTTGTTTCTCTTCTTGTTCTTCATTCCTGTCTGGTTGTTCCTGTTCCTCACTGTGTGTTTTCCTGACATGTTTCTAGATCTTAGCTCTTTGATCAATCAAATTTACTCAAATCTCTTCAAAAACAATCCCTTTGTTTCAAGGCCTTCACTTGAGACCATTGATCTTGACGCTTTTGGAATCTCTGTACGTCAAGTTCTTGGAATTCCTTGGAATTAATCTTGTTGTGTTGTCCAAAGAAATACTATTTATACTCCAAGATTTATTATGGCCTTTTATCCTCTGGAGGACAACTTTGGAACCCTGTTTTCCTACCATATGCTCTTATCAAAACTTCTCATCTTCATTGTAACTCATCAGCAGCCAATCCTAGTTCTCCCCAACACACTTCCATTGTTGTTAAACATATCTATTGCTCACCAAGTGTTGCTCATTCTGTGTTCAGCTTTTTATAGTTAATTGTGAATTCTTCTCATCCTTGTATTTGTGATGGCAATCTTATGCACTTTTTATATTCTGCAAATTTAAAAATTTGATCTTTGAGATAGATGTGTTAGAATCCAAAATGTAGTTGTGCAGTATGGGATTTGAACCCATGACATCAACATTCATGAGTGATGCTTTAACCACTCAGCTAAGTTTGTGATTGCTGGATGGTCAATTGTGCCTTCCCACTCAACAAGGGTTTTCTTGGGTTTACCTGTAAAGACCTGATGTGTTTTTTGAAAATTCTGTTCAGGCTTTCAGTTTCAAGAATTAGAATCCTTGGGTGGAAGTCTGCATAAGAGCAGTTTTGACTCCAACACTCCCCCTTGCTCTGTGCAGGGTGCATACAGATTTTCACAACTCAAGTTAGTTCTGGTCATCTTGTCTTTTTCCACCTGTTAGGGTGCACCTTTTGGCTGAAGACTGTTGCTGCAATGTTAGAATCAAAAATGTAGTTGTGCACTATGGGATTTAAACCCATGACCTCAAAATTCATGAGTGATGCTTTAACCACTAAGCTAATTGCGCCACCGCTGGATGGACCATTGTGTCTGTCCACTATTGAAGTATAACAGCACAAGTGATGCAAGGTGAGTTGACAGGTCTTGGGACCAGAGAGCAGACACAAGTGATGAGGAAGAAATGAATACCTATTGAAGTATACCAGCACAAGTGATGCAAGGTGAGTGGACAGGTCTTGGGACCAGAGAGCAGACACAAGTGATGAGGAAGAAATGAATACCTGTTGAGCAGATAATTAGAAAGAAGGAGAAAAACAAGAGTGAGATTTATTGCAAGTATTAAAAAGAAAGATGATAGACAAAAAAAGGATTAGACAATAGAAAGAGTAAGAAAAGTTGAGAGGCGCAGACCTATTGAATTATACCAGCACGAGTGATGCAAGGTGAGTGGACAGGTCTTGGGACCAGAGAGCAGACACAAGTGATGAGCAAGAAATGAATACCTGTTGGGCAGGTAAGAAAGGAGACAAACAAGAGTGAGGAAACATGAAGAGAGCTAGTTACAAAGAGTAGTTATAGTAGTTACAGGCTCTTGCTTAGACTAAAACTAGTGAGATGCACAAGGTTGGTGTGTGTTGTTTGGTCTATTGGTTCAATCTCCTGTTGGTCCTTGTTTGGTCCCTGGCTTGTTATGTTGAGTCTATGTCTCTATAACAACATCCACTCAACAAGGGTTTGCTTGGGTTTAGCTGTAAAGACCTGATGTGTTGTTTGACAATGCTGTTTGGGCTTTCAGTACCAAGACTTAGAATCCTTGGGTGGGAGTCTGCATAAGAGCAGATTTGACTCCAAACAGATGGGTATTTATAAAATTCATACTGATTTGATTAATTTGAAATTCAAATATCAGTCAGATTTATAACAGAAAATTTTTGGATGATGTGCTCATGGTTGTAAAATTGATGGAAGAATATGTAAGGATTCATTGTTCAAATCACACATGGATGGATCTGCACATTGGAATGGTTAGATATCATAAAATACATTGTTTTTGTAACTCAAATAAATAATTAGAAGGTTCATGCAGTTATTTCTATATTGTTATTTGCATGAGAGGAAACTTGAGTGGGATATAAAGTATAATCAATTTTTCATCCATAGATGAATTTAATTATCTCCATCAGGGCCTCTGAAATGCCACTGTACATGGTTTAGATCAAAGCGAGAATGAGTGCCTGCATGCTCAATGTGGTTAGGCAGGTCATTTTGAAGATTTTTCGCGATGCCCCCGACGTCTTCCCTAACGTTTGAAGGGGTGGGGTGGCGTGGGAGGAGGGTTCATTTGAGGGTTTTGTTAAATTAGAATTGGCGGTGGTATCGTTCGTGACCGATGCTGGACGAGCGCGGACTGCCTTCACGATTTCACCAGCTCCCAAAAAACTATTGAGCGGGACGACCTGATCGAAAGCTCCGTCTGCGTTCTGTAAAGATTATTAACCATAGTGTTAAAATTTAGGCTTTAGCACTCCATTCATGAGAGAGGTATCGAACCTGATACCACGAAGAATTAAATAAAGACGGTATCGGTCGCTGTTGGTTCAGGGTTGGAAAACAAATAAATTGAACAGTCGTCAGCGGCGGGTGGGTTCAAATCAACCATTGTTTGGCATGGAAAGAACTACCAGAATCCATATGAAACAAACTGGTTCGCTCACAGTATCCCATCCCGCTTGCTTGATTGCAGGCCAGGAAGTAGTAAAGCCCCTCACAGAATGGATTGTCAATTCATGCTCCAATATTATCAAACCTGGGCTCTTCGGCATACTGATGAATCTAGACATTTCCCTTTCAAGGGCGGCTTGATTCGCAGGTCCCTGATCGCCACAAGTATTTGTATTTTGAGGGGTTAAACACCAGTCGTTGGTATCTTGATTCCAGATGACCGTTTCCAAGCCAAAGACGTTCTTTCAAGCGGAAAAATAAGTTTTCCACGGGATACCGCGAGCAAGGGCATGTAGGGCTCACTTTTGCAATTGCTCGCACTCGATTGTCGACATCGCCTATCAGAAAATTAAAAACAATTATTACGATTAGACAGGAAAAAATACCTCCTGATTATGCCTAGGGTTTGAGCTAACCAGCAAACTAGCTTACCATCTTTGCAATATACGTAGGATGTAGGTTTTGCCATTTTTTCAATAGAATGGGAAAGAATCCGTCCATCAATATACGGAAATATAAGTCAACATATTAAAAGCAAAAACCAATTCAAGGATGCACCAACACGGTGGCCTCCAGAATGCGGGTAACCTGCCACCGCTAAGATCCTGTGGCCCATCAGAAATTTTAGCTGACTCAAACGCCTCTTTCTGAATTTGATTTAAAAGGCTGATCTTATAGGATTACGATTATTCACTCACAAAGATGATTTGGAGAGTCCATCCAAGCTCGCCTTGAAAGCACAGGATCTACGTCATCACATGTAACGAATGAATCCTAACTGGGTTGGTTTACTCACCCAAAACCGCCGTATCATTCAGGGTGGTCATAAATGGATCTGAAAGTTTTGGCACGATAGACTTCCTGATGAGAATAACCCCTATGAGACTAGGAGTCTTTAAGATCTTGTGCAGCTTACGACTCCAAGTATGAACAGCGATATGATCTCCTTGCTTCAGTGCCTGTAAAAACTCTTGGGGATATTGTTGGATCCGACTACCTGAATTTTGGAAACGTGCAGATGCCATCTTTGTTGAGCTTTCTCCCCTGGTGAAAAGGGAATTGGGAATAAGAAAACGAGGCACATGGCATTACCAATCATGAAATGAGTAGCTGTTTGGTTTACTCCTCTCAGGAAGGCCATCAACTCTGAAGACGCTGGTTCTGGACCATCATCACTTTGTTTCAGGTTATTTAATAAAAAACAGTTGAATAAAAGAATCAATGAGTTCCCCGAAAAAGCAAAAAGTTTTGTAGATTTATTCCTTCAGGGGGTGAGGGGAAAGATACTTGCAAGCTTATCCCCATCATCCCGTCGGGGGCATCAGTAATGCTAGAAGAAATAAAATAATATTCATGGCATTAGATGGCCATTCGACGAGCTTCAAGTGAAAAATCGAAATACGTGAGATACCTACTCCGCATGCGATCGACAACCAATTGTCCAACTGCAGATTGTGTTCGGATCAGACCCATTCATTCCGCGGGGGTACTCTATATTTCCGGCGACTGTCTTCAATGAAGGCTTGAGGCTTGGTATCCGGCCAGCTTGTTTTTCACTATTCAAGGCATTCAGCCACTCCGATCGAGGAGCAGGCCCAACAACGTCTTGACCTGGATATTGGGTTGATGACGCCTGGCGAGTGAAAAGCTTGATAAATCGAGGTTGGCGACTTGTAAGTGCTGGCTTCACTTCGACCTTTGCTAAACTCAAGCTTATGAAAATCAGAAAAACTGTACAAATAGAAATGGATTCAAAAATACAGTTCATTATGTCTTTCGGACTCCAGAGTTAACTGGAGGCGGGTTGGGGAAGGCGGACGAGGGAACGCAGTGAGGGGGGATGTCTGTATGGTTTGTGTATAGTTATGATGAATTTGAGAAACACCTATTGCTCGCCCTTAGAGCTTTCAAACAATTAATTGAGATTTTAGTTTGAGATCAAGAATCACGGGTCAAGGAAAATTTATCCCGAGCTGTTTCTTGTGGGTGCAAAGAAATCAAGGATTGCCGTGGTTATCGGGGGGTGAAGGCGTATCGAGAATAAACGCAACAAAATGGAAATAAAAAGAATGGTTGTAGAGAAATGAACAATCAAAATAAATATAATCTTTTGATTTCTACCACGGAATAAGAGCGCAATCAATCATTTATTTATCTTAGAAATTCTGGGAGACCTTGGTTAAGGGGGGGGGGATATTTACCCGGAAACGAAAATAAGGAATACCCGAGCAAAAAGGTTGCAAGAAGTCCCGGTTCGAATTGAATTATGTAAGGGGCCCAAGAGAAGTGGAAGAGAAGTAAGTTATGATTAAAGCTAAGAGCACATGTAATGTTGAAAAAACGCAAACGTAGGAATATCTCCAAGGATCAGAAGATCAAATTTTATCGATTGGCATGGAGGGTTTGAAAGATGAAGTTCGTTTGCAGCGAGAATAATGATGCTCAAGATGAATGGCTCGCAGAAAATTCTAGGTATTCGACTAGGACCCGAGAAACGCATCGAAGCTACAACCTAAAACGATATCAACAAAATCTAAGATAATATATTACCTGTTTGAATTGCTGCCATACACATGGGGGAGAATTCAGCTTTTGAGGGGTTAACTGGGTTGTAGGACGAGAGCAGTCATTGGTCGTATGTGAATATTATGAGATACAACATACGAGCCCGACCGTGTACCAGAGAGCTATCAAAAGTCCACGCTAGGCGCAGGTTTCGCTGAATGGGGGTCGACCATAGTACATATGCTCAATGGATAAAGTGCAAGGCTTTTGATTATAATCATGAGATCGCGAGATGGTTAGATTCTTGTGAGGAGAGCTATTGTGATGAGAGAGGGTAAGATGCTAAAGGTGAAAAAGATATATGTATCATCGTTGATCAAACGTCCTCAAGATGGTCTAAAATTTTTCCAATCAATCATCTCCATTTCCCCATCGATCGATGGTTGCTTCAATTCGAATTCCGGGATCCAATGAGGCAGGAAACTTGAATTTTCATTGTTGATGATCTTCAACCAGAAGAGTGTTTATATCATGTTATATCACACAACGAGACTAGAGGGGTGAGGGAGAGCTAAGATTCAAGGATGGGGGATGGCTGTCTCTGAATGTCGATCTGATCTGCTTCCCTCCTCTGGTGTTCCCCTCATCAGAGCTTTCCATGGCGTTGTGTGTTGGCTGTTTGATTTCCACTCAACACCTATTATCTTCACCTGTGCTCCAACTTCGCTGAGCTGATGCACATCAACATGCCCCATGGTATCAGAAGATACGATATTTTGCAGAGGTCACAAATGAATTTTGCCGCTCAGACTACCAACCTTAGTGATATTCCCTCATGGATCAACAGTGATCGTCACCCTTCACTGACGAAGCACGAGAAGTTGTTTGCAGAGAGATAAGATTGCTATCGTTAAAGAAACCTCTTCGGCTGTCGATAGATCAGTTTTGGAGAAGGGGGACGGGGCAGTTCGACTTCGATAATCATCAGTGGATAATACCAGGCCTCACATCCCTTGCCAATCGCTCATATCGGAGAGCCTTCCTTGCGGGCTTCCTCTCACTTGAATTATTATCGGGCCAAATTGATCAACGTAACTGCAGCATTTAAAGTGATCCCGACGCTTTTCGGACTGAAGACATGACAAATGGTACCGTTCTCCTTGTTTTTCGCCAATCTAGACCCGACGCTCAAGCTTGACAGAGCACTCGTCGTTATTCGCGGTAGGGCGAGTGGGTGGCGCCATCCGCGTAGCCGAGCCCGATCCAAATACATGCACCTCACCACTGTGGATGCTGGCTCGCGCTAGCGTTCGAATTGCTCCGTCCAAAGCATTATGAGGATTCCTAGGAATATGATTCTCCTTCGAAATCACGTGGTTGCGTGCGCTGAAGCGATGGGTGTGTAGTGTCCGCCCTCAGGTCATCGAGATTAAGCTCTTTAGCGATTTCTGTCGTAATCTGTCCAGGGAGCGACCAAGTGCCGACTTCAAATCCAGGGATGAGCGCTTTCAAAGAATTAAGATTTGTATAGAAAAAACGTTGGTGACCCGATAGGCGCCCCGGATCTACTTGGTCCTCCATTTAGCCTAGGGAGAAGACCGCATCAATAATCTAATCATACACTCACATAAACATCAAGCGGTTCTTGACATCAGGTGCCCGAGCAAACTCAAGCAGTCGCCCTAGTTTTGGCGAAACTGATGATCTGCATCTCGTGAGTGTCTGGCTAAACATGCATAAAATCGTTAGGCAATAATCAAGGACTTTAGGAGACTTTTGGCGTATCGAGGCTGGCGGGTGGATCCTCGATCGAAAGGTTCGTTCACCTACCAAATCAAAAGACGCTCTGCATATTTCAAACATCAACCTCAGTCCTTGTCAATTGAATTCAATGTGCGGAGGAGCAATGAGATGAAAACTTGAATGAACCAGATATACATTTGAAAAATCAAAAACAACTCAGCAGCAAAACAAGACCGAAGCAAATTAAGATTAAATCAGGACAAAAAGACTGACGAACTCCAACAGGCATCGCAGAAACTAAGACCTTTAGTGGGTGCAGATGAGACTGTGGTGCCGCTGTTGAAAAATGAGATCGTCATGTTTTACAAGGGAATCACCATGCATGAAATTATTTTTTTGAGAAGGTTTTTAAGGAGCTTACTTTGAGAAAGTTTTCAAGAATTTTTGATTACTCATTTGGTATTTCAATTCATTTTTTTCAAGTCGTTTTCTGCTGCAATTCCTTGTGATAAAACTTTTCCTCCAATTAATGTCATGCTGAGTGACCTACTACATACACTTAAGTATGATCTTTGCGGTTTAATTTACCCCAGGATCCCAAAAGAATTCAAAACCAAAAAAATTCAAATAATTTATAGGAAAATTATTCTGTTTGAACTGATTTGGGATACGGCCTAAGCCGAAGCCATACCTTTAAAATGATTAAATTCACAAATATTTATGCAAAATAAAGCAGAAGTGTAAGGTAAGGGGTCTGACTTGAAAAACACATTAAAATGGCTAGATTGAAATTTAGATGCATGGAATATTTGCTGAAGAAGGAAAAACTGATGAATCTACCTCTCCAAAGAGTCAAGTAAGTTTCAAGTGAGCTTTCAGAACACAGGTGGGTGCAGGAAATCAACTGGAAAAGAGGGAGGAGGGTGTGGTCTGAGGCATTTTATTCTGGTTTTGTATTTACAATTTAAGTGGGAATTTTTAAGGGAGGAGGATGAAATTTATTTAATTTTATAAGAATGAAGAGAGGGTTAACATTTCAGAGCTTAGACAATATTTGAATATTTGAAGATAATATGAAAAAACATAATCCTTGCAGATCTCTGCCTTATAAGGAGATATTAATATTTTTTATTGTGGAGTACACCAAAGAGCTTGGACAGGGTATAAAAGATTTTCCCAAGACAAAAAAAAGAGAAGGCTTCCCCTAAATTAATCATCCTTCCCAGAATCTTGTAACACAGAGCTTACCTGGTTGAAGCACATATCCACAACCACATAAGAAAATTTGTTTGGCGGAATTCCTGTCTATTGTAGATTTAAGACAACCAGGCACCCAATCTTAACTCCCTGTATCCATTGAGATCAAATTTTTTACAAATTTAAAAAGAGAATTTATCAAAGCTGGTTAAAAGGGGTCAGTCAGTTATTGATTCATATGGTTGAATATCACCCCCTGCTTAATGGCTTGAGAAGAAGAATGGAATTAGGAAGATGTGGTGAAAAAATTAGAGACCAATACTGCAATGAATCTCCAAGTTAGATTTTTATCATTGAAGTCCAAAGATGATGATTTACATGATGGGACAAGGGTTGAGGAAATTTTTCAACTAAAAAATGGTAGAATCTCAATTTAACACTTTTTACTCAGAAAAGTGCAACGATGTATGGAATGAAATAACTGAGGGGAGATCTACTGGTACAGCCTCTGTATTTTTAAATTAATATGTGGCCTAGTGTAAGAATGTGATAAAAACTTAGGAATTTTCACTCTAGTCCAAAATCATGAGGGAAATAAGGAATGTATGGAGAATGTTTGATGAAGATTGAATTTTTCATCAATTTACAGACTAAGTGTGACATGGTATGAAAGGATCGAAAATGGGAAAAAGAAATATGCAAGTAAAATAAATGAAAGCTTGATGCAAATTTTTTCAAATTTAATTAATTCAAATAAAAAAATAAGGTTAGGATAAGTACTAAGAACAATTTAAGGGCTCAAAATCTGGGAGTGATTGATTGATGGGGAAAGTAAATGGAAATTCATAGGAACAAGCAATATCAAAAAAAATCTGTGCAAATTTTACCAGAGATTAGTTCATGAATCATTAAGTTTTCAAGTCCATGTACCACATGCATACCCAATTTACTTTGATGATTTTGAAAGAAATTGTGTGCTACACTAAATGTCCACAACAAATCTGATCTGGTACCAGATACTTGTCTAGTCCCTTGAGTAACAATACCTGTTATGCGCCAAATATCATTCTAAACCTGCCTCTGCTTCCTAAAGACTCTTCATTTTGCTCAAATGCCTTGAAATAAAAATAATAAACAAAAACAGACTCCACAAAAAGCAAATTACTGAACTATCCTTCTGCTAAGACTCTGAGTTACTCCTAAGGAAAAATTCACTTTAAGACAAATAAAGACACTCCAATAATAAGATACACCCAAAAAATAATTCAAATGCTATGGTAAAAAAAACCTCTGATCAAATAAGGATGATACCATGATTACCCCCTTACAAAGAAACAATACCCTTTATATAAAACTCCAAAAACAAAATAAAACAAAAATGAGTGAATTTCCCCCCTGAACCTCCTCCCTAATGTGCTCCACAATGACCTGGTTTAATATTAGCCCCAATAATCCTAGCTAATCTTTCCACATACATATGCGATATTATTGTAATCTCTGGTGACCCTACTAGTCAATTTTCCCCAATGAAGTGCTAAAGACAGATCCCATTGACATTCCTTAGCAGATCCTGGTTGATACTGCATACAGCATCAAGAAAGATAACTGTTGATCTTCCTTAAAGATCCCTATCAATCTGCATTCCATCCGTTTTACTCTAGTTTTTGATTGTCCCAAAAATTACATATCTTCGGCAATCACAATTCTTACGACATAGTCAGCTCTTGGATAAATAATCCCTAGTTCAAATCACTTGCTTCTGCAATCTTAAACAAAAATCCATAATTGAAAGGGAGAAAAATTCAGCTATTGATTGGCAAAAGACAAAAATATGTCCATTACTCTACAAAAGCCAAAAAACCAGATAAGCTTTGCTATTTTGCTGCAGAAAGTGCACCCACACAACTGCTCAGCCAAAGACTCTCCTCTGCCAGAGTAGTAAATTAGACAGGCTTCACTTTTCAAACCTATTGGGCTGAGGATGCTGCAACCACCCACTGCTGAGCCTAATTGTCCTTGTGTCTATAAATAACCACAAAATCCCCCCACAAATTGAGTTCTTTCCCCAGGATTTGCACGTACATCCATCCCTCTTTATAGAACTCCTTCACCCCTTCCAAATACTTCACCGGCTTTCCAAAGCCTTAGAGAATGCGCTTCATACCCCATCATGGACTCCTCCTACAAATACTGTACCAAAATGCGGATGTCTTGTACCCATGTTTCTGCCCATCAAGATTGCAATTCCTGCTCCTTAGGAAACTGCAGGTGCTCCTTTGTGGCTCTCAAACCTGGATATTCATGGACCCATCCTCCACCTTACCCTTTCTCAGGCTCTGGTCATTGCTGCAAGCACCACTGTCATGGCCCCATGGAAAAATTTGTGATGGATGATGATGAGACAATCAAGTAAACTGAAATCCAGAGCCTGATTTCACTGCCTCACTATTTCCAGTTTTAGAGGCCATGGATCACCTCTTTCCCCCTCCTTGTGCAGAATTTTCTACCTCTGCCAAGTGGATGATGCTACCCACGCCTGGGGACAACAACACAACCTGAAAGTTGGACTTGGCCGGGCCCAACCTGAATCCTGTGTTTTTCTGTATGGCCACTAATCCAATCCCTTGTACAGAGGTTCCACACATTCCACTTTTTTTCCCAGACACTCCAAAAGAATCTCCACCGGCTCCCACCACTAATCCAACTCCTACTCCTCCAGTTACTTCAACACCTGCTGAGGGAAATTCTCCTCCTTTGGCCATTTTCATCAGATCCAACTTGCAAGTGGTACTGTGTAGGTTTTTTTTTACGCCAAGCTAACCCCAAAAGAAACTACTTATGAGCCTCTGCACCAACTGCAGAGTCACTTTTGCCACCTTCTCAGGTTCAAGGATCTACATGCTACTTTTTGAAAGTCTGGAACCCATTGCCTTGACCATCCCTCCAATCCACTGGCTCCAACACTTCTAGGTTGTCCCAATTTCGCCTGGTTTGACTTTACAATCAGGCAATACAAAGCAATTAAAAAGAAGTTTGTCGTGGAATCAAGGAAGAAAAGCTCAATTTTTACCTCTGCAAAATTGGAAAAATAAATACTGGCAATCTTAAAAAACTTGGTTGGAATCCCAGTTGCGGAGCATTTGAAGAGTTGAACAAAACTTTTCTGTTTTTATCACAATAGGGGCCAATTAGATCAAGTCAAAATGGACAACAGCACTTGAAATAAGAAACAAACCTGTTTTTATCATGATAGGGGCCAATTAGATCAAGTCTAAATGGAAACCAGAACTTGAGATAAGAAACAAACCTAAGGTGAGGTTATTACAAAAGACAGAAGAAGAATTGTAAGAGAATAAAACCACAAAAAAAAGATAATTGAGAAGTGAAAACCAATAAGAATGGAAAAATAGAAGAATGAAAGACAGACCTGTTTGTATCACAATGGAGGCCAATTAGATCAAGTCTGAATGGACACCAGCACTTGAGATAAGACAAAAGCCTAAGGTGAGGTTATTACAAAAGACAGCAGAAGAATTGTGAGAGAAGAAAACCACAAAAACAAAATAATTGAGAAGAGGCTCAATCTAACGCAGCTCTAACCAGATTTATGCCAGCGTATAGAAATAGGTTAGGGTAAATGCTTTGTGAGTGTCATCACTCTTATTCTGTATTCTTTGGGCTGTACAGTACTCTGAAATAGATGTCGTCTTACAAGTGACTTAGCCATTTGACTGAAAGAGTAATTTGAAATGCATTTGTGAGAAAAATGGGGAAAAGCTCAACACCCGCCCTCATTTTACCATTTGCATTTTGAGAAACCGCACACATGATTCATGTTTTACCTGTGCAAGTGATTTTGTCAGTAAGTCTGCCTGCATCAAAGATGTAGGTGTAAATGAGACAGAAACTGTTCCATCAAGGATCTTTTCTCAAAGCCAGTGGTTCTTTGGATCAAAGTGCTTGCTAAGCTGCTGATACATGGGATTTTGCGCAAGAACTATGGCAGCCTGATTATCACAGAAGACCACAAGCGGACCAGGCAGTGGCCGCCTGAGAGAAGATAGCAGAATGGAGAACCAGGCTGACTCCTGTATGCCTTCATAGAGCGCCTTATATTTGGCCTCTGTTGTTGAAGATGAGACAGTCAATTGCTTGGCAGAGTTCCAAGAGATGAAAGCAGAGCCCATTTGAAGAAAAAAACGGGTGTATGATTGCCTTTTCTTGGGACAATTTGCAAAGTCAGCATTGATAAATTTGAGCATGACCCCTTCCCTTTGCTTAGAGTAATACCATGAGATATGGTTCCACCAATATATTGTAAGAGGTGAAGAAAGGCCTTCCAGTGGACAATTCTCAGGTTTTCCAGGTGCTGATAAAGTTGAGAGACAGCAAATGCAATTTCTGGACAAGTTGACACTGACAGATAGTTTAACAATCCAATAGCACGCCTATAGTTAATACCTAAGACTGAAAAGCTAGCTTTCTCCTCCTCGGTGGCCTTCACAAGTCTAGTGTTTTGGACAATGGGGTTTGACACTGGTTTGGCACTTTCCATGCCAAAAGCACGCAATATCTTGGAGGCATAAGTGTCCTGGTTGATGTGAAGACCATTCTTAGTGTGTGTGATTCACATACCAAGGAGATGATTTATAGGGCCAAGGTCCTCCATGAGGAAGTGCTGCTTGATACGCTTCTTGAATCTGTCCACTTGCTTTCTGGCAATCACCATCTTGTCCACATAGACATGTACCCAGAACTCCCAGTCAGGAACTTGCAATACAAAAAGGCAAGGATCAGCCGCAGAGGGGAAAAACCAAATGGAAGCAAAGAAATTCTTCAGCGCCCCATACCAGACTCTTGGCGCCTTCTTGAGTATGTAGATTGATTTCTTCAGACGCAGAAAGTAACCTGAGGGTATATTCATACCAGATGGATGTTAGATTACATAATTGCTATGAGCAGTTCATTGACTGGTATGTGCCACCCACATCATAGAATGCTGGGATAAGTACAACTCTTCTGGGGTGATCAGCCAAATAGCTTTGAATCAACAGCTCCTTAGTCAACAGCGCACTTAGCTCAATTGGTAAGAGCATCACTCATATAAAGAGTCTGAGGTTGTGAGTTTGAATCCCACAGTGTTCATTTGTTTTCATATGACTTCTGAAAATGGAGGCAAAAGATAGATTACTTCCTCAAGATCTCCATTGAGGAAATCTTTTTTGATGTCCATCTGGTGAATTTCCAAACTCTTGTTTCTTTCATGGACAGGACGGTCTTAAGCGCCGCAGGTTGACCTGTTGGAGCATATGTTTTGTTATAATCAAGCCCCTCCTCCTGAAAGTTACCAGCCGCACATAAACAAGCCTTGAATTTTTATAGGATCCCGGTTTGATCAAATTTCTTGAATAATACCCACACTGTAGCCAAGAGATGAGCGCCTCAAGGAATTTTAACTATTTCACACAAATTGAGCAATTTCATAGACTCAAGCTCCAACTCAATTGCTTTCAGCCAGTGATGCCAATCCTTTGATTTGCAAGCTTGAGAGAATGTTTGAGGAAAATCACTTGAATGCTCAAGATATTGTGCCCCAGCCATGAATGCAACTGCAGGAGTAGAGAGATTGCAAGATTCTTTGAAGGTGATATGTGCTTGCCAACAAGGTCCATGGAGAATTTTGTGATCTCCTACCAAGAGATCAATATTCTTGGCTGATCAGCTGATTGCACAACAATGTCCCAAACGTGTTTATTCCTCTAGGGAGGTTGGGCTGGAGGGATAGGCGTTTCATTAGCCTGCAAGTTAGTTTGATCAATAGTCTCAAGAATCAAGGGTACAGTGTTTGAATCTTGAATGGTACTTTTGGTATTATAAGATGGAGTGGTTGAAGGTACTGGATAGTTTCAAGGAAATATATTCTTCTGGCTCCTCTACCAGATCCAACCCATCACCAATTTAAGTGGAGTTGGGTACCCCTGGAAATGACAGATCATAAAGCACCACATTGTGGCTGTAGAAAACAGAGCCATTGTCCGTGAGTAACCTCCAATTGTTCATTCCAGTCTGGTATTCAAGGAGGACACCCTTTATTGTGGTATGATCAAATTTCAAGCTCCAATGTGCCTTTAGATTATGGATTTACGCACAAGAGCCGAAAGGATGTAGCAATGCCACATTGAATGGCTTTCCAAACCAGAGCTTGTGGGCAGTCTTCCACTTGTTCTTCCTGGTTGGAGTAACATTTTTGTAGAAGACCGCAGTTGTTACTGCTTCATTACACAGCTCGTGAGGTATATTGGCTGTCTTAAGAAGGGCTCTGGCCTTCTCAGTGGTGGTACGGTTACCTCTTTCACTACAGGATTTTGCTGAGTTGTATAGGGAGCTGATATATGCACGCATATTCCATCCTCTTCCAAGAATGTTTTGAATTTGTGTGAGTTGAATTCTCCTCCGCCATCTGTGACAAAATTTTTGATATTTTTGGAATGCAAGTTGGTTACCATTGCATGATAGAGTTTGAAATATTTAAAAGCATCCAAATTTCCATGAAGTATATATACAACTTTGTAAGAGGTGAAGGAGTTGGTCAATTTGAAGGAATATTTTTCACCCTTCTCAGTCGCAGGTTTGATGCAACCACCAAGATCCATATGAATAAATTCTAGCGGTTCAGTTGGACATGGTAAAGAACATCAAAATGGAAGGCAAGTGGATTTTGACAGTCGGCACGGTTTGCAGTTTACTGAAACATTGGTTACGTTCAACATCTTCCCCAATGATTCATTGCTTGGATGACCAGACTTACAATGGAGTAGGTCCATGTCATTCAATGCTATTTTCTCGCCAGAGGGGATTGGACTTGATACTATTGAGATAAAGGGGAAAGGGGCCCAGTCATGTTGACTCACGCCAACATGCGCAATTCTCACCGCACAGAACACATGGAAAAGCACCCTTGACAGCGGATAACAGTGGTGATAAATAGAGTTGTTAACCTAATCTTGTTCCAAAAACAAGATCTACGTACTTGACTCCTGGAGGACAGAGGTTGCAATCCTCATTCATTCAATATTATCAACATCTCCTGTTTCTCATTGCGAGCTGTATTTACCTCCTCTGTCCTCCAGGTAAGCTTGTCCTCTACTATCTAAATTATCTCAAATGTACACGTTCCTTCTGATGTTTCTTCTCTTCAATTCCTTCTGCACTCTTGTTTCTTTCAATCTCCAGGTGTGATCTCTCAAAGTTTCCTCTTTTCACGTGAACTTCCTCAAATCACCTTGTTGGTGTTTTAACAGGTCAGACCTGGATTGTATTTCATCTTGATTTTGATCTTCATTCATTCAATATTATGAACTGCTCCCATTTCCCATTGTGAGCTGCATTTACCTCCTCTGTCCTCCAGGTTTGATCTCTCAAAGTTGCCTCTTTTCACGTGCACTTCCTCAACTCACCTTTTTGGTGTTTTAACAGGTGTGATCTCTTGAAGTTGCCTCTTTTCATGTGAACTTCCTCAACTCACCTTGTTGGTGTTTTAACAGGTTATGAGCCCAGATTGCTGAAATCGTCTCGAAACGCGCCATGAACAAGGGAGACCAGTTCCAACCTCTCTTTGTTTTCAGAGATGAGAACTTCTCAACTTGGAAAGCCGCCATCAAGAGCTACCTCAGTATGAATGATCTCCTCATTCATTTGACTATGTCCTTGCCCAAGGACAGAGAGGATAAGAATCTCTTTGATAAAGAACAAAGGAAGAAGGCTGGAATTCTCACCATGTACATGGGCTACACCAACATCCAACGGCTGGTAAAACGGGAGAATGAGCAAAACCCCAGTGCACTCTGGACCCTTCTCTTTGAGTGCTTTGAATCCAACTCCAAGGACAACCAGGCAAGAGTCTACAACAAATTTCTAGATCTGTCCTTCAACAAAGACATCCAGTCTTTTCTCAACAACATAAACTTCCACATCAATGCTCTCACTGCTGTAGGACTGTGAATAGGCAACAAATTGCATGTTTTTGTCCATATTTACAAACCACTAATGGCTGAATACATTGTTAGTTGACTACCATCCGCTATGGAAATCACTAAGGAGATACTCTTCTCCAAGAGACTGTTGACTCTCAAAAAAGTGATAGAAGCACTTGACTCTAAACAACAAGAATCATCCTCTACCAGTGCCACCATCAAATCTGAAGACAAGGCACTTAAAGAACTCACACGTACCTATCCTGTCTACTCCAAGGGGCGCCACAACCCCAACACCAAGCACAAGGAGTCTGAATGCAGGGAACTCAAAAAGGCATCCATGCGCAAAAATAAAGCCAACATTGCAGAAGTCTCTGCCAATTCTGCTTCTGTTGACTCACAATCCTCATCTGGCGCGTTTGTCTGTATCCGCAAGGCAATGTCCATCAGAATGCCTCCTAATGAAGCAATTCTCAACAGCAGAGCCAGTCATAATATTTTCAACAACAGGGCCAAGATCTTTGACGTTTGCAAACAAAAAACAGACGTCCAAATAGCAGACAGGAAGTCTCTGCAAGTGGAAGGGGATGGCTTTACCTACCTGAAAACCATCAACGGCTCTTCAATCAAAATCAAGGTCTTGTACCTCCCTTGTCTGACAGGGACTCTAATCAGCCTTGGTTGACTGTTGCGCAATGGATTCAAGGTTGTGCATGACTCCAACACCAAGCTTTACTTGACAAAAGAGGACATTTGCCTACTTGAAGCAAATATAGTTAACAACGTGATTGTGATGAACTTGACACTAGTGAATGAAGGTTGGTTTGCTCTCCACACTCCAAATGGCTCACTTACTCACATCAAATTGCTACATAGACGCGCAAGTCACCCCGGTGTCAAAGCACTGAGGCAAATTTACAGAGTCAACTCTTCCAACCTTCACTGCGATCAATGTCTTACATCTAAATTTCATTGTCTTCCCTTCAAAGAAACACTCCCAAAGGCAGACTCAATCCGTCAAATCATCTACATGGACTTGAGCGGAAAGATTACACCAACTTCCCTGTCTGGGGGCCAATACTACTTTAAAATCACCAACTGGTATACTGGCTATAGATTTGTTTATATTCTGTCCTCCAAATCCAAAGATTTTTCGTTTTTTTTTGTCATTTCATTGTACCATCACCAACCTCAAAGTTGTCAAGGTTCTGAACGTAGTCATGGATGGTGGAGGGGAATTTAATTCCAAAGAGTTTCTCAGATTCTTCAATGACAATGGCATTTCCATTCATGTGACCAGACCCCATACGCCTCAGCAAAATGCCGTGGCCAAGAGAGGAAATCCTACCACTAGTGAGAAAGCACACACCCTTCTAAGACAGGCCAGTCTCCCGCCCTGCTACTGGTCTGAGGGGGTGACAATGCCTGTGTTCCTTGAAAAAATAACTCCCAGGCAGAAATCAAACTGGAAATCTCCTTACCTAATGTGGTTTGGCAAGGATTTCAACCTAGACCATCTTTGGCCTTTTGGATGCCTCGCTTATGTGAAAATCACAAAAGCAGTATGGGATGGGAAATTTGGTGACACCGCAATCAAAGGGATACTTCTGGGTTATCAAATGGGCCTCCCAGACCGGAGGTTCCTGAATTCTGAAAACAAGTTGGTTAGAAGCCATGACATCAAATTTGTCAAGGACCAGTTTCCCGGCCTAAGCATCCTGGACAATCCCCTCTCTTTGGGAAACCTCACTCCTTTCCCCAAGACCCCAGAGCTACCTGACCCTGAGCCAGAAATCAAGCCAAACTCTCTAGATGCCACAGATCTTGTCACACAACCACCCCAAGTACTATAGTGAAATTCTTAGATGATTTTGAGCGCGGAGGAATGCTGAGTGCAAGGGCAAGTGCAAATAGCAAGACTCAGTTGCAAAGTGCAAACTTAGTAATGCCAATTGACAAACAGCGAGGGGAATGGAGTGTGTTCCAAGGAGGGAAACTCAACCCCAGTCGGATGTGATAACTGGGTTGTAGCAAAATGGGAGAACGTATGAAATTAACTAACTGAGGAGACAATAATCAGGCAAGGGGGTAGCCCTTATAAGGTAATCCAAAGTGACTAGATACAACCTGATGGGTAGCCAACTACATTTGAAGGCGGTGAGGCAAATGAGTGACAGGAACGGGATAGGAAATAGAGCAATAGTACAATCATATCCAAGGCCATGGCGTAAGTGCAAGATAATAGAATCTGAGTGTACAAATGTATGATGAATTGAGACAGGAGCAAATGACGTTGAAGATAATACAAGTGAGAAGTAATAGTGTATGCAGGGTAGGGACTAGTTCAATTGCAAACTGTACAGTAATGATGGCTTAATTGGACATAGATGCAAACTAACAAACAGTGCGTGACCGGAGATGGAAGTCCAAGGCTGTTGATGGGCCAGGGAAGGAGATTGTATCTCGTAATGGATGGCCAACTGGTATGGAGTTAACCGCAAATTTTGCAAGTATATACTGAGTTGGTCGCCAAGATTGGAAGGTCAACACAACCCAGAGGAAGTAAGCAGATCCCGAGATTGGAAGGTCAACGCAAGCCAGAGGAAGTAAGCGGATTGCACCATTGATGTTGTGCTTTATTTGTGTCATGCTTATAGACTGAGGAAGATGGTACTGAGGAGAGGATATGTTTAAGTGATGAAGAAAATAATCCCTAAGTGCAAGGCGTGACAGTTGCCCGGGTATAAAGACGCGAGCTCCTGCAAGCGTTCAGATAAATTTTACCATTGATTTCAAGTTGTTGATAATACTGTATACCCTTCATTATTATTTATTTTATTACTTTTTAGACTTATAAGTTAGATAAAATGTTGTCATTGTCATCCCGCCATTGCAAAAACTGTATTTGGCAAAACAAGCGGTGTATCCCTAGTACTGCCTTCAGAGGTCCTTGAGGCAAGTGCAAGCAGTGTTGTCTTTGCAAGGTTGCTTGTACCTTTCCCACAAATAGCAATTCGTCTGTTGATGCTCCCAGGGAGTCATCAAGAGAGATACGGAGTTGTAGGTCCGCGCCAAGGGTTAATTACAAGATACCACCATTGCCGTAGATTGAATTCCTGGGTACTCAAGTTCCTGGTGAGTACTAATTGGGACTGACTAGTGATAATAAAGGTAGTGACTCAATTTCACTAGTCTTGATAGTGTTTCCCCATTTCCGGAGGTATACCACAAACACACCACCGCCACCACCACCTTATTGGGGACCGCCAACTTAATTTCCAGGAGTCCAGATGAATACCGAGGTGCAAGATGAAGTGCCAGGTGCGGAACCAGTTGGGGTCATAGCCGAGGAAGTGAGGGAGGAAGGAAGGAATGAAACGGAAAGTGAATCAGGAAATTGAGAAGATGGAGACGGAAGTGGGGGAAGAGAGGGAACGGAACAAGAAGAGTGAGCTGTAATGGAAGGAATGGGAGAAGGGAATGGAGGAGATGAAAGGGATGGAATGGATGGAATGGAAGGAATGGAGGGCCGAGGCTAAGCAAACCCATTGCGAGTCAAAGTGCCAATCAAGACTAATGCAAGGCAATTGACGGGCAATGTTGGGGAAGGTTCGTTGGGAGACCAAAGGAAGAGAGCATACAAGGAGCTCTTGGAGGAAGGTGGATGAAATGCTTGGCCGAAGCAAGCTCGAATTGCAAAGTGTGGGGAGATATTCAAGATGCAAATTGTAGTGGAGGTGCTGGTTCTTCAAAGAATGTTTTCATTGATAAATGATGAAGACCTGGATTCCTTTTGATCCATGGTTGCGGAGTTGACTGCTAATTGGAAAGATGTGGAGAAAGAAGTGAAGGAGACTTTGTAATTATTATTATATATATTTTTTTGTTGTATAAGGAATGGGAATTTTATTTGGTAAGAATGAGAGGAGGATGAGAAGAAGGAATAATGCAATGAGATGGAGGGGTTGATTGATGGAATGGTGATGTGAAATGGAATGGGATTGGATGAGATGTAATGTGGGGTGGAATGGGATTGGATGGGATTGAATATGGAATGGAATGGGATTGGATGGGATGGAATCATGATTGTCAAGGTTTACAAGGGTAGGTCGCATGGAAATCTCAAATCAGATCTGGAGAATTGCAAAGGTGATGGGCTGGTTCCCACAAGATGTGATCTTTGTCGGACTGGAAGCCAGACCATTTGAAAAGGTATTGAAGTTTTCCTTTGCGTAACCTGGAATCCAGAATATGGCTTACTTCCCACTCTTGATGATCAAGGAAAGTGACCGGTTTGGGAGGGGGATGAGTCTTGCCTTGGTATAGGACTCAAGCTGGCTCTAGGAGAGACACATGAAAGACCGGGTGGATACCTTTCCATTTTGCAGGTAAGGTGAGTTTAAAGGCGTTAGGGGAGATGACTGATTCTACTTTAAAGGGGAAAAGCTTTCTTTTGGAGAGTTTGCGGGTTGGGAAAGTACTGCAAATATTGCAAGCATTGAGCCACACTTGATCTCCTACTTCAAAGGTTGGAGCCGTGATGCAAAGTTGGTCTGCTTGCTCCTTATAGCGCTGGTTTGTTTCTTTGAGGTTGGTTTTAAGTTACAATTGAAGGGATTGAATTTGTTCAAGGTAATTTGTAGCAGGTTGAGAAGTTGCTACGTGAAGGGAAGAGAAATTTGGGTTTCTACCATAAAGAGTTTGGAAGGGCAACTGTTTGGTGGAGGAATGAGTGGAGTGGTTTTAGGAAAACTTGGCTAGTGGGAGCCATTGCAACCAGTCGTCTTGTTGATAGGCCACATACATTAAAAGATATTGTTGGAGAATCTGATTAACTCGCTTGGTTTTCCCGTCCGTTTCCGGGTGGTACGCCAGTGATAAATTGCAAGTGATCTTCAAATGTTGGCATAGCAAGGTCCAGAAGCTTGAAACAAACAGAGATCCACGATCACTAACTATATTATCAGGGAGACCATGTTTTGAAAATAAATATTCTATGAACAAGTTAGCTAAGTCTTCTGAAGAGGCAGTCACTTTACTGCGCAGAAATAAAGCCATCTTCAAGAAGCAATCTACAACTACTAGAATAGCATCATATCCACTATAAGAAGGTAATTGAGAGATGAAATCCATAGAAAGCAAGTGCCAAAAACAAGGCCGAATTGGAAGTGGCTGGAGCAGCCCATACTTCCAGTGTTTTGAGGACTTTTTACAATTGCAATCATAGCATGCGCTAACATAGTCTTTTACTTCTTTGGGCATACCAGGCCAGTAGAAGTCTTGTGCAATCAATTGGTAGGTTTCATCCTGCCCATGATGACCAGCAAGCGGAGAATTGTGCTGTGACTTGAAGATATCTAACTTAATGCAAGAATTATCTGGTACTACTATACAATTTTCATAGACTAAAAGCCATTATCATCAATACTGTAACTACTTTCTAATAAGTTTGCACTCTTGCAAAGTTCAATGCACTTGGGGTTGTTGCGTTGAGCTTGTTGGAGTTTGGAATCCAAATCTTGTAAGTGAGCAATGATTGAAATGAGTTGGGCAGATTGGCTTGAAAAGAGTGTCCTAACATTTTCAGGGTTGTTTTTGGCAAAGGTGCTCCCCCCCCTGGGTAAACATTGTTGCAACGTGATAAAGCATCAGGAACTACTGTTTGTTTCCCAGGACGGTATGTGATTCTAAAGTCAAACTTGGAGAGGTATTTGGCGCATTGTGCCTGTCTACTTTGTGGTTCCCCATCCTGGACACCCTGGCCAGTTTGGAGTTTTTAATTTTTTATGATTTTTCCTTATTATCATTCATAGGTATCATTATCAAAAAAAAAAAAAAACCATCCATCACCAATCCCATTCATCATCATCATCATCATCATCATCATCATATCCCTTAAGATCCATCAATCCATCAAGATCTAAACCAACCCAATCTTGATCAGTTCTATGGCATCAAAGTCCTTACTAAACTACAATTTTTCTGATTAAAACAGGTCAAATATGTCAACTCAGAGAAGGATCTATTGGCCATCATCTCATCCCATCATACCCACCAATCATCTCTTATCAATTGACTCAAACGATTCTTTGTCAAAGTTGATCTGCACCTTTCAGGATGAGAATAACCTTTAAATCCTCATGGAATTCTTTCAAGTAATGATATCATCTACCGTGACCTCAAACCTGAGAACATTGTCATTGCCTCTAACGGTTGTATCAAACTCACCCATTTTGGGTTTGCCAAACATCTCAAGGATAACAATGGACGTTACGTGGGACCCCAGAGTATCTATCCCCAGAGATCATTCAATCCAAAGGTCATGGTAAAACGGTCAATTGGTGGGCCTTAGGGATCCTGATCTACGAGATGTTGGCCGGTTATCCTTACTTCTTCAACCATCAACCATTCATGGATCCTACAATGACCACCACTCATCAACCTTCCAACGGTCCCTTTGGGATCTATGAAAAAAAATCCTGGCCTGTGATCTCAAGCCCCCACATCCCCACCGCCATTGACCAATTTGCCAGCTTGCGTTGTAAGCTTGGAGATCAGTTCCACGATCTCAACAACAACATAGATATGGATTCACCCTTGCAGATTCCCTTGCTCCCTCCCATCAATCATCCTCTGAAGCCATTCATCCTTCCAGTCAGAAACTATTCTCCCACAATCACCGTCTACCTCAACCGGTTGTCTCAAGCGGCTGTCCATTGATCCTTTCCATCTTTAGCTCACCATTCTCCTGCGTGTCTTGTCCGTTGCCCACGCGGTGTGGTGCCCCATCCTGGACACCCTGGCCGCCTTAAGACCTCAATTCATAAACTGTTGCGCAAACGTACCGCCCGGCTGAACAACTTATCCTCAGGCTCATCCAACTATTATTTACCCGCGCGCGCGCCGCGCGCGCCGCGCGCGCCGCGCTTCCATTATCTGCGTCGCGCGCCGCGTCCCGCGTTGCGCGTCCTTTATCCGTTTTGCTTCTCATCTCCGCCGTTGTTATAGAACGTCCTCATCTTTGTTTGTTGCGTGTCTTCATCTTTGTCGTTGCGCTTCCCAATCTCCTCATTGCTACCGTCGCGCGGCGCTCATTCATGATCTACTGAATCCATCCCGACCGCACCTGCAAGGATTTGGCAGATCTTTGACCAACGCTAGTTACCACATGGTTGCCTTCCCTTTTCCGCTCAATTTGTAGAATCCGTTGTATATAGTCTTACAGGGCCTCCTGCCCATATAAGGAGGGGCCCTCCCCTGCCTTTTGACCGACCATTCCATCATCCTAGTATCTCCGATCATCAGATCATCCCACCATCAGATCATTCCATCATCCTAGTATCTCAGATCTCAGCATCTCAGCATCCCAGCATCCCATCATCATAAACAATTTATCCGTGGGCATCCTTCCCCACTTATCCAAGCAAATTATCCGGGTATATCTATGATTGCCCCTTGATCCTTTGAGCCTCCATACTCAAACTAAGTCCTTTGTGACCTTGATCCTTATCACCAACCAATAGCCTTGCTGGTTGAAGAAGAATTCCTGTCTGCCTGAATTCTTGAGTGTGTTATACCACTCTGATCCCTTTTTCCGACCATACTGGTCTTGATCTCTCCTTGATCATCTTTCTGGAACCAATCACGTTTGATTGAAGAGGTTTTATTAAGCTTAAAACCTGGAGTGTTATACCTCCCTTCTTCTTTGAGGTTGAATCTCGCCACGCTATTCTTGAGTTCCTTGAGAAGTGTTGGGATATTCTTGTTCAAATTCGTTATTGATTTGCTTCTAGAGCTTCTTAAACAAATTGCTTTTGTTTGTTCAGCCTCCCACAGTTATCTGGTACCCTTCAAGCGCTTGATTGCGGAGAGTTGGGCAGGTTCATTGAGAACCTGGAGGTTGGTTGGGATTGAGTTGATCTTTCCTAATCAGCTGCTGACGACCAGAGTTATTAGCTTGTGGGCGTTGTTACTTACAACTGCCTTGTTCTATTGAACTCTGAACAAACCTTGACTTATTTGTTCAAGTCTTTCCCTGCACCATCTCGTCTCAGATAGTGTTGTTTCCATCGCTACCGACAACTCTTATCCTCTCCTCTTAGTTTGATTTCTCATCCATAAGGTTCTGGACCTTGATTCCGGTTACATTAAAATATTATTGTAACTCCTAGGAGGGCAGCCTAAACAGCACCTTTCCCCTCCACAGAACTGCCACGGCTTAGCACTGTTTGGAGTCTTACATTTGGTCCCCCGGGCCGGGATCAAACCAGCAACCTTGGGATTTACAGTCCCATCTTGAAGAATCAACTCCGAAATCCTATCCAATTTCTCTTTCTTTTTCTGTTTGTGCTTTTTTTTGATCCGTGGAGGCAACTTGGTCTAGAAGTAAGTCCTCCCAATTTGTGCACCGCTAGGGCAAGATACTTGTCGTTTTTGGCGAAACCCTACTCTTGCCACACTCGTGAGCCACTTTGGAAATCTGCTCTTTGGATCCCCTAGGAACTCTGTTATTCGATATGGCATCTCCCGCTACTCCAACCGCCTCTGTCCGACCTAAGATGGTAAAGATCAAACCCCAGAACAAGAACTTAGGCTTCAACGGTACAAATGTCGAGCGATTCTTGGACTCCTACGAAATGGCTGCTGAAGTAGATGGAGCTAGTGAATTTGATATGGCTTATCAGTTGCGATTCTTTATCTCCTCAGATGAAGTTATGGAGGTAATTGAGTCTTTCAAGGGATTTGAATCCCACAACTGGACGCTTCTCAGGGAGGCTATGTTGGCATACTGGGGTAAAATTGATGTGGCTAGGTTTACTCTGCAGGATTTGGACGCTCTGGTTTCTCAGTGGATCTCCAATGGTGGTATTTCTTCAGCCTCTGACTATCAGATTTGTAGAAAGTCTTGGGATCCCATTCAAAACTATCTTATCCGAAACGATCACATTGACACAGTGGACGAAATTCGAGCAAAGTTCTTCCAATCATTTTCGTCGGCTGTGAAGGAAAGGATTAAAGAAGAACTGGTCAAATCTGGATCCATGATTACTACCAGGGATAATCGATTCAAGCTCCCTTTTTTTCTCACCCTTAGGAGTACTGTGGATAAAGTCATGAAATGTCAAACTGCTCTTACCTTTGAAAAGCCTAGAACTACTGAACCAGTCCATGCTCCTCCTTTTAAAGAGTCAAAAAATATTATGATTAAAATGGAGGCAGATCATAGGCCTAAAGCAGATCCTAATTCCAATCGAGAACCTACTACTATAGATGAAATCACCAAGTTACTTAGAGCCTTTGAGAACAAAATAGATCAAAAGATTTCTTCGCTAGCTACTCCTAAAACTCCTTCTTCTGTCCCCAAATCAACTCTGGTCTGTTACTACTGTCATAGGGAAGGCCATGGAACCGGACGATGTCAAGAACTTCAGAAGGACTTAAAGGAAAAGTTGGTAGAGCAGAGGGGAAACAATTACTTCCTCCCTAATGGTGCCCTAATCCCTTTTGACTTGTCTCGTCCTATCCGACATGTGGTGGCCTCTTACCAGCCATCACCTCCTGTGAAAGCATCTCTTGCTTCCTTTGAATTCCGATCATCCTGTGGTACCCTCCAACCTTGGTATCCTCCAGCTATTTCTTCCTCTAGTCTTGCCGGGACTACTTATCAATCTGATCCAGCCAGGAAACGACATGAGGAACCTAAACCTCATAAGGCTCCTTCCTTGCCAACTTCAATCCTTCGAAAACCCGTTAAACGTCGATCAACACTTGAGCCTCCTTCCTCTGATGTAGAAGACATGGAGGTGGAAAAGGAACCACTCATGGAAAGGTTCCCAGATCACCCTGATCGTTCTCCCTCACCTCAACCTTCTAATCCTATCTTAGATCCTGCGTCACCTGAACTTCCTCCCCCCACCCAGCCCAAAGTTTGATTTGAAAGAGGCATCTCCAAGGATCACCCCAATGCTGTGGAGGGAGTATTAAAGAAAATTTCTGATCTCAAAATTCCTGATCTATCTGTGGCTGAACTCCTATCGATCTCTCCATCTGTTGCTGAAGGAATGAAGAAATGGGTCTCTCGTTGACGTGTGGAAATTGGCCCTGAAGAACTCAAAGTCTCCTCTGGCACTTTAATGGAGGACTCTGGTGGAACCAGTCCTTCTATAGAATCCAATCTTTATTCCTGTCCCCTTGGCTTTCTTCCCTGTTATCTTGATGACTCAGCTAAAACTGTTTCTCCTCTTGTGGATTCTGGATCTCAGCTTAACTTAATCTCGGATGCTATGGCCTGCAAGCTCAAACTTAGTCCTAGGGTCAGCTTCAACTCTGCAGTATATGGGATAGGAAATCAAGCTTGTGAACTGGTTGGTATCGCTGAAGATGTACGGGTCAGGATTGGTCGAAATATCGTTGGAACCTGCCATTTTTGGATTACTCGTTTGGACAGTCCTATGATCTTGGGACGACCCTTCTTAATGGACTTTGGTGCAACCCTGATGTTTTCTGATCAAGTTGGGGAGAGAATTCTTCTCCCTGATGCGGATGGCAGGAAAATTGAAGTTCCTCTTTGCTCTTTGGATTCTGGTCGTTGGGAAAGGGACTTTCCTGGTCATTCTCCCAAATCATCTTTTAAGGGGAAGCAGAAGGATAACTCTAGTTCCTCTCATTTTTTAGGGGAATAGTTGATCCTACCAATGATTGTAGTTGTTTTCAGCCTCAGACTGCAACTCAAGGGTCAACTCCCATCCCTCAGGCTTATTTTTCATTCCTTTCATCATTCTCTTCTGAGCTCAAGAATATTAAAAAACAAAAACATATCAAAATAGAAAAATCCAAAAATATTTCTCCTCCATCTCCTTCTCTCTCTGGATCTGTTGTGTCTCCTTTTCCTTCTACTTTTAAGTCTGATCAATCTTCTCTCAGTTCCGGTTCGAATCTCCGCAATGAGTCTAAACTAGATCCGACTTGCAATTCCGTTTTTGGTGATTTTGGTATGAAGGAATATGGCCTGCAGTGGAGGCAATTTGGGGTACAAGTAAGTCCTCCCAATTGTGCACTGCCAGGGAAATCTTTTACCGTCATTTTTGAAACTCTACCTTGTGCCACACATGTGAGCAAAGTATTATCTCCTGGTTCTCCTTTTATGGAAAAGGCACCCTTCAAGGATATTGCAGAACATCGGACTTGGAAGATGTTGGAACTTGGACTCAGCTTTTGTAATCAAGTCTCTCTGGTCAACTCTTGGAGGAAACAAGAACTTCTCTCTTTTGCCACTAAGTATAAACCAGTTGCTAAAAAGATCCAACCAGTCAACCAGCCTATGCCTCTCAACCTCAATCCTCCCCTTATGCGTCCTCCTCTATCTTGCAATCCTTACTGTGGTCTTCCTCAATCTCTTACTGGTCCCTTTGTGCCTAATGGACGGGTCACTGAAGAACGATTCTGGTGGCCATCTTTGAAGAAATCCGTCTCCCAATGGTGCAAGAGTTGTGAAGTTTGCCAAAAACGTGATCTTAGGCGCCCAGCCGAAATTCGTTATCCTACTGGGGAGTCCACTGTCTTTGGAAGGATTGCTATGGATGTGGTTCACATTAAGGCAGGTGGTGCTAAGTACCTCATTGTGGCTAGGGATGATTTTTCCGGATGGGTTTAAGCAAAATTTCTTAAGAACCTTAGCTCTGAATCAGTGGCAGCTTTCCTCTACGAGACCTGGACAATGCGTTATGGCCTGGCTCGATCTTACTCTACTGATGGTGGCTCTGAATTTGGGGGCAAGCTTGCCGAAATGATCCAATCCCTTCCTGGACAACATAGAGTTACTACTCCTTATTATCCTGAAGGCCAAGGCATGGTGGAACGAGGCCATGCCCCTTTGAAGGCTGCACTTGTTAAACTGGCTGGTGAAAGTGGCAAGAATTGTTGCAAATTCCTTCCTCTTGTTCTCTTTTCTGATTGAATCTCAACCAAAAGGACTACTGGCTACTCACCTTATGAAATCATCTTTGGTCAAAGAGCAGTCCTTCCTTTGGATCTGGAAATGGAATATTTCTTGGGTATCTCTTGGGAAGAGGTGTCCTCAACCACTGATCTGTTAGTTGCTAGATCCAAGCAACTGGAGCGAAGTGAAGACGTTTGTGACAAAGCTTATCAAACGATGATGGAGGCCAGAGCAAAATCCGTTGTGGTGTCATTATATAGCCTCGGGTCGGGGACTGCGTCGCGGCCTGCGCGCTCAGCATCTGGTAGGTTAGGCTCAGCAGTTGGGGTGCGCCGGTTCTCAGCAGTAGCCGCTGCGGGTTCAGCAGCAGCCGCTGCGGGCTCAGCAGTAGGCGCGGCGGGATCGAGCACGCGACTGCGGGCCGGGCCTGACTAAGGGAGGCGGGCCGCGACCCGCTTGGATGTCCGACTCATGGATGGAGCTGGGTCGACCGGGTTCTCGGAGCGGCTAGTTGGGGAAGGAAGAAGCGGGGCGACAGCGGGGCTATATGCGTGGCAGCCGCGCGCAAGCGCGGGCCGGCCACGGGACGGGAAATTCACAACGGCGCGTCGGGTGGATGCGCGCAAGCGCGGTGAATCTTGGGTATCGCGCGGCGGAGGGCCGCGCCACGAAAAGACAAACCGGATGCGCGTAATGACAGGCGAGCTGGCGGGGGTAGGGTATGGGTATGGGTTAAGGGATGGGTTAGGGTTCTGGGTCTAGGTTTCCTTCTTCATGGTTGTCAGTCTGTCTTTGTGCTTGTGCTTAGGTTAGGGTTGAGGGGGAGGGCTCAAACACCCTTCCCCTCGACTTCGGGTTGTAGGGAGCATCCTGGATCAATCTACATCTCATTCTCTCTCTCTCTCTCTCGGAGTAAAAGGAAGGGAGCATTCTCGGTCTTACAGACGCTAGAACCATTGATCCCGTAACTAGGGACAACTTCGTGAGGACCAACCTCTAAAGTTTCCACATCTGGGGGTCTGGCCGGGAAATATCTTTCGTCAAAGTCTCTCAAAGGTACTCACGGATGCTACCAACAGCCGCTTCTCTTCCTTCCTCCTCCAACGGCTTTCGCGCTACTCCATGGATTTACCCGCATATTAGACTCAACATTGCGGAGGTGGAGCGATTCATCTCACGTTATGAAACAATCGCGGACTCTGAAGGCGTTTTGGATTTTGAGAAGGTGCGCCATGTCGTCCTGTTCATCGAGGACGCGGAAGCGCGTCGGGAAGTGGAGGAGATGGGAGGATACCTGAACCTGGATTGGCCAGAACTGAAGGAGGACATGCTGGCAAGATGGGGGAGGCACAGTTCTTGCTTTCGGAAGGACGATCTCAAGCCATCCGCGGAATTGGGCTACAAGGCAGGCGTGCGCGACGGGACCCGGTTGCAAGCGGAAGTGGACTACGCGGAACTGGAGTACTACAGGGAAGAGTATGTTCCGGCCCCACCACCGGCAACCATCTCTTGGGCTAGCGAACTTGCAGAGGTGGCAAGGGGCCTTGAGGCCTATCTGGAGAGTATTCAGTCTCCCAGTGCATCTGCGCCCCGCATGTGCGCAAATGGGGAGGACAACGACCATTGGCGGACGGGAAAAAGGGACCAGAAAGTGGATTCAAACGCGGAATTGGTTTCCCCGGTGGGGGCTAAAAACGTGTTGGGGAAGCGGGATTCGATGGAACCAGTGCAGCCTACTGACAGGAAGCGGGCGAGGACAACGGAACGGGAAATTGATGCTCCGTGCGGACTGGGAATTGGCAAGCGGCGGACGGATCTTGCAAAGAAGGTATACGCGGCGGCGGAAGAGACGGACCACGCATTGAGGAATCACGACCCGAGCTGGACTTCTTTGACGGCGGAGAGCGCGCATTTGGAAAGGGTAGTGGCAGCAACGGAAAGGACGGGCGCGCGTGGAAGTAACGGTGATGGTGGGCGGACAAGACACAAGAGTCGGACGGCAAACCCGATCAATCCAAGGCCGGCAGAGACGGGGTGCGTGCTGGGGAAGCGGGTATCGGCGGGACCGGTTCAGTCTAACGGCGGGAAGCGAGCGAGGACAAAGCAAGAAGAGGATACTCCGCGCGGTTCAAGAGTTGGTAGACCTCGGATAAATCTGATGGGAGGTGGGGGACAAGCGGTGGTGGGAGCAGGTCATGTGCCGGGCGATTGTAACCAAGGCAAGACCCTTTCGACGGGGGGGGAGGCGGACGCCAAACGGGAAAGGGAAGCGCACCGGGGCGGAGAATCGGACGGATCAGGCACCAACGGCATGGTTTGGAGGAATGCAGGGAGATCGGGCGACGGACGCGACCCTCATGGCATTGGCTGAAGCCATCAGCTGGGGACAGCAGCTAAGTTTGGGGGGGAACTGGGGGATAGGGCGCGGGCGCGGCAATGGTGTATATATAAAAAAAAAAAAAAAAAAAAAAAAAAAAAAAAAAAAAAAAAAAAATGAAAATAAATATAGGATGTTCTCTTTCTCTTCTTTGGATTCGGGCTGTTTCCTTTCTTTCTTGTCTATTTCTCTCCTGTTTCTTTCTTCATTGGACGGGCGCAACGGTCGGGGACGGTATGGACGCGGATTTAAGCTTAGCTTGGTAAGGGGGTGCTCTAGCCGGTTCACAGCCGGAACGACTAGACACCCCAGAATGTTCGTTCCCATCGCCTCTCCCTTATACTCCGGGTTGTGAGCGCGCGCTGTTGGCGCGGTGTTTGTTTTGTTTTGTAGAACGGGTACGGGGAACTGTGTGGCAGTCCGTCTGGGGCGGTCCAGGTACCTATTTTCGTTGGGATAACTGGTCACTTACGGTCTCTCACAGAGGGAGCGCGCGAACGCGGATCTCAACCTCAACCGCACTCACACTCACTTCTCACGCAGACGCGGATCTCGGCACTCACACTCACTTTTCACCCGGACGCGCGGACGCGGCCCTTTCGTTTCCTCGCGCAGCAATATATATTTCCCCAACGAACGCGGTACAACAATAGGACTAGAAAGTACACGGGAAAGGAGAAAAGGGAGGGGGTGAGGGCGTCTAAGCCATTTGCATCATCTCTTCCATGTCCGCCCTCGATGATGCCAGAAGGGCCCGGTAAGACGCCAAGAACTCGCGCCGGGATTCGGAGGATTGGGCTCCGGGGGTCACCAGGAAGTTGCGGAGCATCGCGGTCGACCGTTCCGCAAAAGCCTCGAAGCCAGCCGCCGGGAGTGCCATCACGACCGGGATCGACCAACCTCTAAAGTTTCCACACCGTCTAGTATTGGGAGGACAAGCACTCTAATCGAATCAGGGAGCCCTTGAACCCTGGTGACCTAGTTTTAGCTTATAATCGATCTTTGGAAACCCAGTGGGGCAAGCTTTTCTCTAATCATTGGAATGGCCCTTATCGAGTGGTTCATCAAGTTAAAGGTGGATCTTATGTTTTGGAGGAGCTGGATGGTACTCGGTTGGCCAGAAGGTTCTCTGCTGATCAAGTCAAGAAGTTCCATTCTCGTGGGGGCAACTTATCTCAGAAGTAAGTCCTCCCAATTGTGCACCACCAGGGTCACTTGCTGCGTTTTTGTTGTAAAACTCTACTGTATGCCACATATGTGAGCACCTGGGACGCCCTCCTTGTTCTATTCCTGCTGCTTCTAGGGTTCATTTGGAAGAATCTAGATATTTTCCTCAACTCTTCAACCACTCTCAAGATCAAAATGGACATTCTTCGGTTTCAATCATCTGTCTTTCCTTTCTTTTCTTTCTATGGCATCAAACTTGGGAGCAGACTAGGGACAGTCTGTAAGTTGGGGAGAGATGTGGTGCCCCATCCTGGACACCCTGGTCGCCTTAAGACCTCAATTCATAAACTGTTGCGCAAACGTACCGCCCGGCTGAACAACTTATCCTCAGGCTCATCCAACTATTATTTACCCGCGCGCGCGCCGCGCTTCCATTATCCGCGTCGCGCGCCGCGTCCCGCGTCGCGCGTCCTTTATCCGTGTTGCTTCTCATCTCCGCCGTTGTTATAGAACGTCCTCATCTTTGTTTGTTGCGTGTCTTCATCTTTGTCGTTGCGCTTCCCAATCTCCTCATTGCTACCGTCGCGCGGCGCTCATTCATGATCTACTGAATCCATCCCGACCGCACCCGCAAGCATTTGGCAGATCTTTGACCAACGCTAGTGACCACATGGTTGCCTTCCCTTTTCCGCTCTATTTGTAGAATCCGTTGTATATAGTCTAACAGGGCCTCCTGCCCATATAAGGAGGGGCTCTCCCCTGCCTTTTGACCGACCATTCCATCATCCTAGTATCTCCGATCATCAGATCATCCCACCATCAGATCATTCCATCATCCTAGTATCTCAGATCTCAGCATCTCAGCATCCCAGCATCCCATCATCATAAACAATTTATCCGTGGGCATCCTTCCCCACTTATCCGAGCAAATTATCCGGGTATATCTATGATTGCCCCTTGATCCTTTGAGCCTCCATACTCAAACTAAGTCCTTTGTGACCTTGATCCTTATCACCAACCAATAGCCTTGCTGGTTGAAGAAGAATTCCTGTCTGCCTGAATTCTTGAGTGTGTTATACCACTCTGATCCCTTTTTCCGACCATACTGGTCTTGATCTCTCCTTGATCATCTTTCTGGAACCAATCACGTTTGATTGAAGAGGTTTTATTAAGCTTAAAACCTGGAGTGTTATACCTCCCTTCTTCTTTGAGGTTGAATCTCGCCACGCTATTCTTGAGTTCCTTGAGAAGTGTTGGGATATTCTTGTTCAAATTCGTTATTGATTTGCTTCTAGAGCTTCTTAAACAAATTGCTTTTGTTTGTTCAGCCTCCCACAGTTATCTGGTACCCTTCAAGCGCTTGATTGCGGAGAGTTGGGCAGGTTCATTGAGAACCTGGAGGTTGGTTGGGATTGAGTTGATCTTTCCTAATCAGCTGCTGACAACCAGAGTTATTAGCTTGTGGGCGTTGTTACTTACAACTGCCTTGTTCTATTGAACTCTGAACAAACCTAGACTTATTTGTTCAATTCTTTCCCTGCACCATCTCGTCTCAGATAGTGTTGTTTCCATCGCTACCGACAACTCTTATCCTCTCCTCTTAGTTTGATTTCTCATCCATAAGGTTCTGGACCTTGATTCCAGTTACATTAAAATATTATTGTAACTCCTAGGAGGGCAGCCTAAACAGCAACTTTCCCCTCCACAGAACTGCCACGGCTTAGCACCGTTTGGAGTCTTACAGCGGGTCTCTTCTACTGCCAGTGCCTGTCAGACACCTGCCGGCGGTCATCCGCCCCCTCACCAGTTTCCCGGTCCCATCAGGATGCCCGCGGGCGTCTCACTAGCTACTCGCTTGCCCGTGCCCATCATTTGGCATGGGCCAGGGTCTTGATTTGGCTCTTTGGTTTTTTTTCTGAGTGCTTGTTTGTTTCTTTTTTATCTTTGTTTTCTCATGACACTGATCCTTTTTTTTTAAAAAAAAAATCTCTTCTTTCCGCTCTATTTGTAAATCTCTCTTGTAAATAGTCTACAGGCCTCTGGTCTATAAAAGGAGGGGCTCTGCCCTGCTTTTTTCTGGATCATATATATCATCATAGAATCATATCCATGGGAGTGTGTGCCTGTGTCCGCCCATCATTGTGAAATTTGATCCTGATCCTTATCCGGGTATATCGCTGATTGCCCCCTGATCCATTTTTAACCCTGAGTCTTTGCCCCTCTATGTCCTGATCCTTATCACCAACCAATAGCCTTGCCGGTTGAAGAAAAATTCTGTCTGTTGGAATTTTTGAGTGTGTTATACCAATCCTTGATCCCTTTCTCGGACCATACTGGTCCTGATCCCTGATCATCTTTCTGGAGCCAATCACGATTGATTGAAGAGGTCTTATTAATCTTAAGACCTGGAGTGTTATAGCTCCCTTTATTTTCTTTGGAGTTGCATTCTGCCAGCCTACTCTTGAGTCACTTGAGAAGTGTTGAGGTTATCCTTCCTTCAAATCAGTTAATGTTTGCTTTTAGAGCTTCTTAAACATTTTGCTTTGTCTTGTACAGCCACCCTCAGTTATCTGGTACCTTTCAAGCGCTTGATTGCGGATAGTTGGGCAGGTTCATTGAGAACCTGGAGGTTGCTTGGGTTTGAGTTGATCATCCCAAATCTTCTGCTGACTACCAGAGTTATTAGCTTGTGGGCGCTGTTTACTTACAACAGCTTTTGTTCTTTGAACTCTAAGCAGACTTTAACTTCTTTTGTTCAAGTTTTTCCCTGCATAATCTTGTCCCAGATCAAGCTGTTCCATTGCTACCAAACTATTATCATCTTTATCCTCTACTCCTTGATTCCTCATTTACCAGGTTCTGGACCTTGCTCTTGGTTACATCTAAATATTTTTGCACCACTCAGGAGGGCATCATAAACAGCACCTTTCCCCTCCACAGAAATTCCACGGCCTAGCACCATTTGGAGTCTTAAAATGTGTGAGGACTTTTGAGCTCATAAAATACTTTAAAGAATTATGATCAGTTAAAACCTAAACAGATTCTCTAAGGCTCAAAAGGTATGAACGCCATTTCTTTAAGAAATAAACAATTGCAAGAAGTTCCTTGTCATGAATCTCATAGTCACGCTCTGCAGCAAGCAACTTGCAAGACTCAAAAGCTACGGGGTGAAAGAGAGAAGTGGAGGAAGAGAACTGCGAGATTAGTCCTGCATCACATAGTTGCTGGCGTCTTTTTGACAATAGTGCAAGCCAGCTCATTGAAGTGAGCAAGTATTGGAGCAGTGGTGAACGCTTTCTTCAGAGCTACAAACTCCAAAGCAGCCTGTTTGTTAAAAACAAAAGGAGTGTCTTTTTGAAGAAGGTTAGTAAGATTCACGGTTTTCTTGGAATGATGCTCAATGAACCTCCTATAAAAATTACTGAAACCAAGGAAAACTTGAAGGGATTTAATGGAAGAAGGTGGGGGCCAGTCAAATATGCGTTAGGTTTTGGCTGGGTCCATTGATAGTCCTTGCTGCAAGACTACGACACCTAGAAACCAAATGGAAGAGGAATGGAATTTGCACTTAGAGGCTTTTGCAAATAGGTCATTCTTGCAAAGTTGCTGCAGCACCTCTGGCACATGTGAAATTTAATCTTCAAGGTTCCTTGAGTAGACTAGTATATCATCAAGATATACCACAAGTTATTTACCTAAAAGATTGGAGAAAATTTCATTGACAAAATTTTGAAAAGTGGAAGGAGCGTTACAGAGGCCAAAAGGCATGATGGTATACTAATAACTGCCAAACTGGGTCCTCATCGCAGTCAAATACTCATGACCTTTTGTAATGCAAATTAGGTTATAGGCACCTTGAAGGTCTAACTTTGAGAAATAAGCAGCTCCATGGAAGAGGGTGAGGAGATGTGACATAGGTGGTACTGGATAGGCATTCTTCCGGGTTACCTGGTTCATTTTCCTGTAGTCAACACAAAGGCAAAGTCCACCTTCCTTTTTTGGAACAAATGGGACAGGTGAACTGGTATTTGAATTGCTTGATCGGAGAAATCCTTTTGCTACATTTTCCGCAATGTAGTCTTGAAGCGCAATTGATTCTTGCGTTGAGAGAGAGTAGATTGGTCCTGGTGCTGGAGGTGGGCCAGTAAGTATGATCTTGTGATTGTAAGAACGGGATGGAGGTGTCACACAACCACCCCACGTACTATAGGGCAATTCTTAGATGATTGTGAGCGCAAAGGAATACCAACTGCAAGGGCCAATGCAAATAGTGAGATCCAGTTGCAAAGTGCAAACTTGGTTATGCCACTCAACAAACGGCAAGATGAATGGAAGGTGTTCCAAAGAAGGAAACTCAACCTAAGTCCCATGTGATAACTAGTTTGCAGAAAAATGCAAGAATGTATGAAGTTAACTAACTGAGGAGACAATAATCGGGCAAGGGGATAGCCCTTATAAGGTAATCCAAAGTGACAAGATACAACCTGGTGATGAGATAACTACAGGTGAAGCCATGAGGCAATGAATGACAGGAACGGAATAGGAAATGAAGCAGTGGTATAGATCCAGGGTCTTAGCGTAAGTGCAAGTTAATAGAATCTGAGTGTACAATTGCATGACAAATTGGGATAAGAGCAAGTGAAATTGAAGGTAATGCAAATGAGAAGTAATAGTGTATGCAGGGTAGGGACTAGTCCAATTGCAAACTAAACAGTAGTGATGGCTTGGTTAGACGTAGATGCAAATTAACAAACAATGCATGAATGAAGATGGAAGTCCAAGGCTGTTTATTGGCCAGGGAAGGAGATTAGATCTCATTATGGATGGTTTACCAGTATGGAGTTAACTGCGAAGTTCGCAAGTATATACTGAGTTGGTTGCCAAGATTGGAAGGTCAGCGCAAGACAGAGGAATTAGTGGATTGCACTATTGATGTTGTGCTTTTATTTGTGTCACACTTTTAGAATGAGGTATATTGTACTGAGGAGAGGATATGTCAAAGTGGTGAAGAAAATAATCCGTAAGTGCAAAGCGTGACAGTTGCCCGGGTATAAAGATGCGAGCTCCTGCGAGCGTTCAGGTAAATTTTCCCATTGATCTCAAGTCGTTTAATTATTACTGTATACCCTTATACATTACTTAATTAATTACCCAAAAGATTTTTATAAATTTCGTAAAAAATGTTGTCATTGTCATCCCGCCGTTGCAAAAACTGTATTCGCTGCAACAAGCGTTGTATTCCCAGTACTGCCGTCCAAGGTCTCCGAGGCAATTGCAAGCAATGTCTCCTTTGCAAGGTGGCGTGCATCTTCCCTATAAATGTTGAGTTGACTGTCAAGGGTCCTTTGGAATCATCAAGGGAGATGCGAAGTCGTAGGTCCGCGCCGAGGGTCAATTAAAAAATACCACCATTTCCGGAGATCAAATACTTTGGGACGCGAGTGCCTGGTGAGTACTAATCAGGACTAACTAATGATCTTGGAATAATAACTAATTGTTTGCTTGTTTCCTAGTGTTGCCTTGTTTTCAAAGATATACTACCAATACACCACCACCACCACCACCTTACTGGGGACCGCCGTCTGAAAACCAGGGGACCCAGATGAATGCAGAGGTGCCAGGCGAGGTATCCGGTGCAGAACCGGTAGGAGTTATCACCGAGAAAGCAAGGGAGGGAGAAGAAAAAGCAGCGGAACAAGAAGAGGAAAATGGTGGAAACGGAAGTGGAGAGAACAAAGAGGAAGCGGGTGAATTAGAAGAAGGAAATGAAGGAGATGGAAGGGAGGAATTGGCTGGGACGGAAGGAATGGAGGGCCAAGGCAAAGCGGATCCAGTGCGAATTGTATTGCCGGTCAAAACGGATGCAAGGCGCCTGACGGACAATATTGGAGAAGGCACGTTGGGTGGCCAAAGGAAGAGAGCGTATGAAAAGCTCTTGGAGGAAGGTGGATGGAATGCTTGGCCAAAGCCAGCTCAGGTTGCAAGATGCAAGGAGATTTTCAAAAGGCACATTGTAACAGAAGTGCTGGTACTTTGAAGAATGTCCGCATTGATCAACGATGAAGACCTTGATACCTTTTGGTCCATGGTTGCGGAATTGATAGCAAATTGGGAGGATGCAGAAAAAGAGATAAAAGAAACTTTGTAATTTTAATATATATATATATATATATATATATATATATATATATATATATATATATATATATATATATATATATATATATATATATATTATATTGTATTAAAAAATAGACTTATTATTATTATTATTATTATTATTATTATTATTATTATTATTATTATTATTATTATTATTATTATTATTATTATTATTATTATTATTATTATTATTATTATTATTATTATTATTATTATTATTATTATTATTATTCTTATTATTATTATTATTATTATTATTATTATTATTATTATTATTATTATTATTATTATTATTATTATTATTATTATTATTATTATTATTATTATTATTATTATTATTATTATTATTATTATTTTTAATAAGTCAAAATGAAGGGGAAAATGAGAAAAGAATAAAACAGTGAGATGGAGGAATTAAATGATGAAATGATGGTGAAATAAGATGAGTTTTAATGGGATGGAATATGGGATGGAATGTGATTGAGTAACAAAGTGTGGAATGGAATGAAATGGGATTGGATGGGATATAATGTGGAGTGGAGTGGAATGGGATTGGATGGGATGGAATGTGGAGTGAAATGGAATGAAATTGGATTTGATTGGATGGGAAAGAATCGTGATTGCCAAGGTTTGCAAGGGTAGCTTGCATGGAATTCTCGAATCAGATTGGGTGAATTGCAAAGGTAATGGGCTGGTTCCCACAAGGTGCAATCTTTGTCAGGCTGGAAGCCAGACCATTCAACAAGGTATTGAAGTTTTCCTTTGCGTAACCTGGAATCCAGAATACGGCTTACTTCCCACTCTTGATGATCGAGTACAGTGACCGGTTCAGGAGGGGGATGAGTCTTGCCCGGGTATAGGACTTGAGCTGGCTCTAGGAGAGACACATGAAAGACGGGGTGGATACCTTGCCATTTTGCAGGTAAAGTAAGTTTAAAGGCGTTAGGGGAGATGACTGATTCTACTTTAAAGGGGACAAGCTTTCTTTTGGAGAGTTTGCGAGTTGGGCGAGGACTGGGAATGTTGCAAGCATCAAGCCATACTTGATCTCCTACTGCAAAGGTTGGAGTTAAAGTGCAAGATTGGTCTGCTTGCTCCTTATAGCGCTGGTTTGCTTCTTTGAGGTTGGTTCAATGTTGCGATTGAAGGGATTGAATTTGTTCAAGGTAATTGGTAGCAGGTTGAGAAGGTGCTACGTGAAGGGAAGAGAAAGTCGGGTTTCTACCATAAAGAGTTTGGAAGGGCGACTGTTTGGTGGAGGAATGAGTGGAGTTGTTGTAGGCAAATTTGGCTAGTGGGAGCCATTGTGACCAGTCGTCTTGTTGATAGGCAATATACATTCAAATATATTGTTTGAGGATCTGATTAACTTGCTTGGTTTGCTCATCTGTTTCCAGGTGGTAAGCTGTTGATAAATTGTGAGTGATATTCAAATGTTGGCATAGTGAGGTCCAGAAGCTTGAGAAAAACAGAGATCCACGATCACTAACTATATTATCAGGGAGACCATGTTTTGAAAATACATATTCTATGAACAAGTTAGCCAAGTCTTCTGAAGAGGCCGTCACATTACTACGTAAAAATAAAGCCATCTTTGAGAAGTGATCTACTATTACTAGAATAGCATCATATCCACTAGAAGAAGGTAATTGAGAGATGAAATCCATAGACAGCGAGTGCCAAGGACAAGGCGGAATTGGAAATGGCTGAAGCAGCCCATACTTCCGGTGTTTTGAGGACTTGTTACAATTGCAATCATAGCATGCGCTAAAATAGTCTTTTACTTCTTTGGTCATACCAGGCCAGTAGAAGTCTTATGCAATCAATTGGTAGGTTTTATCCTGCCCATAATGACCAGCAAGCGGAGAATCATGCCGTGACTCAAAGATATCTAACTTCATGCAAGAATTATCTGGTACTACTATACAATTATCATAAACTAAAAAGTCATTATCATCTATAATGTAACTACTATCTAATAAGTTCGCACTTTTGCGAAGTTCAATGCACTTGGGGTCATCGCGTTGAGCTTGTCCGAGTTGGGAAGCCAAATCTTGTAAGCAAGTGATGATCAAACTGAGTTGGTGTCCTAACGTTTTCAGGGTTGTTTTTGGCAAAGTTTCTACCCCCCCCTGGGCAAACGTTGTCCCGACATGATAAAGGATCAGGAACTACCGCTTGTTTCCCAGGATTGTAAGTCATTGTAAAGTGGAACTCGGAGAGGTATTTGGCCCAACGTGCCTTTCTACGTGTGAGGACTTTTGAACTCATGAAATAATTCAAAGAATTATGATCAGTTAAAACCTCAAAGGATTCCCTAAGAATCAAAAGGTATGAACGCCATTTCTTCAAGCAAAAAACGATTGCAAGAAGTTCCTTGTCATGAATCTCATAGTTAAGCTCTGCAGCAAGCAACTTGCAAGACTTGAAAGCTTAGGGGTGAAAGAGAGAAGTGGAAGAAGAAAAATGCGAGATGACTCCTGCGATTGCATAGTTTCTTACGTCTGTTTTGACAATAGTGTAAGCTAGCTTGTTGAAGTGAGCGAGTTTCAGAGCAGTAGTGAACTCTTTCTTCAGAGCTTCAAACTCCAAAGCAGCTTGTCTGGTAAAAATAAAAGGAGTGTCTTTTTGAAGAAGGTTAGTAAGATTCACGGTCTTATTGGCGTAACGCGCAATAAACCTTCTATAGAAATTACTGAAACCAAGAAAAACTTGAAGAGATTTAATGGAAGAAGGTGGGGTCCAGTCCAATATGTGTTTGCTCTTGGCTGGGTCCATCAATAGTCCTTGCTGCAAGACTACAACACCTAAAAAATTAAGAGAAGAGTAATGGGACTCGCACTTAGAGGCTTTTGCAAACAGGTCATTCTTGCAAAGTTGCTGTAGCACCTCTTTCACATGTGTGATGTGATCTTCAAGGTTTCTTGAGTAGACTAGTATATCATCGAGATATACCACGAGGTATTTACCTAGGAGATTGGAGAAAATGTCTTTGACAAAATGTTTAAAAGTGGAAGGAGCGTTGCAGAGGCCAAAAGGCATGACGGTATACTCATAGCTGCCCAACCAGGTTCTCATCGCAGTTAAATACTCATGAACTTCCTTAATGCAAATCAGGTTATGAGCACCTCAAAGGTCTAACTTCAACAAATAGGTAGCTCCATGGAAGAGGGTAAGGAGATGTGACATAGGCGGTACTGGATAGGCATTCTTCCGGGTTACCTGGTTCAGTTTGCTGTAGTCAACACAAAGGCAAAGTCCGCCCTCCTTTTTTGGTACAAAGAGGACAGGGGAACCGGTGTTTGAATTGCTTGGTTGAAGAAATCCTTTTGCTACATTTTCCGCAATGTAGTCTTGAAGTGCAATTGATTCTTGCTTTGAGAGAGAGTAAACTGGTCCTGGTGTCGGAGGTGGGCCATTAAGTTTGATCTTATGATCATAAGAACGGGATGGAGGCAGTTTACCTGCTTTTGCAGCTGAAAAGAGGTCAGAGAAGTCGTGAAAAACCAAAGGTAAAGACTCTCAAATGATTTCAAAATCTTCAATCTCATCATCTTTGAGCACCGGGTTTGAGGTGCTTGCATGGTGCGAGAGGATTAGGGAGCTCAAAATACACCTTTTGGTTGGTGTCTGCTTCTCTTTGAAGGAAAAGGAAAGAGGTAAGCTGGATAGGTAAGTGATAACTCCTAAATCTGAAGAGGGGATTTGAGAATGAAGGTCAGGATATTGCAAATCTCCTGGCGGAAAAGTGTCATCCAACTCAATGACAGTGTCAGGTAGGCTGTTTAATTCCTGATTGACGGAAAGGTTAGCGTTCTGGGGGTGCAAGGTTCAAAGGTTAATTACTCCTTTTTGCCAATTCACATTTGGATTCCAGTAAACTAGGAAATCATGGCCTAGAATGGTATCATCCATTCCGGGTATAGCCAAGACAAATAAATCCCATTCAAAGCTGGGGAAATTGGAAAATGCAAAGGTCCATTTTGCCTTTTGGGAAACCCAATAAGACGGTTCAGTCACACTACTTACTAGATAGATGGGGAATTTATCTATCTTGGAACACGTAAGATTTTTTGAAGTGGAAAAAGATTGACTGATGAAGGAAACATTAGCGCCGGAATCAAGTAATACTTGATAAGGAGTGTTGTTGGAATGGAATAGGATAAATCTTGAACTTGGAGCACCTAGTGACTCGCAAGTGCAAAGATTTACTCGGGGTGATTGAGATAATGTGGAGTTTTCCTTGCAATTATCAGAGAAACTACAAGCTAATTTTTTGACTGCTTAGCCGCTTCACGCGCTAACCGCTTTGCACAGCTGTTGACATCATGTTTACCTCCACAATACATACACAGCCCGTTCTTTTCCCTTTGCAGCTATTCCTCACTTTGAAGCATCCCGGTTTCCTTGTCCAAGAACTTCAGAGTTTTGGCAACGGCTTTCCCTTTAAAGTTGGAGTTTGAAGTCGGGGTTGGTTTGGATGGTTTTGGGTTCCTTGTGTTTTGCTTTGAGGAGTCGTCCACCTTTGGAGCCAAGGTGGATGGTCCATGGTTGTTTTGCCAAGAGCAATTTGTGTCATGATAGCCATTGTCAAGCTCAATCACTGATTGATTATCTGCTGAAGCAAGGTTGTCTTATGACCTCCAACTGTGAGCTGTTTGATTAAGCGTGCGGGTAAACCCTTTCGGAAATGGAATAGAAGAGAGGCCTCGTTCCACTGGATGCAAGACTGCAAGATTTGAAAATGAGAAATATAAACAGAAGCTCTAATATTCTCCTTCATAACTAAACTATTAAGTTTGTATTTGGAATTTTGAACTTCATTGTGATCGCCAAACAGGGTGAACAATTGTTGCTTGAACTTGTCCCAGTTGTTGAGAATACAAGTGGGACTTTTGTTGGACAAAGGTTTGAGGTACGTTTTGAACCACTGCAAGGCTCTACCTCCTAAGAAGGACAAAGCATACATAACTTTATGTCTATTGGCAGGGAAATTGTTGGAGTCATTTGAAAAGATGATTTTACAAGACTTTAGGTAGGATCTAAGCGTATGAGGGTGTTCTCCTGTAGAGTGATCAGGTTGTTTCATGCCCGTAGTGCAAAAACTAGGAGTGCTTGGACTAGGTTGCTGGGCACCATGAGTGAGGGCCTGGATCAATGTTGAAAGCAGGGTTGGAGCATTGGGCTCGAGAGCAGTAGTGCTAACCCCTGGTCTACCACGAGTCAAGGTTTCATTGGAAGAATGGTTGGAGTCTGGGAATTCCGCGAGAGGGTCCGTTGGAGCATCCTGTGGAGGAGCCCGAGGATCATTGAGAGGTTCCACAGATGGGGATTTGGAAGGAGGAACTGGATCTAAGGGTTGTTGGGCCCAAGGAGAGCTGGTTCTCCCTACCCAATGGATCTCATCATTGTAAGGGGCAAGGGAAGCATTCCTGGTTGAGCGAGTACATGACATCAAAAAAGAAGAAGTCTACTATAGGTTGGCAGGCTACAATAGATGAGTTGAGTTAGTTAATTTACTATCACACAACCACCCCACGTACTATAGGGCAATTCTTAGATGATCGTGAGCACAAAGGAATACCAAGTGCAAGGGCAAATGCAAATAGCAAGATCCAGTTGCAAAGTGCAAACTTGGTTATGCCACTAAACAAATGGCAAGATGAATGGAAGGTGTTCCAAAGAAGGAAACTCAACCTAAGTCTGATGTGATAACTAGGTTGCAGCAAAATGCAAGAACGTATGAAATTAAACAACTGAGGAGACAATCATCAGGCAAGGGGATAGCCCTTATAAGGTAATCCAAAGTGACTAGATACAACCTGGTGATGAGCTAACTACAGGTGAAGCCGTGAGGCAATGAATGACAGGAATGGAATAGGAAATGAAGCAGTGGTATAGATCCGGGGTCTTAGCTTAAGTGCAAGACAATAGAATCTGAGTTTACAATTGCATGACGAATTGGGATAAGAGCAAGTGATGTTGAAGGTAATGCAAATGAGAGGTAATAGTGTATGCAGGGTAGGGACTAGTCCAATTGCAAACTATACAGTAGTGATGGCTTGGTTAGACATAGATGCAAACTAACAAATAATGCATGACCAAAGATGGAAGTCCAAGGCTGTTGATTGGCCAGGGAAGGAGATTGGATCTCATAATGGATGGTTGACCGGTATGGAGTTAACTGCAAATTTTGCAAGGATATACTGAGTTGGTCGCCAAGATTGGAAGGTCAGCGCAAGCCAGAGGAAATAGCGGATTGCAATATTGATGATGTGCTTTTATTTGTGTCACGCTTTTAGACTGAGGTAGATGGTACTGAGGAGAGGATATGTTGAAGTGGTGAAGACAATAATCCGTAAGTGCAAAGCGTGACAGGAGGCAGGTTATCTGCTCTTGCATCTGAGAAGACATCAGAGAAGTCATGATAAACTGAAGGTAAAGACTCTCAAATGATTTCTAAATCTTCAATCTTGTCATCTTTGAGAACCGGATTTGAGGTGCTTGCATGGTGTGAGAGGATTAGGGAGCTCAAGCTAAACCATTTGGTTGGTGTCTGTTTCTCTTCGAAGGAACAGGAAATAGGTAAGCTGGATAGGTAAGCAATGACTCCTAAATCTGAAGAGGGAACTTGGGAATGGAGGGCAGGATATTGTAAATCTCCTGGCGGAAAAGTGTCATCCAACTCAATGACAGTGTCAGGTAGACTGTTTAATTCCTGTTTGACGGAAAGATTAGTGTTCTGGGGGTGCAAGGTTCAAAGGTTAATTACTCCTTCTTGCCAATTCACATCCCAATTCCAGTAAACTAGGAAATCATGGCCTAGAATGGTATCATCCATTCCTGGTATAGCCAAGACAAATAAATCCCATTCAAAGCTGGGTAAATTGGAGAATGCAAAGGTCCATTTTGCCTTTTGGGAGACCCAATAAGACAGTTCAGTTGCACTACTTACTAGATAGATGGGGAATTTATCTATCTTGGAACACGTAAGATTTTTTGAAGTGGAAAAAGATTGACTGATGAAGGAAACATTAGCGCCGGAATCAAGTAATACTTGATAAGGAGTGTTGTTGGAATGGAATAGGATAAATCTTGAACTTGGAGCACCTAGTGACTCGCAAGTGCAAAGATTTACTCGGGGTGATTGAGATAATGTGGAGTTTTCCTTGCAATTATCAGAGAAACTACAAGCTAATTTTTTGACTGCTTAGCCGCTTCACGCGCTAACCGCTTTGCACAGCTGTTGACATCATGTTTACCTCCACAATACATACACAGCCCGTTCTTTTCCCTTTGCAGCTATTCCTCACTTTGAAGCATCCCGGTTTCCTTGTCCAAGAACTTCAGAGTTTTGGCAACGGCTTTCCCTTTAAAGTTGGAGTTTGAAGTCGGGGTTGGTTTGGATGGTTTTGGGTTCCTTGTGTTTTGCTTTGAGGAGTCGTCCACCTTTGGAGCCAAGGTGGATGGTCCATGGTTGTTTTGCCAAGAGCAATTTGTGTCATGATAGCCATTGTCAAGCTCAATCACTGATTGATTAGCTGCTGAAGCAAGGTTGTCTTATGACCTCCAACTGTGAGCTGTTTGATTAAGCGTGCGGGTAAACCCTTTCGGAAATGGAATAGAAGAGAGGCCTCGTTCCACTGGATGCAAGACTGCAAGATTTGAAAATGAGAAATATAAACAGAAGCTCTAATATTCTCCTTCATAACTAAACTATTAAGTTTGTATTTGGAATTTTGAACTTCATTGTGATCGCCAAACAGGGTGAACAATTGTTGCTTGAACTTGTCCCAGTTGTTGAGAATACAAGTGGGACTTTTGTTGGACAAAGGTTTGAGGTACGTTTTGAACCACTGCAAGGCTCTACCTCCTAAGAAGGACAAAGCATACATAACTTTATGTCTATCGGCAGGGAAATTGTTGGAGTCATTTGAAAAGATGATTTTACAAGACTTTAGGTAGGATCTAAGCGTATGAGGGTGTTCTCCTGTAGAGTGATCAGGTTGTTTCATGCCCGTAGTGCAAAAACTAGGAGTGCTTGGACTAGGTTGCTGGGCACCATGAGTGAGGGCCTGGATCAATGTTGAAAGCAGGGTTGGAGCATTGGGCTCGAGAGCAGTAGTGCTAACCCCTGGTCTACCACGAGTCAAGGTTTCATTGGAAGAATGGTTGGAGTCTGGGAATTCCGCGAGAGGGTCCGTTGGAGCATCCTGTGGAGGAGCCCGAGGATCATTGAGAGGTTCCACAGATGGGGATTTGGAAGGAGGAACTGGATCTAAGGGTTGTTGGGCCCAAGGAGAGCTGGTTCTCCCTACCCAATGGATCTCATCATTGTAAGGGGCAAGGGAAGCATTCCTGGTTGAGCGAGTACATGACATCAAAAAAGAAGAAGTCTACTATAGGTTGGCAGGCTACAATAGATGAGTTGAGTTAGTTAATTTACTATCACACAACCACCCCACGTACTATAGGGCAATTCTTAGATGATCGTGAGCACAAAGGAATACCAAGTGCAAGGGCAAATGCAAATAGCAAGATCCAGTTGCAAAGTGCAAACTTGGTTATGCCACTAAACAAATGGCAAGATGAATGGAAGGTGTTCCAAAGAAGGAAACTCAACCTAAGTCTGATGTGATAACTAGGTTGCAGCAAAATGCAAGAACGTATGAAATTAAACAACTGAGGAGACAATCATCAGGCAAGGGGATAGCCCTTATAAGGTAATCCAAAGTGACTAGATACAACCTGGTGATGAGCTAACTACAGGTGAAGCCGTGAGGCAATGAATGACAGGAATGGAATAGGAAATGAAGCAGTGGTATAGATCCGGGGTCTTAGCTTAAGTGCAAGACAATAGAATCTGAGTTTACAATTGCATGACGAATTGGGATAAGAGCAAGTGATGTTGAAGGTAATGCAAATGAGAGGTAATAGTGTATGCAGGGTAGGGACTAGTCCAATTGCAAACTATACAGTAGTGATGGCTTGGTTAGACATAGATGCAAACTAACAAATAATGCATGACCAAAGATGGAAGTCCAAGGCTGTTGATTGGCCAGGGAAGGAGATTGGATCTCATAATGGATGGTTGACCGGTATGGAGTTAACTGCAAATTTTGCAAGGATATACTGAGTTGGTCGCCAAGATTGGAAGGTCAGCGCAAGCCAGAGGAAATAGCGGATTGCAATATTGATGATGTGCTTTTATTTGTGTCACGCTTTTAGACTGAGGTAGATGGTACTGAGGAGAGGATATGTTGAAGTGGTGAAGACAATAATCCGTAAGTGCAAAGCGTGACAGGAGGCAGGTTATCTGCTCTTGCATCTGAGAAGACATCAGAGAAGTCATGATAAACTGAAGGTAAAGACTCTCAAATGATTTCTAAATCTTCAATCTTGTCATCTTTGAGAACCGGATTTGAGGTGCTTGCATGGTGTGAGAGGATTAGGGAGCTCAAGCTAAACCATTTGGTTGGTGTCTGTTTCTCTTCGAAGGAACAGGAAATAGGTAAGCTGGATAGGTAAGCAATGACTCCTAAATCTGAAGAGGGAACTTGGGAATGGAGGGCAGGATATTGTAAATCTCCTGGCGGAAAAGTGTCATCCAACTCAATGACAGTGTCAGGTAGACTGTTTAATTCCTGTTTGACGGAAAGATTAGTGTTCTGGGGGTGCAAGGTTCAAAGGTTAATTACTCCTTCTTGCCAATTCACATCCCAATTCCAGTAAACTAGGAAATCATGGCCTAGAATGGTATCATCCATTCCTGGTATAGCCAAGACAAATAAATCCCATTCAAAGCTGGGTAAATTGGAGAATGCAAAGGTCCATTTTGCCTTTTGGGAGACCCAATAAGACAGTTCAGTTGCACTACTTACTAAATAGATAGGAAATTTATCTATCTTGGAACGCTCAAGATTTTTGGAAGTGGCAAAAGATTCACTGATGAAGGAAACATTAGGGCCAGAATCAAGTAAAACTCCATAAGAGGTGTTGTCGGAATGGAATAGGATAAATCTCAAACTAGGAGCACCTAGTGACTCGCAAGTGCAAAGATTTAATTGCGGTGATTTAGATAGTATGTAGTTTTCCTTGCAAGTATCAGAAAAACTACAAGCTAATTTTTTGACTGCTTAGCCTCTTCACGCGCTAACCGCTTTGCACAACTGTCAACATCATGTTTTCCCCACAATACATACACAGCCCATTCTTCTCCCTCTGTAGCCGTTCCTTGTTCCATAGCATCCCGGTTTCTTTGTCCAAGAACTTTGGAGTTTTGGTGACAGTTTTCCCTTTTGAGTTGGAGTTCAAAGTCGGGGTTGGTTTGGATGGTTTTGGGTTCCTCACGTTTTGCTTTGAGGAGTCATCCACCCTCAGAGCCAAGGTGGACGGTCCATGGTCGTTTTGCCAAGAGCTATTCTTGTTGTGATTGCCATTATCAAGCTCAATCAATCAATCCATTAGCTGCTGGAGAAAGGTTGTCTTATGCCCCCCAACTGCAAGCTGTTCAATTAAGGGTTCCGGTAGAACCTTTCAAAAATGGAATAGAAGAGGAGCCTTGTTCCACTGGATGCAAGACTGCAAGGTTCAAAAGTGAGAAATATAAACAGAAGCTCTACTGTTTTCCTTCATAAATAGACTATTAAGTTTGTATTTGGCGTTTTGAAATTCATTGGGGTCGCCAAACAGGGTGAACAGTTGTTGCTTGAACCAGTCCCAGTTGTTGAGAATACAAGTGGGACTGTTGTTGGACAAAAGTTCAAGGTACGGTTTGAACCACTGCAAGGCTCTACCTCCTAATAAGGACAAAGCATACATAACTTTATGTCTATCAGAAGGGAAATTGTTTGAGTCATTTGAGAAGATGATTTAACAGGACTGTAGGTAGGATCTAAGCTTATGAGGGTGTTCTCCCCTAAAGTGATCAGGTTGCTTCATGCCCGGAGTGTGAAAGCTAGGATGTACTCGGACTAGATTGTGGGGCACCATGAGTGAGGGCCTGGATCAAAGTCAAAAGCAGGGTCAAAGCATTGGGCTTGGGGGAAGTAGTCCAAACCCCTGGTCTACCACGAGTCAAGGTTTCATTGGAAGAATGATTGGAATCTGCAAATTCCGCGAGAGGGTCCGCCGGAACATACCTTGGATGAGTCCAAGGACCATCAAGGGGTTCAACAGATGGCAATTTAGAAGGAGGAACGGGATCTAAGGGTTGTTTGGCCTGAGGAGCGCTGGTTCTCCCTACCTGATGGATATCATCATTGTAAGGGGCGAGGGAAGCGTTCCCGGTTGAGTGAGTATGTTACATTGAGAAGAAGAATTCTACTATAGGTTGGCAAGCTACAATTGATGAGTTGAGCTAGTTAATTTACTGTCACACAACCACTCCACATACTATAGGGCAATTCTTAGATGATTGTGAGCACCGAGGAATGCTAAGTGCAAGGGCAAGTGCAAATAGCAAGACTCAGTTGCAAAGTGCAAACTTAGTGATGCCACTGGACAAACAGCAAGAGGAATGGAGTGTGTTCCAAGGAGGGAAACTCAACCTGAGTCCAATGTGATAACTGGGTTGTAGCAAAATGCAAGAACGTATGAAATTAACTAACTGAGGAGACAATGATCAGGCAAGGGGGTAGCCCTTATAAGGTAATCCAAAGTGACTAGATGCAACCTGTTGGGGAGCCAACTAAAGTTGAAGGCGGTGAGGAAAATGAGTGACAGGAACAGGATAGGAAATAGAGCAATAGTAAAATCATATCTGAGGCCATGGCGTAAGTGCAATACAATAGAATCTGAGTGTACAAATGTATGATGAATTGAGACAGGAGCAAATGACGTTGAAGGTAATACAAGTGAGAAGTAATAGTGTATGCAGGTTAGGGACTAGTCCAATTGCAAACTGTACAGTAATGATGGCTTAATTAGACATAGATGCAAACTAACAAACAGTGCGTGACCAGAGATGGAAGTCCAAGGCTGTTGATGGGCCAGGGAAGGAGATTGGATCTTGTAATGGATGGTCGACTGGTATGGAGTTAGCCACAAAGTTGGCAAGTATATACTGAGTTGGTTGCCAAGATTGGAAGGTCAACGCAAGCCAGAGGCAGTAAGCGGATCCCGAGATTGGAAGGTCAACGCAAGCCAGAGGAAGTAAGCGTATTGCACCATTGATTTTGTGCTTTATTTGTGTCACGCTTATAGACTGAGGTAGATGGTACTGAGGAGAGGATATGTCAAAGTGATGAAAACAATAATCCCTAAGTGCAAGGTGTGACAGATCCCATCTCAACCCTTGAAACCATTGACTCCTCTCCCCCAACTGACAGAAGTGGGCTTGCGTTGCAACAGCCTGTCTTGCAACCCACCCATCCCCTATTTAAATGTAACCGAGATCAAGTTCCAGAACCTGGTAAATGAGGAATCAAGGAGTAGAGGATTAAGATGATAATAGTTTGGTAGCAACGGAACAGCACTATCTGAGACAAGATTATGCAGGGAAATCTTGAACAAAAGAAGTTAAAGTCTTCCTAGAGTTCAAAGAACAAAAGCTGTTGTGTGTAAACAACACCCACAAGCTAATAACTCTGGTTGTCAGCAGAAGATTGGGGATGATCAACTCAAACCCAAGCAACCTCCAGGTTCTCAATGAACCTGCCCAACTCTCCGCAATCAAGCGCTTGAAGGGTACCAGATAACTGAGGGTGGCTGTACAAGACAAAGCACAATGTTTAAGAAGCTCTAAAACAAACAGTAACTGATTTGAAGCAAGGATAACCTCAACACTTCTCAAGGGACTCAAGAGTAGGCTGGCAGAATGCAACTCCAAAGAAGCTAAGGGGAGGTATAACACTCCAGGTCTTAAGCTTAATAAGCCCTCTTCAATCAATTGTGATTGGTTCCAGAAAGGTGATCAGGGATCAGGACCATTATGGTCAGATAAAGGGATCAAGGAGTGGTATGACACACTCAAAAATTCCAACAGACAGAATTTTTCTTCAACCAGCAAGGCTATTGGTTGGTGATAAGGATCAGGGATCAAGGGTTGAGTATGGAGGCTCAAGGATCAAAGGTGTGCTGATTTCATTCTGGATTGTTCCATGTGCTGATGATTTCCCAATGATGATCAAAAAGGCAGGGGAGAGCCCCTCCTTATATGGGCAGGAGGCCCTGTTAGACTATATACAACAGATTCTACAAATAGAGCGGAAAAGGGAAGGCAACCATGTGGTCACTCGCGTCCGTCTGTGGATTGGCGCGCGCAAAAATACCAGAGTCACCCACCCCTCGTCCGGAGGCGGAAGCAGGTGGGAGAGAGAAATGAACCAAACCGCCGCGGATGTCCGGGGGCGGTCGTTGGCACTCTTCCAAAGGCGGAAGCGGGTGGGAGAGTCCCAGGAAAGGTGAAGGATGAAGTCCATGAGAGCGCAGATGGGCAGATAGGAGATTGGTTTGAGAAAGTTGAGTAAATCCTGACGGCCTTGAGATCCATGACTGATAGATCAAGTGCAATGGGAGGTTTGACGGATCCAAGGATTTGCCCAATGCTTGGGGGTGCGGTCAGGGTGGATTCAGTAAATCATGGATGAGCGCCGCGCGACGGTAGCAATGAGGAGATGGGGGACGCGCGACGACAAAGATGAAGACACGCAACAAAAAAGATAAGGACGTGCTATGACAATGGCGGAGATGACAATCAACACGGATAAAGGACGCACAACGCGCGCGGATGAAAGGAGCGCGGCGTGGCGCAGGACGGGGATAATGGAAGCGCAGCGCGCGCGGCGCGGCGCGCACGCGCGGGTAAAGGACAGTTTGGGTGAGCCTGAGGATAAGTTGTTCAGCCGGACGGTATGTTTGTGCAACAGTTTATGGATTGAGGTCTTAAGGCGGCCAGGGTGTCCAGTATGGGGCACCACATCTCTCCCCAACTTACAGACTGTCCCTAGTCTTTCCCCAAGTTTGATGCCATAGGAAAAAGAAAGGAAAGAAAGATGATTGAAAAAGAAGAATGGCCATTTTGATCCTGAGAGTGGTTGAGAAGAAATTTGTTGATCCAACCAAAAATCCTAAAAGTGGCTGAGATAAAATGAAGGAGGCGTCCCAAGTGCTCACACGCGTGGCATGAAGTAGAGTTTTCACAAAACAACAAGGATCTTGCCCAGATGGTGCACAAATTGGGAGGACTTACTTCCGGACCAAGTTGCCTCCACAAAAGTGAAATTTCTTGACCTGATCAGCAGAGAACCTTTGGGCCATTTGAGTACCATCCAGCTCCTCCAAAAGATATGATCCACCTCTAATTTGACAGACTACTCGGTAAGGACCATTCCAGCGGTTAGAGAAAAGCTTTCCCCACTGAGTTTCCAAGGAACAATTATAAGCCAATACCAGGTCACCAGGGTTTAAAGGGTCCCTGATTTGATTCCGGTGTTTTTCTTCACAATACTGAACTGATTTTGCTCTTGATTCCATCATCTTCTGATAAGCTTTGTTACAAATGTCTTCACTCTGCTTCAGTTGCTTTGATCTGGCAACTAATAGGTTGGTAGTTGAGGAAACTTGTTCCCAGGGGATGCCCAAGAAAGACTCCATCTCAAGATCAAGAGGAAGAACAGCCCTCTGACCAACAATGATTTCATAAGGAGAATAACCAGTTGTTCGCTTGGTGGAAATTTGATCAGAGAAGAGGACCAAGGGGAGAAACTTCCGACAATTCTTGCCACTTTCACCAGCCAATTTGACAAGAGCAGCCTTCAAAGGAGCATGGCCTCTTTCCACCATGCCTTGTCCTTCAGGATAATAGGGAGTAGTAACTCTATGTTGTCCAGGGAGCGATTGGATCATTTCAGCAAGTTTTCCACCAAATTCTGTGTCAGCTCTCTGATACCAGGAACCTTGCAGTCCTTTAGCTACAGAGAGTGATAAAAGAACTTGGAGCAATAATATTCCAAAGAATAAACACTTTAAAGCTCCAATAATGGTATGGTAAGAGCAAGTGCAAGGTTTATTTGGTTTGGTTATAAATATTTTAAATATAATATATAAAGAGGGGCCACAGTATTATACTACTGGGGATCTTTACAGACTAGCAACCTCTCTTCAAGGGGCCTCCTTAGGCAGTTTAAGAAACTTGGAATAAATATGGGTGCCTTAGAAAGGACTTATTCCACTAATGTCCGGGCTTAACAGCACAAGTGGCCTAGACAGGAAGGGAAACACTCACTCTGAGCACTTGACCACGAAAATCCTGGAATAATTGGAAGGTTTTCAGAGCAGATGGGGTTGATTGCTTGACTAAACTTCAATGGTTGATTGGTTAATAAAGGTAAATAATACTACTACAGACTAAGTCATAAATCACTTGCTTATCTTCATATAAGCACTTGATTAACAATGACACCGTGTCTGATTGATAATAAATAATTCCTGATAACTGATTAACTTATTGGAAACAGAAGGGAAAAAAGAGCCTGTTTAAATATTCTTTTTGGGTGCTTGAGGACCTCTAGAAGGAGTACTAGCCATGGGCTGAGGCTAGGGGGGCAATCAGGGCAAGATTGGCACGTCCTCAAGGTGCTGTTAGCCTGCTGGCTTTAGATCTGTCAAGGAACAGCTCCTTTTTAGCTGCAGGATCTGTTAATCAATAGATTAGTCATTTTGCTGATCCTGCACTGATCCTCAATTTGTACAGTAAGTACTGGTCCAAAGTGAGCAGACGTGGATGTTTATTGATTCTCCATCCTCTGCTGATCCTGTATGTAATTTTTAATAATTTTTACGACCACTCCTTATGTAGTTTTGTGGTCTTTGAAGATTCTGATCAACTTATTTTGTGGTGAGTCTGGATCTTTATTTAATTAATAAAAAATACTAAAAATTAGTTACTAACTAATTTTATTTGATTTTTAAGGTTTTTGAACCATAATCTATGCTCGTGTGGTAGCTTTACATATGTAGTGTAGATCCTGTTATATTGTAGCTTCTCTGAGCGGTACCTGGATGTCATAGGAGGCGCGGGGATGCGTGCGGGAGTTGGCGTATGCGGGAGTCCAACGCGGGGCTGCGTGCGGGAGTTTGCGTACGCAGGAGACCAGCGCTAGGGACGCGGGGCTGCGTGCGGGAGTTGGCGTACGCGGGAGTCCAACGCTGGGCTGCGTGCGGGAGTTTGTGTACGCAGGAGACCAGCGCTAGGGACGCGGGGCTGCGTGCGGGAATTGTGACAAAACACAATTTCCCGTGTAACTCCCAAACTACACACAACACCTGGATTTCGACTGAAATTTAGGTGTGAAACCTATACATGACATATCATGTGAAATATTAAAATGGCTAAAAGGTGCCATACTGGTGCCGTGGTCATTTACCATTTTGTATTAAATTAATTAAAAAATATAAGGAGTAAGAATTCAAGGGTGGGGTCAGTGAGTGACCCTACCTTCTTTTGGGTGGGGAATCCATTTCTGCAATAATATTTATGGATTTCCTACTCCTTTATTTTATAATAATTTTATTTATTCATTTATCATTGTTCCTTTTAATTTTGTTAATATTATTATTGTTGTTGCTTTGTCAGGTTGCTCTGTGCTAAGTAGCAGGCTGACATTCTGAGCCACCATCCTTAGAATAAGACCGGGCCAAGCCATAACGCATTGTCAAAGCCTCATGAAGAAAGGCTGCTACTGATTCAGAGCTGAGGTTCTTAAGAAACTTTGCTTAAACCCATCCAGAAAAATCATCTCTAGCAACAATGAAGTACTTAGCTCCACCAGCCTTAATGTGAACCACATCCATAGCAATCCTCCCAAAGACAGTGGATTCTCCAGTGGGGTAACGAATTTTGGCCGGGCGCCTAAGATCACGTTTCTGGCACATTTCACAACTCCTACACCATTGAGCAACGGATTTCTTCAGGGATGGCCACCAGAATTGTTCAGATATTTGTCAATAAGTTTTGGTTTCCCCACGATGGCCAAGGCCTTCATGGAGATTTTCCAGGATCAAATCTTGCTTGGAAGGGATAGTGCCACAACAAGTGCACAAGGAGTTGACCTTTTCATAAGCCTAGAACCTTGGACAAAGAAGTTGGAGGACTTCCTTTTAAGGGACCAAAATTCTTTGACAGAGAGATCAGGGGGTCTTTGGAGAGTTGAAAGGTACTGCTCCAACTTAAGCCAGAAACCTTGCTGGAAACCAGAGTAATTTTTGGAGGAGAAGGCAAAGACAGGGCGGACCAAGGGTTCTTCCTCATCAAAATCCATTCCAACCTCTGATTCATTGTCTCCAATAGGTCTTCGAGATAAACCATCAGGCATGGTGAAAGATTTTCCAGGCCTGTGAACAATATCAAAAGAGAACAACTGGATGAAAGCCACCCAGCGAGTCATGGGAGCATTTGGGAGGCTGGGGGCGTTGATCATTTCAATAATAGATTGCGCATTGACTTGTAACTCAAAGTGTTGACCCCAAAGGAAAGTCTGAAGCTTCTTCAACATTTGGGCCACACCGCAAAGTTCCAGTTTTGGCTGGGAGTACCTGGATTCCACATCTGAGAAAAGAAGAGATTCATACAGAGCAGGAAGATCCAAATCATTTTAATCTTCCTGGGTAAGAACAGCCCCAACAGATTGATAACTTGAGTCCACTTCCAACTTGATCTTGCCGGCTCCGTGTCCATGAGTGATCTTTTTCAAAACAATGTCTTTCCCAACAATTGTTTTGAGCAAATGAAATGATTGTTTGCAGTCTTGAGTCCAAATCCATTCAGCATCCTTCCTGGTTAAGCAACGCAAGGGAATACAGATTTTGGATAATGAGGGAATGAAGATCCTGACATAAGTTACAACACCTAGGAAACCTCTACCTTCCGTTGGATTTATTGGGGTAGGCCAGGAGATGATTTTGTTGACTTTAGAGGGTGCCATCCTTCTTCCGTCCTTGCAGACTATATGACCAACGATATCCAAGGCAGGGACACAGGTGGAAAGTTTTGATCCAGAGACAGTAAGGCCAGATTCCTCGATTTGAAACAAAATTCTTTCCAAAACAGTAGCATACTCCCAAACAAATCTTTGGATTCCTGAGTGCCAAGGTAAGAGCTCATTATCATAGTCAGAAACTGGACCTTTAATTCCCCCATCATTGATAAAGATACCCGCATGATCCGGGATTTGGTCCTGGAGGATCCACATCATCTGAGCCTGATAGACTGCAACCGAGTTGGTGGCACCATGAGGCAATCGAGTCAACTGAAATCGACCAAGTGGAGTATTGAAAGTAGTGAGGGGATGAGAAATAGGATGCAAGGATCTTTCGTCATAGCCACCCATAATGTCAACTAGACCATAGCAAGCTCTCCCAGAGAAGGATTCAACAAATTCTTCAGTGGCAGGCGGCATGCCAGAGTCTTTAATAGTAACTTTATTAAGAGGTTGGAGATCATGAACTACTCTAAGTTTACCATTACTCTTTAGAACACAGAAAACAGGACTGGAATAGCTAGAAGTCGATTGTTTGTATAAACCGGTTTGGACTTGTTCGTGGACCAACTTGATGAATTCATCAACTTTAGCAGCAGGGATTGGGATCTTTTTCTTTTGCCAAGGGTCATGTTCAACTACTGGGATGATGTAAGGGAGACCATAGGATTCTTTCAAGAGACCTCTCTCTTCGTCACAGAATGCAATTGATTTTTCCCTCAGAGACAAGATATTTTTGATCAAATTTAACTCATCAGGAAGAAGCCATCCATCTGGACCCAAATTGACCACTTTCAGACGTTCTTCAGTGACCCAACCAGAGGGAATAAATGGACCAGTGAGGGATTCGGATAGACCACAGTAAGGATTGCGGGATAGCGGAGGACGCATAAGAGGAGGGTTGAGGTTGAGAGGCATTGGTTGGTTGACTGGCTGGACCTTCTTTGCAACTGGTTTTTACTTAGTGGCAAAGGAGAGGAATCCCTGCTTCCTCCAAGCATTGACCCGTGAAACCTGACTACAAAAACTGAGGCCGTGTTCCAACATCTTCCAAGTCCAATGTTCTGCTGCATCCTTGAAAGGTGCCTTCTCCATAAAAGAGGATCCAAAAGATAACACATTTCCCACATGTGTGGCACAGGGTAGAGTTTCAAAAATAACAGTAGTAGAAGCCCTTGGTGGTGCACAATTGGGAGGACTTATTTCTACCCCAAATTGCCTCCACCTAAGATTAAACTCCTTCATACCAAAGCCACCAAGAAAAGAATCAAGATCAAGATCTAGTTTAGACTCATTGCGGAGGTTTGAAACCGGAATAGAAGATGAGTGATCAGGCTGAAAAGAAAAAGGAAAGGAAGATAGAACAGATCCAGACAGAGAAGAAATATTTTTGGATTTTTCAAATTTTTCATATGTTTGGGTTTTGATATTATTTGGATGAGAAGAAAGTGATGAGGAAAAAGAAAGATGGGCCTCTGAGGTGGGAGTTGGTCCATGAGTTGAAGTCTGAGGCTGAGGAGAACTACAACTATCAGGAGGGCCAACTATTCTGCTAAAAAATGAGGATGAAAGGAATGACAGTTTTCTTTCTGCTCTCCTTTCAGGACAGATTTGGGAGGGTGACCAGGGAAGTCTCTTTCCCAACAACCAGAATCCAAAGAACAAAGGGGGACTTCAATCTTTCTGCCATCAGCATCAAGGAGGAGAATTCTCTCCCCAACTTGATCAGAAAACATCAGGGTAGCACCAAAGTCCATTAAGAAAGGCCCTCCCAAGATCATGGGACCATCCAGACAAGTGATTCAGAAGTGACAGGTGCCAACAATATTTTGACCAATTTGAACAGGAATATCCTCAGCAATACCAACCAGTTCACAGGACTGATTCCAAATTCCATAGACCGCAGAGTTGAAACTGACCCTTGGGTTAAGTTTATGCTTGCAGGCCATGGAGTCCGAAATCAAGTTGAGCTGAGAACCCAAATCCACAAGGAGAAACCATTTTAGTTGAATCATCAAGACAACATGGAAGAAAACCAAGAGGACAGGAATACAGGTTGGTATCTGAAGGGGGATCTGTTCCACCAGAATCCTCTATCAGAGTACCAGAGGAGACCTTTAATCCGTCCGGACCAATCTCCACACGTCAATGAGAAACCCATTTCTTCATCCCTTCTGCAACAGATCGAGAGATTGACAGGAGTTCAGCCACAGATAGATTGGGGATTTTAAGATCAGAAATTTTCTTTAATACTCCTTCCACAGCATTAGGGTAGTCCTTGGAGATGCCCCGCTCAAATCGAACTTTGGGCTTGGTGGAGGGAGGAAGATCAGGTGTAATAGGTGATGGAAGGGGATCTGAGAGTTGGGCAGGTTGAAGAGGGGGAGGATCAGAGTTGTCCTGGAACCTTTCCATAAGTGGTTCCCTTTCTACATCCATTTCTTCCACATCAGAGGAAGGAGGCTCAGATGAAGATCGGTGTTTAACGGGTTTTTGCAGAATGGAGGATGGAACAGGAGGAGACTTAAGAGGCTTTGGTTCCTCATGGCGTTTCCTAGCTGGATCGGATTGATAGGTGCCAGGGAAGCTGGAAGAAGTGATAGCTGGAGGATACCAAGGTTGCAGAGTTCCACATGATGATCAAAAATCCACAGAGACCAAGGATGCCTTCTTAGGGGTTGGTGCTTGGTATGAGGCCACCACATGACGGATCGGTCAAGACAAATCAAAAGGGATAAAAGCACCATTAGGAAGGAAAAAATTATTTCTCTTCTGCTCTACTAACTTCTCCTCCTTGTCCTTCTGGAGTTCAGGAGATCTACCAGTACCATGGCATTCCCTATGGCAATAATAACAAACTATAGTAGACTTAGGAACAGAATTAGCAGGTTTAGGAGTGGCTAAAGAGGATATTTTCTGATCTATTTTAATCTCAAATGCCTGAAGTAATTTAGTGATCTCATCTATAGTAGGTGTCTCCCGGTGAGTCTGAGGATTGGGTTTAGGTCTGCGATTGGCTTCCATTTTATTCATGATTTTGTTAGATGCTTGAAAAGAGGGGGCAAGGACTGGTTCAGTGATTTTAGGTTTTTCAAAGGTGAGAGCTGTTTGACCTTTCATCACTTTATCCACAGTATTCCTAAGAACTATGAAAGCCGGGAGCTTGAATAAATTGTCTCTTGTTGTGATCATGGATCCAGATTTCACCAATTCATCCTTAATTCTTTCCTGCACTCCTGGAGAGAAAGACTGAAAAAATTGCACTCGAATTTTGTCCAACATATCAATGTGATTGTTCCAGATAAGATAGGACTGGATAGGGTCCCAAGATTTTCTGAAAGTCTGATAGTCAGAGGCTGAGGAGATACCACCATTGGAGATCCATTGAGAAACCAGGGCATCCAAGTCTTTCAAAGTAAATCTGGCTAAATCTATTTTTCCCCAATAGGCTAACATAGCCTCCTTCAGGAGCCGCCAGTTGTGAGTTTTGAATCCCTCAAACAATTTGATAACCTCCATAACTTCGTCAGAAGAGATAAAAAACCGTAACTGATAAGCCATATCATATTCACTGGCACCATCCACTTCCGCAGCCATCTCATAAGAGTCCAGGAATCGTTTGACATTGGTCCCATTGAAGCCTAAATTTTTGTTCTGAGGTTTGATTTTGACCATCTTGGCCCAAACAGATAAAGAGGATCTGGCGGTTTCCATGTTGAAGGGTTCCTAAGAGATCCAAACAAGCAGAGTTCCAAGGTGGCTCACAAGTGTGGCAAGAGTAGAGTTTCACAAAAACAACAAGGATCTTGCCCAGGCGGTGCAAAATTGGGAGGACTTACTTCTAGACCAAGCTGCCTCCACGGATCAGAAAAAAAGAACAAAAAAAGAAAAGAAAAAAAATCAGATCAGATTTCGGAGTTGATTCTTCAAGTTGGGACTGTAAATCCCAAGGTTTCTGGTTTGATCCCGGCCCGGGGGACAAAATGTAAGACTCCAAACAGTGCTAGGCCATGGCAGTTCTACGGAGGGGAAATGTGCTGTTTAGGCTGCCCTCCTGAGTGTTACAAAAATATTTAAATGTAACCGAGATCAAGGTCCAGAACCTGGTAAATGAGGAATCAAGGAGTAGAGGATTAAGATGATAATAGTTTGGTAGCAACGGAAAAGCACTATCTTAGACAAGATTATGCAGGGAAATCTTGAACAAAAGAAGTTAAAGTCCTCCTAGAGTTCAAAGAACAAAAGATGTTGTGTGTAAACAACGCCCACAAGCTAATAAATCTGGTCGTCAGCAGAAGATTGGGGATGATCAACTCAAACCCAAGCAACCTCCAGGTTCTCAATGAACCTGCCCAACTCTCCGCAATCAAGCACTTGAAGGGTACCAGATAACTGAGGGTGGCTGTACAAGACAAAGCACAATGTTTAAGAAGCTCTAAAACAAACAGTAACTGATTTGAAGCAAGGATAACCTCAACACTTCTCAAGGGACTCAAGAGTAGGCTGGCAGAATGCAACTCCAAAGAAGCTAAGGGGAGGTATAACACTCCAGGTCTTAAGCTTAATAAGCCCTCTTCAATCAATCGTGATTGGTTCCAGAAAGGTGATCAGGGATCAGGACCATTATGGTCAGATAAAGGGATCAAGGAGTGGTATGACACACTCAAAAATTCCAACAGACAGAATTTTTCTTCAACCAGCAAGGCTATTGGTTGGTGATAAGGATCAGGGATCAAGGGTTGAGTATGGAGGCTCAAGGATCAAAGGTGTGCTGATTTCATTCTGGATTGTTCCATGTGCTGATGATTTCCCAATGATGATCAAAAAGGCAGGGGAGAGCCCCTCCTTATATGGGCAGGAGGCCCTGTTAGACTATATACAACAGATTCTACAAATAGAGCGGAAAAGGGAAGGCAACAATGTGGTCACTTGCGTCCGTCTGTGGATGGGTGCGCGCAACAATACCAGAGTCACCCACCCCTTGTCCGGAGGCAGAAGCGGGTGGGAGAGAGAAATGAACCAAACCGCGGCGGATGTCCGCGGGCGGTCGTTGGCACTCTTACAAAGGCGGAAGCGGGTGGGAGAGTCCCAGGAAAGGTGACGGATGAAGTCCATGAGAGCGCGGATGGGCGGATAGGAGATTGGTTTGAGAAAGTTGAGTAAATCCTGATGGCCTTGAGATCCACGACTGATAGATCAAGTGCAATGGGAGGTTTGACGGATCCAAGGATTTGCCAAATGCTTGGGGGTGCGGTCGGGGTGGATTCAGTAAATCATGGATGAGCGCCGCGCGACGGTAGCAATGAGGAGATGGGGGACGCGCAACAACAAAGATGAAGACACGCAACAAAAAAGATGAGGACGTGCTATGACAACGGCGGAGATGAAAATCAACAGGGATAAAGGACGCGCGACGCCCGCGGATGAAAGGAGCGGGGTGCGGCGCGGAGCCCGAAGCGGATAATAGAAGCGCAGCGCCAAACTGGCGTTTACCCGCGGCGCGCGCGCGCGCGGGTAAACGACAGTTTGGCTGAGCCTGAGGATAAGTTGTTCAGCCGGACGGTATGTTTGCGCAACAGTTTATGGATTGAGGTCTTAAGGCGGCCAGGGTGTCCAGGATGGGGCACCACACCGCCCGGTTCCAACTCCAATGGTGCCTAAAACTTGACTGCTGACGGCAACCAAAAACAAACACAAACTGTTCTGCCAGCGCAATATCCACTACGGCCAAGCCATTGTTCTCTTGAACTATTTGGCAGTCTCCACCAGGCCAGACATCTTGTTCACCATCTCTAAACTTTCTCAGCATCTCAAAAAGCCCAACAATGTTCACTGGAGCGCCATTCTCCATCTCTTACGCTATCTCTCCTGCACGCGGGAATACCAGCTGATTCTGCGGGGGTTGCCCTTGTTGTGGACAATTTTACCCAGGTCGAAAGTCAAGACCGCAGTAGCACGCAGGCGCGCAGGTGGCCCGAATCGCGACTACATCACTCACGTCAATCCCGCCCGTTGCAACCTCTCAGCCCCCACCAGGCCAGCTCACAAGAAGGAGACTAACCCGGAGCCACCTCAAAGGTCACCTGAACCACCACCGAAGGGGGACAGTGCCAACCATTGGATCCCGATTCCAGTCAACCAAACCCCAGCGCAGACTTCAGGAGGAGCCAGAGTAAGATCAGGTTGAGGCCCATATATCTGTAATTCTCGTTGTAATTGCTCTGAAGTCAAATTCCAATGCTGACCCGCCAGACTGAGATCTTTCCCTGTTTTTACTGTTACTACCGTTTGTTTCCATTCTGATTGATTGACTAGCTGCAATAAAGAAGGATTTTCAATATTAAATGGTAGCAAGAGTCCATTCTTGGCAGTAAATCACGGTAGAACAGAAAAACCCCCAGATCCGCAATGGCCAACAGACGCGAAGGCACCCAGATAATCATCCCCAACTCCAGTGGCTCCGAGGGCTACGATTTTTGACAAAGGCAAAGCTCCCACTACTCACACGACACAACTGGTACAAGTGGAAGGCCCAATTCAAGAACCTTCTCATCAGAAAGGGTCACGAGGAACTCCTAGACAAAGAGTGGATCAAAAACAACTGCGGCACTAAGAGGTTCCAACAGAAGATGGCCCTAGCTATAAGTCTACTATACAGATTGGTCGATTGCAAGCTTTGAGGGTACATCACCCCCAACCGCAAGGACTTCTCCAAGCCCCTGGAAGAGCTAGGAAAGGCGTGCGGCAAAAATTCCCTAATAAACATTGGCCACCACGTTTCTCAGTTGGTGCACCTAATGTACCAACCCTCAAGCTCAATCCGTGATCATGCGGTCGAATTTTGGGAAAAATATCTGTCACTGAAGGACACCCTTGACGCTCAAGCCCCAGACAATGAAGACAAGTACATTGGAATATCCTCCCCACTGGCGGCGATCCTCTTCCTCAAAAGCTTTTGACTAGACCAGTCTCTCAATCCATTGATCCAGGCATTTCACGACATCAAACCATTCAGGTTTGATTGAGTTTACGATTGCATCCTGGCTGAAGACACCTGCCGCCAAAGCAAGATCTCGGAGACAGCGTACTCCACCTCACAAAGAAATTGCAGGACCAGCACCGATCCCCCCAGACATCAATCCAACCCACGCGGATTGGGAACTAGCAGGTCAACTAACGCCAACACTCCTAGGCCAGCGGTGCCGACCAAACATCATTTGGCTGACAGACCCAAATGTACCCCTGATCTGTCCCAAATAGAAAGATCCATCGAAAACCTAGCCAAGGAGCTGAGAGCAATCAAAGCCAAGGACACGCTGAATACCGTCAAGGAGGAGCCCAATCCCACTCAAGCCAACTATGCAGACAATCAGGCTGAATTGGAAGAATCCAAATTCTTCATTGACGAGTCCGCCCTATACTCCACCTCATCAACCTCCCACGACGCCTGCGAGCTAGTATATGACTCCGGTGCTACCCGATCGACCGTCAGCAATCTGGACTTACTCAGCAAAGTCAAGCCTCACCTCAAACAGATCAACACTTATGGGGGTCACGTCCAGATCACCCATGTAGGAAGACTCAAACTTGGACCCGTATTCATCTACCCGGTCTCCTACGCCCCAACGGGACCTCGCAACTTAATATTGGAATCACAGCTAGAAGACCATGGACTGAAGATAGTCCAAAAACACCGAGTGGTGCTTATCAAAATGGCCGAGGCAATAGTGTTCACCTTCAACCGCATGGGAAACCTATACTCCGCTAAGGTCCGGCCCAAACTTTCCATCATGGCCATTGGAGACAACTCAAAAGTGCCCAACTGGCACATTACCCTTGGACACCCGTTGGACAAGTACCTCAAGGAATTTCTCCACCAACACAACTTTGCACACAACCCTCTACACTCGTCCAGAAACTGCGAAATCTTCAAGTTTTGCAAGCTGACCAGATCCCCTCACTCAAACCCTCTCCCTAAATCCTCTCGCCCCTTCCATACCATACACTTGGACGTCCTTCAGATCAACCCCCCTTCAAAACTCGGATACCAATATGTTCTTGTGCTCGTTGACGACTATAGTTGATTCAACAGAATACACCTACTCCGACTCAAAAGCAAGGCTGAAGAAAAGATTGTCTCCTACTTCAACAAGGTCCACAACCGCCTAAAAATAACCCCCGCCGTATTCCAGTCAGATTTTGGGGGGGAGTTCTCGTCTACTAAATTTGTATTGGAACTGTCAGCTTGCGGCACCACCATTGAGCAGGGTCCGGCCGACTCCCGGCAAACAAACGGCCTGGCCAAGCGATTCAACTGCTCACTCCTGACAAAGATCTGGTGCCTATTGGCTCAATCAAATGTGCCCATTAAATACTGGGACGAGGCGGAAAAATACCCCTCAATGCTAATCAACATTCTCCCCAGCAAGTCCTTACAGTGGAAATCCCCAGTTAGTACCCTATCCACCAAGGATTGTTGTATAGAACCAGTCAGAGATCTCTGCTCACTCGTCCCCTTTGGCCTGAAGGTCCACGTGCATCACAAACCCCCATCCAAGGTCCTGGCCCCCTCGCGCCCGCTCATGTTCCTGGGATACAAGCCCCACTCCGACGCATGCAGATTCCTAGACAACCTTCGGAAATCTGTCACTGTCAGTCGTGATTTTTCCATACCATCCTACTCCTTTAATTATCAAACACCGTATTCCTTGAAGAATTCTTGCTCATCTCTACCCGTTGCTGTATTGAAGTTGCACGCCTCCAACCCTTGATCCAAAACTGTTACTGTCTCCCTACCACATCTCCCATTCCCTTCTCCGGCTTGTACCAAATTGCACGTCCAACCGGCTGATGGACCAACTACCGCATCCGCCAGCCCACCTCCTCAGCACCCAGTCCAGCCGCCTACCGCCAACAAGACCTCACTGGAAACGACTCAAAAGAAGGGCTATGCCTACGTACCATACTATGATGTTGCTCCCAATGACATATCATCCAAAATCAATCCATCCGCAATCATTACCACCCCCAGACAAGCTAATGCACCTACCCTGCAACCGCTGCAATCTGACAACGACGACAAGAATCATCTCAGCAAGGTGGTTACGGTGAAGGAAGCGTTCTCCAATCCTGTCGAGAAACCAAAGTGGATCAAATTGATTTCCTTCAAAAACCAGTCCTTCATTGAGAAGAACACCGGTATTCTGGTTCCTCCTCCACACAACAACATTGTGCTGGGAGGCATGTGGAGACTTGTAAAGAAGAAGGACAAGAGTGGTTGAACTACAAGGAGGAAGTCGCGCTGGGTGTGCTTTTGAAACCATCAGCAATCGCAACAGCATTACTTTGACACCTACTCAAGCGTGGGACAAAACAAATCAATGAAGGCTCTCCTTGCACTGGCTGTCCAAAACAACCTACTGGTGGCGCAGTTCAATGTAGAAACGGCATTGCTGCATGGGAACATCGACGCCATTGTGCATTTCTTGCAGGTCTTGGGTTTCGAAGTTCCTGGTAAGGAGGATTGGGTGTGGAGGCTAAATAAGTCGCTCTACGGGACAAAGCAAGCACCCCGCTGCTGGAAGCTTCATCTTACTGATACTCTGGGAAAGCTTGGACTCTTCCCATCCAAAGCTGATGAATCAATCTTTCTCAATGACTCTTGCTCACTGATGATTCATCTCCACGTCAACAATGGGCTTATGGTAGGGAAATCAAAAGCCACAATAGACCGCTTCCTGACCCAGCTGAAAGATCACTATGGTATCAAACACCAATACCGGCCTGTTCAACACCTGGGGTACACGTTTCACTGGAAGGGGGAAGATGGAATGATCCTGCACCAAAGGGACTACTGAAAAAGGATTCTTGAAGAGTTCTTGATGGATCAGGCCAAACCAGTCAAAAGTCCAGCCCCAGTCAATTTACTCAAGCTAGCTGACAAACCCGGTGAGGCGTTCAATGTCAAGGTGATGGAAAAAGCAGTTGGCATGCTGAACCATCTGGCCCTTCACACCCGACCGGACATCACTCACATGGTGAACGTGCTGTCGCAACACACATCCAAGCCCACACTGGTTGGTTGTCAAGCACCTACTCCAATACCTGAGGGGGACAACCTCGGTCAGCATCCAATATCAAAAGTTGAAAGATCCAAATGAGCATCTACGTGGGTGGGCCAACGCTGACTACGCAACCGCAACAATCATGATGAAATCCACCTCCGGTATTGTAGTCACCCTATTTGCAAACCCAGTGCTCTGGCAATCAAAAAACAGTCAGTAGTTGCTCAGTCAACAACGGAAGCCGAATTCATTGCTATGAATCACTTTGCCAAGCAACTACGCTGGATGACTCACTTAATTTCCAACCTGGGGTATGAGGTACCCACCCCTACAATCATGAATGACAACTCGGGTGCAGATTTTATCAGCAAGGAGGCTCAACTCAATCCCAACTCCAAGCACATAGAGGTCAGGTATCAGTACCTCCGCCACTTAGTCTCTAAGTCCCTGATCTCATTCAAGCAAGTGCCTACCCAAGACATGATAGCTGACATACTCACAAAGCCATTGGGCCCAATCAAGGTAGAAGCCGCTTGTGCACAACTCCATATGACCTTGGGAAAAATCAGGAGGAGTGTTGTGGACAATTTTACACAGGTCAGCAGTCACAAACACAGTAGCGCGCAGGCGCGCCGGTGGCCCGAATTGCGACTACATCACTCACGTCAATCCCGCCTGTCGCAACCTCTCAGCCCCCACCAGGCCAGCTCACAAGAAGGAGACTAACTCGGAGCCACCTTGAAGGTCACCTGAACCACCACCAACGGTGGACAGTGCCAACCATCGGATCCCGATTCCAGTTGACCAAACCCAAGCGCAGACTTCAGGAGGAGCCAGAGTAAGATCGGGTGGAGGCCCATATATCTGTAATCCTCGTTGTAATTTCTCTGAAGTCAAATTCCAACGCTGACCCGCCAGAATGAGATCTTTCCCTGTTTTTACTGTTACTACGGTTTGTTTCCATTCCGATTGATTGACTAGCTTCAATAAAGAAGGATTTGTGATATTACAGCCCTCTGCAGAGCTCTGTATTTACACAGACTCTGACTTTGGGAACTGTCCCGATACCCGCCGCTCCTATTCTGGTTGGGTGGTCATGCTGGGGGACCCAGTTCTTGCTTGGCGGTCAAAGAAGCAAGAGACCGTTTCCACCTCCACCACTGAGGCAGAATACAAGGCCCTCTACAAGGGCTTGCAGGAAAAAAACTGGCTTGTCTCCTTATTCCAATCCATGTTTCATTCCCTTCCCTCAATCCCTCTGGTGTCCATCGACAACAGGGGGGTGCTGTTGCTCTCCCAAAAGCCAATTTATCAATTGCGCTCAAAGCACTTCAAAATCAAGTTTCACTGGATACAAGAAGTGATTGAAGGCGGGTCCATTCGTTTCTTGTACGTTGACACGTCATCCAACCTGGGGGATTTATTTACCAAGGTGCTGCCCCGGGTGAAAAATCACAGGGACTGTGCTGCTCTGAATCTAGGAATTTGATGATAACGGGGGGGGTATTGAGATAAAGGGGCAAGGGGCCCAGTCATGTTGACTCACGCCAACATGCGCAATTCTCACTGCGCAGAACACATGACAAAGCACTGTTGACTGCGGATAATAGTGATGATAAATAGAGTTGTTAACCTAATCTTGTTCCAAGAACAATATCTATATACTTGAATCCTGGAGGACAGAGCTTGCCATCTTCATTCATTCAATATTAAAAACTGCTCCTGTTTCTCATTGCAAGCTGCATTTACCTCCTCTGTCCTCCAGGTAAGCTTGTCCTCTACTATCTCAATTTTCTTAGATGTACACGTTCCTTCTGATGTTTCTTCTCTTCAATTCCTTCTGCACTCCTGTTTCTTTCAATCTCCAGGTGTGATCTCTCAAAGTTGCCTCTTTTCACGTGAACTTCCTCAACTCACCTTGTTGGTGTTTTAACAGGTCAGACCTGGATTGTATTTCATCTTGATTTTGATCTTCATTCATTCAATATTATGAACTGCTCCCATTTCTCATTGAAAGCTGCATTTACCTCCTCTTTCCTCCAGGTGTGATCTCTCAAAGTTTCCTCTTTTCACGTGCACTTCCTCAACTCACCTTTACGGGGTTTTAACAGGTGTGATCTCTCAAATTTGCCTCTTTTCACGTGCACTTCCTCAACTCACCTTGTTGGTGTTTTAACAGATCCAACTCACTTTGAATGACTTGGAAGTTGATTACAAATACATCGCCTTTTAGGAATCCATCAAACAAGGGTGTCTCATCATTGGTGACTAGGAATTTATTGGCATCATTGTTTGGTGGAGTGACAAAGTAACCCCTTCTCTAGAGTCGGCCATTGATAATTAGGGTACAGACCAAGTTTGGAACATGAAGAAAGTTGAATTTGGCCGGTTTTCCAGAGAGGGTCCTTACTGTGACTTTGCCATGACCTTCGCAGGTCATAGTTTTTCCATCAGCAAGCTCAATTTTCAATTTCTTAGCCGTATAGGATGTGAATGCACTTCTATGGGAGATCATATGATGTGAGGCTCCACTTTCAAGATATGCAACATTGGTTTGACCTTGAGCGGCAAGAGACAGAGCTACACAGTGAAAAAAGGAGGCTACAGAGGGTTCCAATACGTTGTCGGGCTGTTCATTGGATGGTTTTTTCTGTTTTGTCTTTGCAGTTGATCCCTTTTTTTTTTATTTGAGTTTGTCAATTTGTTCCTTGTTACTTTTCTTCAATTCTGGATGAAGCTCCCAACACTTATGAATATGATGTCAGGCATTGGGATTATCTCCATTCTTGCATTCAACATTGCCTCTGGAGGCAAGGGCTGACTGTTGTTTAATGGTAGGATTTGTCGCCAATAAAAATGTTTCTCTGGATTTATTTTCCAAGTATCTTTGTATAGTGTTGAGTGTTAGTGGTCGTTGGCTGGTGAGTTGGTTCTTTGTATTTTCCATATGTTTTGGAATTTGATTAATAATTGCTTCTGCTATTAGGTTTTTGTGAAAGATGATATCTTGTGATACTTCAATTTTTATGCCCACGGATCACATTTCTATTCTATGGTGTGCTAGATACTTAAGGAATTTGTTGATATTGTTGTTAAAGGAGATCATTAGGAAGTCGTGGAAGACTTTTGCTTGGTTTTGAATAGATGTTGATTGGAGGTGATGCTCTATGTCATTCCAAAGCTTGAGAGGGTTGTTTTGATTTTCATTGGTAACCAGCTGGTCAATGTTGGATTGGCCCATATAATGCAGGATAATACCAGTGGGTTGAAGTTTCCTGGAATAGTGAAGGCGTAACTCTGCTGGATTGGTAATTGGTAAATTGACTAAACCAGGTTTCACATTTCCTATGAACCCCCCAAGTCCTCTCTCCATTATGTGAGCACCAACTTGAATTTTCCATTTGGCGTAATTCATATTAGAGATTTCAGGAAGGTTTCTGGAAGCGCTATTGAGTGAAATTGTGTGATTTATTTCTGGAGGCAGAGTGGCAGCTCTGGGCTCATAACCAGTTGAACAAAAGTGTTATGTTTGTATCACAATAGGGGCCAATTAGATCAAGTCTAAATGGACACCAAAACTTGAGATAAGACAGCAACCTGTTTGTATCACAATAGGGGCAAATTGGATCAAGTCTAAAAGGAAACCAGCACTTGAGATAAGACATGAACCTAAGGTGAGGTCATTACAAAAGACAGCAGAAGAATTGTACAAGAAGAACACCACAAAAACAAGATAATTGAAAAGTGAACACCAATAAGAATGGTAAAATAGCAGAATGAAATACAGACCTGTTTGTATCACAATAGGGGCCAATTAGATCAAGTCTGAATGGAAACCAACACTTGAGATAAGAGACAAACCTAAGGTGAGGTTATCACAAAAGACAGCAGAAGAATTGTAAGAGAAGAACACCACAAAAACATGATAATTGAGAAGAGGCTCAATCTAAAGCAGCTCTAATAAGATTTATGTCAGTGGAAAGAACTAGGTTAGGAAAATGCTTTGTGAGTTTCATCACTCTTATTCTGTATTCTTTGGGCTGTACAGTACTCTGAAATACATGTTGTGTTACAAATGAGTTAGCCATTTGACTGAAAGAGTAATTTGAAATGCATTTGTGAGAAAAACGGGGAAAAGCTCAAAATGAAGCTCCTCCATGCGCATGATTGTGCCAGTGGTTAGCCCTGCCCCAGGCTCCACTGCACCATCTTCTTCTCCTCATAAATCCCCCTAAAGATAACTATGGAAAAAGAATATATACCTAAAAAGTCTTGTATGCATCTCCAGACTCCTTTGAAATAACACTTGAAATAAATATGTGAGAGATTTTAACCAATTCTTTATTGCAGTTGTGTGTCAGAAGTCATATGAAAACAAATGAACACTGTGGGATTCAAACCCACAACCTCAGACTCTTTATATGAGTGATGCTCTTACCAATTGAGCTAAGTGCGCTGTTGAGTAAGGAGCTGTTGATTCATAGCTATTTAGCTGATCACCCCGGAAGAGGTGTACTTATCCCAGCATTCTATGATTTGGGTGGCACCTACCATTCAATGAACTGCTCATGGCAATTATGTCATCTAACAACCCTCTGTTTTTTGAGCAGGGACTCAACCATTTGATTTCATTGATAAAGACGGATTGTTATTTTTGACAGCTGTTAGGCTGCAGTCTTTGTGACTTTATAACTCTTTCTACCATGTCAGAAGTCATTTGAAAACAAATGAACACTGTGGGATTTGAACCCACAACCTCAGAATCTTTATATGAGTGATGCTCCTACCAATTGAGCTAAGTGCGCTGTTGAGTAAGGAGCTGTTGATTCATAGCTATTTTGCTGATCACCACGGAAGAGGTGTACTTATCCCAGCATTCTATGATGTGTGTGGCACATACCAGTCAATGAACTGCTCATGGAAATTATGTAATCTAACATTGTATATATATTTTAATAACTCTTATAGAAATAAGACAACTTGGAATAGATAACAAATGAATCAGAACAATGAATGAATGAGACATGGAAAGTATAGAATCTGGGAGAGAATACAGATCAAGCAAAGAGGATGAAGAGAGTCTGAATGAAAAATTGCACTACCTTCTGATCTTGCTCAACTAGCTGGATCTGGCTTCCTGAGACGTATACAATAAGCTGGAGCGAGCTGGGTGAGGCTCCTCCTGAATTCGCGTGTCTGAGCCGGACCTTTATTTGTAGAGCGTTGGGCTGCGTGAGTCAAAGTTTGGCTTCTCAACAGGTCCACTCGTCCTTCTTCTCCTCCTTCTTGTCCGTGTCCTCTCCTCCCATTTCATCTTCCCTCAGTTTGCCCTTATACACTTTGACGGACCTTGGCGCTCTCATGCACAAGGAGCTCCAGCGCTCTGCCGCGGTTGCGTTCGGGGCATCAGCTGACACTCCTCCTTGACACGGCTGGAACCAGTCTTAGCATCTTCCTGGCTTGGATGACTTTGACGTACCCCAGCGGCTTAGTCAGTATGTCAGCAACCATCTCTTCAGAGGGGAAGTGCTTGACTGACAGGAGAGACTTGGCTACCAGATCACAAATATATTGATAACGTACTTCAATGTGTTGTGAGTTGGGATTCAACTGTGCCTCCTTGCTGAGAAAGTTGGCGCCTTGGTTGTTGTTCACAATGACTGGGTGAGGGATCTGGATGCCCAGACCAAAGAGCACACTAGATAGCCAGCGCATTTCTTTCGCGCATGAGTTCATTGCCACAAACTTGACCTCCGTAGTCAATTGGGCAACAATTTGTTGCTTCCTCGCGGCCCAGAAGATTGGGTTGCCAAACAACGTGATAACGTAGCCGGTGGTAGAATTTCTGCTGATTGCTGAGGTCCCATAATTGGCGTCTGCCCATCCACAGATCTCCTGCTTGAAGTCTTTGGTGCGCTTGAAATGAATTCCGAGAGATGCGGTACCTTTTAGATATCGTAACAGATGTTTAGCAATGTTCCAGTGTGCCTCGGTGGGAGAGTTTGCATAGCGTGAGAGCATGTTGAAGGTGAAGGAGATGTTGGGTTGAGTGTTGATAGACAAGTGTATGAGCATTCCAACGGCCTTCTGCATAGTCTTCACATTGAAGGGCGGGGACTCACACAAAACAAGCTGATGTAGGTTCAGAAGGGCCGGAGCCTTGACCAAGTTGGCCGTGTCCATCTTGAGCTTGTGTAAGGTCTTCAAACAGAAGTCATTCTGATGCATCACAAGAGAGCCATCAGCCTGCCAGTCAAGGGTGAATCCAAGATGCTGGACTGGATGCTCTTGCACGCGGATAGAGTAGCTTTTCTTGAGGCAATCAAGAAATTCAAGAAGTTGATCACAATCAGGACCTACCAGAAGGTGTAGTAATTTAAGTCTTTCTTTATTGCAGCAGTTCAACGTAAGAAACAGTAGTAACAGTAAAAGCTGTAATAGCAGAAATGAGAGATGAGACAAGACCAGAGTAACAGACATAGACAGACAGGGTGGACAGAGTGGGGAGTTATCATTTACCATGTGTGGGACTCAATCAGATGGGTCAGCGCTTGCAATGTAACTTCAGATTGAGTACGTCAAGTATTACAGGAAACGGTTCTGTGATGGTAGGAAACAGCGGTCTGAGAGTTGAGAGGAAACAAAAACAACAGGCTGAGAGGATAATAGGGGAGGACGAATGGGTGAATGAATGAGTTACCTCTTCCCGTCCTCACTCTTGCTCCTCCTGAAGTTTGGGCTGATGCTCGGGCGATTGAGCCTTAGATCCTGCGGTTTGCGATATTCACGTCTGCTACCGTATGAGCGTCCTCCTGGTCGTTCCAGTTTCGAATCCGTCCTCGTGATTAGACTTCGTAAGAGGAGGAACTATGAGAGGCCCATACGCCTCGAGCTAGGGAGCCGCGACTCAGGCCATCTGCGCGTGGTGGAGTTGCTGCGGTTGCAACTGGGCGCTCGGGGGAGATCGCTTACAACACTCCTCCTGATCTCGTCCGTGATCAAGTTCAGTTGTCACAGGGAGGCCTCTACTTTGGTTGGCCCCAGAGGTTTGGTGAGTATGTCTGCCTTCATGTCCTGAGTGGATACCTGCTTAACAGTTAGCAGGGACTTTGAGACCAGGTCGCGGAGATACTGGTACCTTACTTCGATGTGTTTGGAGTTTGGGTTTAGCTGAGCCTCTTTACTGATGAAGTTAGCGCCCGAGTTGTCGTTCAGGATTGTGGGGGTGGGTACCTCGTGTCCCAGGTCGGCCAGGAGGTGAGACATCCATCTTAATTGTTTGGCGCAGTGGTTCATCGCTATGAATTCCGCTTCAGTCGTTGATTGGGCCACCACCGATTGTTTCTTGGATTGCCAGTATACTGGGTTTCCATGTAACGTGATCACGAAGCCGGTTGTGGACTTCCGCATTATGGTGGAGTTAGCATAGTCAGCATCCGCCCACCCGCAGAGATTTTCGAGTGGTTCTCCCAATTTCCGATAGTGGATGCCAACCGAGGTTGTCCCCCTCAGGTACCGGAGCAAGTCCTTCACTACTGACCAGTGATTCTGGTTAGGCTTAGACGTGTGGTGTGAAAGTACGTTTACCGTGTGAGTTATATTGGGTCGAGTGTGTAGAGCCAGGTGGTTTAGCATGCCTATGGCCTTCTCCATTACCTTGACGTTGAATGGTTCGCCCGGTTCGTCGACGAGCTTGAGTAGGTTGACAGGTGCGGGGCTTTTGACTGGTCTTGCTTGGTCCATCGAGAACTCTTCAAGGATTTTCTCGCAGTAGTCCCTCTGGTGAATGACCATGCCGTTTTCCCCCTTCCAGTCAAAAGTGTACCCCAGGTGTTGAACGGGTCGGTATTGATGCTTGATGGCGTAGGTCACTTTCAGGTTGGTCAGGAATGCGTTGATCTCGGCTTTCGAACTTCCCACCACCAGCCCATCATCCACATGCAGGTGGACCATTAGAGAACGGGATTCGTTGAGGAAGATGGATTCGTCGGCTTTCGACGGGGAAAGCCCCAGTTTGGACAGTGTGCTTGTTAGGTGACTCTTCCAGCACCTGGGTGCTTGCTTGGTGCCATAGAGTGACTTATTGAGCCTCCAGACCCAGTCTTCCTTCCCAGGTACCTCAAAGCCCGAGATTTGCAAGACGTGTACGACGGCGTCAATGTTGCCGTGGAGGAACGCGGTTTCCACGTCAAACTGAGCCACCAGTAGGTCATGTTGGACCGCCAGTACCAGGAGAGTCTTCATCGACTCATTACGTCCCACGCTGGAGTACGTGTCGAAATAGTGCCTTTGTGGTTGTTGATGGTTGCCAAAACATACCCAGCGGGATTTCCTGCGAACCGTTTCTCCACATTCATCCTTTTTCTTCACCAGCCTCCACATACCACCCAGCACAATATCCTCCTTAGGGGGGGGGACCAGGGTGCCCGTGTTCTTTGCTAGGAAAGACTGATTTTCTTCCGACATTGACTTGATCCACTTTGCCTTTTCCTCAGGATTTGAGAACGCCTCCTTCACCGTGATCACCTCACTCAGCTGAAGTTCTTCATCATCATCCGACGGATTTGGCACTGGAGCAGAGACATTGGCCCGACGCGAGGATGAGAGGATGGCGGATGCATCAATGTCGCAAGAGATGTTTTTGGGGGCGGTGTTGTAGAATGGAACGTAGGCGTATCCTTTCTTGGGGGGATGAGGTTGTGGAGGGGAGCCCGGGTGTGACCCAGCGACTGGAGGTGGAGATGGTGTTTCAGCGGGATAGGGTTGTTGATGTGGAGAAGAGTTTGTTGGGTTCGCGGTGGGCGGGTTGCGTATAGGGACAGAGACCATGGTGACAGATTTTCGAGAGCTGTCCAGAAATCTGCATGCGTCGGAGTGAGGTTCATACCCAAGGAAGAGAAGCGGTCGGGTAGGCGCCAGTACTTTGGAGGGGGGCTTGTGGTGTATGTGAACCGGGGATCTCCAGTTCAGGGACTTGCTGGGGAGAATATTTATTAGCATTGAGGCGTGTTTCGCAGCCTCGTCCCAATAATTTATGGGCACGTTGGACTGAGCCATCATGCATCTGATCTTTGTGAGGAGGGTTCGGTTGAAGCGCTCCGCCAGTCCGTTCGTTTGAGGCGAATCGGCGGGCCCTTGCTTGATGGTGACGCCACGGTTTGAAAGCTCGGTTCAGAATTTGGTGGATGAGAATTCCCCCCCTCGATCTGAGTGAAAAACAGCCGGGGTGATTTGTAAGCAATTGCGGATCTCGTTGAGGTAGGAGATGATCATCAGTTCAGATTCGCTCTTGAGCTTGAGCAGGTATATGCGGTTGAATCGGCTGAAATCGTCAAAGAGTACTAGTGCGTATCGAAACCCGTGCTTTGAGGGAGGATTTATTTGGAGGACATTGCCGTGGAGAGTGTGGAAGGGAGAAGGTGACTTAGGGAGGGGGTTGGAGTGACTGGACCGCGTTAGTTTGCAGGACTTGCATACTTCACAGTTTCTAGATGTCTGTAGTGGATCCAGGGGGAGATGATGCTGACTCAGGAATTCCTTGAGGTATCGGTCTGATGGATGCCCAAGGGTTACAACGGATGTTGTGTCACCAATGGCCAGTAGGGAGCTCTCTGGTTTGATTGTAGCAGCGTATAGGTTTCCTATGCGATTGAATGTAAACACCACTGTGTCAGCCATCTTGAGGAGGACAACGCGGTGTTTGTGGACAATCTTTAGGCCGTGGTCCTCGAGTTGGGAGGCCAAGATGAGATTCCGTGGCCCCGATGGCGCAAAGTAGACAGGATATAGGGTCACAGGGCCAAGCTTGAGTTTTCCCACGTGGGTGATTTGAGCATAACCCCCATAAGTGTTGATTTGCTTCTGGTGAGGTTTGACTTCACTCAGCAGGTTTTTGTTACTGACCGTTGAGCGGGTGGCTCCAGAGTCGTATATAACTTCGAGGGGGTTGTGTGATGGAGAGGAGGTGGAGTACGCAGCACATTCATCGACAAAGAAATCGGACTCCTCCTCGGTGTTGCTGTGGAGATGATTGGCTTGGGATTGATTGGACCCCTCCTCGACCGCGTTGATAGAGTCTTTAGACTTCAGTGCACGTAGTTCCTTGGTCAGGTTCTCAATAGTCCTCTCAATTTGAGCTAGTTCGGAGTTACGGTGTGGCTTTGGCTTGTCATTTGGCTGGCGTTTGGTGAGCACAGCTGATCTTGGGGTGCCTTGGTTGACCTGCTGTGTTGACCCCGACCCGCGTGGATTTGCGCGCCAACTCGACTGATCGGGAGGACGGGTCTTGCGGTTTTGCAAAGACGTTGAGTAAACGGTCTCCGTTAGTTCACTTTGACGGCGCGTGTCCTTGGCTAACATTCGGTCAAATACACGATCAAATCTGAACGGTTTGATGTCATGACATGATTGAACTAGCGAATTGAGTGATTGATCCAGGCGAAAGCTCTTCAGGAAGAAAATGGCTGCGAGGGGGGAGGAGATGTTGATTGACTCATCCTCGTACTCCGGATTTTGAGCGTCCAGAGTGTCCTTTAGTGCAAGGTATTTCTCGCGAAATTCAACTGAGTGGTCTCGGATGGAACTTGATGGCTGGTAGGCAAGGTGTACCAGTTGGGAGATGTGATCGCCAACGGTTATCAGGGAGTTCTCACCACATGCCTTCCCTAGGTCCTCCAGGGCTCTGGTGAAGTCCTTGCGATTGGGAGTCACGTATCCACGGAGTTCGCGATCAACCGACGAGTAGAGGAGGCTGATGGCTAGAGCCGTCTTCTGTCGGAATCTTTTTGAGTCGCGGTTGTTCTTGATCCACTCATCGTCGAGTAGTTCCTCGTGGCCCTTGCTGATGAGGAGGTTTTCGAACTGAGCCTTCCACACGTACCAGTTATGTCGAGTGAGCAGTGGTAGTTTTGCTTTTGTGGAGAAATCCTCGCCTTCGGAGTCGCTGGAGTTGGGGATGACTATACGGGTGCCTCCGAAGTTGCTTGGGTTGGCCATATTGGATCTAGGGGGACTTTTCTATTCTACTGCTGTTGAATGCCAAGAAATGACTCTCGCTACCATGTAGTAATTTAAGTCTTTCTTTATTGCAGCAGTTCAACGTAAGAAACAGTAGTAACAGTAAAAGCTGTAATAGCAGAAATGAGAGATGAGACGAGACCAGAGTAACAGACATAGACAGACAGGGTGGACAGAGTGGGGAGTTATCATTTACCGTGTGTGGGACTCAATCAGATGGGTCAGCGCTTGCAATGTAACTTCAGATTGAGTACGTCGAGTATTACAGGAAACAGTTCTGTGATGGTAGGAAACAGCGGTCTGAGAGTTGAGAGGAAACAAAAACAACAGGCTGAGAGGATAATAGGGGAGGACGAATGGGTGAATGAATGAGTTACCTCTTCCCGTCCTCACTCTTGCTCCTCCTGAAGTTCGGGCTGATGCTCGGGCGATTGAGCCTTAGATCCTGCGGTTTGCGATATTCACGTCGGCTACCGTATGAGCGTCCTCCTGGTCGTTCCAGTTTCGAATCCGTCCTGGTGATTAGACTTCGTAAGAGGAGGAACTATGAGAGGCCCATACGCCTCGAGCTAGGGAGCCGCGACTCAGGCCATCTGCGCGTGGTGGAGTTGCTGCGGTTGCAACTGGGCGCTCGGGGGAGATCGCTTACAACAGAAGGCCATCATCAATGTGTATGTGGAGAATAATGTGTCTGCTGTTGGTGACAAAGAGAGACTTGTCTCCTTGCGACGGGGTGAGTCCTAGCTTGGCCAGGGTTGCTGAAAAGTTTGATTTCCAGCATTGCGGCGCCTGCTTGGTCCCATAAAGAGACTTGTTCAGCCTCCAGACCCATGTCTCTTTACCTGGTACTTCAAAGCCCGGGACCTGCGCCACGTGAACGGTTGCATCAATATTGCCGTATAAGAATACCGTTTCCATGTCAAACTGATAGACGTGTAGTTGACGTTGGATGGCGACCGCTAGCAGTGACTTGAGAGATTTGGTGCAACCCACGGACGAGTAAGTGTCGAGGTAGTTTTGGGGATACTCCTGGTGGTTGCCAAAACATACCCAACAAGACTTGCGACAAACAACTTCCCCAAATTCATTGCGCTTCCGAACTAGGTGCCACATGCCACCAATGACAATATTGTCTTTGGGAGGAGGGACTAGAGTTCTGGTGTTGTGATTAATCAGAGAAGAATTTTCACCTGCCATGGATTCCAGCCACAGCGGGCGCTCAGAAGCGTCAGCAAACGCCTCCTTAATGGATATGACCTCCGACAGGAGAGCATCATTGTCATCATTGCTGTTGCTGAAGTCGGCCATATTGGCAGAGCCATCGGTGGTCCTTGCGGCAGAGCAAGTCCGAACGGGAAGAATCGCGGAAGGATCAAGGGAACTGCTGATTTCCCGCGGCGCCTTGCTAGAGTAGGGTACGTGGGCCTAGTGCTTGGGGGGAGGGGCCTCCGCAACAGAACCCGGGGATGGAGTTGTAAAAGGCAGTTCCGGAACGGTCGATTGAGCAGGGTTGGCAGAGACTTGGGGGACCGCAGAAATGAAGGGAGCAGCTGGAGAGGGGGGTGCTTCAGAGTTGGAGACCGGCAAAGGACTCGCCGGACACTGCAGAGGGAGACAAACTTCACTTGGGGAGTCTGGGAGAGGCATGAGCTGTACTTGAGGAAGGGATGTTGGCGACTTCTTCAGAGAGAGCGGGTTGCTGTACTCAACGACGGCCTGGGGACAGTGGAAGTCCCAAGTGATGGTAACATTCTTCTTCAGCGGATGGAGAAAACAACCCGCATCTGAGTATTGTTCTTATCCGAGGAAGAGAAGGGGGGACAATCAAGGGAGGATCTTAGACAAAACTGGCTGGAGAGTTTGCACCTTCATCCCAAAGGGGATCAGCTTGGCTATCTCTCTTACCGGTTCTATGGTGCAGTTCCGCGCCACAAGCATGCCGACCGGAGAAGACCAGCCGATGGACTTTGACGGAAGAAGGTTGATGAGAGTTGACAAGTAACGGGCTGCTTTGTCCCAGTAAGAGATGGGAACAGCTGACTGAGCTAGAAGGCAGCAAATCTTTGTGAGAATTGTCTGATTAAACCTTTCCCCTAGCCCGTTTGTCTGCGTTGAATGAGATGGGCCCTGTCTGAGTACGATAACGCGTTCCTGAAGAAAAGAAGCCAGCTTGGTTGACCCAAATTCCACTCCGCGATCACAGTGAAGGAATGCAGGGGTTACACCAACCTGATTACAGATTTCCTGAATGTAGGAAACGATTCGCGACTCCGAGTCAGACTTGCTATTCATGACGTAAATACGATTGAAGCGAGAATAGTTGTCAATGATCACCAGGAGATAGCGCATCCCATGCTTGGAGGGTGGAGTGATTTGGAGAACATCTAGGTGGAGTCGTTGAAAGGGAGCGGGAGATGACGGCAGTGGGTTTGAGTGAGGCCGACGTTTGATTTTGCGCGTCTTACAGACTTTGCAATTCTCTGAGGAGAACTCGGGATTGTGATCGGTGATAGAGTGAAGGGAGAGAAACCGGCGCAGATACTCATCTGATGGATATCCTAGAACCAGGTTCCAGTCAACACTGTGACGCGGCAACATCACGGAATAGGACGCAAGAGAGCGAGACGAGTGTGGACGCGCCACGTAAAGATTTCCAAGACAAAGAAATCGGAATATGATTTTTCCAGACAGCTTGACAAGCACAGTATGATGTTGATGGAGGATCTTCAGCCCATGGTCCTCCAGCTGAGTAGCCAAGACAAGATTCCTGGGACCTTGAGGAGCAAAATATATGGGATAGATCAAGGTTCCACCGATGTCAAGCTTCACAACGTGAGTGATCTGGACTTTCCCACCGTAGGTATTCAGGGACTTGGTGAGAGGAGTTGGCTCTTGAAGAAGGGAAAGATCGCATACGGTCAATTGAAAAGCCCCGGAGTCGTATATAATTTCAGAATAGGACTTGGCGGAGCCGGTGGTGCTATAGAATCCCCCATCATCAATGTGGAAGCCACATATTTTGGGGTCAGAGTCTTCATCACTGAGAGCGTCTGCAAACTCCTTCTCAGAGGATTCACTGGCTTCGTCGATTGCATTGAGAGACAGTTGAGACTGTAGTCGCTTCAACTCCTTGGCAAGCTGATTGACTTTAGCTTGAATTTCAGAGTCCTTTGCATGAGGAAGCTTCTTGGTGGGAACGGCGGATCAAGGCAAGGTGGAGCTTTGACGCGGTAATGGAGCTTTTCCCCTGTTGGAGTGTCGATGTGACTTTGATCTTGTGCATGGGTTGGTACTGACGGGATGTAAGAGATAGGAGGTTTCTGAATCATGAGATTCGCGCCTGGAGTCTTCCAGCATGATTTGGTTGCACACCGAGTGAAGGGTGAAGGGTGTCAGGTTGTAGGATGATTGGACCAATGAGGAGAGAGAGGTAACGTGAAAGAGACTCTTGAGGAACAGAATCGCAGCCATGCCTTGAGAGAAATCCAGAAATTGGTGCGCAGGAGGATGCCCTTCAATAGTTTCAACAAGATCCATGTATTGATTCTTGAAGAAAGCTGCATGGTCCCTCAGAGACCTTCCAGGTTTGTAAGCGAGATGAATTAACCGGAACAGCATATCGCCTGCCACAATGATTGATTTCTTGCCACATGCCCTAGCAAGGGACTGGTATTCTAAGGAAAAGTCGTTTCAAGAAGATTTGATCTCTGATTGAAGATTGCGCTCGACCACCTCGCACAGTAGGCTGATTGCATAGGAGTTTTTCTTCTGATAGGTTTTTGTCCCTCGGTGGTTGTCAACCCAATCCTTGTTGAGAATTTCTTCATGACCTTTGCCAATCAACAGGTGCTCAAATTGCGACTTCCAGTCATGCCAGCTTTGACGGTTCAGTTTTACAAGTTTGACTTTCGACAAGTAGTCGTCATTGGTTTGATCGCTGGAGGAATCCTTGATTTGGATGTCGCGACCCTTGTCCTTGGAACTGGCCATCATCTGCCCTGCTAACTGTGAGTTTCTTTTTCTTAAGAGTTATTACGACCAAGAATGGACTCTTGCTACCATGAGAGATTTTAACCAATTCTTTATTGCAGTTGTGTATATATTTTAATAACTCTTATAGAAATAAGACAAATTGGAATCGATAACAAATGAAGCAGAACAATGAATGAATGAGACATGGAAAGTATAGAATCTGGGAGAGAATACAGATCAAGCAAATAGGATGAAGAGAGTCTGAATGAAAAATTGCACTACCTTCTGATCTTGCTCAACTAGCTGAATCTGGCTTCCTGAGACGTATACAATAAGCTGGAGCAAGCTGGGTGAGGCTCCTCCTGAATTCGCATGTCTGAGCCAGACCTTTTTTTGTAGAGCGTTGGGCTGCGTGAGTCGACGTTTGGCTTCTCAACGGGTCCACTTGTCCTTCTTCTCCTCCTTCTCGTCCGTGTCCTCTCCTCCCCTTTCATCTTCCCTCAGTTTGCCCTTATACACTTCGACGGACCTTGGCGCTCTCGTGCGCGAGGAGCACCAGGGCTCTGCCGCGGTTGCGGACGGGGCATCAGCTGACAATATGGTGTCTGGCCCACCCCACAAAGGAAACCATTTGATTCCCCACACCATCTTACAAAGAGAAATAAAACTTTTCACAAATCCCCAAGTGAGAAATCCTTTGGATCTGAGATAAACTGAGACAAAACCTGAGACAGAAAACCTGTGAGACTTAAAAGAAGCAGATATTTCTCAACTAAAGAAAAAAAAGGCTCTGCAAAACAAAAAAAAAAGCTTGGCAATAACACATCACCTATTGACCTGGACCACCCCTTATAAAGGCCTCCAATTGAGTTAGACCTTCCACGCTTCTCCTAGTGATCTGCATTTTGCAGCCCCATCTCCATTTTCCCCCACAACAGGAATGTTGACCCCAATGTTCAATCTTCCAAGGCCTCCTCCCCACTAGAATCTCCACCATCCTCCACCAATCCGCTGGTGCTTACCATATCCTGATCCTTGTCACCAGACTTGGCTGTTTTGCCAAATTCTGTAGTGCCCCCCACTTGGAAACTCTTCACATGAGCCACCTCCACCTTCTTCTTGAGAAGAGTGAAATTTAACTCCTCTAGCTGATAATTTCCACCTGTGAACTGACTCACAAATCAATATGGGATGTTCCATGGGTTGCCAAAAATCTTACCCCACTGAATTTCCAAGCTCCAGTTATACAGTTAGACAAGATCTCCCTTTGGTAATGGGTCCCACAAATAATTGGTGCATTTCTTGTCCCAGTAACAGACAGAATTTGCAAAACTCTCCCGCAACCTCTTTGTTTCCTTTCCCACCATCTCCTTTCTCTGCAAAACTTTCTCCACCCAGGCCACAACCACATACTTCATTGTCTTCACCTTCCACCAGTCAATGGCCAGGTATGTGAGAGTTTCAATATTGAACAGAAGTACCAGCTGCTGTTTTTGCAGCATCTTGTATGGTTAGTACCCTTTTCTCTTTTTGACCAATGTCCATCCACAAACAGCACTATTGGTAAGAGTTCTTGCCACTTCTTTCCACTGATTCTGCAAATATTTACCATTGTGGCTTTGATCAGTTGGTGTAACTTTTGACAGCCCCATCTCCTTCCGGGTGGTACTCTGTTTGAAATCAAAAATTGGCTCTGCAAGACTCAACCAACCTCCTGAAATCACCCCAAAAAACAGCTGCTCAATTTACTGTGATTAGCCTCAAGAACCCAAAGCCAGGAAATCAATCCTCCTCCAAAAAGTGCCCAAACTTCTCTGCAGACAGCTTGACCAATGGACCCCCCTCCGCCCATCCCAACATTTCCTCCCCAGCCATAACTAGTTACAGAAATTTCACCACCTTTATATGGAACATTTCCAGCAAAACTTGTCCAAAAAGTGTGTCCTCTCCTGTCAGAACCCCTAAATCCTGTGGTAGCCTAGTAATCCTCCACAGGCACCCTTTTCAAATTCAACCCCAATCTTGCACTGACTGCACCAGACCTTGCCACCAGAACCTGGTCTTGGATCTCCTCCGCAGCTCTGTCTCTCTCCAGTGTACCAAGTTGTCATGAAGACTCCTCAAAAAGTACTCCTGATCTTTCTGCATTGTGAACAAAACCAGAGTAATTGGTAGTTCCTCCTTCCACAACTTCCCATCCAGACAGAAGAAGTGTGGCACCTTCCTCCAAACACATCTGATTTCCGCTAATGGCAAAACCTTGGCCTCCATTTTGAAGACACTTTGTGACCAAGGACCTCCAAGGCTGGAACACATACCACAAAATGTTTACCTGAGACTGTCAACCCTGCTTCCTCAACCCAGAACAGGATCCTCTCCAAAGTCTGTGAATATTCCCAAACCAACCACTGTATCCCCTTGATAGTTACTCCTGGTCTCTTTGATTGCCTTATGATTGTCTCCTCAGTTAGTTAATTTCATACGTTCTCGCATTTTGCTACAACCTAGTTATCACATTGGACTCAGGTGGAGTTTCCTTCTTTGGAACACCTTCCATTCATCTCGCCGTTAGTTGAGTGGCATAACCAAGTTCGCATTTTGCAACTGGGTCTTGCTCTTGGCACTTGCCCTTGCACTTGGTATTCCTTCGCGCTCACAATCATCTAAGAATTGCCCTATAGTACGTGGGGTGGTTGTGTGACATTAAATTAACTAACTCAACTCATCTATTGTAGCTTGCCAACCTATAGTAGACTTCTTCTTTTTCAATGTCACATACTTGCTTAACCGGGAACGCTTCCCTTGCCCCTTAAAATGATGAGATCCATTGGGTAGGGAGAACCAGCACTCCTTGGGCCCAACAACCCTTAGATCCAGTTCCTCCTTCCAAATTGCCATCTGTGGAACCTCTCAATGATCCTCGGGCTCCTCCACGGGATTCTCCGACAGACCCTCTTGCGGAATTCGCAGACTCCAACCATTCTTCCGATGAAACCTTGACTTGTGGTAGGCCAGGGGTTCGCACTACTGCTCTCGAGCCCAATGCTCCAACCCTGCTTTTGACATTGATCCAGGCCCTCACTCATGGTACCCAGCGATCTAGTCCAAGCACTCCTAGTTTTTGCACTCCGGTCATGAAACAACCTGATCACTTTACAGGAGAACACCCTCATAAGCTCAGATCCTACCTACAGTCTTGTAAAATCATCTTTTCAAACTACTCCAACAATTTTCCTTCCAATAGACATAAAGTTATGTATGCTTTGTCCTTCTTAGGAGGTAGAGCCTTTCAGTGGTTTGAACCGTATCTCAAACTTTTATCCAACGACAGTCCCACTTGTATTCTCAACAACTGGGACAAGTTTGATCAACAATTGTTCACCCTGTTTGGCGATCCCAATGAAGTTCAAAATGCCAAATACAAACTTAATAGTTTAGTTATGAAGGAGAATAGTAGAGCTTCCATTTATATTTCTCATTTTTGGACCTTGCAGTCTTGCATCCAGTGGAACAAGGCCGCTATTTTATTCCATTTCCAAAAGGGTTTACCGGCATGCTTAATTGAACAGCTCGCAGTTGGGGGTCATAAGACAACCCTGCATGTGCGGCGTGGACTTTGAGTTCTGACCCTGAATAGTTGGTTTCTTTTTGGGAGTGCCTTGATTCAGTGTTACTTGAGATGGCTGCTGCAGTCGTTCTTCCAGCCAGAGCTGGTTGTTTCAGCTCCTTAGAATAGTTTTCCTTGGAACGTTGACCATCATGTTGAGACTTGCAGGTGGATTTGAGTTCCATGAGAATTTTCTGGGTGTTGTTGCAGTTATTTAAATTGTGACCGTCTGCGTTGCAAAAGTAACAATGTCTATTGGTTTTTTTTCCAGGATTTGACTGTTTAGACTTGGAGGTATCCAACAACCCAGATGCTTTGACTTCTGACTGTGACTGGCTGCGGGTGTGTTCATTTTTCAAAGCAAGGACAATGGTTTCAGATTTTATGCCATCTTGATTCATCAGAGACAACACGCAGTGCAGCCAGTCCTGTGGGATGGAGCTGAGTAGAGCCGCTGCATGGACGTTGTCTGCTGTCAGTGGATTTTTGGGTGATATAAGAGATTTAAGTGGCTTGTGAAACTGGCCATGGTGTCAATATGTGTGAGAATATCATCTCTGTCCATCTTGGTTAGGAGGAGCTTACAAAGCCAATACACACGCCCGCCCGTTGTATGATCTTGATGGGCTTGGTTTAGAGCAAACCAAATGCCATGAGCATGTCAAAGATTTTTGCATACATACCAAAGGTTGGAGGCATCAATGGCTTGAGCAATGAGTGCACAAAAATTTTTTTTTACTTCAGCCAGATGTTAGATGGGTTGTCTGGACAAGGTTTTTCTAAGATGTAATCCAACCTGGCTGCCTCATCCGATCTAGGTAATTTGATTTGGGTCCGGGAGCTTGGAGAATTGGGAGTTTGGCGCCTGGCAGTTTATGGGTGCCCGGGAATGAGTCTGACTCAAGATTAATCATACTTGGGGTTTGTTTTGATGTTGGGGACTGTGGAAGTGCCATCTACCTGAAAATTGCTTTTTCACTAAGCATAAGGATCCTAATAGAGTGCAGACGATACACAGTGGAGTTCTGGGCTCATAAACTTATGAGGTTGACTGTGCCAGTATGAGTGTGACGTGGAAGGATTATTTAATTGCGTGAGTCAATGAGAAAGACAGAAACATCACAGTGAAAAAAACAAGGAAAACATCAAAATGAAGAGGCGACATACCTGGGCCAGTATGAGTGTGATGTGGAAGGATGAGGAAAAGAGATCCTTTCACTCACTTTGACTGACCCAGGTATACTATACAACTTGTGACAGGTGAGTAAACTGTGTGAAGCATAAAAATGAGAAAGAACATATAGGTCCAGTCTAACAGTTAAAGAATGGAGATATGAGGTAAGACTTGAGATATAAGGGCCAGGGTAAGGATTAACTATGCCAGTTGAGATGTTGCAGTAGATGAGAAAAAGGGCCTTGAATAACTAATGAAAGAAGATTGGGTGAGTGAGATGAGCAAGAATTTGAGACTGGTTGCTCTGGACCTCTTAATGATTAAACTGGCTGCCTGACTTGAACTCCTGATTGAAGGCAATTGTTGGTTTGAGCGTTTGATAGGTTTTTGGAAGATCTTGAGGATTGTTTGAGATGGTTGACTTGATTTTTTGAGTTGATTGATTTGAGTTGATTGAAGTTTCAATGTTGCACTTGTGAGCATCTGAGTGAGAGTGGGATTAAATCTTGATGGTGATGACTATGTGTCTTGAAGGTGATGAATAAATTTGGAGTATCTACAGTCACCGTGACTAAAGCGGATAGTGTGCTTTGGATACTTCACTCAGATACTATATGCATTAATGGAATAGATAAATAAAAAATAGAGATAGAAATAAAAAGATAAAAGTATAGGAAAAAGACTAAGACACAACTTGAAAGGTGCAGAGAAACACCAAAGCTTGATACTAAGAATTCAAAAGTTTGGTCTAGATTGGTTGATGAGATGGGATTGGTTTGGCGGAAATGCGCAATGAGACTTTGGGCGCTTAACAGCTGGGCCTGTTTCATGGATGGGGTTGTGGAGGAGGAAAAGGTTGAGGTTGCAAGGGTCTGTAAACCACTTTCTTTTCTATTGGTTGATCGCGGGGAGGCTATTTTAGGATGGCCATTCATTTTTGGGTTCCAAGCGCAAATGAAATTTGATCCAGAGGCAGGGACAGAAGGGTTGACGGTGGAAGATTTTTTGGGAAGGAGATTTGAAAACACAATCTGAAATAAGTGGTTGGGAAAGTTGATGCAGGATTTGGCAAGAGAGGAGGAGGAGGACCCTGGAGTGGATTTGGTTGGCAAGGGTGGTCTGGAGGCAGATTTTGATTAGTCGGCTGAGTTTAACGCATGGAGAAAGCTCCCGCTTTGTGCGGGCTGTCAACAAGTGAGGAGCAGGGGGGAAAAAGAGAGGAATCCTGGGACGCGCAAGCACTGGAAGTAAGTTCCTTTCCTCAGTGTGCATTGCCAGGAGGTGCTTCAAAAAAACACTATCATTGTGAAAAACTTGTGAACAAAGGCAAAAGCTACAGTTTGGTTTTGACTAGGACCTATGGTAACAGATGCATGCAGATGGTGCTGTGCAATGTTGGGAAGTATAAGTCAGTTGCCCAAAAGGTCTGTCCCCAGAACAAAGCAATGGCGCAGGATCTGAATGGACCACTTCAACCAATCCCCTGGTCATGGGACCCTTGGAAATCTTTGCAGAAGAAGTCAGGATTGGTAACCCAATTTGAGCGGATTATGGATGAGCAGATTGCAGCCATTAAATTTGGACCGCTGGGCTTGTTTGTTATGATTATGACCAGTAATTAGCTTAGGCAAATTAGCAGCATTTAAATCAAAAGAAATGCTGGACACCTTGTGTCAATAATTGCTAATGGGATCTCACAATGGGGCAAAATTTGATTGGATGATGAATGGATGATGGAAAATAGCAGGGAGAAGAGCTCCTTAAGTACAAAAGATTGGCCTCTTGTGAGCCCATGATACAAAAATCCAAAAGGAAAATTTTCCGCTCCAAGAGAGCTCTACAGGCTTAACAGGCCTTGTTACTTGGTTTGGGATACATCATCCCGCATGGCATCAGTCCCTGTACCCTTAAAACCAGCCTATCCCGGTCATTTCTGGTGGTTCCACCTTAATGGGACTGAACAAGCCCCTTAGCTCTTCAAACCCCTGGCTGGTTGTCTGTTACAACCAGCCTGTTACCTCAAGTGCTGGCTGGTTGCCTCATGCAACCAGCCCCTGGCCATAAAAATGGCCAGGTGGGACCCAGGACACACCTGGGTCCGGTCTCTGAAGAAAGGAATGATTTGATTGCAACAAAAAAACCAATAGATGAAGAAACACAGAGTGTTCTGAAGTTGTAATTACAAGGAATGAATGGAGAAAAGGAATAAGAGGGTTAGGAAATGAAAGTAAAGCGTGTAAATCAGATTGATTGGAAGCCTCACTGCTGGACAGAGCTGGAGATGAGTGACGACTCTAGTGATTGAGAGGTGATGTTAGGATTGACAAGGAGATTCGAGGACAACGGATTGAGTTGGTTGGAGTATGGTTGATTGGTTGGTGGAATTGAGGAAGATGAGTAGAGGATTGAGGTCAAAGGGAATGATTGAGAGCAAAAGGAAAAAGAAGAAGAATGGATAGGGGAGCAGGATTGGATGATAATGAATGAGATGATGATGATAGTTAATGGGAGCAGAGGATGATGGATTGAAGCGGATGATAAGGGATGAGGAATGAAGCAAGAGAGAGGTCTATGATCATGGCATTGGAGAAAGTAGGATAGAAGATTGTTGAAGGTTATATCTAGATTTGGAGTGTTTGCATTGGAGATCAGAGCGGGAGCGGGGAATGTCAGGAAATGTCACTTGAGTAGGTCATTCATCTCTCTGTGTCTAGGAGTGAGAGCGTGTAGAACAGTAGACATGAGAAGAGTAACTGATGGCTTGATAGCTGGTTTGGTGAGACAGTCAGCTATCATGCGGCTGGAGGTGATCAGATTGGTTATGAGGTGCCCATTGGTTTTTTGTTCACGCAGCCATCGTATTTGAGTCTTGACATGTTTCAAGGCCCTGTGGTGAGAGTTGTGATTGACAATGTCGTGCACCGCCTTATTGTCTATATTTGCGCAGTAAGAGAGTTTGAGGTCGGGATTTAAGTCAAGAAGAAGATTGGTAAGCCAAATCTTTTCTTGAGTGGCGAGGACCAGTGCCTTGAGTTCTCCTTCCGTGGATGACATAGATACGGTTGGTTGTAGTTTACTGTGCCACGCTACAGGACACCCGTAGAGAAGGATCATGAATCCTGTGTGACTTCTACAAGTGATAGGGTTGTCGGCGCCGTCGGAGTCACTGAAGCACTTGAGGTCATACTTGAAGGAAGTGGATTTGAGGAGTAGAGCCAGGGATCGTGTGGATTTGAGATAGCGCCAGGTGTGTTTCATTTCATTCCAGTGATGAATTCCAGGTTTGGAGTTGAATTGAGAGAGGTTGGAAACGGCATAGGAGAGATCAGGGCGAGTACGACTCGCGATGAAGTTTAGGTAGCCGGTGGCCAAGCGGAAGTTGATTCCCAAGCTGATGAATTTGTTGTGTTCGAAGTCAGAGGCCCCCCTTAGCTTTACATTGGGGGTCATTGGAGTTGATATAGGTTTGGCATTAGAGAGACCTAGTTCGGAGAGAGCAGTTCCAATATGGTTATGTTGATGGAGTAGCTTGAGAGATTCATCCTGCACAAGATGATTTCCTAGGATTTTCTTTATGGGTCCCTCGTGAGAGATGCGGAACTCTTTCTTTAAGTTGAGACGGAATTCATTTGACTCGCCAACGATAACAAGATCATCAACGTAGACAAAGACGTAGGTGGATGAGGATCTATTTATGAACATGCAGGGATCGGATACAGAGGTGAAGAAGCCTTGTTTTAGGATCCATGACCGAAAGGTGTCCGAACAGCTCTTGGGAGCTTGTTTCAGGCCATAGAGTGCCTTTTTCAGCCAAAAGTAGGGAAACTTAGACGGGTACCCTTTGGGAAACTTAATGTAAGTCTCTTCATCCAGAGGAGCGTGGAGGAAAGCGGCTTTGATGTCCATTTGAACAGTTGGAAGCTTGTGGTGAAAGGCGTAGACAAGAAGAGTCCGCAGAGTCGTGATGAGTCCAGTCGGAGCAAAAGTTTCACCATAGTCAATAAATTCAAGTTGTTTGAACCCCTGGACGCAGAGGCGAGATTTGTGAATTACTCCTTTGCCAGAGGGATTGTCCTTCAGCCGGAAGACCCAGGTGGTAGAGAGTGCCTTCTTCCCCAAGGGAAGAGAGTGACATCCCTCCCAAACTTTGAGTCTTTGGATGCCGTCGGTTTTGACCTTCATGGACTTTAACCAGTGGGGACAATCGGGAGAGGCTAGAACTTCAGGATAGTTTCAAGGAATAGTTCTGGCAAGAAATCCGTAGCGCGCAGGAGGTTGGAGAGATGAGCGATCTCTGAGAGTGCGAGATGATGAGTTGGTGAGTTTGCAAGAGATGAGTTTGCGTTCGGATTCTGATGAGGAGGAGCTGTCAGAGTTATTAGACTCCTTGATAGCGGTAGTGATGACATTTGGTGAATTGGAATTGGAGGTCCTGATTCTATCGGGAAGAGAGTTAGACAAGATCGGAGAGGGCTGTGGATTGGAAGGAGAAGGGATGGAGGAAGAGGAGATGGAATTGGAGGATTTGAGAAGATTGGTTAGCGTTTCGTTGAGAGAAAGCAAGGGATCAAAGGGAGATTTATGAGTGTTGGAGGAAGGTAGAAGAGGGTGGTTTTCAAAGATTTTTACGTGTTTTGAGCGGACTACATCGTGAATGGAGGGACAGAAGACGCGATAGGATAATAGATGTAAGTCAAATCCTACCAGTATTCCTTCAATCCCTTTTTCTTTGAATTTGGACAATGGTGGATGACGCTGATTGAGAACAATGGTTTTTGATCCAAGGATGCGAATGATGTTGAGATTAGGGGATGATTGTTTCCATGATTTGAAAGGAAATGTTTTAGTTTCAGGCAAGGGGATGAGATTGCATAGAGTACAACAGCCGGATACAATTTTGTCCCAGAGATCCAAGGGAATGTTCATGTCGAGCATGGTCGTGCGAGTAACTTTGATGAGTGTCCGATTTGCTTGTTCCGCTATGGGGTTGTGTTGAGGTGTGTATGGTTTGTATGTGGAATGGAGAATTCCCTCCTTGTTAAAAAAAGAGCTCAGTTTGGAGTTGATGAATTTGCCGCCATTGTTGGAATGGAAATGTTTTAATTTTTTGGAGAATTGGTTTGAGTGAATGCAAATAAATTTGATTATCTTGTCAGTAGCTTTGGATTTGAGTTTGAGAGGGATGCACATCTTGAAGTGAGAGTGGTTATCTGTTAGGATCATGAAGTATTGATTTCCTGCTCTGGACATTGGTTGTATAGGTCCGCAGAGATCAGCATGTAATTTGTCAAAAAGTTCATTTCTTTGAGGAAAATGGCCCTTGAATGGGGAGCAATGAATTTTTCCTTTAGCGCATGAGACGCAGCAGGCATTGTCCCAGCAAAGTTTGGGAAAATTGCAAGAGAGAAGTTTGGTGGATTCAGGATGGGGATGAGCGAAGCGTTTGTGGAGAGTTGAAAGTGTTAGAAAGGAAAAAGCCTCGGGAATCGTGGGATGTGTCGATTCCTCTATGATCAATAGATTGTCTTGGATTTGACCCTCCAGTACGGTTAGGCCGCCATGAGTGACTTTGAATGAATTTGGAGCGGTTCTTATCAGCAAGAAGCCGCCCATAATTAGTTGACCTAGGGAAATCAGATTGACAGCAATTTTGGGAACGTAGAGCGAGTCAGAAAGGGTGAGTTTGGAGTGCAAGGTGATGATGGAGGCGGAACCAATTCCATTTGATTGTATTGAGGATCCTAACTTTCCGGTTTGAATTTTGGTCTGGTCGTTTTCTAAGGAGTTGAAGAAGAGAGAGCTGTTAAACATGCTCTGAGACGCGCCTGAGTCAAGGATGACTTGGTCCCTTGACAAGCTAGGGGAGTGAGTCATGGCAAAGCTAAATGCCAGATGCGCAGTGGCCTTGTTGGGAGGATTAGGTTTCTTACCTGAGCTGGTGTTTGCTGGTGGGACGTAGTTGGGTCAAAGATGGGGGTAGAGCCAGAAACAACGATCTTTGGGATGGTTGGCTTTGGGGTTGTGCCAGTTGGACTTGCAACGGAGAATTTGTTGGTGAGCAATCATGGCCTTTGCCTGAGATCCGGTGGCTAACTTGTGCTTGAATTGGTTGAGATGGCGTAGTACAAGGTTGCCGTTGATTTTATTCTCTCCTAGCGAGTGGGTTATGGTGGTTTTGAGGTGATCCAGTTGAGGCGGGAATTTATAAAGAATGAGGTACGCCACTATATCGTTGTCCATTTTTATCCCGATTTCGGCGATTTGGAGCAAACAGGCTTTGACTTCTTTGATAAACTTCTTGATGTTCTTGGGGTCAAATTGAAGGTTCAGGAAGTGGAAGAAGACCCGGATCAATTAGCGGTTTGCACAGAAGCAAAGAATTTGTTGATCAACTTCCATAGAGCAATCCCGTCAGTCAAGTGATTTTCCTTAACGCAATTTAAGTAGGTTTGGTTGTCCAGTTTTGCCAGGATGTAACCCACAATCTTGAGATTGACATCAGCCGGGCATTTGCTTGGTTCGGAGGAGGTTAGCCAGTGGGATATGCCTTTAAGTGAGAAGATGGTAAGAATTTTAGATCGCCAGAGAGAAAAGTTCGAGTCGTTGAGATTAGGAATCAAGTCTGTCAGTGTCTTCAGAAGCAAGGAGGATGAGTCTATTGGTCCTGGGGTCGTCATTCTGCTTTTCTGCTTTTAACCTTGAAGAAAGGAATGATTTGATTGCAACAAAAAAACCAATAGATGAAGAAACACAGAGTGTGCTGAAGTTGTAATTACAAGGAATGAATGGAGAAAAGGAATAAGAGGGTTAGGAAATGAAAGTAAAGCCTGTAAATCAGATTGATTGGAAGCCTCACTGCTGGACAGAGCTTGAGATGAGTTACGACTCTAGTGATTGAGAGGTGATGTTAGGATTGACGAGGAGATTCGAGGACAACGGATTGAGTTGGTTGGAGTATGGTTGATTGGTTGGTGGAATTGAGGAAGATGAGTAGAGGATTGAGGTCAAAGGGAATGATTGAGAGCAAAAGGAAAAAGAAGAAGAATGGATAGGGGAGCAGGATTGGATGATAATGAATGAGATGATGATGATAGTTAATGGGAGCAGAGGATGATGGATTGAAGCGGATGATAAGGGATGAGGAATGAAGCAAGAGAGAGGTCTATGATCATGGCATTGGAGAAAGTAGGATAGAAGATCATTGAAGGTTATATCTGGATTTGGAGTGTTTGCATTGGAGATCAGAGCGGGAGCGGGGAATGTCAGGAAATGTCACTTGAGTAGGTCATTCATCTCTCAACAGTCTCAGACACAAATGGGGGGGGTGTAACCGGCAGACATGCCACCCCCCCTCTTTTACTCAAGTCCCTGGAGGGGGCAGTCAAATCCCCCTACCAGGGGCCCTGGAGGTTGATACCCCCAGGGCATCATCAAGGTAGGTGGGCTGGGGGATGGTCAAATCCCCTCCAGCCCGTTGCTCCTCTCCCTCAGTGCAGGGGGGGGGGGGGAGCGCCCCTTCAATGGTGGGGGGGAGGTCAATTCCCCCCCACTGCCAGTTGCCTTGATGCAACCAGCCCAGCCACCACATTTGGTGGGGGGGTGAACCCTGAACATTTTCTGGCTGGTTCAACCCAGCCAGCCCTTCCTCCTCCTCCTTGCAATGGCAAGCGAGGGGAGGGGGAGGAGCCGCGGCCATTGGCCCCCACTCTGCAGCAGCTGCGACCGGCTCAACAGCCACAAATGGGCTCAGGGGAACTCCATTTCAAGTCCCTCTTCCCCCTAAAACGGCCCCTCAAGGGCTGTTGGGCCCCATAAATGGGCTGTAAGAAAAAAAAAACGGCCCTGAACAGGCCGCAACATGGGCAGCAGCCCCAAATGGGCTGTGACACGGGCGGCCGCCCCAAAGCCCAAAAGGTGATTTTAACATACTTTGGCCGGCCATCCCTTGTGGCCAAGTATGTCCAAAATAAAACTTGGGCCCAATTATTCCCATAAAAGCCCATCTGGCTGTATTTGCCCATATGACCCACCAGGCTTGTGTACCAACAGGCCTGTTTCACACATTTTTAGGACAGTTTCCCCAAATCCATGACATTCACACAGGCAAGTATGGTCTGTGTGTGTGTCCAATGGGCCGCAGAGGCCCACATGTGCATTCCATTTGGATTACACTCATATGTAGCAAACATGCAAGTGCATACGTATTTTAACATGGTTAAGCAGGGAGGAACAGGATTTGCTGACTTTTGTACTCTTTCTTGGAGAAAGAGCCCTTGTTTTTGGACCTGAAGAGCAGGGACTTTTAAAGAAGAAGATAGGCTACCTTGTGTGATTCCAAAGGTTCCTTACAAATCTAGGAAGATCAAGCCAATTCCGATTCCACAGGCAGTTTGGGGGCCTTTCTTGGAGCTGGTATGCAAGAGTGTGGTGACAGGCCTTTACAAGCAGTCAATTTCAAGTTGATCAAGTCAAATCTTTGTGTGGTTAAGCAGGATGGGAAGTCATTACAGATTTTTCATGATCTGCAGTGGCTCAATATGTTTCAAATCTGAGACGCCCGCGCATTGTAAGACTCCAAATGGCACAGGGCGTTGGCAGTTCTTTGGAGGGCATAGGTGCTTTTTTAGGCTGCCCTTCTGAGTTTTATAAAAATATTTAAATGTAACCAAGATCAAAGTCCAGAACCTGGTAAAAGGGGAATCAAAAGTAAGAGGATAAAGATTATAGTAGTTGGTAGCTGGGAGACAACAATATCTGAGGCAAGATGATGTTGGGGGAAACTTGAATAGAAGGAGTCAAAAATTGTTCAGAGTTCAACAAGACAAGGCAATTGTGAGTGACAACGCCCACAAGCTAATAGCTCTGGTTGTCAGCAGGAGCTTAGGAAAGATCAACTCAATCCCAAACAACCTCCAGGTTCTCAATGAACCTGCCCAACTCTCTGCAATCAAGCGCTTGAAGGGTACCAGATAAATGTGGGTGGCTGCACAGAACAAAGCTAATTTTTTTGATGACTCTCTAGAAGCAAAACAATAAATGATTCAAACAAGAATAACCCAACACTTCTCAAGGGACTCAAGAGTAGCGTAGCGGAATTAAACTTCATAAGAGTTGAAGGGAGGTTTAACACTCCAGATTTTAAGCTTAATAAAACCTCTTCAGTCAAACATGACTGGTTCCAGAAAGATAATCAAAGGATGATCAGGACCAGTATGGTCAGATAAAGTGATCAGGAGTGGTGTAACACACTCAAGAATTCAATAAGTCAAATTATTCTTCAACCAGCAAAGCTATTGTTTGGTGATAAGGATCAAGGATCAAGGGGTTTGAGTATGGAGGCTCAAGGATCAAGGGGAAATCATAGATATACCCAAATTTTTGTCTCAGATAAAGGGGAATGAAGACCCCACGGATGATGTATTTCAAGAGGATACTGATGATCTTAGGATTTGGTGTATGTCAGGATACCATGTGCTGATCTGATGTGATGATCGATATGTGCTGCTGATCCTCCAAAAGGCAGGGGAGTGCCCCTTCTTATATGGCCAGGAGGCCCTGTTAGACTATGTACAATGGATTCTACAAATGGAGTGGAAAAAAAAAGAAAGAATTTTTTTTTTGATTTTCAGGTGATCAGAAAAAGTTGATCACGCAGGCCGGTGGAAATCCTGCCTGCCTGACCGGGGTGGGATCCTTCTCATCCCTTCACCATCTTTTGTGTCCATCCGTTGAGGGGAGCACGCGGCAACACCAGAATCACCCACCCCTTGCCCAAAGGTGGAAAGGGTGGGAAAGGAAAATGAACCAGACCGCCCGCAGATGTCTGCGGGCAGTAGATCATGCCTTTCCACCCCCGCACAAAGATCTGGATTCTGAAGGAAAATCTTTCATCTATCGCGGAGTGCAAGAATGCACTCTTGACATTGAATTGGCAAACTTTTTGCAAGGATTTCAGAGCGTATACCAGTAACAGACAAAGTGTGGACGTTTTTCCTGTCGGAGCGAACGTGTCAAAGTAATCCAAGCCCTCAATTTTACTGAAGCCTTGTATGCAAAGGAGCGCCTTATATTTGATTGGATTGCCATGGCACCAGAGGTGTTGCAGATTTTCATTGACAATGCGGGCATCAAAGGCCAGAAGACAGATTACGGAGGGGAAACGCTTATGGACGCTCCGTAAATTTTCCTATTTGTCTGGGATTATGCGCAAACGCTGGAAAGGATCTTGATCCAGATTGAGGAAGCAGGGATTAAAGTGTTGGGGAAAAATTTAGCGGTCTGTGTACCCGCGCTGGAGGCTCTAGGACATGTGGTGGCTTCCAACTGAAGGCGGATTGCAGAAAAGAAACACAAAAAAGTCCTCAAGTGGCCAATGCCAAAGACTGTATTGCACATTCTCCAGTTCTTGAGATTGTGTAGCTATGTATGGATGTTCATTGAGCGGTTTGTGGAGGTTGCCACCCCATTGCTGGCATTAATGCATAAGGGGGCATAATGGACCTGCGGTTTGGACTGTGAAATTGAATTCAACAAGCTCAAGGAGATATTCAGGTGCAATATTGTACTTCCGCACTTGGATTATGACGCCGGAGGAATTAAGTTGGCTGTGGATTCAAGCATGCTTGGCATGGGGGCGGTGCTGACCCAGGAGGATGAGGGGGAAGGTTTCTGGTTGTTTATTTTCACGGTTGTGCATGTTCCAAGGAAGGACTTTACAATTCCAGACGCGCTGTCTAGTTACCTGCAGGATGATCCTTCAAAAGTCACAGAACCATTGGATGTGGAGGCCCCAATGGTTAAGGTAGGGGTGATGGAAGTAGGTGTGCAACTTTTGCTCCAGCAGTCCGGGAGGTACGCAGTCCTCAGTTCCTATTTGCGGGATCTTTGTTTTCTTGATGACATGCCAGCCATGATTTTTTGATGGATTTGGCGGAAAGTGGGAAATTTCTACCTGCGGGAAGGACAGTTGTGGCGGCGGAGTGCGCCGGTACCGCTTGTGGTCAGTAAATCTAGGGTGGATTGGGATGTAATTCTGGGATGTCTGCATGACCATTGCAGCCATTGCCGCAAACTTGAAATGCGGAAAGGGGTGTGGGCAAGGTTCTGGTGGCCAGGTATAGTATGAGCCATGCAGGAGTGGCGATGGTTGTGCAAAGCATGTCAGAAGAAGAGCGCAAAGTTACCTTGCAAATTAGCTATTCCCACTGGAGTGGATGCCTTGTTTTGGCTGGTTTCTATGGATGTTGTGCACCTCAAGGCAGGTAAGTTGATGTACCTCCTTTTTGCGTGGGACAATTTGTTAGGCTGGGTGGAAGCGCGGCCCCTGGTGAAGCTTTTGGCAGAAAAATTTGGTCAGTTTTTGGAGGAAGATTGGTTTGCGCGTTACGGATCACTTCTGCTGATGACAGTCGATGGGGGTGCAGAGTTTTGGGAATGGTTGGCGGATTTGGTGCAAAGTTGCAAAGAAAAGTTTGGGCAAGTGACAGAGTACTATCCAAAAGGCACAGGGATGATTGAGAACAGTCACCAGCCAATCAAGGATGCAATGGTGAAGATTTGCCGCAAGGATGGGAAGCGGTGGCAGGCAACCCTTCCGGTTGTTCTTTTTGAGGATTGGATTTTGGGGAAGATATTAACAGGTGATTTGCCGTACAAGCTGCTATTTGGGTAGCAAACAATGCTGCCAATTGACATCAAGCTGGAAAATTTCCTGGGTATCAACTGGTGGAAGGTTAAGAAGACCACGGATCTAGTCAAGGCCCACACCAAGTAACTTGTTAAGTTGTCAGTGATGCAACACAAACTTGCGGAAACCTCACCAGTGAAGATACTTCATTATCAGCTCTCAGTCCTCACGATCCAGAGAAGGAGAGGGGGATGTGATATTTGAAAAGACTTCACAAGGACAACCACTTTCTCTGACTTGATCTAATTTGATTGTCCTTGGTACCAACTCAACTATCAACCTCACAACTGGACCTCTCAACTCACTCAACACAATTATCATTTTCACGTTCATCTGTTTTCATTTGATCCTTCTTTTCCTCTTTCTCCTTAAACCTGCTCACCTCAACTCATCCTATCACTTGAACAAGATTTGCCTACCTTGCCTCTGTGCCCTGTGAGATATTACTCTCTTTTTCGCCCCATGTTTCCTTTTCTTCCCTTATTGACTTTTGGGTTTTCAGTCCTCCCGGATTCACACCTCACCACCAACGTTTTCTCAACCTTGCATTCACCTCCATCAACTCGCCTCACTTCAATCATCAACTTGCCTCACCTTGTGATCCACATCCATTGGTCACCGTCTCAGTCAACTCCTGCAGCACCCTCAATGCCTGATGTTTTTAGAGCCTTTCCCAGTTTATCATGATCATTGTTCTTACATTTCCTGATGTTTCATTGTGTTGTCTACTTCACCAGTTGTCAGTTTTAAGTTCAATTAATTCAGTCTTTTAACACGGTTAAAAGACAAAGGGGGGAACAAATCTACTGAATCTTGATTCTTTAGTTCCGGATCGCAAACCAAATAACTGAGAAATGACCACAGGCTTGATCTCCGAGGGATTTTGGCAGGCTATGCTTAAGACTGCTCTCAACACCATTCCTAGACTCAGCAAAGATAATTATGGCGTGTGGAAGGAAAAGATGGACGCCATACTGGACGTTTTGGGGATGCTCCAAACCTATTAATGATGCCAACTCTGTACTGGATAACAACGTCAATGACAATATCAAACTGTTGATCATCTCAAGACTTGAACCATCCACGCATGACAACATAGTCACTCCTCTAAACAAAAACTCGGCGAAATTGCTGTGGAAGGCAATCATCAATAAATACGCCTTGTCCCAAGCATCAAATTGTGCCCGGATTTTCAAAGACTTCCTCTATCTGAGATTCATACCTGACAAGATCAAAAAATTCATCACTAAAGCTAAATTCTGTCTCAAGAAGATGTCCGAAGTCGGTATTGTGCTGCCAAATGACATTCTGGCTTACCTCATGTTATTCAAATTTCCCAAAGCCATGAAGAATTTCAAGCGGCAGATCATGCATACGGATAAGGAGCTCACGGTTGATTACATTTACAATCACCTGAACCAACTAAACAATGAGGTTAAGGCGCGAATAACTCAAGATAACCAACAATCCAGAACTGAAGTGGCTCTCATCAACTCAAAACCAATTACGGGCAACAAGCAAGGGGAAAGTCGGAGGTGTACTGCAGGACGCCACAATGAAGAGCAAGACAAACACCACTAAGCTGACAACTGTTGGAATTTGCATCCCAAAGTAGCTCCCGATTGGTGGAAGGAGGAGCAAGCCAAATGGAAGTCTCAAAAAAATCAGTCAAAAACCAGTCCTGTCGCGCATTATCTTGCTCTTTTGTCCACTTGGATCAATCACAGGGATCTGAGATCCAAATTCATTCTTGATAGCGGGGCCTTTGTACATATGATCAAAGAAAGTTGTTATTTCAAGGAGATGGCACCCTATGCTTAACATTCAATTAAAACTGGAAAAGAAGGAGCAGAACTGGAAATTAAGGGACGAGGCACGGTGGAACTCTTGTGGGACAATTTCACTCTTGAACTATCCAATTTTTTCTACGTAACTAGCTTGAAAATCAACTTGATAAGTGCTGGAGCCCTGAAACAATCTGGGTGTTCAATTCAAGCTAGCAAAAATCAATTCTCCGTATCGAAGAACGGTAAGGTGTTTGGAGGAACTATAGTCAACAATCTCTACTCTTTTGAAACGCCTCGATTTAACCATATGTTACTCTCTGGTAGATACGCCAATGTAATGTGGACTGCGGAAGAAGAGCTTCTTGAAATTCACCGCAACCACGGACATTCTGCAATCTTGAGACTTGAAACCATGAAAAAACATATCCCATCAGAAGTAAAACGGAACTTTGAGTGTATTCACTGCGTTAAAAGTAAGATAAAAAAATCACCCTTCAAAGAAAACTCAAGACGGGCAAATCGTGAGTTTGAGTGGATTCACTTGGATCATGTGGGGCCCCTCAAACCGTTGTCAAAGGGAGGTCATCGCTTCTTCCTAACCTTGGTAGCCAGCGCATCTGGCTAAATAGGTGCCTTTCCACTGGGTTCAAAGGAGGAGACTCCTGATGTCATTGTTGATCTCCTGGAAAAAGAACGCCAACGCAGAGGCTATTTTCCCTCCAAAGTCTTTTCCAATGGCGGTTCAGAATTTTTCAATCACACACTTCAAGCATTATACAACGCAAATCACATCAAACAGGTCATCTCTGAACCCTACCACCCTGAAAACAATGGAAAGGCTGAGAGGGCAAATAGAACAATCATTGAATCAACCAGGACAATCCTCAAAGATGCTCAGCTACCGGCAAATTTATGGCACAAGGTTATCAAATCAAGTGCACTGATGCTTAATCAGATCCCTATAGAAGATCACCCGGATTTGCCATGGTCTCAAATACATGGCTTCCAACTACCGGCCTCTTATCTGAAACCCGTAGGTGGTCCTTGTCTCTACTTGCTCAATTGTCGGGAAAGGGGATACAAATTCAAAGAGAAAGGAGAAGAGGGAATCTTAGTAGGCTTCAATCCCATTTTTTGCTCATACCGTATCCTTACTAAATCGCAATCTATTATCTCTTTGAAAAATGTGAAGTTCTTGAAGATGTCCAATCCAATTCATTCAATACTTTCAATCTCCTCCAAAAAAGGAGTCTGTGGCTCTAAACCCACTGAATCTCAACTGGTTGACCAGTCTTGTGTGACCAACCAAGCTGCTAGAGACAACCCCCCCTTCTCTGAATATAGGACGACGGCAGAAGACAAGCCCCCTTCAGAATATGAAAATGGTCTCTCATTGCACCCGGATTAATCAGAATCAGAAAGATCTAATTTCAGCTCAGAGGACTCACCTCCGCCCTCACCACCTCGCATTTCTCTGCAAGTTAGTCAACCGGCTAGAACCCTCAGAGACCACTCAACCATCCAACCATCTCATTGTTACGGCTTCTTCCATTATTACAAGCCTAAAAGCTATGAAGATGCGATGAGGTGCGAAGAAAGCGACAAAAGGATTGTTGCTATGGACGGTGAGATTTTCTCCATTGAATCCTTCGACGTCTGGGAGGAATATGAAGGGCCTGATCCCTTGAATCCTCTGCGGACTACCTGGATCTACAAATTAAAAGAAAATTGCCATGGCAATCCAATCAAATATAAGGCGCTCCTTTGCATACAAGGCTTCAGTAAAATTGAGGGCTTGGATTACTTTGACACGTTCGCTCCGACAGGAAAAACGTCCACACTTTGTCTGTTACTGGTATACGCTCTGAAATCCTTGCAAAAAGTTTGCCAATTCAATGTCAAGAGTGCATTCTTGCACTCCGCGATAGATGAAGAAGTCATTATCCATACTCCTAAAGGCTCAAATCGCCCCTCAAGGTTTCTCAGATTAAAAAAATCCCTGTACGGACTAAAGCAGTTGCCCAAGAACTTGTACAAGACACTCACAACTTGGTTCAAGAAAATAGGGTTTTATGAATCATCCTGTGACCCATGTCTGTACTTATCAAAAGATGGTAAATCCAGAATTTTCCTTCATGTTGACAATTTGATCCTTGTTGGAGATGGTCAAGGATTTGAACAAAAATTCTTAAGTAAATTTGAAGGCTCTACCTGTCAAGATCCGAACACAATACTTGGAATGAAGATTGAAGTCAAGACTGACAGAATACTCCTCAGCCAACCAAACCATATCCAGCGTGGCCTTGAGGAGTTAGGTCTAAGCAATTCCAAAGGATCTTCCACACCACTTGCGCGCAACCTTCAACTCAAACCAGCTTCTGACAAAGACCATGAAGCGTTCAAAGCTCTAAATATCAATTACCAATCCGCCATTGGGTCGCTCAATCACATCGCCTGTTACACCAGGCCTGATATCAGTTTCGCAGTCTTGAGTCTCGCGAGATTCAACTTCAAAACTGGACTTACACATTGGAACAAACTCAAGAAGACTTGGAAGTATTTGAAGGCTACTCAACAGTATTGATTGGAACTCAAATACTGCCCTCTTGCAGGGATTCTCGAGGCCTTCTCGGATGCATCCTGGGCCGACGATTCCGGCACAAGAAAATTGTAAACTGGCTACCTATGTGTAGCCTATGGGAGTCTGGTCTCATGGAATAGTTGCAAACAGAAAAGCATCACTTGGTCTTTGACGGATGCAGAATTGAACGCTCTGGTAGATTTGTTCCACTAAGCGACGTGGATCAAGGCTTTCATGGAGGAAATCTTTTCCCTTTCATTAAAAACAATTCCTTTGAATATTGACAATAGCGGTTTAGAATACAAAATTCAGAAATTTGGTTTGAACTCAAAGACAAGGCATCTCGACTTAAAAACAAAAGGGATGAGAGATGAGCTAAGTGCTGATAGAATCAAAATTAAGCTCATAAAATCATCTCAGATGCCGGCGGACTCTCTCACTAAATCTGCCTCAACCCAAAGCATTGCTCTTCTGTTTCCTTTCATTCAAACTGGTTTTCAATAAGCTCTTCATTTCTTTTGTATTATTTTTTTTTCTTTTATTTTCATTTTTTTTATATATATCTTCCTGTTTTTCTCATCATCTCAGTTGCTCATCATCTCAGTCATAATATCTTTTTGGGCATGGTGGGGTGTTAAGTTTTCAGTGATGCAACACAAACTTGCAGAAACCTCGCCAGTGAAGATACTCCATTCTCAGCTCTCAGTCCTCACAATCCAGAGCAGGAGAGGGGGAGGTGATATTCACAAGGACAACCACTTCGTCTGACTTGATCTAATTTGATTGTCCTTGGTACCAACTCAACTATTGACCTCACAACTGGACCTCTCAACTCACTCGACACAATTCTCATTTTCACGTTCATCTTTTTTCATTTGATCCTTCTTTTCCTCTTTTTCCTTAAACCTGCTCACCTTGACTCATCCTATCACTTGAACAAGATTCACCTACCTTGCCTCTGTGCCCTGTGAGATATTACTCTCTTTTTCGCCTCATGTTTCCCTTTCTTCCCTTATTGACTTTTGGGTTTTCAGTCCTCCCGGATTCACACCTCACCACCAACGTTTTCTCAACCTTGCATTCACCTCCATCAACTTGCCTCACTTCAATCATCAACTTGCCTCACCTTGTTCTCCACATCCATTGGTCACTGTCTCAGTCAACTCCTGCAGCACCCTCAATGCCTTATGTTTGTAGAGCCTTTCCCAGTCTATCATGATCATTGTTCTTCCATTTCCTGATGTTTCATTGTCTTGTCTACTTCACTCGTTCTCAGATTTAAGTTCAATCAATTCAGTCTTTGAACATAAATCCTGTAGCCGTACAAGATATTGGAGAAAGCGGCTGGAAGACTGAAGGTGACCCGGAAAAAGTCCCTCTGCTGCTGGGACAAGTGCTGCACTCATAAACTCCGGGATCCGTTGCGGAAGGGGGACTTGGTTCTGCTTTAAAACAGGAGCCTGGAAACTCAATGGGGGAAGGTGTTTGCCAATCAATGGAACGGGCCTTTCTGCGTGCTTTCAAAGTTCACCAGAGCTAGCTACCAGTTGGGGGAATTGGATGTGACTCCGCTCAAACAGAAGGCCACGGATTTGCACGTGAAACAATTCTTTGCGCAGGGCTCAACTTCATTTGACAGGACAGCTGGTTTGGATAGCAAAGGGGACAACAACGGGAATCCTTTCTACAAGGAAAAGCCCGCGTGCGCGCTTCGCGTCTGACAGAGTAAACAACTGTAGGCCGCTGGGGACATCAGCCAAGTTGGGGGGGGGACGATGGTGCTTGCTTTAGACCGTAGAGTGACTTGTTTAGCTTGAGGATTGGCGTTTTTCTTTTTGAACCAACGGGACGGCGGATGAAAACCTCCTCATCAAGTGGAGCATGTAAAAACGCACCCTTGACATTGAATTGCAGCATAGGAAGATCTTTTTCAACAGCGAGTAGAAGAACGGCTCGGAGTGACGCAGCTTTACCAGTTGGAGCGTATGTGTCAAAGTAGTCGATCCCATACCTTCGGTTGAAGCCTTGAAAACACACTTGTGATTTATGAACCGGTTCGCCTCCGTGTGTGTTTTGTTTGATCCTGAAGGCATAGGTGACATTGAGGACGTTCTTTGGTTTGGGTCCTTCATAGTCCTCCCAGACTTTAAAGTATTTGCAGGTACTTAGCTCTTTGTCTAAGATTTTGACAATTTCGGATCCTGGAGTGCCTCCTCAGGCAATGATGGGGTGTAGTCGCAGTGGTACCCATACCAATCAGGAGGCCGAATTGTAGAGCAATCTCTCAGAGTTCTCCCTGGATTGAGTTCAGCTTGAATGGGGTTGTCGTTGTTGCAGTCGACGTCTGATTATTCCGAGGAGCTTTCAGTTTTAATTGACCTTGTGCTATCTGACTCATCAGCCGTGGGAGAGGATTCAGTAGGATTTGTTGGCGGAGGGAGTTCCTGTGGTATGATTTGCAATTGGTCTGGGGGGTCATCCAGAGCAGAATTGATCAAGGGTGAGAACTTGAAATTTTTTGTTTCTATCACTTTACCGCTTGGAGTGAGTACTTGATAAGAGAGAAGTTTAGGTGCATACCCCAGGAGTTTACCAGAGACTCCCTTCTTGTTGAATTTTTGTCGCAAGTGATTACCAAGGTCAAGGTAGGTAAGTTTGGTCCCGATGGGTTGGAGATATCCAGTTGGCAAAGAAGTCCCTTCCATGGTTTCCCAAGGAGCTAAACCATCTGCATTCGGAATTTGGTTGAGAGCGAGTGCACAGCTTTGGATTGTTTTGTGCCAATAATCTTTGGGGATCTTTGAGGACAAATGTTTAGCTCTGACTGATTCGGCAATGGTTCTGTTTGCTCGTTCCCCCTTTCCGTTGTGCTGTGGATGGTATGGCTCAGAGACTATTCTTTGAATTCCTTTCTACTCAAAGAATTTGGCTAAGTCTTCATTGATGAATTCGCCTCCTCCGTTGCTGCAGAATTCTGTAGGAAAATAGTGGAGGCAATTGAATTTGTTGAGAAGGATGAACTTGATGACATCAGAGGCGTCGCTCTTGTTTTTCATGGGGATGCAGCTAATGTAGCCACTGTGGCTGTTGACTACTGTGAGTGAGTATTGGTATCCGCCTTTTGCCATTGGAGAGATTGGTCCAATAAGGTCGGCATGGATCCTCTGCATTACCTTGTCAGCTTTGGTGGAGATTTCTTTAAATTGACTCTTGGTTATTTTACTTCTGTCGCAGTTCTTGCAGTTGAATGACCTTTTCAGGGAGGTCGGGACAGATTCTTTGAGGTAATTTTCGATCCTTGGTAGACTAGCCTGACCTAGTTTGAGATGAAGATCCTTTACGTCTTCCAGGGTTGCACTGAAACTTTGGTTGTCAGGAATGATGGCGTAAAGTAAATTGTTGAAGATTTGTCCTTTTAAAAACGGCTTTTTATTTAGACACATCTCAAATGAGGGTGGTGAGCTTGTGTTATTGACAAAAAGTTTAGCCCCCTTGCTCAGAAATACTCCCATCAAAAGAAGGTTGATGCATAAGTCTTGGGTCCAGGCTGCGTCTTGGAGGAGAATGGTTCCGACTGGTGAGGTCAGGCGGGCAGACCCTCTACCCACGATAGCCAGCAAAGCTCCTGGTTTTCTGGTTTTAATTACGTTTGATCCATCTTCAGGGGTGATGGTGTCAAAGAAGCCCCTGTTGCAAATCATATGAATTGAGAATCCCAAGTCAAGAATGAATTTGGAGGGAGCTTGCTGAGAGAAATGTGAGAAGCAGTGCAGAAAAGGGAAGAAGTTGGCTGTTTCATCATTTTTCTTCTTTTCTGGTTTGCGAGGTTTTAAGTTTTTTGGTTTCAACTCAGGAAACTCAATCCAGCACTTGTCTCGGGGGTGGTTTTTCACTTCCAGATTGTGAACTCCATTTTCACATCAAGCATAATTGGAGTACAAGTTGATATCAACTTTTGAGCTAGTAGAGATTTCTTTAAACTTGGCGTCGTTCTCATTTTTGTATTGCGTCAAGTGGTCCAGAACTCATTTGACGGTGACTTCTTTGTCACCGTGCATGATTTGGGAGGCCATTTTGTTGAGATTCGCGGGAAATTTGAATAGAATAAGGTACGCCAGGATGTCTGAGGGAAGTTCTATGCCAACTTTGGAGAGCTTGTTGAGATGCAGCCTGACCGTTGTGACAAATCTTTTGATGTTATATTTGCTGAAGGGAAGATAGAGAAATCCATTGAATAATCTGGCTCTATTTGCTGATTGCGATGAAGCAAAGTAGTTCTTGGTGGCCATCCAAATTTCTTTGGCATTTCGAACATTTCCTGGCTTGATGATATTCGTGTGCGTTGCAGGTTTGAGTTTTGCCAGAAGGAAAGGAGCGATGTCATTGTTGATCTCTGGATCAAGTTGTTGGCTGATATCCGGATCTTCCATGATTTGAAGGATTCCTTGAATGTCAAAGAGGCTTTCCATTTTACTTTTCCAGATCGAATAGTTGTCTTCATTGAGCAGAGGTGTGGATTTGACCAAGGTTTTAAGCTTAATTGTCCTCATTGCGTTGTCGCCTCCTGGTCCTGGTGTGAATCTTTTTGTCATTGTTGTGAGCTTTGGCTTTTAACCGTGAAAGAAAATTATGGTGCTAAACCAAGACCACTGTATTTCATGAATGACAAAAGTGCAAGGTTGGTGAAACTGTTCAGATGAGGTAAACAAGAAAGATCAACGGAATGAAACCAACAAAGGCAATGGCTGATTTCAATCAATCAGCCCGCAATCAGCTCAGAAGAAAAACAGTCAAGCTGGATAACATGATGACTGGTGGAGATAGAAATAATCAGAACCTGATCAATTTGTCAATGCGCTGAGCCCTCAGAATTGAACTTCATACATATGGTGTTGGTCTTGAAGGATGGTCAAGACAGTCCTTGACCTTGGATGGATGTGATCTGTAGTTCTGCAAAGTAATTGAGTTAGTGTCTTGAAGCTTGAGGAGTGTTGAATTAGATTTACCAGCTGTGTGATGTCTCGGCGCGATGGGAACCGTATTTGGAGTATTTCAGGTGAGATGAATGACAAAAGGACAATCTTGAGCAAGGAAGAATGGAGAAGATGAAGATGGGAAGATGACAAAAATGATCAGCCGACCAAAGGCGGTTGATTCCTCCTGGAACAAAAGAAGACAGGCTGGCTCGCAGTCAGAATTCATATTTGAAGTATTGACACTGTAGCTGGCGTTCCACTTCACAGTTTGAGAAAAGTATGGGTACGCGTCAGTCCATGGCTGGGATTATTCCAACACTTCTACTGTAGTCTCTCCTATATTCTCAATTTCTTTCCAATCTCTTTCCAATGCTTTCTTTCCTTTTTGTTTCCCTTATTTTCCACGCATAAAATTCTCAATTTTGTGTCTCACATGTAAAGCGCTTTCATGCGCAGCCAATTGTTCTAATCCGAGAGCTGCGTCTGCGCACGCCATCTTTGCTCTTGCTCTTGCGCACTCAAGACTTTGCTAGTCAACCTACCGCTCAACCAAAAGGTCCGAACACTTTCTTCAATTGACTAATGATCAATCAATGTCAACCAATCAATTAACCAATCCAAATCAACCAATCAATCAAACAAACATCAATCAATACCTCAATCCAATACTCAAGATCAATCAATATTGGAGACAAATTACCCTCTCCTTCTCTCAAACTCATTCCAATACCGAATTGACAAGACGAGCCAGCCCAATCATTGTAAGATTTCTCACTGGCAAATTGTTGATAAGTTCTGGAACTCATGACTCCTTTTTAGTTTCAGTTCTCTCAATCCATCATCCCGAACCAGCTTGCTCCGCTCCACCTGGCTGCTTCTCACAAGTCTCTCAAGTCCCTGATTGTTATCTATAAGACTTGCTTCTCTCAGCCAGATTGTTCTCTGTTGGTCATTTTTCATTTGTCATCTCTCATGTGGTTGTTCTACTTTCCTTCATTCTCACAGCCCTTTCTTCATGAAATACAGCTTGGTCCTGGTATCCAATTCAAATTCTCACAATTTCAACCTTTATTCAAATCATCACCTGTATCACCAAAGGAGTATCAATCAGTAACCAATAAAACAACATAAAAAATATATAAAGGATAAGACTAGAGAAAAGATTCTTCCCTTAATCAGCTTCTATCAACCAGGTCACCTATCTGTTCCACCATTTCTTCCTTATCAAGCTGGAATACATTGATCCTAGGTCTGATAGAGACTACTATAGTAGCAACTCTATCTGAGAATCAGCCACCATTTCTCTTTTCTTTTATTTTTGTGAGGATACTATAGTACTCAGAGGTGCAGGCAATTCAAAACCACCCTTAGTATTCCTCTAACTTATTTGTAGTTGTAATACTAAATTCCCCCTCAAGTGACTTCCAGCAAGCTATTTGCTAAACTTTATCCAATCCCAAAGGAGTCTCCACACCGTGGCACAAAAGGTTTGGCCCCAGAACAAGCCAATTCTTGAGGGACTGAAAGGGCCTCTAAGGACAATCTCCTGGTATTGGGACCCCTGGGTAAGTCCATTGAAAAAGTCCAGGTGGGTAACAAGGTCGGCATGGATCACGGATGAGCAGATCAAGGAGCTTATTTTTGGAACAAAAAAGTGTTTGAGTGTGGAGGAGAAGGATTTGCTGGCATTGGTGTTGGTGCTCTGCAAAAAAAGCCCTCGCCTTTGGGCCTGACAAGCGCGGATTGCTGAGGAACAAGGTCAGCAATCCCTATGTGATCCCCATGGTGCTGCACAAGCCCTGGCAGATCAAGCCGATCCCAATCCCTTGGACTGTGAGGGAACCCTTCTTTGAACTGGTTTGGGAGCGCGTGAGGACGTGGCTGTACAAGCATTCCAAATTGAGCTAATCTAGCCCAATCTTTGCCTTCATTCAGCAGGACAGAAAGTTGCTTAGGATTGTTCACAACCTGCACGGGCTTAACTCATTCACCATCCAGGATGCAGGATTGCTTCCGCGTGTGGATGATTTCCTGGAATTGATGGCAGGGCGCTCTTGTTACCAATTGGTTGATGTAATGGGGGGGTATGATTAGCGCGAGCTCAATCCCGACTCAGCGCCGTTGACTGCTTTTGAGACAGGATTGGGGAGGATGCCGCTAACGCTGTTACCGCAGGGCGCAACAAACTTGGTGGCGGTTTATCAGGCCCAGATGATGTGGATTCTGCGGGACCACATTCCGGATGGGGTTCTGATTTTCATCAAAGATGCCCGCATCAAGGGACCAAAAACAGATTATGGGGGTGTGGCGTTGGAAGAAGCCCCAGATATCCGCCGCTTGATTTGGGAGTACACGCAGACGTTGGAGCGGGTCTTGTTCCGGATCAAGGAAGTAGGGCTTACAGTGTTAAGGAGAAAGTTTTCAGTTTGTTTTACGGCGCTGGAAGTGCTAAGACCTGTGGTGGCTTTTGATGGTAGAAGAATCACAGCAAAGAAATGGAACAAAGTCCTCAAATGGCCAACCCCGCGGATGCCTTTGCATATCCTCCGATTCCTGGGACTGTGCAGTTACTTTTGCATGTTCATTGAGTGGTTCACGGAAGTTTCAAGTTGGCTGCAGGCGCTAACATGGAAGGGCGTGGCGTGGGAATGAACGGCAAGGTGTGACGGTGCCTTTTCAAAGCTCCAAGAGACTGTTGGCTGAAACATTGTCCTCCTGGACCTCAACTACAAGGCGGGAGGGATCCTCTTGGCTGTTGACTCTAGTGAGTTTGGAACGGGCGGCGTCCTGATGCAGGAAGACAATGGTAAGGACAGGCCGGTTCTCTACGAGTCCGTGACGTTTACCGCAAAGTAGAGTTGGTATTTGAAGCCAAAGCTGGAATTATGCAGAGTCACCAAAATTGTGCGGAGGCTTCAGCACCTTCTTTGGGGGGTACAATTTGAGCTGTTGATTTATGTGGAGGCCCTGGTGCGGATGATCAATTCTCCAACGCTGCCAAACGCTCCTATGACTAGGTGGGTGGCGTTTCTTCAGCTCTTAACCTTTTGCGTGGTTGATGTTCTGGGGAAGGCGTTCACAATGCCCAACGCGCTGTTGTGGTATCTGCGGGAGGACCCCTTTGAGGGGGAGGAACCCCTGGACATGGAGTCTCCAATTACCCGCGTAGGTATGGTGAAGGCAGAGGTCATCCTTCCGCTGCATCAGTCCGGGCGTTATGCAACCTTGTGCTCCGTTTTGAAGGATCTTTGGTTTCCTGAGGGTACATCAGGGGCAATGATTTGATGGGTGAAGTGGCGGAAGACAAATTAAACTTAAAAGGCTTCTTTGCACGCGGCTCCAACTCCTTTGACAAGACGGCCGGCAATGGCGCGGACGCAGGTGACAGTGCCGGTGTTTCAGGATTGGTAGATGGATCAGGCTCTTTGGATGAGGAGGAGACCGTGCGCAATGCGCCGCTTTGAAGGAGCAAGAGGCTACAAACGGCTGGGGACAGCCGTCAAGCCGGGGGGGGGGCGTGAGTAGGTTTAAAGGTTGATTTGGTGAGGGTGTGTATGGATCAGATGCTCTGAGTGAGCTTGCTAGCAGAGGAGGGACAGCTGATGATGAAGGGAGGAAGGGCGCAACAAGCCACACACCTATGGATCAGAGTCTTGGAGTGAGCTTGCTAGCAGAGGAGGGACAGCTGATAATGAAGAGAGGAAGGGAGCAACAAGCCACACATCCAATGAGGTGGGTGGAGAGTTGGGGAGGAAACAGGAGGAAAGTTAATGAAGTCAGACAGCACAGAAGAAGGAATGAAAGAAGGAGAGAGAAAAGAAGATTGACCTATGGATCAGAGGCTCGGAGTGAGCTTGCTAGCAGAGGAGGGACAGCTGACAATGAAGGGAGGAAGGGCGCGACAAGCCACACACCTGATGAGGTGGGTGGAGGAGTGAGAGCAGGAAACACCAGGAAAGTTGATGGAGAAAGGAAAATACAACGGGGAGTTTTTGGGATCACTAAGTAAATCAATGCTGAAACCTAACCAAAGTATATTCCATCTTTCCAGTGTTCCTCCGCAGTCAATTCCTCCCTAGTTGCTATGCACAATTTATTCCTCACACCCCCCCTTGCTGTCTAGGCTTTGACCCGGGTGGTAAGTTTAAATACTTCCTTCAGTTGCCTGTTGTTTTTGGGGCTTACGGGCTTGGTGAAGCCATCCGTGTTATTTTTGTTGGTGGGTATGTACTGGATGTTGAATTTCCTGTTGAGGACCGCTTCCCATAGCAAGTGTAGGCGGACGTCCACATTTTGGGTTTGATGTTGGAATAGGGGGTTCTTGATTCAGGCTATTGCACCCTGGTTGTTGCAACGCAAGATGGTGGTCTGCAGGGGTGACATACACAATGGTCCCAGACTCTGGACAACGTTGGTGGCCTACAACAAGTCTTGACCAGTCTCAGAGCTGGCTCTAATCTCGGCCTTGCAGACGGACAGAGCTACAATGAGTTGCTTTGATGTGCGCCAGCTGACTAGTCCATTGAGGTACACGCAGCTCCCAGAAAATGCTCGCCGCCCTGGGGAGTTGGAGTAGTCAGAGTGGGAGTAGCCCACTAGGCAATTTTTGGCAGAGGGAATCTTACCTAGGGTGAGCCCTAGGTCTGAGGTGGACCGCAAGAAGTGTTTGAATTGCTCTTCATGCACTTTTGTTGGGTTGAAAAGGAATTGAGAGAGATGGCTACTGGCAAAGGAAAGGTCAGGGCGAGTGCACCACACAAGATAGCCCAGGATCCCTACGGCTCATATGAAGTTGAACCCGTCAGTGCTCGGGCTGGAGTCAGGGGCAGGAAAACGGGCACTGGGGGGAAGCCCGGCTTTGACAGGGCAGCAGTCTCTCATGCCAAATTCATCCAGCACGTTTTTGATGTACAAGTCCTGGTGTAGGGAGATCAGGCCATTTGGTTGGTCCTGGAAAATTCTCATACCCAGGAAAAACTCGCATTTGCCAAGGTCCTCCATCTAAAAACGCTTATTGATGCTTGGTTGAGGAAGAAAATGTTGCAGAGGCCAATGACCATGTTTTCAAAACAGATGAATACAAAACAGGCACGCTGAGTGTTATTATGAAGGAAGAGGCATGGATTGGCGGGAAACGGTGAAAAATTGATGGATTTGAAGAACTCCAAGAGGGTTTTGTACCAGCACCTAGGGCTTTGTTTCAGGCCGTATAGCAAACGCTCTAGTTTGAGTTCTTCCCCTGGATTCAAGGCAATGGTTGTTCCCATGGGAGGCTTGATGAAGAGGTTCTCAGTGGGCTCACCATTTAAGAAGGAACAACAAACGTCCATCTGGTGAATTTCAAATTCTTGCATTGCTGCCAGGGCTAGTAGGACCCGGAGAGTGGAGAGGCAGCCCGTGGAGGCAAAGGTCTTGTTGTAGTCCACTCCCTTGACTTGGCGGAAGCCACGTACGCAAATCCTAGGTTTCACCTGTCATTGAATTTTCATTGGAAGACCCAGGTAGTGTCCAGTGGCTTGTGGCTGGGAACCAAGGGGGCAAACCTCTAAACTTTGTGACGCTCAATGTTCCCAAGCTCTGCATCGATAGCCTGTATCCAATCAAGCTGGTCTGGGGAGTTAACGGCATCCTTGTAGTTTTTGGGGTCCTGGGAGGTGCTGGGGACTCCAACAATGATGTTGGAACAATTACGACGGCCCTGGGAAAGGATTGCAGAAGGGTCAATCTTGCATAAGATATTTTTGGGGTGAATGGAGTAGTGAGGCGCATAAGTGTAGTGTTTGGAGTGAGGGAAGGATTCCACTTCACCGGGGGCTTCAGGTACAGTCTTGCCAAGGGGTTCTGTTTCGCCAACAGGTTTGTAGCTGCCTGGAAACGGCACTGATGGATCTTTTCCAGAGATGGGCTTGTTGTCCGTTAAGGAGGATAAGCCAAAGGGCCTAGGATGCTTGTTGGGAATTGTGGACTGGAGACGGTAAGGGAAGCAGTCAGGAAAGAATTTGACGTGGTTAGAGATAATAATGGAATCCAAGGAAGGGACCCAGACCTTCTAGGACTTGTGTCCTTCCTTGTAGCCAATGAAGATCCCTTCCAGACCACTGGCAGCAAAATTGGACTCATGCCATTTCTTTTTGTGGTAGACTATTGGGCAACATCAAAACCGTTGCAGGTGGTTGAGAGAGGGAGTCGTGTTGGTCCAAATTTCAAATGGAGTCCTCATCCTTATCAAGGAGTTGGGGGATTGATTTTCAAGGTACACGGAGGTGCAGACCGCATCCCCCCACAAGATGGATGATGGCCTGGAGGTCAGGAGAAGTGTTATGGCCTTCTCAATGGTTTTCTGATTCCCTTTCTCTGCAAATGGGTTTTGCTGCAGGGTGTAGGGGGCGGATCAAAGTTGAACTACTCCTTGCTGCAGGAAGAGTTTGCTGAACAAACAATTGACAAACTCAGTCCCATTTTTTGAGACTATGGAGACAAGCTTGGATTTGGTTGTGTTCTCACCTTTGTTGAAGAATCTGAGGAAGTTGGAGAATGTATCAGCCTTGGTCTTCATGGGGAAGATGAATCTGAATTTGGAGAATCCATCAATGATTTTGAGAAAGTATTGATTGCCCCCTTTGGAGACAGGAGTGAGCGGTCCGCAGAGATCCATGTGTATACATTCCAGGGTGGAGTGAACTGGAGGAAAGGAGCCAATAAGGATTTTCTGGTGATCTTAGCTTGGTCTCACTTGGCGCAGGGTATTTCTTTTAGGGAAATGGAGGGATGCGCTGCGTTAAGGTACTTGAGGTTGGGGTGCCTGAGGGATTGATGGAGAGTTAAAGGGGAGACCACAAAGGAGAGCTGGAAGCAGGGGGAGACAATGGGGAGGTCCTGAACAAACCTTCCTTCAAATAGGACATGGTCCAAGCCGCGTACTTGGAATCCATAGGTGGTTGGATTGATGGAGTAGCCAAGTCGGAGGTAAGGGGTTTGAGGAAGCAGGGAATTGAGTAATGCTGGCACAAATTAGGCCCTGTTGATAGTGAGGGGGCCGCAGCTAGTTTTGAGCATTACCTTCCCATATCCTTTGATCTTTAGGAGTGAGCCATTGGCTGCAAGCAGATTGGAGGAGATTGGTTCAAACAAGCTGAAGATGGTTTGATCATTGAATTAGTGTCCCAAGGCGCCTCTGTCAAAGATGATATGGTTTCCCAGTTGCCTGTTGGATGTGAAGACAGCTCTTCCCCTAGCATTTCCAAGGGATTAGAGTCAATTCAGGGCGGCCTCATGGTAGGCTACAGCCCTTTCAGGGTGGAGCTTGTTGCATACTTCTGGCGAGTTATTGTTTTCAGGGTTGTGAACTCCATTCCTGCAAACAGGTTGGTTGTCGCGTCTAGAGTGAGGAGGGGCAAACCAATTGACCTTCATAGCCAAGGGAGTGGCAGAATTGATTTGATTGGCCACACGCTTCAGTTCCATTTTGAGGTCATAGAGGAAGGAATCCAGAGAGATGACGTTCTTTTTGGGATTGTATTCTTTCATCTTCTTGAACTCCAGAGACCAAAGTACCTGGAAAAAATTGGGGAGCCGCTTGAGAATGAAGAAGCCCACAGCGCCTCTACGGTTTTTACATCAAATTTTTTGGAGGTTACTTCCACAAGGAGTTTGAAGTCTTCACCAAACACGTTGATGAAATTCTGAATTTTGTCCTGGAAGGAGATACTTTAGAGTCTTTCCATGATGTTTGCGGGGTTCTCCATGGATTTGGTAGTGTAATGAGCATTGATTGAATCCCATAGAGCCTTGGGCTGATAATTGGTTATTTTGGAGATAAATTGCATGAAATTTTGATGGTCAAGGTGAAGGCAGATGAAGGTGGTCACACAATTCTTTTTGAGCTTTGTGTTGAAGTCATCACCGGAGGGATTGTGGTCAGAGAGCACAAGGTTGTCAAGATCTTTGTAGGCTAAGGCAGTCAAGATGCAGTTAAGCCAGTTGCTGAAGTTGGAGACATCCAGCTTGGCAATGCTGGAGGCTTTCAGGAGATTTTTGGATTCATTGGACATGGTGGGTTTCTTTAAATGGATAGCTTGGATGCTGGGCTCACAACCTATGGATCAAAGGCTCGTAGTGAGCTTGCTAGCAGAGGAGGGAAAGCTGATGATGAAGGGAGGAAGTGCGCAACAAGCCACACACCAATGGATCAGAGGCTCCAAGTGAGCTTGCTAGCAGAGGAGGGACAGCTGAAAATGAAGTGAGGAAGGGCGCGACAAGCCACACAACTGATGAGGTGGGTGGAGTAGTGAGAGAAGGAAACACCAGGAAAGTTGATGAAGTCACACACCACAGAAGAAGGAATAAAAGAAGGAGAGAAAAAAGAAGATTGACCTATGGATCAGAGGCTCAGAGTGAGCTTGCTAGCAGAGGAGGGACAGCTGACGATGAAGGGAGGAAGGGCGCAACAAGCCACAAACCTGATGATGTGGGTGGAAGAGTGAGAGGAGGAAACACCAGGAAAGTTGATGGAGAAAGGAAAGTACAACGTGGAGTTTTTGGGATCAGTAAGTACATCTATGCTGAAATCTAACCCAAGTATATTCCACCTTTCCAGTGTTCCGCCCCGGTCAAGTCCTCCCTAGTTGCAAGAAACAATTTCTTCCTTACAGGGTGCTCTAGCTTATTCACAGCCAGAATAACTAGACACCGCAGAATTTTTGTTTTCTTATTTCTTGAATACATGGCTTTGCGGGTTGGTACTGGTTTTGGTTATGATTGGTTTCAGGGATGCAGGCGTGGCGTGATCCGGGTCTTTAAACGCAAGGAAAAGCCGCACGGCTGGGTAATGCAGGACAAGGAGCGGAGGCCTGGTGCTAGCAAAAAAAAAAAAAATTCTTTTTGGGTCCCGTTCTTCTTGTGTTTGGTTCTTTTTCTCAGTCTTCTCTTCATCAGTTGTCTTCTTCTACAGCTTAATGTGTGCAGAGTATGCGTGGGACATGTAAAGGACAGGTCTGATTTGGTGAGGGGGTTTCCTAGCCGTTTCACATCCAGAACAGCTAGAGAAAACAGAGTGTTTATTTCCTCAACTTCTTTTCCTCTCTTGAATGACTGTGTGTGCGCGCTGGTGAAGGGTGGTTGTCTTTTTTGCAGGTTGGGTATGGGAAACTGTGTGGCAGTTTGGCTGGGGCAGTCCAGGTACCTTCCAGGGAACATTGTTGGCTCAGGACACAGGGGCGGATCTCAAGGTCACTCTCATTCTCACCAGGACATGGGCGGTGTGGTGTCAATTTATAGACACGGATTGGGAACTGCGTTGCGGCTGCGCGTTCAGCATTGGAGGCAAGCGGGCTCAGCATTAGGGTATGCGGAGTGCTCAGCAGCGGCAGCTGCTGGATCAGCAGCAGCCGCTGTTTGGCTCCGCACCTAGTGGACGGGTTGGGCTCAGCATCAAATGCGGCTTGGGCGGCGATCCGCCCCAGACATTGGATTAGGAAGGTAGTGCACTTGACTAGGTTTGCGGGCGCGCCGGTTCCGATACGTAGGGGCGGAGCAATCCGCGGGCTATAAAGGAACGGACAGAGCGCGCGTGCAAGCGCGCGGATCACGCCGAATAATACCAGACATCCACAATGGGCGCGGACAAACGGATACAGAAAGGCGCGCAGGGCTCCAAGTAGGGCGCGGTGCAAGGACCGCATCATGAGAAGGACAAACTGGATGGACAGAACGGCGTATGGAAGTTGGGGGGAGTTTGGTACGGAGGTGGGGAGAGGAGGCTAGGGTTTCTGTTTTGGGATTGTTTTCTGTTTCTTTGTCATACTTTTATTTGCGCGTGTAATTAGGTTAGGGTCGAGAGGGAGGACTTATCCTCACTCTCAACTCCGGGTTGGGAGGGGGGGCATGCATGGAATCAGACCATCATATAAAAGGAAAACTGGAGTGATAAACCTGAACCAGGCTGTTGGATTTCAGATCAAACAGAAAGATGATAAATAAACGATAAACGGCAAGGGCAGGATAAAGTGAAAGAAAAACAAACAAAAGCAATGTCTCTACGGTCTGGATTATGGCCCCTGAGAAGGGCTACGTAGAGAATGTGACACTGAAGTGAGAAGTGCAATGTAACTGCCCAGAGAACAATAGCTAATTGAATGTGGTGTCAGTTTTCATCCTGAGGTTGAGATGGCTCAAGGTTATTGATACCTACCCGACAGTCGTAGCTAGGAGGATGATCAGGTTTGCAAGTTCAAAGTTGAGTGCTGATCCAATCCGTTGAAGCTGTTGAGTCGAGTTGAGTGGTTGAGACAGGTCAAACAATAGTACAGCTAGAAGAAGAAGGAGACAAAGAAGAAAGAGACAAAGTTTTATAGACAAGTCAAGAGTCGCGGTCAGGAGGTCTCTCAGTGGATAGGTGGACAGTCTCACAAGTGACAGCCGTGGACATGCAGGGAGAATGACTCCGACCGCCACAGCCCGTGACACATGTGCAAGATCTTAGAAAGTACGTGAGAAATTCAACAAAGACCAGGGAGACATGAGAGATGAAGGAAGTGCAAGACAGTTCACAACCAGAGATGAAATGAACTAGGAAACACGGCAGAACCTCAGACAATTTACTGAGAGATCATGAGAGCAGCAATCAACACAATCAAAACATCACATCACTGGATTTGATCAATCATCTCACCAAGAGATTAAAGGCACTCATACCGGATACACATCCAGGTGGAAAGTTCTTAGGATTGAAGGATTGCCGATTTCACACTCTCTCTACTTTTCTTTATCTCTTATCTCATTTTTTCTATTTCTCATTTAAGTGCAACTTTGGGCATCCTCATCTCCTTTCAAACGCAGGGAACCTTTAACTTGTGAACCTTGGGACAATTATAGGGGGACAACCCTTATTCTTTCAACATCTGGGGGTCTGGCTGGGAACTAACCTTCCTTTTCTTGTATTTCAAAGATAACTGGGCGCAATGTCCTATCCATACCTCCCTACAGTTGCTTCCTCTTCTCCTTCTTCTTCTCCTTCCGTTTCTGGGTTGGCTACTCCGATCCCACTCGCGTCTTCCATCCCTCCTCCTCCCCCTACCTCCTCTCAACCCAGGACAAGCTACGCTGTTCCCCCATTGGTCTCCAGTGACCATGAACCCACTTGTCCGGTTTGCATCAGGCCGCGCGACTACCCTCACATCCGATTCAACACTGCGGATGTGGAATGATTCATCTCAAAATACAAAGGTATTCTAGATGCGGAAGGTGCGTCGGACTCCGATAAGGCCCGGCTTGTTGTCCTGTTAATTATGGAAAAAGAGAAGCTTCGGGATGTGGAGGAGATGGAAGGCTACAAGAATCAGGATTGGCCAAAACTGAAGGCGGAGATCCTAACGTGGTGGGGTAGGCGCTAACCTTGATTCCAGGAAAGCAATTTCAACTGCTTGGCCTCAGAGGCAAGAGCGCGCGGAGGAGTCAGAACTTGGGTGGAGCTGGTGGATTACACCTTGACATTCAATCGGATCTATTGGTACTATTCAAAGAACAAGGTGGTGGCGGGACAGACAGAGGCCATGAAACGCTTGTTTCTGGGCGGTTTAGGCACTCAACTCCGGGCAAGGGTGCAGCGGCATCTTTATGATCAAAACTTGGTCAAGCTGTCTGTCACACAACCACGCCACGTACTATAGTGCAATTCTTAGATGATCGTGAGCGCAAAGGAATGCCAAGTGCGAGGGCAAGTGCAAATAGCAAGACTCCATTGCAAAGTGCGAACTTGGTTATGCCACTCAATAAACAGTGAGAGGAATGGAATGTGTTCCAAAGAAGGAAACTCAACCTGAGTCCAATGTGATAACTAGGTTGTAGCAAAATGCAAGAACGTATGAAATTAACTAACTGAGGAGACAATCATCAGGCAAGGGGATAGCCCTTATAAGGTAATCCAAAGTGACTAGATACAACCTGGTGATGAGCTAACTACAGTTGAAGCAGTGAGGCAATGAATGACAGGAATGGGATACGAAATGAAGCAATAGTATAGATCCAAGGTCATAGTGTAAGTGCAAGACAATAGAATCTGAGTGTACAATTGTATGACAAATTGGGACAGAAGGAAGTGACTTTGAAGATAATGCAAATGAGAGTAATAGTTTATGCAGGGTAGGGACTAGTCCAATTGCAAACTATACAGTAGTGATGGCTTAGTTAGACTTAGATGCAAACTAACAAACAATGCATGAACTAAGATGGAAGTCCAAGGCTGTTGATTGGCCAGGGAAGGAGATTGGATCTCATAATGGATGGCCGACGTGTATGGAGTTAACCGCGAAGCTTGCAAGTATATACTGAGTTGGTTGCCAAGATTGGAAGGTCAGCGCAAGCCAGAGGAAATAGCGGATTGCACCATTGATGTTGTGCTTTTATTTGTGTAACGCTTTTAGACTGAGGTAGATTGTACTGAGGAGAGGACATGTTGAAGTGATGAAGACAATAATCCCTAAGTGCAAAGCGTGACTGTTGCCTGGGTATAAAGACGCAAGATCCTGCAAGCGTTCAGATAAATTTTCCAAAGATTTCAAGTCGTTAATTATTACTGTATACCCCTTACATTATTTAATTCATTACTTGATAAATTTATAATCAATATAAAATGTCTTCATCGTTGTCCCGCCGTTGCAAAAACTTTTTTCGCCAAAACAAGGAATGTTTCCCTAGTACTGCCGTCCGAGGCCTTCAAGACAAGTGCAAGCAATGTCGCCTTTGCAAAGTGGCATGTAACTTCCCTATAAATGTCGAGTCAACTGTTGAGGGTCCCGCGGAATCATCAAGGGGGATGCCAAGTTGTAGGTCCGCACCAAGGGTTAACTATGAGATATCACCGTTGCCGGAGATCAAATACTTGGGGACTCGAGTTCCTGGTGAGTACTAATCTGGTGATAATAAAATAGTAACTAATTTTGCTTGTTTTGCTAGTGTTGCCTTGTTTCCAAAGGTATACCACAAATACACCACCACCACCACCACCTTACTAGGGACCCTCGACTGAACTCCCAGGGGCCCAGATGAATGCCGAGGCGCGAGGCAAAGTGCCCGGTGCAGAACTGGTAGGATTCATAACCAAGGAAGCAAGGGAGGAGGAGGGAAACAAAGCGGAAGGAGAAATGGGAAATGGAGGAAACGGAAATGGAGGGAGAGAAGGAGCAGATGAATTAGTAGAAGGAAATGAAGGAGATGGAAGGGATGGAGTGGATGGAACAGAAGGAATGGAAGGCCAAGGTGAAACGGATCCGGTGCGAGTCGTAGGGCTGGTCAAACCGGATGCAAGGCGGCTGACAGGCGATATTGGAGAAGGCACATTGGGAGGCCAAAGGAAGAGATCTTACGAAGAGCTCTTGCAGGAAGGTGGATGGAATGCTTGGCCAAAGCGAGTCTGGATTGCAAGGTGCAAGGAAATCTTTGAGAGGCACATTGTAACAGAAGTGCTAGTTCTCTGAAGAATGTCCGCACTAATCAAAAATGAAGACCTAGATACTTTTTGGTCCATTGTTGCGGAATTGACTGAAAATTGGGAGGATGCGGAGAAGGAAGTAAAGAAAACTTTGTAATATATATATTTTCCTTTTCTTTTTTTTATTTAATTCTAAATAGAAATATTATTTTTTTCTTTTTTTTTTTTATAATAAGGAATGAAGTTTTATTTAGTAGAAATGAAAGGGAATGAAAAAAAAGGAATAATACGGTGAGATGGAGGAATCAACTGATGGGATGATGGTGTGAAAAAAAATGGGGCTAGATGAGATGGAATATGGAATGGAATGGGATTGGATGAGATAGAACATGAGATGAAATGGGATTGGATAAGATAAATTTGGAATGGAATGGAATGGGATTGGATGGGATGAAATGTAGAATGGAATGGAATGGGATTGGATGGGATAGAATCATGATTGTCAAGGTTTGCAAGGGTAGCACGCATGGAAGTCTTGAATCAGATTGGGTGAATTGAAAAGGTTATGGGCTGGTTCCCACGAGGTGCAATCTTTTTCGGACTGGAAGCCAGACCATTCAACAAGGTATTGAATTTTTCCTTTGCGTAACATGGAATCCAGAATATGGATTACTTCCCACTCTTGATGATCAAGGAAAGTGACCGGTTCAGGAGGGGGATGAGTCTTGCCCGGGTATAGGACTCAAGCTGGCTCTAGGAGAGACACATGAAAGACCGGGTGGATACCTTTCCTTTTTGCAGGTAAAGTAAGTTTAAAGGCTTTGGGGGAGATGACTGATTCTACTTTAAAGGGGCCAAGCTTTCTTTTGGATAGTTTGCAAGTTGGGCAAGTGCTGCAAATGTTGCAAGCATTGAGCCATACTTGATCTCCTACTGCAAAGGTTGGAGCCCAAGTGCAAGATTGGTCTGATTGCTCCTTATAGAGCTGGTTCGCTTCTTTGAGGTTGGTTTGAAGTTGCAATTGAAGGGATTGAATTTGTTCAAGGTAATCGGTAGCAGGTTGAGAAGGTGCTACGTTAAGGGAATACAAAGTTGGGTTTCTACCATAAAGAGTTTGGAAGGGCGACTGTTTGGTGGAGGAATGAGTGGAGTTGTTGTAGGAAAATTTGGCTAGTGGAAGCCATTGTGACCAGTAGTCTTGTTGATAGGCAACATACATTCAAAGATATTGTTTGAGAATCTGATTAACTTGCTTGGTTTGCCCATCCGTTTCTGGGTGGTAAGCCGTTGATAAATTGTGAGTGATATTCAAATGTTGGCATAGAGAGGTCCAGAAGCTTGGGAAAAACAGATATCCACTATCACTAACTATATTATCAGGGAGACCATGTTTTGAAAATAAATATTCTATGAAAAAGTTAGCTAAGTCTTCTGAAGAGGCCATCACATTACTGCGCAAAAATAAAGCCATCTTTGAGAAGCAATCTACTATTACTAGAATAGCATCATATCCACTAGAAGAAGGTAATTGAGAGATGAAATCCATAGAAAGCGAGTGCCAAGGACAAGGAGGAATTGGAAGTGGCTGGAGCAGCCCATACTTCCAGTGTTTGGAGGACTTGTTACGATTGCAATCATAGCATGCCCTAACATAGTCTTTTACTTCTTTGGTCATACCAGGCCAATAAAAGTCTTTTGCAATCAATTGGTAGGTTTTATCCTGCCCATGATGACCAGCAAGCCAAGAATTGTGCCATGACTTGAAGATATCTAACTTAATGCAAGAATTATCTGGTACTACTATACGATTATCATAGACTAAAAGTCATTATCATCAATACTGTAGCTACTATCTAATTAGTTTGCACTTTTGCAAAGTTTGATACACTTGGGGTTGTCGCGTTGAGCTTGTTGGAGTTTGGAAGCCAAATCTTTTAAGTGAGCGATGATTGAACTGAGTTGGGCAGATTGGGTTGAGAAGAGTGTCCTAACGTTTTCAGGGTTGTTTTTGGCAAAGGCGCTCCCCCCCCTGGGTAAACGTTGTCCCAACGTGATAAAGCATTAGGGACTACCCCTTGCTCCCCAGGGCGGTACATGATTGTAAAGTCAAACTCGGAGAGGTATTCAGCCCATTTTGCCTGTCTACGTGTGAGGACTTGTGAGCTCATGAAATACTTTAAAGAATTATGATCAGTTAAAACCTCAAAGGATTCTCAAAGGCTCAAAAGTTATGAACGCCATTTCTTTAAGCAGTAAACAATTGCGAGAAGTTCCTTTTCATGAAATTCAAAGTTAAGCTCTGCAGCAAGCAACTTGCAAGACTCAAAAGCTACGGGGTGAAAGAGAGAAGTGGAGGAAGAGAACTGCAAGATTACTCCTGCAATCACATAGTTGCTTGCGTCGCTTTTGACAATAGTGTGAGCCAGCTCATTGAAGTGAGCAAGTATTGGAGCAAGGGTGAACGCTTTCTTCAGAGCTTCAAACTCCAAAGCAGCCTGTTTGGTAAAAAAAAGGAGTTTCTTTTTGAAGAAGGTTAGTAAGATTCACGGTTTTCTTGGCGTAACGCTGAATGAAACTCCCATAAAAATTACTGAAACCAAGGAAAACTTGAAGGGATTTAACCTAAGACGGTGGGGGCCAGTCCAATATGCATTTGCTTTTGGCTGGGTCCATCAATAGTCCTTGCTGCAAGACTACAACACCTAGAAACCAAAGGGAAGAGCAATGGAACTTGCACTTAGATGCTTTTGCAAACAGGTCATTCTGGCAAAGTTGCTGCAGCACCTCTTGCAAATGTGTGATGTGATCTTCGAGGTCCCTTGAGTAGACTAGTATATCATATAGTTATATCACAAGGTATTTACCTACAAGATTGGAGAAAATGTCATTGACAAAATTTTGAAAAGTGGAAGGAGCATTACAGAGGCCAAAAGGAATGACGGTATAATCATAACTGCTGAACAAGGTTCTCATCGCGGTCAAATACTCATGACCTTTTGTAATGTGAATTAGGTTATAGGCACCTCAAAGGTCTAACTTGGAGAAATAAGAAGCTTCATGGAAGAGGGTGAGAAGATGTGACATAGGCAGTACTGGATAGGCATTCTTCTGGGTTACCTTGTTCAGTTTTCTGTATTCAACACAAAGGCAAAGTCCAACGTCCCTTTTTGGAACAAATAGGACAGGTGAACAGGTATTTGAATCGCTTGGTTGAAGAAATCCTTATGCTACATTTTCCGCAATGTAGTCTTTAAGCGCAATTGATTCTTGCGTTGAGAGAGAGTAGACTGGTCCTGGTGCCGGAGGTGGGCCAGTAAGTTTAATGTTGTGATCGTAAGGACGGGATGGTAGTGGGAGTGGTGGGGGTGGTAGTGGAAGTAGCGTGGGTTGTGGTATGGTGAAGCAATGGAAGACTTCTGGCGACAGAACTCAAGGTTGGGGGGATGTGGTGTCAATTTATAGAAACAGATTGGGACCTGCATTGGGGCTGCGCGCTCAGCATTGGGCTCAGTATTAGGGTATTCAGAGTGCTCAGCAGCGGCAGCTGCTGGATCAGCAGAAGCCGCTGTTTGGCTCCGCACCTAGTGGATGGGTAGGGCTCAGAATTGAATGTGGCATGAGCGGCAATCCGCCCCGGTGATTGGATTCGGAAGGTAGTGCGCTCAACTAGGTTTGCGGGTGCCCTGGTTCGGATATGTAGGGGCGGAGAAATCCACGGGCTATAAAGAAACGGACGGAGAGCATGTGAAAGCACGCGGATCACGCCGGATAATACCAGACATCCACAACGGGCGCGGACAAACAGATACGGACAGGCGCGGGGGGCTCCAAGTAGGGTGCAGTGCAAGGACCGCATCATGAGAAGGAAAAACTGGATGGACGGAACGGTGTACGGAAGTCGGGGGGAGTTTGGTACGGAGGTGGGGAGAGGAGGCTAGGGTTTCTGTTTTGGGATTGTTTTCTGTTTCTTTGTCATACTTTCATTTGCGCGTGTACTTAGGTTAGGGTTGAGAGGGAGGACTTATCCTCACTCTCAACTCTGGGTTAGGAGGGGGGGCATGCATGGAATCAGACCATCACATCACTGGATTTGATCAATCATCTCACCAAGAGATTAAAGGAACTCATACCGGATACACATCCAGGTGGAAAGTTCTTAGGATTGAAGGATTGACGATTTCACTCTCTCTCTACTTTTCTTTATCTCTTATCTCCTTATTTCTATTTCTCATTTAAGTGCAACTTTGGGCATCCTCATCTCCTTTCAAACGCAGGGAACTGTTCACTTGTGAACCTTGGGACAATTATAGGGGGAAAACCCTTATTCTTTCCACATCTGGTGGTCTGTCTGGGAGGGACAAGGAGCGGAGGCCTGGTGCTAGCAAAAAAAAAAATTCTTTTTGGGTCCGGTTCTTCTGAGGTTTGGTTCTTTTTCTCAGTCTTCTCTTCATCAGTTGTCTTCTCCTAGAGCATAATTTGTTCAGAGTATGCGTGGGACACGTACAGGACAGGTCTGATTTGGTGAGGGGGTGTCCTAGCGGTTTCACAGCAAGAACAGCTAGACACCCCAGAGTGTTTGTTTCCTCAACTTCATTTCCTCTCTTGAATGACTGTGTGTGCGCGCTGGTGGAGGATGGTTGTCTATGTTGCAGGTTGGGTATGGGAAACTCTGTGGAAGTTTGGCTGGGGGGGTCCAGGTACCTTCCAGGTAACTTTGTTGGCTCAGGACGCAGGGGCGGATCTCAATCTCACTCTCATTCTCACCAGGACGTGGGCGGGGATCTCAATCTGAATCTCATTCTCATCAGGACGCGGGTGCAGATCACAATCTCACTCTCATTCTCACCAGGACATGAGCGCCAATCTCAATCTCACTCTCAAACTCACTTGTGAGGCGGGGATTTGTCCCCAGGACAGCCTGCTGGGAAAGGAGGTGGGTTGTAAGACTCCAAAAGGTGCTAGGCTGTGGCAGTTCTGTGGAGGGGAAAGGTGATGTTTAGGCTGCCCTCCTGGGTGTTACAAAAATATTTAGATGTAACCAAGATCAAAGTCCAGAACCTGGTAAATGAGGAATCAAGGAGTAGAGGATAAAGATGATAATAGTTCGGTAGCAATGGAACAGCACTATCTGAGACAAGATTATGCAGGGAAAAACTTGAACAAAAGAAGCTAAAGTCTGCTTAGAGTTCAAGGAAAAAAAGCTGTTTTATGTAAAAAACTCCCACAAGCTAATAACTCTGGTCATCAGTAGAAGATTGGGGATGATCAACTCAAACCCAAACAACCTCCAGGTTCTCAATGAACCTGCCCAACTCTCCGCAATCAAGCGCTTGAAGGGTACCAGATAACTGAGGGTGGCTGTACAAGACAAAGCACAATGTTAAAGAAGCTCTAAAAGCAAACAGTAACTGATTTGAAGCAAGGATAACCTCAACACTTCTCAAGGGACTCAAGAGTAGGCTGGCAGGATTCAACTCCAAAGAAAATGAAGGGAGGTATAACACTACCAGGTCTTAAGCGTAATAAGACCTCTTCAATAAATTGTGATTGGCTACAGAAAGATGATCAGGGATCAGGACCAGTATGGTCAGAGAAAGGGATCAAGGAGTGATATAACACACTCAAAAATTCCAACAGAAAGAATTTTTCTTCAACCAGCAATGCTATTGGTTGGTGATAAGGATCAGGCCACAGAGGGGCAAAGACTCAGGGTTAAAAATGGATCAGGGGGCAATCAGAGATATACCCAGGATAAGGATAAGGATTAAATTTCACAATGATGGGGGGACACAGGCACACACTCCCATGGATATGATTCAATGATGATCTGATATATGATCCAGAAAAAGCAGGGGAGAGCCCCTCCTTTTATAGACCCAAGGCCTGTAGACTATTTACAAGAGAGATTTACAAATGGGAGCGTATTTTTTTTTTTTTTTTTTTTTTTTTTTTTTTTTTTCTTTTTTTTGTTTTTTTTGTTTTTTTTGTTTTTTTTTTTTAAGGATCAGTTTCATGAGAAAACAAAAGAAAAGAAAAAAAAAAACAGGCACTCAGAAAAAAAAACCAAAGAGCCTAATCAAGACCCTAGCCCGTGCCAAATGATGGGCACAGGCAAGGGAGTAGCTAGTGGGACGCCCGCGGGCATCCTGATGGGCGTGGGCAACGGCCAAGACCGCAGACAACCGCCAATAGGTGTCTGATGGGCGTGGGCAACTGCCAAGACCGCAGATGACAGGTTTGACCCGCTGAAACCGCGGCCAAATGAGGTAGACAAGCGCTGGAGGGGGAAGAAGTAAGTTGACGGATGCAGGATGAAGATGGGGGTTGATAGGGAAGATGCTGATGGTCATGGTCCAATGATGATGAAGGTTGAGGATGCCTATCTATTGCTTGAAGGTTTGGATTCTCATCCACATCCCCTTGGACTTGGCAAGTAAAAGTGTGCAGTGGGTAGCTAGGAGAGTGAGGAACAAGTTGGAGATTGACCGGAAGGAATCTTGTGACGGAAGGAGGGTGATGACCAGAACCGGCCAGAGGATGGTTTGAAGGCAAATTGCCATTGGGGGCCGGCCAATTGAGCTGACACCCCAAGAAAGAAAAGGATGAGATTGAGAGTGTGGGTTGGGGTAGGGTGGGTCATAGGTTGATTGTCAGATGATGATCATCATCACCAGCTGATGAGAATATCAAGCTTGACTCAATCGATCAATTGATTTCTCCATCCGTTGAGCCATTGAATAATCTGTTGATAAAATAAAATTCAATAAACTGTTCATTCATGATATGATGTTGGGCGCCTGCATATCTACGATATTCTTCAAAGATCAAAGCTAGCTTGTGGTTTCCTCAAATACCCCATGACCGTGCCAGTCCTATGGGAGCCACCGCCACACATGATCATCAGTGGATAGATGGATGGTTTCAGGATCAGTTTCAGCGCATGAGTGACTGCATCTTCTGTTACGTTATCAATCAAAGTAGCATGTTGAATTCCCAAGTTATGGAACTGAATCAAATTGAGCAATAAGAATTCCTGAAACTTGAGGCTGGGTGGTTGGGCAATGTTGGGATTAGGGGATGATTTGAACAGTTGGAGGATCTTGAACTCAGACCAGAGGGATTTGACCTTGGTAAAGGTGGTTGGTGAGGATTGAAGACAATGAACAAGTTTGATGGATGGTTTTTTTTTTTTTTTTTTTGATAATGATACCTATGAATGATGATAAGGAAAAATAATAAAGAATTAAAAAATCCGCACTGGCCAGGGTGTCCAGGTTGGGGCACCACAGCGTGAAGAAGACGTGTATTTTTATCAAAGGAAGCGCAGTACAAAGGGAATGGAAATGCAGAAAAAGGGAAGGGGAGAGGGGGGGAAATGCTCCTAAGCCATTCTCATCATTTCCTCCATGTCCGCTTGCGAAAAAGCCAGTAAGGCCCAGAAAGAGGCCAAGAGCTTGCGCTGGGATTCCAAAGATTGAGGACAGGGGGTTTCTAGGAAGTTCTGGAGCATTTCTGTTGACCTTTCAGAAAATATTTCAAATCTGGCTGCTGGAAATGCCAACACAACAGGGATTTCTGGGATCTTGGGTGGGCTGGGACTGGTGAGGAGGGGACCTCTGGAGGACCATCTGGGGGGCTTGGTCCAACCGGAGGCAATGACGGAATGACAATGGGTGAGGCGGGGGTGGAGGAGTGCCTTGCAGAGCCAGGGAAGGGGCCAGGGCAGGAGCCGTGGCAGTGGCTGGCCGGGGCAGGGGCCGGAGTAGGAGTTTGAGGAGGAGCCATGCAACTTTGAATGATTTCATTGATACACAGGTCCCTTGCGCCTTGCATAACCAGGACATGGTCCGTCCAGAATGGCATAGCCACTTGGTAAGCCGCAAACTTTGGGAAGTCCTCCTTCTGGGGAGGTCCCGCGCGGTGGAACAGTAAAGAAGAATCACAGATTTAGCTTGGGGTGGAATGGCTATGGGGTAATCCGGGCAGAGTCCACAAGTCCTCCAAGATGGTTTCATTGTCAAATACCACAAATGGGTCCAGATGGGCCCTCTTGCAGGGGCGGGGACGGCAGCTAGAATGAGGGGGAGGCTGGGGCATTCCCTCACTAAGGGAGCAGCAACGGTGGCTGCAACAGCAAGCTCTGCAGGCCCGTCAACCAGGAGCAATAAAACACGCGTGCCCTTTCCGGGCGCAAAAATTTCAGGGGATCATAGCATTGTCTGAAGGTTTAAGGAGGGGCGGGGCTAGTAGCTGGGGTGGGCTGGAAGGAGTAAGGGGGGGGTGGTCTGGTAGCGTTGTAGGGTTGAGGTAGTGATGGAAGGACCTCTGGGGACAGAACTCAACTTGTGGGGGGATGTGGTGTCTTATTTATAACCTTGGATCGGGAGCTGCGTCGCGGGATGCACACTCAGCATTTGGGTATGTTGGGCTCAGCATTTGGGGTGTGCGTGGTCTCAGCAGTGCCTGCTGCGGGCTCAGCAGCAGCTTTTGAGGGCTCAGCAGCAGGGATTGAAGTGCTTGGCACCAGGTGCGGGTCGGGCCTACTCTGGGGGGGAGCAGGGCTGCAACCCGTCCAGGGAACATGGACCAAGTGATGGAGCCGGCCCAACCAAGCTTGCGGGGGGCTAGTCTGGAAGGAAAGGGCGGGGCAATTGGGGGTTATACGCTGTGGAAACAAGAGATGTGATTCCCCCAAATTTGTCCTCAAGTTCTGGAAGTTATTTTTCTAAGCGTCTGTAAGGAGGTTGGGTGCAATGAGTTTAAAAATAGAGAGAGAGTGATGATAAGAAAAATTCCTTCCTTCCAATCCTTCCTATACCTTTCCTTGTGGTCCGGTGATATGATCTATGATTCAATAATCCAATATCCTGATCCAGCCCGGAGTTGAGAGGGAGGTATTTGAGTCCTCCCTCTCAACCCTAACCTAGCTACAACCACAAGTACCAAGATAGATGAAAATATAACCCCAAGCACAGAACCCTAGCTCCACCCTAACCCCACCCTGTTCCACCCACCCCATCCAAAACCCTCCCCTACAATATCACGTACCTCCGGTTTGTCCTTCTCATGGCGCAGCCCTCCTCCGCGCCCTACTTGGAGCCCCCTGCCTTTATCCATCCACGCGAGGCCACAGATCCCGCAATCCGTGAGTTGGCCTGCGCTTATGCCTGCACAAACCTCCCTGGCGCATATAACCCACAATCCGCCCGCCCTCACCTTCCAGACTAGCCCCCTGCGAGCTTGGTTGGGGCGGCTTCATCACTTGGTCTGCTTTTCCTGGGCAGGTTGTGGCCCGGCGCCCCCCAGAGTAGGCCCAAACCGCACCTGGTGCTGAGCCCTGCAATCCCTGCCACTGAGCCCTCAACCGCTGCTGCTGAGCCTGCATCAGGAACTGCTGAGACCGCGCGCACCCCAAATGCTGAGCCAGACCTACCCAACTGCTGAGCGTGCAGCCTGCAACGCAGCTCTCAATCCTGTAGAAAAAATTGAGAACTTAGGAAACCTGGACCAGGCTGTTGAAATTGCGCATGAGAGATAGAATCAGATTGGAACAGCCTAAATCCAAATAAACATCAAGACAGGAAACAATGGTTGAAAACAAACAGAGGCAGAAACTCTACGGGCTGGGTAATGGCCCCTTGAGTGGACTAAGTAGAGTATTAAGGCAACAGTCTATCACACGAATGACCCAAGATATCTTGCCAGTTGAGAAGAATTCTATCAGCTTGTACTGTCCTGAGATTGAGTTGAAGGAACACTGAATACCTACTCAAGAGTTGATCCAAAGGTGATCTGATGAACAAAGTCGATTCGTAGATTGATCTAACCTGAGTTGGTCTTGAGTCTTGAGTATGCCGGATCGGAAGGAAAAACACAAAGGGAGAAGCTGGTGAAGAATGTAGGCAGAAGGGAATTGTCAATGAGAAGTTCAGGATCCTTGAGAGGTCGTTCTTAAAGAGCTGGGAGTGGATGTGGCCCTTGGGCAGATTCGGTCAGTCGAGGCGGTCATCCCCGGGTGTGAGAGCAGGTGACAGGTGACAGTGAGAGTTCTGCGCCCGTGTTCATGTCGTGCTTGTCACAACAGAGTACTGTGGCACCCATGAGAGCCAGAGATAGATAAAAGGAAAACGTGAAACAGGAGACAGCTTGAGACAGGAAAGAAGAGCTGACAGACAGCAGACATGACATGGCTAGGGCAGCAGAGTGAGACAAGGAAACAGTGCACGGCAGATTCAATGAAATGAAACAGATATCAACAAATCCAAGGTTTTAAATACAACACCACATCCCCCCCAAATTGGGTTCTGTCCCCAGAGGTCCTTCCATCACTACCTTTACCCTACCCTGCTACAAGACCACCCCCCCTTACTCCTTCCAGTTCAACCCAGCTACCAGCCCCGCCCCGCCTTACACCTTCTGACGACGTGATGATCCCCTGAAATTTCTGCGCCCGGAACGGGCACGCGTGTTTGATTTCTCCTGGTTGACGCGCCTTCAGTGCTTGCCGTTGCGGCCACTTTTGCTGCTTGCTGAGTGAGGAAATGCCCCAGCCTCCCCCTAAATCTGGCTCCCGTCCCCACCCGCACAAGAGGGCCCGTCTGGACCCATTTGTGGTTTTGGACGATGAAATCATCTTGTAGGACTTGTGGACTCCGCCCGGATCACCCCATCACCATTCCGCCCCAAGCTCAATCCGCAATTCCTCTTTGCCATTCTGCTGGGCAGGACCTTCCCGGAAGGAGGACTTCCCAAAGTTTGCGGCTTACAAAGTGGCTATGCAATTCTGGGCAGACCGCGTCCAGGTTACGCAACATGCAAGTGACCCGCATATTGATGAAATCCTTTGACGTTGAGTGGCTCCTCCTTGAGCTCCTACTCCGCCCCCTGCCCCAGCTCCTCCTCCGGCCCCTGCCCCAGCTCTGCCCCGGCCCGTTCCCTTTCTCCGCAAGGCACCCCTCCACCCCCCGCCTCACCCATTGTCCTTCCCTCGTTGCCTCCCATTGGACCAAGCCCCCCAGAAGGTCCTCTGGAGGTCCCCTCCTCACCAGTCCCAGTCCACCCAAGATCCTGCAAATCCCCGTTGTGTTGGCACTTCCGGCGGCCAGATTTGAAATATTCTCTGAAAGGTCAACCACAATGCTCTGGGACTTCCTAGCAACCCCCTGTGCTCAATCCTTGGAATCCTGGAGCAAGCTCTTGGCGTCTTTCCGGGCCTTACTGGCTTTGTTGCGGGCAGACATGGAGGAAATGATGAGAATTGCTTAGGCGCATTTCCCCCCCACTCCCCCTTCCCTTTTTCCGCATTTTTCTTCCCTTTTTACTGCTTTTCCCTTGTTGAGAGAAATACACGTCTTGGTTGTCCTGTGGACAAATCCCCGGGTCCCCAAGCCTCCCAGATGGTCCTCCTTAGGTTGCCTCCTCTACGGTCCTGCCTACCCCAGCCCACCCAACATCCTGGAAATCCTCATTTTGAGGGCACTCCTAGTGGCCAGATTAAAAATCTTTGGTAAAAGGTCAACCACAATGCTCTGGGAATTCCTAGCAACCCCCGGTGCTCAATCCTTGGAATACCGTCGCAAGCTCTTGGCATCTTTCTGGGCCTTACTGGCATTGTCGCGGGCGGAAATGGAGGAAATGATAAGGATGGCTTGGGCTCATTGCCCCCCCTCTCTCCCTTCCCTTTTTCCGCATTTTTCTTCCCTTTTTACTGCTTTTCCCTTGTTGAGAGAAATACACGTCTTCTGCACGGGCGTCCTTTCCCAGCCAGTCTTCCTGTGAACAAATCCAAGAGTGCCGAAGGAGTTTGAGATTGAGATTGAGATTGGCGCCCGCGTCCTGGTGAGAATGAGAGTGAGTTTGAGATCTGGGCCTGTGTCCTGGTGAGAATGAAATTGAGATTGAGATCCGGGCCCGTGTCCTGGTGAGAATGAGAGTGAGATTGAGATCCGTCCCCGCGTCTTGAGACAAAAAAGTTCCCTGGAAGGTACCTGGACCGCCCCAGCCAAACTGCCACACAGTTTCCTGTACCAAAAGGCAACAAAGACAACCACCCTCCATCAGCGCGCGCACACAGTCATCCAAGAGAGGAAAAGAAGTTGAGGAAACAAACACTCTAGGGTTTCCAGCTGTTCTGACTGTGAACCGGCCAGGACACCCCCTCAGCAAATCAGACCAGTCCCATAGGTGTCCCACTCATACTCCGCACCCATTACGCTGTAGGAGAAGACAACTGTTAAAGAGAAGAAAGAGAAAAGAACCAAACCCAAAAAGGGAACCAAACCCAAACAGAAAAAGTTTCTTTTTTTTTGAGCTAACACTGGGCCCCCACTCCTTGTCCCGTATTACTCAACCGCAGGGCTTGTCCTTGCGTTTACCAACCCAGCTTGCGCCATGCCTGTGTCCCTGCAATCAATCATAACCAGAACCAGTACCAACTCAAGAAGCCATGTATTCAAGAAATAAGAAAACCAACATTCTGGGGTGTCTAGTTATTCCATCTTTGAACCGGCTAGAGCACCCCCTCACCAAATCAACATTTTACCCTACTCGCATCTCCCCAAGCTTGATGGCTGTCCCCAGCAATTTGTAGCCTCTTGCTCCTTTGAGGCAGCGCATCATGCAGGGGCTCCTCCTCAGCCAAAGAGCCCAATTTGTCTAGAAATCCTGAACCACCGGCACTGTCCCCTGCGTCTGTGCCATCTCTGGCTGTCTTGTCAAAGCAGGTGGAGCCGTGTGCAAAGAAGTGCTTCACATGCAAAGCCGCGGCCTTCCATTTGAGCAGCACCCCATCCAATTCCTCAAGCTGATAAATCCCGCCCTCAAACTTGGATTCCACGCCAAAGGGGCCGGTCCATTGGTTGGCAAAACCCTTATTCCACTGGGACTCCAGACTCCAGTTTTACAGAAAGACCAAGTCCCCCTTCCACAATGGATCCTGGAGGAAATGGGAACAACTCTTGTCCCAATAGTGGACCAACACCATCCTTGTCTTTGGCAACCTTTCCCCGGCCTTTGCCAGAATCTTTTCCCGTTGGAGAAGCTGTTTGGCGCGCGCCTCCACAAGCTCCCTGGAGGTCTTCACCTTCCACCAGTCCACACCCAAGAAGGTTTCCAGCTCAATATCCACTGGAAGCACCGGACGCTGTCTGTAGAGAAGTTTGTAGGGCAAGTAGCCCGTTGAGCATTTGGCCAAGATCCTGTCCATGAAAAGGACCACCAGAAGGGCCTCCTGCCACGCCTTTCCGTCCTTGCGGCACATTTTTACCAGGGAATCCTTGATAGGATGAGGAAGTTGTTCAATAATCCCAGCCCCCTCCGTATAGTACTCCGTGACCCGCCCAAACTTAGCTCCACAATTCTGCACCTGCATCATCAAACAACCCCGGAACTCCGCGCCTCTGTCAATGGTGACCAGGCAAAGCAAACCGTACCGCACAAAAAAATCTTCCTCTAAAAATTGAGCAATCATTTTTGCTGACAACTTCATCAGAGGACAAGCCTCAACCCAACCCAAAAGATTGTCCCGCGCGACCAGCAGGTATGCATAATTTCCTGCCTTTATGTGTACTACGTTGAGGGAGACCCGCCCAAACAACGCGTCCTCCCCCATAGGGTGACCCACCTCCCTGGGCAGCCTAGAGCTCCTCCATTGACATGCTTCACAAGAATTCACCCATTTACACACCGCGCGCACCACACTCAGCCACCAGAAACTTGCTTTCACCCGCCTCTGCATTTCAATCTTGCCCCGGTGGCCAAGGTTGTTGTGAAGAAACCTCAGGATCATTTCCTGGTCCTTTCTTGATGTTGTGACCACCGAAGGCACGGGGGTACTCCGCCACAACAGCTTCCCTTCCTGCAATTAGAATTTGGTCATCCGCCGCTTCACCCATCAAATCACCATCTGACATACCCTTTGGAAACCAAAGATCCTGCAAAAAGGAGAAAAAGGTTGTTTAACGCCCGGACTGCTGCAGCAGAAGGATGACATCCAACTCCATCATACCTACGTGGATAACCAGAGACTCCACATCCAGGGGTTTGGTCCCCTCAAAAAGGTCCTTCTGCGGATACCGCGACAGCGCTTTGGGCATTGTGAAAGCCTTCCCCGGAACATATACCACGCAAAAAGTGAAGAGCTGAAGAAATTCCCCCCACCTAGTCATAGGAGCTTTTGGAAGTGTTGGAGAATTGATCATCCGCGCCTGGGCCTCCGCTTTAATTAAAAGCTCAAAGTTTACCCCCCAAAGCAGGTTCTGGAGCCTCTGAACATGTTTGGTGACTCTGCATAATTCCGGCTTTGGCTGCAAATACTGACTATCTGTTGAGGTAAATGTAACGGACTCGTAGAGAACCAGCCTGTCCTTACCATCCTCTTCCTGCATCAGGACGCTGCCCTTGCCAAACTCACTAGAGTCAACGGCCAAGCAGATCCCTCCTGGGTTTTAGTCAAGGTCCTGGAGGACAATGTCATAGCCCTCAGTCTCTTTGAGCTGTTCAAAGGCAGCGTCACACCTTGGCGTCCATTCCCATGCCACGCCCTTCCATGTTAGCCCCCGCAGCCAACATGAAACTTCCGTGAACCGCTCAATGAACATGCAATCGTAACTGCACAGTCCCAGGAATTGGAGGATATGCAAGGGCATCCGCGGGGTTGGCCATTTGAGGACTTTGTTCCTTTTCTTTGCCACAATTATCCTGCTGTCAAAAGCCACCACATTTCCTAGCACTTCCAGCACCGGAACACAAACTGAAAATTTGCTCCCCAACACTGTAAGCCCTGCTTCCTTGAGCCAGAACAATACCCCCTCCAACGTCTGCGCATACTCCCAGATGAAGCGGAGAATTTCTGTGGCTTCTTCCAACACTGCGCCCCTTAATCCATCTTTGGCCCCTGGATGCCGGCCTCATCAATGAGAATCAGAACCCCATCTGGAATGTTGTCCCGCAGAATACACATCATCTGGGCCTGATAAACTTCCACCAAGTTTGTTGCACCCTGCCGCAACTGCGTTAGCTGCATCCTCCCCGATCCTTTCTCAAACGCGGTCAACGGCCGCAATTTGGGATGGAGCTTGCGCTGATCATACCCCCCCATTACATTGAATAATCCGTAACACGCACGTCCTGCCATTGATTCCAGGAACTCCCAAAAGCAGCGGCAATCCCGTTTCCCAGATGATGAATGAGTTGAGCCGCTGCAGGTTGTGAACAATCCTAAGCAACTTTCTTTCCTTCTTAACAACAGTGAAGATTGGGCTAGAGTAGCTCGATGTGGACTGCTTGTACGGCCCTTTCCTCACGCGCTCCCAGACCAGTTCCAAGAAGGGTTCCTGCAAGGTTCAAGGGATCTGGATTGGCTTGATCTGCCAGGGCTTTTGCAGCACCGTTGTGGTGTCATTATATAGCCTCGGATTGGGAACTGCGTCGCGGCCTGCGCGCTCAGCATCTGGTAGGTCGGGCTCAGCAGTTGGGGTGCGCTTGTTCTCAGCAGTGGCCGCTGCGGGCTCAGCAGAAGGCGCAGCAGGGCGAAGCACGCAGCTGCGGGCCGGGTCTGACTAGGGGAGGCGGGCCGCGACCCGCTTGGGTTTCCAACCCAGTGATGGAGCCGGGCCAATCAGGTTCTCGGGCGGTTAGTTAGGGAAGGAAAGGGCGGAGCAATCGCGGGGCTATATCCGTGGACATCCGCGCCCAAGCGCGGGCCGGCTACGGGACTAGGAAATTCACGACGGCGCGTTGGGCGGATACGGGCAATCGCGGTGAACTTCGAGAAGCGCGCAGCGGAGGGCCGCGCCGCGGGGGACAAACCGGATGCGTGTAATGGCAGGCAAGCAAGAGGAATAGGATACGGACAGGGTATAGGTTAGGATATGGGATAGGGTTTTGGTCCTAGGGTTTCCTTCTTCATTGTTGTTGGGTTGTTCATGTGCTTGTACTTAGGTTAGGGTTGAGGGGGAGGGCTCAAATACCTTTCCCCTCAACTCCGGGTTGTAGGGGGGGCATCTTACCATTGTATCATCAGGAGGCGGGGGAGCGGAAAAAGGAGCGGACTTAGGAAAACAGAATCCCTCCCCTCTTCTCCCCTTTTCTCCTCTTCAGGCTCTCAAAAACTTCTCTTTAAACTTGGTATCTAATCCTTACAGACGCTTAGACCCAAGAACTCCTGAACCTGCGGCAACTTTGTGAGGGATAACCTCTAAAGTTTCCACATCTGGGGGTCTGGCCGGGAAACTCTTTCGTCAATGTCTCTCGAAGGTACTCAGATGCTATTTGCCTCTCCTCTTTCCTCCTCCTCCTCTCGCCAGCTCCTCATTGACCCAAGGGACTATCCGCACATCTTCTTCAACGTCGCGGGTGTGGAGCAGTTTATTTCACGTTACGACCTGATCGCAGACTTCAAAGGCGCATCGGATTCCGAGAAGGCACGCTATATTGTCTTGTTCATTGAAGGTGTGGAAGAACGTCGGGACGTGGAGGAGATGAGCGGCTATCTGAACCGGAATTGGACAACATTGAAGGGGAACATGCTGGCTAGATGGGGGGGGTGTGACTCTCATTTCCAGGGAAGCAACTTCAGGCCACCCGCGGAACCGGGATATGGAGCCGACACGCGCGATGGGGACCGGTGGCAAATGGAACCGGGCTACGCGGAGCTGTATTACAGGGCAGCGCGCATCCCAGCCTCGCCGCTGGTAGCCACCCCTTGGGCTGACGAACTCGCAGAGGTGGCGGAGGGCCTTGAGGCCTATCTGAAGAGTACCCAGCGTCCTAGCATGTCCGCGCCCCGGGAACGCGCGCGTGGGAGCAACGGTGATGGTGGGCGGACAAGACACAAGAGTCGGACGGCAAACCTGATCGATCCAAGGCAGGCAGAGGCGGGGTGCATGTTGGGGAAGCGGGTATTGGCGGGACCGGATTTTCCTTGTGATTCCTGGAAATAATCAACCCATGGCTCTTGCCTTTGCTCATGAGTGTGGCATTATGGTAGGGTTTTTGAAACACAGTACCTTCCAATGACACATACTGAGGAAGAGGACTTAATTCTGCAGCCCATGCCCTCTGGGCGCTTCCTTCCCCCTCCAGCTCCTTCCTAGTTGACCGCCCGCACAAGACCGGAGCCTGTCCCACGCGATACCCGCGGTTGACTAGGCAAAATACTCCGCGGGGCAACCCTCAAGGTCTTCCCCTCCATTGGCTCCTGCCTCTTAGCCGGATGCTGCTGGTCGCACCCATCTCCCCTTCCTGTGGTCGCAGATTGTTGTCTTGAATATTGCCCCAGATGCGTCTTCCACCTTCAGCGCCTCCTTCCATTCCTCCGTGTTAAACACCATCCGGGCACAGAACCCAAACATTAAAATTCAACGCAAATTCACGTCACCGCACTCAACCAAGAGAAACAACAGCGGCTTCTGGACCTTTGCAACCTCCACCTTGTCTTCCTCCACTACCCCATCCATCCAACCTTCCCCTCCATTGAGCGCCTGTAATCCCATAGCGCACTTGCTTCAAACCAGCCCCAACTCATCCACCAATTTAGACGGGAGAAGATTGAGCATTGACCCGCTTTCTAGCATTGCCCACCCCTTCATGCCCTCAATCTTCATTGGGACATAGGCAAGAGGCACCAACACAGCTTTGTATTGGCACAACTTGTGTTTCCCTTCCTCCTCCGCCATGTTTACGCGCTGCACTGTTGCAGGAACCCTGCCGCCCCCATGCTCCCTCAGCGCCTGAACCATTCTCTTGACAACCACCAGGGAGACCCCAGCCAGCTCTTGCAGTGTGAGGGGCATCTGTGCCTTGCTCCCCATCACCCATTGCACGATTTCTGCGGCCTTTTCCTTTCCTTTGGAACTGGTTGACGGCGCGTCGCCTACCGGCCCTTGTGTTCCAGTTTTTGGGGTGTGGGTCAACGCCCGCTCTCTGACATCCACATTCATCTTCTCCAACAAAATTTGATCTTTTGACCCCAATGCCCTAACCTCCGCCTCCACACTTGGAGCTTTCCACATATTGGGCCCAGTAACAATACCCAGTGACACCTGATGGGCCCCTGCATGCCGGGCTCTTGCCCTAACCTTCTCCACCAGAGGTGGCTGATTGGCCCCCAGATCCACTGGCTTGCCCATTGGGAATATGTAAGTCTGCCCTTAAGTGTGGATCAACCCCTTGTCCATGTCCTTGGCCAGTTCCATGTAACCAGACTTCCAGTGACCTTTATCACCGCAATAGGTGAACAAAAAAACCAAAAAACTTCTTTACAACCCGCTACTGGGCTGGAAGCCCACCCATGTGAGGCGGCAATCTGCGTGGAGGAGGAGGAGTCAGAGCCTTTGGTGGGGCTGCTATCCAGTTCAGAAGTATCCGTAGTTACCGTAACATATACGTTACCTTGTTCACCGGTACTTCCATTGAATGCAAAGGGGCTTCAGGCTGCTCCGTTGCTGGTGGGCCCGCTGGTTCCTGCTTTGGAACCGGCGTGGAAGAGGCTGTTGGTTGCCTTGAAACCGCTGGGAACAACCTGGCCTTATCCTTGATCAGTTCTCCCAAATCAATCTTGCTTTCTACCACCTGGTTGATGACACTTAGGTTTGAAAGAAGAGCAACACTCCGATCCACTGACCGCAATACCAACCTGTGTTTGAATGAATACTGCTGGACCCATGCACAAAGTTGCGGTGCAACCCTGCCTAGAAACACCCACTTCATTCCCCCTGTTTGACCCACCACCACCTGGTTCTTCTCTAGGTAGCTTTAGATGCGGTCAAACGTAGATTTTTATTCAGACAAATCACTTCGCGTCTGCACCCCACCTTGCAAAATTGCCTCTTCCGCCGCGTGCTCGAAGTCCGGCTCCCAGAAGGGGGGCTCACGCGTCCCCCACCTTGCCATCATCTTGTTCCCAAGCCTTTCCCAGTCTAGGGCCTCGCAGCCAGACATATCCTCCACAAACTGGAGTTTATTCTTGTCCGTGATAAAGAGGACAACCGTACAGACCTTATCCTTGCCCGTTGCGTGTTTGGAGTCCGCAATATCCTTGAAACTTTCCAGAAAGCGTCCAATATCCACGGTATCAAACCGGAGATGAGGGAAGTTTTGCGGCCTAAGCCATACCTGTTGTGGAGCCTCAGCTGCCTCCAAAGGCTCCAAACAAGGAGGAGCAAAAGCGCCAGGCCGAGTAGTTGGCGGTGGTGGAGGTGTTGGCCCGCCAGTTCCCAACCGGAGAGGGAACAAAGGTGGGAAGTTCAATCCTCGACCAATTGTTGGAAAAATTGCACCCACTAGCTTTGAGAGACATTGTCAAAAAATATTTCTGGGCCAGTCCCCCAGATGTGGAAACAAGAGAGTTGATTCCCCCCAAAGTTTTCCTCATGTTCCGGAAGTTATTGGCCTAAGCGTCTGTAAGGAGATTGGATGCGATGAGGTGAAGGATAGAGAGAGTGATGATAAGATAAATTCCTTCCCTCCAATCCTTCTTATACCATTTCCTGGAGGTCTGGTGATATGAACTATATTATTTGTATGGTAATCTGATAGCCTTTCCCCCAACGCAGAGTTGATAGTAAGGTATTTTTTAGTCCTCCCTCTCAACCCTAACCTTGGTACAACCAGAAGAAGCAAGATAGATGAAAATATAACCCCAAGTACAGAACCCTAGCTCCACCCTAATCCTACCCCATACCACCCACCCCGTCTGAAACCCTCCCCTTCAATATCATGTTTGTCTGGTTTGTCCTTCTCATGGCGCAGCCCTCTCCCGCGCCCTACTTGGAGCCCCCCAGGTTTATCCGTCTGCATGTGGCCGCGGATCTTGCGATCTGTGAGTTGGCCCGCGCTTATGCCCGTGCAAACCTCCCTGGCGCGTATAACCCCTGATTGCCACGCCCTTGCCTTCTGGACTAGCCCCCCGCAAGCTTGGTTGGGCTGGCTCCATCACTTGGTCCACATTCCCTGGGCGGGTCGCTGCCTGGCGCCCCCCCCAGAGTAGGCCCAACCCGCATCTGGTGCCAAGCCCCCATCCCTGCCACTGAGCCCTCAACCGCTGCTGCTGAGCCCGCAGAAGGCACTGCTGAGACCGGGCGCACCCCAAATGCTGAGTTTGACCTACCCAAATGCTGCGTGCGCAGCCTGCAACGCAGCTCCCAATCCAAGTTTATAAATACAACACCACGACGCGGTGGCGGGGGAGGAGGAGCTGGCCTTGGTGGTGGTGGAGGAAGAGTGGCCAGTTGGTTGGGTATCCTCAGGTCAATTTCTGGTATGTTCATTTGTACACAGGCGGCCCACTCATGGGCAGCGTTCTGGGAGGCAGCAAAGTTTGGAAAATCCTGGCGCCTCAGGGGTCCAGCCCAAGTCATGGCTCTTGCGCAATGGAGGATTTTGAGGGGCGTGTTTCGCGGAATGCCCTCCAATAGGGAGCCTCCGTGTTTTGCGGCTTGGCAGGGAACACAGGAGCGCTGGCCCTGAAGGATGCGGAACAAAAGGCCATTCCGGCTGGAGTATGTGCAGGACATATTTGGTGAAGAGTGGCGGATGGGGTGTTTCTTTTTCTTTGGTCTGATGAAGGGGTTTGGTGGGAAAGGTGGGATAGCTATGGTATAGTTGGAGACAAGTGACATAGTGATAGATCTCTGGGGACAGAACTGAAGTTGGGGGGGATGTGGTGGTCTTTTATGTTGTCATTTTTTCTGTTCATATTTTGTAACTGACAAATTTAGTCAGCCTTAGATCTATCTTACTGCTTTTATTATCCTATTATTATTGTCTCAGGCCCCTTCTGGGGGCTCTCTAGTTGTTTTAAACCTGCTGCCCTAGGCCCCCTTTGGGTTTCTCCAGTTGTGCTTAAATACTGGTCCTCCCCTTGGACCAGGAATGAAACTCATCTGATTACCAGACAACTAAACTGGATTGTCCCTTCCTCCTTTTCAGATCAGTTCCACTTGACTTTACAAGTGATATCTCCTCCCCTTTGGCTCTTGGTAGCCTTATAAATACTCCTCCTTTGGCTATTCAGAAGCCTACCGTATTCCTTCCTTCTCCAAATTACCCTTCTTCTCATATTAAACTCTTCATTTTATAGACGCAAGTCGGAATTGGATGCGCGCGGCGTGACCAGCAATGGGTGCTGCTTTGCCACAGCAGTTTGTGCTTCGGGCTCAGAAGCAGTCAAATTGGGCTCAGAATCTGGAGATGCAGGATGGGTTGGATTGGATCTGATTGGACGGATTGCACGCAGGTCGCGCGTTGCAAGACGCGGATTGGATTGCGTGAATATATCTTGGATATCTGGAATGCCGCCTCATGTGAATTTGGACATGTTCAGGGGCTCTGATTTGGTTGTGGCACAAGGGCTGCTTCATGAGAAGGACAAACCAGGTGGAAAGAATGGCAGGAGGTTAATAAAGATGGATATGGGATGTGGGATGTGGATTATGAGATGGGAAGGATACGGTTGAGGCTATTGTTCTGTGTGTAGGGGTTGTATTTCATTATTCTTGCTTGATTCTGGTTGTACTTAGGTTAGGGTTGAGGGGTAGGCTAATTAAGCCACACCCTCAACCTGGATGTCATCATATCATTGGATCATGGAGAATCACATTGGGTTGTCATAGGTTTTGGAAGGATCTTTATTCTCAATTCTCTATCTCTCAGTCATAGGATGAACAGTTGCACTCAGGGTTTAAAGATGCAAGGGATCAATAAATTCTGAACTTGGAAACCATTAAAGGAGAAGTCATCTTCTGAATTTCACAGCGGCATTGTGAAAATTTGAGTGAGATGCTTCACTTGACGTTGAGAAAGGAGGAAGAGTGGATGATTTAATTCACTTCTCCAGAAATCAGTATAAATAGGATAATTACATGATGGATAACAAGTCGTTGTCAATAGAAATAATAATGAATAAACTTCTATAATGAATATTGGGGAAATTAGCTAGATAGCACAGTTGTCACAGTGAGAGGTCACTAAATCAACTAAGGACTGCTGTAACCAGACTTGAGTTTCACTAAAGTATTAGGCAACACTTACTGAGACAGAATTCTAACAAACCCCCTTGCCTAATACAGGAGGGCAGCAAAAACAAAAAGATGAGGTGAGTACTTTTGATCTCGTGTATTCCCATTCTATCCAACATTTGAACATATATTCAAAGGATTTTTGAACAATACAATAAGGGCCTATTCTATTGGAAAAGAAACTATTCTTGTGATTATTGAACTACATCTGAGCCTATTCCATCACCAAGTAACAAACTGTCTATCACAATCTTTGAACCTTGGATTATTCTGAACAACAGCTACTATTTTGCAATATATATATTGGAAGACTTTGAAAGGTAGCAACCGGACCTAGATGAATAAAGATTTGGTTAGAACACAAATGATATGATTTAAGGATAACTAGTTGCAGAATCCATGGAGTTGGCAATGGATATAAACTAAAATAATTGCAGCAAAGAGGGGAAAAGCAAAAAAGATAGACCAAGCAGGGGCAACAGAAAGTAGCAATAGGACCAATAGGGGCCACACATTACTTGATGAGTCAACCAGGAAAACCAGTGGTGTTGCAGACTATGAGTACATGAAGCCAAGCGCAAGTTTGATTAAGATGGCGCAATAGAGAGTTTAAGAAAGGAGTTGCAGGATGGCCACCATGATGCAGCTGAAACCAATCAATGAGGCCCATTGATCAGGCAAACACAAGATGATTCAAAGTCAAAAACCAAGTAGGCAAACGCGAGCAATAGCAGGTAATAGTGTGGAGAAACTTTGAGCAAGCTTAAAGCTTGGAATATTGAAGAACCTAGTGGATGTAGGCTACATTAGCAATATTGTAACTGGAACTGAAGGCTGATTCATGATTGTTGAGGTTGGAGCAGGATGAAGTTGTTAGAAGATGAATTGATGGAGCAACCAAAGCGTAGAGGAGAAATTTTAAATGCAGTGAACAAGCGGAATTGATTGACCAAGCAGGTGAAAGAAATGATGATAAGGATGAGAGTTTCTGGGAAATATAAAGAAAATTTCCAAGGACAGAGAGACCCAGATTGCTACAAAAAGACAATGGAAATGAGGCTGAGTGAGAGATTGATACTTCAAGATTTGATTGATTGTTCATGTGATGGAAATGGACCAATAAGAGTGATTGAGAAAATACAATTAAAATTTGAATGAGAGGATTTAAAAACCACATTGGCAAAATTGCAAGGGATTGAATGCTAAAGACTTTAAAAAAGCAAAGAGAGCAGAAAAACTGAGATCATTTAAGGAAAAGAGAACACTGGATTGGAATTTGATCAATTGATCAACAGAACATATAATCAGAACTAGGTAACCAGAAAAAATTTGAGAGAAGGCATCCAATTTTGTTGCCACAGGAAAAGGTTAGAAGGGAGCCTTTGGCTTTTCACCATGTGAAAATTTGATTGAGATTCTCCGGTTGAGGTTGAGAAGGGACCTTATGAAGCCAAGAGGAGCCAATCTAAGTATTCAAAGGTGGAACTCTGGTTCAGTGTGAGGAAGAACAGATGATTGAATTCACTTTTTCAGACATTAGTATAAATAGACTAATTACATGATGGCTAACAAGTGGTTTTCAATAGAAATAATAATTAATGAATATTTATAATGAATATTGGTGACATTAGCTAGAGAGCACAGCAGTCACAGTGAGCGGTAACTAAGTTAACTAATGACTGCTATAACCAGACTTGATTTGCACTACAGTATTAGGCAACACTTACTGAGACATAATTCAAACAGGCAGAAGGTGATTTGGAAGTGGAAGAAAGGCTTCTGACAGTGGCAGCAAAAGCTTCAGAGGTTGGGATACTACCCCTGAGACAGTGCGAAAGGTTTACGGCATTGGACGAGTAAATTTAGACTATTCTTTTTCCTGAAGGTTTGTTGGCAATGGAGGTTAGATAGTTTTGGTGCAAGGTTTTGCTTTTCTTTTGCAAGGACGGGCAGTTGTGGAAACGGGCACTTCCAATACCCTTGGTTTTGGTCACAAGGAGGGAGGATCAGGAGGATTTGATTCTGAGTCTTCAAAATTACTTAGGCCATTGGGGAGAGGCAGAGACGCAGAGGAGAGTCAAGAACAGGTTCTGGTGGCCTGTTCTGGGTCAAATGGTGCAAGATTTGGTGCGGAGTTTCAAAGCTTGTCAATGGCAGAGAACCAGATTACCAAGGGAGGTTGGTATTCCAATGGTTTAGGAAGTCCTTTTAGGGAGAGTCTCACTGGACATGGTTGATATCAAGGCAGGAAATTTTCCCTATCCGCTAGTGGCTTGGGAGGACTTTTTGCGCTGGTAAAAGGCGGGTCTTTTGGTTGAGGTTGGGTTGTTTTTGGAGGAGGATTGGTTTGCTTGTTTTGGGTTTTTGCGGCTCATCACAGTGGAAATTTGGCCGGAATTTTGGGTTTATCTTTGGAGGGTGGTTGAATCATGTGGCGCAAATTTTGAGGGAGTTACAGAATATCATCCAGAGGAAGTGGGGGCAATAGAAAGGGGCATCAGCCAATCAAAGATGCAATGGTAAAGATCTGCGGAAGTAACAGGAAGAAGTGGCAGGAGACCTTGCCAGTCTGTCACACGACCACCCCACGTACTATAGGGCAATTCTTAGATGATCATGAGCGCGAAGAAATGCCAAGCGCGAGGGCAAGTGCGAATAGTGAGACCCAGTTGCAAAGTGCAAACTAGGTTATTGCCACTCAACAAACGGCAAGAGGAATGGAATGTGTTCCGAAGAAGGAAACCCAACCTGAGTCCAATGTGATAGCTAGGTTGTAGCAGAATGCAAGAATGTATAAAATTAACTAACTGAGGAGACAATCATCAGGCAAGGGGATAGCCCTTATAAGGTAATCCAAAGTAACTAGATACAACCTGGTGATGAGCTAACTACAGTTGGAGCGGTGAGGCAATGAATGACAGGAAAGGGATAGGAAATGAAGCAGTGGTATAGATCCAAGGTCTTAGCGTAAGTGCAAGACAATAGAATCTGAGCGCACAATTTCATGACGAATTGGGACAGGAGTGAGTGATGTTGACGGTAATGCAAATGAGAGGTAATAGTGTATGCTGGCTAGGGACTAGTCCAATTGCGAACTATACAGTAGTGATGGCTTAGTTAGACGTAGATGCAAACTAACAAACAATGCATGACCAAAGATGGAAGTCCAAGGATGTTGATTGGCCAGGGAAGGAGATTGGATCTCATCATGGATGGCCAACTGGTATGGAGTTAACCGCAAAGTTTGCAAGTATATACTGAGTTGTTTGCCGAGATTGGAAGGTCAGCCCGAGCCAGAGGAAATAGCGGATTGCACCATTGATGTTGTGCTTTTATTTGTGTCACGCTTTTAGACTGAGGTAGATGGTACTGAGGAGAGGACATGTCAAAGTGGTGAAGAAAATAATCCTTAAGTGTGAAGCGTGACACAGTCGTGCTGTTTGTGGATTGGATACAGGTCAAGCGGGGGAAGGGTTATTTTCCTTACAAGCTCTTGTATTGGCTGCAGACGGTGCTTCTGGTAGATATCCAAACCTTGACGTAACTTGCTATTGGCTGGTGGAAGATAAGACCACGCAGGATGTAGTTGTGGCGCAGGCGGAGCAAACTTTGGGGAAAAAGAGATGGTAGAAAGGGCGGCAAAGAGGCTTTGGGACATTTGGGCTAAGTTGGTTTGGTACTGGGACAAGCATTGTGCCAATCCCTTGCAGTACCCTTTGCGCAGAGGCAACCTGGTTCTTCTTTATAATTGGAGCTTGGAGAAACAGTGGGATAAGCTTTTTGCGGATTGCTAGAACCGTCCTAATTGGGTTGTTTTTCAGTTTCCAGGTGGTATTTATCAGTTGGAAGAATAGGATGGAACTCCGCTCAAGCAAAAGGCGGAAGCGGCTCAGGTGAAGAAGTTCAACATGCAGGGCACTACCAATTTTGATGAAAATGAGGGTTCAGGGGATGATGATCAAGAGATGGCCAAAGTAAGCAAGCCGACTGCGGAGGAGAAGGAGTCTTTGGAGGAGGAGTCTTCGGAGGAATGAAGTTTTAAGTCAAGATTCAAGTTGTAGGGGGATCAGGAAGCTCAGATCACCAGAGAAGCGTGAAAGGTCCAGTCTTAGGGGCCTTTTTCTGGGGTGGTCCAGGTCCCTTAGGTGATATGTATTTGCGGAGTTTGGAGTCTCTTTGTAGTTATTCTTTGTCTCAGTTTTCTCAGTTTTATTTTTCTCATTCTCAGATATAGAGGGGTTCTCACTAGGGGTTGTGGAGTTTCTTTTGTTTGTGTGTCTCATTTTGTAGGATGGTGCGGGGAATGAAGAGGATTCCTTTCTGGGGCAGGCCAGGCATTCAAGGCTAAGTAAATCACTACTATGGATATGCTTAAAGGTTTTCACCAGATACCAATAAGTCCTGAAAGCTGGAAGTTTATGAGAATAATCTGTCATTTGGGAATATATGAATATCTCAGGATGCCTTTTGGCATAAAGAATGCTCCATCACACTTCCAGAGAACAATGGATACAGTTCTAGGTACTTAAATCAGACAAGGATGGATTATGGTATACATAGATGACGTTATAATATACTCTGATGACTGGGATACTCATATGAACCAAGTAAGATTAGTACTGCAGACTATCTCCAAAGCAGGACTAAAGGTTTCCATGAAGAAATTCAATTTTGGCTACAGAGAATTGAAAGCCTTAGGACATATAGTCTCTGGTTTAACTCTAGCTGCTGATCAAAATAAGATAGCTGCTGTTATGAATAGACCTATGCCTCAAAACAGACAGACCTACTTTCCTTCATTAGTTTCTGCATTTATTACAGACAATATGTACCAAAGATTGCTTTGCGAACTAAAAGTCTGTATGAGGTATGCAACAACAATACACTATTTGAAATGACTCATGAGAGACTAAAGAACTATGAGGAATTAAAAATAGCTATGACCTCCACTCCTCTACTTATCTGACCAGATTACTCTAAACCCTTCAAACTATACATTGAAGCTTGCATGTAAGGGCTAGGAGCTGCTTTACATCAGGAAAGGATAGAAGAAGACAAACCAGTAGAAAAACCCGTACTCTTCATATCTTGACAGATCAAAGATACTGAGAAGAGATATGGGGCCAGTCAATTGGAATGTTTGGCACTAGTATGGGCTTTAGAGAAGCTGCACTATTACTTAGAAGGCACCACTTTTCAAGTAATCACGGACTGCAATGCTGTAAGAACTCTTATGAACATGAAAACCCCCAGCAGACATATGCTCAGATGGCAAATTGCTATACAAGAATATAGAGGGAAGATGACTATAGTACATAAAGCTGGAGCTAAACATCAGAATGCGTATAGTCTGAGTAGGAATGCGTTGCCTAATGACTCTAACAATCCAGCATATGACCCTGAAGATCAAGATATCTTCCCTATCTTGAATATCAATCTTTTTGCATTAAGTGCTCCAATAATGGGAATCCACTTATGTGAATTAGATACTGCTTTCTTCAACTTAGTAAGGGATAGCTACTCTCCTGAGATCAAGCTGCTGATCACCATTATGGAATGTGAATCCCCAGAAGCAGCTTTGATAAATAGCCTACCCGCTTCACTACTTAAACCCTATAAAGCAGGAAGTTTTACCTTTTGGGATAGTCTCCTTTACTATAGACACAAACATTCCAGCCTATTAGTACTGAGCAACAAAGAGCATATACAACATATACTCCAGGAATGCCATGACAACTGTTCATCAGGACATTTATCCACAGAAAGAGCCTTAGAAAAAGTGAAACAAACTGCCTGGTGGATAGACTGGAAAGAAATCACTACAGAATATGTTACCAGCTGTGAAACCTGCCAGAAATCTAATAAAACTACTGCAAAAAGCTTTGGACTCTTACAGAAGATAGCTGAACCTACCACCAGGTGGGAAATTATCAACATGGATTTTGTCACTGGCCTCCCCCCGGGAGGTACTCATTCTTATAACTCTGTCCTAGTTGTAGTTGACAGATATTCCAAAAAGGCAAAATTCTTACCTAACCACAAGGAGGATAGTGCTATGGATGTAGCCTTACTATTCTGGAATTGGATAATAGCTGATGTGGGTATACCCAAGATTATAATCAGTGACAGAGACCCCATATTCACATCTGAATTTTGGAGGAATCTACATGATATACTGGGTACTACCCTCACATTTTCTACAGCATACTATCCCCAAACTGACGGATTAGCTGAAAGGATGATACAGACCCTAGAAGATATGCTAAGGAGGTTCTGTAGCTTTGGTCTAGAATATAAAAACTCTGATGGTTATTCCCATGATTGGGTCAGCCTACTCCAAGCCCTAGAAATGGCTTATAACAGCAGTAAACATTCTACCACCAAGGAAGCCCCTTACATAATAGAAAAAGGATGGATTCCAAAACTCCCTAGGAATAACATGAACTATAACTTAGCCACTATTCATCCAACATCTCTTGAATTTAAAAAGATGATAGATGTAGCAAATAACCATGCTCAGAAATGTGTGGAAGAAGCTGTTGAATACAACAAACAAAGATGGGACAAATCCCATAAAGAACCTGACCTTAAGATAGGAGACCAGATCTTGATATCTACAACTAACATCAACAAACTGGCAGGCAACAGGAAACTGAAACCAGCCTTTGTTGGACCATTTTTTATCAAGAAGATGCATGTAAAAAATGCTGTGGAAGTAATCTTGAGTGAAGAATTATCAAGAAAACATCCGGTATTTCCTGTTAGCCTAGTCAAAAACTCTAAACCAAGAGAAGGCAGCAACCCCCTTCCAGCAATATTCCCAATAGAACCTGACCCTGTAAAAGAAAAAGGGAAATTCAGCAGGATATTGAGAGATAAGAAAGAGAGGGTACAAGGAAAAGACATCAGACTATACTTAGTAAGATACAAAGGGGAATCTGCAGACAAAGATGAATGGTTACAAGAAAATAATATACCTGATGGACCAATAAATCTCAGAAATTACAGGGCCAGTAAAAGGCACTGAAGCACCTATGCAGTTAATTTTTTTCTCCCAAATTTCTCCAAATTATTTTCAGATATGACCATATCTTGGACTGGGAGGATGTCAGCTTGCTACTATTGCAGAGCAAGCTGCAAAAGTAACTAAAATAACATAAAAATAATAAAAAAAAAAACTGAGAAGGAGTAGGAAGACCATAAATATTATTACAGAAATGGATTCTCCATGCAAAATTAGGTAGGGTCACTCACTGACCCCACCCTTGAAATCCAACTCCTTATATTTTTGAATAATTAAGGAAAAAAGAACCAAAATACTAAGGCTCCAGTATTGAACTTTTTGGCCAATTAAATATTTCACACACATTGTCATGTATAGGTTTCACACCTAAAATTCAGTCAGAATTGAGGTTTCGTGTATATTTTAGGAGTTACGGGTGGAAATGTGTTTTGTCACAATTCCTGCACGCAGCCGCAGCAGCAACAGCACACGCACGCAGCTGAGATACAGCCGTGTCAACCCGTCAAGGTCGTGTACGCAGCCCCGGGCCTCTGACAAGTACGCAGCCGCGGGACTACGGGCTGACATAGTGACAGGCGGCCCGGGTACCACGTTAACAGGCTACAACATACACGGGAAATTGTTACATATGTAATAAAGGTTCCTGTGGATAGTGGACTGTCTAAATATACATAATATTATATTAAAATACCTAAATAATCTTTACACATATTTTTTATTTAATATAATGAAAAGAATCAAGAATGTCGAAAATAAGACAATGACAGCTCAAAAGAATATATTAAAATACTTTAATATAGTTTTATGAGAATTACTATACATCAAAATGTTCGTGACATAATTAGGAAGATAATGATGTAATGATATTACATGAATTCTCATGACTTATATTTTTAAGTAATTATCTTAAAAAATCAACTGGAACTTGTAGATAAAGAGTAAAAATAATATTATGACCTTTTACTCCAGTTATATGATACATAAAGAGAACTTACCTCACATCAAAATGTCCGTAGAGATTTCTGATAATATAATTATTATATTACAGGGAAAATATACTAAGGATAATTAATTAAATAATACATAAATAGGACAGATTAGTGTTATTCACACGTCCTAATGTCCATTATAAGGTAGAATAATTTCCATACCCTAATGAATTAGATGCTACCCGGGCTATAGCACGAAGGGAACATGACAGGCTACCCCTGGTTACCCTGCAAACCTTATTGTCCGTCCCTTTGAGCACCTACAACCCTCAGAAGGATCATATTGGGATCCCAAATACTATAAATACAGAGCTCTTTTGAGGATGTTGTTGGGCAGAGACCCAGTAATAGACCCATTAATATTCATATCCAGACGCCGTGCCAAGGTAATCAAATACTTATAAGAGATAAGTAAGTGATTTATGGCAATTTCTGATCAGTAATATCCATCTTCAAACCTCTTTTTATCAATTAAAACTGCTGAAAAACCTTATAACCCCAGTATACAGGTTTAACCCATCAGTACACGTCCCAAACAGATACCCAAAGGATTTAATAATATACCAGTGAGTATTATTATCCTTTCTCTGTCGTGGTAGCTTGGCTACAAGGCCCTACCACTCCATTGTGTTTTTTATATACCTATTATCTTTGGGTATATTAATCTTTAAACTAAAGAACCCAAAGTAACCAGGACTACGTGTTTTCATACTGAAATCCCTGAAGAGAGGTGTTAAAGATCCCCAATATAATTGTGGCCCCTCTATGAATATTTAATAATCAATTTTGATTTGAAACAATAAACAATAACCAAACCATTTAACCTTTCCATAAGCTTAATCCAAGTATTCTACAGATTTTAGCTGCAATTATTAAATAATATATTTATTATTTACAATATCACCTCTGGTAGCTAAAGGATAGCAAGGGTTTTGCCATCCAGGAGGCTGACAGAGATGTTCTGGAGGAGCCAGTTGGGCATTGGATAAAGACTTCCTCATCAAGAGGAGTGTGCAGGAATGCTCCCTTGACGTCAAACTGGAGCATGTCAAGATTGCCATCCAACGCAAGTAGCAGAACTTCCCTGAGGCATGCAACTTTGCCGGTCGGAGCGTAAGTTTTGAGATAGTTGATTCAATACCTTTGTTTGAATCCTTGTACACAAACCCTAGATTTATAGATTGGAGCTTCACCATGCGTGTTTTCTTTCACTCTGAAGGCAAAGTTTACTTTGAGCGTGTTTTTAGGCTCTGGACCATCATAATCTTCCCATATCTTGAAATCTTCACATGTGTTGAGGTCTTGGTGTAGTGATTTAGACCATATGGGAGATTTCAGCGCCTCTTCAGCTGTTTTAGGAGTCTCAACCGTGTATTAGCCATAGCAATTGGGAGGCTTCAGTTCCAATTGATTCCTGAGTTGTCGAGCCTTGGGAATCAGATCTTCAGCTATGAAACTTTCCTCTTCCTCATCCTCTTCTTTGGATTCAGACAAGTCATTGTACTCTGATTTGATAAAGGGTTAAATTGCCTTACCAAGATCTGCTGGTGTTGTTTCACCCGCCAGTTGGGTGATAACGTTGGGAGTTGAGTTTTCTTGGAAATCTTCTTGGGTTGGAGGAAGATCTTCAGAGGCCTGAAGTTGAGACTTGCTGAATCTGACTTTCTTGGCTTTGATGATGCTCCCAGAGGTTTTGAGGATACGGTAGGACAGAAGTTTAGGCAAATAGCCTATCAGTTGTCCTGGTAGTCCTTTTTCATCAAATTTCTTGTGGTGATGTTCTGAAAGGTTGAGAAAAGTCACCTTTCTCCCTATGGGTTTCAGATAGTCTGCTGGCAGCTGGGTTCGGTGCATGAGCTCCCATGGAGTTATCCCGTCAGAGTTGGGAATTTGATTTAAGGCCAAGGAACAGCTTCTGATGACCTCGTGCCATTAGTGCTTTGGTAGTTTGGAGGAAGAGAACGTTGCCTGTACTGATTTGGCAACTGTTCTGTTTGCTCTTTCACCTCAGCCGTTGTGCTGGGGATGGTAAGGTTTGGACACTATCTGTTGTATTCCTTTGTCTTTGAAAAAGCTGATTAAGTCGGTATTAATGAATTCGCCGCCTCCGTTGCAGCAGAATTCCAAAGGATAATGCCCACGCTTGTTGTACTCTTTTAGGATAAAAAATTTTTTTGCGTCTCCAGCATCACTCTTTGGCTTTAGTGGGAAGGAGCTGATGTACCCGCTGAAGTTGTTGACTAAGGTAAGGGAGTAGCAATAGCCACCTTTGGATGATGGGTTGAGTGGACCAATCAGGTCAGCATGGACTCTTTTGAACACTTTTTCAGCCCTGTTTGACATGTCCTTGATGCTGGCGCGGGTGATTTTGCTTTTTTTGCAGCCGTCGCACGACAATGAGGCTTTGATGTTCTGGGGAATTGTGGATTTAAGGTACTTCTCCGTTCTTTCAATTCCAGCATGGCCAAGTTTGAGGTGAAGCTTTTTGATTTCTTCAAGGTGAGGATCTTTTGAGGTAAAATAACTTTGCTTACACTCCATGTCAAGATACAGCAGATTGTTGATGATTCTTCCTTGGAGCACCGTGGTTTGATTTGCGGTGAGGTTGAAGGTGGGTGGACTGACTCGATCATTGACTATTAGATTTGCGCCCTTGGCTAGAAATACTCCCATGAAGAGTAGGTTTACAGCAGCGTCAGGCGTCCATGAAGCATCTTTAAGCTCAAGAGTGCCTGATGTGGACCTGAGTATTGCCATGCCTCTGCCCATGATCGCCAAAAAAGCTCCTGGTTTGCCCTTTTTGATGACATTTGATCCATCTTCTGATGTCAGTGTCTTGAACCAGCTCTTGTTGGTTAGCATGTGAATGGAGCACCCGGAATCCAGAATGAAAATGGCTTGATTCAAAGGGAAAGTATGTGCGAAGCAGTGATAGAAGGAAAAGAAATTGGATACCTCCTCCTTTTTCTTCTTTTTGGGTTTTCAGGATTTAAATCCCTTAGGCTTGACCTCAGGTTGTTTGATCCAACACTTTTCTTGCGGATGGTTCTGTACTTCAGGATTGTGGATTCCGTTTTCGCACCTGGGGTAGTTAGAGTAGAGGCTGAGGTCTACCTTTGATGATGTTGCTCCTTCCGTGACTTTGGCGTTGATTTCATTTTTGTGTTGAACCAAGTGGTCAAGCACTTGTTCAAAGGTGATTTCTTTGTTGCCCTGCATGATTTGAGAGGCCATGTTCTTCAGATTTGGAGGAAACTTGAATAAGATTAGTTAGGCGAGGATGTTGGATGGTAATTCAATTCCAACCTCGGAGAGTTTTTTGAGGTGCAATCATACCTTGGTTACAAACCTATCAATGTTGTCTTTGCTGAAGGGAAGATATAGGAATGAATTGAAGACCCTCACTTGATTTCCTGATTGGGAGGAGGCGAAGTAATTTTCTGTTGCAATCCAAATCTCCTTGGCATTTCTGACGTTGCCAGGCTTGATGATGTTTGTATGCGTTGCTGGTTCTAGCTTTGCAAGCAGAAAAGTAGCCATGTCTTTGTTGATTTCAGGATCCAACTGGAAGCCATTGCTGTCGTTCTCCATGATGTGGAGAATCCCTTGTAGGTCAAATAAGCTTTCCATCTTGACTTTCCAGATGGAGTAGTTGTCTTTGTTCAAGAGTGGAGTTGACTCTACAAGGATTTTGAGCGTTATTGTCCTCATTGTGCTGTCTCCCCCTGGTCCTGGTGTTGATTGATAGTCGGTCATCTCGAGAGAGTTGTTTTGGCTTTTAACCGTGAAAGAATTGAGTTGGATAAACACCAGAACCACTTATATTTCAAATAAGAAAATATAAGAAATGTTTAGCTTGAAGAACAATGATTTTACAAGTATGAGAATCTTAACCAACAGGAATAAGAATTGATATCAATGAAATCTGAGCACGACATTGGATCCAGAATCTTAAAGTAGACACGCCTGGAAGGAGTAATAGGTAAAGAGTAAGCTTAGTTTAAGTTTCTTCTGATGCAGCAATATGGACTTGATTGTACTTGATTTCTTTGATCTTACAGACTGCAGAGAAGTGACCTTGACACCTTTGGTTGTCCTGAATGACGTTATCTGTCCATTCTGAGTGTCAGCTATGGTCTCAACCATGAAGCACCTTGAATAACAATTACCAGATAGTAGTCCTTTGCGGTTGGCTTTGATGAGTTGACGGTGGAGATTGAGATTGAAGTTAGTGACATATAGAGTGAGTAAGTGATCAGAAACTGGTGAGAGAAGAGTGATACAAGAATTAACTGATGAGTCAACTATGGAGTCATCAACTTGAGAGTTGTCGACTTGCCTACTATCACCAGCAAGAGTGTTGGAGAGAACACGCTCAGATTCTGTCTCATGCAGCGTTGGAGTGTCTCCACCGCTGTCAGAATGTTGCGGACTTCAATCTGGTGCAACACAATATTCTCAATAACATCATGGGGGGTTACAAAGAATAACCTTTGCATCCTATTTCATGGACGCTTACTACTTTCAATACTCCCCTTGGTTGGTTTCAACTGACTTGATTGCCTCAAGGTGCCACCAACTTGGTTGCAGTCTATCAGGCTCAGATGGTGTGGATCCTCCAGGATGAAATCACGGATCATGCGGGTATCTTTATTGATGATGGTGGGATTAAAGGTCTGCTTTCTGACTATGATAATGAGCCATTAACTTGGCGCTCAGGAATCCAACAATTTATCTGGGAGTATGCTACTATCTTGGAAAGAATTTTGTTTCAAATAGAGGAATCTGGCCTTACTGTATCTGGATCAAAACTTTCCGCCTGTGTCCCTGCCTTGAAAATTGTTGGTCATATAGTCTGCAAGGAAGGAAGAAGGATGGCACCCTCTAAATTCAACAAAATCATATCCTGGCCTACTCCAATAAATCCAACTGACGTTAAAGGTTTCCTAGGTGTTGTAACTTATGTCAAGATCTTCATTCCATCTCTATCCAAAATCTGTGCACCGTTGTGTTGTCTAACCAAAAAGGAAGCTGAATGGATTTGGACCCAAGATTGCAAACAATCATTTCAGTTGCTCAAAACTATTGTTGGCAATGAAATAGTTTTGAAAAAGATCTCTTATGGGCCTGGAGCTGGCAAAATAAAATTGGCTGTTGACTCCAGTTATGAATCTGTTTGGGCTGTCCTTACTCAGGAGGATGAAAATGATTTGGACCGCCCTGTTCTAAATGAATATTTGCTATTTTCAGATGCGGAATCTAGATACTCTCAGCCCAAACTGGAACTCTGTGGTGGGGCCAGAATGCTGAAGAAACTCCAAACAGTACTCTGGGGACAAAATTTTGAATTGCAAGTTGACGCTTGATCCATTGTGGAAATGATCAATTCTCCCAGTCTTCCAAATTCTCCAATGACTTTCTGGTTAGCTTTTATCCAAATTCTCTCTTTTGATATTGTCCATAGGCCTGGGAAATATTTTACTATGCCTGATGGTTTATCTAGAAGACCTATTGGAGACGATGAATTGGATGTTGGAATGGATTTTGATGAGGAAGAACCCTTGGTCCGCCCTGTTTTTGCTTTCTCCTCCCAAGAATACTCTGGTTTCCAACAAGGTTTCTGGCTTAAGTTAGAGCAGTACCTTTCAACTGTCCAAAGACCCCCTGATCTCTCTGCCAAAGAATTTTGATCCCTTAAAAGAAAGTCCTCTAGTTTCTTTGTCCAAGGTTCTAGGCTTATGAAAAGAGGAACTCCTTGTGCTCTTTTTGTGGTTACTATCCCAGCTAAGCAATATTTGATCGTTGAAAGTCTCCATGAGGGCCTTTGTCATTGTGGGGAAACCAAAACTTACCAAAAATTATCCAAACAATTCTGGTGGACTTCTCTGAAGAAATCTGTCTCTCAATGGTGCAAGAGCTGTGAAGTTTCTCAAAAACGTGATCTTAGGCGTCCAGCTGAAATTGGCTATCCTAATGGGGATTCAACTGTCTTTGGAAGGGTTTCTATGGATGTGGTTCATATCAAGGCAGGTGGTGCTAAGTATCTCATTGTGGCTAGAGATGATTTTTCTGGATGGGTTGAAGCCAGAATCCTTAAGAACCTTAGTTCTGAATCTGTGGCAGCTTTCCTTCATGAGAATTGGACAATGCATTACAGTCTGGATCAATCTTATTTTACTGATGGTGTTTCGGAATATGGTGGAAAATTGGCTGAAATGATCCAATTGCTCCCTGGGCAACATAGATTTACTATTCCCTATTATCCTGAAGGACAAGGCATGGTGGAAAGAGGCCATTCTCCCTTGAAGGCTGCTCTGGTTAAACTGGCTGGTGAAAGTGGCAAGAATTGTTGGAAGTTCCTCCCCTTGGTCCTCTTCTCTGATCAAATTTCCACCAAGCAAACCACTGGCTACTCTCCTTATGAAATCATCTTTGGTCAGAGGGCTGTTCTCCCTCTTGATCTTGAAATGGAGTCTTTCTTGGGCATCTCCCGGGAATAAGTTTCTTCAACTACTGACTTATTAGTTGCCTGATCAAAGCAACTGGAGTGGAGTGAAGATATTTGTAACAACAATTATCAGAAGATGATGGAATCAAGAGCAAAATCAGTTTAGTATTGGGAAGATAAAAATCTAAATCAAATCAGGGATCCTTTAAAACCTGGTGATCTGGTATTGGCTTATAATTGATCTTTAGACACTCAGTGGGGAAAACTTTTTTTGAATTTTTGGAATGGTCCTTATAGAGTGGTTTGTCAAGTTAGAGGTGGATCTTATGTTTTGGAAGAACTGGATGGTACTCAGTTGGCTGGAAGGTTCTCTGCTGTTCAAGTTAAGAGATTTTATTGTTGTGGGGGCAATTTGGGTTCAAAGTAAGTCCTCCCAATTGTGCACCACCAGGGTCTTCTGCTGCGTTTTGTTGTAAAGAATCTACTTTATGCCACATACAGAAGAACCTGGGACGTTTTTTCTTTTATCTTCTCCGCATTTAGGCTCTTTGGGATGGATCAAGATGGGTTTCAACATTTTTTTTACTTAGAGGATCAAGAAATGGCCAATTATTTTCTTTTTCATGTTTTCAAAATTATGATGCAGACTAGGGACATTCTGTAAGTTGTGGAGAGATGTGCTGCACCATTTGGGAAGCCTTGGAAAAAGAATTTTTTTAAAAAAAAAATCCTTGCCTGTTGCACGTCGCTCATCCTCATCCTTGCTTGTCAGGCGTTGCTCATCCGTCATTGTTGCTCATTTCTCATCCGTCATCATCACGCGTTGCTCATCCATGCCTTACCAAACCCATCCTGACCGCACCTCCAAGCGCTTGTCCAATCCTCGGACCCATCAATCTCCCACCTCACTCAGTCTGTCATTTGCCAATCTCAAGCCCGTCCTGATTTACTCAATTTCCTCGAGCTGATCTCCTATCCGCCCATCCACGCTCTCACAAACTTCATCCGTCGCCCTTCCTGGGACTCACCCACCCCCCTTCCATCTCCGGGTGGGGGTTGAGAGTGATGACTACCGCCTGCGGACATCCGCGGCGGTCTGGTTCATTTTCCTTTCCCACCCCTTTCTGCCTTTGGACGAGGGGTGGAGAATTTCAACTACCGCGCGCAGAAATCCACGGCGGTCTGGTCTAGTTTGTTTCCCTTTCCCACCCCGTCCGCCTTTGGACAAGGGGTGGGTGATTCCGGTATTGTCGCGCGCCCCCATCCATGGACGGACGCAAGAGATGACCTGATTTTCTTTCTTATTCTGCTCTATTTATAGAATCTGTTGTACATAGTCTTACAGGGCCTCCTGCCCATATAAGGGGGGGCTCTCCACTGTCTTTTGGAAGATCATCCAGCATTGAATCATCCAGCATGGAATGAGCATAATCCTATCATCACATCAGAAATCTATGATTGCACCTTGATCCTTGAGCCTCCATGCTCAAACCCCTTGACCCTTGATCCTTATCACCAACCAATAGCTTTTCTGGTTGAAGAAGAATTTGTCTAATCAAATTCTTGAGTGTGTTACACCACTCCTTATCCCTTTATCCGACCATACTGGTCCTGATCATCCTTTGATTATCTTTCTGGACCCAGTCACGTTTAACTGAAGATTTTTTTTTAAGCTTAAAAAGTGGAGTTTTAAACCTCCCTTCACTTATTTTGAAGTTGAATTCTGCCACCCTACTCTTGAGTCCCTTGAGAAGTGTTGGGTTATTCTTGTTTGAATCAGTTACTTTTTTGCTTCTAGAGCTTCTTCAAACAATTAGCTTTGTCTTGTGCAGCAAACCACATTTATCTTGTACCCTTCAAGTGCTTGATTGTGGAGAGTTGGGCAGGTTCATTGAGAACCTGGAGGTTGTTTGGGATTGAGTTGATCTTTCCTAAGCTCCTGCTGACAACCAGATCTATTAGCTTGTGGGCGTTTTTACTCACAATTGCCTTGTCCTGTTGAACTCTGAACAATTCTTGACTCCTTCTATTCAAGTTTTCCCCGAAATCATCTTGCCTCAGATAGTGTTGTCTCCCAGCTACCAACCACTAAAATCTATATCCTCTTACTTTTGGTTCCCCGTTTACCAGGTTCTGGTCTTTGATCTTGGTTACATTTAAATATTTTTTTAACTCTCAGGAGGGCAGCCTAATAAAGCACCTATCCCATCCACAGAACTGCCAACGCCCTGCGCCGTTTGGAGTCTTACAACGGTAATCAACTAAGTGGCCCGGAATTGACACCTTGATCCAACGCTCCCCAAAATCCTCAAAAATCATCCTCAGCTCATCTTGCCTATATCTTTTCCATGATCTCCTCACCCATCCTGAGTCCTAACCAAGTACTACTGGACTCTGGCGCCTCATCCAAATTTCTTTCCTCACCTTCACCCCAATGAAACCAATTGCAAACAGGAAACCCAGGTGCACCAATCTCCTCCCTTGGAAAAGGAATGGCCATCATAAAGACTAACTTGGCCACCATCCACCTTCAAAACTACCTCTATGTCCCCAATCTTGCCATAAACTTGGTGTAATTTGGTCAACTCATTCAAAAAGGATGTTCTTTGACCCTTCTGTCTCAAAATCAGTTCGCCATCACCCTTGACGGCGCTCAAATCATGTCCAGCATTATTGAGGAAACTCTCTTCATCATCAATGAATGATTCAATCTCCCTGCCCTTTCCTATTTGTTCATCTTTCTATCCACTATTCACAAATTATTCTTTCATCCCCATCTTGAAAAAAAGCGCCTCCTCTCCAAAGAATTTCCCAATCTCAAATATGACCCAGTTGACTGAATCTCCTGCACAAAACGAAAAATACACCAACAACCCTTTCAAAACCACCTTCATCCCAGTCAGGAAATCTTCAAACAGATTCATGCCAATGTCTGTGGGCCAATCAATCCACCATTTCTCTCTAGATGTTGCTACTTCCTGCTGCTCACCAACAACTGGTCAAAGGTCAAGACTTGTGTACCAATCAGACTCAAATCAAACCTACAAGACAAAGTGATAAAGTTTATCAAACTCCACGACACTCAGAAGGGATGAATGCTAAACCTTTTTCATTCTGAAAATGGCGGAGAGTTGGTTAATAATATCCTTTCCACCTTCTTCTCCAAAAACGGCATCAAGCACTCAATTTCCAAAACCTATACTCCTCAACACAACCCGGTGGCCAAATGGGGAAACCAAACCATTCTCAAAGTGGCACAAACTGCCATGATTGACATGAACATTCCTGCTTTCCTGTGGGATTAAATTTTAATCAGCTCTTGTCTCATTCTCAATCTCCTTCCTTCCTTTAAGTCCCAAGTCTCAGCATATGAACTCTGGACCGGAACTCCTCCCAAACTTCATCTCATTTGCATCCTTGTTTCCAAGGCCATTGTCCTCAATCAAGCTCACTCCACCATCAAATTGGAAAAAAAAGGCCTAGAGGGTATTTTGACTGGATTTGAAGTAGATCTTAACTTGTATCAAATCTATTGTCCATCCTCCAAGTCCATTGTTTGTTCCAAACATTTCAAAATTTTTGAAAATCTGTCCCTTCCATCTTCTACCTCAAATGAATACCCTAGCTCCTACTCCCTCTTTGATTTGCTTCTTACTGATGACCCTCTTTTCACTGGAGCCCTAAACTCCCACTCGTCTCCTATCTCCATCCCTAACTCCAAAAATGATCCATCACCTTCTCCCATTGAAACTCCTCCCACTCAAAATTGCCCTCAGAACAAACTCAGTCTTGAACATCCATCCCCTTCCCACGTTGAATCAAACTCCAAATCCTCAAAGTCTGATTTGGAAGAAGATGACACCATCTCCCAGGAACTCCTCATGCCTTCTGCTCCAACCTGTGTGATCAAAACACTCTCCAAAAACCTCAACAATATGGCTTCATGGTCCAATCTGTACCCAAGAACTACTACAAAGCCACTAACTGCAAAGAAAGCACAAATTGGATCAAATCCATGAAATTGGAATTGACCATCATTGAAGCCATGAAGGTGTGGGAAGGATGCTACTCACTTCCTGAAGTCAAAAATGCTCTAACAACAGTTTGGGTTTACAGAATCAAGGACAGCCCCGATGAATCTGTAGTAAATTTCAAATCGCGCTTGTGAGTTCAAGCATTCAAACAGGTGGAATTCTTTGATTATGGCCAAACCTATGCCCTCACAGGATCAATAATGACTCTGCAAGTACTCCTGGTTCATGCCTTGCACGTCAAACTCACTCTCTGGAAGATGGACATAAAATCAGCATTCCTTCACGCTCCACTCAACAAAGACATCTTCATGAAAACCCCTCTTGGCTAAAACTCCACTTTTCCTTACCTAAAGCTGAACAAGGCGCTTTATGGACTGAAGCAGGCTCCAAAAATTTGGTACAAAACCCTCAAATCCTGGCTCCTGAACAAGGGCTTCATCACTTCTAGCGCCAATCCGTGTCTCTACATCAGCACAGCAAGGCAGCTTTAAGTGTTTGTCTACGTCAATGACCTCCTGATTGTCAGAAATTTTATCAAATTTCAAGACAGTCTCAAGACCGCATTCCACATTTTGCAGGATGGACTGCTTTGCAAGATCCTTGGAAACAAACTGGTCAACACCAAGGACAGATACGGACTCGTCCCGACCAATAATATCAAGACTGCACTCAGCAAACTTGGCCTCAATGACTGCAAACAAATCAGGACTCCATTCACTCCAAACATCAAGCTCTCCAGCGCCTCTGATGATGAGCACAAGGACTTCCTCAAATTTCACATCAAATTTCAATCCTCCACCATATTTCTGAATTTCATCACCAGCCAAACACAACCCAATCTCTCCTACGCTGTATCAAACCTCTCCTGCTTCAACAACAAGCCCGGCACCCAACACTAGCTGAAATCAAAACACGCCTGGCACTACCTCTACTCCACCAAAGAAATGGCCCTGAGCCTTCAAAATACCTCCTTTCAATACAATATAGAAGTCTTAAGCAACTCCAACGTTGGAAATGATCCTGAATTGCAACTCAGTCACACTGGATATTTGATTATGCTCTATGGCTGTCCAGTCTTGTGGCACAGGAAGTTTCAAGGATTGTTTTCTCTGTCATCCACCAAAGGGGAGCTCAATTCTCTCATTTTGGAAAAGGAAGAAAAAATATGGCTCTAATAACTTCTCCACCAAATGAACCCCTCCACTAATCACACCTACTGCTTTTTCATCAACAACAAATTCTTGAACGATTTAGTTAATCAAGAATCCCACCATGGCGCTTTGAAACATGTTGATACACAGATCAATTGGCTACAAGAACAACAAAACAATCACTCACTTATCACTCATCTCATTCCTTCAAACCAAATGCTTTCTGACTCCCTCACTAAGGCAGCTCTAAGATCTTCCATAATCAATCTCACCTCCGCTACTTTATCTCCTCACATCTGATCACGGCTGCGTGTCGTCATTTCCCTCTTACTCCTTATTTTTTCTCCCTCTCCTACTCTTTTGCTGTCTCTTCCCTCTCATTCCTTATTTACTCTCCTCTTCTAATTTCCGCTAGTCATCATCTCCCACCACCTACCATGGTGTCACCTTCAAGTTCCTCTGAGGACACTGCGACCCCTCAACTCACTCCTCGTGCGGAATCCTTAAGTGGAGAGAGTCAGCTCACTCAGCTCTCCCCTGACTTGAATCCCGATCCCTAACTTCTCCTGTCCCCAACTCCAATCCTGACTTCTCCCTCATCTCAACATTCTTGCTCACCTTCTAATCTATGCTCATTTATTTGAATTCTTCTCAACTCCAATTCTTCTTTTTCCTTGATCCATTCAACTCAATCTCCCGCTTCTCATTCAACAACTTGCCCTTAATGCTCTCAACCATTCATCTAAAAATCTCAACTACCAGCCATTCCTCTGACCACTCATCCCAATCATCCTCAACCGCTCCTTGCTCAGCCTTGATCAAAACCTCATCAACATCACTCTCAACAGTAATCTCAGATAATTCAGGCTGATCAGTTGTGAGATATCTGTCTGCCCCTTGTATCATTACTTGATTTCCTTTCTCTCATCTTAGTTTGCTTTCTTGTTGTCACAGAACCATCTCTTTCTTGACCATCTTCTTTATTTCTTTCCTTCATTATCCTCCTTCTTGTAGTTGCCACTTCCAAAATTAGAAAAGGTGCCCTGGGTAAGAATCCCATCAACTTTCTTTCCTTTATTGTCACGCTCCTTCATCACTGTTGACTCAAACTGCTTGTTAGTTCATTGGTCTTTGCAAGTACCAATTAGCTCTGACTTGTCAGCTTAACAGATAGGACCAACCAAGTGATGGCATCAAGTTACAGACCCAATCCCCCAATGCAGGGCCTAGATGGCCAATCAGATTTTAATATTGCAAGGATGAACTCCATACTCAACTCACCTGCCCAGGCTTAACAGAGGATATAAATGCCAGGAGGGTTTTCAAGAAAGGCCACAAATATTAATTCAAAAACAGAGAACCAATGAGTTCAAACAACAAGAAAGTTCCAGAGATAAAGTGAAAATTTTTTCAGAAACTCAACAAGTACCAAAATTGAAGGAAGCCAAGAAGAAGGAAGAACCATCTAATGTTTCAGAATTGTTGGAGACTGAGAACTTGGAAGCCTTGACATCAACAGAGGTAAATATGGAGGAATCTCAAGTGCCATGCGGGATGAGAAGATCACAAAGGCTGGTTCAGAATCCACCAGAGAATGAAAAAAACCCAGGGGCACCAGTAGTAGACCAGGGAACCTCAGCACCAACTAAGGAATCAGCCCCAGGACCAAGGAAGAAAAAAAAGCTATCCAGGAGCATGGGTTGAAGTGCACCATGATTCTGGGGAAGAAGAAGAGCCCTCCAAAGAACTTGTAACTGAAACTGTGAAGAATGACCAAATTAATTCAGAAAAATTTGAAACTCAGGAAGAAACCAACATGGAAGAGAGCTTGAAGAAGGGAATATTAAAACAAAAATTTAACTTTAACTTACATGGACTCCTTTCAGTTACACAAAATTTCTTCCAGATGTTAAAACATATGAACCCTGAAGGAAAATTTACCTCTAGAATGCCTCTAAGGCATCTACCATCAAGAGCAATAGGAGGGTCAATGGATTTCAGCACCACTATGAGGACTATTCAGATGATGAATACCCATGATCCATAGGCAAAAACCTTACCTATGCTTTTGAATTGGATTTCATTGATATTTGGATCAAGTAAAAGAAGATCAGGGCTCTGGTGGATACTGGTGCTGAATTAAATTTCATACAAGAAAATTTGGCAATTCAGAAAGGCTTAGTTTCCAGGGAATTCTTCATGAAGTTTACCAAAATCAAAGGCCATTCTACCCTGCAAATTGGATTGGCTGAAAGAACAGTACTTTAAATAACACCTGGGGAAACAAAATTTCCTCAGTTCTTCATCATAAAAGGATCAATTCATACAGTACTTGGAGGAAAATTCCTGGTTTACCATAAAGAAAGGCTGGAACTTTCCAAGAATAAAGGAGAAGTCTTAAGCTATGAGATAGAAGACGGGGAAAGGTTATGCATTCTAATCTGTTCGACCAAGAAGGCACGCAGGTTACACCACCCAGAAAAACAATGGGCATGAACAACATCACAGAAAACTTGGGCCAGGAAGTCAACTGGGTCAGTGGAAAGAATATACCAGTATTAAACCTTGGTGACTTAACAGAACCCTGGGAAAATAATATGATCACTCCTGAAGTACCAGCATAGAGAGGATGGGAGGAGTTCTTAAAAAAACAAGAAGGTGAAGAAGCCTTGGAAGTGTTTCATAAAATCTTTGGAGGATTTTGGACCAACCTTGAAGCCCAGCAATGAACCAACTGGCAAGCGCTACCTGGAGCAGGATTAGAAAGCTCATAATTTCTGGAATAATTCAATACTTAAACTGGGAAGACTCTTTTAAACCATGGTGAGTGGCTATCTTGTTATGGAAAGGTCCCATGGATATTCATGTACTGTTTATATTATGGGGAGGGAAAGGCCAAGGAGTGGGTGGATCATAAGGTGGCCATGTACCAGGTAATACCATAACATTTGAAGTGGTCAGGGTACCTGGTGGAATGATTTCCCTGGTTATAACCCAAACCTATTTTCTTTTCTTCTCAAATATTTATATTTATATTTATATTTATTTATTTTGTTTATTTATTTTGTTTTGTTTTTTTATTTTGTTTTGTTTTAGTTGGGTTTTGTTTTTATTTATTTATTTGTTTTATTTTATTTTTATTTTTATTTTTATTTTATTTTATTTTTATTTTTATTTTTATTTTTATTTTTATTTTTATTTTTATTTTTATTTTTATTTTTATTTTTATTTTTATTTTTATTTTTATTTTTATTTTTATTTTTATTTTTATTTTTATTTTTATTTTTATTTTTATTTTTATTTTTATTTTTATTTTTATTTTTATTTTTATTTTTATTTTTATTTTTATTTTTATTTTTATTTTTATTTTTATTTTTATTTTTATTTTTATTTTTATTTTTATTTTTATTTTTATTTTTATTTTTATTTTTATTTTTATTTTTATTTTTATTTTTATTTTTATTTTTATTTTTATTTTTATTTTTATTTTTATTTTTATTTTTATTTTTATTTTTATTTTTATTTTTATTTTTATTTTTATTTTTATTTTTATTTTTATTTTTATTTTTATTTTTATTTTTATTTTTATTTTTATTTTTATTTTTATTTTTATTTTTTTTTTATTTTTTTATTTTTTTATTTTTTATTTTTTATTTTGTTTTTTTTTGTTTCCTTTCCTTTGGTGGAGCTTAGGGAAAGGGTGGGAGATGAAATTTATTTTACTTATAAATTTCAAAAAAAGGGGGAATGTATTTATTACCAAAAAAAAAAAAGGGGGGAGGCCGCATGTATAGTAAAAAAATGTATATATAATAATAATGATAATGATAAATTTAAAAAACGGTGATGTTAAATTCACAGCTCCAACCGTGTGGTAGTTGTGTAGGGCCCTACATGGCTCCAATGAGCCGTGGGGGCCCATAGAAGACTACAAAGGGCTCTTTCAAACAAGCCCGACCCCCAGGGGGTTGTGTAGGAGCCGTGGAACCCCCAAACAAGGCAAATTTCAGCCATGTACGGGGGTAAACTTCTCAAAACTGCGTTTTTCAGGGGTGCATGACCCCCAGGAAGTCTTGCCAGAATTTTGGGCACCCCCCGGACCACACTTGGGTTCTGTCAACCCAGATTTGGGATCAACACATACTTTGTGGGACTGTTGTTCCATACCTAGCAATCCCAAAGAGACTTTAAAGTGAAACCAAAATGAAAGTAAAGTGAAAATTGTAATCAAATAATTGAATCATATAAAAATCTGCTAAAGATTCTGTCTCAAATTTCAATTGAGCAAACTTTGTTTGTTCAATTGAAAGTTTGATTGAATACTGAAGTATACCATTGCAATTTGTGCATGGGAACAGTCGCAAGCCCTCCCTCTTCTGCAATTGCTGCTTGGAAGGGCTACATTGATAGTTCCATCAACAAAGCTTTGGAAAAAGAAAAAAATTATTTGGGTAATGGAACATTGAAATCCCCAATTGCATCCTCATCAAGGGTGAAGATTAAGGAAAAAAATGTTTCACAGTGGCATTTGACCTCTGGTTGTGAGTAAAATTTTATGTTAATGGTGTTTGCCCTATTGAAGTTGATTGAAACTGATGGATTTCATGCCATCAATTTGTAAAATTATAAAAGAACTGTTAAACCTGAACCAGGCTGTTTGGATTGCAAGGGTCAGTTCAGAGGATTACAAACAGCCAGAGAAGAGAAACAATCACAGAGATGAAAGATAACAAACAGTTATGGCGTCTCTACAGATAGGATGATGGCCCAGAAAGGACTAATTAGAGAAGATGAAAGACACTGTAGAGGAAGAGACTAATCCGCCCAGAAAAATTGAAAACTGCAGATCAACAAGATCTTCAGTTCCTGATGTTGAGTTGAAAAGTCTGTTAAGAACCTACCGCAGGTCGGAATGAAGTACTTGTCAATTTTAGTTAATCTCTTCTTCTTAGGTGATCAGATGGTTTGTTCAAAGAGTTGGTGATAAAGTCTGAGTTTGGTTGTAAGTGAGAAGGTGATTCCTTTATTATTGAGGCAATGATATATTTAAAACCAGAAAAACTAAACAGAACAATTAGACAAGTTAAAATATTATGACAACTGGAGATCAGAGATGCCCATAGCCAAGCTAGAGTAGATGAGAAGATTCAAGGACACAAGAGATAGGAGATGTTCTGGAAGCAACCACTGTACGAGCTAAAAGTGATGTCGTAGCTAATTAAGAGGGATGAGTGAAGATGGGAAGATTAGAGGGGTTCAATGAAACTTGATTAATAACAGCTCATCACACCGGATTATCCAAAGTCGACCACGGTGGCCAAAATCTTCTGATTGAAGTCCTTGTCGTCGTTGCTTGAACTTGAGGTTGATTCAAAGAGTGGAGAAAGAAGATTGGCCAGGAGAGGAAACTTCTGCGTCTCCTGAGAGCGCAATACTTGAATGGACTGTAGTCATTATTGAATATGCATAAGTCCCAAGGTTGTGAGATGCGAGCTCGAAGTGAGAGACACCGCATGATTTCTAAGTAACTGACGCGCATGCATTGAAGATGATAAGAAGACAGGGGAAACCGTGAGAAACCGTGAAGTAGTATAATTCCAACACCCCCCCAGAATTTGGTGTGATGTAGGCTAAAAACATTTGGATGTCAAGAGATGTAGTGCTTGTTTGTTCGCCGCCTTTGTGAGTGAGTCGGCGACCATCTCATTGGTAAAAATCAGTTTTACCTGAATATTCCCAGAGCCGGATTAATCCCTTAACCACTTCATCTTCATATTGATGTATTTGGTCTTCGAATTGGACCCAAAGTGTTCAATCTTATCGACCAAGCCCTTATTGTCCACGTAGAAGATCTACGGCTGAAGCTGAGAGTTCCTCCAAAGGTCATTGATGATGGATTGGATCCATAAGGATTCTTGAGCCCCATATGTTAGAGCATTAAGTTCGGCTTCCGTAGACAAAAGAGTGATATTGGCTTGTTTCCGACTTTTCCAAGCAACGGGGGACGATATCCAAAACACTACAAAACCAGTCTGAGACTTACGGCTGTGTGGATCTTCCGCCCAAGTCAAGTCGGTGAACACTTGCAGTGAATTAGGTGCAGACGTATCGGGTCTTAGGGTAAGAGAAGCGGACGACATTCCCAACAGGTATTTCCAGACGTGAAGGACCTCTTTCCAATGACTCAAACCCGGATTTTGATTGAACTGCGACAGGATTGATGATGCAGCGGCTATGTCTGGTCTGGTGCGACAAGCCCAGTAGTTCAGTAACCCGGTATATTTCCTGTAATTTATTCCAAGTTTCTTGAATTCTGAGATATCTTCATCCAAAGCCGGAAGTAAGTGAATTCCAGGAGTGAGAGGAGTGATAACCGCCTTATCATCCAATAAACTCAGTTCCACCAGGTTTTTCTGAATCAATTTGGATTGATGTAGCATAATCGCGTCCTTCGTTTTGGAAAATTCCATGCAGAGAATCGTGTCAGGATTGTGCGCCGAGGATTGAGGAAATTTGGTTAAGAATTGTTCTTCAAACCATTCAAATTCACCTCAAATGATCAAATCATCAACATGAAAAAAAAAACAGAAAAGTATTGATCCTTGTGAGTGTAAAGAGACGGATCGGCATCAGATTGCTTGTCCCCAATATCTTCCAACCACCCGGTGAGAGTGCTATACCAATTCGAAGGTGCCTGTCGGAGACCAAAAAGTGACTTTTTCAATTTTAGGAATTTTGAAGACCTTGCACACTCCTTTGGTTTAAGAATGTATATGTCCTCATCCAGAGGGGCGAACAAAAAGGCTGCTTTGACATCAAATTGCCTGATTTTGAGGTTAAGATCCAGACCACTTAGCAGAAGTAGAAGGAGAGTTGTGAACTTCCCTGTGGGAGCATACGTGTCTCCAAAGTCTATTCCCGGAGTTTGCAAATTCCCCAAGATAAATAATTGTGACTTCCGTCTTTCCGGGGACAAACTGGTTTCTGGTTTGACTTTGTTGACCCACATTGTACGGAGAAAGTGGGCTGTTTCAACATCCGTGTTCTCCCAAACGTCTTGATTCTCAATCTTGTTGATCTCAATCAGTCGTTCTTGGGTAAAATCTGATTCTTCTGCCTTCGCTATGGTGCCGTAGGAGTATTTAGACGGTTTGAAGGTGGATACTCGCTCGCGTAAGTTGTACGGCCGTGAAGAACTTGATTGAACCTCTTCAGTGGAGTTGACAGAATCCAGAGGAGGTGATACTTCACCTGTGTCACAGACTGGCGAATCCACAGTAGGAGATGCGGAATCCGGAGTTGACTCGATAATAACATTGTCGGAGGAGTCTTCTTTGGAGAACTCCATACACCAATCCCCAACTTGCACGTCATTATTAGCCTTAGTCTTAAGAACCAAGTCGAAGTCAAGTGGAGTTATGTGTTTCATGTCAACAACTTTATTGTCAGAGGTCAATATTTTATAAGATAAGAGATCCTTGTTGTATCCCACCAACCTACCAACCAAGCCGCGAGGTTCGAGTTTTGAAAATGAAGGACAATCCTTGAGAATATAGCTCACTGGATTTCCTATGGGATGAAAGTAGTCTATATTCAGTGTTTTTCCTTTGAATAATTCGTAAGGAGACTTCTTTGATTTATGAGCGGGGATTTGATTGAGGGCTAACGCGCAAGATTTAATAATTATGTTCCAAAAACGTTTATTCAATTGAGAGTCTAAAAGTACCGTCGTGAGAGATTCTAAAACAAGACGATTAAACCACTTGGCCAACCTGTTTTTTTGAGGAGTGTAGGAATCTGAAAAGGTTTGTCTAATTTTTTTTTCCTTGCAATAGTTTGATAAATTATGATTCCAGAATTCCGAACCGCGATCTGAATGGATAATCATAGGTTTGTAGTTGAAACGTTTGGATTCAACGTCAATTAAAAACTCTAAGGTACTCACCGCGTCACCTTTATTTTTGATGGGTAAAGCTGTAAAAAATCTGGTACAACTATCAACGACGGTCAGGAAGTAGGAATCTCCGTTGATGCTCAACGGGTGAATCGGCCCAACCAAATCGCAGTGCAGTTCCATAAAGGGTCTTTCTGCTCGCATATGTTTATTATTGAAGGGATTTTGACTTATTTTGGCAACCGCGCATGCTTCACAGATGGATGGTTTCTTGATTGCTATACCTAGTTTTTGACGGATTCTTGCATAACTTGCATGTCCCAGGGATTTGTGAAGGATTTTGTCACTGGTAAGCAGAGCAATCTGAGAGCGTTTAAGGTTTGGGAAATGTACGACGGGTATATTGCAATCATAGACTCCAGACATTTTCCATTTGTTTTTCTCCAGTACAAAATCATCCTCGCTAAAATTAACGGTAAACCCATCTAAAACAAGGCATCGCATTGATAGGAGATTCACGGTGGAGTTAGGAGAAAACAAAACGTTAGGAAGAATAACCTTCCAATTCAACTCGTCCGAGAGATTTATCAAACCAATAGAATAACCTTCCAATTCAACTCGTCCGAGAGATTTATCAAACCAATGCCTTCAAATTTTAGGGAATCCTTTCCAGAGCTAGTTGAGATCAGTCCGGTCATCGATTGGTCTAAATGGGTAAAAAATTGAGAATCAGATACCATATGCCTTGAGGATCCCGAATCGACTACAAAGTGGTCAGAAGAAAAAACTGAGCTCGTAAGGAAGGAGCTAACAGAGGTACCCTCCAACATGGACTCCAATCCGTTCTTCTTTTTTCTAGGAAATGATGGCTTGAGATGTGGATACAATTTCCAGCATCTTCCATCTGGGTGAGCAGCCTTTGGGTTATGCCACTTATCGTCACATGGCTTGAGGCTAGTGGTGAGGAACAAGACCGAGTTTGAAATATCATCGGGTTTGTCCTTCGGTAGGTCTCGATTTAAGAATCTATTGTTATTAAACATTCGTAAATGGTCTAGTACTTGTTCTGGCAAGACTTTCTTATCTGAGTGTATGATTTGTTGGATCACCGTATCCATGCTTGATGGCAACTTTTCCAGAATTAATTACGCGATAATATTGCTTGGAAGATCAATACCAACCTCGTGAAGTCTAGACAGCGCAGTTTTGGTGTCCTTAATGAATCCAGGTATATTTGCAAAAGAGAAAAGGTTTTGAAGGAATTCTTTAAAAATCCTGGCTCGGTTGGAGGCGTGATTTGAGGCGAAGTATTTGTTGATATCCGCCCAAATCTGATGCGCGTCTTTCTCTTTGTCTGGAGTAATGATGTTTGCTTGAACGGTGGTGTCAAGTTTAGACGTTAGGATGGTTCGGATTCGGAAGTTTTTGATGTTACTGAGCCCAATTGGATTCCCATTTGCATCCCTCTTTTACTTGGTGAGCTTGGAATACAGGTCTTCCTGGAGGTCCATCATATTAACAACTTGGTTTCTCCAGATTGAGAAGTTGTCCAGCGTCAAGAGTGGAATGGCCTCTATGGCCTTTTTAAGAATGGTCGCTGTGAGTGAATCATTCATCGTTGGGTTTCCTGGTTGATCGCGCCTTTGACTGTTAATCGTGAGAATTTTATTCCTTTATTATTGAGGCAATGATATATTTATAACCAGAAAAACTAAACAGAACAATTAGAAAATTTAAAATATTATGACAACTGGAGATCAGAGATGCCCATACCCAAGCTAGAGTAGATGAGAAGATTCAAGGACACAAGAGATAGGAGATGTTCTGGAAGCAACCACTGTACAAGCTAAAAGTGACTTCGTAGATAATTAAGAGGGATGAATGAAGATGGGAAGATTAGAGGGGTTCAATGAAACTCAATTAATAACAGCTCATCGCACCGGATTATCCAAAGTCAACCACGGTGGCCAAAATCTTCTGATTGAAGTCCTCGTTGTCGATGCTTGAACTTGAGGTTGATTCAAAGAGTGGAGAAAGAAGATTGGCCAGGAGAGGAAACTTCTGCGTCTCCTGAGAGCGCGATACTTGAATGGACTGTAGTAATTATTGAATATGCATAAGTCCCAAGGTCGTGAGATGCGCGCTTGAAGTGAGAGACGCCGCATGATTTCTAAGTAACTGACGCGCATGCGTTGAAGATGATAAGAAGACAGGGGAAACCGTGAGAAACCGTGAAGTAGTATAATTCCAACAGTAAGTGCAAGTGCAAGTATGAACGTGATCAGATGAAACTGGAGTACAAAAGAACATGACAGAGATGAGGAGGAACAAGACAAGAAAATAGAAAACAGAGCGTGAGAAAGATAGAAGGAGAAACCAAGGGCAGTCTTTCACACGGTCCGCTCAAAAGTTGTTCTGGCAGGTGACAGGACTGGTGACAGGCATTGAATCTCCTATGCTCAAGGGGAGGTATGTCTTGACAGTACATAAAAAGAAAGAAATGAGAATAGAAAGAAAAAGAAATAAGACAATTATCAACATGCCAGATCAACTCAACATCAGGTTAACTTTAAAGACCCTATATGCTTAGAGAGCCGCACAACTGAAGAGGTGCTGGCAGCCTTGGTGAGAGAGTCAGCCAACATGTCTTGCAAAGAAATGAGATTTATGTTGATAATTTGTTTGTTCCAGTCATTCCTTAAGCTCTTCAACTTGATGTCAATATACTTGGCATGTGATTTGCATCCAAACTTCTTAATTTTATCATTCAGCCCCTTATTATCGATGAGATGTATTGGTGGTAGAGTTTGAGTTTGCCAGAATTTGCTAATCACGTGATTGATCCACCGCCCTTCAAGGTGACTGGCGGACAAGGCATTGCATTCCGACTTGGCAGAGGAGTGTGCAATGCACCTCTGACGTTGGCTGGTCCAGTAGATTGGAGACCCTTTAAACAGACAGACGAAACCTGTTTGGGATAATCTGGTAATCGGATCATCCCCACATGTAGCATTGCTATAGAGGACCAACCGCATTGCCAAAGTTCTTTCCCAAAAAACCAGCTGATAATCAATCGTTTTCAAGAGGTACCTCCAGATGTGTTCTAGTTCTTTCCAATGCTGGATTCCTGGCTCTTCTGAAAAACGGGCTAGGTTTGACAGGGAAAAATTGATATCCGACCCAGCCAAAGTTGCAATAAAGTTCAGTCGACCTATTGGTGAGCAATAGCTTTTCCCCAGTTCCTTGAAGGCTTGGATTTGCAGTTGATAGGCGGGTTTGAGATGTAGGCCAGATGTGCACGGATTGTTCAAAGGTTTAGCGTTGAGCAGGTTCATTTCCTCCAGAGCCTTTTTAATATGATTTGGAAGAGACAAGGCAATAAAATCTTTCCCCACATCTACCTTCATCCCCAATAAGGTATCCACTTCATGGGCCAAAGAATCTTTGAACTTATCTAAGAACTTCTTTTTGAAATCTTCAACATTCCCTACCACTACTAAGTCATCGACGTGGAAGAAAAGAGCCATGATTTTATCACGATGCAGATAGAGACAAGGATTGCTATTGATTTCTTCAAACTCATTTTCTTTGATCCACAAGCTGAGGGTTTTGTACCAGTTCAGAGGTGCCTGCTTAAGGCCGTATAACAATTTCTTCAATTTGAGGTACTTAGAGGTCCTTTTTGATCCTGTTGGATTCTTGATAAACACATCTTCCTCCAGGGGAGCGTGAAGAAACGCTCCTTTCACATCAAAATGAAGGATTTTCAGATTTCTGTTGACCAAGTAGCTAAGTAGAGCCCGGAGGGAGGCAACTTTACCTGTAGTTGCAAAGGTATCAAAGTAATCAATGCCATACCTCTGATTGAAGCCTTGAGCACACACACCCTGGCCTTCAAAGATGATTCTCCAGTATGAGAGTCTAGCTTACTCCGGAAAGCCCAGGTTGTGTCAAGTGGATTGGAAACTTCATTCTCATTTGCATCCTCCCATACATCAATATCTTCAATTGTTCCAAGTTCCTTCTCAATGGAGGGAGCCCAAATTGGTTGCTTGAGAGCCTCGTGAATGTTTTTTGGTATGGACTCAGAGTAGTACCCAAATCTTTCCGGAGCTTTAAGTTTGGTGCGGTCACGTAGTGATGGCTTCAGAGTTTTTAAGATTTCTGAATCCAAAAGATTTGTTTCAGACGAGCAGGAAGAGCTGGTGTCTTCCAAGTTGCTGATAAGAGGCTTTTGATCTTCAATAACTTCCGGGATTGTTTCTACATTGGTGGTATTGCCAACAACTTCTTCTGTAGGAGTAACCAGGTTGAAGGGGACTGCGTCATTGAGAGAGATGTCATTTGTGATCTGGTTCTTGAGAAACCAAACATGTTTAGTTTCAATTATCTTACCCTTTTTGGATAGAATCTTGTAAGAGTGAAACCAAGAATTATATCCAATAAGCATCCCTTCATCACCTTTTTCTTCAAACTTTGATCTACTCTTGTTGTCCTGAATCAGAAAAACAACGCCAGACCCAATCGGTTTGAGATAATCAACCAGGAGCTTGGTTTTGTGCATCATGTACCAAGGAGAGTTACCCCCTTTTTCAGAAAGAATTTGGTTCAAGGCCAGGAAGCAGCTCTGGATAACTACATGCCAGTAATTCTTTGGTATTTTAGTTGAGCTGAAGATTGATCGCATGGACTTCATGATTGTACGGTTGGCCCTCTCAGCCTTTCCGTTGTGTTGAGAGTGATAAGGCTTGCTGACGAGATGATTGATAGAGTTCGTTTTGAATAATTGCCTCAGAGTTTTGTTCAAAAATTCCCCACCTCAATCAGATACTACTTTGATCAGATATTTCCCTTGCTTCCTTGCTTTTTTTTGAATGACAAATTTAATGGTTTCAGCAGCTGCATCCTTTGAAGGGAGCTGGAAAGCCAAGAGATACCCAGATTTGTTGTAAAAAATAGTCAGTGAGTATCTCTTTCCTCCTTTGCTGAACGGATTGAAGGGTCCCATAAGGTCTAAATGAAGTCAATCAAAAACATCGGCAGGGGGGGCTTGATTATCAGAAAAAGGGATCTTGTCAATTTTGCTCTTTTTGCAAGCCAGACATTTGAAGAGATTCCTGGAGCCTTTTTCAATCAAGAACCCTAGATGCTTCTCCATCCTACCAAGACTTGCCTGACCTAATTTAAGGTGGAGATCTTGTAACTCAGCTTCAGTTGGAGAGCATGAGGAACTTGGCTTAGCTGCAGTGGCTTTCAAAGCCGATAAGACTGGAATTGACGAATTGTCAACATGGATCATGAGGAGATTGTTCTCAATGCGTCCAGTTAAAACTTCAGCGCCTGCTTGATGGAGAGTAAAAAAAGCTGGTTCCAATTTTGAGTTAACCATGAGACCGCATCCTTTCACCAGTAGAGCTCCAAGGGACACCAGGTTAAAAGAGGCTTCCGGGACCCACGCAGCATTCTCCAGATGAATCTTCCTGCCGTTGCACAAGAGCTCAGCAGTACCAATTCCGTGAAAAGCCAATCCTTCACCCTTCTTGCCAGTCTTGATGAATCCCTTTTTGGTTCCTTTGGTAAGTGATTTGAAAGAACTTTCATTGTGAAACATGTGGATGGAACATCCACTGTCCAGGATGAACCAATTCGTGTGAAGGTTGTCAAGGTGATTGAAGGCGCAGAAGAACAAGTAGTAATGAGACTCAGGCTGTTGCTTCTTCTTGGCATAGCTTTTTGTTTTGTTAGCAGGTTGATCAGGTTGTTGCTCTGGGAATTTGGCCCAGCAGGATGATGGAGGATGGGACTTGAAAAATGGGTTATGCTTCCCGTTTTGGCACTTTGGAGGATCAGATTCTTTCTGACTACTGGTGTGACACATAACAACATTGGTATCAGAGGTGGTTCCAGCTGCTTTTGATTGAAATTCATTCTTGTGCTGGACTAAGTGGTTTAAGACCAACTTTACAGAAAGTTCTCCGCCGGAATGCATAATTTGTGACCTTATTGACTTCAGAGACTCGGGTAGTTTGAAAAGTATGAGATAGCTGAGAATGTTGTTAGGTAAGTCTATTCCTACTTTTTCCAGATTTTCCAAATGACCCTTGACGGAGGTAACAAATCCATCAATGTCATTTTGATTAAAACCCAGATACAGGAAATTAAAGAACATCCTTGCTCAATTAGCTGCCTGACTAGATGCAAAGTGATTCTTGGCAGCCCGCCACATCAGTCTGGATGAATCTTCAATTTCCGGCGTGATGATGTTGGTGTGCGTTCCAGGTTCCCACTTTGAGATTAGGTAGCCTGCCATCTCGTCATTGTTGGGAATTTTGACAGAATGGTTGTCAGAATTGATTAGTTCCAGAATGCCTCGCATCTTGAAGAGTTGTTCCATCTTTTTCCTCCAGATGGAATAGTTAGTTTCAGAGAGAAGCGGGGTAGATTCCATGAGAGATTTGAGAGCCAGTGCCTTGAAATTTCCTTCAACCCCCGGTCCAGGTGATGCAGTAGTTCTTCCCAGATTAGTTGAGCTTGAGTGATCCATTTTTGGCTTTTAACCGTGTAAAATTATAAAAGAACTGTTAAACCTGAACCAGGCTGTTTGGATTCCAAGGGTCAGTTCAGAGGATGACAATGAACGGTTAAAGTATTAAATTTCTAAATCTAGGACCAGCAGACTTTTACAAGAAAAAAAGAAAACAAACTTACTAAGACACTCTGAAGCCACAGAGAGAGTATCTTACCAGTGGGACGGGTCTGTTAGGGAGGAAATGAAAGATGGAACACAACCGCAGGCAACAAGGAAGAAAGGAGAATGGAGAGGGACTGAGGTGAAGAAGAAAATGAGAATGAAAGTGAATATAGGTCGCGGAGGAATGATTGAAAGGGAGATGAGTTGTCTCACAGCTAGACAGAACTTGAGGTTGAGAGCCGTCAAGACGTACTGGGTCTTGAGGAGATGAGTTGAGGATAGTTGAGGCGAGATGTGGTTGATGTTGAGACTTTAGGAAAAGGATCAAGGGAGTGGCAAGATTGAAGAAGAAGGTGGAAGAGGGCAGGAATGAGGAAGAGTGGAGGAATTGAGAAACAGGGTTAAGGAAAGGATGGGGAACAAAAAAGATCAGGCACAATGAAGGGACCATTGGTAGGAAGGAGGGATCCAGCGAGGGACTGATCAGGAATTGAGACGGGCTGAGTGAGATTGGAGGAGCGTTGTCCAGATTTGGAGTGATGACACTGCGAGAAGTCAGGACTTAGAGTGAGCGCGGCTCTCAACTCAACACACCGCTGTGTCTAGTTGTGAGGCACCAAGACAGAATTTGTGAGATTCAGGACAGAGGATTTGATTGCTGATTTAGTTAACGGGTCGGCAAGCATTTGGTGAGAAGGAATGAGGTTTGTAATCAGATTTTTGATTTCTTGTTTTTCTTGCAGCAACTTAATCTGAGTGTCCAAGTGCTTGAGAGCACTATGATGAGACTGAAAGTTAACAAGTTTGTTGACAGCTTTGTTGTCTATGTTGAAGCAGTGCAATAAGTTGAGGTGAGGATTGAGATTGTGCAGGAGATTTTCTAGCCAGAGTTTTTCTTGAGTGACAGATACGAGAGCCTTTAACTCACCCTTGGTGGATGACAGTGAGACCAAAGGCTGAAGTTTACTGTTCCAAGAGACGGGGCAACCATACAATAATATGATGAATCCAGTGTGACTCCTTTGAGTTATTACATCATTTCTGCCATCGGATTCGCTGAAAAATTCAATATCGTATTTGAAACTGGTAGACTTCAGCCTGAGAGCCAGATTTTTTGTATGATTAAGATATTGGCAGGCGTGTTTGGCTTCCAGCCAATGCTGGAGACCAGGCTTGACGTTGAATTGGGAGAGGGTGGATACTGCGTGTGAAAGATTGGGGCGAGTTCAACTAGAAATGAATTTTAGGAATCCTGATGATGACCAAAAGTTAATATTTAGTTTAAGAAATTCCCCGTGTTATTCATTGGAGGCTTGAGATACGTAAACGTTTGGGGTCATGGGAGTGGTTATTGGCTTGTATTTGTGTAGGCCTAATTCTTCCAGTGCGTACTCAATGTGTTTTGGCTTTAGTAGGGCAGGACCCTGGGGAGTGTTGACCAGCTGATTCCCAAGAATCTTCTGAAGAGGACCTTCATGAGAAATTGAGAAGTTTGATTGGATTTTCGCTTGGAAGTTGGTGGAGTTGCCTATAACAATCAGATCTTCGATGTAAACAAAGATGAATATGGAGTGGTTGTTATTGATGTAGAGGCAGGGATCCGCGCTTGAGGCGTTGAATCCCTGAGACACGATCCAGGAACATAAGGTGTCAAACCAGCTTTTAGGTCCCTGCTTGAGCCCATACAATGCTTTTTTGAGTTTGAAATAAGGGAATGGGGAGCTATACCCGTCGGGTCGTTTTATGAAGACTTCCTCGTCAAGTGGGGCATGCAGAAAAGCTGATTTGATGTCCATCTGAACGATTTCTAGGGCGTGGTGAAAGGATTAAATTAATAAAGCCCAAAGGGTAACAATTGATCCAGTGGGGGCGTAGGTTTCTCCGTAATCTCAGAATTCCAGCTGTTTTAAGCCTTGAACACATAATCTCAATTTAAACAGCAAGTCGGAGCCATTGGGCTGCTCTTTCAGTTGGAAAACCCAAACTGTGGATAAGGCCTGCTTTCCATCTGGAAGGGTGTGACATTGCTCCCAGACTTTTAGCATATTGATACCGTCCAGCTCAACCTTCATGGACTCCAACCAGCGAATTTGGTCAGGACTTTTCTCTACTTCTTTATAAGATTTTGGTATTGACCTCATGAAGAAACCATATCTCTGGGAAAGCTGGATGGTTGATCAATCATGGAGATGATAAGGATGGTCTGAGGTAAGAAGATCTGTTATTTGATCATCATCTGAACCGCTGGAGCTGGATTTGGAGAGTGAATCAAGTTCCGGCTCCTAAGTAGGTGGCAAAGACAAGGAATCAGAAGCGGAGTGTTCGGATTTGGGAGTTGGAGAGTTAGAGTGGGAAGGATCGGAAGGTGATTTTGGAGGATTTTTTGGAGTGGGGAAGGTGAGAATGTCAGTAAGAGGTTTGTCATTAAGGATGGAATCAAAAGGCGAGTCGGAAGAGGATGAGAGGGAATTGTTGAATTTCATGTTCTCAAAGATTTTAACATGCTTGCTACAAACAATGGATTCAGATTCTGGGAAGAAGACCCTGAAGGAGTTCAGGTCAAGGTCAAATCCCACCAAAATTCCCTCAATACCGTTTTCTCCAAGCTTTGAGTAGTGCGGTTTGTTGTTGAGAACAATAGTTTTGGAACCCAGAGTTTGGAAGAGTTTTAATTTTGGGACTTTGTTATGCCAGATTTCAAAAGGAGATTTGTTGAGCTTTGCGGACAGAACTGAGTTGAGGATTTTGCATACGCTGACTATCACCTCATCCCACAGGATCAGTGGAATGGACATATCAATCATGGTTTTTCTTGTTGCTTCCACAAGTGTTCAATTTCCATGTTTGGCAACAGGATTGTGTTGAGGAGTGTAGGGCTCTGAAGTTGTGTGTAATATACCGTTCTCTTTGAGGAAGGAAGAAAGTTGAGAGTTTAAAAATTCCCCGCCATTGTTGGAGTGGAAAATCTTGAGCATTCTGTTGAGGCGATTTGAGTGGAGCTTAATGAAATTGATGACTTCCTGAGTGACTTCAGACTTGATTTTAATTGAGATACAGGTCTTATACTTGGAGAAGTTGTTGGTGAGCAGCAGAAAATAAAAATATCTGGATTTAGAGATGGGATTGATGGGTCCACAAACGTTGGCGTGGATAAATTCAAAAGGGAGAGAGCTAGGAGGGATGTGACTTCGAAATGGTGTTTGATGAATTTTTCCTTTTGCGCAGGCGGTACAGGCGTCAGGATCCCACTTTAGGTTTGGGAATGAGGTTGATAGAAGTTTTACTTGCTCACGGTTGATATGGCCAAAACGTTTGTGTATGGTCGACATGGAGAGAAAGGCGTTACAGTTGGAAATATTTGGATTTGATTCTTCTATGTAGAGTAAGTTTTCACGGATTTGACCAGACATAATAATTTTGCCTTTGAAGAACACTCCAAAGCTTTTAGAATTGAGTTGGGCCAGCTTACACACTTTTTGGATCAGTTGGCCAAGAGAAATTAGATTGACGGTAAGATCTGGAACAAATAGAGAGTTGGTGAGGGTGAGTGTAGCTGTTTTTGTATGAATTGTGGCATTACCGGCTCCCTGGGACATGATTGAGGCATCTGCCTTACCTGTGTTTACCTTGGTATTGTCATCCTTGAGCAAATCAAAGTAGTTGGAGTTGTTGAACATATTGTTTGAATCTCCTGAGTCTAACAGAAGGGAGTTGCAGTTGATGTGATGTAGGTGGGTGACGGCAAAGGTATAGGCTAGGTTGGCAGAGGCATTGGGATTGGAAGCTGAGGGCGCTTGGTTTCAAGGATTGTAATTGTCGCTTGAACTTTTTTGGTTTGGCCAAAGATGAGGATACAGGGCAAAACATTTGTTCTTGGGATGGTAGGCCTGAGGATTATGCCAATTGGGCTTACAGCGGAGGAGTTCTTGATTGGCAAACATGGCAGAGGCTTACGTTCCGGCTACTACCTCGTTCTTGATCTGGTTCAGGTGTCTGAGTACCAGGTCCCCATTGATTTTGGCCTCACCGAGCAAATGCGTTATTGTGGTCTTCAAGTGTTCAAGTTGCGGAGGGAATTGGTATAAAATTAGATAGGCCACAATGTCGTTGTCCATCTTAATTTAAATTTCTGATATTTGGAGAAGACACGATTGTACGTCTGTAATGAATTTTTCAACTTTCTTGGGATCAAAGACAAGATTGAGGAAGTTGAAGAAAATTCACAATCAATTGGCCGTTTGCAAGAAGGCATAATACTCGTTGATTGATTTCCAGAGCGCAATGCCGTTCAGTGCGTTGTTTTCCTTCACGCAATTAATGTACGTTTGATTGTCTAGCTTCGCCAGGATGTATCTGGCGATATCCAGGTTCACATTGGGTGGACATTCCTTGTCTTCCAAACCATCAAGCCATTGAATGATTCCCTTGAGGGAGACGATGGTGGTTAGTTTTGATTGCCAGAGGGAGAAATTTGATTCTTGGAGATTGGGGATTGAGTCCGTCAGGGTTTTGAGAAGAGAGGAGTTCAAGTCCGCTGGTCCAGTTGAATCCATATCGCCGGTTTATCAGTTTGTCTCTTCTGGCTTTGAACTGTGAACGTTTAAAGGGTTTTATTTCAAAATCTAGGACCAGCATACTTTGACAAGAAAACAAGAAAACAAACTTAAGGAAACAAAACTAAGACACTCTGAAGCCACAGAGAGAGTATCTTACCAGTGGGAAGGGTCTGTTAGGGAGGAAATGAAAGATGGAACACAATGGCAGGCAAAGAGGAAGACAGGAGAATGAAGAGGGACTGAGGTGAAGAATCAAACAAGAATTAAAGTGAATATAGGTTGCAAAGGAATGATTGAAGGGGAGATGATTTGTCTCACAGCTAGACAGAACTTGATGTTGAGAGCCGTCAAGACGTACTGGGTCTTCAGGAGATGAGTTGAGGATAGTTGAGGCAAGACGTGGTTGATGTTGAGACCTTAGGAAAAGGATCGACAAAGTGGCAAGATTGAAGAAGAAGGTGGAAGAGGGCAGGAATGAGGAAGAGTGGAGGAATTGAGAAACGGGGTTGAGGAAAGAATGGGGAACAAAAAAGATGAGGCACAATGAAGGGACCATTGGTACAAAGGAGGGATCCAGCAAGGGACTGATCAGGAATTGAGCCGGGCTGAGTGAGATTGGAGGAGCATTTTCCAGATTTGGAGTGATGACACCGCAAGAAGTGAGGACTTAGAGTGAGCGCGGCTCTCAACTCAACAGACAAACAGCTAGAGAAGAGAAACAATCACAGAGATGAAAGATAACAAACAGTTATGGCGTCTCAACAGATAGGATGATGGCCCAGAAAGGAATAAGTAGAGAAGATGAAAGACACTGTAGAGGAAGAGACTAATCCGCCCAGACAAATTGAAAACTGCAGATCAACAAGATCTTCAGTTCCTGATGTTGAGTTGACAAGTCTGTTAAGAACATACCGCAGGTTGGAATGAAGTACTTGTCAATTATAGTTAATTGATGGAGAAACTGATATTTTGACAGAGATCAAAAAACTAGAAGGGGGACAACAACTCAGTAAAAGGAAAGAGAAGAGAACAGAACAGGTTCAACCAGGAGGAAAGAGACAATGTGACAAAGAATCCCACTACCGTGACAGGCCCAACGAGTGATCCTTGATTGACTGAATGGGTTATGGACGAAGAAGGACAGTTGCAAGACAAGAGCTGAGATTGAACAGGGAAGTTTGAATGTTTGAGGAAAAGAGCCAGAGATCCACCTCTACTTCCGTCAATAGAAGATTCAGAGATTGAGACGGTGAGACAAAAGAAAAAAGAGGCGGAAGGAGAAGGAGGTGGTTCGTACCAAACTGGATCAGAGACTAAGGCAGGTATGAAGAACAGTAAGGACAAGTCCTTCAGAGGATGACGGGATACTGAGGAATTTTGAAGGAGGCAATCCGGTAGGGTAGTGTCGCATGGTAGATGAGCACCAGGTGATGAGATAAGGGAGAGAGTGGAGGAAGGATGGGAAGGAGAGGCAATGAGAGACATCAAATGACAAGGAGTTGTACGGGCAGCAGGTAAGACAAGGGAGTGCAGAAGACAAGGAGAGACAGGTCTGTTACATTGGAGCATGAGAATGCAGTAGCGTGGGAATCATCTATCTTCAACACCCCCCTCAGTTTGGGACAAACACCCAAAGCAGATATTCAGAAGGGAATTGAGAGAGCTTCTTGAGCACGCTTTAGTCAGCCCATCAGCTAGCATGTACTGAGAAGAGATGAGCTTGATTTTGATATCTAATTTTTCTTGTAGGTATTTGGCCTTGATGTTGATGTGCTTGGTCTTTGAGTGTCATCCGAAATCTTTGATTTTGTCAAGGAGACCGGAGTTGTCAACGTGAAACAAGGTAGGAAGTAGTTCAATTTTCCAGATTTCTTGAATGAGTTTCACCATCCATTCATTCTCTTAGTTGGCATCGGAGAGGGAGTTTAGTTCGGATTCAGTGGAGGACATTGCGATGTTTCTTTGGCTGCCACTGTACCAAGAGATGGGGCAGGATTTCCAGAGACAGATGTATCCGGACTGAGACTTCCTGGAGTGGTGATTGTCTCCCCACGTGGCGTCGGAAAAGTATTGGATCTGGGGCTTTGCTGAGTCTGATGGTTTGAGTCTGAGTTTGAGATTTTTGGTGCCAAACAGATAGCAAAAGCAGTGAAGTGACTCTTTCCAATGGGACAGTCCCAGGGCATTGATGAATTGGGAAAGAATAGATGCGGCGGGAGCCAAGTCAGGTCGAGTGAGGCAGGCAAGGAAATTCAGGATGCCGGTGTATCGTTGGTAGTTGATTTTGAGGCAGGAGAAGGCTTCAAGATCTTCTGCAGAGGCCTTATTAAGACATACGCCAGGCAAGAGAGGGGTGAGGACTGATCTGGAGTTAACAAGATTCAGTTCATCCAGAGTTTTGTAAATCAGTTTTGTTTGGTTGAGGGTGATGCAGTCTGTAGATACGTTTAAGTCCATGCCAAGGATGGTGTCAGGAGAGTGGGCAGAAGAATTAGGAAATTGAGAAAGAAAGGCAAGAGAAAAAGAGTCAACGTCTCCCACTACAAGAAGGTCATTGACGTGGAAGTAAACAACAGAATTGGAGGAGTGGTTGATGAAGAGGCAGGGATTGCTGTCAGAGGAGAAAAATGAAATGTCATTAAGCCAGTCAGTGAGAGTACCAAACCAGTTGGCCGGAGCTTTTTTCAGTCCATATAGGGACTTGTTAAGTTTAACAAAAGGGGATTTGTGTTTGCAGAGTTGAGGAGTTTTGATGTAGATTTCCTCCTTGAGCAGCGCATGAAGAAAGGCAGCTTTGACATTGAACTGCTTGATTTTTAATTTCTGGTCACAGCAGAGGGTGAGCAAGGCGAGAAGAGAGGAAAATTTTCCAGTGGGGGCGAATGTATCAAAGAAGTCCACTCCGTGTTGTTGTTGAAAACCTTGAATACAGAGCCGTGCCTTCTTTCTCTTGAGGCTTGATTCAGTGGCCGGTTTGGTCTTCAGAAATAGGGTCGTGTTAAGATATTTGGAAGGGGTGGTGAAAAATTCTTCCCAGACTTCTTGTTTCTCGATGTTTTCAAACTCTTTGTCTATGGCTTCTGTGTAAGTGTCCAACTGTTCAGCAAGATGGGAATATTTGATTGGTTTAACACTCAGATTTCTGGTTCTTAAGGAGTAGGGGTGAATGGGCGTGTTGACCTCGGGAATGTTCTTGGCAGAACGGTCCGAGTCTCCAATTTCTTCCTCGGCCGTGACAAACTCCTCCGTTGTGGTTTCTTTGAAGCAGTCATGTCTTTGGTCAATACTGCGAATGTCCACATTGGAATTGGTGATGAGATTAGGTGGATTTGAGGGAATGGCTTGATCCGGTAGATCAGGAAGATTGTCATCCATGATCGAAGATCTGGGGGCAGGATCCCTTACAGGCGGGTCAAAGTCTAGGAATTCAATGTGTTTGGTGTTGAAAATTTGTCCGCTCTCTGTCAGGATGCAATACAAAAGCAATTCGTCATTGTAGCCAACGAGCCTTCCTGGGATTCCTTTGGGATCCAGTTTGGAGCAAGGAAGACCAGGAGGAGCAAGAAAGATAAGATTGATGCCAATTGGCTTGAAAAAGGAAAGGGGAATTTCTTTATTTCTGAAAAGTTGGTACGGAGATGGCAGACTTTTGTGAGCTGGAATTTGCTTTAAGACAAGGGGGATGGATTGGATGAGTTCATGCCAGAGATTCTTTCCAATGCGCGAGTCCTCAATCATGAATCTCAAGCTTTCAACAATAGTCCTGTTAAATCTCTTGGCAAGACCATTTTGTTGAGGGGTGTAAGGATCCGACTGTCTCATGCAGATGCGATTGGAATGACAGAAATCAATTAGGGTAGAATTGAGAAACTTGGTCCCCCAATCTGAATGGAGTACGGTAGGAAAGTAGCCAAAGCGTTTGGCTTCCAGCCCAAGGAGATGAAACAGAGCATTGGATACCTCGCTCTTCAGTTTGACGGGAATAGCGGAGCACTATTGAGAGGCGCTGTCAAAGACCGTGATGAAGTACTTATGGCCTTTGGTAGTTGAGGTAAGTGGGCCGACTAGATCAAGGTGAACTTCTTCAAAGGGTTTTTGAGCCTTGTTGTGGGAATTCTTGAAACTGGCACGGGTTATTTTACAGGAGGCACAGAGCTCACAGGGTTTATCCATTTTCAATGGAATATTCAGCTTTTTGCAAATGCAATGATAACTCACGTGGCCAAGGGCCTTGCGGAGAAATTTGGAGGATGAGAGTAGTGAATGTGGTTGGATTTCATCAGTGATAACAGTGGGTAGATTGTCTAAATAACAGCCTTTGTAGATAATATCTTTTCCTTTGAGAATTTGAAATTTATATTTATCAAAATTGATAAGGAATCCATCCATCAGTAGACATCAAGAGGAAATGAGATTAACCCAAAGATCAGTTACATAGAGAGCATCCTTGAGAAAGACAGAGGAGGGTCCAAGTTTGATTTTTATGTCTCCAATTCCCTTAATCAGCATATCTCCACTCTTGGCGCCAGTTTTCACGAGCCCTGTTTCTTTATTTGAGAATGAGGCGAACAAATTGATGTCGGAAGTCATGTGAGAAGACAATCCCAAATCCAGAACAAATAAGGTGGAAAGTGACTCAAAAGGAGCGTGGTAGAAGCAACTGAAGGTGATTGGTAACTGGTTTTTCCTTTTTAAGAATTCCTCTCAAAGTTTGGGGTGTAAATCCCAGCAGTTGGCAGGTGAGTGGAACGCGCTCAAGTTATGTTTGCCATTCAGGCATCTGGGAGAGTCTGTTCTTTTTTCCACATTGATCAAAGCTGACGGAAAGATGTTTGATTTTTCCTCTTTGATCTTGAAATTATTGAAATATATTTGGATGTGCTTGAGCACAGTGTCAGGATCAATCAAGTTCTGATTGTGGATGATGCGATCTTTGATGTTGGACATAGAAGCAGGGAGCTTGTGGATGAGCATGTATGCTAAAATATTGATACAAATTTTGATTCCAACTTCGTGAAGCCGGCGAATAGCTACCTTGGCCCCGGTTATGAATCCTTGTATGTCCCAAGGGTTGAAGACAAGATTCTGGAGATTGTCAAACACACGAGCTTGGTTTGAGGCATCAGAGGAGGCAAAGAATTTGATGATGGCCTTCCAGATAAGTTTGGCGTCACCTTCATTATTAGGAGTGATGATGTTTGCATGAATGGAAGAGTAAAGCTTGGATGTGATAATGGATCTCAGGTAGATGTTGTTGGTCTCGGAAAGATTGAAATTGTCATCAAAAAGTGCGTTCTTAATGCCCTGGATGTCTAACATGTTGACAACTCGAGTTTTCCATAGGGAGAAGCTGTCTGAGTTAAGTTGAGGGATGGATTTGATTGCAGTCTTTAATATGGTCTGCTGTAGTTGGTCCGTCATGGTGTTTGGAAGATGGGGAACGTCTCCGGTTGGTTTCAACTGTTAATCGTGATGGAGAAACTGATATTTTGACAGAGATCAAAAAACTAGAAGAGGGACAACAACTCAGTAAAAGGAAAGAGAAGAGAACAGAACAGGTTCAACCAGGAGGAAAGAGACGATGTGACAAAGAATCCCACCACCGTGACAGGCCCAACGAGCAATCCTTGATTGACTGAATGGGTTATGGACAAAGAAGGACAGTTGTGAAACGAGAGCTGAGATTGAACAGGGCAGTTTGAATGTTTGAGGAAAAGAGCCAGAGATCCACCTCTACTTCCGCCAATAGAAGATTCAGAGATTGAGATGGTGAGACAAAAGAAAAAAGAGGCGGAAGGAGAAGGAGGTGGTTTGTACCAAACTGGATCAGAGACTAAGGCAGGTATGAAGAACAGTAAGGACAAGTCCTTCAGAGGATGACGGGATACTGAGGAATTTTGAAGGAGGCAATCCAGTAGGGTAGTGTTGCATGGTAGATGAGCACCAGGTGATGAGATAAGGGAGAGAGTGGAGGAAGGATGGGAAGGAGAGGCAATGAGAGACATCAAATGACAAGGAGTTGTACGGGCAGCAGGTAAGACAAGGGAGTGCAGAAGACAAGGAGAGACAGGTCTGTGACATTGGAGCATGAGAATGCAGTAGCGTGGGAATCATCTATCTTCAACATTAATTGCTTCTTCTTAGGTGATCAGATGGTGTGGTTGAAGAGTTGGTGATCAAGTCTAAGTTTGGTTGTAATGCAAGTGCAAGTATGAACTTGATCAGATGAAACTGGAGTAAAAAAGAACATGACAGAGATGAGGAGGAACAAGACGAGAAAATAGAGAACAGAGCGTGAGAAAGATAGAAGGAGACACCAAGGGCAGTCTTTCACACGGTCCACTCAAAAGTTGTTCTGGCAGGTGACAGGACTAGTGACAGGCATTGAATCTCCTATGCTCAAGGGGAGGTATGTCTTGACAGTACATAAAAAGAATGAAATAAGAATAGAAAGAAAAATAAATAAGACAATTATCAACACAATATAACTATGTAACTCTGAAAGATCCACTTGATCCACCTCCATTGAGAGCTTTTTCTAATAGGGAAGAGGCACAAAATTATTTTCAAGCATGGGCAATGAGCCATGATTACGCTTTAAAAGTTCCTAACTCAAAGTGTGACCATGATTTGGATTTACCCTGTGATAGACATGGTTCCTATTTGGGAAAATTTCTTACCAAAAAGTCTAGAAAAACTCACACAAGGAAGGTTGGGTACAAGTTTTTAATCCATGAAAGTTGCACAAAGGAAGACCCCTTGTTGAAAATCTCCTATAAAGAAACACAAAATAGCCATCAACCATCTGAAAATCCTGTTGAGATTTCTTGGCAGTGGTGTTTCACTCCTGAGATCTTCCAACCGCCTCACTCATCACACAGCTATGGAGTATCACCTGACCCTGGGTCTCCTTGGTTCACTCATGCCTAAGCTGTCACAAAAGCAATCCCCCGGGGTACTTGACACATCACACCAACACAGAATTAGGACGATGAAACTCAAACCAACTAGATCAGAAAAAACAAGACAATGATCAAACTTGAACCAACAACAATCAGGCAATCATTGACCAGCTTCATCATTGTCCCCAACTCAATCATTGTTAACCACAAGGCCTAGATTTTCTTCTTTAACTCAGTTATTCCTTTTTGTTTCTTTTCTTCTTTTCTTTTGTCCTTCTTGTCTCCTTTTTTTGTCTGCCAACTTCCATGATCAACTGCTCACTGCCTGAAATCTTGCCCGGTGAGATTCATCGTCTCTTTCTCACTGATCTTGGATCATCTTGTGCCTACTCCAGACTTACTGTCCAATCAATCTCAGCATGCTCACGTCAACAACTACCTCAAACCTCAGAATGCTTCAATTGATCAGTCTATCCAACTCTTGTCTCTGATAATGACTTTTGCAGTCTTCATTTCCTGTTTGTGTCTTTTTAATCTGATCTGCGTGTTGTTCTTCATTTTCTCATCTGTTCTCATTTTGATCTGCCTCTAGCTCTCAGCTCAGCAATCAATTCAAAATTGTCATATCTCTTTAAATCCCTCTGTGCATCCTCAGCTGAGGAGAATCTCTGGGGTAGCGTTAGAAAATCTAACAGAAGGCATGAATGATGGGCTAAATATGTTACAACCTAAGATAAAATTGAGCAAGATTGATGGGCGGGATTATTGATAAGATGAATTGAATTTCTAAATGAATCAGAACCAGCATAGGCTATATAAAGAATAAAAGATATAAGAATAGAGGATCTTAAGAAAATAGAGTTTTTAAGAAGAAATGCAAGAGGAGGATCTTACAGCTTTAGCCAGTCTTTGTATTTTGACAAGGGTGGATTAGATAGAGCAACAAGTTATTAAGGATGCGCAACAGATATTGGGAGAAGACAGGCTGAGAGGAGATAATGTGTCAGCCTCCTGGTTTCCAAGACCCTTGCTATCCTTTAGCTACAAGAGGTGATAGAATAAATAATAAATATCTTATTTAATAAATGCAGCAAAAATCTGTAAAATATTTTGATTAAGCTTGTTGCAAGGTTAAGTGGTTTGGTTATGGTTAATTGTTTTAAATCAATATGAATAAATTGATTATTAAATATTTTCACAGAGGCGCCACAATTATATTGGGGATCTTTAACACCTCTCTTCAGGGATTTCAGTATGAAAACACATAGTCCTGGTTACTTTGGGCTCTTTAGTTTAAAGGATATTTTACCCAAACATAATATGTATATAAAATACACGGTGGAGTGTCAAGGCCTTGTAGCCAAGCTGCCACAATAGAGAAAGGATAATAAAACTCACTGGTATATTATTAAATCCTTTGAGTATCTGTTTGAGATGTCCACTGATGGGTTAAACCTGTATACTGGGGTTATAAGGTTGTTCAGCAGTTTTAATTGATAAAAAAAAGTTTAAGGATGGATATTTGTCACGCTTTGCAATTAAGGATTATTGTCTTCACCACTTTGACATGTCCTCTCCTCAGTACCATCTACCTCAGTCTAAAAGTGTGACACAAATAAAAGCACAACATCATTGGTGTGATCCGCTATTTCCTCTGGCTTGCACTGACCTTCCAATCTTGGCGACCAACTCAGTATATACTTGCAAACTTTGCAGTTAACTCCATACCTGTCAACCATCCATTACAAGTTCTAATCTCGTTCCCTGGCCAATCAACAGCCTCGGACTTCCATCTTTGGTTATGCATTGTTTGTTAGTTTGCATCTATGTCTAACCAAGCCATCACTACTTTATAGTTTGCAATTGGACTAGTACCTACCCTGCATACACTATTACCTCTCATTTGCATTACCTTCAACGTCACTTGCTCCTATCCCAATTTGTCATGCAATTGTACGCTCAGATTCTATTGTCTTGCACTTATGCTAAGACCTCAGATCTATACCACTGCTTCATTTCCTATTCCGTTCCTGTCATTCATTGCCTCACCGCTTCACCTGTAGTTAGCTCATCACCAGGTTGTATCTAGTCACTTTGGATTACCTTATAAGGGCTATCCCCTTGCCTGATGATTCTCTCCTCAGTTAGTTAATTTCATAAATTCTCGCATTTTTGCTGCAACCAAGTTATCACATTGGACTCAGGTTGAGTTTCCTTCTTTGGAACACCTTCCATTCATCTTGCCATTTGTTAAGTGGCATAACCAAGTTCGCACTTTCCAACTTGGCGCAATCTAAGAATTTCCCTATAGTACGTGGGGTTTAACTAACTGAACTCATCTATTGTAGCCTGCCAACCTATAGTAGACTTCTTCTTTTTCAATGTCATGTACTCGCTCAACCAGGAACGCTTCCCTCTCCCCTTACAATGATTAGATCCATCGGGTAGGGAGAACCAGCGCTCCTCGGGCCCAACAACCCTTAGATTCAGTTCCTCCTTCCAAATTGCCATCTGTGGAACCTCTCAATGATCCTCTGGCTCCTCCACGGGATGCTCCGACGGACCCTCTCGCGGAATTTGCAGACTCCAACCATTCTTCCGAGGAAACCTTGACTTGTGGTAGACCAGGGGTTTTCACTACTGCTCTCGAGCCCAATGCTCCAACGCTGCTTTCAACATTGATCCAGGCCCTCACTCATGTCGCCAAGCGATCTAGTCCAAGCAATCCTAGTTTTTGCACTCCAGGCATGAAACAACCTGATCACTTTACAGGAGAATACCCTCATAAGTTTAGATTTTACCTACAGTCTTTTAAATTCATCTTTTCAAAAAACTCCAACAATTTCCCTTCCGATAGACATAAAGTTATGTATGCTTCGTCCTTCTTAGGAGGTAGAGCCTCGCAGTGGTTGGAACCGTACCTCAAACTTTTTTCCAACAACAGTCCCACTTGTATTCTCAACAACTGGGAAAATTTTGAGCAAAAATTGTTCACCCTGTTTGGCAATCCCAATGAAGTTCGAAACGCTGAATACAAACTTAATAGTTTAGTTATGAAGGAGAATAGTAGAGCTTCCATTTATATTTCTCATTTTCAAACCTTGCATTCTTGCATCCAGTGGAACAAGGCCGCTCTTCTATTCCATTTCCAAAAGGGTTTACCGGCACGCTTAATCAAACAGCTCACAGTTGGAGTTCATAAGACAACCTTGCTTCAGCAGCTAATTGATTGAGTAATTGAGCTTGATAATGGCTATCATGACAAGAATCGCTCTTGGCAAAATGACCATGGACCATCCACCTGGGCTCCAAAGGTGGATGACTCCTCAAAGCAAAACACGAGGAACCCAAAACCATCCAAAAAAACCCTGACTTTGAACCCCAACTCAAAAGGGAAATCTGTCGCCGAAACTCCGAAGTTTTTGGATAAGGAAACCGGGATGCTTCGAAGTGAGGAATGGCTGCAAAGGGAAAAGAACGGGCTGTGTATGTATTGTGGAGCTAAACATGATTTCAACAGCTGTGCAAATTGGTTAGCGCGTGAAGCGGCTAAGCAGTCAAAAAATTAGCTTGTAGTTTTTCTGATACTTGCAAGGAAAACTACACATTATCTAAATCACCGCAAGGAAATCTTTGCACTTGCGAGTCACTAGGTGCTCCAAGTTCGAGATTTATCCTATTCCATTCGGAAAACACTCCTTATCAAGTATTACTTGATTCCAGCGCTAATGTTTCCTTCATCAGTGAATCTTTCGCCACTTCAAAAAAATCTTACGCATTCCAAGATAGATAAATTTCCCATCTATCTAGTAAGTAGTGCGACTGAACCGTCTTATTGGGTTTCCCAAAAGGCAAAATGGACCTTTGCATTTTCCAATTTCCCAAGCTTCAAATGGGATTTATTTGTCTTGGCTATACCCTGAATGGATGATACCATTCTAGGCCATGATTTCCTAGTTTACTGTAATCCGGATGTGAATTGGCAAGAAGGAGTAATTAACCTTTGAACCTTGCACCGCCAGAACGCTAACCTTTCCGTCAATCAGGACTTAAACAGCCTACCTGAAACTGTCATTGAGTTGGATGACACTTTTCCGCCAGGAGATTTGCAATATCCTGACCTTCATTCTCAAATGCCCTCTTTAGATTTAGGAGTTATTGCTTACCTATCCAGCTTACTTCTTTCCTGTTCCTTTGAAGAGAAACAGACACCAACCAAAAGGTGTATTTTGAGCTCCCTAATTCTCTCGCACCATGCGAGCACCTCAAACCCTGTGCTTGAAGATGACAAGATTGAAGATTTAGAAATTATTTGAGAGTCTTTACCTTTGGTTTATCATGACTTCGCTGACGTCTTTTTAGCTGCAAAAGCAGATAAACTTCCTCCATCCCATCCTTATGATCATAAGATCAAACTTACTGGCCCACCTCCGGCAACAGGACCAGTTTACTCTCTCTCGACGCAAGAATCAATTTTGCTTCAAGACTACATTGCAGAAAATGTAGCAAAAGGATTTCTTCAACCAAGCAATTCAAACACTGGTTCCCCTGTCCTATTTGTACCAAAAAAGGATGGAGGACTTTGCCTTTGTGTTGACTACAGGAAACTGAACCAGGTAACCCGGAAGAATGCCTATCCAGTACCACCTATGTCACATCTCCTTACCCTCTTCCATGGAGCTACTTATTTCTCAAAGTTAGACCTTTGAGGTGCCTATAACTTAATTCGCATTAAGGAAGGTCATGAGTATTTAACTGCAATGAGAACCCAGTTTGGCAGCTATGAGTATACCGTCTTGCCTTTTGGCCTCTGCAACACTCCTTCCACTTTTCAACATTTTGTCAAAGACATTTTTTCCGATCTCATAGGTAAATACCTCGTGGTATATCTCAATGATATACTAGTCTACTCAAGAAACCTTGAAGATCACATTGCACATGTGCGAGGGGTGCAACAGCGACTTTGCAAGAATGACCTGTTTGGAAAAGCCTCTAAGTGCGAGTTCCATTCCTCTTCTCTTCATTTTTTAGGTGTTGTAGTCTTTCAGAAAGGACTATTGATGGACCCAGCCAAGAGCAAACGCTTATTGGACTGGCCCCCACCTTCTTTGGTTAAATCTCTTCAAGTTTTCCTTGGTTTCAGTAATTTCTATAGAAGTTTTATTGCGCGTTAAGCCAAAAAAACTGTGAATCTTACTAACCTTCTTCAAAAAGACGCTCCTTTTATTTTTACCAAACAAGCTGCTTTGGATTTTGAAGCTCTGAAGAAAGCATTCACAACTGCTCCAATACTCGCTCACTTCAACAAGCTAGCTCACACTATTGTCAAAACAGACGCAAGCGACTATGCAATTGCAGGAGTCATCTTGCAGTTTTCTCTTTCCACTTCTCTCTTTCACCCCGTAGCTTTTGAGTCTTGCAAGTTGCTCGCTGAAGAGCTTAACTATGAGATTCATGACAAGGAGCTTCTTGCAATCGTTTATTGCTTGAAGAAATGGTGTTCATACCTTTTGAGTCTTAGGGAATCCTTTGAGATTTTAACTGATCATAATTCTTTGAAGTATTTAATGAGTTCAAAAGTCCTCACACGTAGACAGGCGCAATGGGCCAAATACCTCTCCAAGTTCCACTTTACAATCACGTACCGTCCTGGGAAACAAGCGGTAGTTCCTGATGCTTTATCACGTTGGGACGACGTTTACCCAGGGGGGGGGAGCACCTTTGCCAAAAACAACCCTGAAAACGTTAGGACACTCTTCTCAACCCAATCTGCCCAACTCAGTCCAATCATTGCTTGCTTACAAGATTTGGCTTCCGAACTCTGACAAGCTCAACGCGACAACCTCAAGTGTATCGAACTTTGCAAAAGTGCTAACTTATTAGGTAGTAGTTACAGTATAGATGATAATGACTTTTTAGTTTATGATAATTGTATAGTAGTAGCAGATAATTCTTGCATTGAGTTAGATATCTTTGAGTCACAGAATGATTCTCCGCTTGCTGGTCATTATGGGCAGGATAAAACCTACCAATTGATTGCACAAGACTTCTACTGGCCTGGTATGACCAAAGAAGTAAAAGACTATGTTAGCGTGTGCTATGATTGCAATCGTAAAAAGTCCTCAAAACACCGGAATTATGGGCTGCTCCAGCCACTTCCAATTCCGCCTTGTCCTTGGCACTTGCTTTCTATGGATTTCATCTCTCAATTAACTTCTTCTAGTGGATATTATGCTATTCTAGTAATAGTAGATTGCTTCTCAAAGATGGCTTTATTTTTACGTATTAATGTGACGGCCTCTTCAGAAGACTTGGCTAACTTGTTCATAGAACATGTATTTTTTAAACATGGCCTCCCTGATAATATAGTTAGTGATTGTGGATCTCTGTTTGTCTCAAGCTTCTGGACCTTGCTATGCCAACATTTGAAGATCACTCGCAATTTATCAACGGCTTACCACCCGGAAATGGATGGGCAAAGCGAGCGAGTTAATCAGATCCTCAAACAATATCTTTGAATTTATGTTGCCTATCAACAAAATGACTGGTTGCAATGGCTCCCACTAGCCGAATTTTCCTACAACAACTCCACTCATTCCTCCGCCAAACAGTTGCCCTTCCAAACTATTTATGGTAGAAACCCAACTTTCTCTTCCCTTCACGTAGCACCTTCTCAACCTGCTACCAATTACCTTGAACAAATTCAATCACTTCAATTGAAACTTTAAACCAACCCCAAAGAAGCAAATCAGCACTATAAGGAGCAAGCAGACCGATCTCGCACTTTGGCTCCAACCTTTGCAGTAGGAGATCAAGTATGGCTTGATGCTCGCAACATTTGCAGCACTCGCCCAACTCGCAAACTCTCTGAAAGAAATCTTTGCCCCTTTAAAGTAGAATCAGTCATCTCCCCTAACTCCTTTAAACTTACTTTACCTGCGAAATTGCAAGGTATCCACCCGGTCTTTCATGTGTCTCTCCTAGAGCCAGCTTGAGTCCTATACCCGGGCAAGACTCATCCCCCTCCTGAACTGGTCACTGTCCTTGATCATCAAGAGTGGGAAGTAAGCCATATTCTGGATTCCAGGTTACGCAATGGAAAACTTCAATACCTCTTCCAATGGTCTGGCTTCCAGTCCGACAAAGATCGCACCTTGTGGGAACCAGCCCATCACCTTTGCAATTCACCCGATCTGATTTGAGAATTCCATGCGAGCTACCCTTGCAAACCTTGGCAATCATGATTCTTTCCCATCCAATCCCATCCAATCCCATTCCATTACATTCCACATTCCATCCCATCCAATACCATTCCATTCCATTCCACATTCCATCCCATCCAATCCCATTCCATTCTACTCCACATTTCATCCCATCCAATTCATTCCATTCCATCCCACATTTATCTTACTAAATCACATTCCATTCCATATTCCATTCCATTAAAACCCATCTTATTTCAGCATCATTTCATCATTTAATTTCTATCTCACCGTGTTATTCTTTTGTCATTTTCCCTTCATTTCTACTTATTATTAAAATAATAATAATAATAATAATAATAATAATAATAATAATAATAATAATAATAATAATAATAATAATAATAATAATAATAATAATAATAATAATAATAATAATAATAATAATAATAATAATAATAATAATAATAATAATAATAATAATAATAATAATAATAATAATAATAATAATAATAATAATAATAATAATAATAATAATAATAATAATAATAATAATAATAATAATAATAATAATAATAATAATAATAATAATAATAATAATAATAATAATAATAATAATAATAATAATAATAATAATAATAATAATAATAATAATAATAATAATAATAATAATAATAATAATAATAATAATAATAATAATAATAATAATAATAATAATAATAATAATAATAATAATAATAATAATAATAATAATAATAATAATAATAATAATAATAATAATAATAATAATAATAATAATAATAATAATAATAATAATAATAATAGTAATAATAATAATTATAATAATAATAATAATAATAATAATAATAATAATAATAATAATAATAATAATAATAATAATAATAATAATAATAATAATAATAATAATAATAATAATAATAATAATAATAATAATAATAATAATAATAATAATAATAATAATAATAATAATTCTATTTTTTAATACAATAATAATAATAATAATAATAATAATATACATTAAATTACAAATTTTCTTTTATCTCTTTTTCTGCATCCTCCAAATTTGCTGTCAATTCCGCAACCATGGACTGAAAGGTATCAAGGTCTTCATTGTTGATCAATGCGGACATTGTTTGAAGTACCAGCACTTCCGATACAATGTGCCTCTTGAAATTCTCCTCGCATCTCACAACCCAAGCTTGCTTCAGCTGAGCATTCCATCCACCTTCCTCCAAGAGCTCTTCATACGCTCTCTTCCTTTGGCCACCCAACATGCCTTCTCCGATATCGTTTGTCAGGCGCCTTGCATCCGTTTTGAACGGCAATACGATTTGCACCAGATCCGCTTCGCCTGGGCCCTCCATCCCTTCCGTCCCAGCCAATTCCTCCCTTCCATCTCCTTCATTTCCTTCTTCTAATTCACCCTATTCCTCTTTGTTCTCTCCACTTCCGTTTCCTCCATTTTCCTCTTCTCTTTCCGCTGCATTTTCTTCTCCCTCCCTTGCTTCCTCGGTGATAACTCCTACCGGTTCTGCACCGGACACCTTGCCTCGCACCTCGGCATTCATCTGGGTCACTGGGTTTTCAGTTGGCGGTCCCCAGTAAGGTTGTGGTGGTGGTGGTGTGTTGGTAGTATTTCTTCAAAAATGAGGCAACACTAGCAAACAAGCAAACAATTAGTTACTATTTAAATTTAATTAGTTATTCCTGATTAGTACTCACCAGGAACTTGCGTGCCGAAGTATTCAATATCCGGCAATGGTGGTATTTTGTAATTGACCCTTGGCAAGGAGCTATGACTTTGCATCTCCCTCAATGATTCCAAAGGACCCTCAACGGTTGAATTGACATTTATAGGGAAGTTGCAAGCCACCTTGCAAAGGCAACATTGCTCGCATTTGCCTCGTAGACCTTGGAAGGCAGCACTGGGAATACAACGCTTGTTGCGGCAAATAAAGTTTTTGTTGATATTCCCATTTCCATTTCATCTTTTTACTTAGTGTCAGATGTATTACCGCATTTCTTTTCTTCTTTCCCTTCTATCTCTCATGTCATATGTGTTACTTTGTTGTCTGTCCAATTGCCTGTGTGTTGAGCTGTCACCTTTCTCAAACCTGTCACCTACGTCTCTCACGCGACCTCTTGACTCAGCTCATAAATACAAGTAACTGTGCCCTGTCCTCATACTCATGATAATCAACTCGACCACTTGGCCAGCTTCACCTACTCAACTTCGATCACCAAATCATCTGAACCCGAAGACTAGACAAACAAATGATCAACTCAACATTCCTCTGAACTAATCTATTGACTTTCTCAGCTCAGTATTTTGGTCGGATCAGTCGTCAACAAATCCTCAAACTGCTCTGTTCTACTTAATCTCTTTAGAGGCCATAACCCGGCATGTAGAACCATCAATCTCTGTTTGTTTTCCTTACTGTTCTTTTCTGTTTTGTGATCTGTTCCTCATCTCATGTTCATGTTCTCTAACCCTTTACTTGAACCTGAAATGAACCAGCCTGGTCTAGGTTTCTCAATTCAATAAAACTTTTACACGGTTAAAAGCCAAAGATGGATCAACCCAGCTCATCCAGCACAAATTGAATCACAGAAACACCTGGACCAGGAGGAGGAGGAGAAGGGAATTTTAAAGCTTTGGCTCTGAAGTCCCTCATGGAATCCACACCACTTCTCACTGAGACAAACTATTCAATCTGGCAAAAGAAGATGGAACAATTGTTTAAAATGCGCGGAATCCTCCACCTCATCAATTCAAACAATCCTTATACTGAAATCGCAGACAACAACAAGATGGCTGGATACATCATATCTAAACTAGATCCAGCAAATCATACCAACATCATAAGCTCAGAAAATGAAGACTCAACTAAGCTGATCTGGTTCGCAGCAAAGAATCACTTTGCCTCCAGTCAAGCGGCTAATAAAGCTCAAACATTCTTCAATTTTCTTTATCTGACTTTTGACCAAAACAATATCAAAAGCTTTGTAACCTCAGTAAGAACTCACTTAGGAAAACTTGATGAAGTGGGAATAATGTCGTATGTGTTACTTTGTTGTCCGTCCAATTGCCTGTGTGTCAAGCTGTCACCTTTCTCAAACCTGTCACCTACGGCTCTCACGCGACCTCTCGACTCAGCTCATAAATACAAGTAACTGTGCCCTGTCCTCATACTCATGATAATCAACTCGACCACTTGGCCAGCTTCACCTACTTGACCTCAATCACCAAATCATCTGAACCAGAAGACTAGACAAACAAATGATCAACTCAACATTCCTCTGAAATAATCTATTGACTTTCTCAGCTCAGTATTTCGGTCGGATGAGTCGTCAACAAATCCTCAAACTGCTCTGTTCTACTTAATCTCTTTAGAGGTCATAACCCGGCCTGTAGAACCATCAGTCTCTGTTTGTTTTCCTTACTGTCCTTTTCTGTTTTGTGATCTGTTCCTCATCTCATGTTCATGGTCTCTAACCCTTTACTTGAACCTGAAATGAACCAGACTGGTCTAGGTTTCTCAATTCAATAAAACTTTTACAGTTTTTGCAACGGCGGGATGACAATGACGACATTCTTCCAAAATTTACAAAAATCTATTGGGTAATGAATTAAGTAATGTATAAGGGTATACAGTGATAATTAAACGACTTGAGATTGATGGGAAAATTTACCTGAACGCTTGCAGGAGCTCCCGTCTTTATAACCGGGCAACTGTCACGCTTTGCACTTAAGAAGTATTGTCTTAACCACTTTGACATTTTCTCTCCTCAGTACCATCTACCTCAGTCTAAAAGCGTGACACAAATAAAAGCACAACATCAATGGTGCAATCCGCTATTTCCTCTGGCTTGCGCTGACCTTCCAATCTCAGGGACCAACAACCATCCATTACAATATCCAATCTCCTTCCCTGGCCAATCAACAGCCTTGGACTTCCATCTTTGGTCATGCATTGTTCATTAGTTTGCATCTACGTCTAACCAAGCCATCACTACTGTATAGTTTGCAATTGGACTAGTCCCTACCCTGCATACACTATTACCTCTTATTTGAATTAACTTCAACATCACTTGCTCCTATCCCAATTTTTCATGCAATTCTACGCTCAGATTCTACTGTCTTGCACTTACGCTAAGACCTTGGATCTATACCACTGCTTCATTTCCTATTCCTTTCCTGTCATTCATTGCCTCACCGCTTCACCTGTAGTTAGCTGATCACCAGGTTGTATCTAGTCACTTCAGATTACCTTATAAGGGCTATCCCCTTGCCTGATGATTGTCTCCTCATTTAGTTAATTTCATACTTTCTTGCATTTTTTCTGCAACCGAGTTATCACATTGGACTCAGGTTGAGTTTCCTTCTTCGGAACACCTTCCATTCATCTTGCCGTTTGTTGAGTGGCATAACAAAGTTTGCCCTTTGCAACTGGGTCTTGCTATTCGCACTTGCCCTTGCACTTGGTATTCCTTTGCGCTCACAATCATCTAAGAATTGCCCTATAGTACGTGGGGTGGTTGTGTGACAATATTATTGATCAGACTTAGCCATAAATCACTTACTTATCTCTCATAAGTACTTGATTACCTTGGAACGGTGTCTGGATATAAATATAGCTGGGTCTCTGCCCATCAATATCCTCAAAAGAGCTCTTTATTTATAGCTTTGGAGTCCCAACATTGTCCTTCTGAGGGGTACAGGGGCTCAAAGGGACAGAAACTAAGGCTAGCAGGGTCCAGGGGTAGCCTGTCACGTGTTCTTGGTGCTATAACACTGTTAGCATCTAATTGATCAGGGTATGGGAATTATTCTCCTTCATAATACATATTAGGACGTGAATAACACTAATCTGTCCCATTTATGTATTATTTAATTAATTATCCTTAGTAAATGTTCCCAGTAAATTAATAATTAAATGAATAGACATTTCTACGGACATCCTGATGTCAGGTGAGTTCTCATTATTTGTTATATAACTGGAGTCAAAGTGATGATATTGATTTTAATCCTTATTTTAAAGTTCCAGTTGATTTACTAAGATAATTACTTAAAAATATAAGTCATGGGAATTCATTTAATATTTTTACATCATTAGTTTTTTTAGTATGTCACAAAATACATTAATGTCTAGAAATTCTCATAAAAGTATATTAAATTATTTTGATGTATTTTTGGAAGTTTTCATTGTCATATTTCCGACATTTTTGGTACTTTGAATTATATTTAATAAAAAATACCTATAAGGGTATTTAAGTATTTTTATATAATATTATGTACTTTTAGACTATCTACTATCCACGGGAACATTTATTACATATGTAGAATGTTCCCGTGGGGGTTTTAGCATTTTTACATGGTACCTGAGCCTCTCAGGCCGCCTGTCACTCTGTCAGCCCTTAGTCCCGCAGATGCCTACTTGTCAGAGGCCCAGGGCTGCGTCCACAATCTTGACGGAATGACAGGGCTGTATCTCAGCCGCGCGCGGGTGCATTGGCTGCCAGGGCTGCGTGTGGGAATTGTGACAAAACACATTTTGGTCTGTAACTCCTAAAATATACCCAACAACTAAATTCTGACTGAATTTTAGGTGTGAAACCTATACGTGACAATGTGTGGGAAATATTTAATTGACCAAAAGCACAATAGTGGAGCCGTAGGATTTTGGTCTTTCTTTCCTCAATTATTTCAAAATATAAGGAGTTGGATTTCAAGGGTAGGGTCAGTGAGTGACCCTATCTACTTTTGGTTGGGGAATCTATTTCTGTAATAATATTTATGGTTTTCCTACTCCTTCTTAGTTTAATTGTATTGTTATTTTTTATGTCATTTTTTTACTTTTGCAGCTTGCTCTGCAATATTAGCAAGCTGACATCACAAGTACACAGACTGGATGAACTGAAGGATTAGGTTTAGTTCTGTTGAGGGAGTTTGAGAATTCAGAGTCTTACGAGGCAGAGACTTATGATTGATAATATTGAGTTGGTTTGGAGGAGGCAATGGTTGAGATTTAGCGGAGGGAATAGTTCATTTGAGTGAGGAAGGAAGGAAGGGAAAAAAGGAGGGATGGAAGGAGAATAAAGAGAAGGTAGGGGCATGAATCAGACTTGATGAGAAGGAGAAAAATCAGACAGCTTAGAGATGTTGAACAGGAGAGAATAGGAAACCAGAGACTGAGACCAGAAGCCAGAAGGGGGAGTATTTGGGGGAACCCCCCGTGGGTAAGAGAGGCAGAGCAAGTAGAGAGTAATGAGAGAAGTTCCCGGAAGCCCGGAGGGGATAACTGAGACTCAACAATTATGTTGATGACCAAACAATCTATAACACTAAATGGAAGGTAAAGCTTGCAGAACTAAAGGGTAAAAGTGTTATGGAGGTACTCTATTAACAGCTTGAAGAAACAAGTTGGATTCACCAGTCAAAGCTCAGTGGAGAGGCTCACTTGGAGGCCCTGTACTTAGCACATCCTGGGGCAGTAAACATTTCAAATCAATTCCATCATATTGCTATTTTGGATTGTCCTTATAAGAAAAATAAGTACAAAAACCCACTATTGCATGTTGTAGGAATGGAAGCCAATTGGAAAACTTTCAAAAAAGCTCTTGTTGTTATTATTACTTTGAATGATGATTGATATTTTAAACCATCAAGAACTATTACAGAATTGAAAACAATCTTAAAGACATCAGATGACTTGAAAATAAATGAGAATCCAAGAAAACAATGAATTGAGTTAATCAAACCAACACTTGTGAAGACCTTACCCGGCTTACAAATAAAACAGGATAATGGCTGAGACGAACATGATTATGATACAAAGAAGGAATTGGGATGGAATATGATGATGCTGGACACAAAGAGTGATTCTGAGTTAACCTGAGATACATCGTCTAATACAAGGGATTGATCTTAACAGTTAACAGAAGTTCAGATTGAATGCTCGAGGTCTATGTTGAGGAGAGCAATAATCGAGTCAACTGATGATTTTGAGTTGATGAGATTGAGCCTTGAGGTTGCGCGTGAAGGATGTGTGCGTGCGTGATGACAGAAGATTGAAGGAATTATAAAATGAAAGAAAAACAATCCCGAATCCAGAAAACCAAAATGAGAAAATGAAAAAGAAAATGTGAAAAGAAAAAGTGAAGAATGAAAATCAGAATCAGATGAGTCGACGGAAGGAGATTTCGCGACCTGGATTTGAATTAGAGTGTCCTCATTGGAGTGAGACCACCCGCGGACAGAGATTACCCAGGGACATGTGACATCACCCGTGGACAACTGTCAGACAGTATCTTACACCTCCCTTAACTGGAGATCAGTCCTGCTATTGCTTAAAGATGAGATTGGAAATTTTCTCCAATTGGGTTTGATTGGTGGATTTTGTTAATGGGTCCGCTAGCATCTCGTCAGTGTCTATCAGATGAAACGTCAATTTTCCTTCTTGAAGTACTTCTTAAAGCCCTTTTGTTTTGAGATCCATGTGTCAAGTCTTGGAATTTGATCCAAACTTTTGGAGTTTGTCGTCAAGTCCTTTATTGTCAATGAAGTGTTTTGATGGAGGAATATCTGACTGAAAAACTTCACTTAGTAAATGGCAAAGCCATTTGCTTTCTAGATAGGTGTTGAGTAAGGAGTTGAGTTTGGCTTCTGTAGATGAGTACGTGATGTTGCGCTGTTTGCAGCTGTTCCATGAGATAAGAGCACCAAAAGAAAAACAAATGTACCCTGATTGGGATTTACGACTGGTTGGATCTTCGCCCCACGTGGCATTGCTGAAATATTCAATGGGTCCTTTAGTTTTGTCGTACGTGAGGGTCAATTTCCAGTCCTTCATGTGGTTGAGATACTGCCACGTCTTCTTGAGTTCCTTCCAGTGAGTTAGGCCCGGCTTGTTCTGAAATCTAGCAAGACTGGAGACTGAATAACAGATGTCTGGACGGGTTTGACTGGCAATGTAATTGAGAAGCCCAATGGCCGATTTATAGTTAATGCTGAGCTTCTTGAATTCTTTGAAATCTTCATTGGAAGCTTTGCATAGTTGGAGGTTTGAGGTCAGCGGAGTACTAGAGGCTTTTGAATTTAACAAGCCAAGCTCTTCTAATCAATGTTTGATGTGCTTGGTTGGCTCAATAAGATACAGTTCGGAGTTCTCTTGAACTTCATTCCCATAATAGTATCTGGTTCGTGGGCTCAAGAGTCTTTGAATTGAGCTTTGAACTTGTCATTGAAGTTGTCACCGTCTCCCACGAGAATCAAATCATCAATGTGAAAAAAAAGGAAGGACTTGTTATCGTTATGTATATATAAGCAGGGGTTGCTGTCTGATTCGTTGAACCCTACCGCTTTGATCCACCCAGTGAACGTCTCATATCAATTTTTTGGTGATTGTTTATGTCCATACAGGCTTTTCTTGTCAGCTCTCTGATACCAGGAACCTTGCAGTCCTTTAGCTACAGAGAGTGATAAAAGAACTTGGAGCAATAATATTCCAAAGAATAAACACTTTAAAGCTCCAATAATGGTATGGTAAGAGCAAGTGCAAGGTTTATTTGGTTTGGTTATAAATATTTTAAATATAATATAAAAAGAGGGGCCACAGTATTATACTACTGGGGATCTTTACAGACTAGCAACCTCTCGTCAAGTGGCCTCCTTAGGCAGTTTAAGAACCTTGGAATAAATATGGGTGCCTTAGAAAGGACTTATTCCACTAATGGCCGGGCTTAACACCACAAGTGGCCTAGACAGGAAGGGGAACACTCACTCTGAGCACTTGACCACAAAAATCATGGAATAATTGGAAGGGTTTCAGAGCAGATGGGGTTGATTGCTTGACTAAAATTCAATGGTTGATTGGTTAATAAAGGTAAATAATACTACTACAGACTAAGTCATAAATCACTTGCTTATCTTCATATAAGCACTTGATTAACAATGACACCGTGTCTGATTGATAATAAATAATTCCTGATAACTGATTAACTGATTGGAAACAGAAGGGAAAAAAGAGCCTGTTTAAATATTTTTTTTGGGTGCTTGAGGGCCTCTAGAAGGGGTACTAGCCATGGGCTGAGGCTAGGGGGGCAATGAGGGCAAAATTGGCACGTCCTCAAGGTGCTGTTAGCCTGCTGGCCTTAGATCTGTCAAGGAACAGCTCCTTTTTAGCTGCAGGATCTGTTAATCAATAGATTAGTCATTTTGCTGATCCTGCACTGATCCTCAATTCTTACTGTAAGTACTGGTCCAAAGTGAGCAGACGTGGATGTTTTTTGATTCTCCATCCTCTGCTGATCCTGTATGTAATTTTTAATAATTTTTACGACCACTCCTTATGTAGTTTCGTGGTCTTTGAAGGTTCTGATCAACTCATGTCGGGGTGAGTCTGGATCTTTATTTAATTAATAAAAAAAATACTAAAAATTAGTTAATAACTAATTTTAATTGATTTTTAAGGTTTTTGAACTATAATCTATGCTTGTGTGGTAGCTTTACATATTTAGTGTAGATCCTACTATATTTTAGCTCCTCTGAGCGGTACCTGGATGTCAAACTGATCACAGAAGGAGGCGCGCGGATCAGTCCATTCAAATGCGCGCGGGGACTGATCCGCTGCTCAGATGCGCGCGGGGGACTGTACCGCTGCGCGCGTGACTAGGTCACGGGATTACCTGCGCGGGAATTCAGTTGCGCGGGAGTCCAGCGCTGTAGGGACGCGGGGCTGCGTGCGGGAGTTGGCCTACGCGGGATTCCAACGCTGTAGGGACGCGGGGCTGCGTGCGGGAGTTTGCGTACGCAGGAGACAAGCGCTGTAGGGACGCGGGGCTGCGTACGGGAATTGTGACAAAACACAATTTCCCGTGTAACTCCTAAACTACACACAACACCTGGATTTCGACTGAAATTTAGGTGTGAAACCTATACATGACATATCATGTGAAATATTAAAATGGCTAAAAGGTGCCATACTGGTGCCGTGGTCATTTACCATTTTGTATTAAATTAATTAAAAAATATAAGGAGTAAGAATTCAAGGGTGGGGTCAGTGAGTGACCCTACCTTATTTTGGGTGGGGAATCCATTTCTGCAATAATATTTATGGATTTCCTACTCCTTTATTTTATAATAATTTTATTTATTCATTTATCTTTGTTCCTTTTAATTTTGTTAATATTATTATTGTTGTTGCTTTGTCAGGTTTCTCTGTGCTAAGTAGCAGGCTGACATTTCTTAAGCCGTAAGTATTGTCACTTACGTTGACATCCCTGTGGGGTTTTGATGATGACTTCCTTGTTGATGGGTGCATGCAGGAAGGCGCCCTTTACGTTGTACTGTCAAATTATGAGCTTGTTCTTCGGGGCGCACAGTAGAATTGCCCTCAATGACACTATTTTTCCAGTGGGGGCAAAGGTTTCATCAAAATCTAGCCCGTGTACTTGATTAAATCCTTTAACACAGATACAAGCTTTGTAAATAATTGTTTCATCGTGAGAGTTGTCTTTGATCTTGAACATCCAGGTAGTATCTAGCAGATTCAATGGAGTATCTCCTTCATAGTCTTCCCAAACCTCAAGAAGCTTGCACTGATCCATTTCCTTTTTGATTGCTCCCCCCCATTTGTGATTATCCGCACACCTTCTGGCTTGATCAAAAGTCTTTGGTTTGAAGTAATGATGAAAGCCATACCTTTGAGGAGGTTTTAATGAGGATCTTTCTCAAAGATTTCTTCTGATTGGAATGTCAGCTGTATCAGTTGATCTCCTGATTGATGTTTTGACTGGATTGATTGATTCGGTCCCTTGAGGGGGACTTGAAGATGATTGTTCCTCAGGGCAGGAGTTGGATTCTGATGTAGGTTCTGACATACCTACCTCTTCATTGGATGAGTCGATTTCAGCAATAGGATTGCGGTAGTTCATCCTATTGGAGATTGTGGTCTTGTTGGGTTTGACCGTGTCCCTCAATTTGCTTACGTTGAAGTCTAGGTCCATGGTCGACTTAATTCCCAACTGTTCCACGCAGTCCTTCAGGAATCAAACATGCTTGAATTGCACAATCTGTCCACTAGGCATGAGGATCCGGTAAGACAGGAGTTCTGGATTATATCCAATGAGTTTGCCTTCCAGTCCCTTTGGATTGAATTTCGCTCCCTTTGTTCTTCTTTGATTCAACACAATTGCTGTAACGCCAATTGGCTGAAGGGAGTTTGGAGGTAGTTTGTTGTTCTTGATGAGTTCCCATGGAGACTGATTCAGTCCATCCTTAGGTAGTTGATTGAGTCCATTGCAGCATGCCTTCAAGACTTCCAACCAGTATTTTCGAGGAAGATTTGCTGAGCTTAATGATGATCTCACACTCTTGATGATTGTTTAATTGGCCCTTTCAGCCCTACCTTTGTGTTTGGGGTGATAAGGTTCAGTTACCAGGTGAGTAATAAACTTCTCCTTGAGATACTTTACTAACCTAGCGTTAACAAATTCCGTACCCCCATCCGAGCACACAGTTGAAGGATAATAGCCGTTGACATTTTTTTGTTTTTCTATCACTTCCATCATCACTGAGGCAAAATCATCCTTTTGGGTCAGCGGTATCCCTGCAATGTAGCCAGAGTAGTTATTGACTATCGTTAGAATATATTTTTTGTGAAGAGACGATTCTGGTGTAATTGGGCCAATGACCTCAAGATGAATTCTTTCACACGGTTTAGTCGCAGAGGAGGAAGTTGATTTGAATGGCGACTTGGTGATTTTGCAGAGGAGACAATCTTTGCATTTGAATTTCCTTTTCTCTTTGTTACTGAATTGAAAGCCCTTTATTTTTGATAATCAACTGAGTGATGCATGACTGTAGCACAGGTGAAGATCTCTTAACAATCTGGACTCATCTTGCTGTAAAACATAACACTCTTCATTACCAATCTTACACGGTTTATTCAGAAAAAAAAGGTTATTGATAATAGATCCCCAACAGACGGTTATGTTGTCCTTTCGTAATTCAAAATGGCCGGATTGAGCGCTCAATACACATCCTTGATCAATGAGTTTTCCCGGACTGATCGGATAAACAACAATGTCAGGGACATACAAGCAATTGGTCAAGGTGATTGTTTGAGTTTTCCACTCCAGTTTAACTGTTCCTATTCCCCGTATTGGTAGGTCGGCTCCAGCTTTACCCGTGGTTATATGATTGCCAGTGAATGAGTCAAGGGAATTGAAGAATTGTTCCTTGTTGAAGATGTGAGCCAAAGCTCCACTATCAATCAGGATGCTATTTTCAGAGCTGATTTTAGAATATATCCATCTTGTTAGGAAGGCATGGAAGTGTGCCGCGTCTTGGGTTTTCCATTGCTTATCTTTCCACTTGCTTTGTTGATCCTTCCACCAATCAGGTGCCTTTTCCAGGTGTAGGTGGAAACATTCTGATTCGGAGGGATTCTTATCTTGCCTCAGATTATGGTACCCTTCAATACATCAACTCAACAGTAGATTTTTGGTTTTCGTTCTCATGGAGGTGAGTGCAGTTTCTGAAGTTTTTTGAGGCATTCCTTTCTCGACTCTTTCTGCTTTTATCTCATTATGATATTTTACTAGGTGATTACACACAAATTCCACTGATATCTGTTTGTCGGTGTGCATGAGTTGACGTTTGAGGTCCTGGAGGTTTGCAGGGAATTTGAACATAATGAGATAAGCTAGGATGTTGTCCAGTAGTTCTATGCCAATGTCGATCATCTTCTCAATGGAAATTTTGATATTTGTAACAAAGTTCAAGAGTTCATCTTCCCTGAAGGTTAAGTTGAGGAAATCATTGAATATTCTGGCTTGATTGGAAGCTTGCAATGATGAAAAACGTTCTTTGATAGCCTTCCAAATGTCTTTGGCGGAGTTAACATTGACAGCATTTATTATGTTGTTGTGAGTAATCAAGTCGACCTTTGAGATGAGTAGAATTTGAATTTCATCGTTCTCTTGAGACTCTAGATTTCAATTGTTTGAATCAAGAAAGTCCAGGACGACTCTGAGTTTAAGAAGTGCCTTCATCTTATCTTTCCAAATCCCATAATTCTCTTTGGTTAGAAGTGGTGTCGTCTCTAGTGTCGTCTTGAGCATTGCCTGTTGGAAAGAGTCAGACGAGAATCCTGAAGTTGACATGGTCCTGGATCTTGCTGGCCTGGGTGAGTGATTCGGCTTTTAACCGTATTACTTTGAATGATGATTGATATTTTAAACCAGCAAGAACTATGAAAGAATTGAAAACAATCTTAAAGACATCAGATGACTTGAAAATAAATGAGAATCCCAGAAAACAATGAATTGAGTTAATCAAACCAACACTTGTGAAGACCTTACCCGGCTTACAAATAAAACAGGATAACGGCTGAGACGGACATGATTATGATACGAAGAAGGAATTGGGATGGAATATGATGATGCTGGACACGAAGAGTGATTCTGAGTTAACCTGAGATCCATCTTCTAATACAAGGGATTGATCTTACCAGTTAACAGAAGTTCAGATTGAATGCTCAAGGTCTATGTTGAGGAGAGCAATAATCGAGTCAACTGATGATTTTGAGTTGATGAGATTGAGCCTTGAGGTTGTGCGTGAAGGATGTGTGTGTGCGTGATGACAGAAGATTGAAGGAATTATAAAATGAAAGAAAAACAATCCCAAATCCAGAAAACCAAAATGAGAAATTGAAAAAGAAAATGTGAAAAGAAAGAGTGAAGAATGAAAATCAGAATCAGATGAGTCGACAGAAGGAGATGTTGCGTCCTGGATTTGAATTAGAGTGTCCTCATTGGGGTTAGACCACCCGCGTACAGAGATTACCCGCGCACATGTGAAATCACCCGTGGACAACTGTCAGACAGGATCTTAAAGTTATAACAAAAGAAAATTTTGACTTCTACAGTTGGTCGGTAAATGCATTCAAGGAGTTGGCTTATGATCCTGAGAGACTTCCAAAAGTCTTTGTGAGAGACCATGAAAAAGCTCTAATTTGTTCTATTAAATCTAGTTTCCCTGAGTCATCAAGACAATGTTGCATTTTGAACTTGTCTAAAAACATAAAAGCAAACTTCAAAGCGCACTTTTTTCATGACTTTGAATGATGGAAAAGCTTTATGACTCTATGGGAAAAGTATGGGCCTCCAAAGACCAAGGAGGAGGCAGAGGTCAATGATGCAGAACTCAGAGTAGGTCCAAATCACTAATTCTTATTCTTCTTAGTTTTTGGGTTCTGACCTTTTGACTTTTATAGTGTTTCTTGAAGGACTATGAGGAGTACTCGAGTATATGGAAAATAGAATTTTCCCTATCAAATAGACTTTTGTAACAGGGTGGAATTGTATAAACCCAGATTTTGGAAACAAAACAACATCTTGGGTTGAAGGGGCCCGGGCAACTCTCAAACAATTCCTTGCAAACTCTTTGGGAAAAATATTGGATGTTTGTAAAATCCTTGACGTATTAGTTTAGAATCAAATGTGATTGGTTCATGCATCACTTTATAACTCTCAAATTAAGTGAGGGACAGTTCTTCCACCTTATAAACTGTTACCATTGGGTTAAAAATTTTCTTTAGAGGAAATTCATCTTATTAGGGAAAAATTTGAGAAATTTGTCCAACACAAAAACAAAGTTCAATCCAAATCCAAAAAAAAAAACTGAAACAAATTCAGCCCTCTATTTGCAGAATCACTTCAATTCTGATTTACCGCGCTGTGAAAATGGGAAGCATAATCCTGTGGTCAGAACTCATCCTGCAACAAGCTGCTGGGAGGAACATCCGGAACTCAAAACCTAGACTGGCAACAAGTTCAAACAGAAGGGTAAAAATAAGTCTGAAGAATCTCATCATTACTCCTTTTTCTGTGGGATGAATCAACTGGACAAAACTGGCACTAATCGCTTCATTCTCAATAGTGGCTGCTTGACACACATGGTTAGAAACAAATCTATGTTCTCAACCCTAGTTGAACAACCTGGACGCAAACTCATCAAAACTGGAAAGAAAGGGGAAGGCATCCCCATAAAGGGTCTTGGCACTGCCACCCTGTCATTTGAAAAAAGAAAAATCAACCTGGAGAATGCAGCTTGTGTTCCTGATGCCATAGTCAATCTAATATTATTTGGGTCTCTCCTTAACAAAAGGTGTACACTAAAGGTCAACAGCAAGTCTTCTCCCACTATGTTTTCTATCAGTAAAGGAAGAACCACAATCTTTGATGGAGTGATTGAGAATAATCTTTTAATTATCAATTTCAAATCTCAAACCAAAGAACTTGACTGCTTCATGATTCTGGAAAATATCCAGAAACTTCACCAAACGCTGGGTCATGCCAGTTTGGAACAAATGAAAAAGAATCTAGTTTATAGATGTTGTTATTGTTTTGTTTCCTTCCTCATTACTTTGTCTCTTTCCCTAAATGCGCCTGTCTCCTCCCCGGTCTTCCCCAGTGCAAAATCTCCCAATTTGAAGTACGGTACAATTCCAACCATCATCGACCTCCATTCTCAATCCCATCACCCGCAACAACTCAGCATCTCCAGCTCCCACAACATTCCACCATCCTCCTCCCGTCCTCTACTTCATCATCACCCCTCTCCCCTATTCTCATCACCTCTCACCGCTCAACCTGCTATCCTCCTCGACCTGCTATCCTCCGCTCCTCTCATTCACACTCCACTTTCTCAACCTCTTCCCCTCATCTCTTCAATCTCTTACTCTCTCACTCGATTCACCCAATTCCTTGCAACCCAACCTTGCCAATCTAATCCGAACGTGCCAGTCTCATACTCCTCATCTATCAAACTTCCCCGCGTCAAACTTGAACTTGCCAAAATCCAATGACTATCAAGCTTGATCAGATTTGAGGTTCCTTATTGTCCCTAAGGTACCTATACTTCTATTCTCATTTTCTTTGTTTCATCGTGACAGAATTGCCCCACCTGTCTTCACCCTCCTTGTCTTATCTTTCCTTTTCCATTCTTTTCCTTTGTCAAAGGCTTTTGAGATCTCAAGTAAGGTTGCTTCCTCATTCTCTCTTTTCACTTTAGACTCCTAAATTTTGTTTCTTTCATGCGTGACCTTGTTAGACCATTGGTTCTTGTTATAAATCCAATCAAAGTCACCCTCTTCAACTTATCACGGTTAAAAGCCAAAGATTTGACTGACCTCTCACGCTAATAGGCCCTAGAAAGACCAATGGATTATGATAAAGCTCCAACAGGCCAAAAACAAATGTAATCCTTTCAATCTTTGCTGAAAACTCTAACAGACACTATTCCCAGCCTTTCCAACTCAAATGTCTCCTTATGGAGATCCAAAATTCAAACCATAATTTCACTCAAGGGGATTGCACATTGGCTTCAAACCCAACAAATGTCCTCCAAACGTCAATCTTGAAATCATGGTTTACATCCTTGCCAAATTGGAAAACCAAGCGTACATCAATTGCCTCAAAGATCATCATCTCACCAATGGAATCAAACTATGGAAATCTATAAACAAGTATTAAGCATTGTTGCAAACTGCTAATTTCTCAAAGTACTTCTTGAATTTCCCCAACCTTCAATTCGATCCTAAGAGAGTTGAAAAATTCATAACTGAGGCCAGGGCCTGCCTTCTCCAAATCGCCAAAATTGGAATCCAAATGGACAATGATATCATCGCCTATCTCCTGCTTTACAAATTCCCTCCTCAGCTTGATCATCTGAAGACAACAATCACTCACTCGTTGGCCAAAGCAAAAATCAATGCTGACCTAGTACTTCAACATCTAAATCAGATCTAGAAAAAGGTTGTACCTGGTTCTTATGCCTCCACTCTTGTTAATAAAACTGAAGCCATCAAATGTCAACCAACCTGGCACAATCCTCAATCAAATCACAATCGAAGGAAGTATTGGTGGCTCTATCCTCACCTGCAACCCAATTCTGGAAACTTTCAAGGTTCCAGCTCAACTTCTGACAACACGGCACCGCCCCCTCCAAAGTCCTCCTCAATCCACTTTCCTTATAACTTTGCCATGGCCGCGTCACCAACCCTCAGCCAAAATTGTGTACTGCTTGACTCTGGAGCTTCCAACTGCATCTTCAATGATCCAAACTTCTTTTCAAAGCTTGATGCCAACCAAACAAAGATTCAGACTGGTAATCCTGATGCCCCCATTTTCTCTCTTGGGAGTGGAACTGTGGTCTTGAATAGCTCTCTTGCAACTCTCAATCTCCAAAATTCACTCTACATCCCCAACCTTTCCATCAATCACCTCTTGCTTGGCCAACTCATTCAAAAAGGCTGCTCATTGACTTTAATTCTGCCCAATCAATTCTCCATAATCTATAAGCAACAACAAATCCCATCTGGAACAATTGAAGACAACCTATTGTTCACTGGCCAGGAGTAAAATCCAATTCACTCAATTCTCTACTCATTTGTATCTCTCTCCACCATCCACAAGCGCTTCTGTCACCCTCACCTTGAGCAAACTCACCTACTGTCCAAAGAATTTTCCAATCTCAAGTGGCATCAAATTGAGTGCGTATCATGCGCTAAAGGTAAAATTCACCTCCAGCTGTTTCTGGGTCATCTTTCCTTCAGTCAAAACCCCTTTGATCTCATTCATGCCAACGTGTGCGGCCCCATCAATCCCCCAACCCTTATGGGGTGCAGGTACTTTCTGCTCCTCACCAACGACTGGTCCAAGTTCAAGATGTGCGTGCCAATTCGACTCAAGTCTGAAGTAACTGACAAGGTGATAAAGTTCATCAAACTCAACTCAAACCAAAAACAAAGGATGCTGAAGATCTTTCACTCAGACAATGGTGGCGAGTTCTTCAACCACCGACTCACCAAATTCTTTGTTGACATGAAATCAAACACACCACATCAAAACCGTACACTCCTCAGCATAATCCCGTGGCCAAAAGAGGAAATCTCAAACTTCTGGAAGCTGAAAGAACTGCCATGATCAACATGAACATTCCAATGCAACTTTGGGATGAAATTCTAGTTATCTCCTGCGCGATTATCAACTTTATCCCATCTCTCAAAACAAAATCCCCTCCCTACAAACTATGGTCCGGCAAATCCCCTAAATTTCAGCTCATTCGAGTGCTTTGCTCCAGAGCCATTGTCCTCAATCAGTCTACCTCCCCGGGCAAGTTTGATGAAAAGTGGCTGGATAGTATTTTGGTTGGATTTGACTTTGATCTGAATTCTTACGGAATCTATTGTCCAAATTCCAAACATATTGTTCATTTATAAGATGTTAAAATTTTTGAAAATTCCACTTTTTCTCTCTCTCCCCTAAATGATTCCCTGTTGTCTGAAACCTGCTTTAATCCCCTTCTTACTGATGAATCCCTTCTCATTGAAACCCTTAACTTGACTACCTCTCGCAACTCCTGCGCTGAAATTTTTCCTGCTGAATCCAATCTAACTCCTTCTCAAAATTACCTTAATTCAACTGTCTCTTCCACCTCCTCCGCTAACGCTGTTCCTACCGTTTCTGATCTAACTCTTCCTCAAAATTCATCCAACGGCCCACCTACACCAACCAAATCCCCTCAGCTTGACGCACACTCTGAATCCTCTCTGTCCAATTCTGACAACAACTCTGAGGTCCCTAAACAGCTTCAAGCCACGCTCTCTTTAATAATCTCACTCTTTGGCAAATGGAAATTAAGTCGGCCTTCCTCCACGCCATGCTAGAGAGGACATATTCATCAAATCCCCGCTGGGATATGACTGCAAATTTCCCTATTTTAAGCTTAACAAGGCTCTCTACGGCCTGAAATAAGCCCCAAAAAGCTGGTACGAGACCCTCAATACCTGGCTACTTGAAGAAAAACTCTCTGTATCAAGTGCTGACCCTTGCCACTATATCTCCTCCACCGCCAAGATCTTCATCTTTGTGTATGTTGACAATCTACTGATAGTTGGAAACTCAATCAAGTTCAGAACCAGATTGAAGGCCAAGTTCAAAATGTTGCAAGACGGACCTCTGAGAAAAATTCTTGGAAAGAAACTCATAAACACTGAAAATGGCCTTGGTCTCCTACAATCCAGTCATATCAAAACCGCTCTTAGCAAATTGGGGCTCTCCAATGTGGTGAACCATTTGGGACACCGTGGGAAAAGAATTCAAAAATTTTCCTCGCGCTTCGCGCGCCGCTCATCCTCATCCACGCGCGTCGCTCATCTATCATTGTCCCGCGTCCTTATCCTTGCGCGTCGGGCAGTGCTCATCCTCATTTCTACCGTTGCGCATTGCTCCTCCATGACTTACCAAACCCATCCTGACCGCACCTCCAAGTGCTTATCCTTCAATCTCCCACCTCACTCAATCTATCAGTTGCCAAATCTCAAGCCTGTCAGGATTTACTCAATTGCCTTGAACCGATCTCCCATCCACCCATCCGCGCTCTCACAAACTTCATCTTTCTTCCTTCCTGGGACTCTCCCACCCCCTTTCCATCTCCGGGTGGGGGTGGAGTAGTGTTGACTACTGCCTGCGATCATCCGCGGCGGTCCAGTTCATTTTCCTTTCCTACCCCGTCCGCCTTCCGACGAGGGGTGGGTGATTCCCGTGTTGTCGCTTGCTGTAAGACTCCAAATGGTGCTAGGCCGTGGCAGTTCTGTGGAGGGGAAAGGTGCTGTTTAGGCTGCCCTCCTGAGTGTTACAAAAATATTTAAATGTAACCAAGATCAAGGTCCAGATCCTGGTGAATGAGGAATCAAGGAGTTGAGGATGAAGATGACAATAGTTTGGTAGCAATGGAACAGCACTATCTGAGGAAAGATTATGCAGGGAAAAAGTTGAACAAAATAAGTTAAAGTCTGCTCAGAGTTCAAGGAACAAAAGCTGTTGTATGTAAACAACACCCACAAGCTAATAACTCTTGTTGTCAGCAGAAGATTGGGGATGATCAACTCAAACCCAAGCAACCTCCAGGTTCTCAATGAACCTGCCCAACTCTCCGCAATTGAGCGCTTGAAGGGTACCAGATAACTGAGGGTGGCTGTACAAGACAAATCACAATGTTTAAGAAGCTCCAAAGCAAACAGTAACTGATTTGAAGCAAGGATAACCTCAACACTTCTCAAGGGACTCAAGAATAGGCTGGCAGAATGCAACTCCAAAGAAAAGAAAGGGAGGTATAACACTCCAGGTCTTAAGCTTAATAAGACCTCTTCAATCTATTGTGATTGGCTCCAGAAAGGTGATCAGGGATCAGGACCAGTATGGTCATAGAAAGGGATCAAGGAGTGGTATAACACACTCAAAAATTCCAACAGACAGAATTTTTGTTCAACCAGCAAGGCTATTGGTTGGTGATAAGGATCAGGCTACAGAGGGGAAAAGACTCAGGGTCAAAATGGATCAGGGGGAAATCAGAGATATACCCAGGATAAGGATCAGGATTCAATTTCTTGATAATGGGGGGACACAAGCACACAGCCCTATGGATGATTCTATTATCTGATGATGTTATCTGATAGAGAAAAAGCAGGGAAGATCCCCTCCTTTTATAGACCACGGGCCTGTAGACTATTTACAAGAGAGATTTACAAATAGGGCGGATTTTTTTTTTTTTTTTAAGAATCAGTGTCATGAGAAAACAAAAGAAAAAAAAAGAAAAAAACAAGCACTCCAAGGAAAACAAAACCAAAGAGGGACACCCACGGGCATCCTGATGGGCCCGGGCAACTGCCAAGGCCGCGGATGACCGCCGGCAGGTGTCTGACGGGCATGGGAAACTTCCCAGACCCGCGCGTGAGACCAGCAAGCTAGAGGTGGAAAGGGGATTGATGGAAGGCCGTTTGAGATGGTGATGGCAGGAGAGGTAGACGGTGAGCTAAGAGGCTGATGACAGATTTGAATGCGTAGGAGTCGATTTCCAATCAACAGATGGTAGATTGGACCTCTGGTGGTGGATGGTAACTGTTGTGGGTCCCCATGAGCTGAGGGAGATCCTGGGCGATGGCTGGTAGTGTTGTTGGTGGTGTTGGTGGTGGTGATTGAATAACTATCAAACCAATAGTCTTGAATTGATAAAGGTCTAATGAGACTGGGACTTGTACTAGGATCTTGCTCACTCAATAGCGGTTGATGACTGCTAGGATGAGGTTGATGACTTGAGGGGAAGGAACTGGAGGCAGAGTAATGATGACTCAATGATTGAGTATTCTTGCTTTGCCGTGGGTTCATCATCATCATCATCATTTGATGATGACCACCACCACCACCGCTTGTACAATTCAATGAGGGGCCGGGTGTGTTGTTATAGAAACTCAAAACAATGACTCCTTGGTACTTGGATCCGATCTCTTGCTCTTCAAAGTTCATCAACTTGGCCAAGAATCCAATATTGGGACAAATACCAGTCCTTTGTTTGGAGACATGAGAGCAATACTTGCACAGGCTCCAGCACTAGGGATGAATCAGATAGGCTAGAACAATGGTAGGTGAAGGTTTTTTTTTTTATTTTATTTTATTTTATTTTTTTTGATAATGATACCTATGAATGATGATAAGGAAAAAATTAAAATCTCCGCACTGGCCAGGGTGTCCAGGATGGGGCACCAAAGCGCGCCCATCCACAGACGGACGCAAGAGATGGTGAAGGGATGAGAAGGATTTACACTGGCTGGCGTGATCAAATTTTTCTGGTAACCTGATTTTTTTCTTTTTCTGCTCTATTGGTCAAATCCGTTGTACATAGTCTAACAGGGCCTCCTGCCCATATAAGGAGGGGCTCTCCCCTGCCTTTTGGATCCAGCATCAAATGATCAGAGCATGAAATAAGCACACCCTTGATCCTTGAGCCTCCATACTCAAACCCTTGATCCTTGATACTTATCACCAACCAAATATCTTGCTGGTTGAAGAAGAATTTGCCTAAGCAAACTCTTGAGTGTGTTAAACCACTCCTGAGCCCTTTATCCAATTATACTGGTCCTGATCACCCTTTGATTATCTTTCTGGAACCAGTCACGTTTGAATGAAGAGGTTTTATTAAGCTTAAAACCTGGATTGCTAAACCTCCCTTCCTTTCTTTTGAATTTGAATTCCGCCATGCTACTCTTGAGTCCCTTGAGAAGTGTTGGGTTGTTCTTGTTTGAATCAGTTCTTGCGTTGCTTCTAGAGCTTCTTCAAAAAATTATCTTTGTCTTGTGCAGCCACCCACAGTTATCTGGTACCCTTCAAGCGCTTGATTGCGGAGAGTTGGGCAGGTTCATTGAGAACCTGGAGGTTGTTTTTGATTGATTTGTTCTTTCCTAAGCTCCTGCTGACAACCAGAGCTATTAGCTTGTGGGCGTTTTCACTCACAATTGCCTTGTCTTGTTGAACTCTGAAAAATCCTTGACTCCTTCTATTCAAGTGTTCCCAAACATCACCTTGCCTCAGATAGTGTTGTCTCCAGCAACCAACCACTACAATCTTTATTTTCTTACTTTTGGTTCCCCGTTTACTAGGTTCTGGTCTTTGATCTTGGTTACAATTAAATATTTTTGTACCACTCACGAGGGCAGCCTAAAAAAGCACCTATCCCCTCAACAGAACTGCCAACGCCCTTTGCCGTTTGGAGTCTTACACCGACTGCAAACCCATCAGCATGCCATTCATGCCCAATATCAAACTTCTTTCCGCTACCAATAATGAGCATGAGGACTTCCTCAAACTCAATATCAATTACCTCTCTTCCATGGGTTTCCTCAATTTCATTGCCAGTCAAACCAGACCTGATCTTGCCTATGCGGTCTCAAATTTCTCCTGCTTCAACAATAAAACTGGCATGCCTCATTGGATCAAGTCCAAGAACGCCTGGAGATACCTAAGTGCCTCCAAGGAAATGGCCCTGCGCCTCCAAAACCCTTCTTTTGAATACAACATAGAAGTCTTCAGCAACTCCAATGGTGGAAATGATCCAGAATCCTGGAGAAGACACACCAGTTATCTCATCCTTCTCTACGGCTAGCCTGTCTTGTGGCACAGCAAGCTACAACCTACAATCTCCCTGTCCTCAACCAAAGGTGAACTCAAGGCCCTTGTTCTTGCAACTCAGGAGAAGATCTGGCTGTCACAACTGCTTACCAAGATGAACCCAGATCAAAAGCTCACTCACTGTGCCTTCATAGACAACAAGGCCTTGAATGATCTGGTAAATCAAGAATCACACCACGGTGCTCTTAATTATGTAGACACGCAGATCAAATTGCTGCAAGAACAACGGGACAACCATTACTTAATCACTCATCTGATTCCCTCTAACCAAATGTTGGCGGACTTGCTGAAAAAAGATGCTCTGCACTCCTCCGTTATCAATCTCACTTCCTCTGTCTTGTCTCCTCACATGTTATCACTACGGTGTGTTGTTATTGCTTTGTGTCCTTTCTCATTACTTTGTCTCTTTCCCTACACGAGCCTGTCACCTCCCCGGTCTGCCCCAGTGCAAAATCTCCCAATTTGAAGTACGGTACAATTCCAACCATCATTGACCTCCATTCTTAATCCCATCATCCACAAAAACTTGGCATCTCCAGCTCCCACAACATTCCACCATCCTCCTCCCGTCCTCTCATTCATCCTCACCGCTCTCCGCTATTCTCATCACCTCTCACCGCTTAACCTGCTATCCTCCTCAACCTGCTATCCTCCGCTCCTCTCATTCACACTCCACTTTCTCAACCTCTTCCCCTCATCTCTTCAATCTCTTACTCTCTCACTTGATTCACCCAATTCCTTGCAACCCAACCTTGCCAATCTAATCCAACCGTGCCAGTCTCATACTCCTCATCTCTCAACCTTGCCCGCCTCAAACTCAACCTCGCCCAAATCCAACAACTATCAAGTTTGATCAGATGTGAGGTTCCTTATTGCCCCTACGGTACCTATGCTGCTATTCTCATTTTCTTTGTTTCATTGTGACAGACTTGCCCCACCTGTCTTCACCCTCATTGTCTTATCTTTCCTTTCCCATTTTTTTTCCTTTTTCAACGGCTTTTGAGATCTCAAGTAAGGTTGCTTTCTCATTCTCTCTTGTCACTTGAGACTCCTAAATTTTCTTTCTTTCATGCGTGACCTTGTTAGACCATTTTTTTTTGTTAGAAATCAAATCAAAGTCACCTTCTTCAACTTATCAATACAATCAGCAAAGATATCTGGTCGGAATTTGAATGCATTGCCTACTTAATGGGACCGCTTAACCTGCAAAGCAAAGGAGGCATGAGGTATCTCCTCACTCTCGTCAACAACTAATCAGGACACCTATCTGCCTTTCCCTTTCCAAGAAAAGAGGCGGCCGCCAAGACCATTATCTTTTCAATTTAGAATGAAGCTAAGAAGAAGGTTTGGTTCCCAGTCGCGGTTGTGTCTGATGGAGGAGGAGAGTTTGTGAATGACATCCTATTGAAGTTCTTCAAATCCAAGGCAATAAATCACCTAGTCAGCAAACCCTATCACTCTCAGCATAATGGTAAAGCCAAGCAAGCTAATTGCACCATCATGGAATCATTGAGATCAGTATTCAGATCGTCAACAAATGTTCGTAAAAGCTTCTGGAGTGTGGTCATTCAAAGCTGCTACCTTTTCTTGAACCAGATACCCCAGGAAGTCAAATCACAAAGCCCCTGGGAAATTATGCATGGAATGCCTCTACCAAAGGACTATTTAAAGCCTATAGGTACGGGATTCATGTACTTACTAAATGATACAAAGATTCCTTCAAAACTCAGCGAGAAGGGTGAGGAAGGTTGCCTTGTGGACTTCAATCCTTGACTGCTTTCCTACAAAATACTCACCAAATTGGGGAGGATTGTAAACACAAAACATGATCTTTTTCTGAAATCTCAAGCTACCAAAGGAGGAACCAGCCTCAATGAAGATGAAGAAGACAATAACTGGCCTCAACCTGGTCCAAAAAATGGTAAAGAGCCTGAATCAACTCCCAAGGAAACCAACCCTGACACCTCAGCCAATATCAAACCAGTACTGCCCTTGGACAATGACCTGCACATGTCTGAATCTGAAAGCTTAGCGTTTTCTGTTCAAGAAAGGTTAATTCCCAAACTTTGCTACAGAAGCCAGCTTAAACCACCGGAAAATTATGGAAATCATCACTTCACTCTACCAGCTTCAATCCAAGAAGCGCTCAGGGACCCTGACTGGATTTGGTCCATAAACAAGGAGCTGAATACGTTGGAGGAGCTAGGGGTATGGGAGGAAGCCAATGAAGCTGAGGTGACCAACCCTCTCAATACAACCTGGACTTTCCGTCACAAGAAGAATCTCCACACTGGTCAAACCACGCTCAAGGCAAGGGTCTGTGTGCAAGGCTTCAACCAAAGCTATTGCATTTATTACTTTGAAACCTTTGCACCCACTTGTAAGATTGCTTCACTAAAGGCTCCACTGGTCTACTCAGTCGACAAAGGCCTTCCAATCCTTCATTTCAATGTAAAAGGGGCATTCTTACATGCTTTTCTGGAAGAAAATGTATACATTAAGACTCCCATTGGCTCCAAGAGAAAGACAAAATATCTGAAACTAATTAAATTGTTGTACGGATTTCAGCAGGCTCCTCTAAACTGTTACAAGGAACTCATCAAACGGATAAGCAGAATAGGATTTACAGAAAGCCATTGCAACCCCTGCCTTTATCATCACAAAGACGGGGTTACTTCACTGTTTTTCCATGTTGACAATTTAGTTGTGGTGGGGGAGGTAGAGAAAGACAAAAAATTGATTAGTCTTTCTCTTCCAAACCACATCCAAAAAGTAATCGAAGAGCTGAATCTCTTGGATGCAAAACCTCTATCTAATCCTTGCTCAACTGGCGTACATCTGCTACCGGCTTCCAAAGAAGAGATCAATCTATTCAAAGAACTAAATGTCAACTATCAATTCCCCATTGGAAAACTTAATTTCATAGAAAAGCTAGCATGTCCTGAAATCAGCTACGCTGTTTCCAATTTGGCTAGATTCTTGGAAAACCCTGTAATACTCCATTGGAATGAAGTCATTTGGGTGTGGCGCTATTTACTCATCACTATTGACTAAAAATTGACTTTTAGACTAAAAAACAATTCCAACCATCTTATCACCTACAGAAATGCCACCTGCGGCAACAAAACTTTAACTTGCCTCTCTCAAACCAGCTTCATCACGCTGTTCAAGGGATGCCCCCTCTGTTGGAAGAGTTGGCAGCAGAGATGCATTGCTTTCTCTTCAACTGAATCTGAGTGTAACTCACTCTCCGCTAGTCACCTTGAGGCCAGATGGTTAAATCACTTGATTTCTGAAGTATGGCAAACCACCTTTGATCACCCAATGAATCCTATCAACAACAAGGGCTTGAACAACAAAACCCAAAATGTTTGGAACCAAGTCTCACGCCATATATATCAATATTAAACTCAAAAGCCTGCAAAATGACTGGCAAAACAAACTTATCCAAATCAAACTCATTTTGTCTCACGACATGCTGGCTGATTCTCTGACCAAATAAGCCAGTGCAATGGCTGTTTCTAAACTGGCCAAGTATGTTGGTTACTAACTTTTCACCACTGATAATGAGCTGAGTTGGCGTGTTTATCATTTGCAATGATTATTGCTCAGTCACAATTCACTGTCATCTGTGTTCTTTCATTTTTTCTTTGTTTGTGTTGCAAATCCTGTTCCAGAATTTCCCCATCTCTGTTGTCCTTATCTGTATCTTTCATGAGTGTCTACTGCTGGTTCATCAGATCATTCGCGCAACTTGCTGCAATTTCACTGGACTTTCACCAATGCACCCAGTCAATGCCATCTCCTCCACTCTCAAGAAGATTCAACAAAGACTGAAGAACAACCAGCAACCATTTCATTCAAAGTCTCAAGATTGTCACCATCAAGATAGAAGTTACAACCTCCACCCAATCCAATTCAAGTCCCAGAAGCAAATAGTATGTAACAAAGTGTGAATCAACTCACTATCAGTGTTAACCATAACGTCCTTCTAAACTAGAATTACGACCCAGGACATCAAGAACAATTGGTAGGCTCAGATTGGTCTATTGGATTATAGTTCACACAGTTCTACTTAGTCTATTTACAGGCAATCATCAATCCTGTAGAATTGTGTTTGCTTGTTTGTGATGAACTGTTTCTTCTTTCTTTTAAAGTCTTCTTGATTTCTTATGTTTATCAATACTTGTGCTCTGAATCATTGACTCTGCGTGTTTGATTGTAATGATAGCTTGGTCCAGGTTTTCCTACTCTTCAATTTTTTTCAGTTTTGAATGAGATTTTATTGGTAAGTCATTTCAGATTGTGTTGGGCTGATTCCATCACAAGGTTAAATTATGTTAAGCTTGGGATGGATCAGCTTAACAGAAGTTGAACTTTTTTTTTGGTGGTTTTAATTTAGGGCTGGTCAAAAGACTTGTATTTTTTTGAGAACTTTTCCTTTAGGGCTGGTCAAAAGACTTCTTTAATTTTTGGGCCCTTTTCCTTTAGGGCCAGTCAAGTTGAACTTACATTGGGGCTTTTCAAGTTACTTGTCTTTTTTTTGGTGTTTTTACTTTAGGGCTTGTCAAGTTACTTGTCTTTTTTTGGTGTTTTTACTTTAGGGCTAGTCCAGTTACTTTTGTTTTTTGGATCTTTTTACTTTAGGGCTAGTCCATTGGATAGTACCAGTTTTTTTTGTTTTTTATTTATTTATTTATTTATTTTTTAAACCAAAAAATGAACATCTTTTATTTTTTGGTTGATTTCTGTTTTTTGGAAGGTTTTTTTAGTTTATTGGTTATGTAAGTACCCTTTTATTCCTTTTTTTTGGATCACCGCCGTCTGGTGGCGTGTGGGATCCCACACAACAACATTTGAGCCGTTTAAAACTCCACACGGCTCAAATTTAGTCCTGTGGAATTCCACACGCCAGGGTACCAGGTTGGGTCAGCCTTTCAACTCTTTGAACCATGGGGGGTCATACATGGCTTGTATCAAACCATGTGCCATGCTACATGGCCCCTTTCAAACCATGTGCATGGCTCAATGAGGCGTGAATTTAAAATTTCCATTAAAAAAAGGGGGGATGCTGGGTGCACACACAAAAAGAGGGGAACACCAAAGTGAGAGAAAGAGGAGTAAAAAAGGGGGAAATTGACAAAGACCATTAGATAGGAATTCAAGACACATGGCAATTTTTGGAGGATTTTTTTTTTAATTAAAAAAAGGGGGGAGGAATCAGCTTTTTTCTGTTGGAACTCACTCAAGCTCTTACCCAGTGCTTGTAATTCAGACTTGGAGTAATTGCTTGATCATACTCCTCTCACAGGATAGGCTGCTCCAGATTGAAACCAAGAACTAAGTCATTGTCATCTGAATCTCTTTTTTATTTCTCATCCATTCTTCTCATCATTTTCATCCATCCCTCAAGATCATCATTGTTGTTGGATCAAGATCATTCATCCAAGTCTCTCTATTAAACTAGAATGGTACAATCCTGTAATCAGTTATCCAATGTCCATCTGCAATCTGTTGACATCCATCCTATTCAGATTCATTTTCACTTGTCATTTATCATCTGTGTTCATTGATTTCTAACTCTCCAAGCCCAATCAGACGTATGGATTATTCACCTCTCTCCTTAGAATTCCCTTCCTCATATCATGATTATTTTAGCTGCAATGTTCCTGTCATCAAGCCAAGTCGTCACCTTTTCTTTACAATTAGAGAATCATCTTCCCAATACAACTGTTGGTATTTCTCATTATGATTATTCTGCTATTTTTCTCATTTCTTCCTCAAGCTTCTGCGGTCAACCTCACAACTCACATACTTGCAATGAACTGGCAGTGGTCCTGGTTTCACAGAATTACATAAAATTTTTATTTTTCAATCAAAAATAAAATTAAATAAAACAAATAGATAGATAAAAAAAGGAGGAAACCTACTAATAAGCACAAAGGATCTCAAACAATTTGCTAAAATTTTCCATTTGACCCCCAATCCCTTCCACGATTGTGCATAGGTAGGACCCCCTTGGTAAGCTGATAAAAGGCGCCATAATTCAAAGTGAAACAAATCAAAATTAAAGGCAACATCAGACAGGAGCCCAGGAGGGTTCAAAACAGCAGAGAGAGGAGGAAAGTAAGTGGGGGGATACATGTTGGAACATTGCCAACAATTTACCACTGGTTGAAGATACAGAGGACTGCTGGGGCAGCCATTGAACCCTGGTGCAAGCTATGGTTGCCATTGAAAGCAAGGCCCTGGTTAGCGGAAGAAATGGTGGAAGAATGGGAGGAGGTAACTGAGGAGAGACCAGAGGACAGGCTTTCAATGGGGCCAGGGATGTTGTCAAGAGAGGAACCCATGGAAGTAGGAGGGGATTTCAGGCTAGCAAGGGAGGACAAGAGAGGACAATCCAGCCTGGTTGCAGGTTCAGCTGATGTCAGAAAGACCCTGGATGGGTTGACAAGAGGTTTCCAGGAGGAAATGCGTCCAAACAGGAGACAAGGATCAATACCGTTGTTGGAGTTTTTTTTGAGCACCAGGGGCAAGCTTGGATTGAGAAAAGGGGGGGCAATATGGCAAGATGTGGGCTCAAGTATTTTCTTTTAAGGGAAAAACCAAAGGGCACCCCACAGTGGTGATGGAAGCCTTGGAGGAAAATTTGCTGTAAGTTAAGGGATTGGAGACTAAACATGAGGAAGGGGATGGTGGGTTGGTAGTGGAGGAAATCCTAAAAAAAAAGGGGGGAAACTGGGAAATGTGTTTCAAACATTGTCATCCAGATCTTTTATACTGCTGGGGAGGAGGAAAAGGGAAAATCACAGGGGAAACATCCTGAGGAGGCTTAGGGAAAAAATGAGGAAGGAGGAGAATGGGGCAAAGAGAGCCCTTATATATTTTGCAGACAACCTGCAAGGGAGATTGAGGAGCTGGGGGCTGGAGAGAGAAGGAGGGAACGCCACAAAGAGAGAAGGGGAGTGCCAAAATGTAAAAGAGGGGCCAGAAGCATGGCCTTAAACTGACCAAGGGGAACCCTCCTGACAAGCAATATCCTTGTATGGCCAGAGAAAGCTTGCAGGAAGGAACACATACAGCCCAAAGCAAGATAAATGAAGAGAAATAAACGTCAGATAACCCTTACTTGATGAATGAGGGAGAAATTCAGAGAAGACCTGACAGCCAGAAAAAAGAAGGGACTGGGATAAAAGTAGTAGGACCAACAAGAGGGGGTCCATCAAGGGCCAGCAAGACCAGTCGCCATTGCCCAATTGGCACCACAACCAAAAAACTTTACATGAAGTGGATAATCCCACGTAAAGACACTTTGGAATGACCACCAGAGTTCATCTTGATGAGGAGACAAATGAGGAGGAGGGCGCATTAACAGAGAAATGAGGACGCAGGATTCACCTTTGGAATGACCACCAGAGGTCAGCTTGATGACTGGACAAATGAGGAGGAGAGTGGAGAAACAGAGGAATGAGGATGCGGGAGTCACCTGAGGTTGAGGTATTGGGAGACCAAAATAGATGATATTTCCAACCAGGCAACACAATAGATGAAAATCAGAGACACATAATTTATTGAGGGTTTTTGGAAAAGAAGGTTGAAGCAACTGATAGAAACAACCACCTTTGAAATGACCACAGGAGGTCAGCTTGATGACCAGACAAATGAGGAGGAGAGTGGAGCAAAGGAGGAATGAGGACGTGGGAGTCAACTGAGGGTGAGGAATTGAGATACCAAAAGAGATGAGGAAAGAAAGAAAGAAAAGATTCTTTACAAGGAAAACTGGAGGCTGTTTAAGTACAAAAAACACATTGTTTCTGCTTGCATATGCATTGTGATTTCCCTTCTGTTGCTTTCTTGCCCAGTTTCCACAGTCCCCAAAACCCCCTGTGGGTCTGTATTGTCACAGCCAACGCTGGGGCTGCAAGTCAAGATAAATGAAAAAATATAAAAAATATATATACAAGGTAAATACAAAGAAAGATGTGGATGCATGAAATGAGGAAGCATACAGGATAGCGGACAAAAATTACCTTTGGACAGAAGCCAGGACCGTCTGCAAAGCGTCAAAACTGGAGGGAGGAAGTGAATAGGGGCCAGAGAGCTCTGGTCCCCACCGCTGGCCTGGCAAAAGCAACAAGATGGCGCATAATTGACAAATAAGCAAGGCTGCAGTAAGGCATATGCATGAAGAAATCAGGTAAGAAACGTTATTATAAACAAGAAAGAAAAGTGGAAAAGAAACATAACATTAGAAATGAACTTACTGTTGAGAAGGTGCCTCACTGGGGCCTTCTTCCGATTGGAGGGTGACTTGAAGATGTGAAGAAACTTCTCATTGGCCCAGGAACAAAAAACCAATGGCCAAAGGATAGGGAGCCAAGTGACTACAGAGCCCAGAGTGCAAAGTAATGACCAACTGCCACACTAAGGGAAGTGGGCCTGCCGAGCGCCTGAGGACACTATGTGCCAAGGCTTGCCCAAGCGCCCCGGGCTTGGGCATCAATCACGCCCACAAGAAGAGGAGCTGCAATTGGAAACCCGGCAATGAGGGGCAACATCTCCCCATTGGCTCTGGCATTTTTGCCCTTGTACCCACCCCAACAATGTGGGTTCCCTGCACAAAGTTAAACTGTAAAAAAGCAACACCCAACATTGGCCCTGCACTTAAGAAAAGAAAAAGAAGAAACAAACTGTCACGGCTAGTAAAAAAAATAATAATAAATAAATAAATAAGTGAAATAAAATAAAATAAAATAAAATAAAATAAAATAAAATAAAATAAAATAAAATAAAATAAAATAAAATAAAATAAAATAAAATAAAATAAAATAAAATAAAATAAAATAAAATAAAATAAAATAAAATAAAATAAAATAAAATAAAATAAAATAAAATAAAAAAATAAAATAAAATAAAATAAAATAAAATAAAATAAAATAAAATAAAATAAAATAAAAAAATAAAATAAAATAAAATAAAATAAAATAAAATAAAATAAAATAAAATAAAATAAAATAAAATAAAATAAAATAAAATAAAATAAAATAAAATAAAATAAAATAAAATAAAATAAAATAAAATAAAATAAAATAAAATAAAATAAAATAAAATAAAATAAAATAAAATAAAATAAAATAAAATAAAATAAAATAAAATAAAATAAAATAAAATAAAATAAAATAAAATAAAATAAAATAAAATAAAATAAAATAAAATAAAATAAAATAAAATAAAATAAAATAAAATAAAATAAAATAAAATAAAATAAAATAAAATAAAATAAAATAAAATAAAATAAAATAAAATAAAATAAAATAAAATAAAATAAAATAAAATAAAATAAAATAAAATAAAATAAAATAAAATAAAATAAAATAAAATAAAATAAAATAAAATAAAATAAAATAAAATAAAATAAAATAAAATAAAATAAAATAAAATAAAATAAAATAAAATAAAATAAAATAAAATAAAATAAAATAAAATAAAATAAAATAAAATAAAATAAAATAAAATAAAATAAAATAAAATAAAATAAAATAAAATAAAATAAAATAAAATAAAATAAAATAAAATAAAATAAAATAAAATAAAATAAAATAACATAAAATAAAATAAAATAAAATAAAATAAAATAAAATAAACTAAAATAAAATAAAGTAAATTAAAATAAAGTAAAATAAAATAAAATATAATATAATATAATATAATAAAATAAAATAAAATAAAATATAATATAATATAATATACTATAATATAATTAAATAAAATAAAATGAAATGAAATGAAAAAAAATAAAGTATAATCAAATAAAATATAATATAATATATTATATTATATTATAATATATTTTATTATAATATATTATATTATAATATATTATATTGTAATATATTAAATTATAATATATTATATTATAATATATTATATTATAATATATTATATTATAATAAATGATATTATATTATAATATAATATAGTATGATATAATATAAAATACTAGATTAATAATAAAAATAAAATAATAATAATAAGAAGAAATGGGGCCAGAGATATTGGCAGCAAGGTGTAAGAGTGTGGAAAAAAAGAGCAGGCCTGTGAATCAGGTTGGCAGCAAGGTATAAGAGTGTGGGAAAAAAATGTCAGGCCTGTGAATCAGCCCATTCCTCAAGATCTGAATCCATCCCTCAAGAAGCCAGCTCTCTCCCAGGATCCCCACAGAACCCCATAAACACCTCACTGCCCATGCTTTGCCCCCCAAAAAAAGAATGGCAGAAGAAAGGCTGAAGCTGGTAAATTTTGGGCCTACCAACTGGCTATCCCAGGGGGAATTCAAGCTCCTTCAGCATTTAATGGACTCTAGGGAAAAGGAAATTCCCTGTGCATAGGAAGAAATAGGCATCCTCAAGCATTCTCATGGCCTTACCTACAGGATACCCACAGTAGATCATGAACCATTGCAAAAAAGGCCATACCAATACCCCAGGAAATCAGACCAGCCTTTCCAGAGCTGGTAAGGAAAAGAATCCAGACATGCCTATATCAGCAATCCACCTCCAGCTACTGAAGCCCAGTCTTCCCAGTCAGGAAGGTGAATGGGAAACTAAGAATCATCCATGATATGAAGCCTCTCAACAAAGTCAATATAAAAGATGCTGGGCTGCCCCCCAAAATAGAAGAATTTTTAGAATAATTTTCTGGAAGAGACTTTTATGGGTTACAAGAAAACCTGGGAGGTTATTATGAAAGGGAATTGGAATATTCCTTCAGGAAATTAACCAATTTTTAGACAACCCTTGGAAGGCTACAACTTACAAGACTACCCCAAGGAGGAACTAATTCTGTAGCATTCTACCAGGCACAGATGACAGGGGTTCTACAGGAGGAGGAAATCCCTGAATATGTAATGATATTCATTCATGATGGAGTAATAACAAGACCCAGTACTTGATACAAGGAAGAAAACCTCAAAGAAAACCCCCAGATAAGAAGGTTTATTTGGGAATATGCCATGACCTTGGAAATGATATTATTTAGGATAGAGGAAGCTGGGCTAATCATCTCAGTAGAAAAGCTTTCTGGTTGCCTCCTGAAACCAGGCCCCTGGCCCTCAAAATTGGAAACTTGGTAACTGGATTTCAAAGTAAGACCAACGGGGGCTTTATACAAAATGAAAAAAATGAAAAACAATCAAGAAAGGAATTACATGGAGTATATTAAAAAAAAGAATGACATAGAGTATGATGAGAAAAGACAAGTTTATAGATCTTAATGTGCGAGGCTAAGTAAGAGTGAGAGGTAGTTGGAGAAACAGGAGATTGATCAGAGGCGAGAGAGGAAAGGACAACAATTCAGAGACACAAGGAACAAGGAACTGGAAAGAGATATAGCTAGGACGTTTCTTGAAGGATAATGATGAAAGAATAATGAGCCTCACAGCTAAACAGAAAAGTAGTTGAGGGTCAATGATTTGTGTGGGAAGGAAATCAAGGATGAGGAGAGTCGAGTGAGAGGGGAGAGATGAGTCAAATGAGAGGGTAGAGATGAGTCAAATAGGGAGGGAGGAGGTGATTGAGAATGAAGTAAGAGGTGACTAAGAATAAGAGACCAAGGCGGGAGGAAATGGGATGGAGTGGATCAGAGGAGGATCAATCAGATTTGTAGTATTGACACTGGGGAATGGGAGAAAGGCTTTCAACTCAACAAAAATGGCCAGGGTGGACCAAGAATCACTCTGGGTCTGGACAAGAACTCATGAGTGGGGGTGTAAGCGGGAGGTGTGTTCCCCCCCTCCTTTGCTCAAATCCCCTGGGGAGGCAATCAAATCCTCCCCTAGGGCCTCTGGGGGGGGATACCCCCAGGGGTTGTCACACAGAAGGTGGGCTGGGTGGTGGTTGGGCCCACCCAGCCCCATTGGTTGCCTCCCCATTGGTAATGGAGTGGAGATGGCCCCATTGTAATTGGTCATGAGGTGGGGGGGTGATCAAGTCCCCTCCCACCTTTCCAGATGCTTTTGTTGCAACCGGCTGGCTGGTCTGGTGGTGAAGGGACCAGCCATCCTCCCTCCCCCTTGAAACCAAGCAAGGGGAGGGAGGGAGGAAGGCGCCGCCAGCCCCCACGGCTGCAACTGGAGCTGCGGCCCTGCACACAGCGGGTGGGGGGAATTCAAACAGAGTCCCGTGCCCCCTACAAATGCCCTGCACCGGCTGTTGGGCCCCAGGTGAGAAAAAAGAGGCCCCAAGGGGGTGGCAACATGGGCAGCTGCCCCAATGTGCTGCCAAGGCCCAATGACCCCCAAAAAAAAACTTTTTTGGGCTAGCCCGTCTGGCTAAGTATGTTCATTATAATTCTTGGGACCATAAATGCCCAGATTGAATATGGTGGCCCATCCACCCTGACAGGCCTGTCAAGCCCCATTTTCCTATTGACTTGGAAAACATGTTTTGGAAACCAAATACCCAAAACCAATAACATACACAAAAACTGATAAGATTCAAATGTATTTCTTGAGAACTGAAAAACCAGCGGACTAGAGACAAGAGTTAGAATGATGAAGAAAGTATATTGAAAAGACAAAGAGAATGAAACTACCAACAGCTTGAGTCACTCAGATTGAAGATCAGAAATCAGACGGCATAGAGAGTTGGAGGAAAATCAAGAGAGTTCAGACAGGAAGACAGAAGACTATACGGTGGAAGAGGTTGTTAGAGTGACCATATTGGAATGACCTTGTGGACTACATTCTTACCAGGCAGAAGTTGGACGACAAGGTGAGAGTGGATCAGAGTAGAGAAGTTGAGAGTTGAATTGAGATATTTGAGAGTTGGGATCAAGGCAAAGTTGTAGGATTGGCCTTTGAGAAATAAGGATAAGAAGAGTAAGAAGAGGTAAAAAAGAATAATGGAAATAAATAGGAATAGAAGAGATTGAAAAGAAGGAAGAAGAGAATCAAAAGAAAAGAAGACAGCCAAGAATCCAAAGAAGTTGAGTTGAGAAGATGAAAGGAGAGAGTCGTCCCAAGAAGTGCGCCCCGGGATTCCAGGAGGTGAAGGGAGCGGGGAAGAGAGACATGTCACAAGGACCCGCCTCAGTTTGTCCGCGGAGCCATTTGAGTGAAATGCAGAACATCAGGGAAGATGGCGTAGTCTTAACACCCCTTGTGACTGGTAAGAGTGTAGTCCAAAAGATCAACTATGATTTGGCTCAAAGATTGTGTTTTGAAGGAGCTGTAGAGAGGTCGGTGAAGAAGCCTTTGTAAGGGAGTCCGCGACCATTGAGTGACTTTGGATTAGGTTAAGTATAAACTCGTTGTTTGCGTAGTCCTTGCGAAGTCCTTTGGTTTTGATGTCTATGTGTCTTGATTTAGAGTGCGACCCAAATTTTTTTATTTTATCGTCTAGGCCCTTATTGTCAATATGTAGAGTAGATTTTAGTTTGGTAATTTGGTGAATTTCAGTGATGAGATGCTTGATCCACTTGATTTCTAAGTAGCAGTCTAATAGGGCATTCAACTCCGATTCAGTGGAAGAATATGTGATGTTTTTCTGTTGAGGAGAGTTCCAGATGGCTGGACTACCGTAGTGAAGAATCACATAACCTGTTTGAGATCTGCAAAGGGTGGGATCATCTCCCCAGGTAGCATTGCTAAACTCTGAGAGAATCTCCTGCTTTGGATTGTACTTGATTACCAATTTTAGATCTTTTGTTGTTTTGAGGTACTTCCAAACCTTTTTGACTTCCCTCCAGTGAATCATGCCTGGCTTTGTATTGAACCGGGCCAGAATAGAGACAGAGAAATAGATATCGGGCCGGGAGTAATGAGCCAAGTGATTTAGAAGTCCAATAGCGGACCTATAGTTGATATTGAGTTGACAGAATTCGGCGTGGTCAACGTCGGAGGCAGGTGCGAGGTTTAGATTTTGAGTCAGTGGAATGTGAGTATCTTTGCAAGAGGTCAACCCGAGTTCTTCCAAGCCTTTTGCTATGTGTTTAGGCTGACTCAGGAGAATTTTGTTGTCCTCGACTTCCATGAGCATCCCGAGTATTGTGTTAGGAGGGTGGCACAAAGAATTCTTGAACCGTTCGAGGAAGTTGACTTCGAAGAGGTTGGAGTTGCCTACATGAATGAGATCATCTACATGGAAATAGAGAATTTTGCCGGTTTTGGCGTTGAGATATAGACAAGGGTCGCTGGTTGATTCATGATAAACTTGAGATTTGATCCATGACGTGAGGGTTTTGTACCAATTCTTGGGGGATTGTTTCAAACCGTAAAGAGATTTGTTTAGTTTAAGGTAAGGAGATTTTCTAGATGACCCTTCTGGGGTCGTTATGATGACAGTTTTTTTAATAGGAGCATGGAGGAATGCGCCTTTCACGTTGAATTGGGTGAGCTTCATCTTGTTTTTCAAGCCGTAGACAAGAGCTACTCAAAGGGAGCCAAGTTTACCAGTTGGTGCCCAATTTTTGTTATAGTCTATTCCTAGGACCTGATTGAACCCTTGAACGCAGAGTCTAGCTTTAGATTTGATGGGGTTTCCATGGCAATTTTCTTTGATCTTTAAAACCCACGTCGTATTTAAGACATTTTCTGGGGTGCCGTAGTATTCTTCCCAGACACCTTGGAGTTCTATTGAGCTCAATTCCTCTTCTGAAGCTTCCTTCCACTTTGGCCATTCTGGGCAATTGCGTGCTGCTTTGTAGGAGGGAGGCTCGTAGTAGTGATGGAACCCGTATCATTGGGGTCTTCTTACCTCCCTTCTGGGTCTTTGAGAGATAGTTTGAATTGGAGGATCAGGGACTGGCAACGGAGGAGGGGAAGGATCAGAAGGTGGAGAGACTGTAGATGCCGAATCAACTTGGTCTGAGTTGGATATGGAGGAATTGTCTTGAGTTTCTCAAAACGTGTATTTCTTGTCGATTTTTGAAGAGTTAAGTGCTTGAGATTCAGATTCAATTTGAGTGAAAAGGTTGATTCCCGGGGATTCAAGGTGAGGGAAGTCGTGGAGCGGATTCTTGAGAAACTGTACATGTTTGGTTTCAATAATGGCACCAGATGAGCTGAGTATCAGATAAGAATGAAAAATGGGATTGAACCCAACTAAGATCCCTTCCAATCCTTTCTCATCAAACTTCCTTCCCTTTTGTAGCTTGTTCGCCAGATATACAACAGAAGATCCTACAGGTTTGAGATAATTAGTAGGGAGTTTCTTGCTGAACATGAGTTCCCATGGGGATTGATCATTACCTTCCCTCGGAACTTGATTAAGCATAAGGCAGCAGCTTTGAATCACAAAGTTCCAATAGCACTTATTGATCCTAGATGATGAGAAGGTTGCGCGAGCTGATTCTACAATTGTTCTGTTAGCTCGTTCAGCTCGACCGTTGTGTTGAGAGTGATATGGCTCCAAGGTGAGAAGTTTGATGTGTTTAGATTTAGCAAATTCCTTCGGGGTAGAGTTAGTGAATTCCATTCCTTGATCTGAAAAGATCTTGGTAGGATAATAATTTAATTGCTTATATTCAGTCTCAAGGATGTTAATAATGACGTTGGGAGTTTCTTCTTTGGAATGGAGAGGAAAGGCAGCCAGATACCCCGTGAAGTTATCCACGAGTGTCAAGATGTACCTATGACCAGCTTTTGACTGAGGGGTGATCTGTCCAATCAATTCTAAGTGAATTTGTTCAAGAGGTTTAGATGAGGGAGTTGAGGTGCCTGAGAAGGGAGCCCGTGTGATTTTGCTCCTTACGCAGCCATCACACTGGAACCTGTTCAGCTCGTCTTTAGAGTATAGGTCCTTGATGATTGTTTTGAGCATCAATATGGAGGCATGACCGTATGTCTTGTGGATATCGGATAATGTTTGAGTTTGACTAGGTGGAGTAATTGATGATTGGCTGGAATGATTGACCAAGAGGTTATTCCCAGCAGTTTTAGGCTTCTTGATCACAAATAGATTATCCCAAATTAGACCTCTAAGAACTGTAAAGTCGCCACAGGTGACACTGAATTGATCTAGTTTTTGAGATAAACTGCAACCCTTCTTTGCAAAGAGGCCGGGACTGATCAGATTGAGGACAATATCGGGGACATACATGCATTCCTCAAGGGTGATGACAGAATCCTTCCACTCAAGTCGCACGGTACCAGTCCCTCAAATCTTGAGGTTTGCTTCCAACTTGCCTGTCTTAATTTCTTTGAGCTCATCGTGCAGGTCAATAGAGATGAAATATTTTAAATCATTGAAGATATGTATGTTAGCGCCTGAATTGCGGAGGAGATTAGGAGTGCTATCTGCATTTATCCAGAGGGTGAGAAGGGAATGGTAGTTGATGGTGGGTGTCTTCTTCGTCCTGTTCTTCCACTCATTTTGCTGTTTGATCCACCAATTGGGAGCGATATTAGGATGCAGGTGTAAACAAGATTATTCAGGATGAGGAGCATTTGGATTGTGAAAACCTTCTTTGCATCTGATCCTTGGATTTCTATCATCTTTATTGGGTCTGCTCTTGACCATCACCAAGGAAACATGGGTGGTTGATTTGCCAGTCTTGAATTGCGCCTTTCTCTTGTTGTTGTATTGAGTTATGTGATTAAAAACAACATCTACTGTTATAAACTTTTTGCCGTGCATGATTTTCTGTTTCAGATTTTCTAGAGTTGATGGAAATTTGAATAGAATTAGGTAAGACAGTATGTCATTCAGGAGATCTATCCCTACGTCCGCCATTCGAGTAAGAGATTTTTGAATTTCAGTTATGAATCCTTTGATTGCGTGTTTGTTGAATGAAGCGTGAAGGAACTGATTAAAAATCCGTGCTCTATTAGCTGTTTTGGATGAAGCAAATCTACGTGTGATCTCGGTCCAGAGTAACTTGGAGGATGTGATGTTTGAGGAATTGACGACATTGGCCTGTGTGGTGCTATCCAGTTTGGATAGGATGATAGCCCAGATCTCTTGGTCTTGTTGTACTGGGAGTTGTCCAAGGTTCTTAATCATGACGTCCTTGATGTCCTTAAGATCGAATAGCATCACCATCTTGTCGCGCCAAATGGAGTAGTTGTCCTTGTTGAGTGGGGGAATGGCATCAACGGAAGCCTTGAGTGCAACTTGATGGAAGTAGTCACTTGCTCTGGCTGGTTTGTTCATCTTTGATAACGCGGAGTCGTCTTTTGGCTTTTAACCGTGATAAGATTTGAATGTATTTCTTGAGAACTGAAAAACCAGCGGACTAGAGACAAGATTTAGAATGATGAAGAAAGTATATTGAGAAGACAAAGAGAATGAAACTACCAACAGCTTGAGTCACTTAGATAGAAGAGAAGAAATCAGACGGCATAGAGAGTTGGCAGCGAATCAAGAGATTGCAGACAGGAAGACAGAAGACTATACGGTGGAAGAGGGGCAATTCTTAGATGATTGTGAGCGCGAAGGAATTCCAAGTGTGAGGTCAAGTGCGAATAGCAAGAACCGATTGCGAAGTGCAAACTTGGTTATGCCACTCAACAAATGGCAAGATGATGGAAAGTGTTCCAAAGAAGGAAACTCAACCTGAGTTTGATGTGATAAATAGGTTGCAGCAAAATGCGAGAACGTATGAAATTAACTAACTGAGGAGACAATCATCAGGCAAGGGGATAGCCCTTATAAGGTAATCCAAAGTGACTAGATACAACCTGATGATGAGCTAACTACAGGTGAAGCGGTGAGGCAATGAATGACAGGAACGGAATAGGAAATGAAGCAGTGGTATAGATCCACGGCCTTAGCATAAGTGCAAGACAATAGAATCTGAGCAAACATTTGCATGACAAATTGGGATAAGATCGAGTGACGTTGAAGGTAATGCGAATGAGAGGTAATAGTGTATGCAGGGTAGGGACTAGTCCAATTGCAAACTATACAGTAGTGATGGCTTGGTTAGATGTAGATGCAAACTAACAAACAATGCATGACCAAAGATGGAAGTCCAAGGCTGTTGATTGGCCAGGGAAGGAGATTGGATCTTATAATAGATGGTCAACCGGTATGGATTTAACTGCAAAGTTTGCAAGTATATACTTAGTTGGTCGCCAAGTTTGGAAGGTCAGCGCAAGCCAGAGGAAATAGCGGATTGCACCATTGATGTTGTACTTTTATTTTTGTCATGCTTTTAGACTGAGGGAGATGGTACTGAGGAGAGGATATGTCAAATTGGTGAAGACAATAATCCTTAAGTGCAAAGCGTGACAGTTGCCCGGGTATAAAGACGCGAGCTCCTGCAAGTGTTCAGGTAAATTTTCCCATTGATCTCAAGTCGTTTAATTCACTGTATACCCTATACTTTACTTAATTCATTACCCAATAAATTTTTTATAAAATTTGTAAAAATGTTGTCATTGTTATCCCGCCGTTGCAAAAACTGTATTTGCTGCAACAAGCTTTGTGTTCCCAGTACTGCCCTGCAAGGTCTTTGAGGCAAATGCAAGCAATTTCGACGTCGCAAGGTGGCATGTAACTTCCCTATAAGTGTCGAGTCAACCGTCAAGGGTCCTTCAGAATCATCGAGGGAGACGCAAAGTTGTAGCTCCGCGCCAAGGGTCAATTACAAGATACCACCATTGCTGGAGATTGAATACTTGGGGACGCAAGTTCCTGGTGAGTACTAATCAGGAATAACTAATGAATCTTGAAATAGTAACTAATTATTTGCTTGTTTTCTAGTGTTGCCTTGTTTTTGAAGATACACTACTAAAACACCACCACCACCACCACCTTACTGGGGACAGCCGACTGAAAATCCGGGGACCCAGATGAATGCAGAGGTGCGAGGCAAGGTATCCGGTGAAGAACCGGTAGGAGTTATAACCGAGGAAGCAAGGGAGAAAGAAAACACAGCGGAAAGAGAGCAGGAAAATGGAGGAAACGGAAGTGGAGAGAACAAAGAGGAAGCTGTTGAATTGGAAGAATGAAATGAAGGAGATGGAAGGGGGGAATTGACTGGGACGGAAGGAATGGAAGGCCGAGGTGAAGCGGATCCGGTGCGAATTGTATTACCGGTCAAAAAGGATGCAAGGCGCCTGACAGACGACATTGGAGAAGGCACGTCAGGTGGCCAAAGGAAGAGAGCGTATGAAGAGCTCTTGGAGGAAGGTGGATGGAATGCGCAACCAAAGCGAGCTTGGGTTTCAAGGTGCAAGGAGATCTTCAAAAGGCACATCGTAACGGAGGTACTGGTACTTTGAAGAATGTCTGCATTGATTAATGATGAACACCTGGATACCTTTTGGTCCATGGTTGCGGAATTGAAGGCGAATTGGGAGGATGCAGAAAAAGAGATAAGAGAAACCTTGTAATTTAATGTATATATATATATATATATATTTTTTAATAAATGTTGAAATGAAGGGAAAATGAGAAAAGAATAACACAGTGAGATGGAGGAATTAACTGATGAAATGATAGTGAAATAAGATAAGTTTTAATGGGATGGATTGAGTAAGATAAATGTGGAATGAAATGAAATGGGATTGCATGGGATGAAATGTGGAGTGGAATGGAATGAATTGGATGGAATGGAATGTGGAATGGAATGGAATGTGGAATGGAATGGAATGGAATTGGATGGGATAGAATCATGATTTCCAAGGTTTGCAAGGGTAGCTCGCATGGAATTCTTGAATCAGATTGGGTGAGTTGCAAAGGTGATGGGCTGGTTCCCACGGGGTGCAATCTTTGTTGGACTGGAAGCCAGAACATTCAACTAGGTATTGAAGTTTTCCTTTGCGTAACCTGGAATCCAGAATACGGCTTACTTCCCACTCTTGATGATTGAGGAAAGTGAGCGGCTCAGGATTTAGTCAGAGCTGAACCTGGTGGCACTGTTGTTGTTTTTACAGATTTTAATATGTTTTGATTGAATGATTGCTCCAAAGTTGTTGATGATTGTGTAGGACAACAGTCAAAGTATGTATCCAATAATTTTTCCAGGGATCCCTTTTTCTTCAAACTTTTGGAGGGCGTATTTTTCTTTCAGATTCAGGTAGACTACAGGAGTTCCCAGCGGTTGGAGATAGTGGTTAGGTAGTTTGGACCCATGAATCATCTCCCAAGGAGATAGCTCACCATTATTCCTAGGGATCTGGTTGATTGCTAAGGAGCATCCTTTCCACAGATTCAGTGGCAATTTGGATGTTGAATGAGTTGCACGTACTGATTCAGCTATTGTTTGGTTTTCTTTTTGAGCACGCCCGTTGTGTTCAGGGTGATAGGGTTTGGAACAAATCCTTCTTATCCCTTTTTCCTCAAAAAAATTGGTCAAAGATTGGTTTACAAACTCTCCTCCTCCATCGCAACAGAATTTGTTAGGGTAATAACCTCTCTTATGATGTTTGTTATTGATGATAAAATTGATTAATTCAGAGGCATAGCTCTTAGCGCGAAGGGGAAACATGGCTATATACAAGGAGAAATTATCAACCAAAGTGAGCAAAAACCAATGGTGACCTTTTGACATGGGAGTGATTGGTCCCATGAGATCAACGTGGATTTGTTCAAATACTTGGAGGCAGTGGTGGATTGTTGAGCAAAGGTCAATTTTGTGATCTTACTGAGGTTGCCTCTGGAGCAAGAGAATTGCTCTTTGACTTTGACGTCGATGGATTTGCCAAGATATTTCTTGATTTTTCCTAAGCTATCCTGTCCTAATTTCTGATGCAGGATTTCTACCATGTTGATGTTCATGAGATACATTGATTCTTTTGCGTGAGTATCCAGGAAAAATAAGTTGTTTAGGATTGATCCGTGCATCAGTGATTTTTCCTTCCATCTGATGGTGAATCAAGGAGAGCGGGCGGAGTTGTCTACCAAGATCTGACAGTCATCCTGCAGGAACTTTCCAAAGGATAACAGATTCAGCGTAGCTTCAGGAATGTAGTATGCGTTGGTGAGCTTGAGATTGGTCTCTCCAAATTTTAGGAACGCAGTTCCTCTTCCTAGTATCCTAAGTCAGGCGCCTGGCTTGCCGGTTTTAATATGTTCAGAACCATCGAGAGTAGTTAGTTGACTGAAATGTTTTCTAGAATTGAGAAGATGTACGGAACACCCCAAATCAAGGATAAAAGATGATTTATTGAAGGAGTTGACAGTGTTGGCTCCGCAGAAGAAGGTGAAGAAGTGAGCAAGATTGTTTTCTTTCTTCCCCGCTTTCTTCCCTTTTTGGTTAACTGGCCTGAGATGAGGGAATTCCGCCCAGCATTGTTTGCATTTGTGGTTCTTCACTCTTTTGTTATGAATCCCATTTTTGGATCAAGGATAAGATATATTGACTAAGCTAAGATTAGTTTTTGATTCTTCCTTAGTCGCTCAAACTTTGTTTTTATGTTGGCTGAGGTGATTGAGGACATAATTGACGGTGATGACTTGGCTCCCGTGCATAATTTGGGATTGCATGGACTTCAGGGAAGAAGGAAACTTGAAAAGTACCAGATAGGCTAAGATTTCTGATGGCAGCTTGATTCCAACTTCAGAAAGCTTTTTCAGATGAATTCAAACAGTGGTCACAAATTTTTTGATTTTCCGTTTGTTGAAAGATAGGTACAAAAAATTATTGAAAACTTGGGCTCGGTCAGCAGACTGAGATGAGGCAAAATGTGTCTTGGCCGCAATCCAGATTCCACAAGCACTGTTTTTGTTCTCTGATGTGATTATGTTGGAGTGAGTGGCAGCCTCAAGTCTTGAAACCAAATATGCAGTGATCTCCTGGTTTGAGGTCCTTGTCTAGTTCTACTGCCTTGTCCTCTTGATTCATGATAAAAAGTATTTTGCATAGTCAAAATAGATTTTGAAACTTTGATTGCCAGATTTAATATTTATCCTCATTGAGGAGTGGAATAGATTTGTAGATTCCTTTAAGAGCCAGTGCCTTGGACAAATCCCCCACCAGTCCTGGTGTTGATGATGCCATTTTGCGGTATGGTTGATGGAGCTTTGGCTTTTAAACGTGAGAGAATTCGAGTTAAAAACCAGGACCACTGGAGTATTTCATTTCTTTCAATGTGTTCAAGCACAAGTGAGAGCAAGAGTGAACATGAGGATGTGAAGAAAGGAAAGAACTTAATGAACATGAAAAACCACCAATGTGGGCGTTGAAGGCTTGAGACCTAGGAACCTTGTTGAATCAGGAGGTAGGACATTTGAGTAGACTAGGTGGTGGAGTGTATGGAGATGACGGTGAGGTGATGACCAAGTTGATGGGATGGAAGGAATCTGAATTTGTGTTGATATCTGGTAAATGGAGAAGGTTAGTCAGGAATGACTTGAAATCAAACCAACTCTTTGTACCAATGGTGTTAAAGGTCATCTGACCATCTTCTTATTGTTTGAGTGTTGAGTTATTTGATTTTTTAGGGATAATGGACAATGATGGACTAGTTGATTGACAGGAATGGTAAATGGAAAATAGAATGAAGAAGAAAGATAAAGGAAAATGATGAATCCAAAATAGAAAGTTGAGCCGAGTACAGTCTCTCAATCTATGAAGACTTTGGATTGGATGGAGTGGTTCATGTGATCCTCTATTGATAGAGGATTTGCAGTGAGCGCTATCAAATCTCTTCTTGAATCTATCACAGCAGCTAGCCATGTAAAGAAGTTGTATAGTAGGGTGGCCAACAGGGAATGGGATGAGGACAGCAAGGAGGAATCAGATAAGGAGGAAGGCTTGTAAGCAAGAGCCTAAACCGCTAAATCCATCATTAAAAAAAACTCCTAAGCATGATATCATTAAAAAAAACTCCTAAGCATGAGTTGAAACTGCTAAACCATAAAAGAATAAATTAAAATTAAATTTATATTTGAAAAAAGAGAGGGTATATAATATTAAAATCAAAGCTCCTAAGCAATAGCCTAAAAACGCTAAATCCATCAAATAAAAAAATCATAACTTCAACCAGAGGAACATAGGATACTGGGAAGAAAGGAGGAACTGAAGACATCAAGACTGGTTCAAATCCATACTGGACCCAATTCATAATTTTCAGATTTGTTAAGGTATCAATAAATTCTCAGCTAGAGCTTTCTGATTTAAGCCCTTATAGTAGATGTCAAAGTGAATTTTGTTAAATAATGAATGTTCTGTGTTTTCTCTCTTCTTTCTTTTATTCTTGTATATTCCTCTCATTCTCTTATTTTCTTTATTTTCTCAATTTTTCTTATTGCTTCAAAGGAGATTCCCACTTCAGTGTTGTGGGTTCTCATGCCAATGTCACCTCTTGACCTCATGTCACTAAAAGGTCTCACAATTGCACAACCACAACCTCTCAACATCACTACTTCCTCCATCAGTCACTGCCAGATGACTCCTTCCACTCACCACGAATCTCTTCCCTTTTTCATTTTCTTTGCTTTTCTTTTCTTCTTACTTTCTCATCCTTCCTTCTTGCTCTTTCACCCGCGATATCTACAATCACAATCAATCTACCCACCACTCTAAAACTTGCATCATCAACCGTGCTCCAGTCAACCTGCCTGGTAAGACTCATACAGATCTTTCTCAACACCATAAACTCATTGCTAACCATCTCTAACCCAATCTCTGTCCATCACAAATAGCAACTCACCAGCGCCATCAGTTCCTTGTTACTCAATCTCAAACTTCTCATATCAGTTTTCTGTAAGGAAATGAGGACAATCTCTATTTCAGCACGGTCAAATAAGTAGTAACAATAATATTAGCTTTGAAAACAGCAAATAAGTGAGAGTAAGCAACCATTGCATGAATAGAGATAAAAGAAATAGATAAGAGAATAGTCACCGGTAGATCTGTAGACAGTTCGGGCCAGCGTATCAAGAGCTCAATTAGAGTGTTGGCGAACACTGACTACTAGGACCCTTGAATGTGATCACGAAGCCATACGGAGTGAACAGAACGGTAAGCTTAGTAATAAGTTGGAGGAGAATAATGAGAAGAAAGAAAGTGGGAGATTGAACGACAAGTATAGGAAAGAAACAAGACGGTGATTAAGTACCTCCTCCTGAGTTGGTTCTAGCTCCTCCTGAGCTGCGAGAGTTCGGCTGGGATCGTTGAGGCAGGGGTCACGCGGTATGAGTAGGATAGAGAAAAAGAACAGGGAAACAGAAACAATGAAACATAGCGAGTAAAAGAAACACAGCCAGTAGAGAATCAAGAGAGAGAGAGAGAAGGACCGGAACCGTTCAAGGACCTGCGCAGTTGATACCGCGGGGTTTGTACCCGTGGATGGCAGTAGCACAGGGATGCGCAGTCCTGCCCTAGTCAACTCAGTGGTTGAGGTTGGAGGCTTCAACCAACACTCCTCCTGGCTTCGGCCTCAACCAACTGTAGCTGTCTTTGGGCGGCGACTACTTTTATTACTCCAAGCGGTTTGGTAAGAATGTTGGCGATCATCTCTGAGGAAGGGACTTGTTCCACCTGGATTAACAACTTGGACACCAGATTGCGCAATTACTGGAACCTTACTTCGATGTGCTTGGAGTTAGGATGAAGTTGAGCCTCCTTGCTTAGAAAATTTGCACCGGAGTTGTTGTTGTATATTTTTGGGGTAGGCATACTAACTCCCAGCTCGGAGACTAGGGAGGACATCCACCGTACTTGTTTGGCGCAGTGGTTCATTGCGATGAATTTGGCCTTGGTGGTTGACTGAGCTACAACTGACTGTTTCTTAGAGACCCAATGTACTGGATTGCCGTAGAGAGTGACTACAAACCCTGAGGTCAACTTACGCATGTCCGTGCAGTTTGCGTAATTGGCATCCGCCCATCCTTGTAAGATGTTATCCTTTGCGTTAGACTTTTGGTATAGGATGCCAACCTTGGAAGTCCCGCGGAGATATCTCAGGAGATGCTTCACAAGGTACCAGTGCCTTACGGTTGGTTTTGTCGTATACTGAGAGAGGACATTAACTGTGTGCAGGATGTCCGTTTGGGTGTGTAGGGCCAGGTGGTTAAGCATACCAATTGCTTTCTCCATTACTTTGACGTTGAAAGGTTTGGCATTCTTGGTGGCTTGCTTAACTAGGTTGACGGGGGCTGGGCTTTTGACTGGATTTGCATCGGAAATGGAGAGGTCTTCCAAAACCTTTTCGCAGTAGTCTTGTTGATGAATTAAGACGGCGCCATCCTCCTTCCAATCAAAAGTGTACCCCAAATGCTGTACCGGTTTCCCCACTGATTTAATCTTGTAGGTTCTCTTCAAATTGGCTAGGAACTTGAGCACCTCCGCGCGTGATTTTCCCACGACAAGAATGTCATCCACGTGTATATGTAGTAGCACTGACTTTGACTCGTTCATGAACAGCGACTCGTCCGCTCTTGAAGACTTCATACCTAGCTTGTTGAGGGTTTCGGTAAGATGTTTCTTCCAGCATTGAGGGGCCTGCTTGGTACCGTACAGTGACTTGTTAAGTCGCCAGACCCAATCTTCCTTCCCAGGGACCTCAAAGCCGGATACCTGTGATACATGTACCATGGCATCGATATTGCTGTAAAGGAATGCCGTTTTGACATCAAACTGGAAGATCGACCAGTCGTGTTGGACCGCCATAGCCAGGATGACCTTCATCAACTTGTTACGGCCTACGCTAGAGTAAGTGTTGTAGTAATGTCTACCCTCCACCTGGTGGTTGCCAAAACATACCCACCGGGACTTGCGTTGGGTCACCTTGCCACTCTTGTCCTTCTTTCTTACCAATTGCCACATGCCGCCTATAACCTTGTCGTCGCTGGGTCTGGGTACCAGGGTACCGGTGTTCTTGGATAGGAAGGAGGTGTTCTCCTCGGCCATTCACGCCAACCACTTTGGTTTTTCTTCCAGATCGCTTAATACGGTGTGGTGACCAATCCGGGACACCACGGAAAAAAAAAAAAAAAAAAAAAACATTTTTTTTGTTGTACCCCTATGGGTACCTTCATTTCCCCCCATCTCTCAACTTCTCCCTGTCCTAGCGGTCTAGGACAGGCCTCTTGCCTGTCTCTCCGCTTCGATCCCCCCCTTCTATGTTCAACTCCTACTTGTTGCTCTCGCGGCCCTGGCTTTTGGCAACGCGAGTGATTTTCGAACCACCTTTGACAATCCCTTCAATCCTTCCCAATCCTCTCATCCAACCAATGCCGTCGCTTGTTGCAACGGTCGTCAACTCTCATTCAATGGATCTCATCCACCACACCATCATCACCACCACCATCACTACCATCACCAGGATAACCCAACATTGAACTCATCCCCATCTGCCTCCATCCATCATCCCTCCTTGGATCATTGTCAATTCCACCATCACTCATCCCTCACCAATTGGAGCCATTGTACCCAACAACAGATCAACTCATCCAACCACCACCATCCTCGTCAGATCACTTGAAGGTCCGATTATCCACCCTCCGATCAAAACCATCTTCCTGCCAACACCCACACCAACAACTCAGCATCATCATCATCATCATCATCCAACCCAACCCAATTCTCATCGGCCTACGATCAATTGAGTGGTTTGAGTAGTACTATCAGAAGGAACGCTAACTACAACGGTCCATCTCGCCCATCATCTGATCCGACCAACAACCGCGAGCAACCGCTTGCGGCCGTCGGAACCTTCACCCTGCTGTCGCCGCCAATTGGGCAAAGACAGCCGTTGTCGACACCCGCGACCGCTGTCGCGGGTGTCCATCTGGTTTCCCGCGGTCATTCTTGAAGCGGGCAACATTTCTTTTTTTTCCTCTCATGTCATCTTTTTTTTATGTTTTCATTTTCCCGCACCTATTTGTAGTATCTCTTGTACATAGTATACAGGGCCTCATGTCTATAAAAGGAGGGGCTCTCCCCTGCCTTTTGGCCCAGCATCCCATGAGACCATCATCATCTCATCTCATCTGTTTCCCCCGTCATCATAATCAACTTATCCGTGGGCATCCTTCCCCACTTATATGAGCAACTTATCCGGGTATATCCATGATTGCCCCTTGATCCTTTGAGCCTCTGTACTCAAACTCTGTCCCTTGTGACCTTGTTCCTTATCACCAACCAATAGCCTTGCTGGTTGAAGAAGAATTCCTGTCTGAATTCTTGGGTGTGTTATACCACTCTGATCCCTTTTTCCGACCATACTGGTCTTGATCTCTCCTTGATCATCTTTCTGGAGCCAATCACATTTGATTGAAGAGGTTTTATTAAGCTTAAAACCTGGAGTGTTATACCTCCCTTCTTCTTTAAGGTTGAATTTCGCCACGCTATTCTTGAGTCCCTTGAGAAGTGTTGGGATATTCTTGCTCGAATTCGTTATTGATTTGCTTCTAGAGCTTCATAAACAAATTGCTTTTGTTTTTTTCAGCCTCCCACAGTTATCTGGTACCCTTCAAGCGCTTGATTGCGGAGAGTTGGGCAGGTTCATTGAGAACCTGGAGGTTGGTTGGGATTGAGTTGATCTTTCCTAATCAGCTGCTGACGACCAGAGTTATTAGCTTGTGGGCGTTGTTACTTACAACTGCCTTGCTCTATTGAACTCTGAACAAACCTTGAATTATTTGTTCAAGTCTTTACCTGCACCATCTTGCCTCAGATAGTGTTGTTTCCATTGCTACCAACAACTCTTATCCTCTTCCCTTACTTTGATTTCTCATCCATAAGGTTCTGGACCTTGATTCCGGTTACATTTAAATATTATTGTAACTCCTAGGAGGGCAGCCTAAACAGCACCTTTCACCTCCACAGAACTGCCACGGCTTAGCAACGTTTGGAGTCTTACAACGGCCTTGACAGAGACTACCTCGGAGAGGTCCGCAGAGTCTTCATCCAAGATCACCTCACTAGAGGCAGTGGGATGACCTCTACAGGAGGTGGTCAGTATTGCCAAAGGGCTGATGTTTCTCAATATATTTCTGGGGGCTACGTCATAGTAAGGGACGTAGGCATAACCCTTGGTGGCAGTTCCTGCAGACTGATCCGTCGAGCGAGATGCCCCATGGGAGGTAGGAGGAACCTCATCTTGAGCGTCAGAGTTGGAAGATCCTGGGTCAATGGACGTTGCGGTACAAGTCGGGGCAAGATGTCCTCGTGAATGCTTGTTTCTAGTCCTTGACCTGGAACTTGTCAGGACAGTCACCTGTTGGTTAGGCTTGAGAGGAGATGTCACGATCGGACCAAATTGCGGTAGTGTGGATGGAGATTTCCGTAGAGCATCAGGAGAGCCATATTTGAAGTTGATATTGGATGAGGAGAAATCCCTACTGACGGTGATAGTCCCCTTGATTGGATCCAGTAACCTTGCTGCGTCAGACAGAGGTTCATAGCCCACAAATAGGAGTGGATGGCTGACGGGAGCCACCTTGGACCGTGGAGACTTGACCATGGTGTGGACCTTGACCCCAAATGGTAGTAGACGATGAACGTCACAAACAGGTTCCATTAAACTATTGGTGCGTACCAATTTTCCCATCGGAGTGTCCCAACCGAGAGCCTTGCTGGGAAGATGATTTATTAGCATAGAGCAGTATCTTGCTCCTTCATCCCAGTGGTTGATTGGTATGTTGGATTGAGCCAGCACGCATCGTAGCTTGGTGGGTAGAGTTTGTTTGAATCCCTCTGCCAGTCCATTCGTTTGCGGACTATCAGCAGGTCCCCTTTCAAGAGCTATGCCATTACAATGGAGTTTGTTTAGAAAGATGCTTGAGTTGAACTCACCCCCCCGGTCCGAGTGAAACACCGCTGGGAACCTTCCAAACCTGTTTCGCAGTTTGTTGAAGAAAGCCAATATGTTTTTTTTGGACTCGTGTTTGCCACGTTGAATGTATATACGGTTGAATCTGCTGAAGTCATCAATGAGCACTAACACGTATTTTTAGCCATGTTTGGACGGGGGGTTCACTTGGAGCACAACGGAATGGATGGTGTGAAACGGAAACTGAGCTCGGGGAAGAGGGTTGGTGTGAGGCGACCTTTTCAGTTTGCATGATTGACACACAATGCAGTTTCTGGCTTGGTTTTCAGTCGGCCAGGAGGAGGTGAGATTGTGAATCTTCAAGAACTTGTTCAGGTAGGCATCGGATGGGTGCCCGAGTGCTATGTGCCAGTCCGTGAATCTTGGGTTATTGGAAATTGAGTTGAGAGAGGATTGGTTGTACGGGGAGTTTCCTATGTACAGATTGCCTACCCTCCGGAACTGGAAAACGATGCTGTCCCCGGACTTGATAAGCACAATGCGGTTCTGGTGGACAACCTTCAATCCGTGATCCTCGAGTTTGGATGCTGAAATCAGGTTCCTGGGACCTTTAGGGGCGTAGAATCCTGGGTATATTGATACGGCGCCTAGGACAAGCGTACCCTCGTGTGTGAACTTAATTTGTCCTCCATAAGTATTCATGGGTCGATTGCACGGCTTTGTGTTCTTCAGCAAGTCAAAGTTGCACACAATAGATTTGGTAGCCCCGGAGTCATAGATAAGTTCGGTTGGAGGGTTGGAGGTAGGACAAGTCAGACTGTACACTGCCTCCAAGTCAACAAAGAACCCGGAGTCTTCAGGATCTTCCTTTTCTTCAACGTTGTTGACTGTCGGAGATTCATCAGACTTATCGTCGCCTTCATTCAACAGGTTGGCGGAGTTGGTGGCTTGCATTTGTCGGAAATCTTGAACGATTGAATTCAGACCTTGCTTGAATTGCGCAAGGCCCCTGTTGCGGGCGTTTGGCCTGTTCCTCAAGTTCCTGTGAGAAGGTGGTGGTTGAGTTGGAATGGCTGCCCTAGGGGTGTTCTTAACGGGATGAGAGGCCCTTTGAGGCGTTTATAAGAGAGGAGGTTGGTTTTTAGAGGGTGTACTGTTAGGTCTCGGGGGATGGTTGTGAGGACGTGGTGGTCGACGATGGATGGTGGATCTTTCAAGGAAGACTTGTTTGGATCTTTCGCTTTTGCGGCGAGTTTCCTTGTCCAAAAGCCTGTCGTAGACTTTATCAAAGCAAAAAGGTTGGATTTCATGGCAGGATTGTATGAGCGAGTTGAGGGATGTGTCTAATCAAAAACTTTTCAGGAAGAAAATTGCAGCGAGGGACAAAGATACTCAAATCTTCTCCTCAAAGTCAGTGGTTTCTTGGGCATCAAGGGTCTCCCGGAGAGAAAGGTACCTTTCACGGAAAGCCAACGCATGATCACAAATGGAAGAGTCGGGTTGATAGAGGAAATAGACCAGTTGCAAGACTTGATCACCAATCACTATCAGCGAGTCCTCGCCGCAGGCGCGTTTGAGCTCCTTGAATGCTTGGGAAAAGTCCTTACGGTGGGGAGTGACGTAGCCTTTGAGTTTGCGATCTACCGAGTTGAAGAGCAGGTGTACTGCCAGGGCAGTCTTTTCCCTATATCGTTTCAAGTCATAGTTTTTGCTGATCCATTTGTGGTCAAGAAGCTCTCCATGGCCTTTGCTGATGAGTAAGTTTTCGAATTCCGCCTTCCATTCGTACCAGTTTTGTCTGGTAAGTATGGGTAGTTTGGACTTGGCCAAATAGTTGTCCCCAGAATCGCTTGAGTCAGGTATGTTGATTTTGGCTCCACCAGTGTCCCAAAATGAAGACATTTTTGCCACCTGTCTTGTGATTGTACGGTCGATTTTGTTCTACTTTCAGTGCCAAGACTAGCCTCTTGCTACCATGTAAAGAAATGAGGACAATCTCTATTGCAGCACGGTCAAATAAGTAGTAACAATAATAGTAGCTTTGACAAAAGCAAATAAGTGAGAGTAAGCAACCAGTGCATGAATAGAGATAAAAGAAATAGATAAGAGAATAGTCACCGGTAGATCTGTAGACAGTTTGGGCCAGCTTATTAAGAGCTCAATTAGAGTGTTGGCAAACACTGACTACTAGGACCCTTGAATGTGATCACGAAGCCATACGGAGTGAACAGAACGGTAAGCTTAGTAATAAGTTGGAGGAGAATAATGAGAAGAAAGAAAGTGGGAGATTGAACGACAAGTATAGGAAAGAAACAAGACGGTGATTAAGTACCTCCTCCTGAGTTGGTTCTAGCTCCTCCTGAGCTGCAAGAGTTTGGCTGGGATTGTTGAGGCAGGGGTCACTCAGTATGAGTAGGATAGAGAAAAAGAACAGGGAAACAGAAACAATGAAACATAGCGAGTAAAAGAAACACAGCCAGTAGAGAATCAAGAGAGAGAGAGAGAAGGACCGGAACCGTTCAAGGACCTGCGCAGTTGATACCGCGGGGTTGGACCCATGGATGGCAGTAGCAAAGGGATGCGCAGTCCTGCCCTAGTCAACTCAGTGGTTGAGGTTGGAGGCTTCAACCAACATTTTCTCCCAACAGTTCCTACCGCTTGTTGTTTTTTTCTTGATCTTCATTTTATCCTTTTCTTATCCATTTTCTCACACTTAATGTCTGCTTCATCTCTGCTCTTGTCTTAGCCCTCTTGAGTTCATTTCTTGTTCAAGCTCTTCGCTAAAATTCATATAGTTAAAGCAGTTCAAAGCCAAAGCCAACCCAACAAACCTAACCCACCATGGAGAGATCAAGCAACGACGGATTTTGTCAAGTCATCTTGAACGCAGCTCTCAAGGCTGTTCCAATTCTGACAGAAAAAAACTACTCTATCTGGAAACACAAGATGACAATGTTGCTGGAAATCAAGGGAGTGAAAGATGCACTAGAAGACGACACTAAGAGTCTAAGCTTGACCAAAGATATGGAAATCAGAGTAATCCTGCTTTCCCGAATCAACTCCATTACGCACAATAACGTAGTCAATTCCTCAAACATTTCCTCTGCAAAAATCCTCTGGAAAACCATCAAGGAACAATTTGCCTCTTCTCAAAAAGCTAATCACGCTTGTATCTTCAATGATTTTCTTTATCAACAGTTCAGGCCAGACGCAATAAACGCTTTCATCACTGACACCAAGATTTCCATAAAGAAAATGCTTGATGTGGGAATTGATCTCCCAGATGACATACTCTCCTATTTAATTCTATTTAAATTTCCTTCTTTGCCTCACTCTCTCCGTCAACAGATCATGCACTCCAACAAGAGTTTTACCGTCAATCTTGTCTTCAACCACCTTACTCAACTCAACAAAAAATCCAAGTCCAAGTCTAAGGAAATCAAGTCTCACAACACTGCACTCTTCACTCCAGCAAATCCCAAGAAGCCTGTTCCTCACTAACTCAGATGCAAACAAGGCTTCCACAATCCTTTATCTCCAAATCACTCTGGAGAAAAATGTTGGCACAAACACGAGCACCTTGCTCCCTAATGGTGGAGAGAGGAACAAGCCAACTGGAGAGCCCAACTTAATTCCAACACTAAGGGTAAGGAAGTGGCTCACTGTCATACTGACACAAAACTCAGTCTAACCTCAGTCTAACCCTCAGGTCTGATCTAATTTCTTAGGAACTTCAAACTCAGGGCTCAGGAGACTTACATCAATATGTCTCCAGTAACTATATACCTCAGGATCTTCATGCAGTACATATCTACATATAGTCTAACCTCATACTATACACAGATAGACTCCATAGGCTTGCACATAGTCAATCTCCCAGGCTCTACTCTACCTCTCTGTCTAACCCATACCTCTTTGGGTTACCTCTCTGTCTAACCCATACCTCCTCTGTGTGGTTTATCCTTTGGGAATCTTTATGTACATCCTCCTGCAGATTGTATTACATACTCTCTCTACTTAGTACATAGTGTCATGACTCCCTTGTACACTGTACATCCTTCAACTTTATTCTCCCAACTTAGACAGCTCAGACCTGGAACCTTGTCCCAATGTAGAAGCAGCCTAACCTAATGTAGTAGCATACCTGATCAGCCCTCTCTGTTACTTAGACTGTTCCCATGACATCATGTGTGTAGTCTGAGCCCCAATCACTTGTACCTCTGTTGTAGTTCCAACCTCTTGTCTATTTAATAAGCCTCCTTTTTCCTCTTCCTGATGCTTCCCCCAAGAAATCAGTTTACTACTTCTTACTAGGAGATCTTTCCCAGAAAGTGTCATTCAGAACCATTCAACCCAATCCTCCTCTGCTCCTGTTAGCCTCCTTCAGTAAACTTGCCCCCAATCCTACTGTGGGTAGAGAACCCTCTGTGCCAAGCCCTGCTTGCATGTCAGCAGCCCTTGTGAAATTAAACTGATTTCTTCCCCAATAACCCCTACTTCACCAACCACCCTCCCTATCCTTTTAGACATCATCAAACTTTGCTATTGAGTTGTGGCAATTTTTGTTTGCTTTATTTCTGTCCCAACCTTGAACTTGGCTATTTGATTTGTGGCCATTTTCATTCCTTCCCTTACCTTAATGTCAAACCTACTCAGATCTCCAGCTCTCCATCCTCTAAGTATTACTTCAACACTTTGACGCTTTGATGCTTCGACGCTTTGACACTTCAACACTTCAACGCTTTGACACTTTGACACTTCAACGCTTTGACACTTAGACAAGGTATAGTAACCAGTATTTGACTTTCCCATAAAGGCAATCAGAGGAAGAAAAAATTCCTTTTTTTTAATCATTTTATTCTTGCTCCAAGGTCAAGAAAAACTTTTGGGTAACTAATTATTCTTAGAAGTAAGAATGCCCCCACGACGTGCTCTTTTTTCTCACATTTCTAGCCCAGCATTCACCCGCAGCTCTAGGGGGAGAGGTACCACTGAACCTACTGACCATTCTACCCCTAGATCTTGTGGAACAGGTACGACCTTTTCTAACCTGGTTGCACCAGTGGCTACCACTTCCACTCCTATGGATACAGGTTTATTGGAACCTATTCCCCAAGTATCCCTTTCTACTATTCCTTCTTCTGACAATTCTAGCCTCCACAGGATCACAGGTCAATTTCCAAGCCCAGTTTACCATGGTTCGGACTCTCCTGCCTATGATGAAAGCATGGTCCCAATCCCAGGAGAAGGTGAGGAAGATGAAGAGGATGAAGACTCAGGATTTGATTCCAGAATCTTGAGTGGCCTGGGTTCACCATCCCCAGAGGGTAATCCTAGTCAAACTTCTAATGCAACAGCAGTCCCTTCACCTTCCCCACACACCAACCTTCCTTCCACCACTCAGGCTCCTTCAACTGACTCTGCCCTGCTGGCCATTCTTCAGCAAATGACCACTGCAATGACTCAAGTTTCTAAACCTGCTGACCATGGACCCTCTGCTAAATTTAAATCTCCATCTATCAATGCCCCAGATAAATTTGATGGAACTAACCCAACCAAGCTTAGACCTTTCCTTCAAGCTTGTGAACTCATTTTTGCAAATGATGAGAGAGTTTTTGCTAATGACAGAAAGAAAGTATTTTTTACAGTCTCTTACCTTTCAGGAAATGCCATTCAATGGATCCAACCCTATCTTGCTCACATTGGTAATCATGAGCCAGACTTCATACTTAAATCCTGGCTTCTATTCACTCAACAGCTTCATACCCTTTTTGGGGATCGTCTAGAAATCCAGCGTGCTGAGAAGGAGTTAACCCTCCTTAAGATGAAAGACAGTGGTTATGCTACTAACTATATCACTGAATTCAGGACACTTATGACCAAGTTCTCTGGGTGGGGTGATAAAGCCTTTTTCTTTCATTTTAGACAGGGTCTCCCAGCCAGATTACTGGACCAACTAGCTGGTTATGATGGACCTCAAGGTACCTTGCAAGACCTAATGGATATCATTCTTAAGTATGACACTCGTTACCATGAAAGGATCCGGGAGAAGTCCTTCAATCTCACTCAGACCTCAAGACCTGGACCCAGTCTTCCAAATCCTCAGAAATCTCAACAGACCAGCCAACCAGGTAGGTTTAAGGGGAAGACAAAGCCAACCCCTACTAATTCTACTCCAACCTATGTCCCTAATCCCAACATAGGAGAGGATGGAAACCTCAAGGCTGAAAAAAAAGCTAGACAAGAAAGAGAGGGTTTGTGTTACTACTGTGGAGGAACTCAAATAACTAGCCTCTGCAGGAAATGTCCAGATTTTAAGCCTGGCCAGAAACCCAATCCTTTGAAGCCAAAACAGGGAAAAGACTAGGTGATGGGAATGTGGTACTCCTTGACCATCACCCTCCTAATATTTGAGTACAAACTTTGGAAAGAAAAGATGCTAACCCTCCTTCCAAAGACTTACGTTTTGTTTGCTTGACGAATAACCAGGCTTACATTGTACTTGTTGACTCTGGGGCAACTAAATCTGTTATTTCAAAATCTATGGTTTTAAAGTTTTCTCTATCACTCAAACCCCTGACCACTCCTATTTTCCTATTTACCTTCAGTCCTTCTGACTCACCCTCCCATGAAATCACCCATAAGGTTTCCTTCAAATTCTCTTTGCCCTCTTTTCCCAACTTAGAATGGGATTTCTTGGTTGTTGATACTCCCCCCAAAGAAGACATTATTATAGGTATTGACTTCCTCCATTTCTGGAACCCAGAGGTAAATTGGCAACTGGGATTGATCACCCCAAGACACCAACCAACTTTGGATCATTCCTCTTCCGTTGAACTCTCCTTGGCCACTACTTCCTTTCCGCCAGTGAACCTGCAGGTCACTGCTCCTGTCCCCTTTTCAGAATCTATGCACTCACAACACTTCCCTTTGATTTCAACAACTACTTCTGTGAACAGGATATTCTTTTGACATTCTCTGAAATTCTTGGAGGATATGGAGAATGATCTATCCGTTCAAGTTTTGCGTATGATTATTTGCACTTCTGAATCTGACCCAAAGCAGGCTACTGCAGAAGGTTTGGACGAAGATGAGGAAACTGATGAAATTGAAACTGTGATGGAGAGAGTTCCTGATGCTTATCATACCTTTTTAGATGTTTTTTCCAAGGTCAAAGCTGATAAACTCCCTCCTCATCGCGCTTACAACCATCATATCAAACTGGAAGGCCCTATGCCTCCAGTTGGGCCTATCTACTCCCTTAGTCACCATGAGAAGGAGGCCCTACAAGCCTAAATAGCGGAAAATATAGAGAAAGGTTTCATTCGCCCCAGCACTTCCAGCACTGGAGCACCTGTCCTCTTTTTAAGAAAGAAGGATGGTGGTTTGCAATTGTGTGTTGACTATTGCAAAATAAACGCGGTGACTCAAAAGAGCCGGTATCCCATTCCTCCCATGACTCACTTATTAACAGTCTTTTCTGGTTCTACCATTTTTTCCAAAATTGACCTCAGGGGTGCTTATAATATCCTTCAAATTAAGGAAGGGGATGAACATCTTACAGAATTAAGAACTCAGTTTGGGAGTTTTGAATATTTGGTAATGCCTTTTGGACTCACCAATGCCCCTGCCTCTTTCCAATGTCTTTTTAATGATATTTTTTCAGACCTTCTGACCATCTGTGTGGTGGTATACCTTGATGACATTCTTATTTTTTCCAAAAACTTAACAGAACATACAGCTCATGTGTGTGAAGTCTTGAACAGACTTTGTAAGAACAACTTATATGCAAAAGCTTCTAAGTGTGAATTTCATGCCTCCTCAGTGGACTATCTAGGATATGTCATTTCCAGAAGTGGCATTGAAATGGAAAACTCAAAGGTCCAGAAGATCTTGGACTGGCCACCACCAACGAACAAAAAGGCCTTGCAACAGTTTTTGGGTTTTTCTAATTTTTATTGCAGGTTTATCATCAACTATTCCAGAAAGGTGCACCTCCTCACTGCTCTAAATGGAGCATACCCCATCTTTCCTTTATCCCCAGGGGCTCTGCAGCAGTTTGAGGACCTCAAGGTAGCCTTTACTAAAGCTCCTGTACTCAGACATTTTTATTTTTCCTTACAAACCTTTTTGGAGACTGATGCCAGTGACTATGCCCTAGGTGCTGTCCTCACCCAAGTCTCTCTTGATGGATCCAAACATCCAATTGCTTTTGACAGCAGGAAATTGGATAGTTCTGAACTTAACTATGAAATCCACGATAAGGAACTCCTGGCCATTTTATGGGCCATCAAGATCTGAAGAGCTTACCTCCTCAGTCTTTCTTCTCCCTTTGAAGTTCTCACTGATTACTTATCTCTTAAATATTTCATGACCTCCAAAGTCATGACTTGTTGCCAAGCCCGTTGGGCTGAATTTCTGGCTGAATTTGACTTCACTATAGTCTATAGACCTGGAAAGCAATTGATAGTGCCCGATGTCTTGTCATGTTGAGACAACGTTTATCCCAAAGGGGGGATGCCCTATGCAGAAAAGAATCCAGCAAATGTCAAACAACTCTTGAAACAGACTGACTTTGAACCTTCTAGAATTTTCTTTATCTCTGCAAAACAGGTTGAAAAACAATTGAAAACCTTAATTCAGTCCCAGATCTCCAACAAATCAACCCAGCAGATTATTCAGAAACTAGATAAAAAGGAACAAGTAAAGAGTTACCTTATAGACCCAGAAACTGGACTCCTTATTTTCCAAAACAGAATAGCAATCCCCAAGGAGGATGAACAACTCCAACTTGAAATACTTCAACAAAGAAATGAATCTCCCCTCTCTGGCCACCCTGGACAAGACAAAACAGCTGATCTAGTCAAGAGAGATTTCCATTGGGAAAATATGACTTCCTTTATCAAAAATTATGTTTCTTCTTGTTACCTTTGCAGCAGAAACAAAGCCAGTCACCACAAAAAGTTTGGACTCCTCCAACCCTTACAAATTCAAGATTCTCCCTGGACTTCACTCTCTATGGAATTGATCTCACAACTGCCCTACTTTACTTCAAGACTTCCATATGCTCTATCCCTCAAAACCAAAGTCATCCTTAAAATAAAAAAAATATACAAACCTTACTCTGCTTTTCAAAAAAAAATATATATATATATATATATCAATAACATGATAAAAAAAATAAAGATTCTTTCTCATTTTTCCCTTTCTTCAACCTTAGCAAAAAAAAAGAAAAGATCAATTACCCCCCTCTAAGAAAAAATAAATAAAAACAAAAATAAAATAAAATAATAATAAAATAGAAAACAAATTTTATATAAACAACTTTTATAGATAGCTTCACAAATCAATTCTTCCAACTCTTTTACTCTAGACATCCAAGTATTTACCAATTTTAACTTGGCAACTTGATAAGAATTTGCCCCCCTTATAGTAGTCCCTACTTCAAAAGTATGCCCAGCTAAAGCCAAAATATCAGCTAGTCTTTTCTTTATCTCTAAAACTTTTTTTTTCGAGCTGCTAAAAACCCATACTTCTCTTTTCTTATCTCAATACCCCAACCCTTCTTTAAACCTTCCTGAAAATTTGAATTTAAAGTCCTAGAATTCCTACTATAAATCTCCAAATATTGATTAACTTGATCTTCATTTAAAACAGAATCTTCTCTGAACTTTCTTCCTTCCATCATCTCCAATAACCTTTCCCCACTTTCCAATTCCTCCAACCAGACCTCAGTTTCACCTCTTCTTTCGATTCCTTTCCTTCTATTCCTTCTGTCTTCCACCACCTTCATCTTCACCTCAAAATCCTTCATCTTGTTCCTCAAATCTTCTAACTCCAAAGAGTCATCTGATCTTCCCCCTTCTTTGAAAATGATCTCTCTTCCTTTTCCTTTACCAACCTCTTTGGTGGTTCCTCTATCTTCATCCATATCACTTAATTCCATCTCCAAACTCCCTTTGGCGTCTTCATCATCATCTCCACTTTGACAATCCGCTTTGACGCTTCGACGGTTTGCTTTGACGCTTTGACGGTGGGCTTCAACGCTTCAACAAATTGCTTCAACGCTTTGAAATTTGATTCTTCAACGGTGGGCTTCAACGCTTCGACAATTTGCTTTGACACTTTGACTATTTGCTTTGATGCTTCAACGTTCGACGCTTTGACAACTTGCTTCGAAGGTTCCACAAACCCCTTTGACGCTTTGACAAATCCCTTTGACTCTTTGACCAACCCCTTTGACGCTTTCACTGCCCATAAAGTAAAATGCACCCACTAGGTGAATTTTACTTTTTTGGGTACATTTTACTTTTTTTTTGATTTTTTTTTTTTTTGATTTTTTTTTTTTGATTTTTTTTTTTTTTGATTTTTTTTTCTTTGATTTTTTTTTGATTTTTTTTTCCAATCCCTGATCACACATTTTATCTCAGCATGAAGTCTTGTCTCAAAATTGGTATAATTTCACAGCCAAATATTCTATACACAAGCAGTGAGATGAAATCTATGGTAGTTAGAAGAACACAAAATCACAGGCATACATTCTATTTAAATTCAAAAGATACAATACATAAAAAGAAAATTTAAAATTTCCCAAGCACAAACGGAGAGTCTCCGCAAACCTTGGACCACCATCAACTAAGGGCTTCTAACATGGTCATGTAGCCCTGCAAATCCACAGGTCGTGATGGCCGGAGCTCTCTCACCTCTGCAGTTGTTAATTTTTGGAGCCATGATGGTTCATAACAGTTGCTTGGCAAGTTCTTAGCAATGGGGATCTTACTATTGTTGGCGTTTTCATGACGATCTCTTGTACAACGTGGACGACAAAACATTCTTGTTCCTTCAGGTGGGGTCATAAGCCAATCAATCTTGCTCATGATGTCATTGATTCGCGGGTTGCGCCAAGGCACTTTCAGAATCGCAAAATTTTTCTTTGACTTTTTCTTACTGGTCGGCCTATTTTGATGTGAGCACTCTGACACACTCATTGCTGTTTGGGAATTAGCAGCGTCTTCATCAGCAGCCACATCGGTGGATTGATGGCTTTCGGAATCACCGTCCATCGAAATATCTTCGGGAGCCTGATCTTGATCTTCATCATTTGCTACCGTCTCGTCATCGCTACAGCAGGCCTCCACAATCGGTACTAATTCTATTAAGGCGCAGGCATGTCTCAAGATAAAGTTGGTACGAATGTTTTTTAACTAGATTCCCAAGGTTCATCAATTATTCTATGGTCAATGGTCGTGACAAAATTAGCATGAATAATGAACTTGCCTGAGTCAAGCGGGTCTTCTGACGATGTCTCTGCTCACTGACTTTCCGGCGCTGTGACGACCAATCGTTGTCCTCGCAATATCTGGTATGGTGGACCATGCGGCAAGGGGTAAGTGAGCAGGCAGGACAAGAACCAACGAAATGGCTTACTTTCGTTGCAGCCTTTCTACAACATGATTACGCAAAGTTTCAGATATGATTTCCTCGGTCTCTAATTGTAGGTCGATGCCATGGTATTCGCCACTTTTGACTAGTTGGACAAACAACTTCAGGGCTAAGAGCCAGAGGAATTTGTTATGGGGAGTCAAAATCCCCTGTGTGAAATCTGGTCGGAAAGAATCCACGCCAACCGACTGCATGCCTGACCAGATGATCTTCAAAGTTTGACGTGTAGCCTGGAGATGGCCAGGGCCATCCGGGTGAAAAGGGAACTGCTCATCATGTTCAGGATCGTCGTTGTCCAGATTATCATCAGGACCATCAACCTGCATGGGATCTTCGAGATCATCGAGATCGATACGAGCCGTAATTTTCCATTTAGCTCTTTCCACTTCTGATGCAGGAGGGGGTAGTTCTTTGGTTTTACTGTATGAGCCAAGAAGGGTGGCGCAGTGTTGACTGATCCATTTCTGGGATTTACCAATTTATAACAAGGGCAGGTGCTTATATCAAACTTCTGTGTACAATTTATGGATAAAATATTAGTTGAAACACTTACGTAAAGGCACTTTCGTCGCATATCTCGCTTTCCGGGCGTACGTCGTGGGGCGGATGTTCTCGGAGAGCTTGCACTGTCAGTTGCCCGTCTTGAAGGCCCGAAATTAGATGGAAGTGCCCACGAAGAGGCCATATTTTGTACACCGTTTTCAATGTTGTTAACTTTACGGAGGATCTGAGCAGAGTTGTCAGCACAATCAGCAGCATGCTGAGTCAGCTTTTCAATATTTGCTGCGATGGAGTTGTGCGAGAGGTCAGCACTAGGAGTACTGTGAACGGGCGTTTCGTCACGGGCAACGTTGTCGCGCCAAGAGGAAACATGGAGATCGTGTGCCGAGTGCTGATCGATTTCAGACTCCGCGTGTGGATCGGAGTCGGGAAGTATTGGTGGCTCAGGGTTGGGAGGATCAATGCCTGCGATCGGTGGCATTGATTCGTGTATGAGTGGGTTGCCACGGGGATCAGGGACGGTTGCAGGTGGCTCTAGTGGACGGGGGGCAGGCATGGTTGGTGGTGGATCATGTGCTGGAGTAGTCGCAGGAATCTCATGAATTTGATCCAACCCGCAAGTTGAGACCATTTGAGGGCCCAGTGGCGAAGCAATATTGTTGCTCAAGGGGGATGTTGATCCGGCGGCTCCGTTAGATGGAGCCGCTGGATCAGAAAGTTGGGGGCCAGTAAGTTTCCTGAAATCGGCAAGCGGGTCATGATGTGGGTTATGATTTCGCGAGTCTAGTGAATGAGGAAAAGGATCATTCAGATACGTGAATCTATATATATATATAGTGGATCGGAAATCACACAAACAACGTGTTATGGCTAACCTGGATAAAAAGAAGGTCGAGTGGCCGGACAGACCGTTACAGGCGACTCACTTGCAACAGAAGCTGGTGGATTCTCAACGGGCGTATCCAGCGGCCGTGTGAGTGGTGTCTCAGGAGGATCATGGTTACTTCGCGGCAAGGATTGATCCCGATGACGAGCGGCATCATTCTGCCCATGAGGTTCCCTTTTGCCTATAAAGACAGTCGAAGGATTATCCGAATCTTCGGCCGAAGAGTCTCGCGGAGACGGACTTGAATCTTCGGCCGAAGAGTCTCGCGGAGACCGACTTCGGTACCGTCTGGTTTTTGATATTTGACGGCGTACCACTGGTAAATTAGTAACTGGGGAATTAGGGGGTCTGAGAGGTGGGGTAGTGGCCGATATTGTGGATCTTGAAATTGACCGGCGATGTTGGGGGGCTGGAACTACTAGCGGTAAGTTGGTTCCGATTGTCTGCGCTCGAGGGGGTGAACTGTGAGGAGGGGACGACGTTATAATGGGCAGGATAGGTAATGGTATGGGATCAGCAACAAAGATGCCCAGTTGATTGGCAGTATTGGGGCGGCAAGCCGATTCAGCCTGAGCTGACAATGGGATTATCCGGCCAAGCGGAGTCGCCTGCGAAAGTCCTAATTGAGCTGGTGGACCGCGAGGAGGGGTTGTAGAAGGTCGAGCCTCATCATGAGTTGCCGTTGTCGGATGGCAAGATGAATCTGATGCAGGGACTGATTCATCTGGTGGACAAGGACGTAACAGAATGGTCGGACAGAAGTTTGTGGCGGATTGCAACTGAGTGGACTGGGGATTTGAAGGTCGAGGCGTTAGAGGGTTGAGACCGGAGGCCGGTTGTTTGCATGGTGGAGGTTTTTTATTTACAGATCGTCGACCTTTAGCTTTTCGAGTCGGTGGGCCTGCCTTCTGTTTAGACCGCGTAGACCGTGGGTTCCTCTGGACAGGCATGTCTGCAAACGCATCATTTTGCGGGATGCGTTTGAGTGGTGGGCGAACCGAGTTACTTTCAGAACCTGAGCCGGTGGATCTGGGATGTTTACCAAGCTGCGAATTCGGAATGGTAAGGCGCCTGCGCCGTCGAACAACTCGTTTCGCACGACGTAATGATCGAGAGGATCGCGTTTTACAAGCTGGCGGAGGGCTGCCGCGTGTTTTAATACGTGATCGAGCGGGTTGCTTGAGAGGGGATCGATAATCACTATCTTGGCCGCTGGAATCCAATGATTGTAAATGCTTGCCTAGGTAATCGTTTTCTTGATGGTTAGAGCTAGACGCCTCGGAGATCGAGCCTTCCGGTTGATCCGCAGTCTGCAGTGTACTGAGCTTGAATGACTCGTAAATGTCTAACAACGACGCTCGAGAACGGGCATGGCTGTGGGGGATCGCATGAAGGGTGAGAACCTCTCGCATTTGTGACATATTGAGTCTTCGAGAGGCTACATTTTTTGGTGATTGCGCGTCAGTCAGGGTTAGATCTTTTAAGAGGTCGATGCCGGAATCATAACGTTGGAACTTACGCAGGAAAATTTCCATTGGCGAATGGTCATCTATAGAGGCATTAATGGTAATACAAGGATCAGCGGCGGGCCAGCGCAGCAATTCATGTGGGGCTTTCTGCCGCACAAGCTCGGTGTATCGCTCAATAAGGGCCGGCTTCCGATCCTTAGACTTGTTGTAGATCACTTCATGTTTTGAAAGAATTAACTTGAGCTGGACAACAGTTAGCTCGCTGGGGGCTGGTCAAAAAGGATCAATTTGTCAGTCAGCATCGCCAGTGGTGACAATACCGTAAAATTAATTATTACAGTATCACTTACGCTTCCACAAAGAATGACAAGTGCTGGATGATTTCTGAGAATCGTTGGTCCGGCGAGACATGGCGTGGGTCGTCGTAGAAATATTCCAGATTGGCTATATATGTAATAGAAGGGAGTTAAATAGACGATATTTATAGGAGCAAATATGAGAAGAGATTGGATGAGATTTGATTGGCAAGTTAGAAATCGGAGTTATAAATATATATATATAATATACAAGTGAATAAAAAAGGAATGCAAATTACAAATTAATAATTTGGTTAGTGTAAGCTCTGGCATATAAACCACCGATCATGATGGACGACCTACTTCACTGATCCTTATCGAAAAATTGCACCAGGCCAACAACTTATATATATGGAGCTCCAGAAGGTAGATCAAAAATCCGAAACCCTTATCGAAACCCCGGGGAACGAGCGTCAATTAGCGTTCAAAAGAATTGAGCAAGCAATTCGGCAGGAAGACCTTTGGGGAGCAGCCTGGTATACCGCAAAGTTTTTGAGGAAGTCGTACACAATGACAGTCAACAAGAAGAAATGGATTCTAAGCGATTACCATCATCGAGTCGGCCAACTGGAAGCGGCAGTTGACCAGCTCTTGAGTAATGCACTCAGCCAATCGCAAAAGGATTTCACGGATTGGTTCAAAGAAGGCCTGCCTTTCACCGTCATCGAACAACGCAGCTATGCCGAACATTATCAGAGCCCGGAAACCAATCGAATTCTTCGAGCGATTGCTACTCATGGTCGCGCTGCAGCCTACCTAAAAGGAATTATCGAAATGGGTACTACAATGACATTGCCTATTGTTGATAAATCTGGTGAAGGTATGGAGCTGCAAGGGATGGGGGCTTGGTCAGGCGATGAGTTCTTCAAATCGTACGTCATTTCATGTAGTCGATCACGCCATAAGACCATAAATTGACATCTCGCATTTGTTTTCATTGTGAAGGCTTGAGCTAGAGGAAGATGACTGGGTTATGATTAGAAAGGAAGAGGCCGCTACAAACGACAACACACAATGGACTGTCAGCTTGGAAAATTCGAACCACAAAAACTTCGTATGACCATACCGCGTCAACCCCACCCAAGACAAAACTCTGACGGCGTACCTAGTGCCATTTTCCTCGGCCCATTCTTCCCTTCGTAGCTTAGCCTTGTTGTTGGTTCGGACGGACCGACGTGTTGTTATGTGTGAAGCTAGTGATGAATGACATATTACATGAGTTCGGAAAATCAGATTGTGGCCAGTGGGTCGCGACGTATGTTAAACGATACATGTCTCAACATACACTATTCTTTGCGCAAAGTGTGCTACGTCTCGGGGGTTGCCCATCCCCCAAAACCTCCAGATCTGGTGGTTTTGCCTGTTTGGTCAAAATAAAAAAGTGATTAACATTTCGAAGAATTCTGACTGGCCCCGGCGTGTGTGGATTGCATGAATTGCATTACATACCTTTAAATTAGAATATTTATTGGATAATAAAAGCCCGACCTGGGTGATGCAAAATTAAAAGACAATATCAGTGATCTCGAGTTGTGGAATATAAAAATCAGCTTGTCTGACCCATAGATCTATGGGTCACTACTAGATCTCATATCGGTTACTTACTTTTACTCGAAAAAATGCCGGCCTGTTCCTCCTTATCCCCAAGCGACCAGTCTCCCCATTTTTTCGACTTTCTTGAATTAGGGGGTGTTCTTCTAGTGGGTCCCATATTAAAACTCGGCGAAACCGAGCTCAAAAAAGTATTCACACCCGACGTGGTGCACTCAATCGTCTTTTGGCAGCAAGGCTTTACGCCTATTGATTTGACTGAGGCCGAAAAATACGTGGATAATTTCGAATATCTTTTGATTCGCATGAATGGTACGTGATCCATATGTTACAGTTAACTATGCATTGATCATGATCTACCAATTGTTGGAAGTTATAATTAAGTTTTACTCATGAATGTGGAGTGGATACTATTTAAACAGGCGTTATGTGCCGCGGAACCATGCCTTTTAGTACCAACGATAGAATCAACTTGATCGAAGTGGTCACTCAATCGATTCGATTCCTCCGATTGCACTTGCAGGCGGAACGCGGTTTCGGGGCGGAAACAAAAAGATACCTGCAGGAGTGCTGTGAGGGTTCGAATCCTGGGGATATCACCGTGGAAGCATTAGGTGCGATATATTATGTATAATTGTATCATAACGTCGCATTTATAAGTTTGCTCATCATTATCATCGTTATGTTGATCCTATCATGATAATTAGATACCTCCCATGAAACGGGGGAACTCTTCAGCAAAGAAACCGTTAATAAGTTAGTCAACCATTTGATTACCCATGGGAGCTTCCGAGTTGAAGTGACCCCTGCTCAATCAGAGCAAGTGATCAAAAGGATTAGTGAAGTAACTGGTGCGATGGTTACTCATGAGTATCCCCCCACTCAATGCGACAAGGATTCCAAATGATCATGATCATGTACTCTCATATATTGGGAACACGTTCCACGCGGTGTTTTTTAGAAAATGGTCATATGGTTGACGTACCAGAGTTGTTGCTGTCATGTATATATTGCTATGTTGATTATGTATTAAATCACTGGGTCCTTTATGTAAGGGACTGCGAATCGATTTAATAAAGTCAAAGTTGTGTGTATGTACGTACATGCACGTCGATGATCGACCAATATACGTATACTTCATGTCGACGATGATCGACAGAACGGCCCTGTTGTGTCTGAGTCTGCCACTTCTTAAACACATACTCTCACCAACATCCGACATACAGATCTATATACATACCTTGTACATATATTTGTATCTATCTGCAATAAACATAAAAATCATCGGAAAATCCCACAACAGAATCTCCTTATAAACAGACCATGGATCTGTGAATATATCTTAATTCGGCCTGGGTGATACTCAGGCCGGCGCGCTCGAGAAACAGGCCAAGATTTCCCACGATTTCGGTACATACAGGAGCCCAATCGGATTCACCGCGCGGTGACTTTCCTACATATGCTATGGATTTAAAATATATTCACCGCGCGGTGACTTTCCTTGTAATATGCTATGTAAATTTATAGCATATTACAAGGAAAGTCACCGCGCGGTGAATATATTTTAAATCCATAGCATATGTAGGAAAGTCACCAACATAGCATATTACAAGGAAAGTCACCGCGCGGTGAATATATTTTAAATCCATAGCATATGTAGGAAAGTCACCGCGCGGTGAAAATTTACATAGCATATTACAAGGAAAGTCACCGCGCGGTGAATATATTTTAAATCCATAGCATATGTAGGAAAGTCACCGCGCGGTGAATCCGATTGGGCTCCTGTATGTACCGAAATCGTGGGGAATCTTGGCCTGTTTCTCGAGCGCGCCGGCCTGAGTATCACCCAGGCCGGCTGAATCATGATCCACCAATTCCCTTAGGGTAACCGCTTGCTCCCACTTCACTCCTGCCGCTAATTACAACATGCACCTTCCTGCACCTTCGACCTTTCGTATGCAACAGCGCACGATGACCAATATGGCCCCCTTCATCATGATCATGATCACAACCTCGCTCGCCAAAATACAACATCGATCCCTCTCGCCGGCCACATCCAAAGATCGGATGTCTGTTCACCGCGCAGATCACGGTTGCGCGATTTCCTACGTCCTTCATCATTCCGAATCACCTACTTGTAACGTCTATAAATTTCCTCTCAAGCTAATTTATTTTAATATAACCCTTTAACCATCAACGTTGAATTAACAAATTTGTTAATTCAACGTTGATGGCGTCATTAACTCCTGTCGAACCTCCTCCGGGCTGGATGCTCGCTGAATTTGACCCGAAATCGATCCCCGTACGCGAGCTTCGAGTCATATTACTTGAGAATAACATAAGTTGCCATTCGAAAGCCAAGAAAGCTACTTTGATTGAGTAAGTTATCTTTTTTTATGAGTATGTCGCATTCAAAACCTGGGCGGTTATTCAATGTGTTATAACACTAATTATTAAATTTATAACAATCAGGTTATTCGAGAAAGAAGTTAGGCCTCTCGCATCAGTAAGCCCAAGCTTTTGCAAACCCAATTTATAATTACTTGTATGTGTAATATTGAACTTATAATTGGTTTCCTCTAGGATTTGCTGGCCAGTTATTTGAACGTTGAACCATCATCTGAAGATATCAAGGTCGATCACAATGATCTAATTAGACGCCGATCCCGCTCCGGCGGGGCCAATATATCCTTCGATCCATTCGCCGCTCGCATGACGATAGCCGATCTTAAAGATTTCCTTTACATGAAATCACCGCATCGAATCATTCCAGGCAAGTGCACCCGGGCGCAACTTCAACAGATGGCGCTCTTAGAACTGCAGGAGAACTCCGTCGCATTGACAGAACATGTTTCTGATTGTACGAAAAATAACCCGCCGAATATTGTAAGTTTCTTTTAAGTTTATTATATCTCATATTTTCCCGGGGAATTCATGTACGTATATCATTTTATATTCAAACAGGCACATTGCGGCAAGCCAACTTACCCAGCAGCGCGGACCGTGGAGGTTGATCTTGAGGACGTAGAGTCCGGTATTGATGACAGCTACAATAATATTGATGATTCAGAGGAAGAATCTGATGGGTTGGAGGATTCCGAGGAGTGCGATCAACCTGAATCTGAGGAAGAAATCTATGAAGAATCTGAGGAAGACAGTATGAGCGACCACAGTCATCATAGCGAAGGTACTAGCAAAGATAACCAGCCGAATATTGTAAGTTTGTAAATTTATTATATTTTATATTCTCCCGGGTAATTCATGCATATCATTTATGCAAACAGGCACGTTGCGGTAAGCCAACTTATCCAGCAGCGCGGACCGTGAAGGTTGAAGATGAGGCAGAGTCCGGTATTGATGACAGCTACGATAGTATTGATGATTCAGAGGAAGAATCTGATGGGTTGGAGGATTCCGAGGAGTGCGATCAACTTGAATCGGAGGAGGACAGCTATGTCGAAGAATCCGAGGAAGACAGCGATCATACTGAAGGAGAGAAAAACGGTCATAATTCTCATTTGTCCCGAGCCCCCGGCACCAACATTGAACCGCGGGGGCCCCTCAAAGTTGACGATCACCCAGCTCCCCCTGCCAACAAGGGAAAAGGGAAACAAACGGAGAATCCAAGGAAAGATAAGAAAGTCTTTCGGCGTGGCCTTTCCAGTCAGCAGCCCATTCGACTTCAACAGCCAAATCACACTAATTGGCCAGCTTATCCAGTAATTAACAAGGGAAATCTTGAAGACGGACAGAACTCCCACCTTGCCGCCAACGCACGCAAACTTTCCAAGCCACCAAAGCAAGCCCACAACCTCTCCACAAGCCGCACAAATGTTGATTCACAAGGGCCCCTCATTAAAGTTTATCATGTGCCAGTCGCTCCCCCCAACAAAGGAAAAGGCAAGCGAAATACTGAGAATCCAAGAAAGAATCCACGTCCCGATGATTCAAGCAAACCCATGACAAATTCTGCTGGTTGCGGGCCTTGTTCCAACGAACAGCAAAAAGTGAAAGATAATGAGAAACCAAAGGACGTTATCCTTGATATTGCACCTCTGGTTGGTTCAAATTTTTTTCGGGTTCCATTTTTGAATTCCTCAACTGCACCACGGAACTAATCATAATTTTTCACAGATAAAGCTAACGTCGTCTACGATCTCTGAAAGTGGGCCTGGTACGGTTGCTGAGGATGTAGTTGACCTAATCGATCTTTCGGCCCCTCTTGAAACTTCCCCGGCTTTCTTTGTACCCTCAGTCTTATTGCCCAAACAACTTTGGACCCAACGACAATTGCCTACCGAGCCTCCGGTGATCAATTTGAGTACTAAACCCCCAGTTATCAACTTAATCAGTACCCAGTCCCCGGTTAACAATAGAAATATGCTAAAACCCCCGGTTATCAATTCAAGTACCAAGCCTTGGGCTATTCAACTTAATACAACTACCAGGCCAGCTCCCTTGCAATCTGTTTCAACAACGGCGCCCAATTATACTCATCTGCAGCATGAACTCATGCCATCGTCCCCCGGAAATCATGAAGCCCAGTTCCTCCCCCAACAGATGCCTCGAGGCATTGCCACATCTTACGTCCGGGCACCATCTAATTATGAAGCCGAACAGGTCTCCCGTACACAGCTGACAGATCTCCACCGAGACTCAATGTCAACATTCAGAAACTTTCACAAGATACTGCCGCCCTTTTCCGCCTTGCATGCTCGTGATCCCCACAACACCGAGGCCCAACGTGCCGCCCCGCCTGATTCAGATGATGACCCGGCTCTCACGGCCGATTGCACTCGTGAAAACCATTCAGAGAAGCCCTCTGGCCATTTGGCCAGTTGGCACATCAGTATCCCACCCACCCAGCCGCCACCTCCCAAGGTGAATTTCAACATTCCTTTTACTCATGTCCCGCGTACTGTCTGTGCTCTTCCCCAGACACACCGGATCCCATGTTCCCAGGATCCCAATCCATTGGCCGCACCAGTATCTCAAAAGGCCTTGCAAGTGCCTCAGATAATCGCTGCAAAGCCCAACCCACCCGAGTCCGAATGTTCACCGCCCAAAGCTATCATCAAACTCCCTGATTCTGTCAACACCGAGGCCCAACGTGCCGCCCCGCCTGCTTCAGATAACGACCCGGCTCCCACGGCCAATTGCACTCGTGAACACCATTCAGAGAAGCCCTCTGGCCATTTGGCCAGTTGGCACATCAGTATCCCACCCACCCAGCCGCCACCTCCCAAGGTGAATTTCAACATTCCTTTTACTCATGTCCCGCGTACTGTCTGTGCTCTTCCCCAGACACACCAGATCCCATGTTCCCAGGATCCCAATCCATTGGCCGCACCAGTATCTCAAAAGGCCTTGCAAGTGCCTCAGATAATCGCTGCAAAGCCCAACCCACCCGAGTCCAAATGTTCACCGCCCAAAGCTATCATCAAACTCCCTGATTCCGTCAACACCGAGGCCCAACGTGCCGCCCCGCCTGCTTCAGATAACGACCGGGCTCCCACGGCCGATTGCACTCGTGAACACCATTCAGAGAAGCCCTCTGGCCATTTGGCCAGTTGGCACATCAGTATCCCACCCACCCAGCCGCCACCTCCCAAGGTGAATTTCAACATTCCTTTTACTCATGTCCCGCGTACTGTCTGTGCTCTTCCCCAGACACACCGGATCCCATGTTCCCAGGATCCCAATCCATTGGCCGCACCAGTATCTCAAAAGGCCTTGCAAGTGCCTCAGATAATCGCTGCAAAGCCCAACCCACCCGAGTCCAAATGTCCACCGCCCAAAGCTATCATCAAACTCCCTGATTCCGTCAACACCGAGGCCCAACGTGCCGCCCCGCCTGCTTCAGATAACGACCCGGCTCCCACGGCCGATTGCACTCGTGAAAACCAGCCGATCGAAGCTACTGTCGAACCTGCTGATTGTGTCAACCCTAAGCCCCAACCAGCCATATCTGCTCCCGTTTCGACAGCTAATCGAGCAGCTGCAACAGTCGATTGCACTCTCGTCCATCAGCTCAAAGCTACAATCAAAGATTCCATCAACACCGAGGCCCAATGTGCAGCCCCCCCTGCTTCAGATAATCATGACCCGGCTCCCGCGGCCGATTGCACTCGTGAAAACCAGGAGCCCCATCCTACCATCCCCAGAGCTTCAGCAATTCCAGCTGGAACGGCCGACTGCACTCACGAAAACCAGCCCCAACCTGCCGTCCCATCTAGTCCTTCTGATTATCACTCACCTCCAACGACCGATTCCACTCACGAAAACCAGCCCAAAGCTGCTAACGATGGGTTCAAACCCAATCATAATTCCATAAACACCGAACCCCAATGTGCCGCCCCCCCTGCTTCAGATAATGACCCGGCTCCCGCGGCCGATTGCACTCGTGAAAACCAGGAGCCCCATCCTACCATCCCCCCTGCTTCAGCAATTCCAGCTGGAACGGCCGACTGCACTCACGAAAACCAGCCCCAACCTGCCGTCCCTTCTAGTCCTTCTAGTGATTATCACTCACCTCCAACGACCGATTCCACTCACGAAAACCAGCCCAAAGCTGCTAACGATGGGTTCAAACCCAATCATAATTTTCCCAAGACCGAGCCCCAAGCCCCACCTGATTTTGATAACCGCCCACCTGTAGTGGCTGAACCCATTGCCGATTCTGATTCTACCAAAATATCCTGTTTCCCACAGACAAGCTGACTATCACATTTATATTCTCCTCACCCAGTTTTTTTTCCAAAATTCCAAAACCACATTCAAATCGAAAAATAGAAAATCCCCGATTGCTCGCAACTCCTGCCAATCAACCATAGCCATAAGCTGCGTCCTACTACCAGACCTTACGTTATACCCAACTTCATCCAAATTCACCCACCTTACCACCAACTTTGACCTTACCCAAAATATTCACCCCCCCCGAACACCCAATCGCTTCCCCTTTCGCCTGATCAGTATACTGATCCCAACCCCGAAACCTTCAATACAACCATGTCTTCACTTTCTCAATACCAACTGTGTACATGCTTCAGTCGTGGTTGCATAAAAAAACAATACATTGATGATCATGGTAACATCTCTCATGGTGACCATGTGGCCCGCAGTACCCTTCGTTCACATCAACTGGCAGATCAACAAGCGGCTGCTCTGAGAGCCCAGTATCACAATTGTACGCGCCAAGAGTTTTAAAACTCTGACACAGAAGCGAAGGAACTCATGATGGCTTCTTCTTTTTCTAGATTCTGTCGAAGATAAATTGGACGTGGGTGCCCTGCTTGCCTCGTGCGAAATTAGTAATAACCCTCAAGCTAATAGTAAGTATCCTTTGTACCATATATTTACAATAAATTACTAACACGTTCAAGTCTTGATGCTACTAGGGCACGCTGGCGAACCCTCTTCTAGCTCCCCTGCTATATTGGACCCCGAACCCCCTGATCTTTCTTCTTTATCCCTCGCATCACCAACTTCACCGCTTCCTGATCCACCTGTTGAAAAACTGCCCCGGATTTATGACTGCAGTAAGATATAATTATTTATTATTCCCTTTGCATTCATTTCATTTGATCAAGTCTGGCTAATTCCTGCTGGTTTTGGTCCATGCAGGTTGTTTTCATCAGTCACCACTTGTTCGTGCCAACCCAACCATATTACATGCTTGCCTCACCACAGCCATCCTGTCTGTTCTACACCATTGCTCCAATGCGACTTGTCATTGGCTACTCAAGGCTCACCGGCATCAACTTGAGCTTATTACAAACAACGGCATTGCCGGGTCCAATCTGGTTTCAAAAGCCATGTCACCAACCTTTGGCGAACGCCAAGCCATTCAAACACTTCCAATGAGCCTGTCGACGGTCCTCAAGTGGCTTAACATTGACCCCATACTCAGTTTCGCAGTGTGCTGTTCTAGTTGTTTTGCTTTGTATCCTCAAAAATCCGAAGTACCTCAACGATGCATCAATGTCTCTTTTCACAAACGTTCAGAACCTGACTCAAATTCAAGCAATGGTTTCGACGACACAGATAATGAGGTCAACAATGATGGTGCTACTCAATGCAATGCTCTCCTCTTACATCCTCAATCTCAAAAGCCTATTCGTCGCTTTGCCTTCCAAAGTCTTTCAGACTGGCTTGCTTGCCTTCTTTCTCGCCCTCAAGTTGAAGCCGCCCTCGAGTGTAGTGCTATCAAGGCCGCGCAACCACACTCCTGCAGCAGCATCGTTGCCGACATCCAAGAATCGCGTATATGGAAATCTTTTCCTGGATTAAACGGCCTCTCATTTACCACCAATTCGAGTAATCTTGCTTTTGCGATGTTTATCGATGGGATTAACCCCTACGGTAATCGGATTTCCGGCAAGCATGTCAGTGTCACCTTTATAATCATGGTATGCCTGTCTCTTCCAGTTTCACTTCGCTATTGATTCGAGAACATATTCGTTGTCGGAATCGTTCCAGGCCCGAAAGAGCCATCATTGGAGCAAATTAATTGGGTTCTACGCCCCATCGTCGAAGAGCTGAAGACCCTGTGGAATGATGGACTTCGACTCTCTCAAACCTTCATGTATCCTCAAGGTCGTCACATATTTTGCGCGCTTTTACCTTTCTTCGCCGATCTCCCAGCATTACGCCGCGCTTTGGGATTTGCGGCACCGACCGCCACTCGCATGTGTTCCTACTGCCTACTGAAGCGGTCTGAGATCAATAATTTTGAAGCTGACACTTGGCCAAAACGAAACCTTACCGATCATAAGACCTGGGCGCTCAATTCTCGTGATGCACCTTCACTAAAAGCACGAGCCAAGATTCTATTGGATCACGGAGTTAGGTATTCGGTCATGGTCGAGTTACCCTATTGGGACATCATCAACTTTCATGTTGTTGATACGATGCACAATCTATTACTAGGGCTGCTTAAGTGGCACTGCCAAAGGTTTTGGAAAATGAAGGACGTTGCCAATGAGCCGGAACCCAACTCAGGAGTGAGTACCAAGGAACTTTCAGATCTACTGGTAGATGCCATGGCACATTCCTCGCGATCACATGTGGTGCCAGAAGAAGAAGACGACCAGGAAACCTCAAACGAGCTTGGCATTCCATTTGACGAACTCGAGTTCATCTCTGCAGAGGAAACCGCCGATCATACGTACGTTCCTTTTTTAGGCTCCAGCGGCTGGGAAGGAGAGTGGATAGTCCCACCCGAAGACACAAGTGTTTTGGATGCAGAAATGTTACTCAAAATCAATCGACTACTCCCTTCAATCAAAATACCAACCTGGATTAATCGTGCCATTCCTGTCCTCGGGAAAGCCTCTTTCGGGCGCCTGAAAGCGGACGAGTGGCGGAACTTATTCACAATCCAGTTACCTCTAATTCTCCCGGTGCTTTGGGGAAATGGCGATCCTTCCCCACGATCCCTCTTTCGCAACTTTGCTCATCTGGTTTCTTTAGTTAATATTGCTCTCAAACGCACAATCAACGATGCCTCCATTTCCGAATATCGCCGACACATCCTGGCTTATCTAAGCAGCTCCACAGTTTTGTTTCCTGACGTCACGCTAGCCCCAAACCACCATATGGCAATACATGTTGCTGATTGCCTCGAGCGGTTTGGTCCGTGCCGTGCCTGGTGGTCCTTCCCGATGGAGCGGCTAATGGGACAAATCCTAAAAGCCTGTAGCAATAAACAATTAGGTAATGTGTAGTGCCAATCCTGTACAGTCTTATGCAACATCAAGTTGATCTAACCATGACTATTATTTTCTACAGGGTAAATCGAATCGACCCTTTTAGTCAGGTTTTGTCGGGCCGGTAATCTCAAGGCCTTGTTAGAATCGCAAGAGTTACCCTCCGCCTTGGATCCTTACCTCTCCAGCTTGCAGATGTTCGCAAGCCCTAGTGCATCGGAGGGCCAGCAATTCTCTGTGAAGAAGATTGGCGGCCCCGTTTCTATTCACAAGGCATTGTTCGGTCAACTGATTGAACGCCTCAACGACCTTTTCCCTGATGGGAGTCGCGTTTGGATTTCATCAGATCAGTGGCTCAAGAAGAAAAAGACGGAATCCGCAAGATTCCTCCCTGTTAGCTCAACTGTACAACAGTGTTCTAGCTTGACAATTGATCGAATTGTTTATTCCACAGAAAAAAATAATCCCGGTAATAGCTGCATAGCACTGCGCGAAAACTCGAAAGCGGTGTTTGGTATCATTGACCAGATATTCCAGCATGCTAGTCGTACCTCAAGCCGCAAATTAAACACTAAAGCTTGGCTTGTGATTCATCCGTTGAGTCCTGTCCCGCCGACCAAAGGTAACCCCTTCGCACATCTCTCCGGTTACCATATGCAGTCATCTCTGAGGATTCTGAACAAAACAGAGCGGCTGATTATTCATTCTGATGAGATTCGTTCGCATTGTGCTTGGTTGAAATATGATCCTATACAAGTATCACCTATGATTAGTACTGAAACAATTGCTTTGGTTTCCTTGGAAAGAGGATCAGAGATAGACTTTTGCGTCTGAATTCAAAAACGACATCATTACAAGTTTGGATAATTGAATTTTCTTTTTTTATTTTTTGGTTGACCGCTTTCCTCACTTTTTTCATTGTCTGCCTGGATGATCCAATACATCTCCATTCATTGTACTTTTAGGAATTATTCAATTTGATTGACTTCCTTTACTATAAACCTTGAGTGTACTATTAGTATTAGTGGTCTACTCCACGTATTCAAAATATTTTGATTTGAATTGGCTTTGGTTTTTTATCATCCTATCATACAAGAAGAGTTACTATTATCAGAAGAGTGACTATTATCTGCTTGTGTCTAACATAGATAGAATATCTTGCTGTGAAATTATACCAATTTTGAGACAAGACTTCATGCTGAAATAAAATGTGTGATCAGGGATTGGAAAAAAAAATCAAAAAAAAATCAAAGAAAAAAAAATCAAAAAAAAAAAAATCAAAAAAAAAAAAAATCAAAAAAAAAAAAAAAATCAAAAAAAAAAATCAAAAAAAAAGTAAAATGTACCCAAAAAAGTAAAATTCACCTAGTGGGTGCATTTTACTTTATGGGCAGTGTTTGACAATTTCCTTTGACGGGTTTGACGGATTCCAAAATACCTTTTTTTTGTACCCTTTTTGGGGGGACCTCAACCACCTCCTTGTCCGAATCTACGTGAGGGGTTCCCCATTGTATAAATGCCTCACGGCACTCCTCCTGTGGACGCCTTGACTTACCATCTACGGCCAAATTACCCGTTCAATGCAGTGCCTCCCTCTTTTCTTGCGTTTTCTTCAATCTCTCCTGCATCAAACGGACTATTGCAATCTTTATCAGCACTCCAGCACCTCCAATACTAAATCCAGAAGCACTTACCTGAGGATTCATCAAGTCTGGATGAGTAACCTAAGGTCATGGCATCATCATCTGGAGGCTCTTTCAATTCAAAAGGTTGAGTCTTCTCCAGGACCCATAAGGTTGGCCCCAAGGCTTTTCTGCCTTGCTTATCCATATCACACATTCTTCCATACTGCCTACAACTTTCACATTTGGCAGAATTGTGCTTGATACTGGTGGTGCAGATTCTTTCAAGCTTGACGCACCTATCACAACTTGGGTAGTATTGCTGGACTGGATGATAATTGTTTGTATTCTCCATTGGATAGGTTGGTGTAGGTGATCTGGTGTAAGGAGATAAAGGTGGTAATGGGGTGGATGGTGGTGATGGTTGTGGGTAAGGGGAAGGAAAACTCAAGTTAGACATGGCTGAAGGACAACCTGGATGGCCTCTTCAACCTCTCCTTTTATGGTCATCAGGAGATGCCCTCTTCTTCACCAGGGGGTACTGTCATACTGACACCAAACTCAGTCTAACCTCAGTCTAACCCTCCGGTCTGATCTACCTTCTTAGGAACTTCAACCTCAGGGCTCAGGAGACTTACATCAATATGTCTCCAGTAACTAAATACCTCAGGATCTTCATGCAGTACATATCTACATATAGTCTAACCTCATACTATACACAGATAGACTCCATAGGCTTGCACATACTCAATCTCCCAGGCTCTACTCTACCTCTCTGTCTAACCCATACCTCCTCTGTGTGGTTTATCCTTTGGGAATCTTTATCTAAATCCTCCTGCAGATTGTATTACATACTCTCCCTACTTAGTACATAGTGTCATGACTCCCATTTACCCTGTACATCCTTCAACTGTATTCTCCCAACTTAGACAGCTCAGACCTGGAAACTTGTCCCAATGTAGAAGCAGCCTAACCTAATGTAGTAGCATACCTGATCAGCCCTCTCTGTTACTTAGACTGTTCCCATGACATCATGTGTGTAGTCTGAGCCCCAATCACTTGTACCTCTGTTGTAGTTCCAACCTCTTGTCTATTTAATAAGCCTCCTCTTTCCTCTTCCTGATTCTTCCCCCAAGAAATCAGTTTACTACTTCTTACTAGGAGATCTTTCCCAGCAAGTTTCATTCAGCACCATCCAACCCAATCCTCCTCTGCTCCTGTTAGCCTCCTTCAGTAACCTTGCCCCCAAGCCTACTGTGGGTAGAGACCCCTCTGTGCCAAGCCCTGCATGCATGTCAGAAGCCCTTGTGACACTCACTATCACGCCTTCCTTACCTCTTGGATCAAAGAAATTAATCCCGTCAATTGGATTATTCTAGATTCAGGAGCCTCTTGCCATATGTTCAACTTGACTGACTTCTTCATCCATCTCAACAACCTTTTGGCAACAACTTCATTAACACTGGAAAAGAAGGAGCTAAACTCCCCATCAAAGGAAAAGGAACCATCAAACTCTTCTGGAAAAACTCAGTGGTAACCCTATCGAACTTCTTCTTTGTCCCAGACCTAGTCATTGATCTCATCAGTCCAAGTGAACTCATCTCATCCAAGGGCTGCTCACTGGTGTCAAATGGCTCTCAACTCCAACTTTAATCTAACTCCAATCCTTTTTTCTCTGGATTTATCCCAGGAAATCTTTTTGTTGTCAATCTTCCTTCACTGGTCGGAAATAATTTCAAACTGTGCTATCTCAACCAAAGGGAACCCTCTTCCAACAAAATAAAACACATTCATGAATCTCTGGGCCATGCCAGTCCCTATCCCCTCAAAAACCTCTTTCCTCATCTCTTGTCTAATGCTATTTCCAAATTTCAATGCAAAGACTGTGTCTTCTCTAAAATCACCAAATTGTCCTCCAATGGCACTTCCAAATCAACATCTTGACCGTTGGAGCAACTCCACATAGATCTAATTGGTCGCATCACTCCTTCATCTAGAAACAAAATGAACTACATGATGACGGTAGTGGACAACTTTTCCGGATTTTATCAGCCATTCCCCTTCAAAACAAATCTGATGCTTGCCCCGTACTGAAACTCATTCTCAACCACAAATATCAAAAAATAAACTGCTATCCTTCAACAATTTGTACCAACGGAGGCAGCAAATTCACCTCAACTGATCTCAAGGAATTCTTTAGTTCTAATTCCATCCAACATGTTGTTACCAAACCCTATCACTATGAGCACAACGGAAAATTTGAACGAGAAAACAGAACTCTCACCAAGGCTATTTGCTCCATTCTTTGTAGTTCCAAGCTTACGCATAATCTGTGGGCTGAAATTTCTAAAACTGCTTGCCTCACTCTGAACCAAATTCCCAAGAATGCTCAATCCCCTTCTCCTTACCACATTTTTACTAATAAAACGCTTCCTTTCAGCTATTTCCATCCTATTGGGTCCAAAGTTGCCTATGTCAACAACAAAATTGCTCGAGGTGAAAAGTTCAAAGATTGCGTAACACCTGTATGGCACTTTTTGACCATTCTAACATTTCACAGGTATTGTCACGTATAGGGTTTACACCTAAAATTCACTCAGAATTGAGGTGTTGTGTATATTTTAGGAGTTACACACGGAAATGTATTATGTCACAATTCCCGCGCGCAGCCCCGCATCATTACATAACCCTACGTACTAGTAGCAGCAGGATCCTGCGTACTAGAGACCCACGCGCAGCTGATTCTGCCATGCACGCAGCGGATTCTACCCCGCGCACATCTGTACTAACTGATCCCCGCGCCTGGATCAGTCTTGACTAATCTGACAACTGGGTACCGCTCAAAAGAGCTACAACCTAGTTAGGGTTGCCTAGTATATGTAACAAATGGACATATGCATTACTAATGATCTAAAAAGATCAAAACTTAAATAAAATTAATGAAAATTAAGTTTTAAACATTTTTTAATAATAAATCAAATATCAAGGATTACCACGTAAATCAGTGATCTTGATCTTTGAAGACTACAAAACACTACAAGAAGTGTTCATACAAATTATTGAAAATTATCTACATGATCAGCAGATGATGGAAAATCAGTAAAGATCCACACCTGCACGCTTTAAAACAATATCAATTGTACAAATGAAGTATGATTACAGAATGATCAAATATACGCCATAACAGATTGACAGATCCTGTGGCTAAAATAGTACAGAAATCCAGAAAATCTAAGGACAGCTGATTGACAGCACCAAGTGGACGTGCTAATTTTGCCCTGACTGGCTTGCCAGCCTCAGCCCACGAACACAACCCTCTCTACGTGCCCTGAGAAGACCAAAATCACCCCAAAAAGGTATTTATACAGACCTCTTTGGATCCATTATTCAATCGGTTAATCAGTTACCAGGAATTATTTATGATCAATCAGACAACGTGGCATTGTTAATCAAGTGCTTATATGAAGATAAGCAAGTGATTCATGACTTAATATGTAGTAGTATTATTTACCTTTATTAACCAATCAACCATTGAAGTTTAGTCAAGAAATCTAACCCATCTGCTCTGAAACCCTTCCAATTATTCCAGGATTTTCGTGGTAATGTTCTCAGAGTGAGTTTTACCCTTCCTGTCTAGGCCATTTGTGCTGTTAAGCCAGGCCACTAGTGGAATAAGTCCTTTCTAAGGCACCCATATTTATTCCAAGGTTCTTAAACTGCCTAAGGAGGCCCCTTGAAGAGAGTTTGCTAGTCTGTAAAGATCCCCAGTAGTATGATACTGTGGCCCCCTTTTATATTATATTGAAAACCATTTACTAACAAACCAATTAAACCTTGCAACTGCTCTTATTAAATCATTTATTTGAGCTTCTAAGCATTTATTACTGGAATAATAATTATTATTATAATTCCAGCATTTTTATCACTCTCTGTAGCTAAAGTACTGCAACGTTCCTGGTATCAGAGAGCTGACACTTTTGAAGTTGAATTCCGCCATGCTACTCTCGAGTCCCTTAAGAGGTGTTGGGTTATTATTATTTGAATCAGTTATTGTTTTGCTTCTAGAGCTTCTTCAAACAATTAGCTTTGTCTTGTGCAGGCACCCACAGTTATCTGGTACCCTTCAAGCGCTTGATTGCAGAGAGTTGGCCAGGTTCATTGAGACACTGGAGGTTGTTTGGGATTAAGTTGATCTTTCCTAAGCTTCTGCTGATAACCAGAGCTATTAGCTTGTGCGTGTTGTTACTTACAATTGCCTTGTCTTGTTGGACTCTGAACAAACCTTGACTTCTTCTATTCAAGTTTTCCCTGCACCATCTTTCCTCAGATAGTGTTGTTTCCCAGCTAACAACCACCATTATCTTTATTGTCTTACATTTGGTCCCCTTTTTACAAGGTTCTGGACTTTTATCTTGGTTACATTTAAATATTTTTGTAACACTCAGGAGGGCAGCCTAAACAGCACCTTTTCCCCTCCGCAGAACTGCCACGGCCTAGCACCATTTTGAGTCTTACATTTGGTCCCCCGGGCCGGGATTGAACCAGAAACCTTGGGATTTACAGTCCCAACATCAATTATCAACTTTGCAATCCAATCTCTTTCTTTTTTTTCTGTCATCATCTAGATACGTGGAGGCTGTTGAAATTTTGAGTTTGAGGCTCTGGTTGAAACACTTAAGAGGAGGTGAGGAAAGATCTTGTGATGTCAAGAGGAGCAGATCTTGGGAGTCAAGGGGGCACTCCGGTTCAGTGTAGGGAAGAACAGATGGTGTTCATTCATTTGAGGTTCAGCTGGCTTAAGTAGACTAAGTACAAAAGAGGCTGAAAAGTGGTTGAACAAAGAACTAGAAATAAATAAGAAATATTCAGTACTGGGCCATCAGAGACCGCACAAGGTGAGGGACTACAAGACAGGTTGCACTCAAGATTCAGGCAACACTAGCAGTAGGCAAAAATACCAATACACCCCCTTGACTGAAGCTTGAGGTAGTTAGAACAAAATAATGAGTTGAAGACTTGTGAACACATGCACGCCTATTACATCCAACATTAATCCTTAGAATGAAGAGATTTTTGAATGCTGCATTAAATGCCTATTCCATTACAAAGGAAGGAAATCTTATGATTTTTGAACTACTATTGAACCTACAATAGAGAATATTACATCCACAAGAAACACAATAATTCCTATTGTAATTTTTGAACCCCGGTTCATACTGAATAACAAACACTTAAAAGATTTTGCTCACAATGGAGAAGTAACAATAGAGGACTTTAGTTGGCTAACAGACAAAACTTGCGACTTGAGGTAGCGTATGACTGACCCACTTTAGATGGTAGCAATCAAACCAATTGAGTGAAAAGACAATTGCACCAGATGGGCAAAGGATGATAACTGAAGGACTGGCCAATCGGACAGTTGAGGTGGTGATATATTGATTGAAAAAGCTGAGAATTGAAGAACCAAGCAACTTGAGGCGACAGGAGCAAGATCGGTATTTGAGGAGTTGACAAATTGTTCATGAGATGTTGAAGGATCCACTGAGCAAGAAGGAGATGACGATGGACCAAACTAGCCAGCGCAAGGTCAAAACTTGATGAGGTGACCAGGCAGATAGACAAGTGCAAGGTTGCTGGATGATTCAGTTGATGGAGCAACCAAACAAGCATTCTCAAATTTTGTTGCTTTGGAGATTGATCAATCCAATAGATGATGAGTTGGTTCTAGATTGGTCAATGGTTTGAATGAGACAATAATAGATGATTCAATCAAGCAAGGTAACATTTGTATCAGCAAGCATGCAATTGCAAGGCAAAAATTTGATTATCAAAGAGCTGGGCCAAGGGATTCAGGTGTTGGAACAACTGGGCTGAGGGAGGTGGCCAAGAAGGAAGGGAGTAATTCAACTGGATGACTCAAATGGAGATTGTGCAACAGTTAAGATGGTAATGAAGATGGTCAAGCGATGATCCGGGCAAGCTATTCAGGGCATAAGGAAGCTTGGTGAATTTAATTGATCAAGAGCATGCAACAACCAGAAAGGGAATGAAAGATCAACCGTTGCAGTGATTAAGCAGCCAGAGCAATAAGAAGTGAAATGATCTCAGGGCAGCACTTTGGGATCATTTTGGCTTTTAACCGTGTTAAAATTTTGAGTTCCAGGCTCCTGTTGAAACACTTAAGAGGAGGTGAGGAAAGATCTTGTGATGCCACGAGGAGCGGATCTTGGGAGTCAGGGGGCACTCCAGTTCAGTGTAGGGAAGAACAGATGGTGTTCATTCACTTGAGGTTCAGCTGGCTTAAGTAGACTAAGTAAAAAAGAGGCTGACAAGTGGTTGAAAAAAGAACTAGAAATTAATAAGAAATATTCAGTACTGGGCCATCAGAGACCGCAAAAGGTCAGGGACTATGAGACAGGTTGCACTCAAGATTCAGGAAACACTAGCAGTAGGCAAAAATACCAACAGAGGCAACTTGTTTTAGAAGTAATTCCTCCCAATTGTGCACCACCTGGGCAAGATAATTGTTGTTTTTCAAGAAACCCTACTCTTGCCCTATTCATGAGCCACTTTGGAAATCTGTTCCTTGGATCTTTTAGGAAACCTTGTCAGAATGGAATCCACCAGCAACGCTTCTACTTTTCCTAAGATGGTTAAGATCAAGCCCCAGAACAAGAACTTAGGATTCAATGGGACAAACGTGGAACACTGTTTGGACTTGTACAAGATGGCTGCTTTGGTGGATGGGGCTAGCAAATTCAATATGGCCTACCAGTTACAATTTTTTATCTCCTCTGATGAAGTTATGGAAATCATTGAGTCTTTTGAAGGTTTTGAAAGACATAACTGGACCCTTCTGCGGGGAGCAATGTTGTCTTATTGGGGAAAAATAGATGTAGCACAATTTACTTTGCAGGATCTGGATAAATTTGTCTCTCAGTGGGTCTCCAATGGTGGTGTGGCTTCCGCTTCCAATTATCAGGTTTTTAGGAAATCTTGGGATCCCATCCAATCCTACCTTGTCCAAAAAAATCACATTGACACAGTGGACAAAATTCAAGTCCAATTTTTCCAATCTTTCTCTCTTGGAGTGCAAGAAAGGATCAAGGACAAACTGGTCGGGTCTGGATCCATGGGCACTACCAGGGATAATTGATTCAAGCTCCCTGGTTTCCTTATCCTTAGGGGAGTGGTGGATAAAGTCATGAAAGTTCAAACAGCCCTCACTTTTGAAAATTCTAAAACCGCTGAACCAGTCCATGCCCCCTCTTTCAAAGAGTCAAACAATATCATGAATAAAATGGAATCCAATTGCAGGCCCAAGAACCCTCAGCCTAACCGAGAAACCGCTACAATGGATGAAATCACTTAACTGCTCAAAGCCTTTGAAAACAAAATGGATCAAAAGATTTCCTCTCTCCTGCTCCTAAAACTTCTAGTGCTGTTCCTAAAAATAATATAGTCTGCTATTATTGCCACAGGGAAGGCCATGGAACCGGTTGATGTCTCGTACTCCAGAAGGACAAAGACAAGAAATTAGTAGAGCAAAAAGGGAATAAATTTTTTCTTCCTAATGGAACCATGATCCCCTTTAATTCATCTCGCCCCATTTGTCATTTTGTGGCCTTTTACCAGCCACCCCCTCTTATGAAGGCATGCTTGACTTCTGTGGATTTCCGAACTTCTTGTGGTACTCTTCAACCCTGGTACCCCCCAGCTATTTCCTCCTCTTCTATGGTTGGTACTTACCAATCCAATCCAGCTAGGAAGCAACATGAGTGGCCCAAACCTCATAAAGCTCCTTCCTTGCCAACCTCAATCCTTGGAAAACTGCCCAAACAACAATCCTCACCTGAGCCCTCTTCTGATGTAGAAGAAATGGAGGTGGAAAAAGAAACACTCATGGAAAGGTCTCAAGATCACCCTGATCCCCCTTCCCATCTATTAAAACTCATCAATCCGCTGATCCTGTTCCTGCTTCACCCAATCATCCTCCCTCCACCCAGCCCAAAGTTTGGTTTGAGAGGGGAATTTCTAAGGATCACCCCAATGCTGTGGAAGGGGTATTAAAGAAAATTTCTGATCTTAAAATTCCTTATCTATCTGTTGCTGAGCTCCTGTCAATCTCTCCATCTGTTGCCAAAGGGATGAAGAAATGGGTTTCTCATCAACGTGTGGAAATTGGTCCTGAGGAACTCATTGTCTCCTCTGGAACTTTGATAGAGGATTCTGGTGGGACATATCCCTCTTCTGAGTCTATTCTTTACTCATGTCCTCTTGGTTTTCTTCCCTGCCATCTTGGTGAATCAGCTAAAACGGTCTCGCTCCTTGTCAACTCTGGCTCTCAGCTCAACTTGATCTTGGATTCTATGGCCTGAAAACTGAAATTCAGCCCTAGGGTCAGTTTCACCTCTTCAGTTTACGGAATAGGGAATCATTCTTGCAAATTGGTTGGAATTGTTGAAGACGTTCCAGTCCCAATTGGCCAAAAAATCATTGGAACTTGTCACTTCTGGATTACACGCTTGGATGGACCTATGATTTTGAGTCAACCTTTCCTAATGTATTTTGGAGCAACTCTGATGTTTTCCAATCAAGTTGGGGAGAGAATCCTCCTCCCCAATTCAGACGGTAGAAAAATTGAGGTTTCTCTTTGTTCTTTGGATTCTGGTCGCTGGGAAAGAGATTTCCCCCGTCATTTGCCTAAGCAGAAGGATAATTCCAGTTCCTCTCATTGTTTATGGGAGTAGTTGATCCTACTAACAGTTGTAGTTCTTTCCAGCCTCAAAATCCAACTTAAGGGTCAACCCTTATCCCCAAGGCCTATTTCTCTTTCTTTTCAACGATTTCCTTTGATCTCAAAAATATCAAAAATCAAAAACAAGAAAAATGAAAAAATCCAAAAATATTTCTTCTTCATCTGTTTTTTCTTCTTTTCCTTGTACTCTTATTCCTAATCAAGCTTCTTTCAGTTCCAATTGGAATCTCTGCAATGAGTCTAAACTAGATCCCAATCTCAATCCTATTTTTGGTGGCTTTTGTATGGAAGAATATGGGCTTCAGTGAAGGCAAATTGGGGTAGAAGTAAGTCCTCCCAATTATGCACCACCGGGGTATCCTACTATTATCATTTTTGAAACCCTACCTTGTGCCAAACATTTGAGCAATGCATTATCCCCCGGGAAGTCTTTTATGAAACAGGCACCTTTCAAAAACATTGCGGAACATCAAACTTGGAAGGCTTTAAAACTTGGTCTCAATCCCCGTATTCAGATCTCTCTGGTCAACTCTTGGCAAAAAAAGAACCGCTCTCTTTTGCCTCCAAATATAAACCAGTTGCCACAAAAATTCAACCAATCAACCAACCAATGCCTCTCAATCTCAATCCTCCTCTTAGGTGTCCTCCTCTATCCGGCAATCCTTACTGTGTTTTACCTCAATCTCTTGCTGGTCCATTCATCCCCTCTGGCCATTTCACCAAAGAATGTCTGAGAATAGTCAACTTGGACCAGATGGATGGCTTCTACCTGATGAGTTTTATTTGATCAAAAATGTCTTGGCTCTTAGGGAAAAAGCTATTGCTTTCTGTGAAGATGATAGAGGTCTCTTGAAAGAGTCCTATGGTCTGCCTTATATCATTCCTGTAGTAGAACATGATCCCTGGCAAAAGAAAAAGATCCCAATCCCTGCTGCCAAAGTCAACGAATTCATCAAGTTGGTCCAGGAACAAGTCCAAACCTGTTTATATGAACAGTAAAATTCTAGCTATTCCAGTCCTGTTTTCTATGTCCTTAAAAGTAACGGTAAACTTATAATAGTTCATGATCTCCAGCCGCTAAATAAGGTTACTATTAAAGACTCTGGTATTCCCCCTGCTAATGAAGAGTTTGTTGAATCCTTCTCTGGGAGAGCTTGCTATGGTCTGGGTGACATTATGGGTGGGTATGATATATGGTCCTTACATCCAATTTCTTGCCCTCTCACCACATTTGATACTCCTCTCAGTTGCTTCCAGCTTACCCAATTTCCTCAAGGCGCCACCAACTCAGTTGCTGTCTATCAGGCTCAGATGGTTTAGATCCTCCAGGGTGAAATCTTGGATCATGCTGGTATCTTCATTGACAACGGCGGAATTAAAGGACCAGTTTCTGACTCTAACAATGAGCTCTTAACCTGGCATTCAGGAATCCACCCATTTATCTGTGAGTATGCGACCACTTTGGAAAGGGTCCTGTTCCAAATATAAGAATCTGGCCTCACTATTTCCGGATCCAAATTGGCTGCCTGTGTCCCTGCTCTGAAAATTATTGGTCATGTGGTCTGCAAGGAAGGAAGAAGGATGGCTCCATCCAAGATCAACAAAATCCTCTCTTGGCCTACTCCCATCAACCCAAATGAAGTCAGGGGTTTTCTAGGTGTTTTCACTTATGTTCAAATTTTCATCCCATCTTTATCCAAAATCTGTGCTCCCCTATGTTGCCTGACCAGAAAAGATGCTGAGTGGATCTGGACCCAAGAGTGTGAAAATTCTTCTCAGGAGCTTAAAATGATCCTTGGAAAGGACATAGTCTTGAGGAAGATTGCTTACCAACCGGGAGCTTGAAAGATCAAATTGGCTGATCATTCCAGTTATCAATCTGTTGGGCCTGTCCTTGCCCAGGAAGATGAAAATGGTTGAGACCGTCCTTCTCTCTATGAATCCCTGTTATCTTCAGACGTAGAATCCAGGTACTCCCAACCAAAACTGGAACTCTGTGGCATGGCTCAAATGTTGAAGAAACTCCAAAATGTCCTCTGGGGTCAACACTTTGAGTTACAAGTTGTCGCACAATCCATCATCAAAATGATCAATGCCCCCAGCCTCCCAAATGCTCCTATGACCCATTGGGTGGCCTTTATCCAGCTTTTCTTGTTTGATATTGTTCAAAGTTCTGGCAAATCCTTCACCATGCCCAATGGTTTATCTTGAAGCCCCCTTGGAGACAAAGAATTGGATGTTGGAGTGGACTTTGACAAGGAGGAGCCTTTAATTTGTCCAGTCTTCACTTTTTCCTCTCAAAATTACTCTGGCTTCCAAAAAGGTTTCTGGCTAAAATTAGAGCAGTACCTTTCCACTCTCCAAAGGCCTCCTGATCTCTCCGCTAAATATTTTCAATTGCTCAAGAGGAAGTCTTCCAACTTCTTTGTCCAGGGTACTAGGCTTATGAAAAGAGTCAATCCTTGAGCTCTAATTGTCCTCATGATCCCCTCCAACCAAGATTCAATCCTCAAAAGTCTCCATGAAGGCCTTGGGTATTGTGGGGTAACCAAGACCTATTGGCGTATATCCGCACAATTCTGGTGGCCATCTATGAAGAAATCAGTCTCTCAATGGTGCAAGAGTTGCAAAGTATGTCAGAAACGTGATGTTAGGCGCCCGGCTGAAATTTGTTATCCCACTGGAGATTCCACTGTCTTTGGAAGGATTTATATGGATGTGGTTCACATTAAGGCTGGTGGAGCTAAGTACCTCATTGTGGCTAGAGATAATTTTTCTGGATGGGTTGGAGAAAAGTTTCTTAAGAACCTCAGCTTGGAATTGGTAGCAGCTTTTCTTTACAAGACTTGGACAATGCGTTATGGCTTGGCTCAATCTTATTCAACTGAAATTGGCTCTGAGTTTGGTGGCAAACTGGCCAAAATGATCCAATCACCCTGGTCAACATAGGGTGACAACTCCTTATCATCCTGAAGGACAAGGCATGGTGGAAAGAGGCCATGCCCCTTTGAAGGCTGCTCTTGTCAAGTTGGCTGGCAAAAGTGGAAAGAATTTTTGCAAATTTCTTCCCTGGTCCTCTTCTCCGATCTAATCTCAACTAAAAAAACCACTGGCTACTTGCCTTACAAAATTATTTTTGGACAAAAGGCTGTCCTTCCTCTTGATCTGGAAATGGATTCTTTCTTAGGTATTTCTTGGGAAAAGGTTTCTTCCACCACTGATTTATTGGTTGCCAGATACAAGCAACTGGAGAGAAGTGAAGATGTTTGTGACAAAGCTTATCAGAAAATGATGGAGTCAAGGGAAAAATCAGTCCAGTATTGGGAGGATAATCATTCCAATCAAGTCAGGGACCCCTTGAATCCTGGTGATTTAGTTTTAGCTTACAACCGATCCTTGGAAACTCAGTGGGGAAAGCTTTTTTCCAATTGCTGGAATGGTCCTTATCGAGTGGTCCATCAAGTCAGAGGTGGATCATATCTTTTGGAGGAACTGGATGGTACTCAGATGGCCAGAAGGTTCTCTGCTGATCAGGTCAAGAAATTTCATTGTGGTAGAGGCAACTTGGATCAGGAGTAAATCCTCCCAATTGTGCACCGCCAGGGTCATCTGCTGCGTTTTTGTTTTGAAACTCTACTGTATGCCACATATGTGAGCACCTGGGACCCCTTATTCACTTTATTGCAGTTAACTCTAGAAGATCTTCTTTGGATGGATCAAGATATTCTTTTCAATCACCCTCAAGATCAAATGGCCATTTCTTGTGTTCAATCATCTTTCCTTTCTTTTTATTATGACATCAAGCTCAGATGCAGAATAGGGACAGTCTGTAAGTTGGGGAGAGATGTGGTGACCGAATCTGGACACCCTGGACCAGATGCGGAAAAATTCAAAAATTTTTTACAGTTCTTTTATTGAGGTTTATTCAAAAAAAAAATCAGAATTTCTTTTTAGTATCACTTTTCCAATTTCCTCATCCTGTCAAACATCCCTTTGTCCAATTCACTATGTGCAAATAGGTGATGTTTCACCCCTGACGTCGCGAGAACATTGGGTAAGTCCTACCCTGGGTGATTGGGAAAATTCACCTGCCAGAATTCATCACTTGATCAGACTCTGTCTCAGTTGTCTGTATACTTTTACATAACTCTCATTCTCCACTATCCTTTGATCCGCTATTAGGTACTACTGGCATGCACGCATTTTTTTGCCTAAGAATTCCTTTTACAAGCTTAGGTTGGACTTGCTTGCATATCCATTATTTCAAATCCACTTGTGTTTTTTAGAAAATAAAAGGATAGTCTTTTTCAGAGCGTATAGGCGTACTTGTGGGACCTGGAGCAGACTGTTGTTTGCTTTCATATAAAACCCCTTCCAACCCACAAAATTTTGAACCCTGCTCTTAATTTTTCAAATTCTGCGCCATTGTTGTATCATCTTCCAATCCCAATGGACTTGTTCCAATCTTCATTTTTTCAAAATTTTCGCATTACCAACAACATAAACAATGTTTCAGACTTAAAAAGTCAACTGGCTGCTGAAGATTATCTCATTAACAAACTTGCACAGAAAATTGACCAGCTTGAAATGAGAATGAATGCAAAAAAAGACTCCACTAGTACTAAAAAGTTGTCCAAAAAACTCTTTCCCAAGCAACAAAGGCAAACTCAAAAGCTCCTCTTCCAAAATCACCCAACTCAGCTGCTCAGACTCCAAAAACTAAGACAGGTTCTTCAAAGAAAACACCCGTTGCGCAACGTGCCAGGTCTGCCACCCCGTCTACACCAGGCTTGGCTTCCAAAAAAAAATCCCCTACAGATGATAATGAAGGATTAGACTGAGGGCTTTGAAAGGATAAATGTTTGTTGTCCCTACCATCTTTCACTTGATTTTTAAACCCGGTCTAAACTGGTGATGGAACACAGAAAGCATTCTACGTTCAAATCAAAATCCTCTGGGGTCTCATGACCCAACGCGCCACTTGTACAGCACCCAACTCAGCCCTTCTGAAAGAGTTCAACCAACTTTTTTCAGATGCAGAACAGATCCAGTCAGTCATTGAAAGCTCCAACACTGCTTGACTTGTTTCCAAGCAAGAAATACAAATTCTAAGGAACGCTAAGCAAGGCAATGTTTGAATAGGCAAAGTGATGGTTCACATCTCTCAATTCTTTCTTGAATATATGTGGGCAACTATGGCCAAGATTGGCTTGCAAGTCTGGGAACCCAATCTTGATTCTCAACCAGATTTTATTTACAATAAAGCATTCCAAATCAGTGCAATCACCACCTTCCGTCAAGCTATTGCCTACAAATTCTATGCTTAAATGTGCATCAATTCCACCTTTTTCAAAGAAATTGGTATTCTTCAAGACACATACAACCATTATGTTCACTACTACATGGCTTCAATATATGCTAAGGAAATAAAGGAAGTCGGGAAAAATATAAAGGATGAAGAGAAGAAAGTCATTCAGCAAGCTAGACAAAGAGTATGTCTTTGACCATCTTTTTGTGTTTGCATTGGACTTACTAAATCTTTATTGACCTGAACAGTTGAGAGATTTGCGCTACAAATTTTCAGTCAACAACAATTTTCCAAGGGGTTATCAAGAAATACTGAAGTCCATCCAAGCACACAGCGACAATGAATATTACCCAAAGAAGGAAGTTTACCTTGTTGAAAAGTTACCATTCCAATCAGATGCAGCCAACATTTTTTTTTGCCGTCTGGATGAGAAAATGAAAGAATCAGACGCAATGGAAGGGAAGCAAGTTCAAAAGCAGCGTTGTGTATGTTTTAAGAATGGCCCCAAGACCATTTTCCCCAAAGCCCCAAAGGGTTTACCCTTAGATTTTTACAATCCCAAATGGTACAACAACAAGCTTCCAGCACAACAAAAAGCTATTGCCAACACAAGTCAGGTAGCCTTTGTAGCTGATCCAATAAACTCTCTCTCATCAGCTGTGCAGGTTGATGAAAAACTCAAAGACAAAAAGTTTTCCAAGAATCATTTCACCCAAGCTTCCAAGCCATATGACCTATCACACAAAGAAGTTAACGAGACCAATGAAGAGGAATCAAATGAGGAAGAAAATGAAGATGACAGTGATTACGGGGAATTTATTGATTTAGAGAACTCTGAATTTAGTATTGATGAAGAAGACAATGTTGATGAAGAAGAAGAGGAGTATGAAGATGATGAGGAGAACAACAATTCCAACGGAGGGAAATGGCTAGATGGGGATGCACAGATGCATGATTATACAGTTGCAGGTAATGTTACTGGTGGATTGCCAGATGCCAAATGGGAACAATGGCAATGATAACGTGCCTACCAGTTCTCCTTGTTTTAGGCTTTGTCAAGCTAGCAACTCCAATTTTTGGAGCAAGTGGATTATTAGTGTAAAAAAAAAACCATTCCAACAACCAAGCTTGTCATTGAATTTTTTTTCTTACATGTTGGCTTGGAAGTATGTGACTGATTTTTGGAGCGAGTGCTCTCTCTTCTGTTATGTGTAATTTGTATTCTCGTTGAAGCCAAAAAAAAAAAAAAACTTTCCAACAACCATTAAAAAAAATTACCAAAAATGAAACATTTTATGAAATGTTTCTTTCTCAAAACTTTAGTTTGGATGTAAACTGTGTGCAGAATCAAAAAATAGGTTACACAGACGTAATCATAAGAAAAGAAATAAAAACTTGAACGTGAGCAGGCAGGTGACATTGATAGTAATAAAGGAAGCAAACTTGATTGCTGAGTTACACAGGTGAGTGTTGTTATTGGGGCAAATAGTACAGAGAGAGGTTAGGCAAGTGAAAAAAAAAATCAATCATCAATAATCATATCATCATCCCCTTCAGTTGGGATGTCTGGTGGGAGGGTTTTGTAAAAGTGCAATGGGCAAACCAATGGCTTGGTGATGCACACCCAATGGACCAGGCAGGAAAATGTTGCACTGCACAGTGGCAAATGACCAAGCTTCCCATCACATAGGCTGCTCCTGCCTGCTTGAAATGAACCATCTCCAGTTTCCCAAGAATGCCATCCAATACCTGCCGCTCAACCTTCAGGAACTGTATCACCTTCAGTACCCAATCATCCCAACCAGATTCCAACCTAAAAATATCCGCCACCTCCCCGTACATGAGGTCAGTGCCATTGCAAAACTTGATAAAATTGTTTGGTGGTTTAGTTGTCACTTTTTTTTTGTTTGTGTAGAATATTCTCACATTGTATGCATGATCACTGATGATTTTTCCTCCCTTCTCATGTGAAAATTTGTGGCAAGAATCTAAATGAAGGTCCACCTTTGATTTCCAACAGGAATCCAAAACCGCTTGATAACTACTTGGTTCAATCACAAACATTCTGGAGACTCCTTGAGATCCATCACTTGACAAATTGTTGGCCGCATCAAGATGGTGTGTTGCTGTTAGTTGCTGAAGTGCACAAAATTTCTTCATAACCCTCTTGTTGATTAGATCTAGATAAACTTTGTATTAGTGTTGTGGAAGAAGCAAATAACAAAAGCAATTAAAGTGGAACATACTATTTGAATTGGTTTTACAACTTTGCAATACGCCAATCAACCGCTCGCCATGAAATTCCAAAACTCCCAATAGTGGCCCCCATTTTTGTAGTTTTTCTGGGATGTGTAAGGCATAGTGATGATTTGGAAGAACCTTTGCAGATTGAAATAGACCTGATGAAGATTCTGAGTATACCTGGTACTCATTTTTGAAATGTTTGCAGTTGCTGTTGGATACCAAGTTGCTGCTCACAATATTAGTACATTGAATCAGTGCGCATGTATTGTTAAGAAACAATTCATGCGATTTGGTGTTTGTTTCAAAATTGTTGGAATGAAAAACAAGATCCAACAAGGGTAATGGCAAGTGAATGGCAAATAGGATGTGCCATTCACTTGCCTTTAGCTTACCATTTGCTGCAGTACCAAGGCCTTTGGGCATTTGTGTGACTCCGGATGGGACAACAACCTCCAAGATTGATTTTAAAAATCATGATCTTGTTTCTTCCAACCAAAAACCAAATGTTGGAGAGTTGGTTGCCTCCCCATTGCTGCTGAAGGTGTCCATAGCCAAATTTGGATGTGGGCCTTCTTCTTCTTCTGTTTATCAAAGCCCCAGAGATATTGAAAATGGTGCTCTAGCACCGCTTCATACCAATGGTGCATGACACCCAAGGCAATACTGGAGACAGGGTTCCAGTAAGGTAAGCGATTCAACTCTGACCATTGGACTCCAGTAACTTTAAACAGGTTGTTCCTAGCTGCTTTGGTTGTTTTGTCTTTCCATCTTTGGGCCAATGCCAATGTTTTTTGCCAATCTCCTATTTTGCCAAGCTTGATTTTACTTTGGTTGACATCCTGCTCTTTGCGCCAGGAGCAAAATTACCTTGCCAAGTGGGATGCAAAACCCCCAATTTTGTGTGATGCTAAAACATCACCAATGAGGCCTGCAAGCTTCACACTTATCTTCCTGCCATTAGGGTATTGGTAAGTTTGGATCTTCACCACATTGTTAAGTTCTAGGAGAGTATCAACAAGTGGTCAAAGGATATGGCTGATTGTGACCATGTTGGGTTGGTTGGGAGATGGGATCATACCAGCAAGATACCAAAATTTGGGCTTGTAGCGTAGAGATGGCGGAAGATTGAAGCAGGCTATAGCCAACACACACATTGATTGTTGTTTTCCAGGACGTTTGTTGCACAGGGGATTATACCAGTCTGCAAACAGAGTGAACACTAGTTTGAGATTGTTTTTAGTTGGGGAGTGGGGTCCAAGAAGCTTCTTCCAGGCAGAAGTTTGCTGAAAATCAATTACATTGGCATGGGGCGTTAAGGAGGGAAGCTGCTTGGTCCAATTTTCCATTGACAATTCCACTTCAAGCACATTAAGAAACCATTGGAGCCAGCTATGAAAATCTTGGGTAACAAATAAACTGACCGGGTTGGTAAAGTGAGGTTTTTGCTGTTGATGTGGTGGGGATCTATATTGAGAGGATCTAGGTACACCATCCAAAGAATGGAGATTATGAGTAGAAAAAAAATCTTTGTTGCAGGGAGTTGATTTTTGTGTGGCTTGATAGCCACACTCGGATGGAGAAGTCTCAATATCATAAAGTGATTAACAGCTAGGGAAGCATACATATTCTTGTATGTGAGGATGCAGCTGGAGTCGCTTGATGATGGTTCACATGTCTTTTGGAATTCAAGGGTTGAAATTGGCATCCACCCTAAGTTGCAATAGTGCTTGATAATTTACAAGAGATATTTAATCACCATGTTACACTTGGCCTGGCTGATAGAGCAGAGGAGGTGTAGCCATGCAATGAAAAAAAGAACAAAACATAATAAAAAAGATCAGGCGAGGGATAAAGAATGAAGAAAACATCAAAAAGATGATGTTGCTTACTGCAATCAATACCCTTGTGCAAGGCTAGTTCATCTTCTTCAGAGATCTCATGGACCGGTTGGAGGGAATGTTCCCTAGGACTGGATGATGAAAGTTTTGGTGAGTGATGGATTGATAGTTCTTCAAGGATTGATGCGGCAAGTGCAATTTCTTGAGAAAAAGATTTTGATTTGAGCCAATGTCGTCTTTGCGTACTAGGATGAACCCAGACTCCTTGGTGATGTTGGCCATCTTTGTTGGTTGTGGTAATCAAGGAGCAGTTGGGAAACTGGTAGAGTTTAAGGGAAGGGGACATTTGTTGAGGGGGAATAGGACATGATTGATGGGAGGGGAAGGGGTGTGGTGGACGTCTGAGGGATAGGAGTCAAGGGTGAATGATTTCAGGATGAGAGGGGTCCCCAAACGTCAAGGTTCTGTTTCCTGACACTAGAAAGCAAGCGCACACAGCCTACGTCCGCGCGACTTTGGGGGTGAAACGTCACCTATTTGCACATAGTGATTTGTCTAGGACAGGCCTCTCTCGGCCTGACCATCTAGGAAGCATCTTTGATCCCCTCTCTCTTTGTTCCCCCCTTTCATTTTGGCCAAACATGCGGGCCAAGACCCACTTGGCCCAAGATCTACTCTCCCCATCTACATCTTATCCTCATCATCATCCACCTCCTCCCCATGCCTCCCTCAACCTGTTGAGCTCTTGATCTGAGGGTACGCAGGGGTTTGTAGCAGAAAAGAAGGATGATGATTTCATATGGAATGGAATGAGATCAGCAAAGTAAAAGAAAACAAACATATAACAGATGAGAAATAAAATGTAATAGATTGACTTACCTGAGGGTACGCAGGGGTTTGGAGCAGAACAGAAGGATGAGGAAAGAGATCCTTCAGTCTGCCCCGAACTCTGCCCTCAGGTAGTGTACAACAGGATTAGGATTCGTGACATGTATGTGCACGCATGTGATTGGTGTGGTTAATGTGAGTGAGAGCGCGCGCATACATGACATGTGGTTGAGGATGGTTTCTAGTGGCCATGTATAGAGAAAGAAATGAGATTGAGAGGGAAATGAAAATGATAAAAAAGGACATGAGAAAGAATAGACAGGAATCTATGATAGTATTCCAACACCCCCCCTTGCTAGTCAGAGCCGGTGAGACCAAAGGTCCGCAGATGAGCTTCAAGAAGGACCCTGGATAGAGGCTTGGTTAGCATATCCGCTAGCATGTCCTTTGTGGCGACGTGAGCTACCGTGAAAATGCCTCTGTTGACACACTCGCGGATGAAATGATGGCGGGCGTCAATGTGTTTTGTCCGGGAGTGATGTTTGGGGTTTTTGGCGAGCGCTTTGGCTCCTTTGTTATCAACGAGCATTGGCACGGGGGAAGAATCTTGTAGATGAAGCTCGCAGAGTATGTTGCGGAGCCAGAATCCCTCCTTGCACAAGTCGGAGAGGGCCTTTTATTTGGCCTTGGTACTGGAGAGCAAAACAGTGGGCTGTTTCCTTGACTTCCAGGAGATGGCTCCTCTCCCCAGCCAGAATTAGTATCCTGACGTAGAGCAACGATCCAATTTGTCTTTGGCCCAGTCCGAGTTGGAGTACCCTTTAAGTTTGATGGACGGGCCGCCAAGAGTCAGGCAATGATGTTGAGTACTACAAAGATAGCGCAGGATGCGGAGGGCAGCGTTACAATGGTCCAGGGAGGGGTCCTGGAGGAATTGGGACAGCTGTTGACTGCAAACGCAAAGTTGGGGCGGGTGCATTGGTAAATCCAGAGAAGGGATCCCACAAGCTGATTGTACTGGGGAGGAGATGGAGGGGAACCGGGTGCGCGTTGAACTAGATCCATGAAATGAGAATCAGTAGGGGTGCAGACGGCTTTGGTGTCGTCGGGGAGGAAGGATTCCGCGATGGTTGAGATATAGTGGCCCTGAGAGATAGAGACCGCTTTGCCATCAAAATCTTGTACAATGGAGATGGAGAGGAAAAGGGAAAGATCTTCATCAGAACCAACTTTGAAACGTTTGCTGACGGACTTGATAAAGGAGCAGAGGAAAGAGTCGGTCCCAACAATGGCAAGATCATCCACATGGGCGGTGACGGCACCAATGAGATGTCCGGCGGCCAGCTTGTAGTACAGGGAGGGATTGTACAGGGACCTGGAGAGACCAAGGGACAGGAGCGCGGAATTCAGTTCCCTGTTCCATTGACGAGGGGATTGTTTGAGCCCGTAGATAGACCTGGTGACCTTACAGACTCAGTCCAGGTGGCTAGGATCCTCAAAACAGGGGGGTTACGCCATGTAGATAGGATCGTCAAGGTGGCCATTCAGGAAGGCCGTTTTGAAATCTAGTTGATGGCCAACCCATCCCTTGTGGGCAAGAAGACTAAGAAGGAGGCGCAGCTTTTCCAGCCTGAGGGTGGGTGCAAAAAACTTGGAGAAATCAAAACCACAAACTTGGGAAAAACCCATGGCAACAAGTCTGGCCTTCAGCTTGATGATGGAACCATCCGGACGCCTTTTAACCTTGAAAACCCACTTACTGCGAATGATCTTGCGACCCTTTGGAGGTGGGACAAGAGTCCACGTGTTCATGCCTTGGAGGGAGGACATTTCTTCTTGAGCTGAAACAATCCACCGACGACAATGAGGTGAGCGCATGAGTTGTTTCCAGGTTGTGGGGGCGATAAGATCATCCTTGACAGAGGCATGGCAGGAGTAGTTTCCGTAGCGGGTTGGGGGTCAAGAGACACGGGAAGACCGGCAAGGCAATGCGGCACGGGGAGAATGCGCTATATCAAGAGAAGGCAATGGGGGACTTGGGGGAGGGCAAATGGAAAGTGGTTCAGGAGAGGATGGAGTTGAAGGAGGAGGTTTGAGGGCAAGAGGGTGGAGAAGTATAGAGTCATCAGAAGGAGCTGGGCTAGTGGAAAAAAACGGCTGAGACACAGGAGCCACCGGGGGGTTCAAAGGGAGGGGAGAAAGAGAATGTGGGGTGGTGGACGGGCAATCGTCGGAGGGTGCGGATGGATTCCCTTGCCGGGAGGGGGTGGGAAGAGGAAGGGCAGGCTGAGTCGTTGTGAACAAGGGGGAAACTGGTGGTGGAGCTGGCAGATTGTCAGGCCAAGGAAACTCTACAACACTGGGGGAGGGAGTGGCTTTGAATACGGTGTAATGGCCATAAGGGAAGGAGGACTCTTTGAAAAGACAATCAAGGGATTTGATTACTTTCCTCGTAACCAGGTCAAGGAGACGGAAACCCATGTGATCTGCCAGATAGGAGAGGAGAGCAGCTGGTCAACCTTTTTGATCTAGTTTTCTTCTGTTGGCTTCTGGAACCTTGTACCATACAAGGCAGCCAAAAGGACGGAGAGTGTCAGGTCTAACATCTGCCATTTTGAGTATGGAGTTTGGTGAGACAAAACCTTGGGGGGTTTTGCATGGGTAGGAGTTAAAAGCATAGAGGCAGTGATGGAGAGCGTCTGCCCAGAAAGATTTTGGGAAGCCTGAGGATAGAAGGGCGCAGCGAATCATGTTGGAGATAGTGCGGTTGGATTGTTCGGCAACCCTGTTCAGTTGGGGTGAGTGAGGAGGACTGGGTTTGTGTGAGATTCCTTTCTCAGCGAGGTATTCCTTCATGGTCTGGTTCAGATATTCGCCTCCATTGTCTGATCTTATTGTGGCAATTCTTGACCGGTACTTGTTTTCAAAAAAGGAGATAAATGACTTGGTGGGTTGAAGAACGTCTGATTTGAGTCGGATAGGATAAGCAAAAAGAGCCTTTGAGCAGTCGTTGATGAAGGTTACAAAGTAGTTTAATCCTTCCCTGGAGGTGGTCTCAAAAGCGCACACATCCGTGTGGATCAGTTCCCCTGGTTTTGATGATTGGTAGCTGAGGGGGGAATGGAAAGGTTGTCTTTTTATTTTTGATTGGATACATGTGGTGCATTGCTGGACTTCTTTTTTGTTCCTTGGTTGGGGGGTTATCCTGTGCAACCTGAGGTATTTCTGGAGGGATTTCAGATTCAAGTGAGATAGCCTACAGTGATAGCCAAAGAGACTGTTGTCAGAAGCTTGAGTGATACTTGAGCAAATTGATTCTTTTTTGCTTACATTTGCTTGAGGAAGATAGTAAAGGTTTCCCTTCCTGTACCCCGTTTGGAGCGGTGGTTGATTTATATTTGAGATCAATTGGTGGAAAATCTTGCAACTGTCCTTATGGAATACCACCATCAGTCCAGAGTCACATATACTCAAGACGGAGAGAAGGGGCTCATGAAGATCCGGCGCCACCAAAGATTTGAGTTGTCCAAACGGAAAGTGAATAATTCCTTTTTTGAGCAACAATATCTTTGATCCGTCTGCCAGGCGGATGACAGTGTTATCTGGTGTTCTATTTTTGATTTGATCTCGATGAGGAGTCATTGAGACCAAGCATCCAAAATCAAGGTTAAAATTGTGTTTTATGGTGTGAGAAGGAGTTGATGAGCTGCAAGTGGCCGATCCAGCGTGCACTATGATCTCCGAGTCAGAAAAATTGTCGGATTTGGAGTTGAATTTGGTTGCTTTGGTCTTGGTCAAGTTTGCGTTCACGGGCCTCAAATCGTTCCCGGAGGACCAATTCTTGGTCTTGTTGGTGGTTCTCTTCATCTGGTCTAGTACCTTACAAACCTTGGTACACCTCGAGAAGGAATGCCCTTCGACGTTGCAGTGAGTGCAGAAATACGTTCTGGGCGGTCTGGAATCTGGATTTTGATTTGAGGAAGAGGCGTGTTTTTGTTGATTTAGTTTGGTTGAGTTAGCCATAGCGTATTCGTTTCTGGTTTGACGTCAGAGGTGTTCTTGCTTCAGGGCGGCAATGATTTTTGAGGAAGGGCCTGATTCTTCATTCATCATACTGGAGACGCAGTTTAGCCAGTCATCAGGCAGAGAGAGAAGGATGGTTGTTGATTGGAGATCGTTGGTGGTGAGAGGATTTTTGGCTGTGATCAGGGAAGAGAGCTTCTCTCCATACAATACTATTTCTGACAGGTGTGTTGTCATATCCTTGTTGTTGAGTTGGGTGAGGAGAAGTTTCCAAAGCCAATACATTCTACCTCCGGACAATTTATCTTGATGAGCATTGGGCAAGGCATTCCACATTCCAAAGGCGCTTTCCTTGTGTTTCCGTATGAACTGGAAGTTCAACAATGTGATAGATCTAGAGATGACTGAAAATACTGCGAGATTGTCACGAGTCCAAGTTTCCTGATTTGCTTTTTGTGTTTTGTTACTGATTAGGTATCCTACACCGGAGGCTTGGAAATTGATTTGGAGAATCATTGCCCAGTCAAGATAATTTGATTCGGATCCAGGGGCGTTGAGAGGGATGATAGCGGGAGTTTTTAGTACTTGATGGGAGGAACTCATTTGTTCCATGATTGAGAAGTTAACAAAACTAATGAAGTGACAGATCCTTCTGAGTAGCAAGTGTGTTCAGTTATCAATGTAGCTCTGGGCTCATAACCTGTTGAGCTCTTGATCTGAGGGTACGCAGGGGTTTGGAGCAGAACAGAAGGATGATGATTTCATATGGAATGGAATGAGATCAGCAGAGTAAAAGAAAACAAACATATAACAGATGAGAAATAAAATGTAATAGATTGACTTACCTGAGGGTACGCAGGGGTTTGGAGCAGAACAGAAGGATGAGGAAAGAGATCCTTCAGTCTGCCCCAAACTCTGCCCTCAGGTAGTGTACAACAGGATTAGGATTCGTGACATGTATGTGCACGCATGTGATTGGTGTGGTTAATGTGAGTGAGAGCGCGTGCATACATGACATGTGGTTGAGGATGGTTTCTAGTGGCCATGTATAGAGAAAGAAATGAGATTGAGAGGGAAATGAAAATGATAACAAAGGACATGAGAAAGAATAGACAGGAATATATGATAGTATTCCAACACAACCTTCATCCAATCCTTCCAATCTCTCAATATCCTCATCCCTCATCACTAAACCATCATCACCACCCCTAACTTGATGAGTCCCAAGAACCTAAAAACCTCACTGGATCATCATTGATCTCCAATTCACACATAATCCTCACTGGCATCAAACCCAAACGCTCATCATCTGATCTCATCCCCACCTACCTTTGATTTAGCACTCCATTCCTTTGATTTCCTCCTAAACTACTTACCTTCAACGACAACAATCACCTCAAACAATACCAGGTTGACACTTGCCCTGATTGACTCCTTGACGACTTATTGTGATATGTTGATAGCCAATGTTCTCAATAATCATAATCCCATCTCTATTGACTCCAATCCTCCCTCACCATCACACTCTCTCTCTCACTCAATCCCCCCTCAGTCCTTGAATTGGCCAACGCCAATCCATCAATAACTCCCACCAACCCTTGGTCTTTGGGTGGGGGTGGGAAATTTTGTCTGCTGCCTGCGGACACCCGCGGGCAGCCTGATCCATTTCCCCTTTTCCACCCCTTTTTCCTTTGGGAAAGGGGTGGGTGTGATCTGCAATTGTCGCGCGCGTCCATCCACCGACGGATGCAGGAAAGGTGAAGGGATGAAAGGATCCCACCCTGGTCAGGCAGGCCCGACTTTCACCGGCCTGCATGATCAAATTCTTCTGATCACCTTAGATCTGTAAATCAAAAAAAAAAAAAAATCCGCGCCATTTGTAGTATCTCTTGTTCATAGTCTAACAGGGCCTCCGGCCCATATAAGGAGGGGCTCTCCCCTGCCTTTTGTAGCAGTGTCAGCCTCCTGGATGCTAAGATCCTTTCTATCCTTTAGCTACCAGAGGTGATAGATTCAATAATAAATATATTTTTTCATAAATGCAGCAAAAATCCGTAAAATATTTGGATTAAGCTTATTGCAAGGTTAAGTGGTTTGGTTATTGTTTATAGTTTTAAATCAATATGAATAAATTGATTATCAAATATTTTTATAGAGGGGCCACAATTTTATTGGCGATCTTTAACACCTCTCTTCAGGGATTTCAGTATGAAAATGCGTAGTCCTGGTTACTTTGGGCTCTTTAGTTTTAAGAATATTTTACCCAAAGATAATATGTATATAAAATACACAGTGGAGTGGTAGGGCCTTGTAGCCAAGCTACCACAACAGAGAAAGGATAATAAAACTTACTGGTATATTACTAAATCCTTTGGGTATCTGTTTGAGATGTGTACTGATGGGTTAAACCTGTATACTGGGTTTATAAGGTTGTTCAGCAGTTTTAATTGATAAAAAGAGGTTGAGGATGGATATTTACCAATTAGAAATTGCCATAAATCACTTACTTATCTCTTATAAGTATTTGATTACCTTGGCATGGTGTCTGGGTTTGACTATAACTGGGTCTCTTTCCATCAATATCCCCAAAAGAGCTCTTTATTTATAGCTTTTGGAGTCACAATCTTGTCCTTCTGAGGGCTTTAGGTGCTCAAAGGGACGGAAACTAAGGCTAGCAGGGTACTCAGGTGTAGCCTGTCATGTGTTCTTGGTGCTATAGCACGGGTAGCATCTAATTCCACGGGGTATGGGAATTATTCCATTTTATAATAGACATTAGGAAGTGTGAATAACACTAATATGTCCTATTTATGTATTATTTAATTAATTATCCTTGGTAAATGTTCCCAGTACTTTAATAATTATATAAATAGACATTTCTATGGACATTTTGATTTCAGGTAAGTTTTCATTATGTATTATATAAATGGAGTAAGTCATAATATTGATTTTATTCCTTATTTTCGAGTTCCAGTTGATTTACTAAGGTAATTACTTAAAAATATAAGTCATGTTTATTCATGTAATATTTTTACATCATTGGTTTCCTTAGTAAGTCACAAGGGTATTGTTGTCTAGAAATTCTCATAAAAGAATATTAAAGTATTTTAATATATTTTTAGAAGTTGTCATTGTTTTATTTTCGACATTCTTGGTACTTTGAATTATATTAAATAAAAAATACGTATAATGATTATTTATGTATTTTTATATAATATTATGTATTTTTAGACAGTCTACTATCCATGGGAAAATTTATTACATATGTAGAAAGTTCCCTTTGTAAGACTCCAAATGGTGCTAGGCCGTGGCAGTTCTGTGGAGGGGAAAGGTGCTGTTTTAGGCTGCCCTCCTGAGTGTTACAAAAATATTTAAATGTAACGGAGATCAAGGTCCAGATCCTGGTAAATGAGGAATCAAGGAGTTGAGGATAAAGATGACAATGGTTTGGTAGCGATGGAACAGCATTATCTGAGACAAGATTATGCAGGGAAAAACTTGAACAAAAGAAGTTAAAGTCTGCTTATAGTTCAAGGAACAAAAGATGTTGTATGTAAACAATTCCCACAAGCTCATAACTCTGGTTGTCAGCAGAAGATTGGGGATGATCAAATCAAACCCAAGCAACCTCCAGGTTCTCAATGAACCTGCCCAACTCTCCGCAATCAAGCACTTGAAGGGTACCAGATAACTGAGGGTGGCTGTACAAGACAAAGAACAATGTTTAATAAGCTCCAAAGCAAAAAGTAACTGATTTGAAGCAAGGATAACCTCAACACTTCTCAAGGGACTCAAGAATAGGCTGGAAGAATGCAACTCCAAAGAAAATCAAGGGAGGTATAACACTCCAGGTCTTAAGCTTAATAAGAACTCTTCAATCAATCGTGATTGGCTCTACAAAGGTGATCAGGGATCAGGACCAGTATGGTCAGAGAAAGGGATCAAGGAGTGGTATAACACACTCAAAAATTCCAACAGACAGAATTTTTCTTCAACCAGAAAGGCTATTGGTTGGTGATAAGGATCAGGCCACAGAGGGGCAAAGACTTGGGGTCAAAAAATGGATCAGGGGGCAATCAAAGATATACCCTGCATAAGGATCAGGATCAAATTTCACAATGATGGGCGGACACAGGCACACACTCCCATGGATGATTCTATTATCTGATGATGATCTGATATCCCTGAAAAAGCAGGGGAGAGCCCCTCCTTTTATAGACCAGAGGCCTGTAGACTATTTAAAAGAGAGATTTACAAATGGAAGCAGATTTTTTTTTTTTTTTTATGGTTCAGTGTCATGAGAAAACAAAAGAAAGAAAAAAAAGAAACAAAAAAGCATTCAGAAAAAAAAAAAAAAAAACCAAAGAGGGACGCCCGCGGGCATCCTGATGGGCCCGGGCGACTGCCGAGGCTGCGGATGACCGCCGGCAGGTGTCCGACGGGCATAGGCAACTGCCGAGGCCGCAGATGACCGCCGGAAGGTGTCTGACGGGCACCAGCAACAGATGAGACCCGCGCGGGCAATGGACAAGCCGCGCGGGAGATCAGTAAGCTAGGAGGTGGTAAGACCAGGGTAGACGGCCGCTTGAGACGGTTGTTGTCACGGGAGGTAGATTGAGGGATAGGAGGATGATTGGAAATGGGCTCCTCTGGGCTGAGTGGTCGATTGGGAGCGTTGTGGAGATGATTGGCTAGGGTGGCCAAGGGGAATCAAGGATGATGAGTGGAGGAGGAGCCTTTGGCAACAGATCTTCCCAACTCCAAGAGACTGGTTCAACGCCTCAATTGATTGTGGGGATCAAAGCCAAGGCTGAGTTTTTTGTGGGAGAGGCCGTTTGTCCTGGTCTACCCAAGCGGACAGGGCTGACCTCCGGGTGTTGCATTAATCTCTTGAATCTTGGTTGCAAACATTAACAAGAGCAGTTCCGCAAGTGGTAAAACTTTCCCCATGGCCAATAGCATTTCAACTTTGAGTTTTCGGAAGTAACTTGTTCCAGGGAGAAATGAGCTAAAATTCAAGGGCTTGTGGTGCAAAGAATCCTTCTATCCAATATTGGAAAACGGAGACTGGATTTGGAGAAGGCTGGGGGGTGATGATGGTGATGATGGATGAGATCGGTGATGGATGGCAGCATGAGGATGGCAATGGATGGTTTTTTTTTTTTTTGATAATGATACCTATGAATGATGATAAGGACAAAATCATCACAAAACAAAAAAATTAAAACCTCCGCACTGGCCAGGGTGTCCAGGATGGGGCACCACATCTCTCCCCAACTTACAGACTTTCCCTAGTCAGCACCCAAGTTTGATGACATAAAAAGAGAAAGGAAAAAAAGATGATTGAAACCAAGGAATGGCCATTTTGATCTTGAGAGTGATTGAAAAATAATATGTTGATTCATCCAAAGGAAAATCCTAGAAGTGGCTGAGATAAAATGAAGAAGGCGTCCCAGGTGCTCACATGTGTGGCATGAAGTAGAGTTTCACAACAAAACGCAGCAGATGACCCTGATGGTGCACAATTGGCAGGACTTACTTCTGGAACAGGTTGCCTCCACGCAAATGAAATTTCTTGACCTGATCAGCAGAGAACCTTCTGGCCATCTGAGTACCATCCAGTTCCTCTAAAACATATGATCCACCTCTAACTTGATGGACCACTTGGTAAGGACCATTCCAGCGGTTAGAGAAAAGTTTTCCCCACTGAGTTTCCAAGGAACAATTACAAGCCAATACCAGATCAACAGGGTTTAAAGGGTCCCTGATTTGATTTAGGTGTTTATATTCCCAATACTGAACTGATTTTGCTCTTGATTCCATCATTTTCTGATAAGCTTTTTTACAAATATCTTCACTCCGCTCCAGTTGCTTTGATCTGGCAACTAATTGGTCAGTAGTTGAGGAAACTTGTTCCCAAGAGATGCCCAAGCAAGACTCCATTTCAATATCAAGAGGAAGAACAGCCCTCTGACCAAAGATGATTTCATAAGGAGAGTAACCAGTGGTTTGCTTGGTGGAAATTTAATCAGAGAAGAGGACCAAGGGGAGAAACTTCCAACCTTTCTTCCCACTTTCACCAGCCAATTTAACCAGAGAAGCCTTCAAGGGCGCATGGCCTCTTTCCACCATGCCCTTTCCTTCAGGATAATAGGTATTAGTAACTCTATGTTGTCCAGGGAGCGATCGGATCATTTCAGCAAGTTTTCCACCAAATCCCAAGCCACCATCTGTAGAATAAGATTGAGCCAAGCCATAATGGATTGTCCAAGTCTCATAAAGGAAAGCTGCTACTGATTCAGAGCTGAGGTTCTTAAGAAACTTTGCTTCAACCCATCCAGAAAAATCATCTCTAGCCACAATGAGGTACTTAGCTCCACCAGCCTTAATGTGAACCACATCCATAGCAATCCTCCTAAAGACAGTGGACTCTCCAGTGGGGTAACAAATTTTGACCGGACGCCTAAGATCACGTTTCTGGCACACTTCACAACTCCTGCATTATTGAGCAACGGATTTCTTCAGGGATGGCCCCCAAAATTGTTTGGATATTTGTTGATAAGTTTTGGTTTCCCCACAATGACCAAGTCCTTCATGGAGACTTTCCAGGATCAAATATTGCTTAGAAGGGATAGTGACCACAAAAAGTGCACAAGGAGTTTCTCTTTTCATAAGCCTAGAACCTTGGACAAAGAATTTGGAGGACTTCCTTTTAAGGGACTGAAATTCTTTGGCAGAGAGATCAGGGATCTTTGGAGAGTTGAAAGGTACTGCTCTAACTTAAGCCAGAAACCTTGCTGGAAACCAGAGTAATTTTGGGAGGAGAAGGCAAAGATAGGGTGGACCAAGGGTTCTTACCCATTGAAATCCATTCCAACATCTGATTCATCATCTCCAATAGGTCTCCTAGATAAACAATCAGGCATAGTAAAAGATTTCCCAGGCCTGTGGACAATATCAAAAGAGAAAAGCTGGATGAAAGCTACCCAGCGAGTCATTGGATCATTTGGAAGACTGGGAGCATTGAGCATTTCCACAATGGATCAAGCATCAACTTGCAATTCAAAATGTTGACCCCAAAGGAAAGTCTGGAGCTGCTTCACCATTTGGGACACACCACAAAGTTCCATTTTTGGCTGGGAGTACCTGGATTCCACATCTGAGAAAAGAAGAGATTCATACAGAGCAGGACAATCCAAACCATTTTCCTCTTCCTGGGTAAGGACAGCCCCAAAAGATTGATAACTAGAATCCACTGCCAGCTTGATCTTGCCGGCTCCGGGTCCATAAGTGATCTTTTTCAAAACAATGTCTTTCCCAAAAATTTTTTTGAGCAACTCAAATGATCATTTGCAGTCTTGGGTCCAAATCCATTCAGCATCTTTCCTGGTTAAGCAACGCAAGGGAATACAGATTGGGATAGTAAGGGAATGAAGATCCTGACATAAGTTACAACACCTAGGAAACCTCTAACTTACGTTGGATTTATTGGAGTAGGCGAGGAGATGATTTTGTTGACTTTAGAGGGTGCCATCCTTCTTCCTTCCTTGCAGACTATATGAACAACAATTTCCAAGGCAGGGACACAGGCAGCAAGTTTTGATCCAGAGACAGTAAGGCCAGATTCCTCGATTTGAAACAAAATTCTTTCCAAGATAGTAGCATACTCCCAGATAAATTGTTGGATTCCTGAGTGCCAAGGTAATGGCTCATTATCATAGTCAGAAAGCAGACCTTTAATCCCACCATCATCAATAAAGATACCCGCATGATCCGGGCTTTCATCCTGGAGGATCCACACCATCTGAGCCTGATTGAATGCAACCAAGTTGGTGGCTCCTTGAGGCAATCAAGTCAGTTGAAACCAACCAAGGGGAGTATTGAAAGTAGTAAGCGGCCAAGAAATAGGATGCAGAGATTGTTCGTCATAGCCACCCATAATGTCACCTAGACCATAGCAAGCTCTCCCAGAGAAGGATTCAACAAATTCTTCAGTGGCAGGAGGCATGCCAGAGTCTTTAATAGTAACTTTATTAAGAGGTTGGACATAATGAACTACTCTAAGTTTACCATTACTCTTTAGAACGCAGAAAACAGGACTGGAATAGCTAGAAGTCAATTCTTTGTATAAACTGGTTTGGACTCTTTTGCGGACCAATTTGATGAATTTGTTGACTTTAGCAGTGGGGATTGGGATCTTCTTCTTTTGCCAGGGATCATGTTCAACTACAGGGATGATGTAAGGGAGACCATAGCATTCTTTCAAGAGACCTCTCTCTTCTTCACAGAATGCAATAGATTTTTCCCTTAGAGACAAGATATTTTTGATCAACTTTAACTCATCAGGAAGAAGCCATCCATCTGGCTCAAAGTTGACCACTTTCAGACGTTCTTCAGTGACCCAACCAGAGTGAATGAATGGGCCAGTGAGGGATTGGGATAGACCACAGTAAGGATTGAGGGATAGAGGAGGACGCATAAGAGGAGGATTGAGGTTGAGAGGCATTGGTTGGTTGACTGGCTTGACCTTCTTTGCAACTGGTTTGTACTTGGTGGCAAAGGAGAGGAATCCTTGCTTCCTCCAAGCATTGACCAGTGAGAACTGAGTACAAAAACTGAGGCCATATTCCAACATCTTCCAAGTCCAATGTTCTGCTGCTTCCTTGAAAGGTGCCTTCTCCATAAAAGAGGATCCAAAAGATAACACATTGCTCACATGTGTGGCACAGGGTAGAGTTTCAAAAACAACAGTAGTAGAGGCCCTTGGTGGTGCACAATTGGGAGGACTTACTTCTACCCCAAATTGCCTCCACCTAAGACCATACTCCTTCATACCAAAGCCACCAAGAAAAGAATCAAGATCAAGATCTAGTTTAGACTCATTGCGGAGATTCAAAATCAGAATAGAAAATGAGCGATCAGACTGAAAAGACAAAGGAAAAAAGATACAACAGATCCAGTCAGAGAAGAAATATTTTTGGATTTTTCGGATTTCTATGTGTTTGAATTTTGATCTTATTTGGATGAGAAGGAACCGATGAGAAAAAGAAAGATATGCCTCTGAGATGGAAGTTGGTCCATGAGTTGAAGTCTGAGGCTGAGAAGAACTACAACTATCAGTAGGGCCAACTATTCTGCTAAAAAATGAGGATGAGAGGAATGAGAGTTTTCTTTCTGCTTTCCTTGCAGGAAAGATTTGGGAGGATGACCAGGGAAGTCTCTTTCCCAGAAACCCAAATCCAGAGAACAAAGAGGAACTTCAATCTTTCTGCCATCAGCATCAGGGAGGAGAATTCTCTCCCCAACTTGATCAGAAAACATCAAGGTAGCACCAAAATGCATTAAGAAAGGCCTTCCCAAGATCATGGGACCATCCAGACAAGTGATCCAGAAGTGACAGGTGCCAACAATATTTTGACCAATTCAAACAGGGATATCCTCAGCAATACCAACCAGCTCACAGGACTGATTCCCAATTCCATAAACCGCAGAATTGAAACTGACCCTTGGACTAAGTTTAAGCTTGCAGGCCATGGAGTCCGAAATCAAGTTGAGCCCAGAACCCAAATCCACAAGGAGAGAAACCATTTTAGTTGAATCACCAAGATAACATGGGAGAAAGCCAAGAGGATAGGAATACAGGTTGGTATCTGAAGAGGGATCTGTTCCACCAGAATCCTCCATCAGAGTACCAGAGGAGACCTTTAATTTGTCCGGAAAAATCTCCACACGTTGATGAGAAACCCATTTCTTCATCCCTTCAGCCACAGATGGAGAGATTGGCAGGAGTTCAGCCACAGATAGATCAGAGATTTTAAGATCAGAAATTTTCTTTAATACTCCTTCCACAGCATTAGGGTAGTCCTTGGAGATGCCCCTTTCAAATTGTACTTTGGGCTGGGTGGAGGGGGAAAGATCAGGTGAAATAAGTGCAGAAAGAGGATCTGAGGGTTGTACAGGTTGAAGAGGGGGAAGATCAGAGTTGTCTTGGAGCCTTTCCATAAGTGGTCCCCTTTCTACTTAAATATCTTCCACATCAGAGGAAGGAGGCTCAGGTGAAGATTGACGTTTAACGGGTTTTTGCAGGATTGAAGATGGAACAGGAGGAGACTTATGAGGTTTTGGTTCCTCATGGCGTTTCCTAGCTGGATCAGACTGATAGGTGCCAGGGAAGCTGGAAGAAGTGATAGCTGGAGGATACCAAGGTTTCAGAGTCCCACAGGATGATCAAAAATCCACAGAGACCAAGGATTCCTTCTTAGGGGTTGGTCGTTGGTATGAGGCAACCACGTGACAGATCAGACAAGATGAATTGAAAGGGATCAAAGCACCATTAGGAAGGAAGAAGTTATTTCCCTTCTGCTCTACTAACTTCTCCTCCTTGTCCTTCTGGAGTTCAGGACATCTACCAGTACCATGGCCTTCCATATGGCAGTAATAACAGACTATAGTAGATTTAGGAACAGTTTTAGCAGCTTTAGGAGTGGCTAAAGAGGATATTTTCTGATCTATTTTATTCTCAAATGCTTGAAGTAATTTAGTGATATCATCTATAGTAGGTGTCTCCCGGTGGGCATGAGGATTGGGTTTAGGTCTGCAATTGGCTTCCATCTTATTCATGATTTTGTTAGATGCTTGAAAAGAGGGGGCAAGGACTGGTTCAGTGATTTTAAGTTTTCAAAGGTGAGAGCTGTTTGAGGTTTCATCACTTTATCCACAGCAATCCTAAGAACCATGAAAGCAGGGAGCTTGAATTGATTATCCCTTGTTGTGAACATGGATCCAGATTTCACCAATTTATCCTTAATTCTTTCCTGCACTCCTGGAGAGAAAGACTGACAAAATTGCACTCAAATTTTGTCCAACGTATCAATGTGATTGTTCCGGATAAGATAGGACTGGATAGGGTCCCAAGATTTTCTGAAAGTCTGATAGTCAGAGGCTGAGGAGGTACCACCATTGGAGATCCATTGAGAAACCAGGACATCCAAGTCTTGCAAATTAAATCTGGCTACATCTATTTTTCCCCAATAAGCCAAGATAGCCTCCTTCAGGAGCCTCCAGTTGTGAGTTTAGAATCCCTTGAAAAATTTGATAACCTCCATAACTTTGTCAGAAGAGATAAAAAATTGTAACTGATAAGCCATATCATATTCACTGGCACCATCCACTTCCGCAGCCATCTCATAAGAGTCCAGGAATTGTTCAACATTGGTCCCATTGAAGCCTAAATTTTTGTTCTGAGGTTTGATTTTGGCCATCTTGGCCCAAAAAGATAAAGAGGATCCAGCAGATTCCATGTTGAAGGGTTCCTAAGAGACCCAAACAAGCAGAGTTCCACGGTGGCTAACAAGTGTGGCAAGAGTAGAGTTTCACAAAAACAACAAGGATCTTGCCCAGATGGTGCACAATTGGGAGGACGTACTTCTGGACCAAGTTTCCTCCATGGATCAGATCTCAAAAAAGAAAAAACAGAAAAAGAAAGAAAAGAAAAAAAATCGGATTGGATTTTGGAGTTGATTCTTCAAGTTGGGACTGTAAATCCCAAGGTTGCTGGTTCAATCCCGGCCTGGGGGACCAAATGTAAGACTCAAAACGGTGCTAGGCCATGGAAGTTCTGTGGAGGGGAAAGGTGCTGTTTTAGGCTGCCCTCCTGAGTGTTACAAAAATATTTAAATGTAACCAAGATCAAGGTCCAGATCCTGGTAAATGAGGAATCAAGGAGTTGAGGATAAAGATGAAAATGGTTTGGTAGCAATGGAACAGCACTATCTGAGACAAGATTATGCAGGGAAAAACTTGAACAAAAGAAGTTAAAGTATGCTTAGAGTTCAAGGAAAAAAAGCTTTTGTATGTAAACAACGCCCACAAGCTCATAACTCTGGTTGTCAGCAGAAGATTGGGGATGATCAACTCAAACCCAAGCAACCTCCAGGTTCTCAATGAACCTGCCCAAATCTCCGCAATCAAGCGCTTGAAGGGTACCAGATAACTGAGGGTGGCTGTAAAAGACAAAGAACAATGTTTAAGAAGCTCCAAAGCAAACAGTAACTGATTTGAAGCAAGGATAACCTCAACCCTTCTCAAGGGACTCAAGAATAGGCTGGCAGAATGCAACTCCAAAGAAAATAAAGGGAGGTATAACACTCCTGGTCTTAAGCTTAATAAGAACTCTTCAATCAATTGTGATTGGCTCCAGAAAGGTGATCAGGGATCAGGATCAGTATGGTCAGAGAAAGGGATCAAGGAGTTTTCTGGATGTGGTCCATATCAAGGCAGGCAAATTTCAATACCTACTTGTGGCTTGGGATGACTTGTTGGGGTGGGTGGAGGCGCTTCCATTGGTCAAAATCTCTGTGGAGAAGGTTGGGAAGTTTTTAGAGGAGGATTTGCTTGCTCATTTTGCATGTTTGCAGCTGATAATGGTGGATGGAGTGGAAGAGTTTTGGGGCCACATGAAGTTGGTCAAATTGTGTGGGGCCAATTTTGGGTGTTTAAGGGATTACTACCCAGAAGGAGCTGGGGAGTTTGAGCCAGGTCATCAGTAAATCATGGATGCTATGGTTGATATCTGCCAAATTTTCAGTAAAAAGTGGCAAGAGATTTTACTGGCGGTGCTGTTTGCGGATTGGATTTTGTTCAAAGGGGGAAAGGGTTTGTTGCCATATCAGCTGCTTTAGGGTAGAAAGCCTGTTATTCCGGTTTGAATGGAAACCCTCAACTACCTGGCCATTGAATGGTTGAAGGTGAAGAAAACAGAGGCTCTTGTTGTGGCAAGGGAAGAAAAACTTTTGTAGAGGAAGGAGATGTTGGCAAAGGCCACGATACAGCTGCGGGAAAGTTGGGCTAAGTCTGTTTGGTAATGGAAAAATCAGTGTATGTGCCAACTGTTTTTGGTAACCATTTCAGAAGGGAAATCTTTTCTTGCTGTAGAACTGGAGTTTGGAGATGCAGGTGGGGAAAACTTATGCTGATCTGCGGAAATTTCTGTTGTGGAAAGAGATTGTGTGTACTGCAAAATTCCCTAAAGCAATCCTGCTCCTGTTCTGGAAACTGCACTAGTCCTTGAGCTAAAATCCTGAACTGCCTGAACTGACAGTTAAATCCACTCTGCAAGAAGATATAACCATGGCATGCAGAAGTTGCAAGACAAAGCCAAATTCCATCTCTGCTTTCTGTGAAAATACCTCTGCACTTAGTCAGACACTCCTTAAGCTTAACAGGCAAATGTATAACAGTAATATTGACTCCCCAACAAGCTCTGCTCTTGAACTATTCCCCCCTAAGACTCCAAATTTCTCAAGAAGGCAAACACAATATGCAACAGAAATAATTGGAAAAGATCCCCCCCTTCTTGATTTAAGGGAACATTCCCCTTTTATGTAAAAATCAAAAGCAAAACTCCAAATAGAAATAATTAAACAAAATAAAAAAATTTTACTCCAAACTAACTCCAAGGCACTCCAAAATTATCTGGCTCACTTTTTTTTTCTTATCTCCCTAGCTACATACAATAGATTTAGTGATACTACTGTAATCCCCCATAACCCTAGCAGTTTATTTGCGCTGCTGCATTACTAACCACAGATCCTCATTGATATTCCTCAGAAAATCACGCTTGATCCTGCAAATAAAAAATATTCTCATAAACCTCCCTATAAACAGATCCCCATCAATCTGCATGCCTCCTCCTTGACTTTAGTGTTGATTTTCCCAATGACTAATTATTGTCCGCCAAGTCAGTGCATAATGTAATAATATACATGCAAAAAATACAAATCAAATATCAAAAATTAATTTTTATTCAAAACTTCTGAAAGCTTCAATTAACAAAAAAATTGCATTTACAAGGAAAATAAAAGGATTTGAAATTACAATGAGAATTTTTCTTTTTTGATGTTTTTGACATTTTTGATTGAATTTTTGAAGGGGTTCTAATGCTCCCACAATTAAAAAAGATTCATTTTAAGGGTTCAAGAGACCAAGATACTGGACTGATGCTTCAGAGTTTAAAATAAATTAATTCTTGAAACAACTGTGAAATAAAGGCTTTGTCCATGTGGGAGTTATAATGTACAGACAGAGAACACCCATGATTGAAAGGCTTACACCTGCGAGAATATATATTCCCTTCTTGAAATTTCCATCAAAAAAATTATTTTTAAGTGTTTCTATTCAATTTCACAGGTGTAAAACACCCTTGATTCAAAGGTTGGGCCCGGGTGAAAATTAATGACCTAAATTTATTTACACAAAATGAAGCATTTCCAGTGGGATATAAATTCCATTGTACCAAACATAATATTAAATTTGATAATTCTAAATATAAATATTTGAGGTTGATAATTGAAATAATTACAACTAATTCAAAGAAAATTATCATCAAGTATCACAAAAATCATAAAGATAGGAAAAAAACTTTTTTTGAATGAAATTAATTTATTTTTGATGACATTTAAAAACCTTTCTGCCAAAAATAAAAAAATTAATAGAAAAACCTGATATGTCCATTTAATGCAAAGAATTCAAATTTTTTGAATGATTTCAACAATATATTCATCTAGTTAAAAATTTAAGCATTATATATATATAATTGATTTCTTTGGAAAAGAATTGATATTTCAGGGGTGAGTAAGTATCTTAAAGAAAATATAAAAAAAAACATAAAAAATGATGCACATACCTATTTTATGAAGAGTATTCCAATGAATTTCAATATTTTAAAATATTACAAAATTCCAACATATTGAAATACTCTAATTTATTGCATAATCCCAATATATTTCAATATGGGCTTTATTTTTTTCATGCCCCATACACTTATTTTTGCGTGGTTTTGATGTCACCACATCCCCTAAAATCTCCCATCCACGCAGATTTCCTCAAGGCTGTGAATTTTGGCAGATTTTGTTTTTAAAAAAAAATAAATAGTATGAAGAGAGGCATCTAAAACCTCTCTAAGAAAAAGTTTGACAGTTTCTGGCCAATTTAAAGGGCCTTCAGAATTACAATAAATAATTTTTTTTAAAAAAACCATTATTGCTGAAATCTTTTCACATTCTTAAAAAAATCATTCCAATCATTTTGAAAAATCTGAAGAAACAGAAAGTTTCTAAATATAACAGGCCACTCAAATAGGATTTTTCTGGATTTTTGGTATGTCATTTTCCCACCAGAAAATGGGATTAACATAAACAATAATACAATATTGATTAAAAATTTTCTTTCTTATCTTTCAAAAAAAAATTTAAAATTTGGAGCTTGCAGTGCTTGAATTGGCATCGAAAAGGCAAAAAAAAAGCTATGAAAGGATTTTTTGTGGGTTTTTTTTCCCAAAAGATTCATTATTAAAATAATAAAGGTGGGATTTTTTGCCCTAAAACATTGAGTGAATAATCAATATAAAAAAAATTAAAACATTCAGAAATAAGAAATAATAATAATTTAATCAACGTCAATTTTTACCCATCTCTTTCTTGGATGTGGGGACTTTGTAGGAGGAAACAAAATCTTTTAACCACATTTCAATTTATTATGAATCAAATCCTGCCATATTTGTGATTCCTTTCTCGGAAAATCATTCCAAAGGGTATCTAATTTGGGAGCTTTCCACAGTTCAAATTTTATTTGAAATAAAACATATTCTTACAAGATACCAAAATAATTAGAAATATTGGAAATTTTTGAGAATTCACATTTGGAGGGGAATTCAGGGGCAAATAAGTTGAATTCCAGACTTGATCAATGAAATTTAAATCCTTGAATATAGATTTGCTTCCATTCCTTTGATCATTTCCTAACATATTGAACTCCAATCTTCCAATTTACAGCCAAAAAAAAAAAAATCACCTCATATAATCCCACAGTTCTCATCACCCATCTCATCTTGAACATGTGAAATTTTTGGTATTGCTGTTTCCCACTCTTGAACAGTATCCACCAGTTCCACCATTGAATGATATGATAATTCAGGGGAAGGAGGACAAAAAATTTTGGGATCATGGGAGTGATCTTAATAAGAAAAAGAATTGGATTAAGATATTGGAGCAGAAGCAGAAGAAGCAGAGGTACATATTAAAAAGTGGTTTAATGTGTTGTTGAGACATTTTCTGATTGTGGTTTTGGGATTGTTTTTTTATGAATACTTTAGAGCTTTAGATAGAGTTTTTATAGGATAAAAATTAATAATTTGAGATAGAAGAAGATTTCAGAGACTGGAGATTTGAGGAAAAAAAGTTTTTTTGTTGATTTTTGGATTTTGGATTGATTCATTAGTGATTAAAGAAAGGAATTTGAAAAAATTTGGGAAAAAGTTTTTGAGGAGTGATTTTTATGATTTTTGATGGAATTTTTATATTTGTGGGTGTTGATTTAGTTGGTTTAGAGTTTTCAATTGGATTGGTGGGCTTTTGTTGAGTAGTGATGTGTGATTGGTTTATTAGTGTTGAGTGCTGATGATTGATGATGATGGGAGATGATGGGGTGGTATGGAGTGGATTCTGGATTTTGAAAGGTGTTTTCATGGTTGAGTAGAGGATTGGACCCCCCCAAAAAGGTGATTATGAGGCAGGAAATCATTGAAAATCATATCAAATATCAGATTATTCATATAGAAGAGCCCAAAAATGTGGAACCACCCCCAAAAGGGGTCTAAACATGGTGATTTGAGGTTAGACCTTTGAGGGCTAAAAAAAGGAGCAAAAAAAATGAAAAAAATATCTTTGTGTGTAATTGGAGGGAAATTACAAAACCATGAACTTTTATTTTTCATGAAAATAATTTAAATAGTATCGGAAATGGCTCCAAAATACACCCCAAAACAGACATTTTCTGTCATTTTTGTAGATGCATCAATTATTTTTAGGTAAATAATTTATCCTAAAAATACCCAAATTTTTTTTCATTTTCCCTTCTAAATGCACAATTAAATAATACAAGCTAGAAATTTGGAAAATAATTGGGAAAGATAAGGGAAAAAAGTTGAAACAAATTTCTTATTGTTTATGTTAATCCCATTTTCTGGAACAAAAAAAAGGTAATAAAAATCTAAAAGAATCATATTTTATTTGCCTGGTGTATTTGGTAAATTTCTGTACCTTCAGAATTTCCAAAATAATCAGAACCATTTTTTTTAAAAATGTGATAAGATTCGAAATTTAATGGCTTTTTTCCTTCCATTTTTTTATTTTGATTTTGAAGGCCTTTCAATTTGCCAAAAAATCTCAAATTTACTTAGAGAGGTTCAACATGCCTCTCTATGTGGTAATTATGTTTTATTGATTCATTCATCTATTTTTTTAACTCCACCAAACTGTGGGGATGTAAGGAAAACAAAATAGATGGGGGATGTTGTGGTGGCATTTTGTAGCCTTGGGATTGGGAAATACACCGTGGGTTGCTTCCTCAGCATCAGATGTGGGTGAGCTCAGAATTGGCTGCTGCGGGCTGAGCACCTGTATGCCGCCAGGCTCAGCATTGGGCGCCCTCTTTGGAAATGCATTTTTCTCAAAGGAAACATCAAGAAACAAAGCACTTCCAGTCAATTTTTCCAGTATTTCTAGTTTGGGGAAGTAGAAGTGGGAAAATCATGCAGGTCTATCTGGGGGGGAAGGGCCACAGACCAATCCAAGGGAAATCAAGAATCCCAAAGATGGGAATGTTGGGTGGATGCAGACATGGGCAGAGGTTCTCCAAGTGGGGCCATAAGAAGGAAAAAATCAGACAAATGTAATTGCAGCCAGACATTGGAGGTTGATGGAGACAGGAGAAGGGGTGGGGATGCCAGGAGGGAGATTAGTGTTTTCTGTGACAGCGTTCCTGCTTTTAGTAGGGCCATAAAAAGGAAAAACACAGATGGTGGTAATGGCAGGCAGACCTTGGGGGTTGATGGAGTCAAAGGAAGGGGTGGGGATGCCAGAAGGGAGCTTTGGGTTTTCTGTGAAAGCATTTCTACTTGTAGTTGTTTATATACCTTGGTTAGGTTTGAGAGGGAGGAACTAATAACTCACTCTTTTGAAAGAAAAATTCATCAAATTTGATGATGATGAAGAGAAGATCAGAAATTAATTTATTTGAAAAAAATTCAATCATTCTGATTGAATGCAGATGACTTTGTAACAAGTTTTAAAAAATCATTCCAAAATGATAAATATATGTTTTTTTTAGAGAGGAATTCATATTTTTATTAAAGTAGACAAATAGTTAGAGCAACCTGCATGAAATGAGTCAATTTGGGTTTGATTCCAACTGAATGTTTTCTTTTTCCCCAAAATGCACCAGGTTATGAGCCCATTGCTGAAGGCAGTAGCATCCCAATTGAATTGAAAAGTGAATTATACAATGAAATTGAACAAAAGACAATATATTATGGGTTTAAGGTTACACCATGTCATGCTCCACCCTTCTCATCCCTCTCAGCCCGGCCGCACCACCAGTGCAAAATCTCCAAATATGAAGCCATGCCACTTTCACAAATTGCCTCTTGACCATCCCCTCCTGATCCTCACCATCTTTATCCTCATCTTGATCCTCATCATCATCCCCTTTGCTTACACATTCCCTCTTCATTCTCAATCACTCTCCCCGCTCAATCACTCTGTTCTACGCTATCCCACCTCCCATCCCTCCTCCCATCCATCTTTCCATTCCTTGTTTCTCATTCCTCTCCAACCTTCCAACACCCCTCACTTGACTCTCTCTTCTTCTTCATTTGACTCTCCCTTCCTCTCGTATTGCCTATCACCATCCTTTGTCATCTCCCTTTTGATAAATCAGTTTCCTCGAATCGCTAGACCTTCTCCCGCTTTCTCTCCTTGATTTCCTCTATGCTCAATCATCAACTCAACTCAATCACCTCCCTGTTCTCGCGTCAAGATCACAAGATTCACTGAAAGCTCTAAGTTGATCAGATGTGAGGCTCACACCTACTGTCGCGACCATTTCCTTGTTCTAATCATTCTCTATTCTACTATCACAGCCCCTGCTCTTGTCTCCGCTGCTCCTTTCATTTTTACTTGTCACTCCTTAGTCCATAGTCTTAAATCAAAGGGATCCCGGGTAAGGTTCTCTTGATCTGCTCTTTTGTTTTCTTCAAAATCTCAAAATAACTCTTGTGATTCTTTCAGACCATTGGTCTTTTTTTGAAATACAGTCAGAAACTTGTTTCATCTTAACACGGTTAAAAGCAAAAGAATATACAGACTCAATCGCTGACCAATCCAAGGACCAAAGACACCTCGCAATCCCTGCTCAAGACCTTGACAGACTCCATCCCCAGTCTATCCAATTCCAACTCCTCGTTATGGAGGTCCAAGATCCAATCAATCCTTTCTCTCAAGGGTATCTCACACTGGTTGAACTCATCCAAACCCAAAAAATGTCCCCCCAAAGTCAATCTTGAAATCTTTGGATACATCCTTGCCAAGCTAGATAATCATACCTACATCAACTGTGTGAAAGATCATCACCTTGCAAATGGAATCAAACTGTGGAAGTCAATAAATAAATACTACGCCTCAGCCCAAACGGCCAACCAATCCAGGGTCTTCTTTAACTTCCTCAATCTCCAATTTGATCCCAAACGAGTAGAAAAATTTATCACCAACGCCAGAGCCTCCCTTCTCCAAATTGCCTAAATTGGGATCCGGATGGATGACGACATTGTAGCCTACCTTCTACTTTACAAATTCCCCCCCCCAACTGGAACACCTCAAAACAACCATTACGCATTTGCTTGGTGACGCCAAAATCAAAGCTGACTTGGTCCTCCGACATCTCAATCAGGTCAAAAATGAAGTGGTGGCTGGATCGCACACCTCTGAATTGGTAACTAGGACCAAGGTCATTAAGTGTCAAGAAACATGGCATAACCCTCAAGCCAACCACGATTGCAGCAAATGCTGGTGGCTGTACCCGCACTTATGACTGAACTCAGGTGGCTCTCATAACACTGGAGCAACAACCAACTCCCCGGCATCTCTACCTCCAAAAACTCCCTCCGTGCATCTAGCTTACAACTTTGCCATGGTAACGTCACCAGCTCTCAACCGTGAACAAATACTGCTTGACTCCGGAGCGTCGAATTGTATGTTCAACAATGTGAAATTCTTCTCAAGTCTCCTTCCTGACACCACCAAGATACAAACTGGCAATCCCAACGCCCCCATCTCCTCCTTGGGAGTTGGTGTTGCAAGTCTGACTACTCAACTAGCAACAATTAATCTCCAGAACTCTTTCTTTGTTCCTAATCTGGCCGTCAACCTAGTTGCCCTTGGCTAGCTTATTCAAAAGGGGTGTTCATTAACTCTCCTGTCCCCAAACCAATTTGCCGTTGTCAACAAACAGAAGCAAATACTCTCCGGAGACATAGAGGACAATCTCTTTTTTATTGAAAACAAGTTAAATCACCCTAGCTCCATCTCCTACACGTTTGTATCCCTTTCTACGATTCACAAACGGTTCTTTCATCCCCATCAAGAACAAACCCTTCATTTATCCAAGGATTTCCACAACCTTAAATGGGATCAAATCAAGTGTGTTTCTTGCGCAAAGGCCAAAATACATCAACAACCTTTTCTCAAACATCTGCCCTCAAGCTCGAACTCCTTCAATCTCATTCACGCCAATGTGTGCGGTCCCATCAGTCCTTCTTCCTTGACTGGGTGCAGATACTTCCTGCTCCTCACTGATGACTGGTCCAAATTCAAAACATGCGTACCCATTTGATTGAAGTTGGACGTAACCAACAAAGTGATTAAATTTATCAAGCTCCACGCGAATCAGAAAGGAAGAATTCTAAAAGAATTCCACTCCGATTATGGCGGAGAGTTTGTCAACCATTGCCTTAGCACCTTCTTTGCCAAAAATGGAATTAAGCACTCAACGTCAGAACCATACACGCCTCAACACAATCCAATTGCTGAAAGAGGAAATCGCACTCTCTTAGAAGCGGCAAGAACCTTGATGATTGATATGAACATACCTAAGTTTCTTTGGGATGAAATGCTCATCAGCGTTTGCTCTATTATCAACTTCCATCCATTGTCCAAATCCAAAACATCCACTCATCAATTGTGGACCGGCCACCCTCGTAAGACACATCTCATTAGGATCCTCGGCTCTCAGACCATTGTCCTCAATCAAGCCTCATCTCCTGGCAAGTTTGACAAGAAAGGAATGGAGGGCATTTTGGTTGGGTTCGACTTTGACCTAAGTTCTTACCAAATCTAATGCCCCAATTCTAAAAACATTGTTTGTTCAAAACATGTTAAAATTTTCGAAAATTCCCCTCTTTCCTTTACTCTCTCCAATGACTCCTCATTTTCCAATAACTGCTTTGACCCTCTTCTAACTGATGATTCTCTACTCATTGATACTCTCAACTCCAATCTCCCCGCCGTCTTACCCTCTGATAATCCTCTCAAAGATCAAAATCCCATTTCTCCAAATCTAAAATCTCACACTCCTGAATCCCCTCCTACAAAACCTCCTAACCTCCCTCAGTCCAATGATATCTGATCTAATCCTACCAACTCTGACTCTGATGGTGATGACTCCAAAGTGGCTGCTCAACTCAAAGTAGAATCATCTTGTAACCTTCGGGATCGCTCCACCCTACAGAAACCTCAACGTCACTGTTATAATTATGGCCAGCAATTAGCTTAGGCAAATGAGCAGTATTTAAAGCAAAAGAAATGCTGGACACTGTGTGTCAATAATGGCTAATGGGGCTCTCACAATGGGGCAATATGTTGGATGAATTTGATTGGATGATGAATGAATGATGGAAAACAGCAGGGAGAAGAGCTCCTTAAGTACAAAAGATTGGCCTCTTGTGAGCCCATGATACAACAAGCCAAAGGGCAAATTTTCCGCCCCAAAAGAGCTCTACAGGCTCTACAGGCCTTGTTACTTGGTTTGGACTGCATCAGCCCACATGGCATTAGTCTTTGAACCCTTACAACCAGACTATTCCGGTCCATTCTTGTGTTTCCACCGTTACGGGGCTGAAACAGCCCATTGCTGTTCAGTCCCTTAGTTGGTTGTCTATTACAACCGGCCCTGATGGCATCATTACCCCTGTTACGGGCTGGTTGCCTCATGCATCCAGCCCCTGGCCCCTGAAATGGGCCAGGTGGGACCCAGGGCTCACCTGGGTCCGGTTTCAACCTCACATGGGGGGGTGTGACCAGCGGACATGCTGTCCCCCCCTCTATCTCTTACAAATCCCTGGTGGGGGCGGTCAAATCCCCTCACCAGGGGCCCTGGGGGTCGATACCCCCCAGGGCGTCGTCACAGAACGTTGGCCTGGGAGGTGGTCAGGTCCCCCCAGGCCCATCGCTCCTCCCCCTCGGTAAAGGGGGGGGGAGAGCGCCCCTTCGCGCTTAGTTCGCTACGATGGCGGGGGGGTGATGAAATCCCCCCCACCTGCCGGTCGCATACCATGCGGCCGGCACCGCCACCTCCTGGGGCAAGGGGGTGGTCAGGTCCCCCCTGCCCTGACCGACCGCCTCGTTGCGGCCGGTCGCTGGCTGGTTCAACCCAGCCAGCCTGCCCCCTCCCCCTTGCGACGGCAAGCGAGGGGAGGGGGAGCGAGCCGGGGCCGCGAGCCCCGGCTCCGCGGCGCTGGTCGCCGGTCGCAACCAGCCGGGCCCGCGCGGCATCGCACCGCGCGGGATCCCTCGGCCGCGCAACAGCCCCGCGCGGGCCGTCGGGCCCCGCGTGGGCTGTGCCAAGGAACACAGGCGGCCCCGAACGGGCCGCGACGCGAGCAGCGGCCCCGAGCGGGCCGCGACACGGGCGGCAACCCCAATGGGCCGCCCCAAGCCCGAATTGTGAGAAAAGACTACTTTCGCGGGCCAGCCCGTCTGGCCAAGTATGTCCAAAATAAACCTTGGGCCCAATTATGCCCATACAAGCCCATCTGGCCGTATTTGCTCATATACCCCATCGGGCCCGTTAGGGCCCGTGTACCAATGGGTCTATTTCACGCGTTTTGAGGCCAGTTTCCCCAACTCTGTAACATCCACATGGGCCCGTATGGTCCGTGTGTGTGTCCAATGGGCCTCAGAGGCCCATTTGTGCATCCCATTTGGATTACACTTATACGTAGCACCCGCGTAAGTGCGTACGTATTTTAACAGTCACGGCTTCCTAGCAAGGACCGTTCCCAAAAGCTACTATGAAGCCACCCACTGCGATGATAAAGAAAGGTGGATAGCCTTGATGGAGTCCGAACTAAATGGAATTGATCTCATGAAAGTCTGGGAGGGCTGTTTCTCTCTCCCCAACGGTAAAATTGCCCTGTTGACTGTGTGGGTCTACCAAATTAAAGATAATCCTGACAAAACTGGAGTCTCATTCAAATCTTGTCTCTGCGTTCAGGGATTCAAACAAGTGGAATTCTTCGACTATGGTCAAACCTACGCTCCCACGGGCTCCATCACCACACTTTGAGTCCTATTAGTTTATGCTCTACATCACAAGCTCACTCTTTGGCAGATGGAAATTAAGTCTGCCTTCCTTCACGCGCCGCTGGACAAGGACCTCTTCATCAAGGCCCCCTTGGGGTACAATACTCCATTCCCTTACTTCAAGCTCAAAAAGGCTCTCTATGGTCTGAAGCAAGCACCTAAAAGCTGGTACAACACCCTCAAAAGTTGGCTCCTCAAGGAAAATTTCACGACATTGAGTGCCAATCCTTGTCTTTACGTCAATAAAGCTACCAATGTTCACGTGTTCGTATACGTTGATGATCTATTAATAATTGGTAACTCTGTTGAATTTAGAAATTGCCTAAAAGCTCAGTTCAAGATCTCCCAAGATGGTCCTCTAAGTAAGATACTAGGAAATCAACTTGTGAACACCAAAGATGTACTTGGGCTTCTGCAGTCCAACCACATTGACACCGCACTCAGTGAGCTAAGCCTGACTAATTGAAAGCCAATCAGCACACCCTTCACTCCCAACATCAAAATTATCTCTGCCACCAATGAAGAACATCAAGATTTCCTCAAGCTTAAAATCAATTATTGTTCGTCCACCGGCTATTTGAAATTTATTGCCAGCAGAACACAACCTGAACTAGCCTACCCTGTCTCAAATCTCTCTCACTTCAATAACAAACCTGGAATGCCTCATTGGACTGAATCCAAGCATGCTTGGCGGTACCTAAGCACTTCAAAACATCTAGCTCTCTGCCTTCAGAACTCCTCATTCAAGTATGAAATTGAATCTTACAGCGATTCAGACGGGGGCAACGATCCCAAGTCTCATAGAAGTCATACTGGCTATCTAATTCTCCTTTACGGCTGTCCCGTCTCATGGCACAGTAAGCTCCAACCAACCATCTTCCTTTCATCCACTGAAGGGGAACTCAAAGCTCTCGTCCTGGCCACGCAAGAGAATTTGTGGCTGTCCAAATTAATCACCAAATTAAATCCAAATTTGAAGTTCACTCACTGCTCTTTTGTCGATAACAAGGCCTTGAATGACCTAGTAAACCAAGAATCTCACCACGGAGCTCTCAAACACGTTGATACTCAGATCAAATGGTTGCAAGAGTAACGCAACAGCCACTCCCTTATCACTCACCTTATTCCCTCCAATCAAATGCTGGCCGATTCACTAAAAAAGGGCTCCATTTGTTCCTCCGTTGCCAATCTTACTTCCTTCACCATGTCACCTCACATCTGATCACGGCGGTGTGTCATGCTCCACCCTTCTCATCCCTCTCAGCCCAGCCGCACCAACAGTGCAAAATCTCCAAATATGAAGCCATGCCACTTTCACGAATTGCCTCTTGACCATCCCCTCCTGATCCTCACCATCTTTATCCTCATCTTGATCCTCATCATAATCCCCTTCGCTTACACATTCCCTCTTCATTCTCAATCACTCTCCCCGCTCACTCACTCTGTTCTACGCTATCCCACCTCCCATCCCACCTCCCATCCATCTTTCCATTCCTTGTTTCTCATTCCTCTCCAACCTTCCAACACCCCTCACTTGACTCTCTCTTCTTCTTCATTTGACTCTCCATTCCTCTCGTATCGCCTATCACCATCCTTTGTCATCTCCCTTTTGATAAATCAGTTTCCTTGAATTGCTAGACCTTCTCCCGCTTTCTCTCCTCGATTTCCTCTAAGCTCAATTATCAAATCAACTCAATAACCTCCCTGTTCTCGCGTCAAGATCACAAAATTCAAGGAAAGCTCTAAGTTGATCAGATGTGAGGCTCACACCTACTGTCGCAACCATTTCCTTGTTCTAATCATTCTCTATTATACTATCACATCCCCTGCTCTTTTCTCCACTGCTCCTTTCATTTTTACTTGTCACTCCTTAGTCTATAGTCTTAAATCAATGGGATCCCGGGTAAGGTTCTCTTGATCTGCTCTTTTGTTTTCTTCAAAATCTCAAAATAACTCTTGTGATTCTTTCAGATCATTGGTCTTATTTTGAAATACAGTCAGAAACTTGTTTCAGCTTAACACACCAAACTTGTTCTGGGTGTATGGGAGAATGTTGTGATGAATAGACACCTTGCACCAAGCAGTTGTAGCTCAATGGTTCGAGCAACCTGCATGCAATGGGTCAATGTGGGGTTTATTCCCACCAAATGTGTTACCTTTTCCCCCAAGCTGAACAAAGTCTACTCTCAACATAGACACACAATAAAATTTCCGCTGTGTTGTATTTTTGATAGTGCTTGAGGAAGCTCACCAATTTTGAGATCTCCAATGTTTTTCTTGATGGCTCTCTCTGGAGGCCATGTCTCTGTGTATTCATTGTCAAGATTTGGTGAAAAAGGAACACAGTTGATGGGATGCAAAGTCTCATCAACACCTTGCATGAAAGGTGCTCCAACCATTGAGCTACAACTTCTTGGTCTCAGGTGCACCACAAAACAGCCATTCCTGCTTGGATATCCATGTTTGTTTTGGACTCAAATCTGCTCTTATGCAGACTGCCACCCAAGGATTCTAAGTCTTGGTACTGGAAGCCTGAAAAGCATTGTCAAACAACACATCAGGTCTTTCCAGCTAAAGCCAAGCAAACCCTTGTTGAGTGGACAGGCACAATGGCCCATCTGCGCCTTGCGCAAGGCGCTGACGTTTTGCATGATTTGTTGTGCAGATGTTGCAGAGATTGCACTTATTTAAGTGGCCCGCTCCTGCAGCGTCACCTGAACCTGCACCTTGTTACCTGAGTTGTGGGAACTTCACTTGGGAAAGTCACACAAACAAAAACTTGCCTTGTCTCTCCAACACTGTGCCCCTTCACCAGTTCCCTCCATCAGCTTGTCAATATTCAAATTTGCTCTGATTACCCAGCCATTATCACCTGAATGAAATTCTTAAAGAAAGCCTTCCCAATCAACACCAAGATGAACACATTCAATGCTTACACCTCAATGAGCTTTATGGATCCATCCACTAATGTAATGCAGAACTCCGGGATCAACAATCCAACTGCTGAAATTGAATATCTCAAGGAAAAATTACGTGAAAAGGACAATACTCATTCTAGTTTTCTGGAGCTTGTTAACCTACTTGAAAGGCAAGGCTCCCAAAAAACCAAACATTCAATGAAACCAAGGCAGTTTAATACCAGCATTTGCAATATGTGCAGTGTTAGTGTCCCCTCCCAGGTGCTATCCCCAGCCCAACCAAAACAATAAAGAAAAATCCAGAAAAGAAAGCGGAAAGACCTTTGAAGAACTCTCAAACCTCCAAAAAGCCCCCAAAGACCCCTCCTAAACTAAATCCCAAGCCTAACAGTACCCCAAAGCACAACCCCAACCAAATGATATTATCTAAAATGCCAGATGGTTTTGCTAAAACCAAGGTGAGTTTTTCTGGTGAAATTTTGACCTTTCAAGTTTTCAAATAATGTTACTAACATATTAAATAGGAGGAATTATTCACCCATGTCAAAATACTTTGGGGCCTCTTTGAACAGCGTGCTGTACCTCCAACTCCTGACCCTCAAGCCTTGATTGAATTCAACCTTCAATTTTCCAATGCTCAAGAGATTACCAATTTCATTGAAAATCTCAGGTCTGCCACGTTTATTGCTAAAAGTGAAATTGACACCCTCAGAGATGCTTGCGCTGGTCAAAAGAAGATAGTTTGAAAAATTGTTCATGTTGAACAGTTTTTCATCCTCCATTTTCATTCCTGTATGGGAAGGATTGGGATTTGACTCTAGGCCCCCAATCTTGAAGATGCCCCAGATTTTTTGTACAATGAGGCCTGTTGGTTGATTTCTATTAAGATGTTTTGGCAAGTTGCTGCTGTTGGGGCCTATGAATACATGAAAATCAAAATTTGATACATTAATTATGTTGGATTGCTCACCATGGCATACAAACACTATTTCCATTACACAATGGGGAAGCATTACCAAAAACAAAACAAAGAGGCTTGCAAGCACAACCAAGATGAAGATCACAAAGTAATCCAAAAGGCTTGACAAAGAGTAAGTCACTAATTTCTCCATTATGATCTCATATTGATTGGTCATCTTTTTGACAGCTTTGGGATGCTCAATATAATTTTTCTTGGGATTGAAAGTTACCTGAGAGATACCAGAAAATCCTGGCTGATGTGAATGCACATATCAATGATGAGTATTATCCTAAACTGGGAGTTGACATCATCAAGACACTCCATTTCCAATCAAAAAGTGCAAACATCTTCTTTCAATGTATTGAAGAGGAGATCATCAAAGCCAATCAAGTAGAAGGAAAGAGGTCCCAACGCCGTAAACAAAGTCATCTCAAAACCCCAAAAATGAGTGAGATGTTGAAAGCACCCAAAGACCTTCCAATTGACTTTTACTATGTTGACTGGTTCAATGGTTTGACATCTTCTCAAAAAGGTATCATTGCTGATATGCAAAATGTGGCTTTCCTACCTCATCCAAACCTATTTCTAAAAGGATACCAGCATCCTGATGAAAAGAAGAACAACAAAAGATTCATAGAAAAATACTGGGAATCAGCAAAGGAAAAGTACAATCTGTCATATGCAATTGAAACTAGAAACAATGAAAATGAAGATGATCAAGACAATGGGAGCTATTTTGGAGAGAGAATTTATTTAGAGGAAGAATCCTACAGTGAAGATAAGGATGATGAGGAAGAAAACTATGAGGATGACTACAAGGATGAGGAGGAGGGTGCTGACAACATTGATCCTGCTGTTTGATATGGGTACAGAGGTGATGAAGATGAGATTATGGGAAAGCATGACTATCATGCGGGTATGATTGGGCGTGAATGGGAAGAGGTACAATAAAAAATATGTCTAGGCTACAAGTTTGTGGTGAGAATCAAACAGCAATGAAGATGAGGAGGAATATGATAAAGACCACAATCAAGAGGATGAGTATGTGGATGAGGGAAGTCATTTTATTCACTGTGATGATGACAATTTAATTGTTTTAAATTGACTCATTGGTGCTATTTGGCATTTTGATGGGCCTGGAATGAATTCTATTGATAATATATCAGGCATTATTGTCTATCTTACAGTCATGCATTATTAGGGAATCATTTTCTATCATCTCAAGTCTCTATTCTTTGTATCTTTCTGTCTCTGTCACCATTCTCCATCTCACTTGTATGCGGTTCACTTGGAAATGTAATTTAAAGCACCATGTTGGGGTGTTTTTGTCACCATTCTCCATTTCACTTGTATGCTTTCCACTTGGAAAGGTCATTTAAAGCACCAAGTTGGGGTGTTTGACCAAACGTAGGGACTTGCATGGAAATCAAAAAATTTTTTCTGAAGCATGCCACAAATTTGGTTTGCTTAAAATATCAAAAATGAAAAAAAAAACTAATTCTGGCAAGAGGAAGTACAACAGTGGAAACAATCATAATATAATAGGAAACAAACAGGAAATTTTGTAAGTTATTTCACCCGTGAAATGACCACTTGGTAGGACCAATTGGCCAAAAAAGATAGCTGGGCTCCTGGATAGCAAGTCTCCAGGCTGGTACCTGGCAATATGCGCAAAGTGCAATGATATCTGATGGCCTTGCAAACCTTTAGGTACCCCAGGACATCTTCATTTGAGTCACTCTCATTTGTTGGTGCCACCCCTTTACTGCTTCCATCTCTTTGTATTCAGTAAATTCATCCTGGACTTTGACAATGAGTACTGTTGAGGAGCCATCAATTCCATGTCAAATTTGTAAGATATGCCTGAATAACCCAAAAAAGGCTGAACAATCAGCAATAAAACTAATGAAATTATTGGGTAGGGACCGGGACACCCTGAAACCCTCCTTACACTCAATGGTATGCAAGTCCTGGGTATAACCCCTGAGAACTTTGGGCCCTTCTGGATGTGTTAATTGGTGTTAATCCCACGTGGCGTGATCTTGAGATCGCAAAAACTGCAGAACTCCCTTGTATGTTGCAGGATCAAATGCAAAATCCACCTTTTGTTCCATTTGTTTTTCATTTGCATACATCACATGTTGTACTGATAGACGCTGGACTTGAAAAATTTTTTTCAGGATTTTATTTCTCATCTAGTCTTTTTGAAAACAAATAATTGAGTCAGTGAAACTACAGCATCCAAATAAAACTACTGAAACACATACAGATCAGATCATTTGTTTTGATATGCTGCAGTGAACTATTCAACCTCTCACCACCAAATTCCAAGACATTTTCCAAAGGACCCCACCACTTCAACTGTTGAGGAAAATAAAGTGCATAGTGGTGTTTAGGGGTAATACTTTCATTTGGCCATAGATTTTTTGAAGTTTTGGTATAAACTTGATAATTGTTTTTAATTGTTAGAGGGCTATTGGGTTTGATCTTTTTAGACTCTAATAAAATAGTGCATACCATGAGTGAAACAAAATTTTCCACAAATGGAGATGTTGTGTTGCAAGGATTCTCCAATTCCACATCAAGAAACAAAATTGGTAAGTAGATACTAAATAAAAAATTCCATTTGCTGGCTTTCAACTTTCCCCCTTTGGTGGCCCCAAGATTGCCTGAGACCCTTGTGATTCCTTGGGGGACCACAACTTCACTGATATTGTTGAATACTTGGTTTATTTGTGCCTTTAAGGAACCTTCAAACTCAGCTAGATCATCTTCATCTGAATTGGAATCAACATTGCTCCAATTGTTATCTTCTCCAGTATTGGCATTGACCTCACTGTTGCTAAGCACAGGTGTCTGGTTTATCTTGAATTGACCATGTATAATGCAATGCCAGAAATGTTTAAAATGGTGTGCCAAGACATCCTCAAACCAATTATGCATTATACCTAGGATTGAACCTTTGACAGGATCCCAATATGGTAGACGGTTCAGTTCAGACCAGCAAACTTCATATTTCTTGACAAGGTTCTTCCTGGAAATGAGAGTTTGACATTCATTCCATTGTCAAGCAACTCATAATAATTTTTGCCAATTTTGTTCTTGTCCAATGACCATATTTTTATTTTACTTGTGAGTAATTTTGCACCAAGAGCAAAAGCAGGTGGCAGAATGCAAAGCAAAGCCAGCAACTTTGTGTTATTCTAAAATATCACCAATGACCCCAGCCAATCAAACTGTGACATATTGACCACAAGGCCATTGTTTAGTTCTGATTTTGCAAGGAGAATTCATATTGAGAATTTCATCCACTAATGGCCGCAAGACATTACTGATGGTGGTCATTGTTTAATTCTGATCTCACTTGTAATTATTAAAGTTAACAGATCTTACTGTTCTGTTCATTCTTAATCACTTGGCCCATTTCTGTGAAGAACCACGTGCGTTTCATGCCCAATTACTTGTTTTCTTCCTCACAGTTGATTTCTTTCTTTCCTTATTTTGTCTTGTCATCCTATCCTGTTGTTGTAAGTGTGGGGACGCTATCCACTGTGGCAACTCTATCTGCAGGTGATACTACGATGGGCTAGTCAACCTATCTCATCAACAACCACTGCGGAGGACTGAGGCCAACGTGAACATCAATCAAACCTCTACTTGAATCACAAAGAATAAATCAACTCCTACATTGACACAATCAAACCTCCAACAGCATCAATTAGAAGAACAAAGCAGCCAGTCAGAATCAAGTAAGATCACTCGTTGCAACTCACCAATCAGTGAACTGTTCTAACTATCTTCTTTCAGAATCCAATCTTTCAAGGCACTATTGATCCTTCTCATTCTCAACACTGTCAAAGCTGGACTTGTTGTTATTCCTTGGGCTGATAGTGAATCATCAAAATTGACTACTCCACCAACCCACTTTCACTGATTAGCTTTTACTCTCAGACTACAGAATCAATTGCTTGTCTCTTATGTGTCTTATCTGATTCTCAAACTACATCCTGTCTCACCCTGTTGGTAGTCCTTGCTTGTCTCAATATCATTTCATCTCATCTTGTCTGTACTCTGATATTGATGCAATCCCACAGTCTGCTCCCGGTTTCCAATCCAGATTTCATCAAAATTTAAAGCCTGCGCCAACCACCATGGAACAACCAGGAACCTCTTCCATGCCAGGACCAGGAGGGGATATAACAAACTACAAGTACCTAGCCATTAATTCACTCATCCAATCAACTCCTCTACTCAGAGCTGACAATTACAGCATGTGGCGAAAAAAATTTGAGAAACTGTTCAAGCTTTGTTGGATATTTAACATCATGAACAATCTTGACAAAGAAGCGGAATTGGATGAAGACACCAATCAGGAGTTTGTGGCACATATCATTGAAAAGCTGGACACAAACACCTACAACAACATTATTGACAACATAAATTAGGAAAGTGCTAAATTAATCTGGGCCTCTACTCAATCTCACTTTGCGTCCTCCCAATTGGCAAATAGGGCAAGGGTTTTCAACGGCTTCCTTCACTTATCCATGGAGACAGACATTGATGCTTTTGTGACATCCGTCAAAGTATATCTGAAGAAAATGACGGAATTTTGATTTGATCTTCCCTCAGACATAGTCACTTATCTTGTGCTCTTCAAATTTTGTTCTTCAATGCTCAACATGAAATCTCAAATCATGCACTCCACTGCTGAAATGAAGATTGATATTGTACTCAACCACCTGATCCAACACAAGAACAAGGCCATGGCTCAAGGAGATTGACCCAAACCAGTTAACGTTGCGCTATACAGGGGACCAAGGTGTGAGAATGGTAAACATAACCCAGAAGTAACCTCACATCCCGCTAAATCCTTTTGGTTTGAATTTACAGAGCTGAAACCGCCAAATCCTCACAATTGAGGGAAGAAGTCCAAACAGAAAGACCAACCTGAAGCCCATTTCTACTTGTTTTTCTGTGGGATGAACTCCCTTAACACCACTGGCTCTGATTGTTTCATCTTGGACTTGGGTTGCTACAAACACATGATAATCAACAAGGAAAGATTCCTCTCTCTGAAAAACTGTAAAGAAAAAAAGAAATTCAAACAGGAAAGAAGGATTCCTCAATAACCATAGAGGCAATTGGAGAGGCTTCCCTGATCACCAAAGACTCAAACCTTAAGATCTTGAATTAGGCTTGGGTACCTCAATCCACCGTCAACTTGATATCTCTGGGTGTTTGTCACAAGTTGCCAAACTCCTAGTCAATTTCAACACCTATCCCAACAACTTCCAGGTAAAGTTCAACAACGCCGTCCTCCTGTCCAGTTCCATCCTCAACAATCTTTTCATAATCAACGTGAAGAATAAAAGTGAGGAAATCCCGCATCAGGTGCATTACTCAAACAACAAGCTTCACTCCATCCACCGCACTCTGGGTCACGCTAGTGTCAAAAGGATTTAGAAATATTTGAACTGTACTCTGCCAACCCCGCTGAAAGCTAAGTTTGAGTTCTTCAGTTGCAAAAGAGCAAAAATCACACGCAAACCCTTCAATCACATACAACCAAGAGCTCAGAAATGCTTTGAAAAAATTCATCTCCATTTGATTGGACCTATCAATCCCACGTCTAAAGGTGGCTACAGATACATTCTCAATCTTGTAGATTCCCACTCAGGCTATATTGCCTGTTTTCCCCTCAAGCATAAAAGCAACACGGTGGAAAATCTGATATTCATCATTGAAAACCAGCATTGTAAGACAAAACAATATCCCAAGGAGGTATGTTTGGATGGAGGCGGTGAGTTTTTTAACTCCAAGCTACTGACTTACTACCAAACACATCAAATCAACCAAACATTCAGCAAACCATATCACTCTCAAAATAACGTTTAAGTGGAATGAGCAAATAGAACAATCATGGAATCAACAAGAGCAATGATTTCCAAGGAAAACCTACCAAAATCCTGCTGGCATGAAGTGATCAAGGGATGCTGTTTGATGTTGAATCCAATTTCCAAAAAACAGGGGAATGAATCACCTTGGAAGCAAATGCAAGACTCAGAATTGCACAAAAATTATGTTAGACCATTGGGATTGGCGGTGACATATTGACTCACCGACTAAGAGATAAGTTCCAAACTCAACAAGAAAGGAGCTCCCAGAATGCTGATTTGTTTCAACCCTAAATTTCTGTCCTACAAAATCATCTTTCTGACAGGTAAGATAGTAGACACAAAGCATGTTATTTTCAACTTCCAAAAGCCAACCTCCATCTCCTTTGAAGAAGACGCGGTGGAATACACTATCATTCATCTGCAACTCACTGCTCCTACAGATTCCCAAGACCCAGAGACCACTCTGGATTTGCCTTCCAAAGAAGTCATCTTGTCTCTGATTAAAATTGAGATAGATTCTGAATCTGAAAACACCTCATCTTATGCTGATTCTGCCATCAAAACCACTCTGAGGCCAAACCTGCAAAATTGAGAAACATTGGTCAAGCCTCAAAGATATGGATTTGTATGAAAAACGCTACCCAAGACACTCAAGGAAGCTCTAAAAATACCAGAATGGAAGGAATCCAATGAGAAGGAATTTGGAAATATAAAAGAATTGGGAGTTTGGGAAGAGGCAGAAGATAAGGACTTAACAAACCCTCTCAACACTGTCCCAGTGTTCAAAATCAAACGTAATGCTCACGATGACTCAATTGTACTCAAAAGTTGTCTGTCCATTCAGGGTTTCAATAAAAAATACAGACTTGACTATTTTTAACCATACGCACCGACAGGGAAGGCAGCCTCTCTATGGGGTATTCTAAAATAAATTTCCAAAAAGAACCTCCACATGATTCAGCTCAACGTAAAGGGAGCTTTCTTGCACTCACAACTTAACACGCAGGTGTTCATCAAAACCCCAATTGTTTTCAATCCCAAATCCAAATATCTCAGGCTGAAGAAGTCTCTATACGGACTCAAGCAAGGTCCCAGGAACTGGTATCACATGCTCAGCCAATGGATCCAAGATCAAGGCTTTTGTGAATCTGATTGTGATCCATGCCTGTAAATTGGAGATGATGAAATCTCTGTTGTGTACTTCGACGTGGAGGACCTTCTGGTGGCTGGTAATGAAAAGAGCTTCAAGGAAAATTTCCTTTCCAGATTCAACGACTCCTCAGCCCATTCACCAAACACCTTACTTGGGATGAAAATCAAGAGAAAAGAAAGGCTGATCAATCTCTCACTTCCACCTCATATCAAGAAAGGACTGCAGGAACTGAATCTACTTGACTGCAGGCCTGTCTCTATCCCTCTCACTCCAGGAAATCACCTCTCAGTGGCCAACAAAGATGAGAAAGACAATTTTGCATCCTTAAACGTCAGCTATTGATCTCCAATAATTCAATTGAACTTCATTGCAGGTTTAGCTTGAGCCAACATAAGCTTTGCAGTATCCAGTCTAGCAAAACACTTCAAACATCCAGGTTTCAGCCACTGGAGCAAACTCATACACGTCTGGAAGTATCTGTTGGCAACAAAGGACCTAACCCTGACAATTAGTCCCAGATCAATCTCAGAACAGCTAGTGTGTTTCAGCAATGCAACATGGGCCAATGATCCAGATTGGAGGATGTCTCAAAGTGGATATCTCTGCACATTCAAAGGAAGTCCGTTATACTGGAAAAGCAGAAAGCAACAATGCATCGCACACTCATCCACAGAATCTGAATGCATATCCCTGTCCAGCTGTCAACTAGAGGCTTGCTGGCTGCAAAAGCTCATCCAGGAAATCTATCCATCACAATTCAAATGTCCTATCCACCAGATTGATAATAAAGGACTAGAAGATAAGATAAAAAGATTTGGATTGAACTCAAAAGCAAAACACATAGACCTAAAGACCAAACAATTGAGGGACAACTTCAAACTGGGTCTGATCAAAGTCAAGCTGATATTTTATCTATCTATGACAGCTGATGCTGTCACTAAAGCTGCCAACAATAGTTCAAACACACAACTTGTGAATGCCTTTAGCTCTGTGTTCCACTGATTTCCGAGTTGAGGGGGTGTGTTGAATTCTGATCTCACTTGTAATTATTACAGTTAACAGATCTTACTGTTCTGTTCATTCTTAATCACTTGGCCCATTTCTGTGAAGCACCACATGCTTGTCATTCCCATTTACTTTTTTTCTTCCTCACAGTTGATTTCTTTCTTTCCTTATTTTGTCTTGTAATCCTATCCTGTTGTCGTACGCGCGCACGCTATCCACTGTGGCAACTCTATCTGCAGATGATACTACAACGGGCTAGTCAACCTATCTCATCAACAACCACTGCGGCAGACTGATTCCAATGTGAACATCAATCAAACCTCACACTCAACTCACAACCAATATCTCAACTCCTACATTGACACAATGAAACCTCCAACAGCATCAATTACAAGAACAAAGCAGCCAGTCAGAATCAAGTAAGATCACTCGTTGCAACTCACCAAACAGTGAACTTTTCTGACAATCTTTCAGAATCCTATCTTTCAAGGCGCTATCAATCCTTCTCATTCTATACACTGTCAAAGCTGGACTTGTTTTTATTCCTTGGGCTGATAGTGAATCATCCAAATTGACTACTCCACCAGCCCACTTTGACTGATTAGCTTTTACTCTCAGACTACAGAATCAATTGCTTGTCTCTAATGTGTCTTATCTGATTCTCAAGCTACAGCCTGGCTCACCCTGTTGGTAGTCTTTTCTTGTCTTGATCTAATTTCATCTCATCTTTTCTGTACTCTGATATTGATGCAATCCCACATTCTGGTCCTGGTTTCCAATCCAGATTTCATCAGTCATATTAGGCTGATTGGGTGCAGGCACCATCCCTGCAATGGAATTATATTTAGTTTGATATTGCAATGTTAATGGTATTGAAAGTTGGGCATCAGGCAGAAAGGCCGCGCTGCGCGGCCATGCAGTATAGTGATAAATAGGGTTGTAACCTAATCTCATTGTCCATCTAGATTAACGCTACCCCTGGAGGACAGAGATCTGCTTCCTCATTCAATTCAATCACTAACAATAATACATCAACTGCCGTCTCTGTCCTCCAGGTAAGCCTCTCAATATCACCTTCTCCCATCTTACTCCAACTTATCAAGTCTCTAAATCTCATGTTCCTCTTCCTTCTTCAGGTTTGCTTCCTTGAGTTGTCCCAACATTGTGTGCCTCCTCAACTCACCGTTCCTGGTGTTTTATTAGATTAGGCATCTCTATGCTGTTTGAATCCTTCTTGTAACAGACATAGCCTGATTCAATTCAATCACTAACATTAATACATCAACTGCCGTCTCTGTCCTCCAGGTTTGCTTCGTTGAGTTGTCCCAACATTGTGTGCCTCCTCAACTCACTGTTCCTGTTTTTTTATTAGGTTTGCTTCCTTGAGTTTTCCCAACTTGTGTGCCTCCTCAACTCACCATTCCTGGTGTTATATTAGGTTATGAGCCCAGCTTGCCAAGTTTGACTCAGCAGACAAATCAACATGAATGGAGGAGATCAGTTCAAGCTGCTATTTGTTCTTCAGGATGATAACTTCCCAGTATGGAAGTTGGCCATCAAGAGCTACTTGAGCATGAACAACCTGCTTGCCCATCTCACCTCCTCTTTGCCATCTTCCAACAAGGACCCACTCACCTTCCACAAGGAGCAACGGAAGACAGCTGGTATTCTCACCATGTACATGGGATATGCCAACATCCAACGCTTCTTCAACCCCAACAAAAAAAAAAGCCTAGCGCTCTCTGGACCCTACTTACCAACCGCTACGATTCCCACTCAAAAAAAAATCAGGCCAGAGTGTACACAAAGTTTCTGGAGCTCTCCTTCAACAAAAACATCCAAGACTTTCTGAACGACTTGAATGCCCATATCAACGCCATTATTGTGGTAGGGCTCAGAATCAGAAATGAATCCAATGGGTTTGTTCACCTTTATGAACCTCTCATGGCCAAATATGTTGTCAGCCGGCTTCCAAGCACCATGGAAGTTACCAAGGAGATCCTCCACTCAAAACGCCCACTTATGCTGAGGATTGTAATGGAGGCGTTGTGTCATGCCTCGCACTTAGGGATTATTGTCTTCATCACTTCGACATGTCCTCTCCTCAGTACCATCTACCTCAGTCTAAAAGCGTGACACAAATAAAGCACAACATCAATGGTGCAATCTGCTATTTCCTCTGGCTCGCCTTGACCTTCCAATATTGGCGACAAACTCAGTATATACTTGCGAACTTTGCGGTTAACTCCATACCGGTCGGCCATCCATTATGAGATCCAATCTCCTTCCCTGGCCAATCAAAAGCCTTGGACTTCCATCTTTGGTCATGCATTGTTTGTTAGTTTGCATCTATGTCTAACTAATCCATCATTACTGTACAGTTCTCAATTGGACTAGTCCCTACCCTGCATACACTATTACTTCTCATTTGCATTACCTTCAACATCACTCGCTCCTGTCCCAAATCGTCATACAATTATACGCTCAGATTCTATCATCTTGCACTTACGCTATGACCTCAGATAATGTACTACTGCTTCATTTCCTATCCCCTTCCTGTCATTCATTGCCTCACTGCTTCAACTGTACTTAGCTCATCACCAGGTTGTATCTAGTCACTTTGGATTACCTTATAAGGGCTATCCCCTTGCCTGATGATTGTCTCCTCAGTTATTTAATTTCATACGTTCTCACATTTTTGCTACAACCTATTAATCACATCAGACTCAGGTTGAAGTTTCCTTCTTCGGAACACATTCCATTCCTCTTGCCGTTTGTTGAGTGGCATAACCACGTTTGCACTTCGCAACTGAGTCTTGCAACTTGCACTTGCCCTCGCACTCAGCATTCCTTTGCGCTCAGAATCATCTAAGAATTGCCCTATAGTACGTGGGGTGGTCGTGTGACACGTTGGACTAAAAGCAACAGGAATCCAATCCAGGTCAATCTTTCAAATCCGAAGAGAAGGCTCTCAAAGCTTACACCAAAAACTACCCTGTCTGCTCAAACGGTATGTATAACCCAAAGACTAAACACAAAGAATCCAAATGCAGAGAAGTTAAGAAGTCCACCAAGCGCAAGACAAAAGCCAACACAGCCAAGGCTCCTTCAGACGACCCATTCTCCAACAACTAGCAGTCGTCATCTGGAGCTTACATCTGTATAGGTTCAGCCTTATCCATCAAAGCTACCGGGGACAAGGCCATTCTTGACAGTTGAGAAAGCCACCATATGTTTAATCAGAAAGAATACTTCACCGACTTTTGCCATAGAACCTCCAGAGTTCAAATTGCGGACGGTAACTCTCTCTGCGTTCAAGGAGACGGTTTTGTCCAAATCAGCACCTTAAATGGCAAGACAATAACCCTCAAAGCTCTTTATATCCCTAAGCTACAGGGCACCCTCATCAGCCTCGGACAATTGTTGCGCAATGGGTTCAAAATTGATCATGTGAGCGAATCCAAACTTTGACTTCTCAAGGACGGTATTCCTCTCCTTGAAGCCAACATAGTCAACAACATCATCATGATGAAGGCCACAACCCAAAAGGCAGGTCCACTTGCTTTCAACACCAAAACCCCCACAAATACTTACCTGGAACTATTACACAGACGCGCCGTTCATCCTAGCAACAAAGCACTGAAGCATATGTTTGATGTCGACGCATCGTTGCTCCACTGCAAAAACTGTTGCCTGGCCAAGTTGAACCAACTGCCATCTAAAGGCACTCTTCCTCCAGCCACTCAAGTCCTCAAGACCATCTTTATGGATCTCAGTTGCAAGATTACACCTGCTTCCCTTTCTGGTGGCCAGTATTAATTTAAGATCACTGATTGATACACCGGGTATAGAATTGCATACATCCTGTCAAATAAATCCAATACATTTTCTTCTTTTGTGTCTTTTTTAACTAAAATGGAGAACCTCAAAAGTAAAACAATAAAGAACATTGTAGTTGACAGCAGTGGCAAATTTAACTCCACGGAATTCATCAATTTCTTTGAGAAGAAGGGCATCTCAGTCCATGTTACCAGTCCATACACTCCCCAGCAGAACTTGGTTGCAGAGCGTGGCAACAGCACCACAAGGGAGAATGCTTGGGCTCTCTTAAAGCAAGTAAGCTTTCCCTCTACATACGGGGATGAGGCAGTTGTGACCGCAGTCTTCCTTGAGAATATCACTCCCAGAAAGAAGTCTAACTGGAACTTGCCATACAAGCTGTGGTTCAAGAGTCTGTTTGACCTGACCCGGCTCAAACCTTTTGGCTGTCTTGCCTATTTCAACATTCCTAAAGCGCTGCAAAAAGGGAAATTTGGCAATACGTCCTGTAGAGGCATTCTCCTTGGCTACCAACTTGGCCTGCCAAATTGGAGAATCCTCAACAAAGATGGTCGGATCACTGGTAGCCACAATGTGCGTTTCAAGGAAGATGAGTTCCCTGGTACTAGCTTACTCCACAACCATTCCGCCATCCACAATCCTGGCACGCTTCTTTTTCAAGAGCTTGACAAGCCTCCAATCCACAAGCCCGCGGACGCTTCTCCCTCCAGGGATAATCAACCGCTTGAACAGCTTGAGGCTAGTCAATTGTTGGCACCCAAATCAGATGACTCAGGCCGCCCGGATCAGCCACCTGGACCTGCAAGCAAAGTTTTTCCAGGATGGGACTTTGTTCTGGCTCCAGAGAAAGCCCCTAAGGACATCTCCTCTGATATTGACACTGCCAACATCCTGAGCAGCAGGCGGCATGCAAATGCCACGGCCATGTTTGCCGCAGTGCTAGCTCTGCTCTAAACAGCTAGCAAAGGGACACCCCATACCTTTTGGGAGGCCAAACTCTCCTCTGAGTGGGGTGAGTGGTTGAAGGCGATAAAAACAGAACTCAAAGCTATGAAGCGTCTCAAGGTCTGGGATGTGGTGCCCATCCAGCCAGGGGTGCGCCTGCTCAATACAGTCTGGGTTTTCCGTAAAAAGCTGGACAAACTGGTTAACGTCCCAAAGTTTAAGGCTAGGATTTGCGCCCAAGGAATCAAACCAAGGGACCAAGATTACAATCACATATGCTCCAAAGGGTTGCTTGACTGCTCTCCGGGTTTCCATTTCTCTTGACCTAGCCAGGGGCTATGCCATTCACCAAATGGAAACTAAAAATGCGTTCCTGAATGGAATCCTTTGAGAAACCATTCACTTGCGGCCGCCTGCGGGAATGGACGTTCCTCCCGGTTTCTGTCTACGAATCAATAAGTCCATCTATGGCCTCAAACAGGCGCCTAGGGTGTGGTACGGCAACCTTAAGGGATTTTTCATCTCTGTTGGCTTTGTGGCCTTGCCAGATGACCCCTGCCTTTTCATCTCCACGGTTGAAGGTTGGGATTGCTTTGTTCACGTCTACGTGAATGACCTTATAATCATCAGCCATGATGTAAACCGGTTAAGGCACCTCATATCTCAGTGGTACCTGATGGATGACTTGGGGGAAGCTCGCCACCTCCTAGGCATTCACCTCTGTCGCGTTGAAAACACCATATCCTTTTCTCAGCGTACCTACCTGGAACCCATCCTGGCCAAATACAACATGAATGACTTCCATCCCGTGGCAACTCCAATGGTGCCTAATACTTGGCTCCAGGCATCAACTGAGAAGGAGCACAATGTTTTCTCCTCAAAGGGCATCAACTACAGTCAAGACATTGGCCTACTGAACTACCTTGCTGTATCCACGTGGCCTGATATCGCTTTTTCCCTCTCGCAACTGTCTCAACATCTAAAGAAACCCAACAACGCTCATTGGAACGCAGTCATCCACCTTTTGCGCTATCTTTCTGGCACTTGCAATGTCAAGCTTACGCTGGGCGGTGTGGTGCCCCATCCTGGAAACCCTGGCCGCCTTAAGACCTCAATCCATAAACTGTTGCGCAAACGTACTGCCCGGCTGAACAACTTATCCTCAGGCTCATCCAAACCATTATTTACCCGCGCGCGCGCCGCGCCGCGCGCGCTGCGCTTCCATTATCCTCGTCGCGCGCCGCGCCGCGCTCCTTTCATCCACGCGCGTCGCGCGTCCTTTATCCATGTTGCTTGTCATCTCCGCCGTTGTCATAGCACGTCCTCATCTTTGTTGTTGCGTGTCTTCATCTTTGTCGTTGCGCCTCCCAATCTCCTCAATGCTACCGTCGCGCCACGCTCATCCATGATTTACTGAATCCATCCCGACCGCACCCGCAAGCATTTGGCAAATCCTTGGATCCCTCAAACCTCCCATTGCACTTGATCTATCAGTCGTGGATCTCAAGGCAGTCAGGATTTACTCAACTTTCTCAAACCAATCTCCTATCCGCCCATCCGCGCTCTCATGGACTTCATCCGTCACCTTTCCTGGGACTCTCCCAGCCGCCTCCGCCTTTGGACAAGGGGTGGGTGACTCTGGTATTGTTACGCGCGCCCATCCACAGACCGACGCGAGTGACCACATGGTTGCCTTCCCTTTTCCCCTCTATTTGTAGAATCCGTTGTATATAGTCTAACAGGGCCTCCTGCCCATATAAGGAGGGGCTCTCCCCTGCCTTTTGGCCCATCATCAGGGGAGCATCAGAGAATCCAATCCATCCAATAAGACCTTCATCGTAATCAACTTATCTGTGGGCATCCTTCCCCACCTATCTGAGCCATTTATCCGGGTATATCTACGATTGCCCCTTGATCCTTTGAGCCTCTATACTCAAACTCTGTCTTTTGTGACCTTGATCCTTATCACCAACCAATAGCCTTGCTGGTTGAAGAAGAATTCCCGTCTGCCTGAATTCTTGAGTGTGTTATACCACTCTGATCCCTCTTTTTGACCATACTGGTCTTGATCTCTCCTTGATCATCTTTCTGGAGCCAATCACGTTTGATTGAAGAGGTTTTATTAAGCTTAAAACCTGGAGTGTTAAACCTCCCTTCGTCTTTGAGGTGGAATTTCGCCACGCTATTCTTGAGTTCCTTGAGGAGTGTTGGGATATTCTTGCTCAAATTCGTTATTGATTTGCTTCTAGAGCTTCATAAACAAATTGCTTTTGTTTTGTTCAGCCTCCCACAGTTATCTGGTACCCTTCAAGCGCTTGATTGCGGAGAGTTGGGCAGGTTCATTGAGAACCTGGAGGTTGGTTGGGATTGAGTTGATCTTTCCTAATCAGCTGCTGACGACCAGAGTTATTATCTTGTGGGCGTTGTTACTTACAACTGCCTTGTTCTATTGAACTCTGAACAAACCTTGACTTATTTGTTCAAGTCTTTCCCTGCACCATCTTGCCTCAGATAGTGTTGTTTCCATAGCTACCGACAACTCTTACCCTCTTCCCTTAGTTTGATTTCTCATCCATAAGGTTCTGGACCTTGATTCCGGTTACATTTAAATATTATTGTAACTCCTAGGAGGGCAGCCTAAACAGCACCTTTCCCCTCCACAGAACTGCCACGGCTTAGCACCGTTTGGAGTCTTACAGCGGTGGTTGTGTTAGTAAGCTCAAAGTCTTCACCAACTCCGATTTTGGCAATTGCCCCAACACACGTTGGTCATACTCAGGCTATGTAGTCTGGCTGGGAACGTCTGTCATTTCCTGGCGGTCCAAGAAGAAAGAGTCTGTGTCAACTTCAACCACGGAAGCGGAGTACAAGGCCCTCTACAAAGGGATTCAGGAGACAGTCTGGCTGCTGGAGTTGCTCAAATCTCTCCAACACTCACTCACCATGAAAAATAGCACCTGCAACTTGTTTTGAATTTGTTTTGACTCTGAGAAAACTCTGTTTCTAACTTGAGTTGAAACCTGAGAAAAGTTGTTTGCATCAGTTCTTGAGGATTCCAAGTAATTCTAGTGCATGCATGGAATACAGAAGATTTAGAATTATGCAGAATGTCAAATCTATGTAATAAATAAATTTGAGGATACTATTGAGAAAATCATTTTTATTTTGATTAATAATTGGATTTAATCAAATGTTTTGGGTTACTGTGAAATATTAGTGATAATTACCATTTTCATCACTTAAATGGTCAAAAGGGAGAATGACTTATTTTGAAAATACCAATTTTTTTTCTGATTCTTGAAAACATGTTGATTTCAAAAATTACACCATTCATGACCCATTCACAACCCTGGGTTGTCAATTCAGCACTGCCCTTGATTTTTTATTTTTTATTATTTATTTATTTGTTTGATTATTGATTTTTTTGATTTTATTTCATTTTTGATTGTTTTTTTGATTGTTTTTTTTATTTTTTTTATTTTTTATTTTTATTTTTGATTTTTAATGTTTTATTTTTTGATTTTTTGATTTTTTGAATTTTTTTTTTTTGAGAATTTTTTTTTTCTTTTTTCTTTTTTGTTTTTTTTGGCTTCCTGTCAGCATGATGGTCAACTTAGCACAAGTTGACCACAACACTGGCAGTTGCCAATTGCATGGTTGAGCCCCAAAAGTTCCCCGCTGCAAAATTGAAGGGGCTGCATGGGGATCAACTCTTGGGGAGGTGGACGACTTATCATAAGTTGTCCATCAACCCAACAGGGTAAAAAAAAAAAAAAAAAAAAAAATCACAACAGCATCAAAATAAATCAAAATCAAAATCAATCCAAAAAAAAACAAAAACAAAATTGTAAAAAATCAAAAAATACAATAAATTGGCAAAAAGTAAATAAAAATTTTAAAAATTCCAAAAAATATAGAAAGATATGAAAAAATACATCAAATACAAAAAAATTTACAAAAATATACAAAAATATACAAAAATATACACAAATATACAAAAATATACAAAAATATGAAAAAACACCTAAGAAGTGGCTATGTGAGGGGGAGGCCCCTGGACCACATTTGAGTTCTGCCAGCTCAATTTCTGGGGCCTTTCCTACTATATAGGAGGCCACATCAGTGATATGGGTTGGAAAAAATTGAATTTTTGATGATTCTTCACAGGTGACGTTTGTAGTGAGGATGAGCCCTTGTCTGAGGACTAACAGCAACATTCTAGAAGATTTTTCAATCATCAACAAAATAACTCTTTAGGATTATTTTAAACATATTCTTTGTGACCCTTCAAAGAATTAATTTGTATGTAAAAAAAAAGTAAAAATATATCACAATATAAAAAATTATCAAAATATCAGATAATATGTAAAAATGTGCAGAAATATAAAACAATATGAAAAAGATGAAAAAAGATGTAAAAGATATACAAAAATATACAAAAATATAAAACAATACAAAAAAAAATGTAAAAAGGTATAAAAATATAAACATATAGAAAGTATGAAAAAATGGAAAAACATGAACATTTGAAATCTGTTCACCACTCAAATTTGGTTTTGAGTTGTGCCACAAGACCCATTTTGATTCATAGTTTGCATCTACGTCTAACTAAGCCATCATTACTGTACAGTTCACAATTGGACTAGTCCCTACCCTGCATACACTATTACCTCTCATTTGCATTACCTTCAACATCACTTGCTCTTATCCCAATTTGTCATGCAATTGTATGCTCAGATTCTATTGTCTTGCACTTACGCTAAGACCTTGGATCTATACCACTGCTGCATTTCCTATTCCATTCCTGTCATTCATTGCCTCACCGCTTCACCTGTAGTTAGCTCATCACCAGGTTGTATCTAGTCACTTTGGATTACCTTATAAGGGCTATCCCCTTGCCTGATGATTGTCTCCTCATTTAGTTAATTTCATACATTCTCGCATTTTGCTTCAACCTAGTTATCACATTGGACTCAGGTTGAGTTTCCTTCTTCGGAACACATCCCGTTCATCTTGCCGTTTGTTGAGTGGCATAACCAAGTTCACACTTTGCAACTGGGTCTTGCTATCTGCACTTGCCCTTGCACTTGGTATTCCTTTGCGCTCACTATCATCTAAGAATTGCCCTATAGTACGTGGGGTGGTTGTGTGACAGATGAGTTAGGAGTGAGAATCCATAAGGTTTAATTGCAAGAGGCCGTGTGGTTAGATATATTATTTACAACTGCCACGGATGAGTGATATGTGATGTGAAACGTGTATGTATATATATGTTTTGTATGCCTTTAGGATGTTTGTATGTTACAACAAGCGCGACCTCTGCAACTTCCGCGCGACGAAGCAGGCAAAACGTCAGCGCCTTGCGCGAGGTGCCGGCAATGGTACTTCGCTTAGTGGTTGAAGCATCACTCATGAATGTTGAGGCCATGGGTTCAAATCCCATAGTGCACAAATACATTTTGGATTCTAACAGTTTGGTCTACTGGTGGTCACACTTGCTTGCATCATTTGCCGAAAGGCGTTAAGACAGCGCGAATTGGCCGGACGTCGCAATGGTCTGGCGGTGTGGGGTTGGATGTGATGGAACCGGGTGAGGGAACAGAATGAGCTTACAGTTTAGGGGGATTCATTTTTTTCGGATTCGGGGCGAGAATGGCTGCGTAACTGATGTGGTAGAGGAGAGCTCTGACCGATGAGCGAGGCCTGTGGTGCGTGGCGGTCGGAAATCAGGTGATGCTAAGCTGGCTGAACAAAACAATCGTCCAGGGAACCCTGGGGGCAGGTCCTAATTGGCGACTGTGACCAGCTCTACTGGAACCAGTCAAAACCGATACGAGCTGGCTAGAAGGGGACTGGTCATTGCAGTTAATTATTTATTTATGTACCATCCGGCCTAAAAGCCCAAATGCTCGGGGTTTTGAGATCCTGGGGTTTTCAATTTTGGGAGACGCGCCGGGGGTATAAGACATGCGTCTCTTTGGACCAGATCATTAACCTGCTGCGACTACAGGTGTCTTACCGGGAACACCTGAAAACATACTTATGTACACGAAGAGACGGATATAACATGAATTCTCTAGATGTGGCTCAGCCCAAGCAGGTGTTCAAAAGCCGAGGCAGTAACGGCCAGTCTGGCCTGACAAACTAGAATACCATCATCTGGCTGGTAGTGAGCCCAGGGCCCCAGATGTATGTCATGCCAATGAGCGAGGCGTTTAACCACCGTCCTCATCGTATATCCCATCTCATGCACCCGAAGATTGGAAAACTCATGAGCTTCAGCACAAGAAATACATCTACAAATACTGGTGATGGATACCTATCCCTATCTCCATTGGACCCATTCCGTTTTAAAATTTTTTGTCATTTCCAAACTTTTCATTTTTAAGACTATTATATTCCGAGAGCTGTTTTTGTCATTTCCAAAATTTTCATTTTTAAGACTATTATATGCGAGAGCTGCAAAAGTGATTAGCAGTTTGAAATTCTACTCGACCATATTCTTCCTTTGAACGTACAGGTTTACCTTCGGAGTGGATTAAGCTTGAAAGTTGGTTTGAGAGATGTTTTCTAGCGCAGCTCTTCAGAGTGCGTTGATGAGCGGATTTGCTTACTTGGTCTATCTGCTCGTTGAATTGTGAGTCGGCCTCTTTCTACAGATTTCTTTCAGATGAATAGATCGCTGAACATACTTCCATAAGATACAATGTCTCACCGCATTAATTTTTTTGGAGAGACTTACTGACCTTTATTCCGATCATCATCCTGAAAGCCGTGAACGCGGTAAGTTGAGCAGACCGATTTCCCATAAAACAACAAAATACGAGTTGGGATTCATGTTTTACGGTTTTCAATCACTGCACTCCTACTCTCTATCTCCATCAATTGAATATCGATGAAGGTGTGTGGACGACTAAAAGGAAAGATCTTTTATTCAACGAAGTACCTGGATGGCCTTTGTAAGCATCGGTGAAGTTGGTACTTAGCTTTTCATGAGAAGAGCTTCTGATCAACTTTGATTTCGGTTTGCTTTGAAGAGTTGGACAGGTGGGGAAATACTTGATGATTGTTTAACCTATGCTGAAAGATTAAGGAGAGTGATGTGATGCTCCCATCTCGACTCCTGATTCAGCTACCCACGAGTCTGTCAGACTTAGGGCGACCTTTGGAGGCGGCAGTAATTATGTCCTCCAAGTTTGGACCAGGTTACAGCATTACAATCCCAGGTCTTCGGATGATCGATATTAGCAAGCCGGAATGGATTGAATACGTGCAAAAAAGTAGAGTCAAACGTTCACTGCATTTTCAAAAAAATTATTTGGTTTATTCTCTGACAATCCGTTCTGGTATGAACCTTAGCAAACTTTAAAAACTACGTAAAGGTTAAACCATTTTCCATTTAATCAACTTGAGATACGTTTATATTGTTAGGCTTATCTTTCATTCCTTGATAGGGCCCACTGTTCAGAAACCTAATGGAAGATTTATTCGGGGGGAGTATTCTTGTAACTGATGGAGAAGCATGGAAGAAGTCCCGACTTGTGACAGCCAGAGTTTTCCACACGAGCACTTTCAAAGTGGGTCACAATCGTTTTTCATCGAAAATAGCTGCTTGCCACACGCTCACAAATTCATTATTCCGAAACGTAATCAATAGGATGTTGTTGAACCCTTTCTGAATGCAAGCATGAATGGGTTCCTTCGGGTCCTAAAAAACTCGAGCGAGGAGAATCGTAATCTTGATTTGGGTCAGCTATTTAGTCGATTCACACTGGATTGTTTTGTCGGGATGACGTGAGTGCATATTTAGCCTCCCCCATCTCAAATTACTTTGCTCTTTACATGGTCGGTACGTCGAATGAATTTCGCTCAAAATTTGACGGCCCTGTATCGTAGTTTTGGAAGAGTGTTGGGCCTATTTGAAGGAGAAAATACCGGAGAAGATCATCCTCCAACATTTGAAAAGTGTCTACCGTCCAAAAAATCCGCTTTTTCGCCCGAACAATTTTCTCAGGCGTTTGATTTTACTCAAAGACAAACCGATTTTAGGTTTACAGTTGTTAGCGGATGGGACCTATACGAAAAAATAAACTATCCTGTGGGGCGGCGAATGAAAGAATCGTGTCGCATTATTCATGACTATGCTTACGCTTTGATCGACGAAAGAGTGGCGAAAATTTCCAAAATCCAGCATCGTATAGATGCTGATGTACCTTTTCAAAATGATTTCCTGGGTCTGGTGATGAGTGCCTATCATCACCGCGGAAACGATTTTCATCGCGAGGAGCTGAGGGACGCTGCGCTTAGTTTTCTTCTCGCTGGTCGGTCAGTATAGTTTCTCGTCGAATTTGTCAAATCGAATTAGAATAGGTGAAAACTTATTCTAAAACATTTTTGGTGGTCCAACTAGTGATGCAACCGCCCAATCTCTTACCTGGTGTTTTTTTCATTTGTTAATGAATGAAGATTTGGTATCGCAAATCAGAAAGGAGGCGGAAGAAATACTGGGCAACGACCTGGATGATCCGGAACGTATAACCTATACAAACTACAAGGATTTAGCTTTCACACAAGCCTGTGTGCTCGAAGCGATTAGGTTGCATCCACCTGTTCCCAAGGTGAATATGTGAAAATCACTCACCTTCATGAGTACCAACCTTAGTTAGTGTTTCTGAGATCCTTTTCTTTTATAAACTGACACCCTCGATCAGAATTTGAAATTTGCCATTAGCAGAGACAAACTACCAGGTGGGCCAATTATCGAAGCAGGTGATTCTGTCCTTTGGAGGTGATTGAAAATCTCTCTTCTCGCCTTGGTTCAATCGGCCAAACAATTAATCATGATATTTATTTTATCCTTCTCGAAAAAAGTGACTGGCAGATGGCACGTGATCCCACGATATGGGGGGCTGATTGTGGGAAATTCAAGCCCAACCGTTGGATTGATGAAAAGGGAAAGATAAGACATTTTGGAAACTTCAAGTTTCATGCTTTCAATGTAAGAATTTACCTCTTTCCAGCTTTGGATTTTTTTTGAATGACTTATTCTCCTTTTTCGGATTTGTTTAATACCATTTCATGATTTCATCTGAATCACGAAATATCTGAACCAGGGAGGACCCAGGCTTTGTCCCGGCCAGAACCTGGCTATCTTTGCATGTGTCAAAACTGTGGTTTCAATACTCGAAAAATTTCATGTTAAATTCTCCGAGGGATGGTAAGCAAATTTTTACTGGATCATATTAATACTTTTTGGGGTTTTTATCGAAGCGCAGGTACTTTTTTTTAACCAAATTGATGATCTTAGGCTAGAAGGCGTTCCTAAAAGCGAAGAACTGGAAGGCGTCGCCACTGACTATCCTTGCCCCCAATACCAATCATCATTGACCATGCCAATGAAATTTCCGATGATGATTTCATTCAAACTCCGCGCAAATCTTGACTAGGACCCATTTCGGAATCCGTCTAAAGGAAACGACATCACTGGTGTAGACCTTCGTAAGATACTGTCCGATCGGTACATGTCTCACTTCCCGAAGCACTCGCCGCAGCCTCAAAGAATTCATACATAGCTGTTATTTTGGGAACTCTTTGGACTGTTTCTGTATCAACCGCTCTACTGATCTCACATGCTGTGAGGCCTTTTGAGTCTTATCCCATTATCTTTCCAATTCGACAGCAATTGCTGGAATGCGTGGCCGTCCGGTGCGGTGCGTTTAACGTGTCATTAATACCTTCTACATTATCTATTGGTTCACTTGTATACAAAGATGACGGGCACTGGACGTCTGTCTATAGCGTCCTAATCCAACCCCCTAATGTGATGCGATCAACAATTTCCTCCTCATACAATTTTTGCAATTTGTTTGGTCTACCATAATCATGCTACACTGTTGATCGTTGCCTACCTTTTTGTTGATATTCCCTGGTTGTGCCTACAAGCAGTTGTTCAAACAGAAAAATAGCTAATATCTGTGTAATTTTGAACAGTGAAGATTGTTCAAAGAAAGCTTCAAACCGGCATACCAGTAGATTGGCAAGTCTTTAGATGTGATGGTTGTTGAGATATGATCAATGCTTTCATGCAGTCTTCAGGACCTCAGTCCCTGCATGCTTGTAGTTGGTTACCTATTCATCATATGTCCTCACAAAGTGACATTGTCATTGACCTCTACAAGCATATCTTGATCACTGGGAAGCAAGTGTCCTTAGTATAGTTGGTAGTACACTTGCCATGCACATGAGAGACCTGGGTTAAATTCCCAGAGGACACATGTTATTTTCACATTCTTACAATGGTTAATCGTGGAATTGTTAGAATCAAAAATGTAGGTGTGAACTATGGGATTTGTCAGCCTCCTGGCTGCCAAGATCCTTGCTATTCTTTAGCTACCAGAGGTGATAGAATAAATAATAAATATATTATTCAATAAATGCAGCAAAATTCTGTATGATATTTAGATAAAGCTTATTGCAAGGTTAATTGGTTTGGATATGGTTTATTGTTATAAATCAATATAAATGAATTGATTATTAAATATTTTTATAGAGGGGCCACAATTATATTTGGGATCTTTAGCACCTCTCTTCAGGGAATTCAGTATGAAAACATGTAGGCCTGGTTACTTTGGAACCTTTAGTTTAAAGGATATTTTGCGCAAAGATAATATGTATATAAAATACACGGTGGAGTGGCAGGGCTTTGTAACAAAGCTGCCACAAAAGAGAAAGGATAAGAAGACTCACTGGTATTTTATTAAATCATTTGGGTACCTGCTTGGAACGTGCACTGATGGGTGAAACCTGTTTACTGTGGTTATAAGGTTGTTCAGCAGTTTAAATTGATGAAAAAGGGTTGGGAATGAATATTATTAATCAGAATAGAGCCATAAATCACTTACTTATCTCTTATAAGTATTTGATTACCTTGGAACAGTGTCTGGATGTAAGTATAACTGGGTCTCTGGGTATCAATATCCTCAAAAGAGCTCTTTATTTATAGCTTTTTGGGTCCAAATATTGTCCTTCTGAGGTGTACAGGGGCTCAAAGGGACAGAAACTGAGGCTAGAAGGGGAACCAGTGGTAGCCTGTCACATGTTCCTGGTTCTGAAGCACAGGTAGAATTGAATTCCACAGAGTATGGGAATCATTCTACTTTATAATTGATGCTTGGACGTGTGAATAACACTAATCTGTCCTTTTTATTTATTATTTGATAAATTATCCTTAATAAATGTTCCCAGTAAGTTAATAATTATTTTAATAGACATTCCTACAGATATTCTGATGTCTGGTGAGTTCTCATTATAAATTAGATAATTGGAGTAAAGTCATGATATTGATTTAACTCTTTATTTTCAAAATTCAGTTGATTTACTAAAATAATTACTTCAAAATATAATTCATGGGTATTCATGTAATATTTTTACATCATAAGTTTTCTTAGTATTTCACAAAAATGTTGATGTCTAGAAATTCTCATAATAGTATGTTAAAGTATTTTAATATATTTTTAGAAGTAATCATTATCTTATTTTCGACATTTTTGGTACTTTGAAGTTTATTCAATAAAAAATACATATAAAGGTTATTTAGGTATTTTCATATAATTTTATGTATTTTTAGACTATCTACTATCCACAGGAACATTTATTACATATGTAGAACGTTCCTGTGTAGGTTGTAGCATGTTTACGGGGTACCTAGGTTTCTCAGGCCGCCTGTCACTTTTTCAACACGTAGTCCTGCGTCTGTGTACTTTTCAGAGGCCCGGGGCTGCGTACACGGCTTTGAAAGAGTGACAGTGCTGTAGCTCAGCTGTGCGCTGGTGTATTGGCTTTGGCAGCTGCGTGCGGGAATTGTGCCAGATCACATTTCTGTCTTTAACTCATAAAATAAACACAACACCTCAATTCTGACTGAATTTCAGGTGTGAAACCTATATGTTATGGTGTCATACTTATAACCTTGCATCAGGAGCTGGGTCACAGGCTGCACACTCAGCAGTTGGGTACGTTGGGCTCAGCATTTGGGGTGTGCGTGGTCTCAGCAGTGCCTGATGCGGGCTCAGGAGCAGCAGATTGCGGGGCCTGGCGCCAGGTGCGGGTTGGGAATACTCTGGGGGGAGCTGGGCCGCAACCCGCCCAGGGAACGCTGGCAAAGTTATGGAGCCGGCCCAAAGAAGCTCAAGGGTGGCTAGTCTGGCAGGCAAGAGCTGGGAAATCAGGGGTTATACGCGCCGGGGAGGTTTGCAGGGGAATAAGCGCGGGATTGGCGGACGCCTGCGGACAGATAAACCCGGGGGGCCCGGAGTAGGGCGGGGAAGAGGGCTGCGCCATGAGAAGGACAAACCGGACGTGTGTGATATTAAAGGGGAGGGTTTCAGACAGGGTGGGTGGTACAGGGTAGGGTTAGGGTGGAGCTAGGGTTCTGTACTTGGGGTTATTTTTTATCTATCTTGCTGCTTGTGGTTGTATCTAGGTTAGGGTTGAGAGGGAGGACTCAAAAATACCTCACTCTCAACTCCAGGTTGGATCATTATATCATATATCATCATCACCGGACCACCAGGGAATGGTATGGGAATGATTGGAAGGAAGGAATTTATCTTATCATCACTCTCTCTATTCTTAAACTCATTGCATCCAATCTCCTTACAGATGCTTAGGCCAATAACTTCCGGAACTTGAGGACAACTTGGGGGGGGTATCACCTTCCTTGTTTCCACACCTGGGGGTCTGGCAGGGAAAAATCTTTTTTCAAAGTCTCTCAAAGGTACTTACGGATGCTAGCAGAAGTTGCGCCTCTTTCTTCCTCCTTCTCCCTCCGCCTCTGCAAAAGCCCAAAGTATTACCCTCATATTCAATGCAACACCACAGATGTGGAGCAATTCATCTCACTGTATGAAGCAATTGCAGACTCTGAAGGCGCATTGGATTTTGAGAAGGCGCGCCATGTCATCCTGTTCATCAAGGATGCAGAAGAGCGTTGGGACGTAGAAGAGATGCGAGGCTACTGAAACCTGGATTGGCCAACACTGAAGGGGGAAATGTTGGCGAGATGGGGGAGGCGCAACTCTTGTTTTTGGAAAGGCAATTTCAAGCTGTTGGCAGAATTGGACTAAAAATCAGGCATGTGCGGCAGGGTATGGTTAAAAGCAAAATTGGATTACGCGGAGCTTTATTACAGGGCAGTGTGCGTTCCTGCCCCATCACCGGCAACCATCCCTTGGGCCAACAAACTCGCAGAGGTAGTAAGGGGCCTCAAGGCCTATCTGGAGAGTATTCAGCATCCTAGCGCGTCTGCGCCCCGGGTGCGCATGTACGGGGACAACAACAATTGTCAGCATCTGGGACGGGAGGGTTGGAAAATGGATTCAAACGCGGGACCGGTTTCCTTGGAGGAGGCAGGGTGCGTGTTGGGGAAGCGGGTCTTGGCAGAACTGGTTCAGAATGCTGATAGGAAGCAAGCAAGGAGAAAGGAACATTGAGCGGATACTCCGTGCCGTTTGGGAACCAATGAACGGCGGATGGGTCTTGTGGAGAGGGAAGGAGTGGCTGAAGTGGGAACAGGCCAAGCGTTGGAGGATTTTAACCGGGGCTGGGCCTCTTCAATGGCCGGGAAAATTCATGGGGGACAGAAGGCCATGGTGGTGGCAAAGAGGATGAATGCGGAATGGAAGGATGAAGGGCACAGGGAGTGCGGGACGGATTGACGGAGGATGGGACCGTTGCCATCATGGCTAGCGGAGGTTTCAGCATTTGTGCAATGTACACTTGTGGCGGAGCATCAGGTGCAGAACAGGGAAGGATTGGACGCCAATGAGATGACTGGGAGAAAGGAAGTAGGGGTTGCAAGGGCTTTAGTGGCAGACGGCGCCTTGGGACAGAAGTTTGGAGAATTGGCCGGTGGCCGCAACCTTTTTGGGATTGGTTGAGACTGTCAGCTGAGGACAGCAGCCAAGTTGGGGGGGAAGCTAGCGCGGGATGGGACGCAGGCATGGCACAAGCCGGTTCCCTAAGTGCAAGGACAAGCCCCCTGGTTGGGTAATGGGGGACAAGGAGCCAAGGCCCGGTGTTAGCTCAAAAAAAAAAAAAAAAATTTCTTTTTGGGTTTGGTTCTTTTCTCTGTCTTCTCTTTACCAGTTGTCTTCTTCTATAGCATAATGGGTGCGGAGGATGCGTGGGACACGTAAGGGACAGGTCTGATTTGGTGAGGGAGTTTCCTAGCCGGTTCACAGCCCAAACAGCTAGACACCCCAGAGTATTTGTTCCATCAACTTCTTTTCCTCTCTTGGGGAACTGTGTGGCAGTTCAGCTGGGACAGTCCAGGTACCTTCCAGGGAACTTTGTTGGCTCAGGACGCGGGCGCGGATCTCAATCTCACTCCCATTCTTACTTATGACGGGCGGATGCAGGACTTTCTTTAAAACTCACTTGGGAAGCGGGGATGTTTCCACAAGACAACCCACTGGGAAAGGACGCGCGCGCACAAAACGTGTATTTCTCTAATCAGGGGAAGCAGGTTACAATGAGAAACGCAGAAAGAGGGAAGGGGGGAGAGAGGGGGCAATGCGCCTAAGCCATTTTCATCATTTCCTCCATGTCTGCCTGCAACAACGCCAGTAAGGCCCGGAAAGACGCCAAGAGCTTGCACCGGGATTAAGAAGATTTACTGGGGGTCGCTAGGAAGTTGTGGAGCATTGCGGTCAACCTTTCAGCAAAGACCTCAAATTGGGCCGCCGGGAGTGCCAAAACGACGGGGATTTCCAGGATCTTGGATGGGCTGGGGGGAGGCAGGACTGGTGAGGAGGGGGCCTCCAGAGGACCATCTGGGGGGCTTGGTCCAACAGTAAGCAACAACAAGATGATGATGGGTGACGCTGGCGGTGGAGGGGTGCCTTGCGGAGCCAGGGAAGGGGCCAGGGCAAGGGCCCGGGCAGGTACTGGAGTAGGAGCCCGAGGAGGAGCCAGGGCAGGTACCGGAGTAGGAGCCAGAGGAAAAGCCGTGCAAAGTCAAAGGATTTCATTGATACGCGGGTCCCTTGCACCTTGCATAACCTGGAGGTGGTCCACCCTGAATTGCATAGCTGCGGACGTGGTCCACCCTGAATTGCATAGCGGCTTGGTCTTCTGGGGAGGTCCCGGGCAGCGCAGCGGTGAAGGGGAGTTGCAGATCAAGCTTGGGGGTGGATGGCAAAGGGGTTATCCAGGCGGAGTCCATGAGTCCTCCGAGATGGTTTCATTGTCTGATAGCACAAATGGGTCCGGAAGGGCCCTCATGCGTGGGTGGGAACGGGAGCCAGATTGAGGGGGAGGCTCGGGCATTCCCTCACTAAGCAAGCAGCAACAGTGGCAGCAACAGCAAGCCCTGCAGGCGCAACAACCAGGAATTATCAAACACACGTGCCTGTTCCATGCACAGAAATTGCAGGGGATCATAGTGTTGGCAGAAGTTGGAAGGAGGGGAGGGGCTAGTAGCTGGGTTGGACTGGGAGTAGGGGGGGGGTGGTTCAGTAGCGCAGTAGGGTGAAGGTAGTGATGGAAGGACCTCTGGGGACAGAACTCAACTTTGGGGGGATATGGTTTTGTATTTATAACCTAGGATTGAAAGCTGCATCCCAGGCTGCGCGCTCGGGAGTTGGGTAGGTTGGGCTCAGCATTTGGGGTGCGTGCGGTCTCAGCAGTGCCTGCTGCAGGATCATCAGCAGAAGATTTCAGGGCTCGGCGCCAGGTGCAGTTAAAGCCTACTATGGGGGGCACCAGGCTGCAACCTGCCCAGGGAACGCCAACCAAGTGATGGAGTTGGCCCAACCAAGCTTGCGGGTGGCTAGTCCGGAAGGCGAGGGCTGGGAAATCAGGGTTTATACGCGCCGGGGAGTTTTGCACGGAAATAAGCGTGAGCCAACCCACCGATTGCGGGATCTGCAGACGCACGCGGACGGATAAAACTGGGGGGGCTCCAAGTAGGGCACAGCAGAGGGCTGTGCCATGAGAAGGACAAACCGGATCTACATGATATTGAAGGGGAGGGTTTCAGACGGGGTGGGTGGTACAGGGTAGGGTTAGGGTGGAGCTAGGGTTCAGTACTTGGGGTTATATTTTATCTATCTTGCTTCTTGTGGTTGTACCTAGGTTAGGGTTGAGAGGGAGGACTCAAAAATACCTCACTCTCAACTGCAGGTTGGATCATTATATCATATATCATCATCACTGGGCCACCAGGGAATGGCATGGGAAGGATTCGAAGGAAGGAATTTATCTTATCATCACTATCTCTATTCTTAAACTCATTGCATCCAATCTCCTTACAGACGCTTAGATCAATAACTTTTGGAACTTGAGGACAACTTTGCGGGTATCACCTCTCTTGTTTCCACAACGTGACAATACATGTGAAATATTTAATTGGCCATGAAGTTCAATAGTGCTTCTGTGGTATTTTGGTCTTTCTTTCCTTAATTATTTATAAATATAAGGAGTTGGATTCCAAGTGTGGGGTCAGTGAGTGACCCTACCTAATTTTGGGAGGAAAATTCATTTTTTCAATAATATTCATAGTTTTCTTACTCCTTCTTAGGTTAATTTTATTATTATTATTTTTATGTTATTTCTGTTAATTTGCAGCTTGCTCTGCAATAGTAGCAAGCTGACATCCCCCCACTCCAAGATATGGCCATATCTGAAAAACCATGTGGAGCATGCTGGGAAAAAATTGAGTCCAGGTGTGTTTCAGTTACTTTTTGTTGGCCTCCTGGATGCCAAGAAACTTTCTATTATTTAGCTACCAGAGGTGATAGAGTAAATAATAAATATATTATTCAATAAATGCAGCAAGAATCCGTAAAATATTTGGATTAAGCTTATTGCAAGGTTAAGTGGTTTGGTTATTGTTTATTGTTTTAAATCAATATGAATAAATTGATTATTAAATATCTTTATAGAGGGGCAACAATTATATTGGGGATCTTTAACACCTCTCTTCAGGGAATTCAGTATGAAAACACTTAGTCCTGGTTAATTTGGGCTCTTTATGTTAAAGAATATTTTACCCAAAGATAATATTTATATAAAATAAACGGTCAAGTGGCAGGCCCTTGTAGCCAAGCTTCCACGCAGAGAAAGGATAATAAAAATCACCGGTACATTATTAAATCCTTTGGGTATCTGTTTGAGACGTGCACTGATGGGTTAAACCTGTATACTGGGGTTATAAGGTTGTTCAGCAGTTTTGATTGATATAAAAGAGGTTGAGGACAGATATTATTGATCAGACATTGCCATAAATCACTTACTTATCTCTTATAAGTACTTGATTACCTTGGCATGGTGTCTGGATATTAATATAACTGGGTCTCTGCCCATCAATATCCTCAGAAGAGCTCTTTATTTATAGCTTTTGGAGTCCCAATATTGTCATTCTGAGGGTTTTAGGTGCTCAAAGGGACTGACACTAAGGGTAGCAGGGTAACCTGTCATGTGTTCTTGGTGCTATAGCACGGGTAGCATCTAATTCCTCAGGGTATGGAAATTATTCCACTTTATAATAGACATTAGGACGTGTGAATAAACCTGATCTGTCCTATTTATGTATTATTTAATTAATTATCCTTAGTAAATGTTCCCATTAATTTAATAATTATATAAATAGACATTTCTACAGACATCTTGATGTCAGGTAAGTTCTTATTATGTATTATATAACTGGAGTAAAAGTCATAATATTGATTTTACTCCTTATTTTTGAGTTCCAGTTGATTTACTAAGATAATTACTTAAAAATATAAGTCATTTGAATTCATGTAATATTTTTACATCATTAGTTTTGTTAGTATGTCACAAAAATCTTGATGTCTAGTAACTCTCATAAAAGTATATTAAAGTATTTTAATATATTTTTAGAAGTTGTCATTGTCTTATTTTTGACATTCTTGGTACTTTGAATTATATTAAATAAAAAATACGTATAAGGATTATTTATGTATTTTTATATAATATTATGTATTTTTAGACTGTCTACTATCCACGGCATCATTTATTAAATATTTAGAATGTTCCTGTGTAGGTTTTAGCATGTTTACGCGGTACCTGAGCCTCTCAGGCCGCCTGTCACTCTGTCAACCTGTAGTCCCAGGGATGCGTACTTGTCAGACGCCCGGGGCTGTGTACACAACCTCGACGTAGTGACAGGGCTTTATCTCAGCCGCGCAAGGGTGCATTTGCTGCCGCGGCTGCGTGCAGGAATTGTGGAAAAACACATTTCTGCCTGTAACTCCTAAAATATACACAACACCTCAATTCTGACTGAATTTTAGGTGTGAAACCTATACATGAAAATTTGCGTGAAATATTTAATAGGCCAAAAAGATCAATAATGGAGCCGTAGTATTTTGGTTTTTCTTTCCTTAATTATTTAAAAATATAAGGAGTTTGATTTCAAGGGTGGGGTCAGTGAGTGACCCTACCTAATTTTGGGTGGAAAACCCATTTCTTTAATAATATTTATGTTTTTCCCACTCCTTCTTAGGTTAATTTGCAGCTTGCCCTGCAATAGTAGCAAGCTGACATAACTACCCTGCAACAAGGTTTTGGCAGAATATACAGGTTCAGTAAAGTTGAATTTGTTTTGGGGGCTTAGCTTGGAGTAGCGCAGAAGTGTCCATAGGAAGCTCCACAACACAGGATTAATTTTAGGGTTGCGTGATGGAGGAGTATTCCTAATCCTGGACATGAAGGACATTCAAGCAGCAGTTGTGGGGGAGTTGAAAATGGCAGATTTTATGGAGGAAGACCCAAAGGGTCCGCTGAAAGGGGATGTGCAGGTGAAGAGGGTAAAGGGGCTGGTAACGCCAAATGAAACTGCTGAAATGAAATAAATGTTTAACAAGATGCCTCTTCTTGGGCAGAAAGATATGGCAAAGCCAGCGGCAACAGCCCCCAGAGCCATCAAAGTCATCAACACCTCATGTGCAGACTCAAAAAAATTGAGGGAACCACCAACAAACAATTGCAAGCCTTGCGTTTCCCAATGCTACTATTGTTGGGAAGATGGCCATCTAAAGAGGTTTTGCCAGGACCTAAGTGCGGAGGTGCAGAGTAAAATTTTTAAGACAGATGGGAGGGAATGTTTTTAACCTTCTGGAGAAGCTATTCTGGACTTACCTGATCAACCGTCACCAAGAGATCTGGATTGAGCAGCAGAGGAGAAGAAGGAGGCAACAAGTTTGGTAAGGTACACCTTTCCCTTGACTTGGAAACCCCCAGAAGTTTTGGCTGAAGTTAGGGTGGTCTGCTCCAAAAAGAGGAGAATGGACATCAATGGTCCTACTCCTTCAAACACTCTGGAGCAGGCAGTGGTAGTTAAAGTGGAAGTATACCGCAGGACGGCTGGAGAGGTGGAAAGGAGGATTTTTGGAACAGATCACCGGGTTTTCCTAAATTTGGAAGAGCTGGCGTAAATCTCACCAGTAATGGCAGAGGAGATGGTTGTGGTATTTAAAAAGTATGCAGGAAATTAGGAGGACAACCCAAAAACCAAGGAAGAGGACAAAGTTGGTTCTCTTAATGCGGGGGAAGACTTTCTGGGAGCAAGCGGCGCTATGATGTGCCTGTTGGGATACATGGAAATGCAGATTGGAGGCAAAGGGTTTCAGGCATTGGTTGATAGCGTCTCAAGGGCAAATTTCCCTCCCCTAAAGTTGGAAAGGGACATGGATTTGGTCTGACACAAGGAAAATATTGGGTTGCAGACTTTAGGAGTTTTTGAATGGGTGGTTGAAGGGGTAGTGGAGAAGGAGATGATGGAAGTAGCTAAGGTATTGGCTCTGCTGTCATATTTGGTAGCAAGAGGGTTGGAGGTCATACTTGGTAGGCCATTCCTTTTAGCTTTCCAAAAATATCTTGGCTTCCATCTGGATACTAGTGAGGAACTCATTACTGTTGCTCAAGCCTTGGAAAACAGTACAATAAACAAATTTCTTGGCCCAAGAACGGCAGATGGAAACATTGGAGTGGCTGTCTGTTTGCAGGTGGTGGTCTTGAAAATCCAGCAGTGTGGAATTCAGAAGAGGACTTCTCCTTTTATGGTTCCCAGGTTTGGAAGTTATTGATCCCTTGGGCCTGTGAACCCTCAGTGCATCCATTCACCCTTTGACTGAGAGATAGAGAATTAAGAGTAAAAGATCCTTCCAAAACCTATGATGACCTGATGTGATCTTCTGTGATCCAATGTCTGATCTGATTCCCCCTCATCCATCCCAGTTGAGGGTGCGGTTTAAGTAACTGCGATTCCTCAACCATAACCCAAGTACAACCAGAAACAAGAAAGAATAATTAAATACAACCCCCCAGCTCCGAACCCTAGCCCCAACCCTATCCTTACCATCCCATAATCCATATCCCATACCCCATATCCATCTGTATTGCGCACCTTCCATTACATTTACCCAGTTTTTCCTTCTCATGACGCGGCCCTCGTGCCGCACCCAACTCAGAGCCCCCTGCGCATGTCTGCATCCGCCCAACGCGCCATTCCAGATATCCAAGATATATCCGTGCAATCCAATCTGGGTCTTTTGATGGGCAATGCGCACACAATCCATCCCGCGTCTCCAGATGCTGAGCCCGGTTCAACTGGTGCTGAACCTGCAGCGCAAATTGCTGCGGCAAAGCAGCACCCATTGATGAGCGGGCTACCCCTGCTGAGCCCGCCGCTACTTCTGAGCGCGCAGTGCGCAGCCAATTCCAACTCGCATATATAAAAGACCACCACAGCGGAGGATTCTTAGCTGTTGGTGGTGTTGCCTGTCAAATAAATGACTCTCTCTCTCTTTTTCTCACCTTTTCCTTCTCTTTTTCTCAACTTTTCCTTTCCAGTCTTACTCCTATTATCTTTCTCTATCACTCTATCTTTGTCACATCTGCGCGTCTCTTGTCACTGTCACAAGTTGACTGCTACATTTTAAATTCATGTCTCCGCTCTTCCTCCTCAACATGAAGACACTTCTGGCTCAATCACTTGGGATAATGACCCCAAATCTGATATCAACAACACTTCCCACTCAACCTCATCACAACTCTCATCTGGAGAACACATCCCAGTCAACCTCATCACAATTAACTTCTCAACCTGACTCAACAAACTCTTTTCTAACTCTTCTCTTTCTTTCTTTGATTCTATTTTCTTTTCTTATTCTCCTTTATCTTTTCTTTTTCTTCTCAATCTTCCAACTCAACAACCCAAATCTCCTTGAATCTGACTTCTCAATTTCACCTCATGTCAAGTTTTGACTGGTAAGAATTTTACTGGTTGCTATCTGTAAGCTATAGGCTGAAGCTCTTGACAGCCCATGTTGGGAATTTGGGTCACGGCAAGACGGCCCATGCGGATGACCCGGACCATCAGCCCCCCGTGACCACTTACCAAAGGTGGGGGGGGGAAAGGTCCAGTCTCTGGTCCTTGTTCTCTTTCCTGATCTCAATTTTCCCCCTTCTCCATTCAACCACATCTCAACTCAACCTCAACTCAATCCAACCACGTCTCAACTCAACCTCAAGTCAATCCTCAAGATCAACTCTTGTCTCAATTTGATCAACTTTTGTCTCAATTCCAACTCAACTCTCTACCTTGACTCAATCAATATATTGCAAGTTGACTCTCAGTGGATCCTCAGCCTATATATTCATAACTGGTGAGATAAGTCCAAGCCATATTCCAAATTGCATGGGACTCAATCCGTCAATCCTTTTCATCCTCTTTCTTCTCAGCCTCTCCTATCTCCTTGCCACTTCCTCTCTCAACCATAGTCACGCACTGGCCACTTATCATTCTGTGTTGGTATTGCTTCATAAATTTATATATTTCTCATACTCCACTGTCAGGATGACTCCAGATTCTCATGTTATCATCTCTGTTTCATAGCTGCTGGTCTGTTGTTCAAATCATGCATCAATAAACTTCACTATCACATTCTAATCATCAAAGTCTAGCTTTTCATCTAAATCTCTCTCAAAGTCTTCAACCACCGCCTTCTTTCCACTCTTTGCAACTCAAATCCATCAACTGAAGAACTTGTCAAATGCTCAGTCTCATACAGTTGCTCAATGTTTGTTCCTATCTTTTAAATCTTTCTTGTCTCTCTTATTGTTCTTTTTCTTTTATTTGTTTTCCCAACTGATGTCATTTCTGGAACATCCCTCTTTTTTCTTAAACTTTTAAGCTATTCACAGTAATTCAACACGGTTAAAAGCCAAAAACCCATCCAAGAAACCTAACTGAAGAAATGGAGGGATCTAGCAACAACAGCTTTTGAAAAATCATTCTCAAGGCCACTCTTGAAGCTGTACCCATTCTTTCAGATGAAAATTACTCAATCTTGAAAAAAAAGATGTCTATAATTCTCAAGCTCAAAGGTATCAAGGAATCCCTGGAGGACAATTCTAAAAATCTTAGCCCTATTGACAATATGGAAACTCTAGTTATACTCCGCTCACGCATCAATTCTATCACCCAAAACAATGTGGTGAATCCCGCAAACATTTCTTTGGCTTGAATTCTCTGGAAAACAATAAAAGAATTCTTTGCTTCCTCTCAAACAGCCAATCCAGACCAAGTCTTCAATGAATTCCTCTATCAGCAGTTAAAGCCCAATGAAATTAATCTTTTCATCACTGATACAAAGATATCCCTTAAAAAGATGGTTGATGTTGGAATTGATCTCCCCAACAATATTATTTCCCATCTCATCCTCTTCAAATTCCCACCATCTCTCCATTCTGTCCGCCAGAAAATCATGCATTCAGATAATATTTTCACCATGGATCTTGTCCTTAATCATCTCACTCAGCTAGAAAACAAAACCAAGGTGAAATCTAAGGAAGCCAAGCTCAGAAACAGTGCTCTCATTTCATCTTGGCCCACCAAGAAACCTGTTCCAGAAGAGCTTAGATGTAGAAAGGGATACCAAAATCCTCAATCCCCCCATAATCCTGAAAACAAATGATGGCATCTTCACAAGCATCTTGCTCCCAATTGGTGGAAAGAATCACAAGTCTGTTGGAGAGCTCAACTCAATTCTCAGTCCAAATCTAAAGAAGTTGCCAATTATTTGGAACTTCTTACTACTTGGATCAAAGAGATTAATCCCCTAAATCAAATCATCATTTACTCTGGTGCCTCTTGCCACATTTTCAATTCTAAAAAATTCTTTACTCATCTTGATGAGCAGATTTCTGACAACTTCATCAACACCAGGAAAGAAGGTGCTAGATTACCTATCAAGGGCAAAGGCGTTGTCAAGCTATCTTGTAAAGGCTCTTCTGTCTTTCTTAGAAACTGCATTTTTGTTCCTGATCTTATGGTAAATTTAATCATCCCAGGCAAACTGATCTCTACCAAAAACTGCACTCTCTCATCTTTCAATAATCAATTCTTCCTCTTAACCAATTCCCAACTGGCCTTTTCAGGATTCATCCAAGAGAATCTATTTGTTCTCAATCCTCCTTCTCAAGTTGGCAACAATTTTATTTTTTGTCACCTCTTGCTTAAGGATTGGGACCTAAATCAAATCCAACCCCTGCACCAATCTTTAGGAAATGCTTGCCTGTACCGTCTCAAGAATCTTTTTCCTTCCCTATCCTCCAAAGCTCTTTCTGAATTGCAATGAAAATACTGTGTTTTCTCTAAAATTGCCAAAAAAAACCCATTCAAAAATATGTCAAGGTTATCCTCTAGACCCTTCAAACAACTCCACGTAGACCTGAGTGGACCCATCACTCCTTCTTCTTGAAACAACATGAATTATGTTAGCTAGAGACTCCAAGAGCCCAGTGCGCACGCACAGTGCACCAACCACAGTCACCTCCCATCTCAAGAAGAAGAAACCCACCTTGTACCATCAAATCATCCCCTCACCCTCTCTACCAACCAACCCTCTCATCCACAGGCCCCCTTCAAGATCAAGTCCAACCCCACCAGCAAACAACCCTCAACTCAAGTTGCGATCTACAGGAGGAGCAAAGATGAACCCCAGTCAAGACCTTAGGTTCTGTCCAACACCACCCCCTGCCAGCAACTATTGACTTGAGCTCACCTGCTGGTTGTCAAGTTCAGTTAATGACTGTTGTTTTCAAATTAACTCTTGTTTTGTTTTTGTTCATTTTTTGATTCTTATCACTCACTCTATCTTCTCTTGTTCACTTGTTGATAGTTATACTGCTACAAGCGTTTATATGTGTGGTGAAATAAAGAGTCTTGAATAAAATTTTCATGGTAGTGAGAGACCAATCTTAACAAAAATTACTCTTGAGAAGATAACAGGACAAACAGGACTCAACCCCACAATGGCCAGCCACTAATGTTTAATATATTCTTCTTTTCTTATCTTTGAAAGATTTAAATAATAGATTATTAATTCTGCATTGGTTTTGAAATCCACTGAAAAATAATTTAATGATAAATCATGGTTATAAAGTCAGATAAATTTATTGTTGATTTTATTTTTTTGTGAATTGTCTGGTCCAAGGTATTAAAAATAATAAAATGGAATATTTCCCGGCCAGAACCCCAATTGTCAGCCCCCTGGATGCCAAGACCCTAGCTATCCTTTAGCTACCAGAGGTGATAGAGTAAATAATAAATATATTATTTAATAAATGCAGCAAAAATCCGTAAAATATTTGGATTAAGCTTATTGCAAGGTTAAGTGGTTTGGTTATTGTTTATTTTTTTGAATCAATATGAATAAATTGATTATTAAATATTTTTATAGAGGGGCCACAATTCTATTGAGGATCTTTAACACTTCTCTTCAGGGATTTCAGTATGAAAACACGTAGTCCTGGTTACTTTGGGCTCTTTAGTTGAAAGAATATTTTACCCAAAGATAATATGTATATAAAATACACAGTGGAGTGGTAGGGCCTTGTAGCCAAGCTACCACAACAGAGAAATGATAATGTAACTTACTGGTATTTTATTAAATCCTTTGGGTATCTGTTTGAGACGTGCACTGATGGGTTAAACCTGTATACTAGGGTAATAAGGTTTTTGAGCAGTTTTAATTGATAAAAAGAGGTTTGAGGATGGATATTAGTGATCAGAAATTGCCATAAATCAATTACTTATCTCTTATAAGTACTTGATTACCTTGGCAGGGGTCTGGATATGAATATAACTGGGTCTCTGGCCATCAATATCCTCAAAAGAGCTCCTTATTTATAGCTTTTTGAGTCCTAATATTGTTCTTCTGAGGGTTGTAGGTGCTCAAAAGGACGGAAACTAAGCCTAGCAGGTAAACCAGGGGTAGCCTTTCATGTTTTCTTCGTGCTATAGCACGGGTAGCATCTAATTACACAGGGTATGGGAATTATTGCACTTTATGATAGACATTAGGACGTGTGAATAACACTAATCTGTCCTATTTATGTATTATTCAATGAATTATCCTTAGTAAATGTTCCCATTAATTTAATAATTATATAAATAGACATTTCTACGGACATCTTGATGTCAGGTAAGTCCTAATTATGTATTATATAACTGGAGTAAAATTCATAATATTGATTTTACTCCCTATTTTTGAGTTCCAGTTGATTTACTAAGATAATTACTTAAAAATATAAGTCATGTGAATTCATGTAATATTTTTTCATCATTAGTTTCCTTAGTATGTCAAAAAATATTGATGTCTAGCAATTCTCATAAAAGTATATGAAACTATTTTAATATATTTTTAGAAGTTGTCATTGTCTTATTTCGACATTCTTGGTACTTTGAATTATATTAAATAAAAAATATGTATAAGGATTATTTATGTATTTTCATATAATATTATGTATTTTTAGACTTTCTACTATCCACGGGAACATTTATTACATATGTAGAATGATCCCGTGTAGGTTGTAGCATGCTTACGCAGTACCTGAGCCTCTCGGGCTGCCTACCACTCTGCCAACCCGTAGTCCCGCGGCTGCGTACTTGTCAGAGGCCCAGGGCTGCGTACACGACCTCGACGGAGTGACAGGGCTATATTAAGAAGCGCGCGGCTGCGTGCGGGAATTGTGAAAAAGCACATTTCCGCCCGTAACTCCTAAAATATACACAACACCTCAATTCTGACTGAATTTTAGGTGTGAAACCTACACTTGACAATGTGTGTGAAATATTTAATTGGCCAAAAAGCTCAATAATGGAGCCGTAGTATTTTGGTCTTTCTTTCCTTAATTATTTAAAATTATAAGGAGTTGGATTTCAAGGGTGGGGTCAGTGAGTGACCCTACCTAATTTTGGGTGGAAAACCCATTTCTGTAATAATAATTCTGGTTTTCCTACTCCTTCTTAGGTTAATCTTATTATTATTATTTTCATCTTATTTTTGTTTCTTTTGCAGCTTGCTCTGCAATAGTAGCAAGCCAAAAAATATGACGCAGATGAAATTAGTCCACTGCTGTGAGGTTGAGAAGTATGACGTAGATCACAGTAGTCCGCGGAAGTGAGATTGAAATTTCAACACTGGGTTCCATCCGGGCCCAGAAAGGTCTTATATATGGTCAAGTGTTGAATTTTGGTAGCCTCACAGAAGGATTGAAGGCTTGACAAAAAATATTAGCAGTTGAATCCAAGGCAGTTTCAATCCCTTTTTGTGAGAAAAATCTGGCAAGCCAATTGTAAAGGCTTTGATACGCGTAGGTCTTGATTACATGGGACTTTTTCTTTCCAGGGAAAAACAATTCTGTTCCACATGCAGGGTTGGATATGTCAGAAAAATTGGACGCTGAATGAGATTCTCCTTTGTTTGGAAATGGTTGATTGATGCAGTTCTTTGGGGAGGTGTGATTGTTTTGGTACATTTCAAAGCAACTTTGACAGCATATTACCACAAAAAAAGCAGGATCAATCTGCATTGATTTCATTGCGGTTCAAATATCTGAAGGCAAATATTCAAGTGCTTTTTTGGGGGTAATTTCAAGCATCAGCAACAAGATTGACCTATTCCAAAATACATCAGTTCAAAAAGGTCCTGTCCAGTCTTCAAGAGCCAGGTTGAAGTTGAAAATGATATGTGATCAAAGACTGAGAGCATGACCTCCAAAAATAACAATTGCAGGACAGGGGGATTATGACCCTTTAGTTTAAACTTATGATATTGAACTTTGACAAGACAAGAAAGAAAAATTAATCAACATACGGTCTCATGACCAATCAAAAACCTGCTAAAAACTGCAATCATAGCTGTCCATGGCATTGGCTTCACGGCTGGGACACCTGGATGAAATTGTGATTTGGTTAAGATCAACGCTAGAGCTTAGTTCAGAATGATATGGACTTTCTTTTGATTTTTCAGCTTCAGAGTCTCGACGTTTGTCACAGTTGTTGCTGTTGCAACCTTGAGTTTCACCACAAAAGCGTAAGCTTCAAATATTTTTTGACTCTAGATAATACCAGACGCACCTGAGGATTCTTGATATGAAGCCAAAATTTTTTCATTGGCCAAACTATGGTTCTTCCTAGTGCGTTGAGAAACTATTGCACCAGGTTTACAGTATCCATGCTTGTTAAGGAAGCTCTTTTCCTTGCATGCAAAAATTTGGCAAAGGCCAATAACTGGAGCCACTCGAGTTTCAGCAATGAAGATCTTGAGGAATTTGTAAAGCAACACACCAGATGGGAGAGGAAACTATATTTTATAGACAGCCAAGGTTCTTAAAGGAGGGAGAAGAAAGGAAAGTGGTCACAGGCTTGATGGGGATGGGGGAAAGGATTTAGGTTATCTGCCACAGGCTGGAGCGGTCAAATGAGCTAATCCCAGGATGGTCATACATACATGGGCCAGAGGTGGTCCTTGCAATGAGGAGTTTGCCAGACAGATGTAGGCCTTAGGGCGGTGGTAGAGTAGGCGATTCACTAGGTTTTTGGATCTCCCTCTTTGCAAAAATGAATACACAATCCTCCAAATTACTTGGGAGACTCATATGTAAGTATTTGTTTGGACTTATGAACCAATACTATATATATACATATATCTATGAATTTGCTAACAGGTATCTATATAGACAACCAATTTCTGTAGGAAATTTCAGGAACTCTGTTGTTGTGACCAAATCTGGAAACCCTGGACCATATGTGGAAAAATTCAAAAAAAAATTACGTTTCTTTTATTTAGGTGTTATTCAAAAAAAAAAAAATTGGAATTTCTTTTTCAGTATCACTTCTCCAAATTCCTCATCCTTTCAAACATCCCTTTTTCCCATTTGTCTAGGACCGGCCTTCTTGGAATCACCATCTAGCCATTGCGTTCAATCCCTTCTCTCTTTGTTCCCCCCCTTCCTGTTGGCCAGCGCGCGGGCCAAGACCCGCTTGGCCCAAACACCCTCATCTCCATCCTCATCCTTGTCCAAGTAGAACCTGAACGCGAAATCCTCAACCTCATCATCATCATCATCCCAAAATTGCCGTCTCCCTCCAACAACCATGGTCATTGAAAGCAACCCTCCAACAGGATTCCTTCATCCTCCCCATCCATGACCACCACCACTTGAGCCAACCTGCAAACTCAACCATCTAGTCCGGCTGGCTTCTCAAGCTTTTGAAGCATTTTATCCAAGTTCATCTTACCTCACCTTGATCTCCTTAAAGATTATCAATCATTCCAGACTCCTTTCAATCTGCTTCCCATCCTTCATCCATCATGAAACTTGATCACACTCATCCCAGTCCCCTCAATTGATCTGGCTTGACTGGCTTCAATGATCACCACAATCACCCAGGTACTCCCAAGATGACTCAAACCAACCTCATCCCTCATTCTACCATCCATACCAATCAATTGACAAACCATTGATTGGATTCACCTCCAACATTGCTGTCTATGACCAAAAGTCTCCGGTTGATCTCCCCCCTCATCAGATCCTCCTTGGCCTTTGATTGCTAGCCCCGCCTTATCCAATCTATTCCTGTCTACCCGCAATCATGGTCATCTTCCAACTCCCACCCCCTTCTATCTTTGGGTGGGGGTGGTAGAGTTTTGTCTACCGCCCGCAGACACCCGCGGGCGGTCTGGTCCATTTCCTTTCCCACCCCCTTCCGCCTTTGGGTGAGGGGTGGGTGACACTGTTATTGTCGCGCGCGCAACATCTGTTGAGACTGTGAAAATGAAGATGTGTCTGGTGGGAGTCAAACCCAAGACCTCAGATAGACTGAGACACATACTACAGTGCTGCCTTTACCAACTAGGCTACAGACGCTTGTGGCTGCCAGGGTTGTTTGGTATTACTGGTCTGGGTTCAACTGCACAGCCTCCGTACTGTGGTGATACATCATGTTAGCAGGTTTAACCTCAACACCCCCCCTTGCTACGTGATTTAGAAATAGGTATGGAAATACCCAGGTGAAAGTGTGATCAGTTTGGGGATTGAACCCGTGATAGGCCTACAGGGGATGATGGTCATACAGGAAGCATTCACATCTTATTCAAGTCTCATAAGTAAGCGAGTATATGCTCAGGTAGGCTCTGGGCTCATAACCTGTTGAGACTGTGAAAATGAAGATGTGTCTGGTGGGAGTCAAACCCACAACCTCAGATAGACTGAGACACATACTAGAGTGCTGCCTTTACCAACTAGGCTACAGACGGTCGTGGCTGCCAGGGTTGTTTGGTATTACTGGTCTAGGTTCAACTGCACAGCCTCCGTACTGTGGTGATACATCATGTTAGCAGGTTTAACCTCAACAACGTCCACCGATGGAAGCAGGAGAGGTGAAGGGATGAGAAGGATCCCACCCTGGTCAGGCAGGCCAGATTTCCACCAGCCTGCGTGATCAAATTTTTCTGATCACCTGAAAATCAAAAAAAAATTCTTTCTTTTTCCGCTCTATTTGTAGAATCCGTTGTACATAGTCTAACAGGGCCTCCTGCCCATATAAGGAGGGGCTCTCCCCTGCCTTTAGGAGGGGTATCAGCAGGGGGGAGCACAACATCATCATCACATCCTAGATCATCAGATCCTATCCTAGCAGAGATCAACACCATCACTACTATCTTCAAAGTAATTATCCGTGGGGTCCCATTCCCCTTTATGTGAGACTAAAATTTGGGTATATCTAAGATTGTCCCTTGATCCTTGAGACTCCATACTCAAAACCCTGATCCTTGATCCTTATCAACAACCAATAGCTTTTCTGGTTGAAGAAGAATTTGACTGATTGAATGCTTGAGTGTGTTACACCACTTTATCCAACCTTACTGGTCCAGGCCATCCTTTGATTATCTTTCTGGAACCAGTCATGTTTGACTGAAGAGGTTTTATTAAGCTTAAAACCTGGAGTTTTAAACCTGTTGGAATTTCTGACATCTCTCAATCCTCTTCCTAATACAAATCCCCGCTCTGGGGGGCCCCTTTTTCTTTCTCTAAACTGTCTCTCAAATGTCACGCACACTAGACGCGCGCTCCGTACTCTATCTTAAAATCCTAAATGTCTACTCGTAAATTCAAGTGATGATTGGGTGTCTGTCACCGCATCCTGCTCTTCTCAACCACTATTTTTGCCTCTCTTCTTTCCAATCTTTCCTTTTTCTTATTTATTGTCCTAACTCGTTTCCGCCTTTCATCACACTCAATGCGTTCACTCAAACTCTCTCAAACTCACAACCTCAACCTCAAGTCTTCAACCTCATCCTCTACCAGCCTTGTCTGGTAAGAATTCATCCGAATCTCTGGCGGATCTTATATCTTTCGAATCTAATCCTTCTTTGTCTTTTCCTTAGATTCTTGCCTCTTTTACTTTATCTTTCTTCTTTTGTCAGCGTTCCTGCTCAATTAAACCTCTCTCATCAGCTCCGCGGTGTCTTGATGTTTGTTCTTTTCTTCTTGCGTCTTACTTTTCATTTTTCTTTTTGTTTCCTTACACTGATTGAACTTTATCTTCAGCCCTCTTAAAATCTTAATCTTTGTCATTTTCTTAGAATCTACCTGAAATCCAACAAAACCTCCCTTCCTTTCTTTTGAAGTTGAATTCTGCCACGCTACTCTTGAGTCCCTTGAGAAGTGTTGGCTTATCCTTGTTTAAATCAGTTATTGTTTTTGCTTCTAGAGCTTCTTCAAACAATCAAGCTTTTTCTTGTGCAGCCACCCACAGTTATCTGGTACCCTTCAAGCGCTTGATTACGGAGAGTTGGGCAGGTTCATTGAGAACCTGGAGGTTGTTTTGGATGGAGTTGATCTTTCCTAAGCTTCTGCTGACGACCAGAGCTATTATCTTGTGGGCGTTGTCACTCACAATTGCCTTGTCTTGTTGAACTCTGAACAATTCTTGACTCCTTCTATTCAAGTTTTCCCCAACATCATCTTGCCTCAGATAGTGTTGTTTCCCAGCTACCAACCACTATCATCTTTATCCTCTTACTTTTTGGTCCCTTGTTTACCAGGTTCTGGACTTTGATCTTGGTTACATTTAAATATTTTTGTAACACTCAGGAGGGCAGCCTAAACAGCACCTTTCCCCTCCACAGAACTGCCACGGCCTAGCACCGTTTGGAGTCTTACACCGTGTGATGGAGAATTGTCTCAAGCAAAATCCCCCTCTGAAAGTAGATATATGCACATTATTATTTATTCATTTGGATTTGTCATGTAGTTAATCCCCCCAACCTGCCAAAATTCTGGGCCTGCATGGACCTTTAGTGGAGTGTCCCGAGCACATCCTGCTGTCTGGTCAATCACATATTTTTTACTCCCAAACAGAGTTGTATAACTCATAAAATAAGTAAAAACCTGGTGTTTACCAAAGAATATGAAGGAGATTTGAATCATAATGAATTTGAGGGAGGAAAATACATACACAGCGGTAAGTCAAGCCAAAATTTAAGGGAAAATTTTTATGTGGGTGAAAGAGGATTAAGCCCGAGTGAATTTGAGGGAACAACATATACTTGATTGAGGGAGAATTGAGTCAACATGAATGTGAGGCAGAAAAATATGTACAGGGTGAGTTGAGCCACAGGAAGAATATTTATACGTAGACAGAATAAAATCAAGGCAGAGTAAAGTTGGGGGAGAGAATATGCACATGAAGAAAAGTCGAGCCCATCCACACAAAATCTAGATCAAACACTATTCCAGATTAGACAAGTTGCTCTAAGGTCTTCATCATTTCCTTCAATGGTTGACCCGGTTGGATGTTGAGACCATTTATAACCAATAGCCTTTGAGACTGTAGCCATTCAGAATTGTAAAAATTGGCAGGAAAGCTAGCTGGGAAAGGAGTGCTGCTGGAGTTTGGTCTACATATTCAAAAGCGCTTGTTTCAAATGAATTTATCATATGTGCTTGAAACAGATTGCCTCTTGAGTTCTATTGCCTTATCAATCAAGCAAAATATTCTTCCAATCCAAGGGTGCTGCCATGGAAAGTGGTGCACCTCCAAGTGTTTTCTAGATGACTCATTATCAAAATAATCTGACATTGACTTTTTGTTAGTTATGGTCTCACTGGTGCATTTGGCTACAATAGGAATTAACTCCATAAGATCTGCTTGAGTTACCAGAAATTTGGTTCAAAGATTGCAAAGCTGCAGGGAGTCACAAAGAAATTATTGAAAATGGAATTTCTAATGGAGCCCAATGGATGGGGTTTGATGAAGGGCTACACTTACTTGCTTAGTGCGCTCACGTCAACATCTAACAACAACCCTCTGGTCAAGTATTTTGGTTCCCCAGCCTGCTTCATGATTCCTGAAAGATGAAATACTTAGTTTGATATAATCCACAAGTTTTTTTCCTGACTTACTTCCGCTTTAGTGTCTTAGCATGATTGAGAATAAAATTGTGTATTTTTTCCTCTGTGCAATTTTTCAGATCAATTTTGGGGTATTCACATGCTTTAAACAGCCTTATGAATATTGAATGAGCAAGATCCCACAGAAATAGGTTGTTGTGATTGCAAGACCGCCAACTGAAATCAGGTTTGAATGATTGCACACCAGCCTGTCGCATTGCCCGCCAAATGATGGCAAGTGTCTCTGCAGAAGCTTACCCATGTCCGGGACCACCTGGATATGGAAAAGCTGAATTTTTGCATTCATCAATGTAAGTACTGGAAGAGCTACTCACATTGTTTTCATCTAAAGAATCTAGATTCCTCCTCCACTTAGATTTTTCGCGCTTGGTTGCAGGGGGGGGAATTCATTGAAATTTATACATTTCCCAAAAAAGGGTCTTGAAGTGCTTGCGGACCCAAGCCTTAATTTTTTTGAAATATATATCAACAGTGTTAAATCAAGTGGGGTTTGGATTGAGCTTACAAGAATCAAATGGTCCGAATCCACTGGTGGAGGGCAACTTCTAGGCATACTGGCATTATTGTCATTTTAGATGTTGGTGCTTTGCAGCGCTTCAAGTCCATGAGATATTTGTTTTAGTTAAGCAAGACAATTGGCGCCCAAATGGCAATGAGAATTTCCACCAGTATGTGGGCTGAGACCATGAGCATTGGGCGTGAAAAATAAGGTATTCTGAGATGGTGGTGATGGACAAGGTGAGGGAAAAAGCTAGTCAGTTAGGCGCACCGAGTGTGCCCAGGCCCCAATGCCATCCCTTGTGTTGTTAGTAGAAATCTCTGAGACTATTGGATTGTCATGGAATGTTGGATGGAAAACATATCTATGTTGCCTAGCTTGTTTTCTTTCCCTGGATCAAGGAGGAATTGAGAAACTAGCAGGGGGCACAGACTTCTGGGATTCAGAGTTGGGTGTTTGGTCTGGAGCCGGCATAGCTTGAAATTTTGAGTGGTTTGGGTTGGGGGAAGAGTCATTCGAATGGTTTTTCTTTTTCTGGCCTTCCACCTGCATGGAATTGCAAGCCAAAGTATATTGAGAGTTAATTCCGTCAGGTGCTTGAAAACAAGAATTCAAATGGTGTAGTTGATCATCACTATAGTTTGTGAAATTGTAATTCAAGGGGGCAGGATCTAAGGGGTAAGAATTTGTAGGCAGAGCACGTTTTCAAATCCTTCTTGATCTAATGCTTCCATTGCATGGCCTTCTCCATTGCGGCCTATGAGTCAGAATATCAGGTTCACTCCTTTTTGGATTCTTTGTTGGTGGTCCAGAAACATATGATGTGTCTGAGGCCGCAGCCACAGATGAATCATACTTTCTCAGCCGCTTTGGCCTAGAGTTTGTAATGGGAAAGTTTATCAGAATTCTTCTTGTTGATTTGGTAACAGATGGTTGTGAGACTGAAGCTTCAGATTGTTGATAGTTAGACTAGAATACCTGGTCATGGTCGGACCAGAATGCCTGGCTTGGAGATCCATGCACTTGAGAGGAATCTGAACCACAGTATACAAACCCAGCCTCTGGTACATGGCTACTGGTACTGGAAGCTCTTGATTGATGGTTTCAACTTGCACGCCTAGTGGAAGTTTTTCTTTTCCTGCGAGTGGATCCAGGGGCTCTTTCGCACTTTTTTGGTCTCTTGACTGGACTTCTCATAGTTGATTGGAAGTTGTTTTCCGAGACTGGGGCCAACCTCTTGGGCGCTTGTGCCCTGATTTTGCACCGACGAGGCTTCTTGTACTCCTCCTGGTTGATTGGGTGATAGTTGATTTTTTTGAGACTGCGGCACCAGATGGTTGATATTTGGAGGAGAAATCTTAGCTGGAAAATTATTAATGAATCGGAGGAGATGGCTCTTGTCTGAATTGAAAAACACCAGCGTCTGCGACTTGCCTACCTGCCCAGCAGCTCTCAATTGTTTGGGTCTATGCATAGGGCCTGAAGAAGCTTTTGTTTTCCTCTCCTCAGTCCCCGGAGCTCTGTAGCATTTTCTTGGTTGCTCAACTTCATTAGCACAAGATTGTAATAGGTTGTAGGTACTAATCAACCTTGCAATACGGGTTGTGCTATTGTAAGCAACATCATGTGCATCCAGAACTGCTTCTATCTTGCTCCTGCAAAGCACGGATGGATCTACAGATAAAAAAAAAAGAAAAATGAGAAAAATGGTACAGATTGATCACACATTGAAGGTCTACTTACCTTTCCACATTGAGGGATCCTGAAGCTTGCGCTTTGGTAAAGCTTTAATAACAGCTAACAATTGTGGGAGTGAGTTGGTAGTAGAAAGTCATTGGCCGGAATTTGGAGCTAGGTTTGAACTTCCCTCATTTCAAACTTGTGAATCCAAGCTTTTTTCATCATTTGGCACAGATGCTTCCTCCCAATTTTTGGCGGAAGAATTTCAAAAGGCTGTTCCAAGTTCAGGAGAATCTTGCAGGGGTGATTTGGCAATTTCTTCATGGATTACATGTGCTGGAGAGGTTGATGGAATGACACTGGTGGGACCGTGTTTTGATTTTTTCAGCACAGGACAGTCCTCTTCCAACGGACCTGGAGTGGCACTGCTTTCATTTTCCAGAGCCACAGCAGAGCTTTCTTGAGAGGAAGCTACCTCCCCTCTGGAAGATTCTTGAAGTTGAGACTTTGAATTGGTCCCCGCAGCAATAGAGAAAATTGACGGCTGGGAACCAACTGAGGGAGAAGGCAAGTTGGTAATCTGTGTACTTGCAGCTAAAGTGTGAGGACCTGAGAGTTGTTGCTCATGATGAGGTGCAGCTTCTTCCTCCTCTTCCTCAGAGGAACAATTGCAAGAGGTTGTGCCAAGGTTTGGATATTCTGGCAAAGATTTTTTGGCGGATTTGTGGATTACATGGGCTGGATAGTTTTGTAGGATCAGACTGCTACTACCTTTTTCTAACCAGGGTTGCACAGGAAGGTACTCTACCAAGGGTCCTGAAGTGACACCAACTACATTGTATGGAGATCTAACAGAGGTTTCTTGAGAAGAAGCTACCTCCTCATTGGTAGATTCTTAAAGTTGAGAGTTTGAATTGGGTCCCACATCAGGAGAGGAAATTGAAGTCTGGGAAGGAGTTGAGAAGGAGTAAACATATGTAAACTGAGTATTGCCTGCAGATGTGCTATTGGCAATCATAGGGTGAGACTTGGAATCCTCATGGCTATATTGGGTGGGAAATTCTGTGATTGATGTCCCGGGAAAATTAGTTTTGGCAATCAATCGCGTTGGAGAGCCGGTGACAAGATTGTGGTGCTCAAAGTGAGAAGGCTCTTGATCTTCTGAAGATTAACTTGAGGTATATTCAGTTGGAGGGTGGAAATTCTCATCCTTGTGGCTAGATTGAGTGGAAACATCTGTTATTTATGTCCCAGGAAAATCAGTTTTGGAAATCAATTTCATCGGAGAATTGGTAACTGGATTGTGGTTCTCGAAGTGAGAAGGCTCTTGAGCTTCTGGGGATGACCTCAAGGTATTAACAGCTGAATTTTAAGACTTGTTCACATTGTGGCTATCAGCCAATGAGCCATCTGGTGTCAATCCAGGATTATTGGCAATGGCATTTGAACTCTCCAAACAGCTGTATGAGAGATTCATAGATGAAAAGATATTCCATAGGTTGATTAGGTGGATTTGAAGATTGCAGGATTACCCGGTAGAGTTTTGCAATGGTCCAAAATATTTTGAAACAAGCCTCTCATCATTTCCCACTCTCCTCAGCTGAGATGATTGGAAATCCCCAGGCTGGTCCTTTTTTTGTTTCTTCAGCCGCGGTGATTGTTGAGTGTATGCCAAATATTGCTTACAGTTGCTGATGCAGGACTTGATCCTTATCTTTCCTGCATGACTTACCAAGGTGGTATTTCTTGACCTTATCCCACAACTGAAAGGTACAGAGGGCGCACACAAACTCCAGAGGAAAGTGGGATTGGCAGGGATTGCATGAGGGTGGGTTCTGTCCATTGAACTGGTTTTCCTGGTGCTGTTAGGCCTCTTTTTTTAGGTTTACAAGGGGAAATCTCAAAAACTACATGAGGAGCTGAGGAGTATCAATTGATATTCTTGGAACGCAGAGATTCATATAGTTTTACAACTTTACCATGGCTGACTTGTGATGGGTAACTGAAAGCGTGAATAGAAAGAAAAAATTTCAGTTGAGGGACAAGAAGTGTATGTGGATCCAAGAAAATGCAACAATTTGATCAGAAAGAAATCAGGCCACATCCTGAAGGATCCGCACCATAATAACTGACCTGACAACGGTCCATCTAATGATTGATTTATCCATAGTTCAACCAAGTCAGGAGATTTTACTAGAGAAAGCTGAATTTATTGTTGAAGTATTTGTCCACAAATCTCAGTTTCATCATGAGTTACTCCAAAAATGGTTGAAACTTTTTGAAGATCAGGAATAAGGAGCTTTTTGGGGTCTGGATGCGGAAACACAAATGATAAGTTAGGAGGCTGGGTTAGCCAGCTCAATAGGAAAATTTTCCTTCCCAGATGGTTATACAAGTTTTGCGGCGGCCCTTCATGTTACAAGCAGCAGGAAACTTTTGAAACAAAGGATGATGAGGCTAATGTTAGTCACTAGAGGTCTTGCAGAAATTGGGATAATTGAAAAGTGGATGGAATGTTGATGTGGGAGCAAAAAACCTTGCAGATGCCGTCAATGAAGGTGCAAGAAGGTGAGAATCAAGCTCTAAATCCAAAAGTTCCAAATGGAGCTTGGTGAATTTGGCCGATATGAACCATATTAGAGAGCATATCAGGGGTTTTTGGTCTTGGTAGAGAATTTTTTTTGCAGTGAAAAGTGTTCCATTGGAACTTTGTTGTAAAACATTTGGATTTCATTCTACAAAAAAGGGTGGGCTCTGGTCAAAAAAATCAATGGTTTGCAGTTTTGATGAACAAATAATTGCTAACATTGAACGGCAGATTGTCAATCATCAATGGTGAAATTGTCAATGGAATGTGGGAAGAGGATCAATTGTGGTACTTGAAAGAGAATGGGTGGAACTTGAAAGATGGTGGATGAGACTTGAAAGACAGTGGGTGGGACCAGGAAGATGGTGGATGAGAATAATTGGAAGCTGGTGGTGGAACCTTCATGAAAGAAAGTAAAAAGCTCCAATTGATTGAGAAAGGATTGAGATGGGTGGATGGGGTTAGTTTTTTTTGGACGTTTGTGAACAAACAAAAAATTAATCAAGGGGAGTTACTTACGTTGTATGCATGTGCATCCCACATGTCTGGCATATGAGGCCAGTATGGGATTGATTAATATTCACAAGAGAGAGAAACAAGAAATAAAATGCATACGTGGAGAAGTAGAGTCAAACTGCTTTCCAAATGCTATACAGAATCATACTTAAGTATGTATATCTATGTCAAAAATTATTTAGAATACACTGACATCACCTACTTTGTTTGTACATACTTTAGATTTGACATCTAGAAGGTTCATTAGTGCAGATGCCCATATCTGTGCCCGTTTCACAGTCTAGCTTCTAGCCTTCAATGTGAACGGTTGCACCTACTTCAAATTCTACCTCAATGTAGTACCTTTGAAGCTTCAAAGGTGATCCAAGGTGAGTTGATCATTTCAAAATTCTTTGAACCTCTTGAAATCCTATCCCATGAATCAGTGACTTTGTTCTATTGTTTTGAAACAAGACATGGGAAAAGAAAACAGCTAAAATGTCAAACAACCATCTGGAAGCGGAGGTTTCCTCCCCTCCTTTCTCTTCCACAAAGACAAGATTCTGATGGTGTTATATATTTAGCATGGCTCTCCATAATATTATCATCAAGACCAAACCTCAACCCTGCTTCAAACTAGCGGCACTATGGGTAGGTCAAAAACTGAACAACTCTCTGGCATTACCTTTGATCCCAAAGCTCCCAGAGTCTATAAATCTCACCTTCTTGATTTCATTTATTTTTTCAACCCTCATTCTATTCTTGATTCCAAAAATAAATTTTCTGGCATACGCCTCATTGCTAAAAATTATCTAGCTCAGCTGAAATCTGATTCTGATCTGTCATTGCTCAAAACCTCAATAAAAAGTTTGCCTCAAAAGTCACCTTCTTTCCCTCCAAGTATGTCACCACCAGCAAAATCATTTCACACGGATGCCCCTCAGAATTTCTCTGCACCTCCTGCTAGCAAATTCACATCCACCCCCCCCCCAAAAAAAAGTGGCCTCAGAACTTTACCTCCTTCCACACAAACCACTTTATCCAAAGTCACCACCACCAAATGTGCCCAGACTCAGCCCATTAGCAAAACATCTGTTCAAACCAATTCAATGGCCATAAAAAAACAACTCACGTGATCATCACCGCCAGCAGTTCCTCCCCAAAAAGTCAAAATTTTGAAATTACCAACCAGAAGATATTCAAAATTGGATTCCACTAATGGCAGATGAAATGTTGCTCCCAACAGGGACAAAAATTCACCATCACCATCTGGAAGCAATTGTAGCATCCTCTTGTCAAGCTGTTCTAGTTCTGACCCTTAAACTTGGTATGAGAAAGTTATGATTCTCAAAAGACACACCACTGCCAAAAGACATAGCCACTCTTGAGATACCTTCCTGCCAGAGCCAAGACATTCCAAAACCAATCAAGTTCCAGAAATATGCTCTGGGCACCAGCCCACAGCTAAAAAAACAAACAACCACGCACTCACAATCTCATTATACATCAAAGTCTGCGGTAAGCTGCTTACCAACATATTTCTGGACAAGAGCTTGGCTCAAACATCATTTATTTTTTCCTTCAGATTAAAAAGGAGGAATCTAGCTCAGAAATGGATACTGAAAAGGTTGATGATGATGGTTATCTTACCAGTGCCTATGATTGTTTTTATCGCACTTGTAGTTATGATCAGCATGCACAACTTTTGCCTGATCAGGAATTTGCACAAATTTTGCCTGATGAATTGCGTTTTGCCATAGAGGGATGTCAGGGATCTGAAACTTAAAATCAACCAAAACTTACATTTTACTTGTGTTCACCTACAGATCATGGCCAATTCAAGGAGGATATCTTTACCAATAAGTCTTCCAATGTCTCAAGCAGGCGCAGGTATTCTCACACCGCGTTGGGAGAAGGTTGCTTTTCCACATCTGGTTTTAGCAAGCAACCCAAAGATTTAAATCCTTCAACTCAATGGCGCTTCACTCCAGCGCAGATTCCTTTCTGTCCGCCCATCCACACACAACCTGAAAATCAACAGCACTACCATCATTGAACAGGAACTGCTAATACTCCTGGTTTTGATAATAAACAGTATACTCAACCAAGGACTGCTGTGGCTATTAATTTTGGTGATCAACAACATCCTCAACCAAGAACTGCTACTGCTAAAATTTTTGGCAATCAAAAACATCCTCAAGCATTAACTGCTACCCTTTATGGCCATAAACAGGAAACCATTGCTATTTATTTTTGGAACTCATTGGGAATGCTATCAGCATTCCTTGTTTTCTTTTTTCTTTTTTCTTTTTATTTTCTTATTTATTTTATTTATTGTATTATATTTTTCCTTATTTCTTTAATCACGTATTCTAGAGAGTGGTACGCGGGGGAGTCAGCTAAAGTAAATAATTACGCGCAGGGAGGTTTAGTTCTATTTTGCATATGCACATGAAGCCATGCTTGCATCTGTGATAGTTACCACCATAAATAATTATTCCAATCTCTCTCTCTCATGGACTTCTTTCTCCCACCCAACTATCACTTTATTTTTTTATTTTTTGTCATCTTCAATCAAGAAATAGAAGCAAGTGTAGAAGTCTGGTCTTTGAAGTGATCTCCTAGTACTTTGGAGAAATCACAAAATGTTTTCTTTCTTCCTTTTCCATGGGCACTCATATTTCTAATCCACTCTCACTATCATCAGATTACACAATTATTTTATCCAAGGCGTGTGTTAGGTCTTTTTGTTTCTTGGAGTATCCATCAGCCTGTTTCATTTCCACTACTTGGGTAGGGAATTTTGTTTCTTTCTTGTTCTTCATATTTCACTCTCATCCTAACTTGATGAAATTAGTTTCTGGTTTTACATTCACTCATAAACTTCTAGTGAAATCAAGATTGAATTATATCACCATTAACAGTCAAAACTACCGGAGCTATTCACTAACCAGAAACCAAGATGACCGGCCCACTAACAGCAACCATACTCAAAACAGCCATAGAGGTGATTCCCTTCCTTACATCTGATAACTTTTTGGTCTGGAAAAATCAAGTTTTAAAATGATGGATTTGCAAGAGGACCTGTACTCCAAACACACAAAGAAAAATAGAGATGCCAATGGAAATCCAATCATGCTGTCTCATATGGATAATTTAATAATTCAAACCATACTAAAATCCAAACTCAATACCACTATACAGGCCAACATATTCACGCGAGAAAACAAGAAGGATGCGCACCAAACCTGGGCAGATATCAACAATTATTTCGCTTCCAATCACCCTTCTAATTGAGTCAGTATCTTCAAACAATTTCTTTGATCCCCTTTCTCTCCAGCAAAAGTTTCTGGATTAATCACCAAAACTAAGAATTCTATCTTGCATTTAAACAATGTGGGAATCAGCCTACCAACTGATATCATTTCCTATCTAATATTAGAAAAACTACCTTCTAAAATGGATACAGTAGTTCAACAGATCATGCACTTGGATAAAAATATCACACCCAATCAGTTACTTGATCATCTCTGAATTTTTAACAAAAATAGGTTGCTAAATAGAGATGCAGATTCAAATAAAGTCAAGGAAAGCACCAATTCAGTTTCCTTTCTCAGCTCTAGTGTCAGGGCTTGTGACAATAAATTGCATATTACACAGGCTAGTCATCCAGAAGGTAGATGTTGGAAGCTATGCCCACATCTCAGACCAACATTCCCAAGGAAGAAGGAGTCTGGAGGTTCTGAATCCAATGATGAGGTCACCTCTGTTAGCTCCTTTCACACAAGCTCTCTGTTTCTTCCAAATGCATTTGTGGTGGATTCAGGATCATCAAGTCACATTGTATCTGACACTAAGTATCTCTCTCACCTTGATCAATTGTTGAGAGGTTATATCTTGAACACTTTGGGAAGGAATTCTGTGGCATACAAGGGAAATGGATATCTAAAGTTGCAAAACAACCAAGGGCATGAAGTTCTTCTCTCTAACGTGTTATATTCACCAAGTTTTACATCCAATCTTTTATCTATGCGTTCACTTGTACTGGATGGGATCAATGTTTCTTTTGAAAAGGATCATCTTGTAATTGAGAAGGAAAACTGGAATAAAAGCAGCCATTATGAATGTAATATTCCAGTTATTCATTTCCATAATGGAAAAAGTAATGCATTCTCCTATCTCAGTTGTGATGAAATTTTGCACAAGTCCCTTGGAAATGCAGGCTATAGCAGAATGCATCAAAAATTGGGTATTCCAATAAAGAAAAGCAGCACGTGTGAGACCTGTGCAATCAGCAAAATTTTAAAGACTCCTTTCAAAAAAAAACATTTCCATGCCAACAGAACATTTCAAGAACTGCATTGCAACCTAGTTGGACCTATTTATCCCCTGAGTGCAAGTGGTGATGCATACTTCTTGACTAAAGTTGATAGCTGCACAAGATTCTTTATGGTTATTCCAATTAAAAAAAAGAGTGATGTGGTGAGTGTTCTTCCTTTTCTCATCAATGTTGAATCAAAAAGATTCAATTACACCCCTATGATTCTGCATTTGGATTGAGGCACAGAATTCTGAAATTCAAATCTTTTGAAATACTGCTTCAAAAACAATATTTGAAAAACCTTTTCAAATGGCTATTCACCCCAACAAAACGGACCGGCAGAACGGTTTAATTGAATCATTCTGGAATCTCTTAGAACTTTTCTTTTTTATTCTCACTTGAATAAAAATCTATGGCATGTTATCATCATATCTTGCACTCTTGCTCTCAATAAAATACCTTTGCATAAATCAAAAAAATTTCCATATTAACTCTTCAAAGGAAAGAAACTAAGCATTGTTGATGTTTTATCTGCTTCCATTCTCATTGTCAGCTCTTTTATTGTGTTTCTTCATATTTCTATTTGTTTGTTTTGCACCATGTGTTCTGCGTCCTGCTTGTCTCTGAACGTCTTGTTTTAGTTCATTCATCTGTACTTTCACCTGTCCTGTCACCTGTCTCGCACGCCAGAAGAATATCTCACCCGCGGCTATACAGAAACTACTCAACTCCAGCGACTACACAACCCACTTAAGAGAAGAGCAAGCATCTCACGACCAACGTCCGACTACTCAGACTTGGCCACTCAACCAACTCCTCAAACACAACTTTGATCACCAAACAATCAGACCTGAAGACTGAATCAAAGGAGTCAACTCAACAGTCCTCCGAACTAATCAACCATCAGTCTCAGAACTATTCCTTGGTCGGATCAGTCTGCATCAAATCCTCAACAACTGCTCTGCTCTACTCAATCTCTTTAGAGGTCATCATCCGACCTAGAGAGCAACCATTCACTGTTTGTGTTCCTCACGGTTTCTTTCTTTATTTTTTTCACTCTATTTGTGTTCAAGTTTCTAACCTCATATTGTAATCTGAAATAAATTAGCCTGGTCTATGTTTTCCAATTCACTTAAACTTTTACAAGCATTAATTACCTTCATCCAATAGGCAATCTGGTAATATTTATTTATAAAGAAAAAAATGGAGTTTTAAAAGTTGGAGCCTCAAGGATCATGTGGAAGGCTCATTTGGTACAATGGTGACCTACTATCATATAAAATACTTACAAAAGATCATAAAGGTGTTGAAACAAAACATATTACCCTGCTTGATTTCAACAACAACATCAAGAAGTTACCCAGTTACACTGGCATTGACGTGGGTAATTTGTGTGACAACCTCTCTCATCCAAACTATGACTCAACTGATTCCCAAAACAAGTCTGATCTGAATGTATCTAATTCTCTTCCTGAGGCCAATAACAAATTCTCCGCTGTTGAAAATGCTCTTTAATTGTCGCCAAACCCTGAAGAGGTCCCCAGCAAAGTGGAAAGAATTGCCAATCCAATGAAAACTCTTGTTTACAACTTGCGTGAGCAAACCCCTTCCATAAAAACTCAAAAGTATTCTTACACTTCTATTTTCAGTAATAAAAGCTCTGACTGGAGTGCTGAGCGGAAAGTTGAGTTGGATGAGATTGAATCAAAAAATGTTTGTGAAATTGAACCCACTCACTTTCTTAGAACCATGTGGGTTGATAGGGGGACTGAAGCAACAACATCTGAAGTAACAAAAGCTGAAGTAAAAACATCCAAAGCAGATAAATCTGAGAAAAATTCTCAGAATGAATTGATGAGGCCTCCAACCATGTGTGTGAAGCCTCCCATGACTCATGTCTTGGGAATTCCTTCCCCTGCTACAAATGTCACGCTAACTCCCAAACCTGTTCAAGTTGCCAAATTGGGTAAAATGGAGAAACCAGTTGAAAAGGTTAAACTCTTGGCAGCTGGCAGCTTGATTGAGAAATTAGATGGACTAGTTTAAACAGTTTTTCTTTTTTTTAATTTTGATGTTGCAGCTTTGTTCTTTTCTAGAATGTAAATGTTTAACTTTCTTTCATTTTTGATTTTACAAAATAGTTTTATCTTTTTTCTGGTGTAAAATGTTTTCTCTTGTTTTCAATGATAAGTATGATGGAATTGAGTATGAATTGGATTGCAAATGCAATCCAGGGTCAAGTTTTTCCGTCCCAAACTATGTGAGAACATGAAAGTGTACACTTTCCAACCAATTAATGCGCACATAACATGTGGCATGGGAGGCTTTCTGTGTAGAATTGTGTGACTTAAATATCACATGGGAGGCTTGCCGTGTAGAAAAGAACAAAGGAGAACACTCAAAAGCAGCCAAAATAACCTGCGCAGTCAGGTTGTTGTTCAAAAAAACTGAGTTGCAAGCATGCGGCATGGTGCTTTGAAAGGGATGAATTTAGATCTAGAAGGATGATTGCTAATTTGGTCATCAAATCTCTTCTGGCCCCTCAATTATCAGTCCAGCCCTTCATCATAGTTACCCCCGGCCACTCCCCATCCTCAATTGCTTCTCCTTCTTCATTGCCTTTTCTCTATTGAAGTCCTCTTCCATTGCTGAAAATTGACTTCAGGTATTGCAAGAGCCAGCACAATTTGTTGTTCCCCAACTCCTGCTTATTTCCACCTATCATTGATCAATCCAAGTATACCAATCTACGCGCAGGATAACAGCTAGCAATCTAATCATTCAACTATTACCATGACAGGCCACCTTGCCAATTGAAACTATAAATACAGAATCATGGAACCTTCAACCTTGGAAGGAAAGCTTGATTTTTTCTAATGAATTGGATAGAGTATTTTTCCCTTACCTATTGGTGTTTCGCCATATAGACCCCAATCTTCCCCTTGCTTCCAATCTTCAAAGGGTTTTAAGATCATTCGGGGTCAATTTTTAGTACTCTGAGTGAAATGGACAGGTATTTCAACAATACTTCCACCTTGCTTGATGGGAATCTCGTTGCTCAGTTGAAACCTGGATTAATCATCCCCTGGATGGATCCCTGCCAGTTCAGGAAATTCAATCTATACTTAACCAACTGCGGTTCTGACACAATAATGGTTGGAATTTTTTAGATGCAAACAGACTGGTTGTCCCTCAACAAAAAAATATATCTTGCTCTCTACGCCCTTCATTTCCTGGGAAAATTAAACCATGAGCAAGTGCTGAAACTGTATCAATCCATCCCTTCAAAGGGAGTCAACTTTGCGCCAATAGTTTTAGTGTTCCTATGTTTTGTTTGCTTTTTGCACATTGTCAAAATTTTTGTTTTTTGAAAAAAATTTCTTTGTGCATAGTAGAATCAGTTGATAAAAAGATGTGGAAAAAAGATTGTTTCTCAAAACAAACTTTTTTTTGAAAATATTTTAATCACATCTGACCGAAATAGCTCCTTTTTTTCAAAACTTGTACATTTTTCCTTTGCTTGTATTTTTTTTGATGGTGTCTAGTTTAAATCCTGACACAGAAATTCCATACCAATGTTCAAAAATTTTACCAAAGTTGTGTTTGATTGGTATAAGAAAAATAATTCAACAAACATAAAGCTAAAGGTTAAATAGGAAATCAGATAAGAAAAAATTAAAATGAAAATTTTAATCAGTAAAAAAGATGAAAATGACAAATAAAGGGAGAAAAACAGAGGAAAATGATGCTATCTATGAAAAAAGAAGAAACCCATGTGCACCGAGCAGAACCTGCATGAATAATCAGAAACCAGCAGAGCAGAAAAATGGGAGAGGATGACCACTGAATAGAACACCACTGAGAAAAAAATCACTGAGAAGAAAGCCACTGAGCAGAACCAGATAGGATAAAATCAAAATGCAAATTTTAAGCAGTAACAAAGATGCAAATAAAAAATAAAGGAATATTGAAAAAAGGAGAATTATTCTATCTATAAAAAAAAGAACACCAAGTGGACTGAGCATAACCCAAATGATCAAGGCCCAGCAGATTAGAATACTGGGAGAGGACCACACTGAACAGAAATCCAATGAGCAGAAAACAACTGAGAAGAAAACCACTGAGAAGAGCCCTGCTGAGTAAAGCCCATGGAAAAATCTCCCAAATGCAGATACTGGCAGAGAGGGTCAATTCTCAGCACTGAGCATCCAACACTGAGAAAACCCTTAACTTCTGAGGAATTGCTGATCAGAACCCCTCAAATTCCACCCCTCCTCAAAAACAAATTAACTGTCCCCCCATATTTCCCCCGGGGGAAATCAGGTTGTGTATGTAGTAATTAATTCCTTTCATTTCTTTTCTCCCTCAAATCTAATCTAGAAGTCTTTCCTATTTCCTCCTCTGTCTGCATTTCAAGACTTTACTCTCTGAGCCTCACACATGCGCACCTTCAGTTCTGGTATTCAATATTCAATTGCACTTCTTTCTCTTACTCACACATGCCTCACACTGTGTGACATTGTGGATTGTTGTATCTACCTGAGGACAGAGCAGAGGTCATGTAGAAGGATTCCTCATCCTTCTACTCCCATCTCTACCACTCTGCTTCTCCTCAGGTAAGATTCATGTTTTCCATTATTCCTTGATTCTTATTTCTCATTATTGTTTTCCATTAACTTCTCTCTGAAATTCATCCTTCTAATCCCATCTCTACCACTCTGCTTCTCCTCATTCTCAAAATTTTTCTGTGAAACTCTACTGTATGCTGCATACGTTAGAACCTGGGACAACTCCTTTGTTTTATCTCAGCCACTTCTAGGGTTCTTTTGGTTGGATCAAGATATTTTTCAACCCTTCAATCACTCTAAAGATAAAGGAATGGCCATTCTTTGGTCTAAATTTCTTTGTATTCCTTCTTTTATTAATATGTTAAAATACAAGATGCAGACTACGGACAGTCTTTAAGCTAGGGAGAACTGTGGTTACCAATTTGGGACACCTCATGTGAAGGGTTTTTTTTTATATACTTTCTTTCACCCAACTTCATTGAATATATATATATATATATATTCCACACCCATTTGTAGTCATCTCTTGTAAGTAGTATACAGGGCTCTTTTACATAAAAGGAGGGCTCTCCCCCTGCCTTATGAATCATCATCCATCATCCACCTTATGATCAATAATCCATCCTATCATCATCATCTGATTAATCAATCCATGGGGCCCTTCCCCTTACCTGAGCATCCTTCTCCTTGAGATATCTTTTGATTGCCCCTTGATCCCTTGAGCCTCCATGCTCAATCCTTTGATCTTTCCTCTGTGACCTTATCCTTATCCCCAGCCAAAGCGTTTCTGGTTGAAGAAAAATTAATTGGGTTGAATTCTTGAGTGTGTTAAGCCACTCTGTTGATCCATTTCTCCAACTGCTTTGGTCCTGATCATTCATTTGATTGTCTTTCCAGAACCAGTCACATTTGGCTGAGAGGTTTCCTTAAGTTTTAAACCTGAAGTGTTAAACCTCCCTTTATTCCCTTGAAGTTGAATTCCCCCATGCTATTCTTGATTCCCTTGAGAAGTTTTGGGTCATTCTTGTTTGAATTTGTAACTGCTTTGCTTCTACAAATCATAGAACAAATTTCTTTGTTTTGAACAGCCACCCAGAGCTATCTGGTACACTTCAGGCGCTTGATTGCCAAGAGTTAGGAAGGTTGATTGAGAACCTGGATGTTGGTTTGGATTGGGTTGATTTTTCCTAATCTTCTGCTGAAAACCAGGGTTATTAGCTTGCGGGCCTTTTTACTTACAACCCCCTTGTTCTATTGAATTCTGAGTAAAATTTGGGCTTTTTTTGTCAAGTATTTTCCAAACCCATCTTGCCTGAGATAGTGTTGTTTCCAATGCTACCGTTTACTATCAAAATTCATCCTTCCAAATGATTCCTTATTTACAAGGTTCTGGATCTTGATTCTGGTTACATTCAAATATTTTTGTAACACTCAGGGGGGCAGCCTAAACAGCATGTTTCACCTCCACAGAACTTCCTCTGTTTCCGAACCTTTTGGGGTCTTACAATGACAAAAGAACAAGCAAATTCCGCAGGACTTCAAAAAACTGTTGAGGCCAATCCATTGGTCATGGGACCCCTATGAGTTGCTGCTGACACCTGCAATTCTGAAGGAGAATTCAACGGTTGTAACAGGGGAGCAGATTGGGGAAATTTTCAGCCTCCTGGATGCAAAGACCCTTGCTATCCTTTAGCTACAAGAGGTGATAGAGTAAATAATAAATATATTATTTAATAAATGCAGCAAAAATCCATAGAATATTTGGATTAAGCTTATTGCAAGGTTAAGTGGTTTGGTTATTGTTTATTGTTTTGAATAAATATGAATAAATTGATTATTAAATATTTATAGAAGGGGCCACAATTTTATTGGGAATCTTCAACACCTCTCTTCAGGGATTTCAGTATGAAAACACATAGTCCTGGTTAGTTTGGGCTCTTTAGTTTAAAGAATATTTTACCCAAAGATAATATGTATATAAAATACACGGTTGAGTGGTAGGGCCTTGTAGCCAAGCTACCACGACAGAGGAAGGATTATAAGACTTACTGGTATATTATTAAATCCTTTGGGTATCTGTTTGAGATGTGTACTGATGGGTTAAACCTGTATACTGGGGTTATAAGGTTGTTCAGCAGTTTTGATTGATAAAAAGAGGTTAAGGACGCATATTACTGATCAGAAATTGCCATAGATCACTTAATTATTCCTTATAAGTATTTCATTACCTTGGCACGGCGTCTGGATATGAATATAACTGGGTCTCTGCCCATCAATATCCTCAAAAGAGCTCTTTATTTATGACTTTTGGCGTCCAAATATTGTCCTTCTGAGGGTTGTAGGTGCTCAAAGGGACGGACGCTAAGGCTAGCAGGGTAACCAGGGGTATCCTGTCATGTTTTCTTGGTTCTGTAGCACGGGTAGCATCTAATTTCACATAGTATGGGAATTATTCCACTATATAATGATGCATTTCTGAGCAAGAACCAGAACTGAGAAAAGAACAGGATAAGCAAGGAACATAGGAGGGACAGAAAACTGATCAAAAGGACACATAGAGTACGCATACCAGGGAGGAGGACAGTTACAGGAGAGGAAAGGAGAGTCCAGTGATGGTAGATTTAAACAAGCACGCCTATAGTGAGGAGTCAATACAAAAAGGGAGTAAGAAACAGGTATGGAGGGAGAAATCCCTCCAGAGTTAAACGGAAACAATCTTTGCACCAAATTAGCCTCTAGGATAAGTCTGAAGGTCTTGATTGCAAGAGATTCATTTTGTAGTGGTTGAGAAGTTGAGTTGAGGGTTGAGATTTGGATAGGATAAGTCTGAAGTTCTTGATTTTAAGAGGTTCAGGTTGAAGCAGTTGAGCGGTAAAGTTCAAGATTGGGTTCTGGAGAAAAACCTTGAGGATTTGTAGAAGGGAGCGCGGGACAGATTAATTTTTTTTTAAAGAAAAAAAGAAGAGAGTAGAAGGAAGCTATATTTGTATCATTTATTTAAACATTCAATAGACATTAGGATGTATGAATAACACTAATCTGTCCTATTTATGTATTATTCAATTAATTATCCTTATTAAATGTTCCCAGTAATTTATTAATTATATAAATAGACATTTCTATGGTCATCTTGATGTCAGGTAAGTTCTCATTATGTACGATATAACTGGAGTAAAAGTCAGAATATTGATTTTATTCCTTCTTTTCGAGTTCTAGTTGATTTACTAAGATAATTACTTAAAAATATAAGTCATGTGAATTCATGTAATATTTTTACATCATTGGTTTCCTTAGTATGTCACGAAGATATTGATGTCTAGCAATGCTCATAAAAGTATATTAAACTATTTTAATATATTTTTAGAAGTTGTCATTTTCTTATTTTCGACATTCTTGGTACTTTGAATTATATTAAATAAAAAATATGTATAAGGATGATTTATGTATTTTTATAAAATATTATGTATTTTTAGACTGTCTACTATCCATGGGAACATTTATTACATATGTAGGAAGTTCACGTGTATGTTGTAGCATGTTTACCCAGTACCTGGGCCTCTCAGGCCACCTGTCACTCTGTCAACCTGTAGTCCCGTGGCTGCGTACTTGTCAGAGGCCCAGGGCTGCGTACACAACCTTGACAGAGTGAAAAGGCTGTATATCAGCCGCGCAAGGGTGCATTGGCTGCTGCAGCTGCGGGGGAATTGTGACAAAACACATTTCCACCCGTAACTCCTAAAATATACACAACACCTCAATTCTGACTGAATTTTAGGTGTGAAACCTATACGTGACAATGTGTGTGAAATATTCAATTGACCAAAACCCAATAGTGGAGCTGTAGTATTTTGGTCTTTCTTTCCTTAATTATTTAAAAATATAAGGAGTTGGATTTCAAGAGTGGGGTTAGTGAGTGACCCTACCTGATTTTGGGTGGAGAACCCATTTATTTAATAATATTTATGGTTTTCCTACTCCTTCTTAGGTTAATTTTATTATTATTATCTTTATGTTCCTTTTGCAGCTTGCTCTGCAATAGTAGCAAGCTGACAGAACTCAACTTTGGGCCAGAGGGATTGTTGTGAGAGGAGGAAGTATGGTTGCAAAAAGGGGTAATTTTCATGCGGAGGAAGGAACTGTCTTTTTTTCCAGAGGAGCGGGGTTTGCTCCAAAGGTAAATTGCAGAACCCTCTGGATACCAACAGCGCCTCAGGACCCTGGACAAATTGACCCCATCCGGCTCTTCTGACGTTGGTTAGGAATCAGTTTACAGATTTGGTGCGGGAGCAATTGCGGATGGGTCAGTACAAGCCTTCTTCTTCTATCTATTCATTTCCAATCTTTGTGGTACTGAAACAGAATGAAAAGAGTCTGCAGATTTTCCACAACCTTTAAAAGTTGAACTCAGTCACTATCAGAGACACTGGGTTGCCACCACAGATGAGGACTTTGTGGAGAGTTTGTTCTGGGTTGAGAAATGTAATGGGGGGTACAACCAGCGGGAGCTATATCCTGGGTGCCGCCTGATGACAGCATTTGAGAGGCAATTAGGGAAAATTCAGTTAAGGTGGCTTCCACAGGGGGTGACTAATTGGGTGGCGGTTTCTCAGGCGCAAATGACATAGATTTTTCAGGATGATGTTCTGGAAACAGTGCGGATATTTGTTGACAATGCAGGTATCAAGGGGCCATGGAGTAACTATGGCAGGGATACCATTGCAGGTAATTTGGGGATCAGGCAGTTTGTTTGGGAATACACGCTGAATTTGGAGAGGATCCTGTTCCCAATAAAGGAAGATTCTTGACTATCTCAGGTAAATTTTTGGGGTATGTGTTCCAGTGTAAGACTCCAAACGGCGCAGGGCCTTGGCAGTTCTGTGGAGTGGGATAGGTGCTTTTTTAGGCTGCCCTCCTGAGTGTTACAAAAATATTTAAATGTAACCAGGATCAAGGTCCAGTAAAATTTGTTAATGAGGAATGAAATGGGATAGGGATAAGTTGATAGCAACAATAGCTGAGGGGGGAAGCAGCAATACCTGAACCAAGATGATGAGGAGAAAGACTTTGAACAAAATAAGTTAAAGTTTGCTAAGAGTCCAATAGAAAAAAGCAGTTGTAAGTAAGGCGCACACAGGCTAACAACTCTGGTTGTCAGCAGGTGCTTGGGAGCAATAAACTCAAACCCAATAAACCTCCAGGTTCTAAATGAACCTGCCCCACTCTCCGCAATCAAGCGCTTGAAGGGTACCAGATAAAAGTGGGTGGCTGCACAAGACAATGCAATATGTTTATGGATCACTGAAACAAACAGTAACAATTTTGGACTAAGAGTAACCCAATACTTCTCAAGGATTCAAGAATAGTGTGGCAGAATTCAACTTGAATAATTAAAGGGAGGTTTAACACTCCAGGTTTAAACTTAATAAAACCTCTTATTAAAACATGAATGTTCCAGAGAGACAATCAAATGAATGATCAAGACCAAGTAATGGTCAGAAAAAGGGATCAAGAGTGGTATAACACACTCAAGAACTAAATTTAATGAATTTTTCTTCAACCAGCAAGGCTATGGTTGGTGATAAGGAAGAGGGCCACAGAAGGGCAGATCAGAGTTTTCAGACTTAAAAAAAAGTCAAGGGTAAGGGATAAGGATCAAGGGATAATCAAAAGATATATCCTGATAAGTGATCAATTTCACAAAGGAAGGAGCTCTTGGATCAGAAGATCATAATTCTCATTCTTTGGAAGAATTGATGATGGAAAAAAGCAGGGGAGAGCCCCTCCTGTTATAAGCTGGAGAGCCCTGTAACTATTTACGATTGGATAACACAAATGAAAGCGGTGTGGTAAACCAAACTTGTCCTATAGCCATCAGACTCATTTTATCTTATTAATTATTATTCTTAAATCAAATTAAAGTCAAGAATATACTAAATAAATTCCAAACCCCTCATAAACTATACTCTAAACTCAAACCAACCTGAAAACCCAAAATCAATCACCAGATAAACCCCTTCAACCATATCAAACACCTGTCACAAACAACCCAACACCTTGCAAAGGCTGGATGATGTCACAAGGAGTACTAAATGAAATATTCATTGAATATATAATGGCAAAAGATTATGATTAAAATAACCACACAACAAAACAACAGACCCATACCAGCAGGACTTAAACAATACCAGTACCAATGTTACACTACAACCAGTACTATGACACCAAGTTAAACTACCTTCCTGGATCATTCAGTACAATTCAGGGCCTCTGAACCGTCCTCTGAAGCACTCTGACACTCATTTTTCCACCAATCCAACCATACAACACTCATACATGCACCAACAGGAGTAGGGGCTCATGCAGCCAAGTATGTCTCAATTCTCACCAACCAGCAATAACACCTCAGTACACATGACCTTTCTGGATTTTCACCACCAGATAAGGCCTCTGAACCGTCCTCTGAAGCACTCTGACACTCAGTTTGCCACCAATCCAACCATACAACACTCATACATGCACCAACAGAAGTAGGGGCTCATGCAGCCAAGTACATCTCAATTCACACCAACCAGCAATAAAACCTCAGTACACATGACCTTTCTGGAACTTCCACCACCAGATAAGGCCTCTGAACCGTCCTCTGAAGCACTCTGATTCTCAGTTTGCCACCATATCAACCATAAAACACCTGCAAGCCACACTCTCAAGTCACCCAAGGGAGGATGTTGTAAAACAAAATACCTCATATCTCTACAGCTAATTACATTGAAAAAGCATGCAGTCAGTTCCTGCAACATTTTATACATGATAAGGCCTCAGAAGCGTCCTGAGAAACAACCAACAAAGCAGTGTTCCACCAATTAAACAATACAAGTTATACAACATCAGTTACCAAAGAGGGCTTGCAGCTGCCAAGCATGTTTCATGCTCTTCCCAACCAGCTAAATTCACTCAAGCTGCAGGGAACTTCTGCGTCATTTTTTATACAAGATAAGCTCCCAGAAGCGTCCATAACTCACCAATCTTAGCCTGTTCCTCATACTTTTGCCTGTCTATCAAAATTTATACTCAAAAATACAGCTATCTCTTGGCTTGTTTCACATGTTTTCTCACCAGCATTATTCCCTCATGTAACTGTACCCTCCTGTGCTTCAACAGTGCAGAGAGAGGCTCAGAACCGCACTCAGGGGAGCCCTGAGCATCCCCTGAGGAAGTATTTGTCTATTTAAGGGGGCCTCTTTTGCCCTATCCAAGTTGTCTAGCATGGCTTCTGCCGGGGTGTGAATTATGGCCTCTTCCTGACCAGTTACTTACCTAGTACCCAGTTATAAGTGAACCAGAATCAAGTGAAAAGGAAATAAAGGATCAATCACGAAATTATTATTGACAATTTGACCCAAATCCAGGTGTTCTTGAAGTAGGTTTCTTGAGAAAAGGCCTGTTATTCAGCACCTATTTTTTTTAAGAGGGAAAACTCCTTATTTTTGATTAGTAAATTCATATAAGAGGAAGAGCACAACAGAACAACCAACCAAGCTTTTTTTCGCCCAGCTCCCTGTGGGCAAGCCCATTCTTGGGTCCTCCAACCGGTTGAACACCTTTTAGTCAACCCTTAGTCCTTTGATTGGAACTTGGAAAAAATAGTCAGAAAAGTCGAAAATTCTGGATTATTAATTGGTGGAAGCTTGTCAATAATCCAATCCAACCTGGAGTAGTCTTGCAATTCCTAAAAGTCTCTATTAATAATTAATCTAGGTTTGATAAGAGACCTATTTTAAGTCTCAAAGAAAACCAGCCATTAATCAAAAAAAATTATTGTGCAGACTTATTATAGTTCAGAAGCGCAGGCAATTCAAACCCATCTTAGGTTACCTCTATCTCTTCAAGATAAGTAGTAAACTAAATTCCCCTTCTAGTGACTGCCAGCAAGCAATTTGCTAAATAATCCCATTATCCCTTGGAGTCTCTACAATTGGTGTCCCAGCAGTGGCTTAATTCCTTTGGAATGATTAATTATTACCTATAACAGACGCGATTTTCGGAAAATTAGCTCCTTTAACCTACCAAAAAATTCAGGAAAGTAAAGGAAGAGATATTCACCAGATACTAGAGGACCTCAAGGACCAATTAAAAGCTCTAGAAGATAATAACAAAGCAGCAATTTCTTCAATAATCAGGATGGAGAAAGAACCACAAACCAAACCCAGATTTACCAGTGGATTCCAACAACAACACCTGGAAGAAGAATCAGACAACAACCAGACAAAAAAATCAGAAACCATGGAAGATCTCCAAGTAAAAGTGGAAAACATGTCCCTTCTTTTGGAAAAACTACTTGGAAGCAACCTGGACAAGACAGAGCATGGAATCCCAGACACCCCTTTTACACAACATAGGACCAGATTTGACACCTCCACCCCAAGGACAGCCATAAGGAGAATTCCACCAGGAATTATTGAAGATTCAGAAACCCCTTCCAACAGCCCAGAAATGACCCTGTTTTCCCAAGTCAACAAACAAAGAGAGTAGGCAAGTGGATATCAATTTGGTAGAAGGACCCAAGCCAAGGATGGAATCCCTGAATCATTCAGAATCAAAAATGATCAGCAGAATGGTGTACTTTTGGATGGTAAAAAGGGAAAACTAGACTTTGATGGAACAGAGGTGGAATTCTTCATTAAGAGAGTGGAAAAATTAGCCAGAATCAAGAAAGCAGGAGGGATAGATATAGCTCTCCAATTACCTTTTTTGGTTGAAGACAAAAAGATCAGGGAATCCATTGAAGATATGGAAGGACATGAACTTGGAGACTGGAACCTTTTGAAAAAAGAATTGATGAGGAAATGGGGCACAGCTACCCCCCATAGAAGATTTAATGAAGAATCCATACCCAGACTTCTCAAACTTACTCAAGACCAAGGAGGAATCAAGACCAAACAGGAATTCAGGAAATTCATTGGTCATAATGAAGAGATGGTTTTATATTTCATCAGGATGGGTTATGATAATACCAACTGGGAGAGTGGTGAAAACATTTGGAAGGCCCTATCCACAGACCTCAGGAGGGAAGTTAACAGAGGATTGGCCCATGCAGGAAAAATCAAAATTGCTAGGGATGGTAGATATCTTCCTCCAAACTTGGAAACTTTGAAAGAGTATGTGGAGATGACTTTGGCTTTGTGGGATGTGGATGAAGAAGAGACCCCCAGACCTAGCATCAAGAGTTCAGTAGAAACCAAGAAAGAAGTCAAGTTCCAGCCATCAGGAATGGATGAAATCCAAAAAATGAAAGATGAAATCTCAAAGCTCACAATGGCTTTAAATCAGAAGCAAGAACCACCCCATTTTGATAGGAACAATCAACTAATGGCACCAAACTTTAGGCCCCCAGTTACCAATGCAGGACCCAGATGGCCAGTCAAATGCAACTACTGCAAGGATGAACTACATACCCAGTTCACCTGTCCAGATCTGTCAGAAGACCTCAAAAATAGAAAAGTCTTCAGGCAAGGATCTAGTTTCTTCTTTCCAAATGGACAACCAGTAACCCTTAGCAGCCAGGAGACATTCAAAGACCAAATAAGAAAGTTTTCAGGAAGCCAACAGAGCCCAAAGGCTGAAGAACCCCAGAAGAAGGAGGAACCATCCAATGTTGCAGCATTCTTGGAAATTTTAAATTGGGAAGTTTCAACACCACCAGAAGTAAATGTGAAGGAATGCCAAGTCCAATGGGGAATGAGGAAGTCCCAGAGATTGGCTGACAAGTCCCAAGGAAGTTCCAAAGCTGTAAACCAAGACCACCCAGAGCCAGAGAATGAACCAGTCAAGGAGGTTGGATCCAGGAAAAGAAGGGTGAGTTATCCAGGAGCATGGGTTGAGGAGGATGACCAGGACTCTGGTGAAGAAGAAGATCCCCCACAAGAACCTGTAAAAAAACCTGAAACTGAACCTAAGGAAGTGAGAAAGAAAAATTTAGAACCAGTATATACTGAAGGAGGAACCAAGATTGAAGAAAGCCTGAAAAAAAATATTAAAACAAAGCTTTAACCTTACCTTGGAGGAGCTCCTATCAGTTGCACCAAACTTCTTCCAGCATCTAAAAGATATGAACTTTGAAGGAACCTTGGACTTGAAGAAAGGCTCTAAATCATCAGCCAGCAACAATAGGAGGATTAATGGATGTCAACACCATTTTGAAGACTATTCTGATGAAGAATACCCATGTTCCATTGGCAGAAATATAACTTATGCTTGACCATTGGGATTCATAGACATTTGGATCAAAGGAAAGAAAATAAAGGCCCTGGTGGATACTGGTGCTGAATTAAATGTCATACCTGAACATTTGGCAATCCAGGCAGGCTTGGTGTCCAGGGAATTATTCATGAGGGTTACAGGAATTGGAGGCCACTCAACTCCACTAATTGGTTTGGCTGAAAGAACAAGGTTTGAGATAACTCCTGGGGAACCCAAATCTGCTCACTTATTCATAGCAAAAGGATCAATGCATACAGTGCTCAGAAGACCCTTCTTGGTGGATCATAAAGCCAGGCTGGAATTATCCAAGCATAAAGGAGAGGTCTTAAGCTATGAGATAGCAGAAGGGGAGAGGTTATGCATCCCAATTTGTTCACCAGATCAAGCAGGATGGCAGGTCACACCACCCAGAAGACCAATGGGCATGAACAGCATCACAGCAAGCCTAGACCAGGAAGAGGTCTGGATTAGTGGACAAAATATACCAGAGATAGACCCTGAAGGCTTACCAGACCCCTGGGAAAATAACATCATCACTCCTGAGGTACCAGCAGAAAGAGGATGGGAGGAGGTGCTGAAGAAACAAGAAGCTGAAGAGACCTTGGAAGTATTTCAACAAATCTTTGGAGGATTTTGGACCAACCTTGAGGCCAAAGGAAACCAGGAAGAAGATTGGACCAGTGGACAGGATATACCTGAAGTAAACTTGGAAGGCCTACCAGATCCTTGGGAAAATAATATTCTCACCCCATCAATCTATGCAGAAGAACCAATTGACAGGACTTGGAATGATCTCCTTGATAAAATGGAAGCTGAAGAGAACCATGAGAATTTCCAAAGATTATTTGGAGGATTCTGGACCAACCTGGAAGACATGGAGGGAGAAAACTGGGAGGAGTTACCTGGAGCAGGCTTGGACAACTCCACATTTGTTGAGCTACTCAATAACCAAGCCACTAATGCCCTTCTGATGGATGGGGATTGGCCATCCCATTATGGAAAAGTTCCTTGGGTCATCAGATACAGCTTGTACTATGGTGAAGAATGGGCCAAGACTGGATGAAATGTTTGGTTGTAATGTACCAGGTAATACCAGACCATATCAGGTGGTCAGGGTACCTGGAGGAGTAAGTCCTTCTTTCTACTTGATTTTATTGATGAAGAAGTAAGCCTCCAGTTTCCTTTGGTGAGCTGAGGGAAAGGGTGGGCAGTACCACCACTGTAATATTCATTGTAAGTTTTTTCTTCACATTGAAGCTGACTTCATTTCCACAAGAAGAATAAATATCTATATACTAAAAAAAAAAAGAAAAAAAAAGAAAGAGGTATCAGTGATCCTTGTTACTCTTCTTTATTTCAAAAAAAAGAATATACTCACCACTTTTTTTAGGATCAAATCTGTCTCCTATCATCAACCATAGAAAACCCATCAAGATCATTGAATAATAAAAAAAAAAAAAGGCAAAAAAATCCATAAAAAAAATCCTATTTAAAAGTAAAAAATAAGGTATCAGTGATGTTATTGGTACCCCCAACAAAAAAAAAATAAAATAAAAAAATATATACTCACCACTTTTTTACAATCAGAATTCTTTCCCCTATGATCAAAAAAAAAAAAAAAAAAAAAAACCGTATATACAACAAAAATCCTAAAAACAGGCAGCAAGAAATCAGTCATCAGTAATACCCCCCTCAAAACATGAATAAATATCAAACTCGCCCTCTTAGTTTTTTTCTGATTCCTTACTATCCCTGGAAATGCGCATAAAAAAAAAAAAGAAAAAAAAATGTGTTATTAGTATCCCTTTCTGCAAGATTAAAAAAAAAGAGAGAGACGCACCCTAGATTCAACCGTGTCGCTCCTCATCACTGTGAACCAAAAAAAAAAAGAAAAGATATTAAAATAATAAAAAATAAATAAATAAAAATAAATAAATAAAAATAAATAAATAAAAATAAATAAATAAAAATAAATAAATAAAAAAAAGAAGAAGCTCACCTCGGACCAAAAAGCGCAAGCACGCGCTCGGCGTCATACAAACAGGCATATAGGTCCTCCAGCTCCGACCCGCCGGACCTGATGTTCCTGGCGCGGCATCGAAGAAACACGGCCGCGGAACGAACGAGATTGCGGAAAACCACCAGCGGCTCCCCTTCAAAGGGCAAGCGCGGCTGGTCATTGGAGGTCGGGCCGGGGCGCGATTCGGCTGAAGCGTTTGACCGATGCGACGCGAAGGATTTTCAAAAAAAAAATAAATAAATAAAAAATAAATAAAAAAATAAAAAAAAGACAAGTTAGTATCGATAAGCAAAAGAGGACGGAATAAGCAAAAACAAGCGGACCGATAGGGGACGAACGATCGGGGCCGGCCTCTCGGCCATTGTTGTGGATAATATCGGCCGGGATAGCCTTCTCGGCGGGACAACCATTGGTTGGACGGCCGGGCCACCCCAAACGATCTTGACGAAAGCGCAGGAGGTTCCGAGTGCGGTTCCGGAATGGGGGCAGGAGCGCTTGGAAGTAGGGCCCCAGGGAGCCGGAGGTAGATAACGAAGTCGGAGGAGGGGTCAGGCATGCTCATCTCGGTTACACAAAAGGAAAGGAGGACGATTTTTTTCTGATGACGACGGAGGGAAGGACGCCAACGTCAAGAATCCCCCCCTCGTTTTATCCCCCAAAAAACAGCTGAGGAGCTTTCGCTCCACTAATCGCCAACGCAACGCCGCCAGTCCCCAGGGAAGGTTTATCGGCAACCACCACCGTCCCCACTCAAGGCTTATCGGAGTCCGAATCGGACTCCGAGTGCGGACGAGCTTTGAAGCAAGGTCTGGCTCGGCCTAAATTCGCTGAAGGCTTATCGGAGTCCGATTGACTCCGATTACAGAACGAACCCTTTGAAGCGAGATCTGCCTGGGCTTCAATAGGTGAAGGGTTATACACAACCCCAAACCTAACCATTCAACCCGGCCGCCGAGTCGGCATCGCTCCCGCTTCAACGCCGCGAAGGCCCGTGCCCAACCCCAAAAACTCGACCGGCAACGCGGCCAACCACCCTGCAAGATTTGAAACTGCAGGGTGCGCCAAACACGCCGCCAGTTGCTCAAGCGCTCACCAGGGTCCCTGCATGACCTAAAACTGCAGAATCAGCTTTCAAGACCCACATTTGCACTAAACTACTACTCACCAAGGTCCCCAGCATGACCCTAAACTGCAGGATGGTCCCCTGCATGACCCTAAACTGCAAGATTGTCCAGCATGACCCTAAACTGCAGGATGGTCCCCTGCATGACCTTAAACTGTAGGAGTTTTTACCCATAACCCTAGCCTGAAACACTGGAAGACTCAACCTCACATGACCACAGCCCTCATATACATCAATACAGATGTATGCCTCATGCAAGAAGGGATAGTGGTGAATCATGCTCCTAAGCAAGAGCTGAAACTGCAAACAAGCCATATTATGAAACAGGACAGGCCTCTCAATACTCAAATCCATACCAATGACCGAAATCCACACAAGAAAAAAAAATAAAGTAAAACCAAGGAATTTAACTCTGAAGATCAGGATCTTTACCCATGCTCCAGGAAATGAGCTTAAAAATTTTATTCAATCCTCAGGTCAAGGAATAAGGTCCTTGGTAAGACCTTAAACTACCTACACTAAAAATTAATAAAATAAAATAATAATAAAACCAAGGAAATCAAGTCTGAAGATGAGGATCTTTTACTCAAGCTCCTGGAAAAATGAGCTTAAAAAAATTTATAATCTTTTTTGATGCAATCCTAAGTCCAAGGAATAAGGTCCTTGGTAAGACCTTAAACTGCCTAAACTAAAATAAACTAAACCATAGAAAAAAATAATATAAATTAAAAAAAGTTATACCTTACTAAGGATTTGATGCTCAGTATGCAAGTCTTGGGACCAAGGAATCAAGAAATACTATGAAGAAAGAAGGGCCTGAAAATATCAACAATAGTTTAAATCCAAATTGGATCCAATTCAAGATTCAAGAAGTTTCAAGGTAGCAAGGAAAGATAGAAGAATTAGCCTGTGGCCAGAAAATCAAGAATGAAGACATTACAGTAGACATATGAGGAAAAGGTATCTATCAAGTTTGAATAGATGAAAACAGGGTAAATATACATTAATGGATGATGAAATTCAAAGCAGAAGTCTGTCTTTATCCAGGAAGGACCATACAAAGAATATGGAGAAGGGAAAAGAAGACAAAGGAAAAAAAAGAGGAAATATAATCTGTACTTACCCAGCCAGACCCATAGAAGAAAATGGGGTAGGGAAGATCAAGACAGAAAACCTGAAAAAACCAATTAAAGATAATCAATAACCCATACACAAGATATATAAAGAGACTTGTCTTTTCCCACATGAAACCAACTATAATTCAACAATCTAGGAGGAAGAAAGAAGATTAATTAGAAGTTTTGAATTGCTACAAGGAATACAACAAGATGAATGAAGAAGAGATAACTTAGAGATAAACCATCAAGATTTTAACAGGGACAACTTGAGCACATAGGACTTTTTGTATCTTTTGATCCCATTACTATGACTATATCTGAACAATTAATTAACTAGGAAAGAATCATGATAAAAAAATTAATCAAAATTAATTAGCCAAACATTAAAAGGAGGAAGAAGGAGGAGGAGTCTGATGTCTATATCTGGAAATGCTGTGGACAGCATTAAATCTGGAGGGGGATGTGGTAAACCAAACTTGTCCTATAGCCATCAGACTCATTTTATCTTATTAATTATTATTCTTAAATCAAATTAAAGTCAAGAAGATACTAAATAAATTCCAAACCCCTCATAAGCTATACTCTAAACTCAAACCAACCTGAAAACCCAAAATCATTCACCAGATAAACCCCTTCAACCATATCAAACACCTGTCACAAACAACCCAACACCTTGCAAAGGCTGGATGATGTCACAAGGAGTACTAAATGAAAGATTCATTGAATATATAATTTCAAAAGATTATGATTAAAATAACCACACAACAAAACAACAGACCCATACCAGCAGGACTTAAACCATACCAGTACCAATGTTACACTACAACCAGTACTATGACACCAAGTTAAACTACCTTCCTGGATCATTCAGTACAATTCAGGGCCTCTGAACCGTCCTCTGAAGCACTCTGACACTCAGTTTGCCACCAATCCAACCATACAACACTCATACATGCACCAACAGGAGTAGGGGCTCATGCAGCCAAGTATGTCTCAATTCTCACCAACCAGCAATAACACCTCAGTACACATGACCTTTCTGGAACTTTCACCACCAGATAAGGCCTCTGAACCGTCCTCTGAAGCACTCTTATTCTCAGTTTGCCACCATATCAACCATAAAACACCTGCAAGCCACACTCTCAAGTCACCCAAGGGAGGATGTGGTAAAACAAAATACCTCATATCTCTACAGCTAATTCCATTGAAAAAGCATGCAGTCAGTTCCTGCAACATTTTATACATGATAAGGCCTCAGAAGCGTCCTGAGAAATACCCAACAAAGCAGTGTTCCACCAATTAAACAATACAAGTTATACAACATCAGTTACCAAAGAGGGCTTGCAGCTGCCAAGCATGTTTCATGCTCTTCCCAACCAGCAAAATTGCTCTTCCCAACCAGCAAAATTCACTCAAGCTGCAGGGAACTTCTGCGTTATTTTTTATACAAGATAAGCTCCCAGAATCGTCCATAACTCACCAATCTTAGCCTGTTCCTCATACGTTTGTCTGTCTATCAAAATTTATACTGAAAAATACAGCTATCTCTTGGCTTGTTTCACATGTTTTCTCACCAGCATTATTCCCTCATGTAACTGTACCCTCCTGTGCTTCAACAGTGCAGAGAGAGGCTCAGAACCGCACTCAGGGGAGCCCTGAGCATCCCCTGAGGAAGTATTTGTCTATTTAAGGGGGCCTCTTTTGCCCTATCCAAGTTGTCTAGCATGGCTTCTGCCCGGGGTGTGAATTATGGCCTCTGCCTGACCAGTTACTTACCTAGTACCCAGTTATAAGTGAACCAGAATCAAGTGAAAAGGAAATAAAGGATCAATCACGAAATTATCATTGACCATTTGACCCAAATCCAGGTGTTCTTGAAGTAGGTTTCTTGAGAAAAGGCCTGTTATTCAGCACCTATTTTTTTTAAGAGGGAAAACTCCTTATTTTTGATTAGTAAATTCATAAAAGAGGAAGAGCACAACAGAACAACCAACCAAGCTTTTTTTCGCCCAGCTCCCTGTGGGCAAGCCCATTCTTGGGTCCTTCAACTGGTTAAACACCTTTTAGTCAACCCTTAGTCCTTTGATTGGAACTTGGAAAAAATAGTCAGAAAAGTCGAAAATTCTTGATTATTAATTGGTGGAAGCTTGCCAATAATCCAATCCAACCTGGAATAGTCTTGCAATTCCTAAAAATCTCTATTAATAATTAATCTAGGTCTGATAAGAGACCTATTTTAAGTCCCAAAGAAAACCAGCCATTAATTAAAAAAAATTATTGTGCAGACTTATTATAGTTCAGAAGGGCAGGCAATTCAAAACCATCTTAGGTTACCTCTATCTCTTCAAGATAAGTAGTAAACTAAATTCCCCTTCTAGTGACTGCCAGCAAGCAATTTGCTAAATAATCCCATTATCCCTTGGAGTCTCTACAGCAGAATTTTTTTTTTTTCAATTACCATGATAAGGCTCAACCTTGGGGAGGCCCGGTTCCCTTCTGCCAATCTTCCAGACTTTGGTGGGAGATTCTCACCCCAGCCTGTCGCTTGCAAACGTCCGTGGGGACGTTTGCACACCTAGTAACAATGCAACACCCCTTCCCATCCACATAAATGAAAAAAAAGGAGGACGGTCACTGCCAATCATCCAATCTAGGAGGAGAGGTTGATCCAAATGATGATGGAGGCAATGATGATGGAGTTGGTGAGCGCAATGATGATGATGCTCATCATTGCTGGATGGTTTTGATGATGAGCAATGGGGTTGATGTGATCAATGATCCTTGCTCACAAGCAGTGATGGTGGTGATGATGAGGATGCCATGATGGATGAATCAATAATGAGAGGGAAGGCGATGATTCGCGCATGGCCAAGCGATGCGGAGGGTCATGATGAACAACTGATGGTCGCGATGAAAGTGAGGACGCAATCAAGTATGGGAGAGATGAGGATGATGAGGAGCAACGGAATGAGGATCAGGAGGTGCAATGCAATGAGGATGAGAAGGATGCAAGCGATGCAGATGAGGAGCAATGCAATGAGGATGAGGAGCAACGCAATGAGGATGAGAAGGATGCGAGCGATGAGGATGAGGAGCAACACAAGCGATGAGGAGCAACACAAAGAGGATGAGAAGGATGCAAGCGATGAGGATGAGGAGCAACGAGAGCAATGAGGATGAGGAGCGACGCAAGAAATGAAAATGAGGAGCGACGCAAGGAAGAGGAGGAGCTACACCACTAGGACAGGTATGGTAGGAATGAAGGATCCAAATTTTTTTTCCAAAGGTGTCCCAAATGGTTCACCACACCAGCCTTAGAGGTCCTTGGTCACAAAGTTTCCTGCAAAAGGGAGAAAGATCACTAAAACAAAAGTCAACAAGGTTCTAGAGTGGCCTACTCTGCGGAATGCTACTGACGTTCCCCAGTTCCTGGGTCTATGAAAAAGTGTGCAGATCTTCATCATCATTCAATTTTCAGAGATAGCAAGCCTGCTGCAGAGGCTGATTTGGAAAGGTGCCAAGTGGAATTGGAAAGATGAATGTGATTGCACATTTTGGGAGTTAAAGGAGTTTGTTGGATGGCAGATACTTTTGGAGGACATGGATTCAAAGAATAGGGGAATCCAGCTGGCGGTAGAATCTAGAAAGTTTGGTGCAGGGGGTTTTCTTACCCAGGAAGATTAAGGGAAAGACAGGCCCATGATTTATGAGTTGGTAAGTTTGAGTTGTGTGGGGTGACAAGGATTGTGCGGAAATTGAAGCATGTGTTGTTGGGGGTGAAATTTGAACTCCTGGTGGATGCAGAGGAACTAGCTAGGAAAATTAATTCCCCAACTTTTCCCAATGCTCTTTGGACTTGGTGGATTGCATACTTAAAGCTGTTCAATTTCATGGTCAGGCATGTTCCAGGGAAGAAATTTACAATGCAAGATGCCTTATCATGGTATCTGGAGCTCTGGCGTGCGGAAAAGGAGGATTTGGATGTGGAGAAGAGGCTTCTAACAGTGGCAGAAACAGCTGCGGAGGTTGGTAAACTTCCCTTGAAGAAGTTTGAAAGGTTCCAGTCGTTGGAGGATTATTTTTGGACACTTCATTTTCTGGAGTGTTTGCAGCCAGCGGAGGTGAAGTGGGTTTGTTGGAAGGCTCCAAATTTCTTTTTTCAGTATGGGAAGTTATGGAAGTGGGAACTTCCAGTAACCCTGGTTGTTTTCACAAGGCATGAAGATCAGGAGGACTTGTTGAGTAGCCTCCACGACAACTTGGGGAGCCAGGGAGAGGCGGAAATTTTGGAAGGGTTAATACCAGGTTCTGGTGGGTGGGTCTAGGACATACGGTGCGGGATTTTGTGCCAAGTTGCAAGGAATTTCAGCAGCAGAGTACCAGGTTGCCTTGGGAGGTGGGTATTTTGAAGGGAGAGGATTCTCTTTTTGGAAGGGTCTTGCTGGACATGGTCAAAATCAAGGCAGGGAAATTTCTGTATCTACTTGTGGCTTGGGAAAACTTGTTGGGATGGATGGAGGCGTCTCCATTGGTTGAATTATTTGCAGAGAAAGTTAGAAAGTTTTTGGAGGATGATTGGTTTTCCAGTTTTGGGTTTTTGCAGCTCATCATGGTGGACATCAGAGCAGAATTTTGGGGTGACTATTGGAAGCTTGTTAAATCTTGCGGTGAAAGGTTTGGGCAGGTTACAGAGTATTATCCAGAGGGAGCTGGGGAGGCAGAGAGAGGGCATCAGCCAATCAAGGATGCAATGTTCAAGATCTGTAGAAAAATTCAGAAGAAATGGCAAGAAACCTTTCTGGTTGTGTTCTTTGCCAATTGGATATTGGCCAAGCAGGGTATTGGTTGATTTCCTTACCAACCTTTGTACAGGCAGCAGTGGGTGCTTCTGGTGGATATCAAAAACCTCACCTATTTTTACTTCAACTGGTGGAAGTTTAAAACCACTGTGGACTTAGTTGTGGCCCGGGCAGAGAAACTCTTTCAGAGAAAGAAGATGGTGGCAAAGCCAGCAAAGAGGCTGCAGGACAGTGAGGCTAAGTTGGTCTGGTAATGTGACAAGTGTTTTTCCAATTGCCTGCGGGACCCTTTGCAGGAGTTCAATCTTGTTGTGATTTACAATTGGAGCTTGGAGATGCAGTGGGGTAAGCTTTTTGCTGATTGCTGGGATGGCCCTGATTGTATTGTGAGTCAGTTTCCTGGCGGAATTTATCAGTTGGAGGAGTTGGATGGCACTCCGCTTAAGTGGAAGGCGGCAGCAGCTCACATAAAGAAGTTCCATGTGAGGGCACTACATATCTTGACTAAACCGCCGGTTTGGGAGAAAAATATCAGGGGATGGCAAATGTGGAGGAGCCAGCTGCGGAGAAGAAGGAGTTGTCTGGAGAGGAGTCCTTGGAGGAATGAATGTTGGTGTCAAAATTCAAAGTTGTGTGGGGATATGTGGGACAGGGAAGCTCAGATCACCGGAGCAGCATGGAAGGTCTATTCAGTAGAGGCCTTTGTCTGGAGTGGTCCAGGTCCCTGAGGGGATGTGTTATTTGCAGATTTTTGGCATCTCCTTTTTGTCTCTTTTAGTTTGTGGAGTCTTTTTAGAATGATTAGTTTCCTTTTAGTCTTACAGAGTTTTTTTTCTTCTGAATTTCTGTCTCAGGTTTGGTGTCTCAGTTTTTTCTCACTCTCAGATACAAAGGGGTTTGCACTATATGGTTGCAGAGTCTTTTATTTTGTGTGTGTGTGTGTCTTTTGTAGGATGGTGAAGAGAATCAAGAGGATTCCTTTCTGGGCTGGCCAGGCATCATATTTATTTCAAGGATTACATATACAAGAAGCAAGGAGAGTGGTAAAAAATAAATTTTTTTAGGTAGATTTTGTTTTATAGTTCCTATTTATTTAGTTTTTGTAGAATAATCAGGGGGAGTCTACAGAACAAAGATGGCGCCACAGAGTTGACGGGAGAGCTCAAAAACATCACAATGATGCTTACGGAGGATCTTGCAGCGCTCCACAGCTGTTATCCCAACCAATTTTTGGGGGATGACCCGTACTTGCTTGTCCAATTTGCAGAGGTACCCGTTGATTTTGGCTTCCTCAAATTTGACAAAAGTCTTTTTTGTCACTTTGGCTGGCTGCATGGTATGGAAAGACCAGGCGGAATCGGGTCAAACTACTTGGGAAAGAGTTGGAGGATTGGAAGGACAGTTGAGGTGACAGATTCCAGATCAGAGAAAAACAACACAGAGATGTTTGGAACTGAAAGAGGGGTGAAAGAAACTCTGTGGTGGGCACAGGGGCTGTTGGGAGTTTTTAGGAGTTAGTAAAAAAAATTATGGATTATTGGCAGTAAATTAAAGCTGATCACCATAGCTGAGTGCGTGGATTCAACTTCTGCAGGAGGGGTTGTGGTTGGTCTAGTGGGCGCCAGATGAGTAGGATGTGTTGGTTGGAAAAGGGGAATGCTGGGAGCAACTGGAGGAGGTATTGGAGGATTAGCCACTTCAACAAAGATGGGGGCTGAGTTGGGCCTGTGCAGAACTTTTCCAATTCCAACATTTAGGTTATGGCGGCGGCCCCAGGCTTGAGTGGAATCTCCCCAGGTGGAAGAAGTAGCAAACTCCACGCGTCAAGGATGGGGAGAAAGTTGGTATGTGGCCTCTGCAACAGGTGACAGAGAGGAGGAGTGATCTGGCTCTGGAGTCCAGTTTCCTGTTGCAATCAGCTCATAATCATCTACCATGAAGTTGGCCATTGGGAAACAACAATGATTTTTGTGGGAGGGACCTATGGTGGAGAAAGGAAAAGTGCGCAAGGAACCAGGGGTTGGTGCAACAAACAAACACCTGCAGTGGCCTACATGGCAGGAGTTGCAGGCCAAAAAACCAGGGGTGCAGGTGCACCCTCTACACATTTTTGTACATTATTTGCACAATTCCATGGTGAAGAATTTTATTGCAGGCGGGTCACAGTTGTAGTTTAGGAATTAGGAAAGTGGGGTATTTGGAGGGATAACCTAGCTTGGTGAAGCATGGGAATGCTGGGACAGAATTCAAGTTGTGTGGGGATGTGGTGGCTATTCATAGACACAAAGTCTAGTAGGCTCAGCACTGGAAATTTAAATTGAAGACTCTCAGCAGTGGTTGGAAGTCCGCAGCACATTAGGCTTGGAAAAGCGTGTTGGCAGGCTTTCTAATCTGGAGTAGAAAAGCCAAGCCTTCGCATTGGTGAGGTGTGTGCTTTCCCCAGCACAATGACAGGAATAGTCCAGAGTTTACAATTTGTGGACAATGAATGTGGTTGAATGTATCCACCATTCCGCAACTATGTGTTAACAAGTGCCAAAGAAAGTGATTGAAGCTATGTAGTAGAGACCAGACTGGACTATTGGTAATGCATTGAGGTTCCAGGACTATGTGAAAATCAAGGCTAAATATGAGGAGGCCACATGCAAGTCCTTGGGGATCTGTTATTTATGCCTCAAAAAGGATTTTTAGAGGCCTTCAAAGGAAGATTGACTGGGATCTGTTGTTTATTATGCATTGCAGAAGGGACCCCCTCATTGAGGAATTTCATGGAAGAAATGGGCCCCCCCATGGTCTCCACCTCCTCATCCCCCTCTGGTGACACAACTCGCTCCATCTACATCACCGCCACCTGGAAAAAAGGCCTTGACCCCACTGGCAGTAACTCCAAAAAACACTTCTTGAGTGGTTATCTTGCCATCTATGTTGCCCAGACCTGTGTGGTGTTGTATTTATAGCCCTGGATTGTGAACTGCCTTGTGGGCTGCTTGCTCAGCAGTTGGGTAGGTTGGGCTCAGCATTTGGGTTGCGCACAGTCTCAGCAGTGCCTACTGCGGGCTTGGCAGTAGGGATTGCAGGGCTCAGCACCGGTTGTGGGTGGGGCCTACTCTGGGTGTGGTGGGCTTGCAACCCACTTGGAAAACAGGGACCATGTAATGGAGCCAACCTGACCAAGTTTTCAGGCGGCTATTTTGGGAAGCAGGAGGGGGGAAATAGCGGGCTTATACCCACCGGGGAGGTCCGCGGTGTGGACCAATTGGCAGATCACCCAATATGCAGACTCCCGCGGACGGATAAAAGCAGGGGGCTCTGAGTAGGACCCGGTGGAGGGCTGCGCCACAAGAAGGAAAAACTGGACATACGTAACAACAGGGGGAAGGGTTTTGGAGGGAGTGGACAGTTGGGGTAGGTTTGGGCTAGGGTTCTTGGCCGTAGGGTTTTATTTCTTAAACATTTTTTCTAGGATTTCCATGGCCCTTGTACTTAGGTTAGGCTTGAGAGGGTTGACTTAAAAAACTCACTCTAAACTCAAGCTTAAAAAAGATAAACTAAATGGGATAATCATCTGAAAAAGAGAGCATTTGACTGGATTGGAAGGAATAAGCATCATCATTTCTTTACCTCTCTCCCCTCTACAATTGTCCCTTTCTCATCAAACTCATCAACCCCAACCTCCTTACAGAAGCTTGGACCAATAACTTCTTAAATTGAGGATAACTAAGGGGATTATCTCCTTCTGTTTCCACACTGCAACCCCGCATGACTTTCCCAAGGCCTCTCCATCACTGCCAGCCCCTCCTCCAGAGATCCCCAACATCCTAATCTTGATTCCGCTTCTGGCTGTGACATTTGATGAATAAGTGGTCCATTCAACAATGCTCCTACAGAACTTCCTCTTGACTCCCAGCACCCAATCCTTGTAATCCTGGTGCAAACATATGGCAGAATTCCGGGGATTAGTAAACGTTTTTCAGTTGGTAATGGTCAATTTCATGAAGAAAATATAGGACTCTTTCCCCTTTCTGATCATCAAATTGTTGTATACATGCTTCCTTCATTTAAGAAAAACATGTTCTTGTGCGCCTATCCATGAGTGACCCCTTGAGAGGGGCCTTGAGCCTTAAGTGAGTAAGAAAAAATAAAACTGAGAGAAGTTAGGGTTTGAATTGGCTTTGCGCAACCGTGAGTTCCCCAAGCAAAGTATCCTAAGTCTTCTGCGCCTTTGTAAGTTCCATGTGACCATTGTTTGAATTCTCCCAGAGAAGGAAATGGACCGCCCCAGAAAAACTCCTGCACAGTTCCATGTACCCTTCTTCAAAACATAAAAAAAAACATACTGCCAGCGCGCAGGCTGTGGTGACCAATTTGGGACACCTCAGAAAAAGGGCAAATTTTAAGATTTTTTTTATCTTTCATCTATCTCAAAAAAAAAATGTTCCTTTATGGCAATAATTCCCTTTCTCCTTTCTTCAACTCCGTGTCCTAGTGGTCTAGGAAGGGCTCTCTGGGGTGTTCAAGTCCCTAGCCCCTGTTTTCAACTCTTTTCATTTGCACTTGGCACCTGACCTTGTTGACCAAGTGCCCGTGAAGGAGCATTGTTACTTAGCCCTTCTCATCCTTTTCCTGGAATGGATGATGAACATTATACAATTGATGGAAATCAAGCTAGGTGATGATGATTCCCATCTCCACGGAATCATCATCTTCTTGGTGACCATCATCAATCCCATCCCCATCATTATCCACCCATCAATCTCAACCTCAACCACCCAACTTACCTATTCAATTCTCCGACCAAGGAGAATGAGATCAAATGGATCCCTGAAATAAGTTTCCTCTAGGCATCATCATCATGATCTCTGGTGATCTTCTGATTCTCCTACAACCTATCCTTGGACCCCAATGGATCTGATCAAGAGGGTGCAATTGGCTCTAACTTGATCCATCCTCAGATTGAGCTACAACCAAATTTGAATCAAATCCATCTGATTCAGACTAGATCATAAGCTCCATGACTACAATCATCTTACCTTGCAACCTTCCTCATCTGATCCTCCTCCCATCCCCAACATCAATCTTGATCCTCTCCATCAAATTGGATTACCTCTCAGCTCTACTCTTCTCGCCCTCCCTCTCTTGCCAGCTCAGTTGCCTCAGAAACTTGGATTAATCCTCTCGTTCCCCTGTTGTCCACGTGACTAAGCACCTCCTTCACTTTCATTTTTCTAACCCCCTTCCACCTTTGGATGAGGGTGAGTGTTGTTTTTTTTGTGCACAAGCCTCCGCAGATGGATGCAAGCATCAGATGGGGGTGAGATCTTCTCACCCAGTTGTGGAAAGGTTGGCCAGGGAGAACCAGACCTTCCTGATCTCCTGTCAGCTTGCTAATATTGCAGAGAAAGCTTCCAAAGTAACAGAAATAACATAAAAATAATAATAATGAAATTAAGCTAAGAAGGAGGAGGAAATCCTTTGATATTATTGCATAAATTTATTTTCCACCCAAGATTAGGTAGGGTCACTCACTGACCCCACCCTTGAAATCCAACTCCTTATATTTTTGAATACTTAAGGAAAGAAAGACCAAAATACCATGGCACCATTATTGAACTTTTTGGCCAATTAAATATTTCACATGTATTTTCACGTATAGGTTTCACACCTAGAATTCAGTCAGAATTGAGTTGTTTGGTATATTTTAGGAGTTACAGGCGGAAATGTGTTCTGTCACAATTCCCGCACGCAGCCGCGGCAGCCAATACGCCCGCGCAGCTGAGCTACAGAACTGTCACCCAGTCAAATTTGTGTACAAAGCCCCGGTCCTCTGACAAGTACGCAGCCACGGGACTGCGGGTTGACAAAGTGACAGGCGGCCTGAGAAACCTAGGTACCGCGTAAACATGCTACAACCTACACGGGAACATTCTAAATATGTAATAAATGTTCCCGTGGATAGTAAATAGTCTAAAACTACATAAACTTATACAAAAATGCCTAAATAACCTTTACACATATTTTTTATTAAATAAAATTTAAAGTACCAAAAATGTCGAAAATAAGATAATGAATACTTCTAAAAAAATATCAAAATACTTTAATATACAATTATGAGAATTAATAGACATCAATATTTCTTGTGAAATACTAAGAAAACTAATGATGTAAAAATATTACATGAATACCCATGACTTATGTGTTTAAGTAATTGTTTTAGTAAATCAACTGACATTCAAAAATAAGGAGTAAAATCAATATCATGACTTTACTCCAATTATTCAATACATAATGAGAACACACATGACATAAGAATATATTTAGGAATGTCTATTAAAATAATTATTAACTTACTTGGAACATTTACTAAGGATAATTAATTGAATAATAAATAAAAAGGACAGATTAGTGTTATTCACACCTCTGTCCAAACATCAATTATAAAGTATAATAATTCCCATACCCTGTGGAATTAGATTCTACCCAAAGTCCAGCACCAAAAGGGCTGCAACTGGGTACCCTGCTAGCCTCATTGTACATCTCTTTGAGCCCCTGTACCCCTCAGAAGGACAATATTGGGACTCAAAAATCTATAAATAAAGAGCCTTTTTGAGGTTATTGATACCCAGAGACCCAGAAATATCTACATCCAGAAACTGTGCCAAGGTAATCAAATAATTATAAGAAATAATTAAGTGATTTATGGCTTTAGTCTGATTAATAATATTGTCCCCAACCCTTTTTATCAATTTAAACTGCTGAACAACCTTATAACCCAGTAAACAGGTTTAAACCATCAGAGCATGTCCCAAAAAGGCAAATAATATACAAGTGAGTCTTATTATCCTTTCTCTTTTGTGGCAGCTTGGTTAAAAATCCATGCCACTCCACCTTGTATTGTATATACATATTATCTTTGGGAAAAATATCCTTTAAACTAAAGTTTCCAAAGTAACCGGGCCTACGTGTCTTCATACTGAATTCCCTAAAGAGAGGTGTTAAAGATTGCCAATGTAATTGTGGCCCCTCTATAAAAATATTTAATAATCAATTTATTTATATTGATTTATAGAAATAAACCATATCCAAACCAATTAACCTTGAAATAAGCTTTATCCAAATATTTTACAGATTTTTGCTGCATTTATTGAATAATATATTTATTATTTATTCCATCACCTGTGGGAGCTAAAGGATAGCAACAATCTTAGAATCCAGGAGGCTGACAATTGGGGGTCTGGCTGGGAAATATTCCATTCTATTATATTTAATAACTTGGACCAGATATTTCACCTAAAATTAAATCAAACATAAATTCATTGACTTTTTAGGGGTGATTCATCATTAAATTATTTTGCAGTGAATTTAAAAACCAATGTAGAATTAATAATCTATTATTTAGATCTTTTAAAGATAAGAAAAGAAGAATATATTCAAAATTTTAAACCAACTGGTTTGGAAGCTTTAACTCAAGCTGAGCAACTTAATATCTCTTCTGCATGTAAAAACTTAAATAAACTCCTTGAAAAAGAAGATCTTGAGAGGCGTATCAAATTCCAGGCCCTATTGAGGAAACATAAAGCTTGGAAGAAATACCATATAAATTACTATTTAAAATATCAAAGTAAGTATAAAACTTGTATCACCATATTAATTTTATTAAAATAATATTAATATATTCTATTGAACAATAAAATACTCTTTTACCATCAATGAACCCTCCTATAACAGAAACCAACCCCAATGAAACTGATTTATTGGGTCAAGAAGTCCTAGATATCTCTGCTAGCCCTGAAAAAGTTGATTGGACGGGTGAACAACTCACTGGAACACACAAAGACCCCGTAGGATTACCAATTAAGGCCCAATTAAATCCCAATAAAGTTCTGGTACCTTTGAATATCAACTTAAACATAACACAAGAGCCTCAGGGAGAATTCCCTCTTATGGATCTTTGCCAGGAGCCCCCAGTAACTGTGAGACCACCAATAATGACAACCATGAGGGGAATGGAACCCGTGAATTGAATGTTGGTGGACAAGGAACAGCCCCAAGTTCTTCTTCCCTCCCCCAAACTAGAGCAAGAGAATGTAGTAGAGTTAAGTGATAATATTTAACTAAAAACCTTGAGTGTATTTCTAAATAGAACAAATGAAACTGGCACACAAAAAGGTCAACAATAAATAAAGGGGGCTTAGAATGAAAAGGAATGAAAGATAAGTGAGTGTGAGAGTCTTACCCACGACAGCTTTGAGTGGTTTTGAATAAGAAAGGAGAGACAGCGATGATATTGAGATGACAAAGATAATATGGGGAAGAGAGGAGGAAATATCTGTGTCCAGAAATTTAGGAAGGATGGATTGGTCCACAGAAGTCTGCATGTATTTGTTCAAAGATGGCCTTGCTGTCAGGGACTTGTCCGCAAAACGGTTGCCGGAAAATCTTGCCTTTGGCGCAGGAGATGCAGTCAAGCTTGTCCCAGCGCAGATTTGGGAATTACTTTGAGAGTTCCTGTGTTCTGGCTAGATGAGGATGACAAGACTGTTGATGGATGGTTGACAGAGAGACAAAAGAACACAAGATAGGGTTTGAGTGGGGTTTATCCGCGTCTATAAACAGGAGCTTGTCCTCAATAGTACCAGAAAGAATGGAGCGACCACAAAAAACAACAGTGAATTTGTTAGGAGAGTTCAGGAACAGCAAGCAACCCTTTTGGACGAGTTGGCCAAGGGAGACTAGATTAATGGCCAGATTGGGGACAAACAGAGATTGCTTGAGATTCAACATGGCGATGGTGTTTGTTAGAGTAGCTTTTCCACACCCAAGAGATGGAATGGGGGCCGAGGGATTTCCAGTTTGTATTTTGGTGTTGTCGGGGTCAATGTGACTGAAGAAGTGAGGATCGTTGAACATACAATTTGAGGCTCCAGAGTCAAGCAGGATTCTATTTTGACTAAGAGATCTTGAGGTGACCATGGAAAAGTGGTAAGCAAGGTGAGCAGAGGGAGATTGCTGAGGGTTAGACGACATTGTACCTTGAGAGACGGATCCTGAGCTTGATGAGTTACCGGAATTAGGACGCATGTGGGGATGAAGCCACCAGCACTTTCTGCGGTCATGATTGGCTTGAGGATTATGCCAGGTGGGGAAACATTTGATGACCTTGGTCTTGTTTACCATGGCTGAGGCGTATGATCCGGCAATCACTTCATTTTTGATTTGGTTTAAGTGTTGTAGAACCAGATCAGCGTCAATTCTGGATTCACCAAGCAAGTGAGTAATGGTGGTCTTGAGGTGGTCAAGCTGAGGGGGAAACTTGTAATATATATATATTTATCTCTGCTTTCATCTTTTTCATCCAATTTTAAGTAGTCTATAGGGTCTCTTTCCCATAAAATGAGGGGGTCTCCAGAGCGTTTTCTCACCCATTATTCATTGTATCAGCCAATCAATAAATCAATTGGAAGTGAGTCCATCTGCCCGCCCCCTTTATAAGAGAAATTCATCATCATCTTTATCCCGGTTATATCCATGATTGCCCTGTGATTGTTGAGCCTCCAAACTCAAATACCTGATCTGCCCCTCTGTGGCCTTATCTGTTGTCAACAACCAATAGCCTCTCTGGTTGAAGAACAACTCATTTTGTTGAATTCTTGAGTGTTTTATGCCACTCCTAGATCCCTTTTTCCGACCATACTGGTATTTTTTGTTCTTAGATTGTCCTTCAAAAATCATTCACATTGGATTTAAAGGTTTATTAAGCTTAAAACCTGGAATTTTCAAACTCCCTTTATTTCTTAGAAATTGCATTTTTTTCCACGCTACCATTGGTTCCCTTGAGAAGTGTTGGGTTATTTTTGTTTTAATTTTTATTTCTTTTCTTCTTGAGATTCCTAAAGAAAATTGCTTTGTTTTCTACAGCCACGCACAACTATCTGGTACCCTTCAAGCACTTCAGTGCGGAGAGTTGGGTTCATTGAGAACCTGGGGGTTGATTGGGATTGGGTTGATCTTTCCTAATCTTCAGCTGAAAACTAGATTATTATCATTTGGTAATTGTTACTTTCAACTACCTTGTTCTATTAAACTCTGAGAAACTTTTGTTTAAGTCTGTTCCCGTGCCATCTTGCCTCAGAAAGTGCTTTCCCCTAGATACCATTTACTACCAAGTTTATCTCTTCCCCATTGATTCCTCACCTACCATTTTCTTGAACTTGATCCCAATTACATTTAGATATTTTTGTAACACTCACCAGGGAAGCCTAAAAAAGCACCTTTCCTTCCACAGAACTTCCTGCAGCCAGAGCCATTTTTAGTCTTACAGAGCTTTAGGGACTCCGGTGTGATTATTTAAATAATTTATCAAATAGATTGCTGGAATTCCTGGAATGAGAATTCAGTATACTTCTACTCCTTTAGATTATTAGTAAAAACTAAGAGTGGTTTCGAATTCCTTGCCCTTCTCCTACTATAGTAATTCTGCAAAATAATTTATTTAAATTAATGGCTGGTTTCTTCAAGACTTGAAATTGGTCTCACATCAGGCCTCGATTAATTATTAGGGTTATTGGTAGGATTTGTTGAAGAATAGACTAGATGTATTTGATTATTAGTTAGTGATTTATCAGATATATCTTATCTTAACCAATATCCCAATATTAAAGGGTTAAAGGGTTTATCGAGGGGATGGTTTAGGAGAGGACCTAACAATTGGTTTACCTACAGGGGGCTGGGGAGAAAAAAGGTTGGGAGTTTCTTTTTTGTTGCACTCTCTTTCTTTGTAAGTTTTATTCATTGATTGATGGGTGGTTTTTATTTAATTGGGTGGTGAATGTTTTTTCTCCAGAAGAACCCTTATTCAAGCACCTTTTAGGTGGTTTAATTGGCTAAAGATGGGTAATAACTTGGTTTCTGATTTCCTTCTTCTTTATAATTGGTTCACTAATAATATTTATTTGGGTAGGTACCACAGATGACTAATGATAGTTTGGGTGAAGGGCCAGATGGCTTGAGGAGGTGAGTGCTGAGAGTGGTGATGATAAAACTTGGATAGGGCAGAGAGGTCCTCCTTAAATGGAAAATTCCTTCCCCAGGGGTGCACAGCTATTACTGTGAGGCTTCTCCATTTTCTGGTGAGGAACAGTGAGATAAATTCACATGAGACATTTCTGATGGTTGGAAAAAGATTTTACAGTTCCATGAGGCATTTCTTCTGGTTGGGAGAGGCTTGTTCAGGGGTTTCATGGATGCACAGTCCTGCATAAAATGCTGTGAAGTGCAGATCCAATATATTCCTGTGCAGTACTAGTGGTTGGTTTGGTAATACTTGATTCTTCCTACATGTGTTGCTGTTCAATCAATGGTGGTTTATTTGATAGAACTTGCTTCTAAATTCATGTATTTCTGTGAATTACTGGTGGTTTCCTTGGTGCTGGATGGTCTTGACTGCATGCATATATTTCTGTGTAGGCTTATGGTGAACTTGTACCAGTGGGTTGCTTGGTATTGCATGCTTCTGAATACATAAATTGCTGAGTGGTGCTAGGGTTGTTTGGATCTACATGGTTCTTGCTGCCTGCATATATTGCTGGGTAGCCTTTGATACTTGGTACCGGTGGGTTTTTTGATATCAAATGCATCTGAATAAATAAATTTCTGTGTGGTTCTGGTAGTTTGTTGGGTTCTGTTTGAGACTGGTTCCACTTTCTCCTGCCTTAAACTTTCCTGTAAAATTCTGCACAGCCTTATCTATTTACACTTTCTTTTTTGTTTGGTTTTTGTTGAGACTGGTTTCACTCGCTGCTACCTATAATGCTCATCTATACTAATTCACAGCCTTCTTTATTTATAATTTCTTTTTTGTTTGGTTTGGGTTGAGAATGGTTTTTCTCCTTTCTTCCTGTACTATTCATGTACACTCCAGCACAGCTTTGTGTATGTATATTTGCTTGTTTGTTTGGTTTTGGTTGAGACTGGTTTTACTTCCTTTAGCCCTTACTGTTCCTTTAGAATTTTTTACTGACTTCTTTATGTATATTTTCTTACATTCTGGGTGAGGTGATAGGATCTTAAATAGTCACACTGCGTCATTTGTCTGTATTCTTGTATTCTGACTGATTTCACAGGGGTTGGTGTATGGTTCTGGTGTTGACGGTAAGCTGATACTGGTATGTAATTGAGGGGTTGCAACTAATTTCTTTATGCCTTCCAAAGATTTGTGAAACCTAGTTTTGTATGATTCTTCCATAGTTGAAACCTTCCAGGCTGTATGTTCTAATCCATTAGAGGTAGGGGTACTTTGTTATTTCTGATGTAGAATCCATTTCTGGGGTTAATTTGAGGGTTTGAGAGGTTGATATATTCTGATGGTTATTCTGAAGGCTATACAACAGGTTTAGTCTAACATAGCGCACAACACTAGAGAAAGAGACAGACAGCAGATAACAAACATTCTGGGGTTTCTAGTTGTTCAGGCTGTGAACCAGCTAGAGAACCCCCTCAGAAAGTCAAGCTTATCCCCATGCTATTCTCCAACTAACCCCCCATCTGTTCCCATTATATTTTACAAAAGAAAATAAAGAAAGTGAAAAGAAGCAGACCAAAAGGGAAAAGAGAAGAAAAAGAGAAAAGGAAAGGAATTTTTTTTTTGCATTCCGTTGCATTGCTCCTTGTCCCCCCTTCCACTTGCAGGGATTTTCCTTGCATGTAAAGACCTTGCTCACTCTGCACCCATGTTTCTGCAACAAATTATAAACCAAGGCAGTACAAAACCCATGGAAAATCAAATCAGAGAAGTAAGGAAACAAACATTGTGGAGTTTCTAGATATCCCAGATGTGAACCAGCTAGAACACCCCCTCAACAAATAAGGCTTTCCCATCCAGCCCTAGCTCCCCCCCAGCTTGGGAGCTTTCCCCAGAAGGTTGCAACCCCCCACTCTGCTTGAGAAGCAAATTGTTTGCAAGCTCCTTGGAAGACAAAGAACCCATTTCCACTGTGTCATCACCATTTTAAAAAGCCATGCCTTTGTCACCGGAGCCAGCCTTTTACCCTTTGTTCTTGTTGAAAAAGGTGGATCCTTGCGCAGAGAAGTGTTTCACATGCAAAGCAGCAGCCTTTGGCTTAAGAGAGGTCCCATCCAATTCCTCAAGCTGATAACTCCTGCCCTTGTACTTGAATGCCACGCAAAAAGGCCTGTTCCATCTTTTAGTAAAAATTTTCCCCCAATGATATTCCAGACATTGTTTTTACAGCAAGAAAAAATCCCCTTTCTCCTGTGGAAAAAGATTGTGTTTTATGTAAAATTTCCTGTAGAAATCCCACTCAAAGTTCTGGAAAGCCCGCTAGCCCTTGAGTTACAATCCTGTACCTCCAAATATGAATAAAACTCTCTCTGCAAAGAATATTCCTACAGCCTAAAGCCGTTGAGAATAAAACCCAACGCCCTTCTCCCCTATCCACAAAAAAATTCTTTACTTGAGACAAACACTTGTTAAGCCAACATGAAACAAAGAAATATTAATAAAAAAGACAGAATCCCCAACAAAACCTGCGCTTTTAATTTTCCTATCAAAGTCTCAAAGTTACTTAAGCCAGCTAATACTCTTGAAATCAGAATGTTACTATACACCTCTTAATCTAGTAATTTAATTGTTTTATACTCTGATGAAATATGATATATTTGATACCCCCCCATTCCTGGTCAAGGAAATGTTTCCCTTTTATGATGATTCCTGCTGTGGTTTTGTATTTATAACCTTGTATCAGGAGCTGTGTTGCGGGCTGCACTCTCAGCAGTGAGTTATGTTGGTCTCAGCATTTGGGGTGCACGCAGTCTCAGCAGTGCCTGCTGTGGGCTCACCAGCAGCAATGACGGCTCAGCTGCGGGGATTGTGGGGCTTGGTGCCAGGTGCGGGTTGGGCCTAGTCTGGGCGGTCGCCAGCCTGCAATCCGCCCAGGGAACGCGGTCCAAGTGATGTGATAAGATTTGAATGAGAATCCTCTGAACAGAAAACCAGCAGACTGTGGACAACAAGTTAGACTCTTGATAGATCAAATAGGAATTGAGAGAAAGAAAGGAAAAAGTGAGAGGACCAACAGCTTTGAATTATTTAGTAAATAAGAGAAAGATGAGACAGCATGAGGTTTTGGCAGAGTGTAAGTTGGAAGAGTTTAGACGTAGAAGATGGAAGACTACGAATCAAGTTAGATTGTCAGAGAGATCACGTTAAGTGCTAAGACGTTCATGGGGATTGCATTCTTACCAGGCAGAGGTTAGTTCACGAAGAGACAGGTAGAATAGAAGAGTTGGATTGAGATGGATTTGAGTAGAGAGGAGTTCATTGAGCGAGTAGATGAGAAGTAGGGAGATACGAGTGAGAAAAGATGTGGAAGAATAAAAAGAGTAAATAGAAAAAGAATAATGAGACGAGAGACGGAAGAGATCTGGCCGGAGGAGAGGAGTAGAATCCGCGGTTCTTGACCGAGTTGTCAGTTCACCCGGGTGGTACAGACATGTCACGCGAACTTGTCTCAGAGTTCATAACGTAGAGAACGCGGGGTAAAATACCTCTACAATCTCAACACCCCCCCGTGACTGGTGAGAGTGTAATCCTAAAGTTCACTGATGTGTAACTCCGAAGATTGTATCTTGAAGAAGTTGCAGAGAGGATACAGAAGAGGCCTTCGTGAGAGAATCCGCGATCATTGATTGACTTTGAATTAGAGTGAGACTAAACTTGTTGCTCGCATAATCTTCGCGCAATCCTTTAGTCTTAATGTCTATATGCCTGGACTTGGAGTGCGACCCAAACCTCTTGATTTTATCATCCAGCCCTTTATTATCGATGTGTAGAATAGGCTTGGGTTCAGAGATTTGATGGACCTCACCAATGAGATGTTTAATCCATTTGATTTCAAGGTAGCAGTCGAGCAACGCGTTTAATTCTGATTCGGTCGAAGAGTAAGTGATATTTCTTTGTCGAGTAGAATTCCAGACGACTGGACTACCGTAGTGAATAATAATATATCCAGTTTGGGATTTCCGGAAGGTTGGGTCGTCTCCCCAGGTAGCATCGCTGAAACTAGAGAGAATTTCTTGTTTTGGATCGTACGTAATTACAAGCTTGAGATGTTTAGTCGTCTTCAAATATTTCCATACTTTCTTAACTTCCCTCCAGTGAGTCATGCCTGGTTTGGTATTAAACCTAGCCAGACTAGACACGGCGTAAGAGATGTCGGGTCGAGAGTAATGAGCCAGGTGATTCAGAAGGCCAACTGCTGATCTATAGTTAATGTTGAGTTGCCTAAATTCAGCGTGGTCGGCATCCGAGGCCGGTTCGAGATTTAGATTCTGCGTCAAAGGAATATGGGTGTCTTTACAAGAAGTCAAGCCAAGTTCTTCCAGGCCCCTCTCGATGTGGTTGGGTTGACTCAGGAGGATTTTATCGCTTTCGATTTCCATGAGCATCCCGAGAATAGTATTGGGTGGATGGCAAGAAGAATTTTTGAATCGTTCGAGAAAGTTAATCTCAAAGAGGTTAGAGTTACCTACCTGGATGAGATCATCCACGTGAAAGTAGAGAATCTCACCCGTCTTGGAGTTTAGATATAAGCACGGATCACTAGTAGATTCGTGGTATCCTTGAGACTTGATCCATAAAGTTAAGGTTTCGTACCAATTCTTGGGGGATTGTTTCAACCCGTAAAGAGATTTCTTAAGTTTTAGATATGGCAATTTCCGAGTCGATCCTTCTGGGGTCCTTATGATGACAGTTTCGTCTATAGGGGCATGAAGAAAAGCACCTTTTACGTCGAATTGAGTAAGCTTCATTTTATTTTTCAATCCGTAAGTAAGAGCGACTCTAAGTGAACCAAGGTTCCCGGTTGGTGCCCAGGTCTCATTGTAATCGATTCCTAGGACTTGATCGAACCCTTGGACACAGAGTCGAGCTTTGTATTTGACGGGATCACCGTGGCAGTTTTCCTTCACTTTGAAAACCCACGTCGTATTTAGTATATTATCGGGATTGCCATAGTACTCCTCCCACACGTCTTGTAATTCTATAGAGTTCAGTTCATCTTCGGAGGCTCTCTTCCACTTCGGCCATTCAGAGCATTTTTGAGCTGCTTTGTAGGAAGGAGGCTCGTAATAGTGATGGAAACCGTATCGTTGAGGTTTTCTCACCTCTCTTCTGGGTCTTTGAGAAATAGCTTGGATAGGAGGTTCAGGGACTGGAGACATTGGAGAAGAGTGGTCGGAGGGAGGAGATTCTACAGATGCCGAATCGTCCTGATCTGAGTCTGATTCGGAAGCAATTTCTTGAGATTCACGAAATGTAAATTTTTTTTCGAATGATAAGGGGTTGGATTCTTCTGCCTGCGGATTAGTTTGAGTGAAGAGATCGATACCAGGTGATTCTAAGAGAGGAAAATCGTGTAGCGGATTTTTAAGGAACTGTATATGTTTGGTTTCAACAATCGCACCGGATGAGTTGAGGATCAAATAAGAATGAAAAACGGGATTAAACCCAACTAAAATCCCTTCCACTCCTTTCTCATCGAACTTTCTTCCTTTTTGTAGTCCATTCGCCAGGTAAATGACAGAAGATCCTACAGGTTTGAGATAATTAGTAGGGAGCTTCTTGCTAAACATAAGTTCCCAAGGGGATAGGTCACTACCTTCCCTAGGGACCTGGTTAAGCATGAAGCAACAGCTTCGAACCACTATGTGCCAATAGCATTTATTCAATCGAGATGAAGAGAATGTTGCGCGAGCTGATTCTATAATTGTCCGATTGGCTCGCTCCGCTCGACCGTTATGTTGAGAGTGATATGGTTCTGATGTTAGGAGTTTGATATGTTTGTTCTTGGCGAATTCTTTCAAGGTAGCATTAGTGAACTCGGTTCCTTTGTCTGAAAAGATTTCAGTGGGATAATAGTTTAGTCGTTTGTACTCTGCTTCAAGAATATTGATGATGACACTGGGGGTCTCTTCTTTAGATTGGAGAGGAAAAGCTGCTAGATAACCCGTGAAGTTGTCCACCAGAGTCAAGGAGAAGATTTGGAGTGCTGTCTGCATTAATCCATAGAGTTAGTAGTGCGTGGTAATTGATCGTTGGTGCCTTCTTCGTCCTATTCTTCCATTCATTTTGCTGTTCGACCCACCATTCAGGGGCGATTTGGGGGTGGAGATGAAAACAAGAAGATTCCGGATGGGGGGCATTTGGATCGTGGAAGCCTTCTTTACATCTAATGCGGATCTTCTTATCTTCTTTATCTGATTTGTTTTTGAACGTGGCCAGTGAGACATCGGTTGTTGATTTTCCAGTCTTAAGTTGTGCCTTACGCTCGTTATTGTATTGGATTAAGTGATTGAATATAACTTCTACGGTTATCGACTTCTCGCCGTGCATGATTTGTTGTTTCAAATTCTCAAGTGTTGGAGGAAATTTGAATAGTATTAAGTAGGCCACAATGTCGCTCGGTAGATCTATTCCGACATCCGCCATACGAGTAAGAGACTTTCGAATGTCCGTTATAAAACCTTCGATGGCAAGTTCGTTGAACGGAGCGTGGAGAAACTGGTTAAAAATTCGTGCTCGATTTTCTGTCTCGGATGAAGCAAATCTACAAGTGATTTCATTCCAAAGTAATTTTGAGGATGTGATATTAGAGGCGTTGACAACATTTGCATGGGTAGTAGCGTCAAGTTTGGATAGGATGATCGCCCGGATTTCCCGATCTTGTCTTATCGGTAGTTGTCCTGCATTCTTAGTCATAGTATCCTTGATATCTTTGAGATCGAACAGCATTAGCATTTTATCACGCCAGATAGAGTAGTTGTCTTCGTTTAATGGAGGAATAGCATCGACGGAGGCTTTGAGAGCAACCTGGTGAAAATAATCGTTTGCTCCCGCTGGTTCGTTCATTTTCGATGTTGTAGAGTCGAATTTCGGCTTTTAACCGTGATAAGATTTGAATGAGAATCCTCTGAACAGAAAACCAGCAGACTGTGGACAACAAGTTAGACTCTTGATAGATCAAATAGGAATTGAGAGAAAGAAAGGAAAAAGTGAGAGGACCAACAGCTTTGAATTATTTAGTAAATAAGAGAAAGATGAGACAGCATGAGGTTTTGGCAGAGTGTAAGTTGGAAGAGTTTAGACGTAGAAGATGGAAGACTACGAATCAAGTTAGATTGTCAGAGAGATCACGTTAAGTGCTAAGACGTTCTTGGGGATTGCATTCTTACCAGGCAGAGGTTAGTTCACGAAGAGACAGGTAGAATAGAAGAGTTGGATTGAGATGGATTTGAGTAGAGAGGAGTTCATTGAGCGAGTAGATGAGAAGTAGGGAGATACGAGTGAGAAAAGATGTGGAAGAATAAAAAGAGTAAATAGAAAAAGAATAATGAGACGAGAGACGGAAGAGATCTGGCCGGAGGAGAGGAGTAGAATCCGCGGTTCTTGACCGAGTTGTCAGTTCACCCGGGTGGTACAGACATGTCACGCGAACTTGTCTCAGAGTTCATAACGTAGAGAACGCGGGGTAAAATACCTCTACAATCTCAACATGATGGAGCCGGCCCAACCAAGCTCGCAGGTGGCTAGTCCGGAAGGCAAAGGCGGGGCAATCAGGGGTTATAGGGGCCAGGGAGGTTTGGGCAGGAATAAGCGTGGGCAAACCCATGAATCCCAGGATCCGCAGACATGCGCAGACAGATAAACCTGGGGGGCTGCAAGTAGGGTGCAGCAGAGGGCCGCGCCATGAGAAGGACAAACTGGACGTAAGTGATATTGAAGGGGAGGGTTTAAAACGGGGTGGGTGGTATGGGGTATGGTTAGGGTGGAGCTAGGGTTCTGTAATTGGGGTTATATTTCATCTATCTTGCTGCTTGTGGTTGTACCTAGGTTAGGGTTGAGGGGGAGGACTAAAAAATACCTCACTCTCAACTATGGGTTGGATCAATATCATAGGAGACAGGATCATCACCAGACCACCAGGGAATGGTATGGGAAGGATTGGAAGGAAGGAATTTATCTTATCATCACTCTCTCTATTCTTAAAATCATTGCATCTTGTCAGCCTCAATGATGCCAAGAACCTTGCTATCCTTTAGCTACCAGAGGTGATAGAATAAATAATAAATATATTATTTAATAAATGCAGCAAAAATGCGTAAAATATTTGGATTAAGCTTATTGCCAGGTCAAGTGGTTTGGTTATGGTTTATTGTTTTAATTAAATATGAATAAATTAATTATTAAATTTTTTTATAGAGGGGCAACAATTATATTGGGGATCTTTAACACCTCTCTTCAGGGATTTCAGTATGAAAATACATAGTCCTGGTTACTTTTGGCTCTTTAGTTTAAAGGATATTTTACCCAAAGATAGTTTGTATATAAAATAAACGGTGGAGTGGCAGGGCCTTGTAGCCAAGCTTCCACAACAGGGAAAGGATAATAAAATCACTGGTATATTATTCAATACTTTGGGTATCTTTTTGAGATGTGCACTGATGGGTTAAAAATGTATACTGGGGTTATAAGGTTGTTCAGCAGGTTTAATTGATATAAAAGAGTTTTAGGACAGATATTATTGATCAGAAGTAGCCATAAATCACTTACTTATGTCTTATAAGTACTTGATTACCTTGGCACATTTTCTGGATATAAATATAACTGGGTCTCTGCCCATCAATATCCTCAAAAGAGCTCTTTATTTATAGCTTTTGGAGTCCCAATATTGTCCTTTTGAGGGTTTCAGGTGCTCAAAGGGACAGACACTAATTCTAGCAGGGTGACCACAGGTAGCCTGTCATGTGTTGTTGGTTCTATAGCACGGGTAGCTTTTAATTCCTCAGGGTATGGGAACTATTCTACTTCATAATAGATATTAGGCCATTTGAATAACACTAATCAATCCTATTTATGTATTATTAAATTAATTATCCTTAGTAAATAATCCCAGTAATTTAATAATTATATAAATAGACATTTCTACGGACATCTTGATGTAAGGTAAGTTCTCATTATGTATTATATATCTGGAGTAAAATTCAAGATATTGATTTTAATCCTTATTTTCGAGTTCCAGTTGATTTAATAAGATAATTACTTAAAAATATAAGTCATGGGAATTCATGTGATAGTTTTACATCATTAGTTTCTTAGTATGTCACGTAGGTATTGATGTCTAGAAATTCTCATAAAAGTATATTAAAGTATTTTAATATATTTTTAGAAGTTTTCATTGTCTTATTTTCCACATTCTTGGTACTTTGAATTAAATTAAATAAAAAATATGTTTAAGGATTATTTAAGTATTTTTATACAATATTATGTATTTTTGGACTATCTGCCATCCACAGGAACATTTTTACAAATGTGTAGAATGTTCCCGTGTGGGTTGTAGCATGTTTAAGCGGTACCTGAACCTCTCAGGCCGCCTGTCACTCTGTCAACCTGTAGTCCCGCGGCTGCCTACTTGTCAGAGGCCCAGGGCTGCGTACACAACCTTGAAGGAGTGACAGGGCTGTATCTCAGCCGCGTGCGGGTGCATTTCCTGCTGCAGCTGCGTGTCGGAATTGTGACAAAACACATTTCCGTACCTAACTCCTAAAATATAAACAACAACTCAATTCTGACTGGATTTTAGGTGTGAAACCTATACGTGAAAATGTGTGTGAAATATTCAATTGACCAAAACCCAATGGTGGAGCTGTAGTATTTTGGTCTTTCTTTCCTTAATTATTTAAAAATAAAAGGAGTTGGATTTCAAGGGTGGGGTCAGTGAGTGACCCTACCTAATTTTGGGTGGAGAATCCATGTTTTCCTACTCCTTCTTAGGTTAATTATATTATTATTATTTTTATGTTATTTTTAATACTTTTGAAGCTTGCTCTGCAATAGTAGCCAGCTGACACATCCAATCTCCTTACAGATGCTTAGACCAATAACTGCCCAAACTTGAGGACAACTTTGGGGGGTATCACCCTCTTGTTTTGCACGCCCCTCCTGGGTATTGTGATCAGATCCCACTTGCAGCCAATACCACATTGTGGAAACAAGAGAGTGATATCTCCCAAAGTTGTCCTCAAGTTCCAGAAGTTGAGCCGGCTCCATCACTTGGTTTGTGTTCCCTGGGCGGGTTTTGGCCTGGCGCCCACCCCCCAGAGTAGGCCCAACCCACACCTGGAGTCAAGCCCCTCAATCCCTGCTGCTGAGCCCTCATCCGCTGCTTCTGAGCCCGCATCAGGCACTGCTGAGAGCGCGCACCCCAAATGCTGAGCCCAACCTACCCAAATGCTGAGCGCGCAGCCCGCAACCCAGCTCTTGATCCAAGGTTATAAATACAACACCACATCCCCCCCAAGTTGAGTTCTGTCCCCAGAGGTCTTTATGTCACTCCCTTGACCCTTCTGCACTAAGGGACCACCCCCCCCTACTCCCATTCCACCCCAGCTACTAGCCCCTCCCCTCCTCCCAAATTCAGCCAACACTATGATCCCCTGCAATTTCTGCGCCAGGAACGGGCACTTGTGTTCAATTTTTCCTGGTTGCCACGCCTGCAGCGCTTGCCTTTGTGGCCACAGCTGCTGCTTGCTTAGCAAGGGAATGCTCCAGCCTCCCCCTAAATCCAGCTCCTGTTCACGCCCGCGCAAGAGGGCCCGTCCGGAACCATTTGTGGTATTGGAAAATGAAACCATCTTGGAGGACTTGTGGACTCCGCCCGGATCACCCCTTTGACGTCCCCCCCAAGCTTGATCCACGACTCTGCTTCACCGCTCTGCCGGGCGGGACCTCCCCAGAAGTAGGACTTCCCCAACTTCCCCGCTTACCGGGCGGCTATGATATTCTGGGCGGACTGCGTCCAGGTTACGCAAGGCTCAAGGGACCTGTGTATCAATCAAATCCTTTGACGTTGCGCGGATTCTCTTCCGGCTCCTACTCCTGTAACTGCCCCGGCTCCTGCCCTGGCCCCTTTCCTGGCTCTGTCAGGCACCCCTCCACCCCCCGAGTCACCCATTTTTGTCTTGTCGTCACCTCCTGTTGGACCAAGCCCCCCAGATGGTCCTCCGGAGGCCCCCTCCTCACCGTTCCCACCTCCCCCCAGCCCACCCAAGATCCCAGAAATCCCCGTTGTTTTGGCAATACCGGCGGCCGTATTGGAGATCTTTGCTGAAAGTTTGACCGCAAGGCTCCACAACTTCCTTGAAACCCCTGGCGCTCAATCCTCAGAATCCCAGCGCAATCTCTTGGCGTCTTTCCAGGCCTTACTGGCGTTTTCAATGGCGGACATGGAGGAAATGATGAAAATGGCTTAGGCGCATTTCCCCCCTCTCCCTCCTTCCCTCTTTCCGCATTTCTCATTTTACCGCGCTTCCCCTCCAGCAGGTTGTCCTGTTTAAACATCCCCGCGTCCTGAGTGAGTTTTAAAGAAAGTTATGTGTCTTTGGGTCATGGGTGAGAATGAGAGTGAGATTGAGATCCTTGCCCGCGTCCTGGTGCAAATGAGAGTGAGATTGAAATCCATGCGCGCATCCTGAGCCAACAAAGTTCCCTAGAAGGTACCTTTACCGCCCCAGCCAAACTGCAAAAAATTTCCCCGTACCCATCCTGCAACAAACACAACCACGCTCCACCAGCGCGCGCACACAGTCATCCAAGAGAGGAAAAGAAGTCAAGGGAACAAACACTCTGGGGTGTCTAGCTGTTCCTGCTGTGAACCAGCTAGGACACCCCCTCATCAAATCAGACCTGTCCCTTATTTGTCCCATGCATACTCCACACCCATTACGCTGTAGAAGAAGACAACTTATAAAGAGAAGACAGAGAAAAGAACCAAACCCAAAAAGAATTTTTTTTTTTTTTGAGTTAACACTGGGCCCCCGCTCCTTTTCCCGCATTACCCAACCGCAGGGCTTGTCCTTGCTTATACTGACCCGGCTCAAGCCTTTCCTGCATCCCTGTCACCAAGCATGACAAAATCCAGTACCAACTCACAAAGTGATGTATTCAAGAAATAAGAAAACAAACATTCTGGGGTGTCTAGTTATTATGGCTGTGAACCGGCTACAGCACCCCCTCACCAAATCAACCTTTTAACCTACTACCGTCCCCCCCGGCTTGATGGCTGTCCCCAGCGGTTTGGAGCCTCTTGCTCCTTTGAGGAGGCGCGTCGCGCACGGGCTCCTTCTCAGCCAAAGAGCCCAATTCATCTACCAATCCTGAACCACAGGCACCGTCCCCTGCATCCAGGCCATCACGGGCCATCTCTTCAAAGGAGGTGGAGCCATGTGGAAAGAAGTCCTTCACGTGCAAAGCCGCAGCCTTCCGTTTGAGTGGGCCCAGTCCATTTCCTCAACCTGATAACTCCTGCCCTCAAACTTGATGCCACGCGGAGGGGGATGTTTCATTGGTTGGCAAAAAGCTTACCCCACTGGGACTCCAGACTCCAGTTTTACAGCAAGACAAAGTCCCCCTTCTGCAGCCGATCCCACAGGCAATGGGAACAACAATTTTCCAAATAGCGGAACAATGCCATCCTATTCTTCCGCAACCTTTCCGCAACCTTTGCCAGGGTCTTGTCCCATTGGAGAAGTTTTTTGGCGCGCCCCTCCACAATCTCAGGGGAGGTCTTGACATTCCACCAGTCCACACCCAAGAACATTTCCAGTTCAATGTCTACCGGAAGCACTGGAAACTTTTGGTAGAGAAGTTCATAAGGCAAGCAGCCCGTCAAGCATTTGAACGAGATCCTGTCCGCAAAGAGGACCACCAGAAGAGCCTCATTCTACCGCTTGCCGTCCTCACCGCACATCTTTACCAGGGCTTCCTTGATAGGCTGATGACCGCCTTCAATCATCCTGGAGCCCTCCGGATAGTACTCCGTGACCCGCCCAAACTTAGCTCCACAATTCAGGACCAGCATCATCAAACGACCCCAGAACTCCCCACCTCCATTGACAGTGACCAGGCAAAGAAAACCGTACCTCCCAAACCAATCTTCCTCTAGAAACTGAGCAACCTTCTCCGCCAAAAACCTCACCAGAGGACAAGCCTTGACACAAACCAACAGATTGTCCCCCGCAACCAGCAGGTACGCAAACTTTCCCGCTTTTATGGGGACGACATCAAGGGAGAACTGCACAAACAGCATGTCCTCCCCGTAGGGTGACCCACCTCCCAGGGAATCCTAGAGGTCTGCTGTTGACACGCTTTGCAAGAATTCACCCATTCACGCACCGTGCGCACCACACCCAGCCACCAGAACGTTGCTTTCACCCGCCTCTGCGTTTTGATCTTGCCCCAGTGGCCAAGGTTGTTGTGAAGACACCTCAGAATCATTTCCTGGTCCTTCCTTGATGTCGCAACCACCAAACGAACTGGGGTACTCCGCTGCCACAGTTGTCCTTCCTGAAAGTAAAAGTTGGTCATCTGCCGCTTTGCCCATTGAATTACCTCCCCTGACATACCCTTGGCAAACCAAACATCCTGCAAAAAGTAGCACAAGGTTGCGTAACTCCCAGACTGCTGCAGCAGAAGGATGACCTCTGCCTCCACCATACCTACGCGGATAACCAGAGACTCCACATCCAGGGGTTCCGCCCCCTCAAATGGGTCCTCCCGCGGATAACACAACAGCGCGTGGGGAATTGTGAATTCCTTCCCCAGAACATGAAACACACTAAAAGTGAAGAGCTGAAGAAACGCCACCCACCTAGTCATTGGAGTGTTTGGCAGCGTTGGAGAATTGATCATGCATGCCAGGGCCTCTGCATCAACCAACAGCTCAAAGTGTACCCCCCAAAGCAGGTGCTGAAGCCTCTGCATAATTTTGGTGACTCCGCATAATTCCAGCTTTGGCTGCAAATATTGAATCTCCATCACGGTAAATGTCACGGAATTGTAGAGAACCAGCTTGTCCTTAACATCCTCTTCCTGCGTTAGGACCCCGCCCGCGCCAAAAAAGCTAGATTCAATGGCCAAGCGGCTCCCTCCCGAATGTAGTCAAGGTCCCGGAGGATGATTTCCTAGCCCACAGTCTCCTCCAGCTTTGCAAAGGAAGCTTCACACCTTGCCGTTCATTCCCACGCCACGCCCTTCCGTGTTAGCGCCCTCAGCAGACTTGCGACTTCTGCAAACCTCTCAATGAACATGCAAAAGTAAATGCACAGTCCCAGGAATTGGAGGATATGCAAAGGCGTCCGGGGGGTCCACCATTTGAGGAATTTTTTCCGTTTCTTTGCCGCAATTCTCCTGCCATTGAAAGCCATCACATGTCCTAGCACTTCTAGCGCTGGAACACAAACTGCCAACTTACTCCCCAACACTGTAAGCCCTGCCTCCTCAATTTGAAACAAGATCCGCTCCAGGGTCTACGCGTACTCCCAGATGAAGCAGCGGATCTTTGGGGCTTCCTCTAACACCACTCCGCCGTAATCCATCTTTGATCCCTTGATGCCCGTCTTTTCAATGAAAATCAGAACCCTGTCTGAAATGTTGTCCTGCAGAATCCACAACATCATGGCCTGATAAACCGCCACTAAGTTTGTTGCTCCCTGCGTCAAGTGCGTTAGCTGCATTCTCCCCAATCCTGTCTTGAAGGCTGTTAAAGTCTGCAAGTTGCGATGGAGCTTGGGCTGATAATACCCCCCCCATTACATCTACCAATCCGTAAAAAGAGTGCCCTGCCATCAATTCCAGGCACTTGTCCATGCGCGCAAGCAATCCTGCCTCCCGGATGGTGAATGAGTTAAGCCGCTGCAGGTCATGAAAAATCCTAAGCGACTTTCCTTCCTGTTTAACAACCGCTAAGATTGGGCTAGAGTAGCTCCATGTGGACTCCCCGGACCTCCCCGTCCTCACGCGCTCCCAGAAAAGTTCTAAAAAGGGTTCCTGCACAGTCCGAGGGATTGGAATTGGCTTGATCTTCCAGGGCTTGTGCGGAACCGTGGGGATCACATAGGGATCACCAACATTGTTCCTCAGCAATCCGCGCTTGTCAGGCCCAAAGGCAAGGGCCTTTGTGCGGAGCACCAACACCAATGCCAGAAAATCCTCCTCCTCCGCACTCAACCACTCCATCAGCCATAAATTAAGCTCCTCAATTGGCTCATCTGTGATCTGCGCCAAACACGTTACCCACTTGGACTTCTTCATAGGGCTTCCCCAGGGGTCATGAGACCAGGAGATTGGCCTTAGAGGCCTGTTCAGTCCCTGCGGCATTGGCTGTTAGAATTATGGCCAGCAATTAGCTTAGGCAAATGAGCAGTATTTAAAGCAAAAGAAATGCTGGACACTGGGTGTCAATATTGGCTAATGGGGCTCTCACAATGGGGCAATATCTTGGATGAATTTGATTGGAATGATGAATGAATGGATGGAAAACAGAAGGGAAAAGAGCTCCTTAAGTAAAAAAGATTTGCCTCTTGTGAGCCCATGATAAAACAAGCCAAAAGGCAAATTTTCTGCCCCAAAAGAGCTCTACAGGCTCTACTGGCCTTGTTACTTGGTTGGGACTACATCAGCCCGCATGGCGTCAGTTCCTGAACCCTTATGACCAGCCTATTCCAGTCCATTCCAGTGTTTCCAACGTTACGGGGCTGAACCAGCCCCTTGCTGTTCAATCCCCTTGGCTGGTTGTCCGTTACAACCAGCCATGATGACCTCAATACCTTGTTTACAGGCTGGTTGCCTCATGCAGCCAGCCCCTGGCCCCTCAAATGGGCCAGGTGGGACCCAGGGCACACCTGGGTCCAGTCTCAGACTCACATGGGGGGGTGTGACCAGCAGACATGCTGTCCCCCCCCTCTTTCTCTCAAATCCCTGGTGGGGGCGGTCAAATCCCCTCACCAGGGGCCCAGGGGGTCAATACCCCCAGGGTGTTGTCAAGTAAGTTGGCCCGGGAGGTGATCAAGTCCCCTCAGGCTCATCGCTCCTCCCCCTTGGTAAAGGGGGGGGGGGAGAGCGCCCCTGCTTGGTTGCCTCAAATGATTGATGGTGGAGGGGTGATGAATTCCCCCCCACCTGCCGTTTGCTACACTTGCTGCTGGGACCGCCACTTCCTTGGGCAAGGAGGTGGTCAGGTCCCCCCTGCCCTTACCCACCGCAATGTTGCGGTTGGTTGCTGGCTGGTTCAACCCAGCCAGCTCGCCCCCATCCCCCTTGCAATGGTGAGCAAGGGGAGGGGGAGCAAGCCGGGGCTGGGAGCCCCAACTCTGCAGCGCTGGTTGCCGGGTGCAACCAGCCGGGCCCGCGCGGGATCCCTTGGCCGCACGACAGCCCCGCGCGGGCCGTCGGGCCACACGTGGGCGGTACCAAGGAACACAGGCAGTCCCAAACGGGCTGCAATGCGGGCAGCAGCCCCAAGCGGGCCGCAACACGGGCGGCAGCCCCTAGCGGGCCGCAACAGGGGCGGCAGGGCCAATGGGCCGCCCCAAGCCCAAATTGTGAGAATTACATACTTTGGAGGGCCAGCCTGTCTGGCCAAGTATGTCCATAATAAAGCTTGGGCCCTTTTATGCCCAAATAAGCCCATCTGACTTGGGTGGCCTATCCACCCTGGCGGGCCTGTGAGGGCCCGTGTCCCAAAAGACCATAAAAACATGTTTTGGCGCCCAAATGCCCAAAACCAATAACACCCACATAGGCCCAAGTGGCCCACGTGATTTCCAATGGGCCGTGGAGGCCCATTTTTGAATCCCATTTGGATTACACACTCCCATGCACATTACCTGAGTGCATCCGCATTTTAACATTGGCTTGTTCCGGGGCCAAACCTTTTGTACCATGGGTTTGTACCATCCCGCATTGCACCTGACCATCCTTACGCCTCCACTGTTGTCCTTGTGAATCCTGCCAATAGTAAACCCATGGCTCTTGCCTTTTCTCACGAGCATAGAACTATGGTAGGGTTTTTGTAACACAGTTTCTTCCAATGGCGCATACTGAGAAAGAGGACTTACTTCTTCCACCCACGCCCTTTGCACGCTTCCTTCCCCCTCCTGCTCCTTTCTAGTCGACAGCCCGCACAAAACTGGAGCCTGTCCTGCGCGGTACCCGCCGTTGACTGGCCAAAATCCTCCACAGTGTGGTCAACCATTTGGGACAACTTGGGAAAAGAATTCAAAAATTTAAAAAAAAAAAATTCTATGCATATTTTTTTTTCATACCTTAAATCAAAAAACAGAAAAAAAGAAAAAAAGAAAAAAGAAAAAAAATTTTTTTTTTTTGAACTTAGAAAAAATTTGGATCCTTCACTCCAACCCTTCCTGTCCTAGTGGTGTAGCTCTTCCTCTTCCTTCCATTGCTCCCACTTCCCTCCTACCCTGGGTTCAGTCCTCCCTCCTTGTGCCCAGGCCTCTCTTGCTAACTTTTGGCCATGCGCGACTCATTGCATTGCTCCTCCTCATCCTCATCTCATTGCTCCTCCTCATCCTCATTGCATTGCTCCTCCTCATCCTCATTTCTCACATCCTTGATTGCTTCCTCACTTTCATTGCGGCCATTGGTCGTTCATCATTATCCTCCCCATTGCTTTGCCATGCGTGAATCATTGCTCCTCCTCATCCTCATCATCACCAACATCACCGCTTGTGAGCAAGGATCATCGATCACATCGACCCCATCTCACATCATCAAAACCATCCAGAAATGATGAGAATCATCATCATTGCACTCACCAACTCCGTCATCATTGCCTCCATCATTGTTGGGATCACCCTCTCCTCCTAGATTGGACAATTGGCAGCGACCATCCTCCTTTTTTCATTTGTTGTCCACTTTCTTTTTTTTTCTCTCTCTCCCTGTTGTTTCTTCTTTTCATTTGATTTTTGATTTTTTTCTTTTTTTTTCGGTTCTTACTCTCTTTTCCAATTGTTTTCCCACTGCCCCCTTTTTTTTTTTCTCTCATTTTTTATTATTATTTTTATTGTTATTTTCTTTTATTGTATGGTTTCTTTCTTTCTCACCCCCCTCCAGATTTGGATGGGAGGGGGTTTTGCGTTGTTACTAGGTGTGCAAATGTCCGCACAGACGTTTGCAAGGGACAGGCTGGGGTGAGAATATCTCACCCCAGTCTGGAAGATTGGCAGAAGGGAACCGGGCCCCCCCAAGCTTGAGCCTCATCATTGTAAAAAAAAAAAATTCTGCTTTCATTTGTGTTAGCCAATTGTAAATAGTTACAGGGCTCTCTAGCCTATAAAAGGAGGCGCTCTCCCCTGCTTTTTTCAATCATCAATTCTTCCCACTAATGAGAATTATGAACTTCTGATCCAAGAGCTCCTTCCTTTGTGAAATTGATCACTTATCCGGATATATCTTTTGATTATCCCATGATCCTTATCCCTTACCCTTGACTTTTTTTAAGTCTGAAACTCTGATCTGCCCTTTTGTGGCCCTGTTACTTATCACCAACCATAGCCTTTCTGTTTGAAGAAAAACTCATTAAATTGAATTCTTGAGTGTGTTATACCACTCTTGATCCCTTTTTTTGACCATTATTTGGTCTTGATCATTCATTTGATTGTCTTTCTGGACCAGTAAAGTTTGACTGAGAGGTTTTATTAAGTTTAAACCTGAAGTTTTAAACCTCCCTTTAATTATTCAAGTTGCATTCTGCCACACTATTCTTTAATCCTTGAGAAGTGTTGGGTTAATCTTAGTCCAAAATTGTTACTGTTTGTTTCAGTGATCCATAAACATATTGCATTGTCTTGTGCAGCCACCCACTATTATCTGGTACCCTTCAAGAGTTTGATTGCGGAGAGTTGGTCAGGTTCATTGAGAACCTGGAGGTTGATTGGGTTTGAGTTGATCAATCCCAAGAACCTGCTGACAACCAGAGTAATTAGCGTGTGGGCGCCGTTACTTAAAACTGCTTTGTTCTATTGGACTCTGAACAAACTTTAACTTATTTTGTTCAAAGTCTTTCTCCTCATCATCTTGGTTCAGGTAGTGCTGCTTCCCCCCTCAGCTATTGTTGCTATTGACTTATCCCTATCCCATTTGATTCCTCATTAACAAAGTTTACTGGACCTTGATCCTACTTACATTTAAATATTTTTGTAACACTCAGGAGGGCAGAATAACAAAGCACCTATCCCCTCAACAGAACTGCCAACACCCTGCGCCGTTTGGAGTCTTACAAAGGGGCAACTCTCATGTTTGTCTCCCCCGTCGGATTCTGCCTCTTTGCTGGCTGCTGCTGGTTGCACCCATTTTCCCTTTCCATGGTCGCAGATCATTGTCTTGAACCTTTCCCCAGACACGTCTTCCACTGTCAGCACCTCTGTCCATTCCCCTGCATTTAACACTATCCAAGCCCGGAACCCAAACATAAACGGTTGACCTAAAATAAAATCACCACACTTTACCAAGAGAAACAACAGTGACTTCCAGACCTTTGCAACCTCCACCTCCTCTTCCTCCACAACCCCATCCACCCAACATTCCCCTCCATTGAGCGCCCGTAATCCCATAGCGCACTTCCTTTGAACCAGCCCCAACTCATCCACCAATTTTGACGGGAGCAAATTGACCATTGACCCACTTTCCACCATTGCCCACACCTTCCTTCCCGTTGTGGTGAACCATTTGGGACACCCAGGGAAAATAATTCAAAAATTTTCCTTGCGCGGCGCGCGTCCCCCATCCGCATTGTCATCCTTGCGCATTGCGCGTCCCTCATCCTTGCGCGTCGCTCCCCCCTCATACGTGTCCGTCATTGTTGCGCGCCGCTCACCGTCATTGTTGCTGCCTCACATTGTCATTGTTGCACGTCGCGCGTCCTTCATTGTTGTGTGCTACTCACTGTCATTTTTGCTGCTTCTCATCCGTCATTGTTGCGCGCCGCTCATCATCATTGTTTCCCCGGATCCTCCGTCATTGTCGCGCTTTGCTCATCCATACCTTACCAAAACCATCCCAACTGCGCCTCCAAGCGCTTGTCCAATCCTCGGACCCATCAATCTCCCACCTCACTCAATCAATCAGTTGTCAATCTCAAGCCTGTCAGGATTTACTCAATTGCCTCAAGCCAATCTCCTATCCCCCCATCCGCGCTCTCACAAACTCCATCTGTTACCCTTCCCGGGACTCCCCCACCCTCTTCTGCCTTTGGCCAAGGGGTGGAGAGTTTTGACTACCGCCCGCATGCATCCAAGGCGGTACAGTTCATTTTCCTTTCCCACCCCGTCTGCCTTCGGACAAGGGGTGGGTGATTCCGGTGTTGTCGCGGGCGCCCATCCATGGATGGACACAAGAGATGGTGAAGGGAAGAGGATGATTTCCACCTGCCCGCGTGATCAAATTTTTCTGGTCACCTGATTTTCTTTCTTTTTCCGCTCTATTTGTAGAATCCGTTGTAGATAGTCTAACAGGGCCTCCTGCCCATATAAGGAGGGGCTCTCCCCTGCCTTTTGAATCAACATCATCCAGCATTGAATGATACAGCATGGAATGAGCACATCAGAACATCCTATCATCACATCAGATATATATGATTCCCCCTTGATCCTTGAGCCTCCATACTCAAACCCTTGATCCTTGATCCTTATCACCAACCAATAGCTTTGCTGGTTGAAGAAGAATTTGTCTGATCAAATTCTTGAGTGTGTTACACCACTCCTGAGCCCTTTATCCGACCATACTGTTCCTGATCATCCTTTGATTATCTTTCTGGAACCAGTCATGTTTGACTGAAAAGGTTTTATTAAGCTTAAAGCCTAGAGTGTTAAATCTCCCTTCCCTTCTTTTGAAGTTGAATTTGGCCACGCTATTCTTGAGTCCCTTGAGAAGTTTTGGATTATTCTTTTTTGAATCAGTTATTGTTTTTGCTTCCAGAGCTTCTTCAAACAATTAGCTTTTTCTTTTGCAGCCACCCACAGTTATCTGGTACCCTTCAAGCGCTTGATTGCGGAGAGTTGGGCAGGTTCATTGAGAACCGGGAGGTTGTTTGGGATTGAGTTGATCTTTCCTAAGCTCCTGCTGACAACCAGAGCTATTAGCTTGTGGGCGTTGTCACTCACAATTGCCTTGTGTTGTTGAACTCTGAACAATTCTTGAATCCTTCTATTCAAGTTTTCCCAAACATCATCTTGCCTCAGATAGTGTTGTATCCCAGCTACTGACCACTAAAAACTTTATCCTCTTACTTTTGGTTCCCTGTTTACCAGGTTCTGGACTTGGATCTTGGTTACATTTCAAATTTTTTTGTAACACTCAGGAGGGCAGCCTAAAAAAGCACCTATCCCCTCCATAGAACTGCCAACGCCCTGCGCCGTTTGGATTCTTAAACCGTGATCTTCATCAAGACATAGGCAAGCGGCACTGACAAATCTTTGGATTGGAAAAACTTGTGTTCCCCTTCCTCCTTCCATGTTCACGCGCTGCACCATTTCCTGAACCCTGCCGCCCCCATGCTCCCTCAGCTCCTGAACCACTTCCTTGAAAACCAGCAGGGAGACCGCGGCCAGCTCCCTTGGGGTGAGGGGTATTGGTGCCTCGCTCCCAATCACTGTTGCATGATTTCTGCAGCCTTCCTCCTTCATCTGGAACTGGTCAACGGCGTGTTGCCTACTGGCCCTTGCGTACCAGTTTTTGGGGCTTGGGTCAATAGCTGCTCTCTGACATCCACATCCATCTTCTCCAACAAAATACAGTTGTTTGCTGCCAATGCCCTAAACTCCGCCTCCACATGCAGAGCTTGCCACATATTGGGGGCCAGTAAGGATCCCAAGTAACATCCAAGAGGCCCCTGCGGGCCGTGCTCTTGCCCTAACCTGCTCCACCGGAGGTGGCTGACTGGCCCCCAGATCAACCGGCTTGCCCTTCAGGAATATGTAAGTCGCCCAGGACGTGCAGACCAACCCCTTGTCCATTTCCTTGGTCAGTTCCATGCAAGCAGACTTCCAGTGGCCTTTATTGCCGCAATAGGTGCACATGCAAACCAAAAAACCGCTTGATAGCCCGCTACTGGGCTGCAAGCCCCCCATGTGAGGTGGCCCTCTGTGCGGAGGAGGAGGAAGGGGAGACATTGGCGGGGTTGTTACCCAATTCAGAAGTATCCATAGGTCCCGTAACATATCCATTACCTTTTTCACTGGTACTTCCATTGACTGCAAAGGGGCTGCCGGCCGCTCCCTTGCTGATGGGCCCGCAGGCGGTACCTGCATTGGAGCCAGAGTGGAAGGGGCCTTTGGTTGCCTTGAAACTTTTGGGAACAACCTGGCCGTATCCTTGATCAGTTCTTCCAAATCAATCTTGCTCTCTATTGCCTGGTTGATCACACTGAGGCTCAGAAGAAGCGTGACACTCCTATCCACTGACTGCAATACCAAACTGTGTTTGGAGAGATACCGCTGGACCTGCGCACAAAGTTGCGGCGCCATCCCGCCTATAAAAGCCTGCTTCATTGCCCCTGTTTGACCTGCTACCACCTGGAATCTAGGTAGCTGTAGATCCGGTCAAACCTAGATTTGTATTTGGAAAAATCACTCCATTTCCGCACCCCACCTTGCAAAATTGCCTCTGCTGCCACCTGCTCAAAGTCCGTCTCCCAGAAGCAGGGTTCACGCTGTCAACTGAATTTCATTGAGTAAGAAAGATGCAGACCTGAAGGGACATGATACAATCTAGACACCAGTGGTTTCAGTTTGGAGACAAAGAAATAAAGGGGAGATGAAAGAAAACAGAAGAAAGAAAAGGTTGCAGAAATCATACCAGACAATAGACGAAGAGCAGTGAGAGAATCACAGTAGATGGATCTGGAATGACGATGACGTAGTTTGAGCTGAGAGTTTGTGAGGCGGGTGTTTGAGGTTGAAGGCGGTAGTTGAGTTGGAAAGATTGAATTGAAGCAAGAGGAATATGAAGATTGTAGAAGAAGAAAAATAGACAGTCGGCGAGCAAATGAGAACAACAAGAAAAGAAAATGAGAAGGAAAAATAAACAGTTGGGAAAAGAACGCGCAAGAAGTAAAGAGCCCCTTGAGGCCCCCAGTCAATCCCGGAGGGTAGATGAGTTGAGTCAAGAGATAGAGTCAAGAGACCTCTAGCTGAGGGCGCGGGTGAGAGCGCAGACAGGTTGAGAAGAGACCACTAGCTGAGGGCGCGGTGAGAGCGCAGACATGTTGAGAAGAGGATAGGTTTTGACACACGCTTCCCCCACCTTTCCATCATCTCATTCTGGAGCCTTTCCCAGTCTCAAGCCTTGTAGCTAGAAATATCCTTCAAGTCCGGGAGTTCATTCTTGTCCGCAATAAATAGAACAACCATACAGACCTTATCCTTGCCTGTCACGCGTTTAGAGTCCGTGATATCCTCAAACCTCGCCAGAAAGCGCCCAATATCCGCGGTTTAGAACCAGAGATGAGGGAAGTTCTGCGGAATAAGCCATACCTGTTGCAGATTCTCAGCCACCTCCAAAGGCTCCTACCAAGGAGAAGCAAAACAGCTGGACCCAGTAGTGAACGGTGGTGGAGGTGTTGGCCCGCCAGCTCCCAACTGGAGAGGGAACAAAGGTGGGATGTTTGATCCTGGAGTTTTCAGCTCTCTGATACCACAAATATAGCAGTCCTTTAGCTACATAGAGTGATAAAAATACTGGAATAATAATAATAATAATAATAATTCCAAAAATAAACGCTTAGAGGCTCAAATAAATGATATAATAAGAGCATTTGCAAAGTTTAATTGGTTTGGTAATAAAAGGTTTTCAATATAATATAAAAGAGGGGCCACAGTATTATACTACTGGGGATCTTTGCAGACAAGCAACCTCTCTTCAAGGGGCCTCCTTAGGAAGTTTAAGAACCTTGGAATGAAGATGGGTGCCTTAGAAAGGGCTTATTCCACTAATGGCTGGGCTTTACAGCACAATTTCCAAGACAGGAAGGGAAAAACTCACTCTGAGCACTTTACCACGAAAATAATTCAATAATAGGAAGGGTTTCAGAGCAGATGGGGTGGATTGCTTGACTAAACTTCAACAGTTGATTTGTTAATAAGAATAAATAATATTACTACAGACTAAGTCATAAATAACTTGCTTATCTTCCTATAAGAACTTGATCAAAAATGAAACTGTGTCTGATTGATAATAACAATTCCTGGTAAACTGATGATGGAATAATGGATCCAAAGAGGTCTGTATAAATACCTTTTTGGGGTGATTTTGAGCTTCTCAGGGCACTTAGAGAGGGTTCTGTTTGTGGGCTGAGGCTGGAAAGCCATTCAGGGCAAAATTGGCACGTCCAATTGGTGCTGTCAATCAGCTGACCTTAGATCTGCTGGATTTATGTACTATTTTAGCCACAGCATCTGTTAATCTGTTATGGCCTAAAATTGATCATTCTGTACTCATCCTTCATTTGTAATATTTGTATTTCTTTAAAGCGGGCAGATGTGGATGTTTACTGATTGTCCATTATCTGCTGATCACGTAGATAGTTTTTTAATAATTTTTATGAACACTCCTTGTAGTGTTTTGTGGTCTTCAAATATCAGAGTCAGTGATTTACGTGGTAATCCTTGATCTTTGATTTATTATTAAAAAATTTTCTAAACTAAATTTTTATTAATTTTATTTGAGTTTTGAACCCTTTAGACTATTAATAATGCATATGTCAACTTGTCACACATTCTAGGCAACTCTTACTAGATTAAGTTAGCTCTTCTGAGAGATACCTGGTTGTCAGATTAGTCAGGAAGGATTCAGACGCGGGGATCAGTCAGTACAAATGCGCGTGGGGTAGGATCCACTGCGTGCGTGGAGGAATTAGCTGAATGCGGGTCTCTATTACGCCTGAATCTGCTACTACAAGTATGTAGGGATATTTAATGATGTGGGGCTGCGTGAAAAGTTGTTGATGAACGTGACAAAATAGCAATATCCCTCCCTGGATGGTACCTCAAACAAACCTACATCTGAGTGGATGAGTTGACCGGGAATGGTGTATCAATACGGTTGACAAGACTTGAAGGATGTTTGACTCATCTTTCACTGAATGCTGTGGAAAGAATAAGGGTTATCCCCCTATAATTTTCCCAAGTTTTGGAAGTTAAAGGTTCCCTGCGTTTGAAAGGAGATGAGGATGCCCGGAGTCACACTTGAAATGAGAAATAGAAATAAGGAGATAAGAGATAAAGAAGAGTAGAGAGAGAGTGAAATCGCCAATCCTTCAATCCTAAGAACTTTCCACCTGGACTTGTATCCGGTATGAGTTCCTTTAATCTCTTGGTGAGATGTTTGATCCAATTCAGTGATGTGATGGTCTGATTCCATTCCATGCATCCATGCCCCTCCTCCCCAACCCGGAGTCAAGAGTGAGGATAATTCCTCCCTCTCAACCCTAACCTAAGTACACGCGCAAATAACAGTATGACAACAAAATAGAAAACAATCCCAAGACAGAAACCCTAGCCTCCTCTCCCCACCTCTGTACCAAACTCCCCCCAACGTCTGTACACCTTTCTGTCCATCCGGTTTGTCCTTCTCATGATGCGGTCCTTGCACCGTGTCCTACTTGGAGCCCCCTGCGCCTGTCTGTATCCATTTGTCCGCGCCCATGGTGGGTGTCTGGTAATATCCGGCATGATCCGCGGGTCTAGACCTGTTCTCTAAATCCAAACTGGACTCTTACAAAACCAAAATCTCATCTAATAACAAACAATATGCAATCAGAGAAAACAGCCCAGAAGATCCTGACTCCAACTCTGATCCACAGGAGCCTAGCCTCTCTAACTCTTATCTTCCTGATCCTCATTCTAATCACTCTTCTGATCCTCCACCTACACAAACTCCAAAAAAAATGAATCAAAGATTCAATCTAAGACCGCGAAATGAGATTATTAAACCTCAATGATATGGCTTCCATCACTATTAAAAGCCTCCTTCATATAAAGCTGCATGTAAATGTCCATATGGCCTAAATGGGAGAAAGCTTCAGAATATGAGCTAAGTTCTATCAAATTGCAAGAGTTTTGGGAGGAGTACTACAACAAACCAAATAATATTCTTAACACCACCTGGGTATTCAAAGTGAAGGAGAACTTTAATGGCAAACCTGCTAAGTATAAAGCCTGACTTTGCATACAAGGATTCAACCAAATCCAAGGCATGGATTTTGAAATGACCTGGGCTCCAACTGAAAAACTATGTTCTCTCCCTCTTTTCCTTCTCTACAATCTGAAGAATAAGATGAAATTAACTCAATTTGATGTAAAGGGGGCTTTCCTCCATGCGCCTCTGAATAAAAATGTGATTATCAAAAACTCTGAAGGATTGGATCAAAAATCTCCTTATCTCAAGTTAGAAAAATCTTTTTATGGTCTCCGCCAGTCTCCTAAAAATTGGTACAAGACCCTCAATAGCTGGATCAAGATGCAAGGCTTCCTCAAGTTGACTAGTGATCCTTGCCTATATCACAAAATTGTATCAGGGGAAGTTATTTACTTCCATGTTGAAAACCTCATTCATGTTGGCAAATCAAACCCTTTTTCTGACGATTTGCTGAAGAAGTTCCTGAATTCTTCTTTCCATTCTCCAAACACCATCCCTGGTATGCTTATGGAAATAACTGAGGACAAAATCCGCCTTAGTCAGCCAAATCAGATTGATTGTGGATTCGAGGGACTCGGTCTCACTGATTGCAAAAACAAAAATTATCCTCTAACTCAAAACTTCCACCTTGAACCAGCTTCAGATGAAGACCACGTGGAATTCTCTTGACTCAATATAAACTACCAATCCTCTATTGGTCTCTTTAATCATCTCTCGCAATATAAGTGTCCCAAAATCTCTTTTTCAGTCTCAAGTGTGGCTTGGTTCAATATCAAGCCTGGTTTATCAGTCTGGAAGGAAGTGCGGAAGGTCTAGAAATATCTGAAGACCACCAGAAATCTCAAACCAACTCTCAAATACAATCTTTCTCAAGATATTATTGCTGGTTATAGCAATGCTACTTGGGAAGATGATTCCACATTTTGTAAGTCTCAAACCGGGTATATCATTCTTCATTACGGTAGCCTGGTCATCTGGAACTGCTCAAGAAGAAGAAAAATTACCTACTCCTCTACCAAATCAGAGCTCAATGCGCTTCTAGATTACTACCTTGAGCTTAAGTGGATCACTTATCTCATTAGCAAAATTTATTCCTCTCCTAAGTGTAAACCTTCTATCTACATCAATAATAAGGGTTTGGACAACAAAATGAAGAAATTTGGATCACACTCCAAATTGCGACACATAGATATTAAAACTAAAGGCTTAAGATAAGATTTCTCCCTCTCCAAATTCAATCTTTTCCTTATCTTGACTAATAAGATGATAGCGGATTCTCTCACTAAGTCCTCTTCTGTTAATACCCTCAAGCTTCTATAACAGGAGGTATTTTTCTAATTGCAATGGAAAACCTTCCCAGTTCACTTGCTTACCAGTCACAAGGGGTGTTAAGTTTTGATTCTTATCCACGCCTATCTGTGCAATCCTAGATGCTCTCTCCGGGCACCCACTTGTATGGGGGCTCTCCCAATGTTTTATTTCTTTTCTGGTTTTTTCTCTTTTTTCTGTTTCACAATCTCATCTTCAATTTTTTCTTCTTCTCCTCATTCTTCTTTTCCTCTCAATTCCTTTTTCTCATTAATCCTTCCTATTTTCACTCACCTTTCAACTTCCTGATTCTCAACCTTGAACACTCTCACCCACTCTTCATCCCAATCTTTTGGACCAATAGTTTCTGCCTGGTAAGACTTTTTCTTCTCTAAATTTCTTGATCAAATTAAATATGATCATGGTATTATTCAGTATCCATAATTATGATCTTTTTCCTGTCTGTTTTCTCTCTTGATCTCTGTCTCACATCCTGAAAAACTCATCAATGGAATCAAGGCAATGCGTCTATCTTCTCGGTTGACTTAGGCTGTAGGATCTGTCTTTATCTTCCTTTCTATCTATTTCATCTTTTATACAGATATTTTATTTTTAATATTGTATCTCTTTTCAGCTTAGGCTGGTTCTGAGTCATCTAGAAATTTAACTTAATAACCATCAGGTAGGGTGGTACTTTGGGTGAGTGATTATAGATTATTTTGGATGTAGAATCCATTTTTGAGTTTTATTTGATGGTTTGAGTTATTTTTTTAGTACAAAAGTGAGTCTGATGGCTATAGGACAGGTTTGGTCTACCACAATGGCAAGGGAAACACGTACCCTACCAAGGTTGTTGCCTCTTTTTTCACCTCTGCCACCACTAGAGCCAAATCTCTTGGCAAAGGTTGATCCGGTAGGTCTGGAATAGCTTCTCCAGAAAGGTAGAAAAACTCCCTCCCATCCTTCTTCAAAATTTCATTCTTTACATCCATACTTAGGTACTTTAACAACCTTTTGAGATGGCCATCCTCCCGACAATAGTATCAGCAGAAAATGCAGGGCTTGCCATTGTTTCTTGGTGGTGCCCTCAGTGGTACCTTAGTTGGTACATGTGTTGTTGAGGCCTTTAGTGATTCCAGGGCTGTTGCAGCTTGCTTTGATGTAGCCTTCTGCCAAAAAAGATGTACTTTATAAAACATATCTGTCATTTCTGCATTTTATTTTCGCATTTCTGTCCCCTTTACCCTCTTGACCCGTACCTCCCCCTTCCCCAGACCCTTTGGGTCTTATTCCATAAGTTCTGCAATTTCCAATTCACCCACAAGCATTTCTTGGATTTCATACATGTCCAGGAGGAGGGGTACTTGTCCATCCCCCAACCTCAAAATTAATCCTGCTTCATAGAGCTTCCAATTTATACTTCTGCACAACTCTGGGCTAAGCCCCCGCAAGACAGTCCTCTTTAAACAACCTGTATTCTCCACCAGAATTTTCTTTGCGGACTAGGTACTTTAGCATGTAATAAAATGAGGAAAAGTACCCACCTAAAAATCTCCCAGAGGAAAAACCTCCATACTTTGCCATTTCCAATGCAAGACACTCAAGATCCACTTCTTGTAACCTCTGCCCCCATGCCCCCCATTTCTCAATTATTTACCTCCGCAATTTTTCCAAATCTCCCACCCTGTAACCCTCCATATTGTCCACATCCCAAAGTTCTTCTTTATCTGGAATGAAGTTGACTATCTGCCAAACCCAGTTTATGCTGTTTTCACCCTTGCTGTTGGCCGCGTTCTCAAACTGTTCCAGGAGCTGGTGGGCATCCTCCAGGCAGAAACTGACCACCACGTAATCTCTTGGCCTAATCTTTTCCTGGCTACCCTGCTGCTCCTTGGGCAACTCAAGTGCAACATATGTTGATCAAACACCCATGGTCACCCTTGATAGCGGCCCCAACCAATTTGTGGTTTGATGCACAGCACCTTGATAGGGTTTTGCGCCGCCGGCTGCTTCCTTTCAATGGGTTGGGAGTGAGTTGCCCATCCCAGCCTTGTAATCTATGATAATCATTGACATATCAAGGGTAAGAAAAATAAAATAAAAAAAATATAAATCTGCAGAAATTACCAGGTTTTTAACAGAGAAGGACTTTCCTGGCAAGACCCCAAATTTGTGGAAAGAGATTGTGTGCTCCATAAAACTCCCGGAAAAAATCCTGCTCCAAGTTCTGGAAAGCCCAATAGCCGTTGAGTTATAATTCTGTAACTACAAAAATGAATAAAATCTGCTCTGAAAGGAAAGTTCCTATTGCCCGCAGCCTTTGAGAATCACGCCCAACACCCTTCTCCGCTATCTGAAAAAGTATTCTGTACTTAAGAAAGACACTCCTTGAGCTAACACAAAATAAAGTGATATTTATAAACAACACAGACTTGTTGAAAAGCTCTGGACTTGTACTTTTCCTATTAAAGTCTCCAATTTACTTAAGTCATCTAAAACTCTTGAAAGCATAATGTTATTATAGGGCTCATAATCCGGTAATTTAATTTTTATACTCCAATAAAATAGGATATATTTGATACCACCCCATATCTTGTCAATGAAATGTTTCCCTTTAATATAAAAATTGAAAGAACTACTCCAAAGCAAGATGACAAAACAAAAGAAAGACTTTTCCTCCTCACCCCCTCCATGCATTCCGCAATTATCCTCCTCACCATTAGTCCAATTGCTTACCTGATCCATCTGTGTTAATTAGCTTTGGCAATTTATGTTCCCCAATCTTCCTAACAGTTGATTCTTGCCAATGAATTGCTTAAGACAGATCACTGGCAATCTTCCTTAGTGGATCTCTACCAAAACCACATGCGGAATAACTAAGGATCCCAAACAATCCACATTCCGCCTCCTCAGCTATAATGTTGATTGTCCCATAGTCCGGCAACCTGAGTGAATTATCCATATTCAGGCCTTGGTCTTCTACTACATAGCTTCAATCACCTCCTTCTGCACTTTTAATCACATAGTTGCGGAGGGGAAGTTACATTTGAACACGTCCATTTTCCGCAAAAGGCAAAAAATAATCTGGCCCATCCTTCCTATTGTGCTATAGAAAGGATTTGCCGCACCAATGCTGATCCTTGAATGTTCTACTCTGGATTAGACAGTAATCCAACTCAACTTTCCCAGCCTACTTAGCTGCAGACTTCCAACAACTGCTGAGAAGCTTGTGGTCAATTTTCCAGTGCTGATCTTACTTGCCTCCATGTTTACAAATAGCCTCCACACCACAACGGATCCGGGAGGAAATGGTAACATTGCTTGTCCCAGTAGTGCACTGAAACCATCTGGGTTCTCTTCAACCTTCCTGCGTCCTTTGCCACTGTCATGTTGCACCTGAGGAGTTTTATGGCATGTGCCTCAAAGAGTTCAGTGGAGGTCTTGAATTTCCACCAATCCACACCCAGAAACGTCTCAAGCTTAAAATCCACCGGAAGCACAGGCTGCTGTCAAAAGAATAATTTTTAGGGCAAGTAACCCTTACAGAGATATGATCCGCAAAAAATTCCACTGGAAGCATTTCCTGCCACCGCTTGCCACCCTCACCGCACATATTCACCAGGGAATCCTTGATAGGTTGATGCCCCCCCCTCATTAACTTGGAACCTTCTGGATAGGACTCTGTCATTCAGGAAAAACTTTCTCTGAAACTCTGAACCAGCCGCATCAGAAAACCTCAGAATTCCACGCCTTGGTGCGCTGTGAGCAGGCAAAGCAATCCATACCATGCAAACCAGTCTTCCTCAAAGAACTGAGAAACTGGTTCCACTGACAACTTTAATAGAGGGCGCCCCTTGAATCAACCCATCAGATTTTCCCGCGCAACAAGGAAGTATGCAAACTTCACTGCGGTTATGTGGACCACATCAAGAGAAACCCGCCCAAACAATGTGTCCTATCTGGTAGGATGACCAACCCCCCTGGGCAACCTTGAGCTCTGCTGCTGACAGGCTTTGCACAAATTCACCCATTTGTGAGGAAAACATATTTGCAGGAAAACCAAGACCAGACTGCATTTTGAGTAGGAACAGAATCAGAAAGGAAATGAAGAGACAAGAGTCATTGAGATGGAGAATAGGAAAAGAAAAAACACCAACGGAAGTCTTTCAGGAGACGGTTGGAGTACAACCAGCTACAAGAACAGCAAGAGATGAGCAAAAAGGGTGCCTTGAACAATCTGGAGGAGAGAGTTAGTACGGATCATAACCAATTGATTCAGATTTGTTCTTACTTGGATTGAGCTGGCTGCTGGCGGTCACTTGATGAGGTAGGCAGATGAGTATTCAAATATGGTCGGTCGGTGGATGATGATTGAGATTCCCAGGAGTTTGGTCGTTGACTGCCAGCTGGTCGCGCTCAGGGGTTTCCCACTCTAGATTTGGAGTCTTAGCACCCATTGAGACATGCGGGCTGCAAGAGTGAGAAGAAGAAAACAAACATAAAGAAACATAGACAGACAATAGAAATAAGAGACTTGAGTGGAAGTCACCACAGTAGTAGTTCTTCAGCTCAACACCATTCTCTCACAGTGCCCACAACCGCTGGCCAGAAGAAGAATTTGTTTGATCTCCTCTGCGTCTCATTCTTGCCCCTTTTACCAGTGTTTTTGTGCAGAAACCTCAGGGTCACTTCCTGCTCCATCCTGAATGCTTCCACCACAGGGGGTAAAGTGGCACTCTGCCGCCACAACTGACCTTCCTGCAGGTAGAAGTTCACCAGAACTGTTTTTCCCAACAAATAACCACGCTTGACGTACCCTCAGGGAATCAAAGGTCCTTCAAATAAGAGTAGTTCCCACTCTGATGCAGCAGAAGCCGGACTTTGGCCACCACCACTCCTACCCAGATGACTGGAGCTTCCACATTCAGGGTGTCCATCAATTTTTAGGCATCATCCTGGGGATATCCCAAAACCATGTCTGGAATTGTTTACAACTTCCCTGGAACATGCACCACACTGAAAGAGAAGAGCTACAGAAAGGCTACCCACCTGGTCTTGGGAGCTTTTTTAAACAATGGAAAGTTGGTAATCCACACAAAGGCCTCCACATCCACCAAGAGTTTAAAGCGGAACCCCCAAAGGAGATGCTGCATTCTCCTCAAAATCTTGGGGTAAACCCACACAGTCCCAACTTAGTGGCTTTCTGCTTTAGTAAAGGTAACTGACTTTTAGAGTACCAGCCAATCCTTTTCCTCCTCTTTCTGCGGTAGAAATTCCCCTGTGCTAAGCCTGCTGGAGTCAGCCACCAAGAATATCCCTACAACCTTGTATTCAAGGTCCTGGAGTACAATTTTGATCCCCACAATATCCTTAAGCTTTGGGAGCCCCTGGTCACATCTCATAGTCAATTCACACTTTGCACCTTTCTATGTCAAGACGTTTCACCAGGTCTCCACCTTTGAAAACTGCTTGATGAACATGCAGGCCTAGATGCACAACTCCAGTAACTTGAGAATTTGAAAAACAATGCACAGGGTTGGCCAATCAAGAAACTTTTTCTGCTTCTATTCAAAAATCCACCTACCCTCAAAGGCCACCACATGTCCCAAAACCTTGAGGGCTAGAATGAAAACCACTGGTTTCTTACCCATGACCTTGAGTCCTGCCTCCTCAATCCAAAACGAGATCTGTTCCAGCATCTCAGTGTATTCGCAGAAAAATTAATGGATTGCAGGGGCCTCCGTCAACACCTTTCCCCCGTAATCTTCTTTGGGCCTTCAAAACCCGCTTTATCAAAGAAGATTTGGACACCCTCCAGAAGATGGTTGCGCAGGATTCAATTGATATGGGAGGGGTAAGCAGCCACCAAATGAGTTGTGCCTTGCGGTAGTTGTGTCAGTTGCATCCTCCCTAATCCAGTCTCAAATTTTGGAATCTCAGTGTACCTACCCTAACCAATGCACTCAAATCACTTTGTTATTCTCTCCAATCAAATCTCATTGTTTTCTGTTCTCTCACATCTTTAGGTCATGTGCCTAGCTCAGACTCTGGGGAAATCTTTCTTTTTGCAACCACAAGGTTGCACCACCAAACCCAGGTCTCTGAGTCAGGTGAGCACCACCCCAAATCTCATTAAGTTATCACCTTGACTGCTTGACTGATCCAAAAATTGCTTCTGAGTCAGTCAGACTCCAATCTACCCTGCTTATCATAACCTTGCCAAATCCACTATACTATCTAAGCACCACAAGAATCAAAGTCTTCTTCTCTACTATTGTTTCCTCCATGTATATCACAAGACACCAGGGCCAAATTGGAGTCTCTGGATGGCCAGTGACTTCATGTCACCATCCAGTCACATTTTCTGGCCAATGAAATCCCTTTACGGGAAAATTCTCTTCACCAATGAATATTCTTTAGTTCACCCCAGTTTACATCAAAAAGAATATATGATTCACACTTTATTCACCATGGTGGAAAATGAATTTCACTTTTAATTCCCCAATGAAAAAACCTGAATTCACTTGAATGTTCACATTGATTCAACCAGGATTCACTTGAAATTCCCTATGGAAAGAAAACTTTGAATTAAACATTGTATATGTAGATATTCCAGCTAAAATTTCAGTGATTGATTTCTTCCACAATGCAATGACAGCTTAATTCTCATTAATTTCAGTATTCATAGAACAAAATTTATTTTACAGCTTATTTCACATCAATTTTTTGTAAAACTAGAAAGTCTATATTACAAATTTTATTGGTGTTTTTCCAGTCTTTCCCTTGTGTTTGAAATCTGGTTGCATTAATGAAGTATCAGCTTTAAATCAATTTCATTTTATCCTTCCTGACACTTATGTGGATAGAAACTTACACTAAAGCTCCAAATTTTCATAGGGTTTATATTAAAAAAATACTAATTTTATAGCACTTAGGAATTTCAATCAGAAAGAATATGAATGATGTAAAATATAAAATGATAAAATATATGAGGAAGGATATTTCAAAATCCTATGCCAAAGAATTGAATTAGCAAGCCACAAAATTTAAATTTAAATTTATAAATTAACAGGAACATGCTAACAATGCAGCACATACATTGCTACAAAATATTTCAGAATATAAATCACATAACTTTCTTTACAGAAAATTATGATGTTTGGAACAAGCTATACTAAATTTTCAATTTTACACATTGATATTTGTACATTATCTTTAACTTATATTAATGCATTTTCATGAAAATATGACTTATAAATTTAAAAAAACAAGCAAAAATAAAACATGACAGAAATAAATAGTTTATACTGCTCATAAATCTGGGTCAATAGCGAAAACTCCAATTTAATTCATTACCATGGTAAAAAATCAGGATTGGTCATTAAAAAATGTTTATTTTAGTATATTTTTATTAGTTTACAACAGAACATGCATTCAAGAATGACAGACACTCAAAATAAAAATCAACCTCATCTCATACTGGTTAATTCCATCAAAGGACTTTGTTTGATGGCTCAATTAATTGCTTCCTTCTTGTATTGAGTTTTGAGTTTGAGCTCTTTTTGAGAAACTTAGAGATGAGGAGGGAGTCCTACAAGTCCAAGATGAGTGGACCTTAAGAGTCACAGGGGGCACTTTGGTTCCAAGTAAGGAAGAACAGATAATTTCCTTCACTTGCAAACTGGCAGCTTAAGTAGACTATCTACAAGGAGGGCAAACTGGTGGTTGATAAGATGAGAGACTAAAATGGATAAAATATGCTTAAAGCACAAGTAGGGTTGTCACAAGAGGAAATTTTCAACAAGGAAAAGCTTTCCCTGGATATTCACTCACTTGGAATACACTCAACATGTTAGTTATATGATAAGGCATCTAGGATTAGACATAAAGAACCCACCAGGACTGTGACTAATTAGCCCAGTACAAAGAGGTCACTATACAATAAAACTAAAGAGAAAGAATGGAGAAAGGCCACTAGTATTCAGGATAAGGATGTTGCTATATCTTTAACTAAACAGTTTAGAATAAATAAAACTCTATAAATGAAAATTCAAGATCAAAAATTGATTTATGAAATATAAAGTTAAAACTAGTAAGATTGCACTCTACCCTGAGGAGACCCTTGATTCAGACAATAATTCCAACACACCTCCTTGCCTCATGCTAGAGGCAATGAAAAGGACCAAGAGAGGTGGAGTACCTTTGACATTAGCAGCCAGACTTGGTTTAATTCTATAATATAAAGGATGGTTTTGGAGCAGGGAAGATCAATTAATAAGACAGCAAGAGATGATCCAAAAAATAGATGATTGTTTAAGTTAGCAAAGGATCAATATACTTGAAGTGAAAGGGAAAGTAGGTGCGCAATTAAGACTTGATGACATGAACAAGCAACCTTAGGTAGCAAGGACAGGAATGGAAAAATCTGTGATGTTTTAATTGGTTTAAACTAAGAGAAGTCATTGCGTTAGAGATACAAATCAGATACAAGTGGCAAAATTGAGAATGGCTTTTGTAATACCAACCTAAGAGAAGAAGACAATCTGCCACAGAGTGTTTAAAAGAGGTCGGGTGGAAGAAATAAAGAAGAAATAAAATGGAATGGGATGGATTAAAGAAAAAGAAAATTGAAGTAAAGAAAAATTATGGGCAAAATTGTGGGAAGAGGTGGTGATAGTAGGCGCTGATGCAGGCTAGGAAGCTACTTGAGCGCTGTTCTGCTCATCAACTTGAGAGCAGTTGACAACTATCACTTGCCAAGACATGTCTGGAGGGCTATATACAACCATGTCATCCAAGCGTCCAAGAGGGTTTTCTTCATCAAGAGATGTTTCAGTGTTTGAGCTAGTAATTATGTTGCAAGCTGATTCAGCAATCAGCCACCATGTTTGAGCGTTCTGACAGTCTTTGGCCCAAGGGGCGGAATGCATGTGTTTCAGATCTAAAAGAATTTGAGATTGAGGATGGCTTAGATGATATTTGTGACGGCGGCAACAGATATTTTTGTGGCCAGGCGTACCATAAAAGTATCAATGAGCAGGGAGAGGGGATCATAGTTAAGAATTTTTATTTATTCAATCAACTTGAGGAGAAAAGAGCAAGGAAGTTTCTAGAGGGATATTCAAGGTCTTCTTTGTAAAAGGAAGGAGAAGGTTGAAGGCAGCTGGGGGGAAGCAAGTGCTCTGGTAATGCATCCGTACTTAAGCTAAATGCAGCACAGAGCATGTACAGATATTTTAGATTTGAGGGGAAAGGAGGTGTTTCAGTCTTGTACCTACAATGATGGGAAAGTGAAACTAACTTTTTGGAGTGGAACTAAGAGATATGTATTTTTTTAAAATCTGGTTCAATGATGAGAAAAAAAATGCGGTAACAACCTAAGAGCAGAAACTAGTCTTAGGAGCAATCCAAGAACAAATGGAATTTTGAAGAAACAAGAATGAAAATATAATAAGAAAAGAAAGAAGGAGAAAGATGAAATGATTAAAAGAAAAGGAGACAGCAAAGTTTGTCAATGGGAGTTTCTAGTTGAAACCTAGTTTTAGTGTTACAAAGTATTGAGATGATCAATCAACGGTGTGGTGCTCTTTCATGAATGCAAGTGGGGAAAGGCTGCGGGCTTGCGTGGATCGGAATGATTGCGCAGATCGGAAGGCTTTCACGGATTGGAAGGCTTGCGCAGATTGGACGGATTGCCCGGATTGGAAGGCTTGCACGGATTGGAAAGCTTGCTGGGATTGGAAGGCTTGCGCCGATTTGAAGGCTTGCGCAGATCAGACAGATTGCGCGGATTGGAAGGCTTGCGCAGATCAAGCGGATCGCCCATTGCAAGATGCGCGGATTGGATCGGTACGCCCCGGATACCTGGAACGGGTTGTCGGGTGGACGCATCATGAGAAGGAAAAACCAGCGGGCAACACAGACGGGGCATGGGGCAGGGGAGGTGGAGCATGGGTTACGGGACAAGGGAAGGAGGGATAGGGTTGGGCTAGGGTTCTGTGGCTTAGGGGTTGTATTCCATCATTCTTGCTTACTTGTGGTTTTACTTAGGTTAGGGTTGAGAGGGAGGAATTAAATACTTCACTCTCAACTCCGGGTTGTAAGATCACATTATCACATCAGATTGGATTGGATTGGAAAGGAATGAATTCATCTTATTATTACTCTATCACTCTCTCACTCTCACTCTCTCACTCTCTCTCTCTTTACTGGCTGCATCCAATCTCCTTACAGACGCTTTGATCAATAACTTCCTGAACTCAAGGACAACTTCAGGGGTGTAGCTCCCCTTTGGTCTCCCCATCTGGGGGTCTGGCCAGGAACAATCTTTTGTAAAAGTCTCTCAAAGGTACTCACGGATGCTACCAACAGCCTCTTCTCTTCCTTCCTCCTCCCACGGCCTCTGCGCTACCCCATGGATTTACCCGCATATTCGAAAATCAACATTGTGGAAGTGGAGCAATTCATCTCACCGTATGAAATGATTGCGGACTCTGAAGGTGCTTTGGATTTTGAGAAGGCGCGCCATGTCATCCTGTTCATCAAGGACGCGGAAGCGCGTCGGGAAATAGAGGAGATGGGATGCTACCTGAACCTGGATTGGCCGGAACTGAAGGAGGAAATGCTGGCGAGATGGGGGAGGCGCGGCTCAAACTTTTGGAAGGACAATCTCAAGCAATCCACGGAATTGGATTACAAGGCAGCTGCGCGCGGCGGGATCTGGTTGCAAGCGGAATTGGATTACGCGGAGCTGTATTACAGGGCAGTGTGAGTTCCGGCCCCACCACCAGCAACCATCCCTTCGGCTAGCAAACTCGCGGAGGTGGCAAGGGGCCTTTAGGCCTACCTGGAGAGTATTCAGTGTCCCGGCGTGCCTGCTCCCCACATGTGTGCAAATGGGGACAACAACAGCCGTTGGTGAAGGGGACACAGGCACCGGACAGTGGATTGGAATGCAGGATTGGTTTCCCCAGTGGAGGTGGGGTATGTGTTGGGGAAGCAGGTCTTGGTGGAACCAGTTCAGCCTGCTGACAAGAAGCGGTCAAGGAGGACAAAGGAAAAGGGAAAGGATTCTCCGTGCCACCCGGGAACCGGTGAACAGCAGAAGGGCCTCACAAAGAAGTTAGATGCCGCGGAGGAAGAGATGGACAACGGGTCAGAGGATCAAGACCCAAGCCAGACCTCTTTGACGGCAGGGAGCGCGCATTTGGAAAGGGTAGGGGCAGCAGCGGAAGTGAAAAACCACGCACCAAAGGATGGCAACCAGAGCTGGACCCCTTTGACGGCGGGGAGAATGAGGATGGGGCAGAAGGATGTGGAAGCAAGGAAAAGGACGGGCACGGAATGGACGGACGGGGGGCCGGAGTGCGGGACGGATGGTCCCAGAACGGGCACGCAGCCATCACGGCTAGCAAGAGCCTTGGGATTGGTGCAGCGGATGCTTGCAGCAGGGCTTGAGGGGTGGAACGGGGAGGGATTGGATTCCAAAGGCACGACTGGGGAAAAGGACAATGGATTGGCAGGGAAGCTGGCGACAGAAGGTGCTTCAGGACAAAAGGTTGAGGAATTGGCTGAAAAACAAGGCCCCTGCAGGATTGGTTGAGGCAACGCGCCGCGGAAACTTTTTTTCTCTTGTTCCTTCTTATCTATTCATTCTTCCTTTTCCTTTTTTTTTACTCTTCCTGTCTCTCTCAAGGATTGCGTACGCGCGCTGGCGCGTCAAGGTCTCCCCATGTACTCTTGCAGATACTCTCACTGGCGCGGATTTCTCACTTTCAGACTCTAACTGGCATGGATTTCTCACCTTTGCCAATTTCTCTTGCTCACGCGGATCTTCTCTCTCAAAGGCACGGATCTTGCGCGCGGTTCTTATTCTCTCTAAGGGACTCACAAGCCCAAAGGCTACTCAATCGTGCGCAACGTGTGTCTTTTTGTGTATAGGTGCTGAATACAAAGTAGAAAGGATAGGAGAAGGAAAGGAAGGGAGGGGGGGTGATCCATCTAAGTTGGTCCAGCTCTTGCGGATCTTGCGCGCGGTTCTTATTCTCTCTAAGGGACTCACAAGCCTGAAGGCTACTCAATTGTGCACAATGTGTGTCTTTTTGTGTATAGGCGCTGAATACAAAGGAGAAGGAAAGGAAGGGAGGGGGGGAATCCATCTCAGTTGGTCCAGCTCTCATCATCTTCACCACGTCCAAGCAATCCGCAGCAACCAAGTTGCCAAATGAAGCCAGAATTTCGCTCCAGGAGTCGGCGTTGTGACCCTGCAGCGCAGCTAGGAACCTCCGGAGGAGTCCATCCGTGTCTTTTGCCATTGCGTCAAACCTTGCAAGTGGGACGGCTGGAACAATTGGAATGAAGTCCGGGATCTCGGGTAGTGTACTCACTGGCAAGGAGTGGGGGAGGGGGTGCAACTACGGAAGGTGAGATGGTGGGAGATCTCTGGGGACAGAACTCAAGTTGGGGGGGATGTGGTGCTCTTTCATGAACGTGAGTTGGGAAAGGCTGCGCGCTGCGGGCTCAGGCAGATCAGAATGCTTGCACCAATCGGAAGGCTTGCGCAGATTGGAGGGATTGCGCGGATCAGAAATCTTGCGCGGATTGGAAGGCTTGCGCATATTGGAAGGCTTTGGCAGATTGGACGGATTGTGCAGATCGGAAGGCTTGCGGGGATTGGACGGCTCAGGCGGATCAGACGGCTTGGGCGGATCAGACGGCTCGCGGGGATCAAGCTGTGGAAAATGAAATAAGTGACAAGCTAGCTGCGCGCAACTATCCTGTGAAACCTACATGTGACATCTTTCAACAAGTTGTATTTAGTCTTCACTTGCCCCTCCACGTGTTCTGCTTTTTCTTTTCCTCATCTGCTTCTCCTTCTTCTTTGACCACCAGGTCTGTTTCCTCCCTTCCTGCCTGCCTGCCTGCCTGCCTGCCTGCCTGCCTGCATGCCTACCACCGAGCCACCTTCCCAACTGCATCACTAACTGTGATTGCCTACCAGGTACAGTAACCAACACGGAGTTATCCCAATCATTTATCAACTTATTTCATTTCAATCAATCTTCTCTTTCTCATGACTTCAACATGAAATACAACACCCTCATCTGCTTCTCCTTCTTCTTCGACCACCAGGTCTGTTTCCTCCCTTCCTGCCTGCCTGCCTGCCTGCCTGCCTGCCTGCCTGCCTGCCTGCCTGCCTACCACCAAGCCACCTTCCCAACTGCATCACTAACTGTGATTGCCTACCAGGTCTGTTTCCTCCCTTCCTGCCTGCCTGCCTGCCTGCCTGCCTGCCTACCACCGAGCCACCTTCCCAACTGCATCACTAACTGTGATTGCCTACCAGATTGTCCTTTTTTCTACAGATTATGAGACCGGAATAGCTCCTCATTCACTTGATCATACTCATCTAACATGGTTGAATTATCCATCAAACTCGGCGAAAAGAATAAACTCACTGGTGCCAACCAGCTTGAGTGGAAGTCAAAAGTCTCATCAATCCTCAAACTCAAACACCTACTACAACTAGTTCTTGGAAAAGAAACTATCAAAGAATGAAAATTGGAGGATAAAAGATATAGAAACCGCTCAGATGATGCCCTTGCCATCTTGAAAATCAACTGCAACACTAAACTAGCTGAGCAATTTGACCTTGAATCCAAAGGCAATCCCCAAATTTTCTGGAAACTCCTCAAAGAGCACTTCCAACCCAAGACAGTCCAAAACCAAGCCACAAATCTAAATTGCATTTTCTCCACCAACTTAGCTTCCCACAACTTCGAGGAAACACTCAACAAACTGGCCTACAACACCCGGCAACTGTGCGCTCTGATCAACAACAATAACACCAAACCCTCCATTCTTCTAGACTCCATGATTGCCATGTGGTCCATTATCAACCTTCCTCCAGAATTCAAAAACTCAGGCGAACTACTCCTAAAGAAATGTCAGATCGAGAAAAAAGCTCCCTCCATAAAAGAAGTTGTCAAGGAGATGAGGTCTTTCTTAAAACAAAATTCAGACTCTCAAGACGAATCCAAAGCCTTTGCCGCCTTCTGCCGCTCCACTCCTTACTATGGCCTGAGATGTTCCCCCGGTTATCACAATCCCAAAACCAAGCACTCGATAAAGAAATGCTCCCAAATTAATAGACCAAGTCAAGAAGATGAAAAACCCACCAAGGCTTTCCATGCCTCTCATGCCCAACTCTCTTCTGAAACAATCCTGGACTTGGGTGCCTCTCACTCCATGTTCAACTCTTGCTTGGTCTTCTCTGATCTGACTCCTACCAATGAAGTGGTATATCTGGCTGATGGATCCACTGCCAAAGTTAAAGGAAAAGGAACTGCCTACCTTGATCTCCCACATGCCAAACTCAAACTGTCTTATTCCCTGTACATCCCATCACTTTTGTCCAATCTCATCAGTCTATTCTGCTTCATTGAAAGGAACTACTCCCTTGTCTCAAGCGGTCCTGGCGGTTTCGCTCTCCTAGACAAATCCGGCAAGGTGGTCATATCTGGAAACCTTTCCGGAGGAAATTTCATCATCAATTGTCTTCCCTTACCTCTTTGTGCCTCTGTGTCTTCATCAACCTCCGCACTCACTAAACACAAATCAGCCGGTCACCCTTCCCATCCATATCTGCTAAAAATGTTTCCATCCCTTCCCAAGTCCCCCATCATCTGTACCACATGCAATATCTCCAAAAGTCACAAGAGTCCTTTTCTCGGATTGTTTCCTGAAGCAGCCCGTTGCCTCTACTTCCTTCATGTTGACCTCTGTGTGCCCATCTCACCTGCCTCAATCTCTGGATCCAGATACTTCCTTTGGGCCATGGATGGTTTCTCTCACTTTGTTTGGATTCGCTTTGTCAAAAAGAAAAGCGATGTTCCAACTGTCTTAACAAATCTCTTTAACATGATAGAAAATGAATCCAGCGAAAAAATATCACACCTGGTCACTGATAAAGGCACGGAATTCAAGAACCGTTTCCTGTCCAACATCTACTCTGAAAAAGGCATCCAACATCTCACCACTGCTCCATATACTCCGGAAGAGAATCCCTTTCCTGAACGCGGCAATAGGACTACTGGGTCCAAGATTTGATGTCTACTCAAGGACTCAAACTTGTCCCATGAGTTCTGGGCTGAGGCGGAAAACACCTCCGTGTACTTGGAAAACAGAACCCCCTGTCAATATATTGGTTTTAAATCTCCCTACTCACTGCGGTATTCACGGACTCCCACCCTATCACACTTACACCCCTTTGGCTGTGAGGCTATCTATATGATCAATCACATTAAAGGCAAACTTGAGGATCAAGGCAGGAGTGGCATCCTATTAGGCTACGAGGAAGGGCAGCAAACTTACCGGATCTTAGAAGTGGAGACAGGTAACGTTGTCAAATCCCATCACGTGAAATTTCACAACAATGTTTTCCCTGCCTATCCTTCTCCCAATCCTGCTGACTCATGCTCATTCTCTATATCCCTCAACACAGACGGGGAAACTTGCCCTGACAATCCAGGGAACCCCCTTTCTGATCCCAGGCGCCCTGTTTCTCCCATGCCTTTAACAGAATCCCCCCCTTCTCCTGACCAGCCAAATCACCCTGTTGTCTCTCCACCACCTGCCAATTCATCAACACATGATTCATCCACCAGCTGCACTCCACCAAGTTCCAAAAACTACACCTGGGTACCAGCCGATCTACCAGCACCAAAGAACATCTCATCCCAAATTGACAAATCCAGTATTCTGCTAAATTCCAGAAGAAATCCCTCCGCCCATGCTGTCTCCCTACTAAATCCCAACCCTTGCTCCTTTGACGAGGCGATGGCTTCCCCATATCAAGATGAGTGGCTGGAGGCAATCAGAGTGGAACTCCTCAACATGACAAACTATGGGGTCTTCACTGCCGTCAATGCTCAATCCTCTCAACATCCCTTATCCACCATGTGGGTGTTCCGGCGCAAAACCAATCAAGACGGAAACATTAAAAAGTTCAAGGCCCGACTATGTGTCCGGGGATTCCTTCAACGCTATGGACAGGACTACTCTGAAGTTTTTTCTCCAACCGGGAGACTAGCCTCACTCTGCATCCTCCTCACCATCTGCGCCCTGCACTGGTATACTGTGCATCAAATTGACGTCAAATGTGCATTCCTCAATGTCACCCCGGAGGAAGATCTATTTGTCAAAATACCTCAAGGGATGAATGCAAGTGGTAACGTGGTTCTCAAGCTCAACAAGTAACTTTACGGGTTAAAGCAGAGTCCCAGATGCTGGAACAAGGCGCTCACGGCAGCTCTGAAGAGTCTTGGATTGCAACCCAGTCACTCTGATCCCTGCTTCTTCCACTCAAGCGATCCTTCTAATCCTTTCTTTCTATTTGTTCACGTTGATGACCTAATCTTTGGTGGAACATGGTCAGATGATTTCAAATCTAAAATCTCATTTATTTTCGCCATGGACGACCTGGGTCATGCCAAATACGCTCTGGGCATCCGAGTAACTCAACATCCGGGCTTGGTTCGCCTCCTGCAGGACAAATACATATCCCAAATCCTGGACGAGTTCAAAATTGAAAACAACAGGGGCACCAAAATCCCTCTACCAAGCGACTGGAAGGATCTCAAACTTTTGCCTTCCACAACCCCTTCAGCTCCTCCTTTCAACTACCAACGAGTCATTGGTCTTCTGCAATATCTGTCTCAATGCACCCGTCCCGACCTAGCCTTCACCGTCAGCTTTCTTTCTCAATTCCTGGAAAATGCCCTCACATGCCACTACCAAGCTGCCAAACACACGCTTTGTTATGTTGCCAACACTCGAGGCCTTGAACTCATTCTGGGTCAGAAAAATCTGGGACATCCGTGAAACACTGTTCTGGGTTTCTCCGACTCTGACTGGAACGGGTCAAAATCCTGGAACTCTTACTCCGGTTCAATTGTCTATTTCCACGGCACTGTTGGCTGGAGGAGCTCCAAGCAAAAGGTGGTGGCCCTCTCCTCGGCTGAAGGTGAATACTTTGTGATCACCAAATGCTCCCAGGACCTTCTCTGGGTCTCCAACCTCCTTCAAGAGATAACCGCGTCAAATTTCAAATTGATCCTCCACACCAACAACCAAAGTGCAATGGTGATTGCGGAAAATCCAATTTATCATCACGGCTCCCGCCACATGAACTTCCGCTATCATTTCATTTGCGATCTCATTCAATCTGGTCAAATTTCCCTCAAATACTCTCCCTCCAAATCACTTCTTTCCAACCTACTCACTAAGAACCTTACTGGAGGAAGGACCTCCAAGCTCACAACAAGCATCCTGGGCCAGGGTTCTTTGAAATTGAAGATTGAGGAGGAGTGTGGAAAATGAAATAAGTGAAAAGCTAGCTGCGCGCAACTATCCTGTGAAACCTACATGTGAAATCTTTCAACAAGTTGTATTTAGTCTTCACTCGCCCCTCCACGTGTTCTGATTTTTCTTTTCCTCATCTGCTACTCCTTCTTCTTGGACCACCAGGTATGTTTCCTCCCTTCCTTCCTGCCTGCCTGCCTGCCTGCCTGCCTACCACCAAGGCACCTTCCCAACTGAATCACTAACTGTGATTGCCTACCAGGTACAGTAACCAACACGGAGTTATCCCAATCATTTATCAACTTATTTCATTTTGATCAATCTTCTCTTTCTGATGACTTCAACATGAAACACAACACCCTCATCTGCTTCTCCTTCTTCTTTGACCACCAGTTCTGTTTCCTCCCTTCCTGCCTGCCTGCCTGCCTGCCTGCCTGCCTGCCTGCCTAACACCAAGCCACCTTCCCAACTGCATCACTAACTGTGATTTCCTACCAGGTCTGTTTCCTCCCTTCCTGCCTGCCTGCCTGCCTGCCTGCCTGCCTACCACCAAGCCACCTTCCCAACTGCATCACTAACTGTGATTGCCTACCAGATTGTCCTTTTTTCTACACAAGCAGATTGCGCATTGCAAGACGCGCGGATTGGATCACATGGGTACGCCCCGGATACCTGGAACGGGTTGTTGGGCGGATGCATCATGAGAAGGACAAACCAGCGGGCAACACGGAAGGGGCCTGGGGCAGGGGAGATGGAGCATGGGTTACGGGACAGGGGAAGGAGGGATAGGGTTGGGCTAGTGTTCTGTGGCTTAGGGGTTGTATTCCATCATTCTTGCTTACTTGCGGTTGTACTTATGTTAGGGTTGAGAGGGAGGACTTAAATACTTCACTCTCAACTCCGGGTTGTAATATCAAATTATCTCATCAGGTTGGATTGGATTGGAAAGGAAGAAATTCATCTTATTAGCACTCTATCACTCTCTCTCACTCCCTCTCTCTCTCTCTTTCTCTTGACTGGCTGCATCCAATCTCCTTACAGACGCTTCGTTCAATAACTTCCAGAACTCGAGGACAACTTCAGGGGTGTAGCTCCCCTTTGGTCTCCACAACGGTTCTCTTGGTGATGTTTTGATTGAGCAGAGCTTGGTCAGTTTCATCTCTTAAAGCTTTGGTGTGTGTTATGAGGAAGTTTGTGATGAATTTTTCTAGAGTCAGTTGCTCACTCTTTTAAAGTCAGATATAGGGTGCCGAATGGTAGATGATGTTGCAAATAGTTGAAAGGGCTTACTTTGAGCTAAGCAAGGTGAAGTTGATCCTTTGCTTCTGGTTGGCAGGGTTCTGCCTATTTTGGTTGATGACCCTGCGGTAGAGATGAGGAAAGATTGACTGGGCTAGTTTTTAGGATTTGTACAGTAGTCACAGTGAGGGTTCTTACAATGTTCAGTGCAAACCTAGGTGAACCGCAAAGTTCTTGGTTGCTTTACTAATCAAGAAGTGTATTCTTGACAAGTTATTTGTCATAAAAGATTTGAGTTTGGTTAACCACAGAGTTTTGACAAGATTGGGGTGAGGAGAGTTTTTTGAGGGTGGAGTTGCTATTGCCATGATGGCTGCGTCCAAAGAGTCTGAGATGATGTCATGATGATGCAGATAAGTTCAGGCTTGGTGACCTGTTGTTGGGAAACGGTCAGGTCAGGGTCTGGACTGAGTTATATTTGACTTTTTGGATTTTTTCCTTGGATAAGGAAGAGTCCAGCTTCATTTTTTCTTACACATTGTGGAAAGAATAAGGGTTATCCCCTTACAATTGTCCCAAGTTTCGGAAGTTAAAGGTTCCCTGCGTTTGAAAGGAGATGAGGATGCCCAAATTCGCACTTAAATGAGAAATAGAAATAAGGAGATAAGAGATAAAGAAAAGTAGAGAGAGAGTGAAATCGCCAATCCTTCAATCCTAAGAAATTTCCACCTGGATGTGTATCTGGTATGAGTTCCTTTGATCTCCGGGTGAGATGATTGATCCAATCCAATGATTTGATGGTCTGATTCCATGCCCCCCTTCCTCCTAACTGGGAGTTGAGAGTGAGGATAAGTCCTCCCTCTCAACCCTAACCTAAGTACACGCGCAAATGACAGTATGACAAAGAAACAGAAAAAAATCCCAAAACAGAAACCCTAGCCTCCTCCCCGCACCTCCGTACCAAACTCCCCCCGACGTCCGTACGCCGTTCCGTCCATCTGGTTTGTCCTTCTCATGACGCGGTCCTTGCACCGCGCCCTACTCGGAGCCCCCCGCGCCTGTCCGTATCCGTTTGTCTGCGCCCTTTGTGGATGTCCGGTAATATCCAGCATGATCCGCGCGCTTGCACGCGCGCTCCATCCGTTCCTTTATAGCCTGCAAATTGCTCCGCCCCTACGTATCCAAACCGGCGTGCCCGCAAACCTAGTTGAGCACACTACCTTCCGAATCTGATCTCTGGGGCGGATCGCCGCCCACGCCGCATTCAATGCTGAGCCCGACCCATCCACTAGGTGCGGAGCCAAACAGCGGCTGCTGCTGATCCAGCAGCTGCCGCTGCTGAGCACTCCGCATACCCTAATGCTGAGCCCGCTTGCCTCCAATGCTGAGAGCGCAGCCGCAAAGAAGTTCCCAATCGGCATCCATAAATTGACACCACATCCCCCCCCAACTTGAGTTCTGTCCCCAGAAGTCTTCCATCTCTCCACCATACCACCACCCCCGCTACTTCCACTACCACCTTCCCCCATCCTCCTCCTGCTCAATTGCAACCATGCTCCCATGCGAGTTCTGTGCCCAGAACGGGCACGCGTGTTCAATCATCCCTGGTCAACGCGCCTGTGTTGCTTCCCGTTGCGGCCACCATTGCTGCTCACTTAGTGACAGCATTCCCTGAGCTCCCCCCCAATCCAGCTCTTGCCCCAGGCCGGGCAAGAGGGCTTGTCTGGACCCTTTTGTAATTTTGGATGACAACTCAATCTTGGAAGGCTCTTGGACACACCCCGGTTCACCTTCATCCCGCCGCCCCCAGCTCCGTCACCCCCCACCTTGCACATGAGCCATGACTTGGCATCACCTCTCCACTGGGCCGGACCTCCGCAACAAAGCAAATACGAAACCTCGAAGGAATGGCGCGCGGCGACCCGCACTTTGGCCGCCGCTGTCGGTGTGAATCAAACGTTACCAGAGCCAAGGCTTTCCAGACGACCCGCGGCCGCGCCAGCACCCTCTCCTCCTCCTCCTTGACCGCCAACACCCCCTCTGCCTCTGTCACCCATCATTGTCCCGTCATCACCTCCAGCTGAACCGAGCCCCCCTGTTGGTTCCCCGGAGGCCCCGTCTTCACCAGCCGTTCCTCCCCTCAGCCCTCCCGAGATCCCAGAAATCCTGATTGTAATGGCACTCCCGGCGGGCGGCTTCAAGGTTTTCGCGAAAAGTTCAACCACAATGCTTTGGGATTTCCTTGTGATCCACGGCGCCCAATCCTTGGAATGCCGGAGCAAGCTTCTGTCGTCTTTCCGGGCCTTACTGGCGTTGTCAAGGGCGGAAATGGAGGAGAGGATGAAGATGGCTTAGGCGAATCCCCCCCCTTTTCCCTTCTTCCCTTTCTTTTCTTTTGGTTGTACCCCGCTTCCTTTTTCCTAAGAAAATACATGTATCCGCGCAAGGTCTTAACCTTCTGAGAAAAAGTGCGCGACCGCGCTTTGTGAGAATGAGCTTGAGATTGAGGTCCGCCTCCACCCGCTTTGCTTTGTGAGCAACCATAAGTGACCAACCATTCCAAAAGAGGCACCTGGACCGCCCCAGACAAACTGCCACACAGTTCCCCGTACCAATCCTGTAAAAAACACAACAACCAAACACCAGCGCGCGCCAACGTAAGGGAAGAGAGAGATAGAGAGTAAGAGAACAGACATTCTGGGGTGTCTAGTTTTCCCGGCTGTGAACCCGCTAGAGCACCCCCTCACCAAATCAAGCTTATTCCCATAACAACCACCCATCCTCCAGATATCCTGAGAGAAAAGAAAAAGAAACCAACAGATAAGAAAAATAGAAAAGAACACATAATTTTTTTTTTTGTGCGACACCCATAGACCGCACGCAAATCGCTATTTGTCCCATTTCCCCCATCTGCGGGATTTTTGTTGCATCCCAGTTCCGCGGGGCTTGTTCTCGCGTTCACGGACCTGGCTTTGTGCCGCGCCCGCGTTTCCTGCAAAAACCCCAAGCCAGCAAAGACCCCACAATCCAGATAAGAAAGACACATAGAGAAACAAACATTCTGGGGTGTCTAGTTGTTCTGGCTGTGAACCGGCTAGAGCACCCCCTCACCAAATCAAAGCTTATTCTCTACCCCCACCAACTCCCCCCCAACTTGGCCACTGTCCCCAGCTGGTCACAACCGCCTACTCCCTTGCAACGGCACGTTTTCCGCTTCTCTGCCCAAAGACAAGTCCCTGGATTGGGTCGGCTCCTCATTAGTCAACCGCCCGCACAAAAATGGAGCTTGTTCTGTGCGGTCTCCTTGGTTGACTAGAAAAAATCCTCCAAGGGTTGCCCGCCGCAGACCAACTGCGCGCCCGGTTTCTCCTAATACTCCAACACTCTCCTCTGCTTTCCTTGCCCGTGGTTGCAGATAGTTCTCTTGAACCTTCCGCCGGACAAATCCTCCACTGTCAACGCCTCCGTTCCCGCCTCCGGATCGAAAACCATTTGTGCTTGGAACCCAAACATGAACGGCCTTCCCAAAATCACATCCCCACATTCAACCAAAAGAAAAGAAAGAGGCTTACGGACCCTTGCGACCTCAACCTCCTCCTCCTCAACTACCCCATCCACCCAACACTCCCCTCCGTTAAGCGTGCGGAGACCCATTGCCGCATTTCCGCCAAACCAACCCCAAATCATCCACCATCTGCAACAGCAGCAGGTTCACCATAGCGCACACCTTCCTCCCCGCTATGAACATTGGAACGTAAGCAAGCAGAGTCAAAACCAATTTCAAATCACACTCCTCGCACCCCTCCTCCTTCCGCGCCACATGAACCCGTTGCACCGTCTGAGGTACTCGGCCCTGACCGCAATCCCACAACGCCTGCACCATCTTTTCTACCACCACCAGAGACACAGTCGCCAGTTCCCGCAAGGTCAGCAGGACCAGAGTCTTGTTCCCCATCACCCTACGCACGATGTCTGCCGCTGTCTTCTTCCCTACAGGATTTGCTGCCTGTGCCTCGATTCCGGGCACGCTTGCAGCCAGTTTTGGAACTTTTGACGGGGGTTGCTCCTTTGCATCCACCTCATTCTTATCGGAGACCGCCACCTTCTCTCCCGTTGCCACTACCCTTACCTCAGCTTCCACCCAAGTTGGTTGCCACAATGCGGGACCAGTAACAATGCCTAGTGACGCTTGCGCCGTTATTCCCCCCTCCTGACCCCATGTGCGCACCTGCTGAATTGCGGTTGGCTGGCTTGGCTCCATTGGAATCTGTTTGCCCATTGGAAAAATGTACCCCATCACCGCCGGTCAAACCAATCCCGCATTGAGATCCTTTGTAAGCTCCTTGCACACCAATTGCCAATTACTGTTTTCCCCGCAGTACGAGCACCCCCTTGGCACAAAGGTACCGGGTGGCCGGAACCCTTCCACCATGTGAGGTGGAGGCCCTTGCGGCTGCTGCTGGCCCATACAGCTCATGCAGATCTTGAAAACCTTCATCAGTTCCGTCAATTCACTTACCAGAGGGGGGGCGGGTTGAGGAACCGGAACACGCGTGGAAGTAGGTTGAACTGGGGCTTGAAATTGCGCCGGAGCCAAAACCTGGGGGGCGGATTTCTTTGGTCCCGCTGGGAAGGACTTAGCGGTATCCTCAATAAGCTCTTCTAAGTCAAGCTCACTCTCCACAGCCTGGCAAATGACAGCCAGCTCCGGAATGAGCGCAATGCTCCCGTCCAATGACCGCTTTACCAAGTTTTGATTGTAAAGATGCCCCTGCACCCTTTCCCGGAGTTGAGCGCCTAAACCCCCCAGAAATGCGCGTTTCATGGCCCCCGTCTGTCCCGCCACCACCTCGTTCTTTGAAAAGTACCAATAGATCCAATCAAATGTTGAGGTGTAATCCGCAAGCTCCACCCGAGTTCTGACTCCTCCGCACGGGCTTGCCTCCGAGGCCACGTGGTCAAAATTGCTGGCCCGGAATCAAGGTTTGCGCCTACCCTGCCGCGTTAGGATCTCCGCCTTCAGTTTTGGCCAATCCTGATTCTCGTAACCTTCCATCTCCTCCACATCCAGGAGATTCTCTTCGTCCATAATGAACAGGACAACAAGCTGGGCCTTATTGGCGTCCGACGCACCTTCCACATCTGAAATACCTTTGTATCTCAAGATGAATTGCTCCACATCCGCAGTGTTGAATCTGACGTGAGGGTAGTTGCGCGGCCTGATGAAAACCGGAAAAGTGGGTTCATTTTCACTGGAGACCAATGGGTGAACGGCTTAGCTCGTCCTGGGTCGAGCAGAAGGAGGGGGAGGAGGAGGGATGGAAGATGCGAGTGGGGTTGGAGTAGCGGACCTGGAAACAAAAGGGGAAGAAGAAGAAGAAGAGGAAGCGACTGTAGGGAGGTATGGATAGAACATTGCGCCCAGTTACCTTTGAAAGACAAGAAACGGAAGGTTACTTCCTGGCCAGACCCCCAGATGTGGAAATAATAAGGGTTATACCCTTACAATTGCCCCAAGGGTTGGAAGTTAATGGTTCCCTGCGTTTGAAAGGAGATGAGGATGCCCAAAGTTGCACTTAAATGAGAAATAGAAATAAGGAGATAAGAGATAAAGAAAAGTAGAGAGAGAGTGAAATTGCCAATCCTTCAATCCTAAGAACTTTCCACCTGGATGGGTATCCGGTATGAGTTCCTTTAATCTCTTGGTGAGATGATTGATCCGATCCAATGATGTGATGGTCTGATTCAATGCCCCCCCTCCTCCTAACCCAGAGTTGAGAGTGAGGATAAGTCCTCCCTCTCAACCCTAACCTAAGTACACGCGCAAATGAAAGTATGACAAAGAAACAGAAAACAATCCCAAAACAAAAACCCTAGCCTCCTCTCCCCACCTCCGTACCAAACTCCCCCCAACATCCGTACGCCGTTCCGTCCATCTGGTTTGTCCTTCACATGACGCGGGCCTTGCACCGCGCCCTACTCAGAGCCCCCCGCTGTGGTGTCGTATTTATAACCACGGATCCAGAGCTGCGTCGCGGGCTGCGCGCTCAGCAGTTGGGTAGGTCGGGCTCAGCAACTGGCGTGCGTGCGGTCTCAGCAGTGCCTGCTGCGGGCTCAGCAGCAGCCGCTGCGGGCTCAGAAGTAGGGGCTGCGGGGCTCAGCACCAGGTATGGGTTGGGTCCACCTTAGGCGGCGCCAGGCCGTGACCCGCCCAGAAGAAGCGGACCAAGTGATGGAGCCGGCCTGACCAAGCTTGCGGGTGGCTAGTCCGGAAGGCGAGGGTGGGGTGATCATGGGCTATACGCGCTGGGGTGGCCCGCGCAGGCATAAGCATGGGCCGACCGCGGATTGCGGGATCGGCAGACGGTGCGGACAGAAACACGGTGGGCTCCGAGTAGGGGGCAGCGGAGGGCCGCGCCATGAGAAGGAAGAACCAGGCTACGTTAATACCAAACGGCGCGGGTAATGGAGAGGGATGGAGGGATAGGGTTTGGCCAGGGTTATGCGGCTTAGGGTTGTATTTCATCACTTGTTCTTTTTGTTTGTGGTTTTACTTAGGCTAGGGTTGAGGGGGAGGACTCAAGACCTGACCCTCAACTCCGGGTTGGGGAGGATCATCATCACCTTACGGAAGGAGAAGGAAGGAATTTCATCATATCATCACTCTCTCTTCTTAAAACTCATCGCGCCCAATCATCTTACAGATGCTAGACCAATAACTTCCGGAACTCAGGAAAACTTGCCAAGGTAACTCTTCTTAAGTTTCCACATCTGGGGGTCTGGCCCGGAAGTCACCTTTTGTCTCAGTCTCTCAAAGATAGCGTACGCGATGTTGCCGACAACTACTCCAGGATCAACCAATCTGCCCCCATTTCCCCCCCCGGCGGGAGTCGGCAGACCAACACCTCCCCCACCTCCAACCACTCGGACCGGCGGCTTTGCCCCCCCTCGGTCGGTGCCTTCAGAGGCGGCCAAGGCCCCATGGCGGGTATGGCTTAAGCCGCAGAAATTTCCCCATCTTCGGTTTGACACTGCCAATATCGGGCATTTTCTTGCAAGGTTTGAGGATATTGCGGACTCCGAAAACGTGACGGGCAAGGACAAGGTCCGCACCGTTGTTCTCTTCATCACGGACAAAAGTAAGCTGTGGGATGTGGAGGATATGGCCGGTTACGAGGCTTGGGACTGGACTAGGCTCCGGGGCAAGATGATGGCGAGGTGGGGAAAGCAAGAACCCCTCTTCTGGGAAACGGATTTCGAGCGGGCGGCGGCGGATGCAATCTTGCAAGGTGGGGTGCAGACGCAGAATGATTTTTCCAAGTACAAATCTCTGTTCAACCGTATCTATATTTATTTAGCAAAGAACCAGGTGGTGGCGGGTCAGACGGGAGCAATGAAATGGGCGTTCTTGGGCGGGCTCGCGCCACAACTTTGCGCGGGGGTTCAGCGGCACCTCTTCAAGCACGGGATGGTATCGTGGTTGGTGGACAAGAGTTTCATCCTTCTCCCGGACCTGAGGGCAATCAACGGGGCGGTAGAGAGCGAGATTGATCTGGAGGAACTGATTGAGGACATGGCTAGGGTGTTCCCGTCAGCCTCAAAGAGACCAGCGGCTTCCTCAGCCCCGCCTCCGACGCAGGAACTACACGCGGGACCATCCACAACAAGTAGGCCGGGTACAATGGAGGTACCTGAAGGACATGTTGAAGGATCTGCGGATACTCCTTAATTGGGTAACGGCACAGCCCGCGGCACAGCCCACAGCCCAGCCAACAATCCAGTTGACGGCTCCGCCCCCGCCTCCTTGGCACGATGAGCCGCCCCATGTGGTGGGGGATCCTTGGCCTGGTAACGGATCCTCGGGAGGGTTCACGGCCCAAATCTGCACATATTGTGGCGACAGGAGACATTGGAGGTCGGGTTGCGCGGAGTTGACAAGGGATATGGATGGGGGATTGGTCCGCCCGTCCGGATCAACTTTCATATTTCCAATGGGTGAGCCAGTGAGTTTCGGGACCGACCACCCATCCCCATTGGACCAGGTCAGGGCAAGAGCCCAGTCTGCAGGGGCCGCTTGGGTGTTTCTTGGAATTGTCACCAGGCACGGCACATGGCAAGCTCTGCGAGTGGAGGCAGAGGTTAGGGCGTTTGCGGCGGACAAGTGAATCTTGTCAGAGAAGATGGAGGTAGACGTGAAGGAGCGACTGACGAATCAAGCCCCGAAGACTGGTGCGCAAGGACCGTTGGGTGACACGCCGTCGGCCGGCTCCGGAGGGAGAAGGAAGGCCGCGGAAGTGGTGCAGCGGGTGATGGGGAGCGAGATGCCGGTCCCTCTCATGCTACGGGAGCTGGCTGCGGTCTCTCCGGTGGCTGTCAAAGAGATGGTGCAGGCGTAAAGGGAGTACGGGCGCGGCAGGGTTCCGGAGGCGGTGCAGCGCGTGAAAACGGCGGAGGAAGGGGGGGAGCGCAAGTTGTGCCCACCCAAGGCTGTGTCGGTTGCGCTTGCCTACGTCTCAATGAAGATTGCGGATCGGAAGGTGTGGGAGATGGTGGACAGCGGGTCAATGGTTAAATTGCTCCCTTTGAGATTGGTGGACGAGTTGGGGTTGGTCCGGAGGAAGTGCGCCATGGGATTGTGGGCGCTCAACGGTGGTGAGTGTTGGGTGGAGGGGGTGGTGGAAGGAGAGGAGGTGGAGGTCGCCAAGGTCCGGAAGCCACTGTCATTCCTTTCAGTCGAGTGCGGCGACGTGATCCTGGGTCGACTGTTTATGTTTGGGTTCTGGGCCCGGATGGCGTTCAACAAGGAAGAAGGGACGGAGGCGCTGACAGTAGAGGACGCGTCCGGGGCCAGGTTTGAGACAACGATCTCCGACCACGGGAAAGGGAAGTGGGGGCGGTCGGCGGCAGCTGGCAAGGAGACGGAATCCAACGGGGGGAACAGCTGCAAGGGCCGCCTCACTGGGGATTTTGCCTAGTCGACCGCGGCAACCGCACACAAAAGGCTCCGGTCATGCGCGGGCGGCTGACTAGGGAGTAGCAAGGGGGGGAGGGAAGCGCGCGGAGGGCGCAGGCGGCAGAAGTAAGTTCTTTTCCTCGGTATGTGTCACCGGGAGGTACCCCGTTTCAAAAACCCTACCATAGTGCCACGCTTGTGAGCAAAGGCAAAAGCCGCGGGTTGATTGTTGCCAGGATCCACAACAACAACAATGGACGTGTGCTGATGGTCAGGTGTAACGCGGGGCGGTATAAGCCTGTGGCGCGAAAGGTCCAGCCTCAGAACGAACCAATGCCGCAGGGGCTGAACGGGCCCCTGAGACCAATCATCTGGTCTCAGGATCCCTGGGTAAGTCCATTGAAGATGTTGGGGTGGGTAAACCGGTCGGCACGGATCACGGATGAAAGGATCGAGGCGCTTAACTTTGGGCTGGCGGGGTGGTTGAGTGCGGAGGAGAAGGATTTTCTGGCATCGGTATTGGTGCTTTGCGAGAAGGCCCTTGCCTTCGGGCCGGAAAACGCGGATTGTTGAAAAGAGAGATTGGCGACCCCTACGTAATTCCCACGGTGCCACACGAACCCTGGCAAATCAAGCCAATTCCGATCCCTTGGGCCGTGCGGGAGCCCATTCTGGAGCTGGTCCGGGAGCGCTTTAGAACGGGTTTGTACGAGCAGTCCACATCAAGCTACTCTAGCCCGATCTTTGCCGTTGTTAAACAGGACGGGAAGTCGCTGAGGATCGTCCATGACCTGCAGTGGCTGAATTCATTCACCATCCGGGACGCGGGATTGCTGCCGCGGGTGGACGAGTTCTTGGAATCAATGGCGGGGCGCGCGTGTTAAGAACTGGTTGATGTTATGGGGGGCTACAATCAGCGGGAGCTCCGCCCCAATTTGCGGCCGTTGACCGCGTTTGAAACAGGGCTGGGAAGAATGCAGTTGACGCGGCTGCCGCAGGGCGCAACAAACTTGGTGGAAGTTTACAAGGCTGAGATGACGTGGATACTACGGGACAACATCCCGCAGGGGGCTCTGATCTTCATTGAAAATGCGGGGATCAAGGGGCCAAAGACGGACTACGGGGGCGCGGTGTTGGAGGGAGCCCCGAGGATTTGCCGCTTTGTCTGGGAATACGCAAGGACGTTGGAGCGGATCTTGTTCCGGATTGAGGAGGCGGGGCTTATGGTGTTGGGGAGTAAGTTGGCGGTTTGCGTTCCGGCACTGGAGGTTCTGGGACATGTGGTGGGCGCCGACGGCCGGAGGATTGCAGAGAAGAAACGGAACAAATTCCTTGAATGGCCGACTCCCTCCAGTTTTTGGGGCTGTGCAGCTACGTCCGCATGTTCATTGAGCCGTTTGCGGAGGTGGCGAGTCCGCTGCGGGCCCTGACGCGTAAGGGTGCGGAATGGGAGTGGACAGCAGGGTGTGACGCTTCCTTTGCAAAGCTCAAGGAGATTGTGGGGCGCGAAATCGTCCTCCGGGACCTTGACTATGATTTGGGAGGGATCCGCCTGGCATCGACTCTAGCAAACTCGGCGCGGGAGGCTTTCTGACGCAGGAGGAGGATGGTAAGGATAGGCCGGTTCTTTATGAATCTGTAAACTTCACCGTGACGGAGATTCGGTATTCGCAACCAAAGTTGGAACTGTGCGGGGTCACCAAGATTGTGCAGAGGCTGCAGCATTTGCTTGGGGGGTGAATTTCAAACTCTTGGTGGACGCGGAGGCTCTGGCGCGGATGATCAATTTGCCAACGCTGCCGAACGCCCCTATGACTAGGTGGTTTGCGTTCCTTCAGCTCTTTGCCTTTAGTGTGGTTCATGTTCCAGGGAAGGCGTTCACAATGCCAGACGCGCTGTTGCGGTACCCGCGCGAGGATCCGTTTGAAGGAGCGGAACACCTGGACGTGGAATCTCCCGTTATCCGGTTGGGCATGATGGAGACAGAGGTTGCCCTTCCGCTGCAGCAGTCCGGGCGTTACGCAACGTTGTGCTTCTTTCTGAAGGGTCTCCAATTTCCGGAAGGTATTTTGGAAACGGTAATTTGGTGGGCAAAACGGCGGACGACCAACTTCTATTTGCTGGAGGGGCAACTGTGGCAGAGGTGCACCCCCGTGCCCCTGGTGGTTGCAAAATCAAGGAGGGACCAGGAGGTGATTCTGCGGTGCCTTCACGATGACCTTGGGCATTGGGGCGAGATCGAAACGCAGCGGCGGGTGAAAAAAAGGTTCTGGTGGCCGGGGGTGGTAGGCGCGGTCCGCGAGTGGGTGAAGTCATGCGAGGCTTGTCAGAGGCGGAGTTCTAGGCTCCCTAGGGAGGTGGGTCACCCTACGGGGGAGGACGCCTTGTTCAGACGGGTCTCCCTTGACGTGGTTCACATCAAAGCGGGGAAGTTCGCGTACCTGCTGGTCGCGCAGGACAATTTGTTGGGTTGGGTCGAGGCGCGTCCGCTGGTCAAGCTGTCGGCAGAAAGGGTTGCCCAGTTTTTGGAGGAAGATTGGTTCGCGCGGTATGGTTTGCTCCGACTGGTCACCGTCAACGGGGGCGCAGAGTTCCGAGGCCGCTTGATGGGGTTGGTTCAGAGCTGCAGGGCTAAGTTTGGGCGGGTCACGGAGTACTACCCCAAGGGTGCCGGGATGATTGAACGGGTCACCAGCCGATCAAGGACGCGCTGGTGAAGATGTGTGGCGAGGACAGGAAGTGGTGGCAGGAGACCCTTCTGGTGGTCCTCTTTGCGGACAGGATATTTTTCAAGTGCTTGATGGGCTACTCGCCTTATGAACTCCTCTACGGACAGAGCCCTGTCCTTCCGGTGGACATCGAACTGGAGAATTTCTTGGGCATTGATTGGTGGAAGGTGAAGACCTCCGCGAAGCTCGTGGAGGCGCGCGCCAAACAGATTCTCCGGGGGGACAAGACCCTGGCAAAGGCCGCGGATAGGTTGCGAAAGACCAGGGCAGTGTTGGTCAGCTATTGGGACAAGCGCTGTTCCCATTGTCTCCGGGATCCGTTGCGGAAGGGGGACTCAGTGTTGCTGTACAACCATAGTTTGGAGTCTCAGTGGGGTAAGCTTTTCCCCAACCAATGGAACGGCCCCTTCCGTGTGGCATCCAAGTTTGAAGGCCAGAGTTATCAACTCAAGGAATTGGATGGGGCGCCGCTCAAACGGAAGGCCACGGCTTCGCACGTGAAGCGCTTCTTCGCACGCGGCTCCACCTCCTTCGACAAGACGGCTGGCAATGGCGCGGACGCGCGGGACAAAGCCGAGGGTCCAGGATTGATGGGCGGGTTGGGTTTGTCGGTTGAGGAGGAGCCCGCGCTTGACGCGCCGCCCCGGAGGAGTAAAAGGCTACGAGTTGCTGGGGACAGTTGTCAAGTCGGGGGGGGGAGCGAGTAGGGCAAAAACCTGATTTGGTGAGGGGGTGTTCTAGCCGGTTCACAGCCGGGATGACTAGACACCCCAGAATGTCCGTTTTCCTATTTCTTGTATAAATTGGTTTTGCAAATTGGTACTGGTGTTGGCTATGTTTGGTTTTTAGGGACGCGGGCGCGGCGCAAGCCGGGTCTGTAAACGCGAGGACAAGCCCCGCAGATGGGCACGCAGGACGAGGAGCGGAGGCCCAATCATAAAAAAAAAAAAATATATATATATATATATATATAGTAATCTTTTTCTTTAAGGTTTGGAGGTTTGGATCTTTTCTCTGTTTTTCTCTTGACCTTTTGTCTTGTGTATGGAGTAATGGGTGCGGATTATGGGTGGAACACGCGCGGGACAAGTCTGATTTGGTAAGGGGGTGTTCTAGCTGGTTCACAGCCGGAACAGCTAGACACCCCAGAGTGTTTGTTTCCCTTATGTCCTCTTTCTCTCTCTTGGATAACTCTGTGCGCGCGCTGGTGTAGGGTTGTTTTGTTTATTGCAGGGTGAGTACGGGGAACTGTGTGGCAGTTTGGCTGGGGCGGACCAGGTACCTTCCGGAAAACTTCATTGGCTCAGTGCACGGGCGCGGCGCGGATCTCAATTTTGTCTCATTCTCAACCTTGCTCTCACTCTCACTCTCACTCTCACTCATTACGCGCGTACGCGGAATTCTCTCAAGGCTCTCACAATATGGCGCGGCAAAAGTCTTTCTTTGCAAAAGGGCGCGGAATAGGAACTATTGAAAAAAAAATAGGAAAAGGGGGGGGCGATCCGTCTAAGTCAAGCGGGTCCTCATCATATCCTCCACATCTGCGCAAGGCGCCGCGACCAGGGTTCGGAAGGCCACCAAGAGTTCCCGACGGTCATCAGTGGTGTGGGCTTGAGGGACCGCCAGGAATTGCCGGAGTAGCCCGTCCACGTTGTCCGCCATTGCATCAAACCTCGCAAGCGGGAGAGCCAGGAGGACAGGAATGTCCGGAATCTTGGGCAGGTTGGGGGGATGCGGGACCGGGAGGAGGCAGCCTCCGGGGGACCATCTGGACCGCTTGGACTGACAGGAGGCAACGACAGGATAATGATGGGTGACGCGGGCGGTTGGGGGGTGCCTCGCGGGGTCGGGGGCCTCTCGTCCGAGTCCAACGAGTGATGGGAGGCCGGAGGAGGGGTCGGGCTCGGAGCCGGGGCTGGAGGAGCCAGAGCTGGAGGAGGAGCGGGAGCCGGAGGAGGACCAGGGGCACAATGCCGGAGAATCTCATCAAGGCGCGGGTCCCTTGCGCCTTGCGTCACTCAAACCCGGTCCGCCCAGAATCGCATGGCCACCCGGTACTCTGCGAAGTTTGGGTAATTCTCCTTGCGGGGAGGTCCAGCGCAACGGTATGGAGAGGTGGAGTCGCGGTCCAAGCATGGGGAGGGACGGCCAGGGGGAAATCCCGGAGTAGTCCACGAGTGCTCCAAGACCGAGTCATTGTCCAAAACCAGGAATGAGTCCGGACGGGCCCTCTTGCGCAGCCAGGGACAAGAGCCAGATGAGGGTGGAGGGTGTGGCATACCCTCCCCCAGCGAGTAGCGGCGGTGACCGCGACGGCAGGAACCGCAGGCACGTTGACCAGGGACAATTGTGCAGACTAGCCCGTTCCGGGCACAGAAATTGCAGAGGATCATGGCAATGGCGGGGAGCGGAGGAGGAGCGTGGCTAAGACGGCTAGGGGTGGACTGGGGGTGGGGGTGGAAGCGATTCAGTAGGTGCGGCAGGGGCGAGGTGATGATGGAAGGACCTCTGGGGACAGAAATCAACTTGGGGGGGGATGTGGTGTCGTATTTATAACCCCGGATCAAGAGCTGCGTTGCGGGCTGCGCGCTCAGCAGTTGGGTAGGTTGGGCTCAGCAACTGGCGTGCGCGCAGTCTCAGCAGTGCCTGCTGTGGGCTCAGCAGTAGGGGCTGCGGGGCTCAGCACCAGGTATGGGTCGGGCCTACCCTGGGCCGCGTCCCGCCCAGAAGAAGCGGACCAAGTGATGGAGCCGGCCCGACCAAGCTTGCGGGTGGCTAGTCCAGAAGGCAAGGGCGGGGCGATCATGGGCTATACGCGCTGGGGAGACCCGTGCGGGCATAAGCATGGGCCGACCGCGGATTGGGGGATCCGCAGAGGGCACAGACGGAAAAACGGGGGGCTCCAAGTAGGGCGCGGCAGAGGGCCGCGCCATGAGAAGGACAAACTGGGCTACGTTAATACCAAAGGGCGCGGGTAATGGCGAGGGATGGAGGGATAGGGTTGGGCTAGGGTTCTGCGGCTTAGGGTTGTATTTCATCACTCGTTCTTGTTGTTTGTGGTTGTACTTAGGCTAGGGTTGAGGGGGAGGACTCAAGACCTCACCCTCAACTCCGGGTTGGGGAGGATCATCATCACCTTACGGAAGGAGAAGGAAGGAATTTCATCATATCATCACTCTCTCTTCTTAAAACTCTTCGCACCCAATCATCTTACAGACGCTAGACCAATAACTTCTGGAACTCAGGACAACTTGCAAAGGTAACTCTTCTTAAGTTTCCACACCGGGCCTGTCCGTATCCGTTTTTCCGCGCCTGTTGTGGATGTCTGGTAATATCCGGCATGATCCACGCGCTTGCACGCGCGCTCCATCCGTTCCTTTATAGCCCGCGGATTGCTCCGCCCCTACGTATCCAAACCGGCGCGCCCGCAAACCTAGTCGAGCGCACTACCTTCTGTATCCGATCTCTGGGGCGGATTGCCGCCCACGCCGCATTCAATGCTGAGCCCGACCCGTCCACTAGGTGCGGAGCCAAACAGCGGCTGCTGCTGATCCAGCAGCTGCCGCTGCTGAGCACTCCGCATACCCTAATGCTGAGCCCGCTTGCCTCCAATGCTGAGAGTGCAGCCGCAAAGAAGTTCCCAATCGGCATCTATAAATTGACACCACAATGTATCAAGGGAGGTTCCAGGTGTATTTACTAGTTTTCCTTGGGCGGTTGCACCCCCTGGTTGAGGATGCAGATGGGGCAGTGCGAGTGGACTGTTTGCAAGTAGGGTGGCCTTTGAAAGTAGGGTTGTCCTGGGGATTCTGAAAGAATTAACTCAAAATGTTGGTTGATGCAAGTAGAGGAAAATGTGAGTTAGGTGACTAAGAGAGCATAAGTGTGCAACTGAGATTATGAAAGAACAGAAATTGATGGATTGACCAATTGTCTGTTGCAATAGGATGGATGGCTGAATCAATGGCTCAGAGATCAGTGGATCAAATGCAACAGTGAGACAAGACAAGAAATTAGATTTTTGGTGCAAACATGATTGGAAGGGATGGCTAAATATACCATGATAGATAAGAAAGCGTAGCACATTGATTTGGAAAGAGCAACAAAGATTGCATCTCCTGTTTGAATGCATGCATCCAAACACTAACATTTTTGTGCAACTTCCATCCTTTGATCCAGGTTGCACCAAAATCCTCATGTTTGGATGTATGCATCCAAACACTTAAATTTTTGTGAAAATTCAATGCTTTGATCGTGGTTGCACCAAAATCCTCCTGTTTGGATGCATGCATCCAAACACCAAAATTTTTGTGAAAATTCAATGCTTTGATCCAGGTTTCACCAAAATCCTCCAGTTCTGATGCATGCATCCAAACACTAAATTTTTTGTGCAACTTCCATGCTCTGATTCAGGTTTCACCAAAATCCTCCTGTTTGGATGCATGCATCCAAACACTAATATTCTTGTGCAACTTCCATACATTGATCCAGGTTTCACTAAAATCCTCCTGTTTGGATGCATGCATCTAAACACTAACATTTTTGTGCAACTTCCGTGCTTTGATTCAATTTGCACCAAAATCCTTCTGTTTGGATGGCAGGCTCAGGTTTAATTTTCAAAATGAGTGGGGTGTGTTGAAATCAACTTTGGTGAGATTGTAGCAGGTAATGAGTTTTCAAAATATCTGGGGAGTGTAGAAATTGAATTTGGTAAGAGTGTACCAGGGTAAGGTGTGTTCAAAATTGGGTAAGGTGTGTTCAAATCATTTTTGGGGAGAGTGTATCAGGGTGAGGTGTTTTGAACTCCACTTCAGTGAGATTGTAGCAGCTTGATGTCTGTTTGAAATGAATTCAGGAGTGTTGAAATCCACTAAATGAGAGTTTAGCAGGGTGAGGAGTGTTGAAAATTTGTTAACAATTATTCAAATTCACTTTTTTCAGGGTTGGAAGGGTGAATAGTGTTAAAAATTGGGTAAATATTGTTTATATTTACTCTGGTGAGGGTTTGCAGGGTGAGGAGTTTTGAAGTCCACTTGAGTGAGGGTGTCTCAGGTTGAGGTGTGTTCCAAATCAAGTGAGAAATGTTCAGAATTTGGTGAGGTTTGTTCAATATTGAGTGTGTTTTTCAGAAGTTTGAGTGAAGTGTGGTTTAAGTGGTTTACACTTACAGTTGTTGTGTAATTTAACCTTGGTGCTGGGGCTCAAGTCACCTTGAACACACTTGGGTTTTGTCAGCCCAAATTTTCATGGATGCTTTACTATATGGGAGTGCACATCACTGCTCTGGAAATGGTGAAAGTACAACCACATAAGATTTTAGTCCCTCCTCTATCCACCCTCTCATGTGGATGAAATACACACTATGAAAAGTCTGTAAAGTACCTTTACTCTTTTTATAAGAAACAAGTTTCTTTTATAAAATAAATTTTGCTTTGAAAGTCTAAAAAATTGAAAAAAAAAATTGTTGGGGAGTTGCTCTGGTCAATATTTGTTGGCCTTTGCATGCTGGAGGCATTGGTTCACACGTGCAAATGATTCCATTAAAGAAACCGTGCAATGTGTGGGCTTTTGTTGTTGATGGTGTTTGTTTTTTTGGGCTGTGGCTGCAACATGCTCAATGGGAATACCTTCCTACATCTGATTTGTAGTTAGATAGGCTTAAATAAAAAACATATGCAGGCATTAAATGGCATAAATATGTTGAAGGGGGGCATTTTGATTTTTACAAATGGTCATTTACTGCTTTGACTGAAAGTCTAAGCATGTAGCTCTTGAACAAAGGCTCATATTGAAGTCTTTTTAGTGACAGAAATAGAAGAGGCATCTTCTGAGATGATGAGTAAAGCTAATTTTTGGAAAAAGAAAATCCCACCAGAAATTTGAGAACAGAAAGCCAAAAAAAAAATTGTGGATCAAAAAATGCATGTAAAATAAATGCAACCAATGCAGATCCTCAGGTGAGTATTGAGAAAGAATACCATAAACTCTGGAAGGAGAATGCTATTTAAAATAGATGATTGCTGTGGGTTAAAGATTTTAGAACCCTTCATGGAGAAAATTGATTGATGTGAAGTAAATGGAACACAAAAGCCCCATCTGAGATAGGAGAATGAGGAACAATAGGATTTATCTTAGAAAGGAAAATTTACCACCACATGCCTTGACAGTTTTGAAAGATTTTGTTCAAATGGTAGTTGGTGCCCCAAACTGCATTGGAGCCTTGCATTTATTTCCTGCTGGAATTCTCAACCTGGCGGTCTTGCATTATCCTAGTATGATTCATCTTCCCATTAATTGTAGTGGGTTACATTTTGGGTTTTTGTCAATCCTCCATGTGAAACATTTATGGAGTTATCTATTTGTATTCTGGACTTTCTGGAAGAAATATCCATGTTTTTTACATGAAAAAAATCTTTTTAGAATTAAAAAAAGCCTTTTCTGTGAAAACCCATCCATAAAACATTTTAAAATGTTTGAGTGACCTATGAGTTGATCTGAAATGATTCCCTTGTGAAATTATATGTGAGTGATCTGGGACTTGAAAAGAGCTTCTGGAACATTCAAACTCCTGGAGTAAGTAGAGAATAAGCCAAGGGATTGAAGTCTATGAAGTTCATGCACTTAATCAAGGGTTTTTAACCAGGTAGGAAACCCATGTTTCCAGCCCTGAGATGGCTTGAATAAATCTAAGGAATAGCTTGAAGAGGTAAACCTTGGATCATGTTTGATGGCCCATTTTTTACCTACAAGAAGAGTGGGGCTTATGCCCCAGGTGTTTAACCAAAAAAACAATTGAACTGTGAGTTGATTTGGAGTATTTCCCTTGGGAACTTGTAGTGAAACCTGGTCAAAGTTTTGTAAAATCATTTTCAATTTTATTTTGATAGAAATGCTAGGCAGTGTAATACCCATCTCAGAACTGAAAATTATTTGGGATTTAGCTATAACCGGCTTTATTTTTTTTCTCAGTTTATTTACATATTTTTTTTTTTGGGATAAATTTAGCAAAACTTTCATTTGTCAAAGGGAGGGTTTTTATTTTTTCATGTATGAATACTCACATTTGTTCTAGACTCTTTGTGGCCTACAATTTTGGCCTGGGAAAAAAATGCCAAAGGTTTTTTGAGGATATGGAGCTTTGTGAAATTATGATATTAAATCTGTGAAAAGTGAGAATGGCAAAAAATGAAAAGAAATGAAAATCATTTCAAGTTTTCCAACCAAAAATCTGCATTCACAAATCAATTTCCTTGTAAAAAAATCAACATTTTTCACAAATTTATTTTTGCAGAAATAGTTCTTTTTTTATCTTGATGGAAATTCCAGAATTAAAAGTTCATGATTTGGGAAATACAGGTGACTTTCAATTTTCAAAAAGGTGAAATCAAAGTGATTCTCATTTTCAGCAGAAGTGAAATTTTCCAGAATTTCATTTTCAATAAAGGTGAAACCCACAAGAACTGTTGTGTCCAGCATTTTGAAAAATTGAATCAATCATTTTGATTTCATGGTGAACCTTTTGATACTTAATGTGGACAACAGTGGCCACAAAATTGACTTCATTTCACTTGTCAGCCAGAGATCCCAATTTGGCCCTGGTGAGAGTTGGTCTGTTCCTTTTAGGTAAAACACCATGAGACTGTAGCTTTCTTTTTTTCTGTTTGTGTTTTCTATTCCTTGCTCATTTCCAAATGAAAATCTCTTTTATTCTCTGATTCCTTCATCAAAACCATTCAGTGGGCGCGAATTGGGATGGATTTTCCACTGGTTTTACCCTACCATTACATCTAAAAATTGGGAACACGTACACACTCCCGTCAATTCCAGGAATTTGTCCATGCTTGGGGGCAGTCAATCCTCCCAGATTGTGAAGTAGTTGAGCCCCTCCAGATCATGGAAAATCCTCAATGAATTTCTGTCCTGCTTGACCACCGCGAAGATTGGGCTAGAATAGCTCAAGGTAGACTGTTTGTAAAAACCCATGCTTATGCGCTCACAGACCAAATCCAGAAAGGGCTCCCAAAAGGTCTGGTAAAAGACTCCAAAAAGTGCTGATCCGGAGGCAGTTCTGTGAATGGGAAAGGTTCTATTTAGGCTGCCCTGCTAAGAGTTACAAAAATATTGAAATGTAACCAGAATCAAGATCCAGTGACCTGTAAATAAGGAATCAATGGAAGGGATGAGTTTGGAATTATTTGGTAGCAATGGAGAAAAACATTATCTGAGGCAATGGGTGCGGGAAAATACTTGAACAAATGAGTTAAATTTTGCTCAGAGTTCCATGGAACAAAGCAGTTGTAAGTAACAACACCCAAAAGCTAATAAATCTGTTTGTCAGCAGAAGGTTAGGAAAGATCAACTCAATCCCAACTAACCTCCAGGTTCTCAATGAACCTGCCCAACTCCCCGCAATCCAGTGCTTGAAGGGTACCAGATAACTGTGGGTGTCTGTACAAAACAAGGAATTTTTTCTATGAAGCTCTAGAAGCAAAGCAGTAACAAATTCAAACAAGAATGACCCAAAAATTTTCAAGGGACTCAAGAATAGCGTGGGGGAATTAATCTTTAAGGGAACAAAGGAAGGTTTAAAAGTCCAGGTTTCAAACATAAAGAGACCTCTCAGCCAAAATTGACTGTTTCCCAAAAGACAATCATATGAATCATCAGCACCAAAGTGGTCAGAGAAAGGGATCAATGGAGTGGATTAACACACTCAAGAATTCAACCAAGTTAACTCTTCTTCAACCATCAAGGCTATTGGTTGGCAATAAGGATCAGGTCATAGAGGATGGATAAAATGATTGAGTATGGAGGCTCAAAGGATCAAGGTGAAATCAAAAGATAAGCCCAGGATAAGGATGCTCAGACAAGGGGAAGTACCCCATGGATTGATTATTCAGATGAAGATAGGATGGATTATTGATCATAAGATGGATCATGGATCATGGGGAAAAAGGCAGGTGGAAAGCCTTCTTTTTATGGTTTAGAGCCCTGTGTACCACTTACAAGAGATGACCACAAATGGGTGCGCAAAAAAAGATTTTTGTAAGAATAATATGAGAAAAAAAAGGTGAGGAATAAAAAATTTGGCACCAGGAAGTGCCTGTCATGTGACAAGAAAGGAAAACAAAGATGCTAAAAAACAAGGAGACCAGCCCGCGTCAAGGATGAAAGGAGGCAGTTGGATGGAAGATGGCAACAGCCATTGCGGTTAATGAGAAAGAGTCCAATCGCCGCAAGCAACAGCTAGCTGTTGTCAGTTGAAGGATTGGGGGACCGCTTAGGTGCGCAGAGGAGAAAAGTTGGAGAGGAGGCAATGGGATGATTGTTAGTTGAAGCTGGAAAACGGCTGTTGGGTTGCGGGACATTGGCAGAAGTTGAAGACAATATCAAGAGGGGGGATCATTGGGATTGAGATGGCAGTGGTCAACAGATGCTAGCCAATATGATGGTGATAAATGGACAGCGACATCCTTTGTGAGGCGCAAGGTGGGAGGGTTGAGAGGATGGGGACGGGGAAAGCAGAGACTGCTGCAAGCAATTTATTTCTTGTCTGAAATGTGAGCAATCTGCGGGCAATGGTATTTTTTGTGCTGTTGATGGCTGTTGATGAGGGCGGGATCAAGAGGATGATCAATGGCAATACCAGGGTTCTGTTGGGTGATTGAACCAAAGGTGAAAAGAGCAGGGATGAAAAAAACTGGAGATGGAGGGATGATGTTGATGAGGGTAAAATCTCCTTAACCTTTCCCACTAGTTTTTCTGTTGCCTTTTGGGGCGCCACAGTGCAGTTGGACGCTGAAGGGCCAGAGATTGGCCCTCACCCTGGGGTTTGTTTTGGGTAAGAAGCCACTTTCTTTGAACCCTCCGGGTAGAACCTTTCTGTATCCTTCATGAGCTCATCCAAATTTATTTTGCTCTCCACAGCCTTAAAAATGACCCCTAGGTCCAAAAGGATTGCAATGATCACATCTAGCAACCTTTTTGCTAGGTTTTGGTTGTACAGTTGCCGCTTCACTTGTTACCAGAGCTTCTGTGCAAGTCTACCAAGAACTCCCACTGTATTGCTCCTGTTGGCCCAGCTACCACCTTTTTCTTTCCCAGATAATGGTAGATTTGGTGAAAAACCATTGTTTACTCAACTAGTTCCTACCATGTCCTTACCCCTCCCTGCAGGCTTGGTCCCACCATGGTACAGTTGAAATTTCTTTCCCCAAACTGGGGCTTGCTTTTTCCCCACCTTGGGAGCAGGGAGCATTTGGACTCTCAACCTTTCCCATTCCTGGCTCTTGTATCCAACCACCTCATACACTTCCCCAAGCTTCTCCTCCTCCATGATTAAAAGAAAAATAGTGTGGACCTTTTCTGCGCCTGTCGGGCCCTTTGAATCTGCAATCCCTTCAAAACTCATGAGGAACAATTCCACGTCTGTAGTGTTGAACCACAGATGATGGAAGTACCTCGACTTGTGCCATAACCATCAATGAGCCTGGCCTTCCTCCAATAAAGGGGGAGAAAAAATGCTTGGCCTAGCCGTGTGAGCAGCTGGTGGCGGAGGGGGAGGCAAGGCAGTGACTGTTGCCCGCATTGGGAAATTAGTTGGAGGAAAATTAGATCAAGGGACAGTTTTTGGCAGCATTGCATCCATTTACCTTTGAGAGACTGAGAATAAAAAATTAATTCCTGCACAGACCCCCCAATGTGGAAACAAGAGTGAGAGAGACTCCCAAAAGTAGTCCTGTATTTAGAATTTATTTGTCCTAGTTTCTGTAAGGATTGAGATTTTCCCTTTTGAGAGAGAGAGAGAGAGAGAGGATATATTACTTCATTCCTTCCATCAATGATGGTATGGTATGAGATGATTCTCCCCCTAACATCAATGTGGGGAAAAGATATTTTACCCTTCCCCCTCACCCTAACCTAATTACAAGCAAAAATACAGCCCAGAAACAAACAGAAAGAAAACTGAGATACAAAAACCCTAACCCAACTGTATCCTCATCCCCCAACACTTGCGCCACTAAATCTATATGGTTTGTCCTTCTCATGGTGTGTGCCACACCCTACTCAGAACCCCCTGCGCCTGCCTGTAGCCACCAAAATCAATTCCCAACGCTTGCGCCTTCATTTCCACCTTTTTCATCCTTCTCATGGCGCGCGCGCCCATAACCATCCAACGTACCGTCCTGTAGCCATTTTCTGGTCGATGTTCCCAAATTCTGAGCCATACACGCACACAGCAGCTGATTTTCAGCTGAAAGCACAACCAGCAGCTGCTGCTGAGACCGCAGCGCTGCCCACATGCTGAGCCATCTTGTGCACATTGCTGTGCCTTCTTGGGCGCTGGCTGAAACCAGTTCCCAATCCATTTCTACAAAATTCCACCACACTTTTTGCAACCCATATGGGTTCTGAAAAACAATTCACGCCTTTTTTAAACCCCAAGGTACGAAATTTAACATTGGACCTTGAGATAATACTGTAGTCACATGGCTAGAAAATCCTCAATGAGGGCATCTCTCCCGCAGGAGGTAAAACTCAAGAGGCCAATTACCAATTTCCCAGCTGCGCAGCACAATTTTAATCCCCCAATATTCTGTGCCAATCACTGGAAGGAGGTATCCATTTGTAATTCCATGCTATCCGGTCCTTGACTGGACCTTTCAATTAAAACCTGGTCTACCATGGCATGCTCAACTTTATTCAACATTTTCAAAAACCAAAAAGCAATTCTAATCAAATAGAACAAAAGAGGATTTAAGAAAATCTAAGAATTAAGAAATAAAAAGGTCAAAAGGTCAATATTTGGAATCATTTTGAATTTTGCTACAATTTTTTTATGTAGGATAATTTGGGAGGAACATAAATTTAAAGAAATCACCCATTCTGATGGAAATTCAAAATTCAGAATGAACTGTTTTTGAATATTTTTTGCAACCTGGAGGCCCCTGAACCATTAAGATTCTCTAGGAAAATCAGGTCTTTACCCAATTAAGCAAATTTCCTCCTCAATCCAAATGCTTGCATGTTTTAACATAGCTAATCCCAACAAAAATTTTACAGTTCATAAATGATATATCAAAAATGAGGAAAACCTCAAACTTCTTCTGAATGTAGGCCAACTTGGAGGTTTCCCTTGAATTTTGAGTTCCATCAAATGCATGCATTGGCCTTGGAAAAATTTTCCAACAGTGTGGGTTGTGTGGTGGCATTTTTTAGCCTTGGATTGGGAATTGCATTGGTTGATTTTCCCTAAGCATTGGGTGAAAGAGGGCTCAGATTTTGGGGAGTCCAGTGGCTCACTAGCAGCAGCTGCGGGCTCAGCAGTAGTGGTATGGTTGGCACAGCATTGGGTGTGGCTGCTGGGACAGGGGGATTGGGGAGGTATGCACAAGAATTAGCGCAGAACAAACCAAATATTCTGGTGATTCAAAGACAGCATGTTGGGAAGATAGGGACAGGGGGCTCCAAGTAGGGTGCAGGGCAAGCGGCTGGGTCATGAGAAGGATTAAACATATACATTTAATAGCCGGAAGTCATTGGAGGAGGGAAGGATATGGATGAGGATGGATTTATACGGTTGGGCTAGGGTTTTTGTCTTGCAGTTTTTCTTCTTGTGGTTTTTGGGTGGTACTTGCGCTTGTATCTAGGTTAGGTTTGAGAGGGAGGACTTAAATCCTCACACTTAACTCTGTGTTTTAGGAGGAGAATACCATAATAAAGGCATACTTTGATGGAAGAAAGGAAAATATCTCCTATTCTCTCTCCCTCCCTCTCTCTCTCTCTCTCTCATTGTTGGTTGAGAGGTGTACTCCACTCCTTACAGACGCAGGGGATTATCAAAGGCCAAATCTAAGGGAAATTGTCTAGGGGTTCTCACCTCTTGTTTCCACAGCAGTTCAATACCAGGGAAAAGAGAAGTTAAGGTTTTTCATTTTTGCAAAATTATTTTTAACAGGCCATCTTCTGAAGGTGCCAACCATTTTTCTTGAGTTGTCTCTCCCTCTTCCTCTCCCTCCCTCTCTCTCTCTCATTTTTGATTGAAAGGCGCATTTCACTCCTTAAAAATGCATGGGATCATCAAATTCCAAATCTAATGGACATCTTTGCTAGTAAAATATTCTGTAGTGACTTCTTTCCAGTCTATCCACCAGGTAGTTTGTTTCACTTTCTCTAAGGTTCTTTTTGTGGATAAATGTCCTGAAGAACATTTTTCATGGAATTCCGGGAGTATATGTTGTATATTCTCATTTTTTCTTAGTACTAATACACTGGAATGTTGGTGTCTATAGTAAAGGAGACCATCCCAAAAGGTAAACCTTCCTGCTTTATAGGGTTTAAGTAGTGAAGCAGGCAGGCTATTTATCAAAGCTGCTTCTGGGGATTCACATTCCATAATATTAATCAGCAGCTTGATTTCAGAAGAGTAGCTATCTCTTACTAGGTTGAAGAAAGCAGTGTCTAATTCACATAAGTGGATCCCCATTGTTGGAGCACTCAATGAAAAAAGATTAATGTTCAAGATAGGAAAGATATCTTGATCTTCAGGGTCATATTATGGATTTTTAGAGTCATTAGGCAAAGCATTCCTACTTAGACTATCAGCATTCTGATTTTTAGCTCCAGATTCATGCACTATAGTCATCTGTCCTCTATATTTTTGTAGAGCAATTTGCCACCTGAGAATATGTCTGCTGGGGGTTTTCATGTTCATAAGAGTTCTTATAGCATTGCAGTCGGTGATTACTTGAAAAGTGGTGCCTTCTAAGTAATAGTGTAGCTTCTCTAAAGCCCATACTAGTTCAAAACATTCCAACTGACTGGCCCCATATCTCTTCTCAGTATCTTTGATCTTTCTAGATATGAAGAGTACAGGTTTTTCTACTGGTTTTTCTTCTTCTATCCTTTCCTGATGTAAAGAAGCTCCTAGCCCTTCCATGCAAGCGTCAATTTATAGTTTGAAGGGCTTAGAGTAATCTGGTTGGATAAGTAGATGAGTAGAGGTCATAGCTATTTTTAATTCCTCATAGTTCTTTAGTCTCTCATGAGTCATTTCAAATAGTGTATTGTTGTTGCATACTTCATACAGACTTTAAGTTAGCATAGCAAAATTTGGTATGTATTGTCTGTAATAACTGCAGAAACTGATGAAACACAGTAATTCTGTCTTGTTTTGAAGCATAGGTCTATTCATGACAGCAGCTATCTTATTTTGATCAGAAGCTAGAGTTAGGCCAGAGACTATATGTCCTAAGGCTTTCAATTCTCCATAGCCAAAGTTGCATTTCTTCATGGAAACCTTTAGTCCTGCTTGGAGATAGTCTGGAGTACTAATCTTACTTGGTTAATATGAGTATCCCAGTCATCAGAGTATATGATAACATCATCTATGTATACCATAATCCATTCTTGTCTGATGTAAGTTCCTAGAACTGTATCCATTGTTCTCTGGAAGTGTGATAGAGCATTCTTTATACCAAAAGGCATCCTAAGGTATTCATATATTCCCAAATGAAAGATTATTCTCATAAACTTCCTGCTTTCAGGGCTTATTGGTATCTGGTGGAAGCCTTTAAGCATATCCATAGTAGTAATTTACTTAGCCTTGGACAAGTTATGCAGATCATGATCAATCAGGGGTATAGGATAATAATCTGCTTGAGTGTAATTGTTGAGAATTCTGAAGTCTCCTACCATTCTTGAATTTTCATTATGCCAAGCTATGATTGCAGGTGTGGTCACATCTACCTGTTGATTATGCCCTACTTTCCTTAATACTTGTAAGTCTATCAGTTCTTGGATATGTTCCTCAAGAGCTTTTCTAGACTTAGGACTAGACGGATAGGCTGGCCTTCTTAAGTTAGGAGGATAAGGAGGCTTAATGGTCAATGTCAATACCATATCATGTCCTTTGATATCCCCAATAGGATGATCTTTCAGACAAAAAGCATTCTGGTTCTCAAAGCAGACTTTTAATATATCTTTCTTCTGTTCCTCAGAAAGTTTCATATTCAGAGCTGCTTGAGAGAAATATTCTTGGTCAAAGTCTTATAAATGCTTCTGATAAGTAGAGGAGGGGAAGTTATACTGAATGGTGCATATCTTAAACTTCTTATCCCAATTAACACCTACTGTGAAGTATTTTCCTCTACTCTGAAACACGTCTATACCATATAGACATAAGGCATCATTACCCAGTATCAGGTAGTCACATAGTCCGTTGAGCAGTACTACAAACTCCACTTGTATTCTCAAAGATCCTTTAGTGTGAGGTAGTATTATAGGAGCAGTCCATACTCCAATAGCATTCATGGTAGAGTTCCAAGAGCTTAACTTGGATTTTGGGACGTTTAAAAGGTGTTCTCTCCAATTGGGGTCCCATTTGTTTAAGAATTCAGCACAGACACATGAGCAAAAGGCTCCACTATCCAGTAATAACCTTATAGGTCTGTTTTTATACAACCCATTTGCATAGCACGTTTGACCAGTGGTATAACTTTTCCCACTCATGGGTTTGACTTTTAATGGTTTTACATCCATAATATGTCTAGGAACTATAGTAGGATCCCATTGTTGGGGCAGGCTAGAATCCCCATGGATGTTGTTGATCTCTGCAGAAGTACCTATATCTCCTTCTATAACATTAACAGGGTTGTTCAGGATCAATTCACATTCAGAAAGAGATCCTTCAGTATCAGCTATTTCTTAATAGTTCTGATTCTCTTCAACCTCCTGTTCTCCTTCCAAGACTTCTATATTCCTTTTTGGTAATGGACAGTCTTGTCTCATATGCCCAGTCTTGTTACAATTCCAACAAGTTCCAGGAATCCTCTCTTTCTCCCTATTCTCATTAGGTTTCTTATTGTCAGAGGCATTTATCAGAGGAGTTTTTTCTCTGGTTTTGTTGATGTTATAGTTCTATTTGGGTCTGGAAGGTGCTTTCTTGTCCAACCCATTCATGTCTATTACTTCTTCTAGCACATTGATTAGAGTGGGCAAGTCCGCATCCATACTCATCCCACATCTTGCAATATGGTTAAGATTTCCAGGACACAGGTTGAGGAGTCTTTCATTTACTTCCTCTTTATCAGCATCTGGATAGAAGCAATCCCATCTTTTCTTCTTTTCAAAGAACCATTTGTGAGGTTTGTCCTTGGAGGGGTCAAATGAGGAATTTTCAAAATTTTTCATCATTTTCCTTTTCCACATTCTAGAACCAATTTTTTTTTGATCAGAAGTTTCCAAGAATTCCATGGTAAGGATCCTACTTCTTCTCTCTTACTGATAAACCAGTCCAATGCTACTCCTTCAAATAGTCTGGGTAGCCTGACTACAGCTATAGCTTCTGGAAGGTCATAAGACTTAATGGTGTAATCAATAAATTTAATAAAATTTATATGATTGTATTATCCTTCTCCGGAGGACTTGGGACATTCAGAAATAGGGGGTAACAGTTTGAGAGCTTGCTCAATCTCAGGAGTAGGACTAGGCCTAAAGGTGTCACTCCTATGCATTCCTAATAAGGGTTGTGCATAAGGAGTAGTGGTTTGTCTGGGAGGCTTTGGTTCCTCTGTAGTACTCCCCAAGGGGGTGGTCAGACAGAATTTTAAGTCTCTAAGATCATTTTTGATCAGATTAAGTTTCAGGTCCACTTTTTTATTGAGCACATCCAATTTTTCACTAAGGGATAGAATAGAACTGTTAGTGGTGGTTGCCAATTCTTCTTTTAAGGGGTGGAAAGACATAATAAAATCTTCTTGGATTCCTGATAACATATTCTCAATTGTTTGAGTCTGTTTGATCCTACCTTGATTAATTGTCTCCAGTAACTGTTCTGTTTTTTGTTTAATCTCTTCCATTCCTACCGTCTTTGTTTGGTTATTAATCAATTTGGCTACTACTGAGGTTAATTTATCCATTTGGGTGTAAACCCCGTCCAAATGTTCACAAAACATTTTGAAATTATGACGCATATCATTAGAAAAGGAAGTTATTACATCAGAGGTTTGTTTGGGCTCAGAATTAGAGGCTAATTTTTGTAAACCTTTTTGCACTTTTGAACTAGGGATATTATCTGGTACAAGTCTTTCTTTCCCTTTTGCTTGGGATGGGAAGTGGATCTCTTCTTTCCTGATCCTTTGCCTTTCAGTTGGGCTAATTGATCCCAAGGATTCCACTTGTCTACGTAGGATTTGTTAAATTGAGTGATTGATTATACTGAAAACTGGGAACTGAAAGAACAATGACAATTAACAAAAGACAAGAAACAAGAACAGTTGAGAAACAGTGACAAACATCAAGCACATGGCAATTATGAGGTTGAGGGATTGAGGTCAAGAATTCAGTTGAGGCTCGGTGAGGAAATAAGGAGACGAGACAGGAGGAGTCGTATGAAGAACAAAACTGTTCAATATAAGGAAGGAAAGAAAGAATGTAAAGTAGGAAGATCTCACCGGGCAGGCAGGAAGGCAGATGATGAGGGTTAAATGAAACGTATGGAAGAGCAGGACGGGGTGATGAGATTGGAAGAGCGAGTTTGAGCTCGGTGGAGTTCTGATACGGTGGTTGAGGTCATAATATGAGGACAAAAGGGTGGTCTAGTATTGAAGTGATGGTTTTAGAGAAGATTCTCCTTGTGAGATCCGGGTGAGCAATCTCATGAGAAAGACACCAGGAATTTGAAGTATCTCCACTGCTCTCATTTGACAGAGACCCGCGCCTGCGTGCCTAGTGGAGTGCCCATATAGCTTAACAGGATTCTACCTCTTTCCTTGGAATCATTTTCTGAAGAGCTATCTGGGTGGCTTTTGCCTGGGAGATTATCTTTTTCATAGATACCATGTCCTCCTTGGCTTGGGCTTCTTTGAATTCTTCCCAATATTTCACGTTCTCTTTGACTAAGTCTTTGATCCTGGCCTCCTTGGCCAGATTCTGCTGGGGTGGCTGCAGGGAATCTTTTTGTAAAGGAGGGTGGCTTGATTCTGCTACTTTCTCCGGCTATAGGTTGGGATAGGGCAGAAGTGATTGGTGCTGCTCCTTGTTCATCAAAATTTGATTCACAGGTTCTAGTCCCTTCATTGTTGTCCTGACTGGTGGTCTCACGGTTACTGATAGCTGTTGGAAAAGATCCATAGGAGGGAATTCTTCCTGAGGCTCTTGTGTTAGGTCTATTCATTTTCAGAATAATATTTTTATAAGTGTTTTAAAGAAAAAATCCGTAAAAATAAGTTTTATTTCAAAACTCACTTAAATTGATGTTCAAAGGTACCAAGACCTTATTGGGGTTAAATTGATCCTTAGTAGGTAATCTTACTGGGTCTTGGTGGGTTCCAATGAGGTCTTCACAAGCCAAATCAATATTTTCAGGGCGTCCAGAGATGTCTGGGACTTCCTGATCCCATAGATCAAATTCAGTGGCGGTGGTTTCTGGTACATGAGGTTTCACTGATAAAAAGGTGGATTTTATTGGTTTAAGAAAATATATTAATATTATTTTCTTTAAAAATAATATGGTAATGCAAGTTGTGTACTTACTTTTATATTTAAAAAAGTAATTTATACGGTATTTTTTCCAAGCTTTATGTTTTCTTAATAGAGCCTGAAAGTTGATACGCCTTTCAAGATCTTCTTTTTCAAGGAGTTTATCTAAGTGTTTACGTGCAGAAGAGATATTAAGTTGCTCAGCTTGAGTTAAAGCTTTCCAACCAGTAGGTTTATAATTTTTAATATATTCTTCTTTTCTTATCTTTAAAAGATTTAAATAATAGATTATTAATTCTGCATTGGTTTTCAAATCCACTGCAAAAGAATTTAATAATAAATCACGGTTATAAAGTCAGATAAATATATCTATGATTTTATTTTTTGTGAAAATCTCTGGTCCAAGGTATTAAATATAATAAAATGGAATATTTCCTGGCCAGACCCCCTATTTTCAGCCTCCTGGATGCCAAGGCCCTTGCTATCCTTTAGCTACCAGAGGTAATAGAGTAAATAATAAATACATTATTTAATAAATGCAGCAAAAATCTGTAAAATATGTGGATTAAGCTTATTGCAAGGTTAAGTGGTTTGGTTATTGTTTATTGTTTTAAATCAATATGAATAAATTGATTATTAAGTATTTATAGAGGGGCCACAATTATATTGGGGATCTTTAACACCTCTCTTCAGGGATTTCAGTATGAAAACATGTAGTCCTGGTTACTTTGGGTTCTTTAGTTTAAAGATTATTATACCCAAAGATAATATGTATATTAAATACACAATGGAGTGGTAGGTCCTTGTAGCCAAGCTATCACGACAGAGAAAGGATATTAAGACTCACTGGTATGTTATCAAATCCTTTGGGTATCTGTTTGAGACGTTTACTGATGGGTTAAACCTGTATACTGGGGTTATAAGGTTGTTCAGCAGTTTTAATTGATAAAAAGAGGTTTGAGGACGGATATTACTGATCAGAAATTGCCATAAATCAATTAATTATCTCTTATAAGTACTTTATTACCTTGGCACGGCGTCTGGATTTGAATATTACTGGGTCTCTGCCCATCAAAATCCTCAAAAGAGCTCTTTATTTATAGCTTTTGGAGTCCCAATATGGTCCTTCTGAGGGTTGTAGGTGCTCAAAGGGACGGACAATAAGGCTAGCAGGGTAACCAGAGGTATCCTGTCATGTGTTCTGGGTGCTATAACACGGGTAGCATCTAACTCCTTAGGGTATGGGAATTATTCTACCTTATAATAGACATTAGGACGTGTGAATAACACTAATCTGTCCTATTTATGTATTATTTAATTAATTATCCTTAGTAAATGTTCCCGGTAATTTAATAATTATATTAATAAACATTTCTACGGACATTTTGATTTCAGTTAAGTTCTCATAATGTATTATATAACTGGAGTAAAAGGCATAATATTGATTTTACTCTTTATTTTCGAGTTCCAGTTGATTTACTAAGATAATTACTTAAAAATATAAGTCATGGGAATTCATGTAATATTTTTATATCATTATTTTCCTTTGTATGACACGAAGATATTAATGCGTATCAATTCTCATAAAAGTATTTAAAGTATTTTAATATATTTTTAGAAGTTGTCATTGTCTCATTTTCTACATTCTTGGTACTTTGGATTATATTAAGTAAAAAATATGTGTAAGGATTATTTATGTATTTTTATATAATATTATGTATTTTTAGATAGTCTACTATTGATGGGAACCTTTATTACATATGTATAAAGTTCCTGTGTATGTTGTAGCCTCTTTACGTGGTACCTGAGCCTCTCAGGCCGCCTGTCACTCTGTCAGCCCGTATTCCCGCGGCTGCGTACTTGTCAGAGGCCCATTGCTGCGTACACGACCTTGACGGTGTGACAAGGCTGTATCTCAGCCGCGCGCGGGTGCATTGGCTGCCGCGGCTGCGTGCGGAAATTGTGAGAAAACACATTTCCCTCCCTAACTCCTAAAATATACACAACACCTCAATTCTGACTGAATTTTAGGTGTGAAACCTATACGTGACAATGTGTGTGAAATATTCAAATGGCCAAAAAGCTCAATAAGGGAGCCATAGTATTTTGGTTTTTCTTTCCTTAATTATTTAAAAATATAAGGATTTGGATTTCAAGGGTGGGGTCAGTGGGTGACCCTACCTAATTTTGGGTGGAGAATTTGTTTCTGTAATAATATTTATGGTTTGCCTACTCCTTCTTAGTTTAATTTTATTATTATTATTTTTCTGTTATTTTTTTACTTTTGCAGCTTGCCCTGCAATAGTAGCAAGCTGACAGCTGGATTGCAGTAATAGGTGCCATCATAGACCAGCATTACTCAAACTGGAAAAAGGTGCAACCTGGTATGGTGTGGGATGGAATGGAGAACATGAGCGCATTATTGGAGAGATGGGTCCTGGGGAAGGGAAAAGAAATATGGCAAGAAGACCTATTAGGGTCAAAGTTGCAAGAAAATAAAATTACCAAGGCCCAACGTGCATCCATCCAGCAAGCCAAAAAGAAGGTTAGAACATGAGTCATGGGGTTTTGTATTCAAAGAATGGATGCTGATGGTGTGCGTTGGTTTGTGTTACAGAGAAGTGAAAAGTGTTTTCACACAGCCTGCAAATACCTTCCCAAAGAAGCAGCAGAAGTCATTGCAATATTTGACCGTGTGGATGTTGTTTCTGATTGGGAGGAGGATAAAGATGGCACTTGCACAACCATTGAAACCCCCTGGACAAGCTGTGAACTAAATGATCTAACTTGACTCCTAGATGAAATAGCATTAGGAGTTGCTATGAAGCACCAAGAAATCAAGCAGTTGAATTCATTACTTGATTGTGTTTCAGGAAAGGTGAAACCCAAAGAATTCACCCTTCTAAAATGCCCAAAAAAACTTCCAATTGATGATTATCACCCTGCAGCACTGCAAGCCCTTTCAGAAATTGACCTCCTACTTGTGGCTCCTTGTGAAAAATCAAAAATTGTTGCGGCAATCACCTGAATATCAGAAAAAACCAATAAGAAGCCTTTTACCACAATTGGCATATTTCCAGCTCATACCCCCAAGGCAAGAGTATTGCGCCAACAATATTTGACACTTGGGTGCTCTTTTTTTTCTTTCTTTATCTTGAGAGCCTTTCTATTCTTATATTTCTTAATGCAATAAAAGTTGATATACAAGTTTCAGGGTTTATGTTTCTGTAAGTGATGCATGAGTTCAAGAAATTCCAAGAAATATTGTGAATGTGGGATAACAAATAACAGGATGAAACAAGTATTGGGTTTTTAAGAATGCTTGGACTGGGAGACAATTTTTTTTGGGTTTAATCAATTTTTTTCCAGGTTTAATCACAGGTTTTTAAAGCCAATTTTTTGGATTACAACAATGGTTGCAATCCATCGAGCGATCACAATGCATCTGGCCCATTGGGAAAGTGAGAGCTCTATGAATGAACTTTGCATGCCTCAAATTACCAGATACTTACAGTGGACTACAACAATGGTCACCATCCATAGAGAAATCACAATGAGCCTGGCCAATGGTTCAGATGAATGAACAGTGTACATGGAATTTAAGTTTCTAACTTTCACAGATCCTCATGGGACTCAGCTCACCACAATGTCACATTATGAACTCATTTATCAGGAATTAAGTTTCATAAGGCATACATGGATTGATTTAAAAGCATGATGATTAAAAGAAATGGAGAAAGAAAAGCTAGGACACTAAGATACTGATAAATTTGGGATAGCTGAAATATAAACATTAGATTTTCATGGTAAACTAAATAAAGGATTATCAGTTGAAGGGTTTTGGGACAGCCAATGATCACTGAAATCAAGGAAAAGACATTTTTCCAGGTCCTTGCGGGATACCCATATTCCTGGCCAAAATTCAGGGCTGAAAAAGCAGTCTTGGATAAGCTGCAATATGTAAGCATTTTTCTGCTTCCATACTTGTTCCTTGATGTCCTTGGGCTCTAGCTTGTTGGCTTTGGAGACAAGGCTCAGGAGCTGGAGGGATTGAACCATGGGAAATTTCCTAATGTCTGATGGTATCAGCTAGAGGCCACATACTCCCGCTACAAGGTAGGCCACAAGAATGTGGTAGTAGGGTTGGGACGTGATGGTGACCAGGGTTGTGTTGAACTTGGCCTGCTGTGGTGCCAATGCTTTGGAGGACCCCTCCAATAAAAGTTTTGTCCGCAGGAGAGCAAATGCAATGAGCATGTGGTAGATGCTGTCAACCAATTTGTCCAGGGAGTTGAATCCAGATTTGTGACTAGGGCTGTAAACTGGCTGTCCTTCAATCCAAGCCATGTCTTCATGTGAGCCAAGACAAGCAGCAAAATACTTGATGATTGTAATATCACGGCTTGCCTCATCTTCAGTACCTGGTGGTTGGATAAATTCTGGTTGCTGGGTGACTTCTTTTGAGACCAGGAGGATTGATTGGAACCATAATTGTGCTCATCTAACCTGTGAAAACTCTGGAGGGTGAGTAAGGTGGATCCAGAGATTGTGCATCTTAGACCCTGTGGTTGTGGCTGGTGGGGGTTGTGACACAGGTAGAAGAGGCACAGAAAATAAATCTGGCATGTAATATGGCTCAAATGTGCAAGGTGGGAAGGGATTGTTAGAATTATGGCCAGCAATTAGCTTAGGAAAACAAGCAGTATTTAAAGCAAAAGAAATGCTGGAAACTGGGTTTCAATATTGTCTAATGGGGCTCTCACAAGGGGCAATATCTTGGATGAATTTCATTGGAATGATGAATGAATGGATGGAAAACATCAGGGAGAAGGGCTCCTTAAGTACAAAAGATTGGCCTCTTGTGAGCCCATGATAAAACAAGCCAAAAGGCAAATTTTCCGCCCCAAAAGAGCCCTAAAGACTCTACTGGCCTTGTTACTTGTTTTGGACTACATCAGCCCACATGGCATCAGTCCCTGTACCCTTACAACCAGCCTATTCCGGTTATTTCTGGTGTTTCCACCTCAATGGGGCTGAACCCGCCCCTTAACTGTTCAATCCCCTTGGCTGGTTGTCCTTTACAACCAGCCATGATGACATTTATTGCCTTGTTTACGGGCTGGTTGCCTCATGCAGCCAGCCCCTGGCCCCTCAAATGGGCCAGGTGGGACCCAGGGCACACCTGGGTCCGGTCTCAGACTCACATGGGGGGGGGTGTGACCAGCAGACATGCTGTCCCCCCCCCTCTTTCTCTCAAATCCCTGGTGGGGGAGGTCAAATCCCCTCACCAGGGGCTCTGGGGTTTGATACCCCCAGGTTGTTGTCAAGTTCATTGGCCCGGGAGGTGATCAAGTCCCCCCAGGCCCATGGCTCCTCCCCCTTGGTAAATGGGGGGGGGAGAGCGCCCCTGCCCTGCTTGTTTGCCTCAAACAATTGATTGTGGGGGGGGTGATGAATTCCCCCCCACCTGCTGGTTGCTACCCTTGCGGCCATCGCCGCCACCTCCTTGGGAAAGGGGGTGGTCAGGTCCCCCCTTCCATGACCGACCGCGCTGTTGCGGTCGGTGAACAGTCTCCAAAACAATTATGAGAATAAGGTCATCGACGTTATGCTGATCCCTTCACAGTCAATGGCTGCCGATGCATTGACCAAAGCAGCCACAAAAATATCAAACCATAGGCTGGTAAATTGTTTCTCTGCTCTGTATCATTAACCTCTGAGTCAAGGGGGAGTGTTGAACTAAAGTACTATTACTGGTGTGATTTTCCTTTATGCTTCTATTTTGATCTCCTGTCTATTTCTTTGCGTTTTGTTTTCCCGCTATATCCCACTGGGTGTTAAGACTCCAAACCTAGAGTTGGAAATCTCTGCGCGCAACCAGTTGGGAGTCAGATGGACTCCCAACAAAGACCTCAATGGAATCACCCTACATCAAAACAACATACTCAAATACTCATCCAACTGCCTCCTAAAGTGACCACCTGCAGCCAGTTCAATCAAGTAAGAACGTCTCCGACTCCATCGGTTATGATCCGTACTGAATCTCTCTTCCAGATTTCTCAAGGCGCTTTATTGATCATCTCACACTATCCTCTTAGGTGGTTGTAATTCACCTGTCTCCTCAAAAGACTTCCGTTGGTTTTGTTTCATCTTCTTTTCCTATCTCGATGAATCTTGTCTTCTCAGTTCATTCCTGATTCCTTTCCTGCCTGAAATGCAGTATGGTCTTGGTTTTCTTAACATCAATAAAACTCACATGCTTTGGTCCATTGTATTTTTTTGTGGACTTGCGGGTGGAGGATTGCTGAGGGGCCATTTAAAAATAGTAAGAGGGATGAAGGGATGATGGGCTATGAGAGTGTTTAAGTGGTAAGAGTGATTATGTGATGAGAGGATGAGAGTGATGAACCAAAGAGAATAGGAGGAGATGAGAGTGATGGAGTGACAAGAGGGATAAAGCAATGAAAGTTAGGATGTGATGAGAGTGATCAAGTGATGAGGAAAGTGATCCAATGAGAGTTAGCTGGATGTGATGAAAGCAATAAAGTGATGAGAGTGATGAAGTGATGAGGATAGTGATGAAGAGATGAAGAGCAATGAATCATTTTTTTTTCCAATGAGGTCAGAGTAAGAAGGAGGTGCAAAGCCAGGGGTGGATGATTTGGAAAGGTGGTGGAAGCATTTAAATAATTTATTTGAAAAAACCCACTTATTCCTGGATAACTCTGACACTTCTGTTGTGAAATCAGGGGTTCTTTGATTTTTAATGCTGGTTTTTAAATTTCAGATTTGGTTTGAAACCCCCCATTTTTTAATGGTGGTTTTGCTTAACTGTGATATGCCCTATTATTTATTTTTTGAATGAATTTTGGAAGGTGTATTCATACATCCAAAATATCTCTTTCAAGAGTCTACTTCTTTATTTTTTAAAATTTCTGAAAGCTTGAATACCCCCAAAATATGTTTTTCAAAGGTGAACAAAAGGATCCAAAAGTTCAATGAGAAAAGTCAAGTTTTTTGAATTTTTTTTTTTTAAGGAAGGTTTTAAGGTAAAAAATGACATGCTAAAAAACCAAAAAAAAATAGTTAAAAAAACCTTGAATTGTTTTCTAAAATTTCTAAAACCTTGAAAAACCAAAAAAAAATAATCATAAAGGAAAATAAAAGCATACAAAAGTCTAAGGAGAAAATTGAATTTTTTGAATTTTTTGAATTTTTTTCTTATTTGAAAGAATGTTTTAAGGTAATATAATACATCAAAAGAACCTGGGGAAAATTTTTAAATGCTCTTGGAATATTTTTATAACGTTTTGATAGCTTGAATCGCCAAAAAATACAAAAAGAAGGAAAATAAAAGGATGCAAATCTCCAATGAGAAATTTGATTCTTTTTTATTTTTTCGGTTTTTTGATGGAATATTTTAAGTTCAAAGGATAGATTCAAAAAAATATGAAAGAGATATTGGAAATCTCTTTGAATATTACTTGAAATGCTTTCCATCTGAACTAACAAAAAAAAATAATTAAAATAGCCAAAATAAGGATCCAAAAACCCATGGAAAAATTGGTTTTTTCCTGAATTTTTTAATTCTTTTATTCCATCTTTGGAGGGGTTTTCATGCCCCAAAAATTACCAAAGATTTTTTAGGGGGGTTCACAAACATCAGCAACAGGAAAGCGGCATCACGATTCCAAAAAAAAAAACAAATTCTTGAATGTACCATTAAATAAAGTCTTTGTCTTTGTGGCAGCAGAGGCGCGCAATGGCAGTTGGATGTAAAATTCCTTGAAATAAAGGATTGGGGGCGTGAGAAAATTAATTACCAAATAAAAAATGAAAAAAAGCCCAATCTTATATTTTCAACCTCACAACATCTGTTCACAACCTAAAAATGGTCACGTGGCGCGGTTTGCAACCAGTTTTAGTCGTGAACAGTTGCTCAAATCCCATTTCAGTTGTGAATGGCCGCTCACAACTTTCTTTGCAATTGAATGTTGGCTCACAACCCATTTAGAGGTTGTGAATAGCCACTCACAACCCATTTGCATTGAGCAAAAGAAAACAAAAAATTAGAATAAAATAAAATAAAAATACAAAAAAAAAATAAAAAAAATCAGAGGGCCCATGAAGATAAATAAAGAAACATAACTATGAATAAAAAAGGGCTCATGAACAAAAATTGATAAAAATAAATAAAAATGAATAAAAATAATAAAGGGAATGTAAATAAAAATAAATAAAAACCATTGAAACCAAATAAAACAAAATAAAACAAAATAAAACAAAATAAAACAAAATAAAACAAAATAAAACAAAATAAAACAAAATAAAACAAAATAAAACAAAATAAAAAAAAATAAAACAAAATAAAACAAAAGAAATATCTGTATTCATTAACAAAAACACCAAAAAAAGAAAAAAAATGAAAAAAAAAGTTTAACTTGACTAGCCCTCAGGTAAAAACACCAAAAAGTAAATAAACAATTGAAGATTGTATGGAGAAGCCCTAAAGTTAAAATTCCACAAAATACAAGTTTAAATTGACTAGCAGTAAAGTAAAAGCACCAAAAAAACAAGTTCAACTTATGTTAGGCTGATCCCATCACAAGAAGTAAAAATGCTCCTTATGATGGGATTTGCCCAAAAAAAGTTGAACTGACTTAACAACAAACTCTCATTAAATAAACTCAACATGATGATTTTCACTCCAAACACTCAAAATAATCTTGTTAAAAATTTGATAAAACTTTATATTCATAAACTTCATAATAAGCATCAGAACCCAAACCAAAATGATGAAATTCAAATGATGCTTCTAGATTATAATGATAATTAAGTTGTTCTTTTAAATGTTCAAAGGAAACAGAATATTTTTTAGAATTCAAAAAAGAAGGTTTGGAAACAATGGGCGGGATTGGAATCATTTCTCCTCAAGTACAAGATGAACCCAGTTCTTATTGTTAACAAGGCAAATCAAGATAGAATCTGATTGTTCTTTTAAACCCATTTACAAAGGAGTATAATTAAAACATTAATCCAATGAAGTAAAACATGTTGTTCTTCCAAAAATTATCAGCCATTATTTTACGTACCCATATCCAGATTTGGAAGCCGTTCTGAAGAGGTTATCTTTTCATTGATGTCATTGACATAACGTGTTGGTTCTATCTTTTCAAAATCTTTAATTCCATCATGGATCTCAGAATAGCAGATCTTATTTTTCCTCAATGATTAAATAATTTGCTTTTTGAATTGAAACCACCCATTCTTATCATACCCAAGTGATTTTTCAATGACTCTGAATCCACAATTCCCGTCACCAATTGGATTTCAAACCTCCCCCAAGAACCTATGAACTTTCTCAGGTATTTGATTGAGTTAATTCATTATTGGTTCCTACAATTAAAAATTACTTAGTTAAAATTATAATCTCATTAAAGGAAAAAAGACTCACCAAAGATGAGCTTCTTTTTGACTTGGTCATTTCTTCTTCATCATCTGAAAAGGATTCTGATTCCAAATGAAAAGACCCCAATTAGATTGCAGTATCTTCCTCTGGCCTATGAAACTCGGATCAACCGCCTTGCTTGCACTACAGAAATCATTTTCTTTTCATTTCTGTAAAAGATAAAGAGAGCTTGAGCTCAAAAGAATAAAAGGTAAGTATAAATGACTGATAGAGGCTTTTGATGCCAAGCATAGTGGACCTTGGAACAGGAGGGAAAGGGCACTCTGATTTATTGTTTGTCTGAACAGATGTTGAATTCCACTTGAGAGCACCAGGTTTATATAAAATAAGTACAAAACATGCTTAAAAGTGGTTGGGTACAGAATGAATAAGGAAAAATTAGCACAAGCAATTTAAATGACATGGTAAGTGAGATGCTAGGACTAAAAATTATGATAGCTATGACTAAGCAGTTCAATAATCACAATACAAACACACATCCCAGTTCTATTTTACGTGTTGTTTTAGTACTATAAGGTTAACAATAATAAGATCAAATCAATGGAATCAATGATAATCTGAACTACAGTGAAATTCACATAAATGAAAACTCAAACTCTAACAAGTTCATTATACCATAAAAATAAACACTCAATATAAATACTTGCTATCTTTGGTCTTTCTGGATCCCTTTTAACCCTATTTTTCCCTCTCAATTGCTCTTCCAACGTGTTCAAATTTTTAAATTTCACAAAAGGTTTTTTTAAAATTGGGTCAACCGCAGCTCAAACGTAGGACATTTGGCTCAAGCCATGGCTTTGCAATCAAAGTGGCTGTATAATACACCATGGACTTTAGAATCTACAATATATCATGTTGAGGTTGTCCAATAAGCATGGAATTCAGCTTGTTGAACAATTGGAATTTTTCAAGCACTGGATCTGTGTCACTCTTTCAAAAAGAAATACAATGATCAATAATTAATCTGTCAACAGTATAATCTCTTCCAATCCAAAAATTGGTACCCTTCCAAAAACCCAAAAAGAGAACTCACTTCACTGGAAGCGTCATACTCTAGCCTCCAGTGAGGATGAACATCCTCAGTCACAACAGATTGTCTTGATTCCAGTATTCCACCTAAAAAGTGGGAACCAGGCAAGCCCATTGTTTTTGGATATGAATTTGAGCACACCTTGCCATCATGGTTGCACTTTAACTTCTTGAATTATTTTCCAATTATTTTAATTTCCACGATTGACAAGTTGGAAACCAAAGGGAAAAGTTCTTTTTTAAGAAAAGTTCATAACTTTATTCAAGATTTTTTAATTGATGTATGCACTGAATGGATTTGTATTTCAATGGTCCCTTTGAGGTGTTTCCACACATTCAAAATATTCCCCAAATATCCCACAAGTCATTGTTTGAAAGTAGCATGGGCCCCTTCTACCCAATTTATTGTTTTATTCCCAAACACAGGTTTGACAGAAGTCCACGCGGTGACATGCATCTCTTTGATAGGGAAAATTTTTATTTCCATATACTCAAGCACATCCCTGCGGTCTTTCAAGAAAAACTTTATACAAGTTTCAACATCAGCATTCCCAGCAGAGATGAACAGAAGAAGCAATAAATTGAAATACTCTGAGTTCCGCATAATTGAATTGCGCCTCCCCCCTTGGTTTCAGAGGCCCCAATATAATTTTCCCACAGAGTAATGAAATTTTTCCATCCTTCAGGGTCATTACTGAAGCGTGATTAAATGTTTTCTTGAATATTTTTGGACAAGTTCCAGGAGATTTTTCAAATTCTGTCACCCAGAACTTGTGAAGCCTCTTGGGATCATACGCCAACTACTTTAATGCATTCAAAGCCCAAATTTAGAGCTCATATATTTTATTTCTTAAAAAATCAAAAGCCTTTTTAAATGTTTTCTTGTTGGCTGTCATTCCTACAACATGCAATAGAGGGATGTTTTACCTATTTTTTTATAAGTACAATCCAAAAAAAGCAATATGATTGAATTTTTTGCAAAGTTTTATAGACTATGGATGAGCCAAGGAAAGGGCCTCTAAGTGACCCTCTCCACCAAATTTGGACCTAGAAACCCACTTTGATTCCTGAAGGGTTTCCAATGGAAATCCATAACACCTTTCTCATCCAGCTCAGCTTTATTTACCTTCCATTTAGTGTTATAGATTGTTCAATCATCAATGTATTCTCCGCCATCAATATTTCTCAATTTTCTTTTAAGTTGAATTTTGTTGAGCCCATCTTTCATGCCTTCTTTAAGTTTTTCCAAGGCTTTCCCAGAGAATCTCCTTGGTTGAGGATGCACTCAGGTGTTTTCAGATGGTTGACAATTTTTTAGGCCATTTATAATGTAGAGATGCTGCGTGGGATATTCAAATTTCCAACTTGCTTGGATCATGAATTGACACCCAAAATTCCTTGTTTGAGGTTGCCTTTGCCCTTTGGTGAGGCATGGCCCTTCATATACCCTAAATCTGTCACATGCCATATCCCCATATTTATCCTTCTTTGAGTTGAATTTTTTCAATGCTAAGCCATGCATGGCTGCCCATTTTCAAAAATAAATCTTTGATTATTGCCTACTAGAAAATTCCCTCCCAGGATGAGGGTCAATTGGGTATGGAACCCATTAGTTTCATAGTTAGAACCACATGGTTATGTTAGTGTATTGATAAATCAAAATTGTTCTCATTCAAATGAAATATGAATTGTGACCCACCACCTTTAGTAAATTCCTGTTATGAAAAGAAACATCTTTTTCCTCAATTGTAAGCCTAGATGCGTATGCAATTGGTGCTTCAAATTTTTTCTTTTCCAACTTCCTATCCAATGTTTTCTTTTCCAACTCACTACCAAAATTGCTAGATTCCACCAAATCTTTGTTAAACATGGTTTTAATTATGTCTTTTAATGTAGCCATAGTTAAACTGGGAGGGCTTGGGATTGCCACTGTTACCATAAAGCAACAAAATTCAATGGAAATTTAGTATTCCATTCAATTTCAAATTCAAAAAATCCAAAATTTTGCTGACTTATGGGTTTGGAAAAATCATTATATCTGATGGGCTTGTGTTTTGTGTGTACTCAGTGCCAATAGGCAGAGTTTCCAATTCAAAAGTTCAAATTTTCTTTTTGTGGTCCAATGATAGTCCCAAATAGTAATCCAAATCCCTAAATTTGGTTTGAAAGCCCTCAAATGTAGTCCAGGGGTGCCTAGGTACCCCAATTCTGCGGCCCAAATGGCCCATTTGCACCAAATGGGCCAGGAAAAACAACCCAACCGGGGCTCACCAATCCTGCATCCCCCTGGGTCTTTGAATCCCCCATTGCAACGCTTTGCAAGTTGCAATTAGGGAGTCACAACCTAGAAAGGGTCGCAATCAGGGGGTTGGGACCCCCTGGGGGATTCCCAAGTTGTAAAGAACTTTGCTTGCTCCTGTTTGAGCAGAAAATTGCAGTTTTAAACCCAAAAGGGTGGTGGACAGAATTTCATGAATTTTTCCAACCCTGAGGTGGTAAATTTAACATTGGCCAAAAATAAAAAATAAAAAGCCAAGTTTCAAATTGAAACCTCAGGGTTGCAAACAGGCGTGAATTGCTGTTCAAAATGCATATGGGTTTCGTGAAGAAATTCACGGCCCAAAAAAAAAAGCCAAGCCTGTACCAACTCAGGAATCCCCTGGGGGGTTGCCACCCATTTAAAGTTGCAAAGGGGGAATCACAAACCGTCAAGGGTTTTGAATTCCCACTCTCCTTCATTTTCACTCAGTTTCTCCATTCTTCATTTCATCTATCCATTTTTCCTTCATTTTATTCCTTTTTTGTGTCAGCCTCATCTTTTGTGTTGGTCTGAGTCACGCCCTTTCATGCCACAGTTCGCTCCAGTGCCAATAATACATATTGGATAGGAACTCTTTGGCTCTTTGAACTCTGACTTGCATACTCCTCTATCCCATTCCTCACATAACTAAAACAGTTTTTTCACTGGATTTAGGGTGCTTCAAGTCAGGTAAGCCTCATCCTCTCTTTCTTAATTTTGCTCATTTTTTCTCATCATGATTTACATCTGATGTATTTTCTATCTATATTCTAAACTATCATCCAAATGCAAATCAGTGTTATGGATTTCTATGCTCATGGTTGTCTATTCTACTATGTAGGTTCCACCAAGGGTCTTCCTCAGCTTCATTGTTTCACCTCTCAATGTCAAAGCAGGGTTTTAGTTTATTATATTTTCTTTCTTCTTCTTTTAATTTTTCCTTCTTTCTGATGAAATGAATTCTGGTTTTGGTTGGGTCTTAAGTTTAAAGATTTACAGTCGCAAGGCGCATAAACTTCACCAGTGAAGAGCTAAGAGATATTTCATTAACTGAACCAAAATCCTAAGAAAAGAAGATTAAAAAATATCAAGAGAAGAGAACAAGAAGAAGTTGGAGCTAGCTGAAAATTTCTCACTCAGTGCAGAAATAAACAAGATAGAGCGCTCAAATGAAAATGAAAATGAAACAACAAAAGGGAGGCAGAATGGAACAGATGACTGAACAAGGATGTTTCAGGTTAAATTTAGATAAGTCAGTGGTTGTCAATGATTCAGGAGTGAAGCAATCTCACATATGAACAAGGAAGGAAATCAATAAAGAGTTGATTGAGGAGTGTGTCAACAATTGAGGTAAGAGTTGAGGGGAAGCTTGAAAGGTGAGGATGATAGTGGGGATAATTGTATTGAGGTGAGCTGATTGGGTGTGGATTAAGGTGAGTGAGGAGTATGATAAGTGGGGAGCTGATATTTGAATGAAATTGGATAATGAGAGGGGAGCAAATATTAGAATGGAAGAGGATGATAAAAGAGGAGCGGACAGAAGATGGAGGGGAAGCAAGGATGAGGATATATGCAGGGGAGGTGAGGATGAGAATGGGTGACAGAGGAGAGGACAGATGATGGAGACGGAGCCGTGGTGGAAGTAGAGGAATGGTGGATGATCAATGAAGAGTGATGGAGTGACATAGTTGGCAGCGGGAGAGGGATTTGAGAGGATTTGAGCAGGGAGTGGGAGTGAGTTGAGCGGGGGTGGTAGTAGGGGTTGAAGGAGATTTCCTCTCAACACGCCACCCTATTCAGATGAGAAGTTTCAGAATTGTGTTGAAGAGGCAATTGACTGAGGTTTTAATAGCTGATTTTGTCAACGGGTTGGCCAGAATTGATTCTGAAGGGACAAGGTTGGTGATAAGCAGTTTGGCATCCTTTTGATCTCAAAGCCATTTGATTTGGATGTCTATGTGTTTGAGTGCACTATGATGAAACTCAAATGGAAGAGATTGTTAAAGGCGTTTTTGTCAATGTGTGAGCAATGGGTGAGAGAGATGGAGGGATTAAATTCTTTCAACATGTTTAGGATCAAAACCTTTTGTTGATTAGCTAGGAAAAAGGATTTGACTCCCCCTTTGGTTGAGGACAGCAATACCATGGGTTGAAGCTTGCTGTGGCAACAAACGGCACAGCCTTAAAGTAATATCAAATAGCCATTGTGACTCCTTCTCAAGATGGGATCAATACCTCCATCAGAATCACTCTACAATTTGAGATCTAAGTTGAAGGAGTTGTTTTTGAGACAAAGGGCAAGATTCTGAGTTGTCTTGATGTAACACAAGCCATGTTTGGCTTCCATCAAGTGAGAGAGGCCAGGCTTTGAATTGAATCTGGATAGAGAGGAGAAAGCATAGGAGAGGTCCAGTTGAGTTGGAGGGCTATGAAATTGAGGTAGCCCGTGGAGGAGAAAAAGTTAATGTTTTGCTTGGAGAAGTCGGAAGCGTCATCATTGGCAGCAGGTTTGAGTGCAATGCCGGGGTTCATGGGTGTGTTGATTGGTTTAGATCCTGAAAGCCTGAGTTTGGTCAGTCCAGTCTCAATGCAATTGGTTTGATGTAGGCAAGGTCCTTCCAGAGAGTTGAAAATGTAATTGCCAAGGATTTTGGTGAGGGGGCCTTTGTGAAAAATAGAAAACTTGGTCTTCAATTATGTTTGGAACTCTTGTGAGTTTCCAATAATGACCAGGTCATCAATGTAACAGAAGATGAAAATCTGAGCGGATTGATTTATAAACACGCCCAGATTTGCAGAAGAAGCAATAAAGTCTTTATCAAGAATCCATTTCTTGGGAGTGTCAAACCAGCTTTTTGCAGCTTTTTTCAGGCTGCGCAGAGCCTTTTTGGGCTTGAGAAAGGGAAAAGGGGTCCTGTATCAAGGAGGGGCCCTGATTTAGATGTCTTTATCAAGTTTAGCATGCAGGAACCCGGACTTGATCTCCATTTGCGTTATTTGCAGCTTGTGATGAAAGGCATACACCAGCATTGTATGGAGTGTTGTAATTTTTCCTTTAGGTGTGTAAGTATCTCCATAATCAAAGAATTCCAGCTGTTGGAAACCTTTGACGCACAGTCTTGCCTTGAATACAAGGCCATTGTTGTTGGGGTTGATTTTGAGTTGATAAACCCATACAGTTGACAGGGTCTTTTTGACTTCTGGTAGTGAATTACAGCCAGTCCAGATGTCCATGGATTTGGTTCCATTTAGTTCCTTTTTCATGCCAAGATTCCAATTTTGACAATCCGGAAAATTTTTAGCCTCTTCATAGCTTCTAGAAACAGTTCTGGTGAGAAATCAATAGCATTGAGGACGTTGAAGGGAGGAGGAATCTCTGAGAGTTGTGCCGGAGTGAGCAATTTGGGATTCTAGATCCTCATTGTCAGAAGAATCAGAGTTGGGATATTGATTTAAGAGGACTCCTTTGGAGTTTTGGGATCTGAGGTGGATTTGGTGGATGGGGATGATTCCGTCATTTTGGAATTGATTGAGCTTTGGGAGGAGCGTGGTTACTGATTTTGATTTGTTGAGAGCAAGGTTTCCAGCAGATCAGAGTCACTTTGGAGAAGAGTTTTGAATGGAGGTTTCCATGAAGAGTAAGATTCAGTTAGCTTTATATTTTCAATAATTTTAACATGCCTTGAGCTGATTGTATTGCCAAGCTCTGGGAAAAAGATTGACATACGAATTAAATTGCAGGTCATGAACCACAAGAATTCCTTCCCAACCTTTCTATTCAAACTTTCCAAAATTATGGAGGAGATTGAGAACAACAGATTTGGATCCTAGGGTTTGAATCAAGTTGAGTTTGGGTTTGAGTCCGTTCTTTTGAATTGCAGATGAAAATATTGATGATATAAGAACAAAGAGGGCTACGCCAAAAATAACATCAGTCAAGAATTAAAAGAAAGATTTAAAGAAGAAATGATGGATAAAGAGAACCAACATCTGGCAACGGATCTAGACTTGATGGATGACGATGTTGGTGTTGAGTAAGACAGTCGGCAGTAAAAACAGAAAAACAATAATAATAAAAGAATAAAGCAGTTCTTTCAAATGAAGGAACATTAGAGATTAGATTTGATAGTGAGGATTCCATAATATTGTGTGATCGTCTTACCAGTCAGATCATAGATTGAATGAATTTGGAAGTGGACGAGTTGATGTTGAGTAATAGACTGATGAAGTTTGAGACAAAGATGAGATACGAAGAAAGAAAAAAAAAAGATAAAGAAAAGAGAAAGATCGATGAAAGAAAGATGAATAGGATAAAGGATTTGGTTGAGAATAGATGGTGTGAGGATTGATTAGGTTGTTTGAGGTTGATGATTCATTGTGATGTGGTGAAAGGATTATTGGTGGTCGAGGTTCAAGAGAATCAGTTGAGTAAGATTTGTAATTTGGGAATTTGAATTTGTAATGAGATGGGAATTTGTAATTTGATCATTGTGTGAAGAAGATGAATGGGAAATGGCAGAAATAAAGAATTAACAAAGGAATGACATGTGAAAAGAGAATAGTGACAGATGAGGGAAGAGAGCGGGAGCGCGGGTGGACCGTGTAAGTGGGTTAACAGTGTAAGTTATTTGACACCCCCTGTGACTGGTAAGATTGAACACTTAAAAGAAGGATCTATTAATTTAAGAAGTGAGGAAAGAGTAGGAAGCGGAAGCGCCTTAGTTAATCCATCTGCTTTCATTTTGGAGGCTGGTATTAAATCAACAGAAAGATTTCCAAGTTTTAGCTCTTCGCAAAGCGCTTTTGTTTTAATATCAATATGGCGAGTTTTTGAATTACATCCAAACTTCTTTATTTTATTGTCAAGAACTTTGTTGTTGATAAAGTGATGACTTGATTCTAATTCTTTCTTCCAGAGTTCTGCCACTAGACCTCTCATCCATATGGCTTCAAAAAAGGAATCAACTAAAGGGATTAGTTCAGCTTCAGTTGTTGAGTGAGTGACGTTGCGTTGTCTGTAGCTACTCCAAGAGATAAGAGAATTAAAAAGAAGAGAAATATTTCCAGACTGAGAACTTCGAGTTTCAGTATCATCACTCCAACTTGCGTCACTGTAACATTTGATTTGGGTTTTTTAATTATGAATTTGTAGCGTGAGTTTTAAGTTTTTTGTAGCTTTGAGATATTTCCAGCAACGTTTTACCTCCCTCCAGTGACAAATCCCGGGTTTCTTACAGAATCTAGCAAGGCTAGAAACTGCAAAACTGAGGTCAGGACAAGTCAGGCAGGCAATATAATTAATAAGGAATACGGCCAATCCATAATTGATGTTTAAGTTTTTAAATTCTTTGTGTTCTTCATTGGAGGCCAGAGATAAATTGATATTCGCGGATAAGGGAACAGATGAGGGCTTGCAGTCTACCATCTTCAGCTCTTCTAATCCATGTTCAATGTGTTTTGGTTGATAAAGCAAGATTTTATTGTTGATTTTTTCATACTTCATTCCAAGAATCGTAAAAGGATTGTGATGACTAGAATTTGGAAATCGCTCTAAGAATTTGTTTTGAAAATTATTGCCGGAGCCAACAAGGATAAGATTGTCTACATGGAAGAATAGGACTGAATTTGCGACGGGATGAATGTATAGGCAGGGATCAGATATGGATTCATGGAATCCTTGCTCACGAATCCAAGAACTTAGGGTGTTGAGCCAATTGACGGGAGCTTGCTTTAATCCATAAAGAGACTTGAGAAGAATGAGAAATTCTGACTTTCTTTTTGAGCCTTTGGGTATTTTTATAATCACTTTATCAGTTAGAGGTGCGTGGAGGAAAGCACTCTTGACGTCAAATTGGGTAATTGGAAGGGAATGAAAAAGGCCAAAAAGAAGAGCAATACGTAAAGAAGCAGCCTTTCTGGTGGGAGAAAAGGTGTCTTGATAAGCTAATCCGTAGATTTGATTGAACCCTTGAACACAGAGTCAACTTTTATAGATCAGTGGGTCTCCGTGAAAATTATATTTTAATAAATATACCCAGGTAGTATTGAGCGGATTTTCAGGTTCAGGACCATCGTAATCTTCCCATACTTCCAGGGATTTGATACCGTTGAGTTCAGAATCCATGGAAAGTTCCCACTTGGGAGCGTTGTAGCACTTTTTAGCTTGTTTGAAGGATTTGGGAACATAATAATGATGGTACCCATATCAATTGGGTGGATTTAATGTTAATCTGTTGCGAAGACTGTATCCAGGTGTGAGTTGCTGCTCAATTTCTTCAGACAAGTCTGATTCAGAGTTGATTGACGGAGTATTGGAAACTTTGGGATTAGGAACGGATAAAGAGGGCGGATCATCTATTTGTGATTCAATGGATTGATTATTGACAGTAGGGTTGGTAGGAAGATGATCATCAAAAAGAATAGGTGGATTGTGATCAATTTTGAGAGATTGCAAGTCTTCAGTCGAATTTAATGTGGATGAAATCTGAGGCATAATGTCATTTTTGAGAAATTTAACATTTTTAGATGAAATAATTAAATTGTCAGGTCTTAAAATGCGATAAGAGAGAAAATTGGGGTTGCAACCCACAAGGGTTCCAGGGAGTCCTCAATCTTGAAATTTGTCACCTCAATTTACTTTGTAATTGAGATACACTACCTTGGACCCTATAGGGTGAAAATAACTAATGGGAAGCGACTTCCCAGTAAAGAGTTGAAAAGGAGAAGGAAGATTGGGAGCTTTAGGAATCTGGTTTAATGAGAGACATGTTGATTTGGCAACTTCCGCCCAGAGGTTGAGAGGAAGTTTCAAGCTTCGAAGAGTAGCGCGTATAGATTTGGTGATAGTTTGGTTAGCTCTTTCGATTTTTCCGTTATGTTCATGGTGGTAAGGCTCAGAGATAAGATGTTGAATCAAATTAATCTTGAAAAAATTTTTGAGTTCTGAGGAAGTGAATTCGCCACCGCCATTGGTGCAAATTGTAGCAGGATATCTGTTTCTTTGAAGTTTTTTGTGATTGAGGATAGTTTTGATCTGTTGACATGCATCAAATTTGTACTGAAGAGGAATAGCCGAGACATATCCTGCATAATTATCTATAACAGATAGGATGTAGTTCATGTCGTTTCTTCCCGTTGGTGAAATAGGGCCAATTAGATCTAGATGGAGTTGTTCAAAGGGTTTAGAAGAAAGATTTGAGGAATTCTTGAATGATGATTTGGTGATTTTTGAGAATAAGCAGTCCTCACATTGGAAAGTAGAAGTTGAATGAGATTGAATAGAAGGAATGAGGTTTTTGAGACAATACGGGCTGGCATGTCCAAAGGATTGATGAAGAAGTTTGATTTGATCATGATTTGGTTCCTTAGTTGAGAAGTGACAAAATTTGTTGTTGTTTCCTATGCGAGACGGGGGATTGAGAATGAAAAGATTCTCCTGAATAAAACCTGAAAAAAACTGGCTTTGATTGAGTCATAAGAAAAAATTGATTGCAGAAAGAGGAAAGAGAGCATTGTTTCAACAAAATCAATTCTCCAGGACTGATTAGATTCACTACCAAATCGGGCACAAATAAACAGTTGGTGAGCGTGACGACAGAATTTTTCCAACTGAGTTTTACATTTCCTTTTCCTTTTATAGCAATTTTAGCACTTTCTTTTCCCGTATTTATAAAATTGTAACCAGCACATTCTTTGAGAGAGCTGAAGAAATTAGGTGTGTTGAACATGTGGCAGGAGGCACTGGAGTCTAGAATGATTTGATTAAGCGGATTAATATTCTGAACCCAAGTGGAAATAAGGGCAACATAGTGGGCTACTTCTTTGTTTTTATAATTTGAATTGAGTTGAGCACGCCAATTTGCTTGAGATTGTCTCCACCAATCAGGCGCTAGGTGTTCGTGGAGGTGCCAACATTTATCAGCGGAATGATCAGGAGATTGAGGGTTGTGGTATCCTTTCTTGCATCAAAGTTCTTTGGGAACAGGCTTTTTGGGGGTTCTAGAAGAGATGAGGGCAGTATCATTGATCTTTGTATCCTTCGATTTAACCTTGGTTTCATTATTGAGTTGTATAAGATGATTGAGCACAAGATCCATGGTGACTATTTTATCCAAATGCATAATCTGTTGATGAAGAGAGTGAAGAGAGGGTGGAAACTTAAAAAGAATAAGATAGGAGAGTATGTCATCTGGTAAATCGATTCCCACATCAACCATTTTCTTTAGTGAAATCTTGGTTTCCGTGATGAATAGATTAATTGCTTTGGGTTTTAATTGTTGGTAGAGAAATTCGTTAAAAACTTGGGCTCAATTTGCGGTTTGAGATGAGGCAAAGCGTTCTTTGATGGTTTTCCAGAGAAGCTTTGCCAATGAGATATTTGTCGGATTAACCACTTATTATGAGTGACTGAATCAATGCGAGAAAGAAGAATTACTCGAGTCTCCATTTCATTGTTGGGGTTTGGATTTTTATAATCATCCTTGAGGGCCTCCTTGACTCCTTTGAGTTCCAAAAGCATCGTCATCTTGTCCTTCCATATTGAATAGTTTTCGTCTGAAAGAATGGGGACTGCTTCAAGTGCAGCTTTAAGAATGATCTGTTGAAAACGATCTTTGTTTGATCCCTCCATGGTTAGATTTGGTTATTTGAGTCGGACGGACCTTTGGATTTTAACCGTGTTGAATTGCTGATGAAAAGATTGATGATATAAGAACAAATAGGGCTACGCCAAAAATAAAATCAGTCGAGAATTAAAAGAAAGATTTAAAGAAGAAATGATGGATAAAGAGAACCAACATCTGGCAACGGATCTAGACTTGATGAATGACGATGTTGGTGTTGAGTAAGACAGTCGGCAGGAAAAACAGAAAGACAATAATAATAAAAGAATCAAGCAGTTCTTTCAAATGAAGGAACATTAGAGATTAGATTTGATAGTGAGGATTTGATAATAGTGTGTGATCGTCTTACCAGTCAGATCATAGATTGAATGAATTTGGAATTGGACGAGTTGATGTTGAGTAATAGACTGATGAAGTTTGAAACAAAGATGAGATATGAAGAAAGAAAAAAAAAGATAAAGAAAAGAGAAAGATTGATGAAAGAAAGATGAATAGAATAAAGGATTTGGTTGAGAATAGATGGTGTGAGGATTGATTAGGTTGTTCAAGGTTGATAATTCATCGTGATTTGATGAAAGGATTATTGGTGGTCGAGGTTCAAGAGAATCAGTTGAGTAAGATTTGTAATTTGGGAATTCAAATTTTTAATGAGATGGGAATTTGTAATTCAATAATTGTGTGAAAAAGATGAATGGGAAATGGCAGAAATAAAGAATTAACATAGGAGTGACATGTGAAAAGAGAGTAGTGACAGATGAGGGAAGAGAGCCGGAGCGCGGGTGGACAGTTTAAGTGGGTGAACAGTGTAAGTTATTTGACACATTCCACATCTACAAGGGGCTTAATTTTGATTCTTTAGATGGCAAAAGATTGAGAATTTTGAAGCATCCCACCAGGATTTGATCCCACAGGTTGACAGGAATTGACATCCTCTTGGCTTCAAGTATTGTTTGTTTTCCTTGCTCTGCAATGGGGTTGTGTTGGGGTGTGTAAGGTTCAGATGTGGTGTGTATGATTCCCAAGTCTAGAAAAAAAGTGGTAAGCTTGGAGTTTACAAATTTGCCACCATTTTCTGAATGGAACAACTTTATTTGATATCCAAAATGACTTGAGTGTACTTTGATGAATTTGATTTTTTTTTCCTTGACATTGGATTTGATTTTAATGGGAAGGCAGGTTTTGAAGCGGGAGAATTCATTGGTGAGTAGTAAGAAATATTGATTACCAGTTTTTAAAACTGGATTGATCAGTCCAAATATGTTGGCCTGTACTCTAGAAAAAATTTTGGTGCAGTTAGATATGTGGCCCTTAAAAGATGATTTGTGAATTTTCCCCAGGGCACAAGATTCACATGACAGATTTCTGCATTTAATTTTTGGGAAATGCCTATAGAAGTTTGGTCTGATCCAAATGGGGATGGCCAAAGCCTTTGTGAAGGGTGGTGAGAATGATAAAGGTGTGGGTTGATTCATACTGAGAGAGAGCAAGGTCTTTGAGAACTAGGAGATTATCTTCAATGGATCCAAATAGAATTTTTCTGTCCTTAAACTTCACAACAAAATTATTCAGACCTGATGGATGGAGAGAGCAGCCTTTATTCAAAATTTGTCCCAAAAATACCAGGTTCAACGCCAATTGAGGAAGTTGGAGTGATTGGCTGAGAAGAACATTGCAATTTTCAGACAAGACCTTGGCTTTTCCAACACCTTCAGCATAGAGTGAAGATTTTTCTTTTCCATTTTGAATCTGAGTATTGTCTTCTTTGAAAGTTTTGAAAAAGTCAGGTGAATTGAAACTGGATTGGGATGCCCCAAGGTCTAATATAATGGCTTGCTTAGAGAGAATCTGAGATTAACTCATAGCAAAGTTATAGGAGTTACAGGATTGGTTAGCGGAGGCAGGTTTGTTTTTTTTGGTTTAGAGTTGTTATTGGGATTTGGAAAGAGGTGGGTAGTTAACCACCAGAACGTGTGCTTAGGATGGGATGACTGAGGATTGGGCCAGATGGCTTGGAATTTGATGAATTCTTGTTTTGTGCCCTTATTGAACATTTATGAAGCATAAGTGCCGGCATCAATCTCATTCTCAATTTGATTCAGATGTCAGAGTATCCAATTTCCATCAATTTTGGATTATCCCAACAAGTGGGTGATGGTAGTCTTGAGATGTTCAAGTTTGGGTGGAAACTTGTAGAGTATAAGATAAGAAAATATTTCATTGTCCATGTTGATTCCAATTTCTGAGATTTGAATTAGGCAGGCCTTGACTTTGGTGATGAATTTATTGACATGTTTTGTGTCAAATTGAAGGTTAAGAAAATTAAAGAATACTCAAGACTGGTTTGCCATTTGAGATGAGGCATAGAATTTGTTCATTTAATTACAGAGTTCTATCCCATTTGTGAGATGGTAGTCCTTGACACAATTGATATACTTTTGATTATCAAGCTTGGCTAGGATATATCAAACCAATTCAAGATTGATGTTGGGGGGACATTTCTTGGGTTTTGAGGACTGGAGCCATTTGGCAACACCTTTAAGGGCAAAAATGGTCATGAGTTTTGAGCACCAAAGTGAGAATTTTGATTCCGTCGGAGTTGGGATGGAATCTGTGAGGGTCTTGAGAAGGGGGGAGTTGAGATCCATTGTTCCAGGTCAAGGGTCCATGCTATTGCTTGTGGTTGTTGGCAGAGTTCTTTTTAACCGTGAAGATATAAGAGATATTTGATTACCTGAACCAACAGACTAAAAAAAGAAGATTAACAAATTTCAAGAAAAAAGAACAAGAAGAAGTCAGAGCTGCTGAAAAGTTTTCACTCAGTGCGGACATAAACAAGATAGAGCGCTCAAATGGAAATGAAAACAGAACAATAAAAGGGAGGCAGAATGGGAGATATGACTGAACAAGGATGTTGCAGGTACAATTTGTTAAATAATTTTCTGCCTCTCTACTACAGCTACGCTACTCTCAACTGTCACATCCACTGTGGCTTGGGCAACGGCGCGGGCTACAGCACTGTCACAAATCCTCTCTCTTCCTACACGACTTAGTCTCAGGTTCCCGGCGCTGGCCAGGGCCCTGTTCCATCAGCGAATCAACCTCAACAACAATCCTCAACAACAATCCTTCACCAAATTCTGAACTACAACTTCGACCTCACCCAATTGTCTTCTTATCATCTAAACGAATCCTTTCTTATCTTTTATATTTTCTTTTTCTTCTATTTTCTTTTCTTTTCTTATGATTTATACTCTTTCTCAATTTGAATCTCATGCTCTTCAACTCCACTGTCATCATGCTCTGACTGGTAAGACTGTCATCTATCGCCGAATCCTCAATTCCTGTTGACCTGACTATTGATATTCTTTCCTTTGAAGTTCCTCTTGTCGTGTTCCTCAAATAACTTCATTGTGCCTGATCCAGCTTGCTTCACTACCGCTCATCTCAGCCGTCTTCTGCTTGATGTTTTTTTCTTCATCTTTTCCTTCTCAACTTCTTATTTTTCTTTCACCATTTTCTTACTGATGTTTCTGCTGGCTTAGCCCTCTTTGTTCAATATCAATTTAAATAATTTGTCAGCCAATCAACACGGTTAAAAGCCAAAGCCAACCCGACGAATCTAACCTACTCAATGGAGGGATCCAGCAACAATGGCTTTTGACAGATTATTCTCAAAGCTGCGCTCAAAGCCATGCTGATTTTATCTGAAGAAAACTACTCTATCTGGAAGGACAAGATGACCATGCTACTCAAACTCAAAGGTATGAAGGAGGCTCTTAAAGACAATTCCAAGACCCTCAGCTCGATTGATGATATGGAAACTAGAGTTATTCTCCTCTCTCGAATCAATTCCATAACATAATAATGTTGTCAATCCATCAAAAATCTCCTCGGCCCGACTTCTCTGGAAAAAAATCAAAGAACAATTTGCTTCTTCTCAAACGGCCAATCTAGCTCGAGTATTCAACAAGTTTCTTTATCATAAATTCAAACCTGATTCTATCAATCTCTTCATTACCAAAACCAAGATATCTCTCAAGAAAATGATAGATGTTGGAATTGATCTCCCTGATGATATTCTATCCTACCTCATTCTCTTTAAATTTCCTCCTCCTCTTCATTCTCTTCGCCAACAAATAATGCACTCAGATAAAGTGGTTACATTGGATCTCGTCTTAAATCACCTCACTCAACTCAACAACAAATCCAGAGTCAAATCCAAGGAAACCAAATTTAATGACACAGCTCTTATCTCATCCCCCATTATGAAGAAACATGTTCCCGCCAAGCAAAGATGTAGGAAAGGATTTCATAATCCATTGTCACCCAATCACCCAGCGGAAAAGTGCTGGCATCTTCATGAACACCCAGCTCCCAAATGGTGGAAGGAATCACAAGCTTGTTGGAGAGCCTCACTCAACACAAATTCAAAAACCAAAGAAGTAGCACATTACGTGGCGCTCCTCACCACTTGGATAAAGGAAGTCAATCCTCAAAATTGTATAATTCTAGACTCAGGCGCTTCTTGTCACATTTTCAATTCCCCCAATTTCTTCTGTCAGCTTGAGAATACTCCCGGTGAAGAATTCATCAGCACTGGAAAAGAAGGCACAAAACTCCCAATCAAAGGAAAAGGGACCATAAAACTATCTTGGAAGAATTCAGTGGTTACTCTCTCTAATTGCCTTTTTGTCCCGGATTTAGTGGTCAATCTCATCAGTCCCAGAGAGTTGATTACAACAAAAAATTGCTCTCTTACCTCCGCTCAAAATCAATTCTATCTTTCCACTAACTCGCAACGGGCTTTCTCTGGATTCATCCAAGAGAATCTGTTCATTCTTAATTCTCCCTCTTGTATTGGTAACAATCTCAAATTCTGTCATCTCACCCTGAAAAATGCAAATCTCGACAACATCAACCACCTTCATCAATCATTTGGACATGCAAGTCTGCACCAACTCAAAAATCTTTTTCCCACTCTTTTGACCAAAGGTATTTCCAACTATCAATGCAAAGATTGCGTATTTTCTAAGATTTCCAAATCTCCCTTCAAGAGCACGTCCACTTCCGCTTCCAAAGCTTTTGAACAACTTCATATTGATTTGATTGGTCCAATCAAACCTTCCTCTAGAAATGACATGAATTATATTATGACTATTATCAGTCAGCATGTCTTGCCTTGAATCATATTCCTAAGGCTCCTAACGCTCTTTCTCCCTATCATCTCTTCATTGGCAAAACTCTTCCTATCAGCTTCTTCCACCCCATAGGATCCAAGGTAGTATACCTCGACAATAGAATTAATCGTGGTGAAAAATTCAAAGATAGAGGACTACCGGGTACCCTAGTGGGTTACAACCCCAATTTTTTATCTTATCAAATAATGAAACCTGACAGTTCCATTATTTCCCCAAAGCACGTCATAATACTAAAAATCAAGTCGCAATCAAAGAATGCAGTAAACTCAAATCCCACTGATGAATCCTTACAAATCAAAATCAATGATGATTTACCAATCCCAACTTCAAAACCTTCTGTCAACACCAACAATCCGGATCCATCATCTGAAGATTCTCCTTCCTCCAATACTCTTTCTCCTAGTACCTCTCCGTCCTCTCCTTCAACCGAATCACCCAATAGTCTTTCCTCTGACCCCAATTCAGACACTTCCAAAGACTTGACGCATCAACTCATTCCTGGTTACTCTCTTCGTGATCAATCAACTTTGAACCCTCCTCAATGGTATGGATACCATCACTACTACGTACCTAAATCCTTTGAACAAGCCAAAAGGTGTGCCGACACTCTCAAGTGGGAAACTTCCATGGACAACAAACTCAATGGAATCAAAAAACTCAAGTTCTGGGAAGATTATACTGGTCCAGCTCCTGAAAATCCTCTGAATACGACCTGGGTGTATTGCCTCAAAGACAACTGCCATGGAGAACCTCTTATCTACAAAAGCCGACTCTGCGTCCAAGGATTCAATCAAATTTATGGATTGGACTATCAAGACACTTTCTCACCAGCTGGCAAGGCAGCATCCTTGCAAATAGCTTTACTGTTTGTTCTTTTTCATGCTCATCCTATTACGCAGTTCAATGTGAAAAGCGCTTTCCTCCATGCTCCTCTGTCCGACAAGGTTATTATTAAAAGACCCAAAGGCTCGAAAAGGAAATCGCAGTTTCTTATCTTGCGAAAATCACTCTATGGCTTAAAAAAAGCCCCCGCTAACTGGTTCCATACACTAACTGCTTGGATTTGAGAACAGGGATTCAACAAATCAATCTCCGATCCCTGCTTATATATTCACTCTGACTCAAACTCGGTCCTCTTTTTTCATGTTGACAATCTAATTCTGGTTGGTCGCAGGGACAATTTCCAAAATAAATTCCTCAAAAGATTTCCCAATTCAAGTCATCACAAACCAAATACAATCTTGGGCATGAAATACAAACGTTTTGATAACAAAATACTCTTGTCTCAGCCAAAACAAATTGAGCATGGGTTGGAAGAACTAAAAATGACAGACTGCAAACCGTCATAGGAACATTCTACATATGTAATAAATGTTCCCTTGGATAGTAGATAGTCTAAAAATACATGAACGTATTTAAAAATACCCAAACAAACTTTATAGGTATTTTTATTAAATAAAATTCAATGTACCAAAAATGTTGAAAATAAGATAATGACTCCTTCTAAAAATATATTAAAATACATCAATATACTATTATGAGAATTTCTAGAAATCATTATTTTCTGAAATACTAAGAAAACTAATTATTTAAAATTATTACATGAATACCAATGAATTATATTTATAAGTAATTATTTTAGAAAACTAAATGAAATCCAAAAAAAATAAGGATTAAAATCAATATCATGACTTTAATCCAATTTTTTAATACATAATGAGAACTAAACTGACATCAGAATATCCGTAGGAATGTCTATTAAAATAGTTATGAACTTACTGGGAACATTTACTAAGGAAAATTAATTAAATAATTAATAAAACCAAAGATTAGTGTTATTCCCACATCCAAACATCAATCATAAAGTAGAATAATTCCCATACCCTGTGGAATTAGATGCTACCTGTGCTACAGCACCAAGAACATGTGACAGGCTACCGGCTACCACTGGTTACCCTGCTAGCCTCAGTTTCCGTCCCTTTGAGCCCCTGTACCCCTCAGAAGGACAATATTGGGACTCAAAAAGCTATAAATAAGGAGCTCTTTTGAGGATATTGATACCCAGAGACCCAGTTATATTTACATCCAGAAACCGTGCCAAGGTAATCAAATACTTAGAAGAGATGAGTAAGTGATTTATGGCTTTAGTTTGATTGATAATATCCGTCCTCAACCCTTTTTATCAATTTAAACTGCTGAACAGCCTTATAACCCCAGTATTCAGGTTTAACCCATCAGTGCATGTCCCAAACAGGTACCCAAATGATTTAATAATATACCAGTGAGTATTATTATCCTTTCTCTGTTGTGAAAGCTTGATTAAAAAGCCCTTCCACTTAACCCTGTATGTTATATACATATTATCTTTGCGCAAAAGTATCCTTTGAACTAAAGGTTCCAAAGTAACCAGGCCAAAGTGTTTTCATACTGAATTACCTGAAGAGAGGTGTTAAAGATCCCCAATATAACTTTGACCCCTCTATAAAAATATTTAATAATCAATTTATCCATATTGATTAATAACAATAAACCATATCAAAACCAATTAACCTTGCAATAAGCTCTATCCAAATATTTTAGGGATTTTTTCAGCATTTATTTAATAATATATTTATTATTTATTCTATCACCTCTGTTAGCTAAAAGATAGCAAAAATCTTGGCATCTAGGAGGCTGAAACCTAATCTGACCAAAGAAATTATTCAATTTTTCAGTTATTTGACTGAGGTTTTTCACTCTGGGCTCCTATAATCAAAATTCTCTCAGCCAAAATTACAATAAAATTAATTAATCACATCAATATTCACCAAAGATTAGCTTCTGGTTGAACCTTCCTCTACGTCTTCTTCCTCTGAACAGGATTCCAAATCCAAATAAATTGAATCTAATTCACTTTCAGTCTCTCCCTCTTTCGACAGCCATTTTGAAGAAGGAATATTTTCATTGATGTTAGCCAGCCATTTTGAATAGGGAATCTCTTAATTTATGTCTTCAAAATCAATTCTTTTTTTAATCTTTTCTCCCTCTCTTTTCCCACCAAGCATCTTAATGTAGCATGCTTTATTTCTCTCCAATGTTTCAAACATCTCCTTTCTGACTTTAAACCAACCGTTGTAAGACTCCAAACGGTGCTAAGCCGTGGCAGTTCTGTGGAGGGGAAAGGTGCTGTTTAGGCTGCCCTCCTAGGAGTTACAATAATATTTTAATGTAACCGGAATCAAGGTCCAGAACCTTATGGATGAGAAATCAAACCAAGAGAAGGGGATAAGAATTGTCGGTAGCAATGAAAACAACACTATCTGAGACAAGATGGCGCAGGGAAAGACTTGAACAAATAAGTCAAAGTTTGTTCAGAGTTCAATAGAACAAGGCAGTTGTAAGTAACAACGCCCACAAGCTAATAACTCTGGTCGTCAGCAGCTGATTAGGAAAGATCAACTCAATCCCAACCAACCTCCAGGTTCTCAATCAACCTGCCCAAATCTCCGCAATCAAGCGCTTGAAGGGTACCAGATAACTGTGGGAGGCTGAACAAAACAAAAGCAATTTGTTTATGAAGCTCTAGAAGCAAATCAATAACGAATTTGAGCAAGAATATCCCAACACTTCTCAAGGAACTCAAGAATAGCGTGGCGAAATTCAACCCAAAGAAGAAGGGAGGTATAACACTCCAGGTTTTAAGCTTAATAAAACCTCTTCAATCAAACGTGATTGGCTCCAGAAAGATGATCAAGGGAGATCAAGACCAGTATGGTCGGAAAAAGGGATCAGAGTGGTATAACACACTCAAGAATTCAGGCAGACAGGAATTCTTCTTCAACCAGCAAGGCTATTGGTTGGTGATAAGGATCAAGGTCACAAAGGACAGAGTTTTGAGTATGGAGGCTCAAAGGATCAAGGGGCAATCATAGATATACCCAGATAATTTGCTCAGATAAGTGGGGAAGGATGCCCACGGATAAATTGCTTATGATGATGAGATGCTGAGGCAATGATGATGCGATGATAGGATGATCTGATCTGAGATCTGAGATCTGAGATACTAGGATGATGGAATGGTCCGCCAAAAGGCAGGGGAGAGCCCCTCCTTATATGGGCAGGAGGCCCTGTTAGACTATATACAACGGATCCTACAAATAGAGCGGAAAAGGGAAGGCAACCATGTGGTCACTCGCGTTGGTCAAGGATCTGCCAAATGCTTGCGGGAGCGGTCGGGATGGATTCAGTAGATCATGGATGAACGTCGCGCGACGGTAGCAAGGAGGAGATTGGGAGGCGCAACAACGAAGATGAAGAAACGCAACAACAAAGATGCGGACGTTCTATAACAACGGCGGAGATGGGAAGCAACACGGATAAAGAACGCGCGACGCGCGCGGATGAAAGGAGCGTGGCGCGGCGCGGCGCGGCGCGGGGCGGAGCGCGAAGCGGAGCGCGACGCGGAGCGCGACGCGGATAATGGAAGCGCAGCGCGGCGCGGCGCGGCGCGCGCGCGCGGGTAAACAATAGTTCGATGAGCCTGAGGATAAGTTGTCCAGCCGGGCGGTACGTTTGCAACAGTTTATGAATTGAGGTCTTAAGGCAGTCCGGGTGTCCAGGATGGGGCACCACATCTCTCCCCAACTTACAGACTGTCCCTAGTCTGCTCCCGAGTTTGATGCCATAGGAAGAAAGAAAGGAAAGACAGATGATTGAAACCAAAGAATGGCCATTTTGATCTTGAGAGTAGTTGAAGAGTTGAGGAAAATATCTTGATTCTTCCAAATGAACCCTAGAAGCGGCAGGAATAGAACAAGGAGGGCGTCCCAGGTGCTCACATATGTGGCATACAGTAGAGTTTTACAACAAAAACGCAGCAAATGACCCCAGTGGTGCACAATTGGGAGGACTTACTTCTGAGATAAGTTGCCCCCACGACAATGGAACTTCTTGACTTGATCAGCAGAGAACCTTCTGGCCAACCGTGTACCGTCCAGCTCCTCCAAAACATAAGATCCACCTCTAACTTGATGAACCACTCGATAAGGGCCATTCCAACGATTAGAGAAAAGCTTGCCCCACTGGGTTTCCAAAGATCGATTATAAGCTAAAACTAGGTCACCAGGGTTCAAGGGCTCCCTGATTCGATTAGAGTGCTTGTCCTCCCAATACTGGACGGATTTTGCTCTGGCCTCCATCATCGTTTGATAAGCTTCATCACGAACGTCTTCACTTCGCTCCAGTTGCTTGGATCTAGCAACTAACAGATCAGTGGTTGAGGACACCTCTTCCCAAGAGATACCCAAGAAAGATTCCATTTCCAGATCCAAAGGAAGGACTGCTCTTTGACCAAAGATGATTTTGTAAGGTGAGTAGCCAGTAGTCCTTTTGGTTGAGATTCGATCAGAAAAGAGAACAAGAGGAAGGAATTTGCGACAATTCTTGCCACTTTCACCAGCCAGTTTAACAAGTGCAGCCTTCAAAGGGGCATGGCCTCTTTCCACCATGCCTTGTCCTTCAGGATAATAAGGAGTAGTAACTCTATGTTGTCCAGGAAGGGATTGGATCATTTCGGCAAGCTTGCCCCCAAATTCAGAGCCACCATCAGTAGAGTAAGATCGAGCCAGGCCATAACGCATTGTCCAGGTCTCGTAGAGGAAAGCTGCCACTGATTCAGAGCTAAGGTTCTTAAGAAATTTCGCTTCAACCCATCCGGAAAAATCATCCCTAGCCACAATGAGGTACTTAGCACCACCTGCCTTAATATGAACCACATCCATAGCAATCCTTCCAAAGACAGTGGACTCCCCAGTAGGATAACAAATTTCGGCTGGGCGCCTAAGATCACGTTTTTGGCATACTTCACAACTCTTGCACCATTGGGAGACGGATTTCTTCAAAGATGGCCACCAGAATCGTTCGGATAATCGTCGATAAGTTTCAGTTTCCCCACGATGACCAAGGCCTTCATGGAGACTTTCAAGGATGGAATCTTGTTTAGAGGGAATAGTAACGACAATAAGAGCACAAGGATTGCCCCTCTTCATAAGTCTAGAGCCTTGAACAAAAAAATTAGAAGACTTTCGTTTGAGAGATCGAAATTCCTTAGCAGAGAGATCAGGAGGTTTTTGAAGAGTTGAAAGGTACTGCTCTAATTTAAACCAGAAGCCTTGTTGAAAGCCAGAATAATTTTGTGAAGAAAAAGAGAAAATAGGTCGAATTAAAGGTTCCTCTTCATTGAAATTGGTTCCAACATCAGATTCGTTGTCCCCAAGAGGTCGTTGAGATAAACCGTCAGGCATGGTGAAAGATTTTCCAGGCCTGTGAACAATATCAAAAGAGAAAAGCTGGATAAAGGCCACCCAACGAGTCATAGGAGCATTGGGAAGACTGGGAGCGTTGATCATTTCAATGATGGATCGGGCATCAACTTGCAATTCGAAATGTTGGCCCCAGAGAAAGGTTTGAAGTTTCTTCATCATTCGAGCCACACCACAGAGTTCCAGTTTGGGCTGGGAGTATCTGGATTCTACATCTGAAAACAACAAAGATTCATAAAGAACAGGACGGTCCCAACCATTTTCATCTTCCTGAGTAAGGACGGCCCCAACAGATTGATAACTAGAATCGACAGCCAGCTTGATCTTGCCAGCTCCAGGTCCGTAAGAGATCTTTTTCAAAACTATGTCTTCACCAACTATCCTTTTGAGTAGCTGGAAAGCACATTCACAATCTTGGGTCCAAATCCATTCAGCATCTTTTCTGGTTAGACGACGCAAGGGTGCACAGATTTTGGATAAAGATGGGATAAAGATTCTAACATAAGTGACAACACCTAGAAAGCCCCTAACTTCAGTTGGATTGATTGGGGTAGGCCAAGAGATGATCTTGTTGACTTTGGCTGGTGCCATCCTTCTTCCTTCCTTGCAGACCACATGACCAACAATTTCCAGAGCAGGGACACAAGCCGCCAGTTTGGATCCAGAGACAGTAAGGCCAGATTCCTTGATTCAAAACAGAATCCTCTCCAAGGTAGTAGCATATTCCCAGATGAAACGACAAATTCCTGGATGCCAAGGTAAGAGCTCATTATCATAGTCAGATACTGGACCTTTAATTCCGCCATTGTCAATAAAGATACCAGCATGATCAGGGATTTCATCCTGGAGGATCCACATCATCTGAGCCTGATAGACTGCGACCGAGTTGGTGGCTCCTTGAGGCAATCCAGTAAGTTGAAATCGACCAAGAGGAGTGTCGAAAGTGGTAAGAGGACGAGAAATAGGATGTAAGAATCGTTCGTCATAGCCACCCATAATATCCCCTAGAACATAGCAAGCTCTCCCCGCAAAGGATTCAACAAATTCTTCAGTAGCAGGAGGGATACCAGAGTCTTTAATAGTAACTTTATTAAGAGGTTGAAGATCATGAACTATTCTAAGTTTACCATTACTCTTGAGGACACAGAAGACGGGGCTGGAGTTACTAGAAGTTGACTGTTCATACAGGCCAGTTTGAACTCGTTCCCTGACCAACTTGATGAATTCGTCAACTTTAGCAGCGGGGATAGGGATCTTTTTCTTTTGCCAAGGATCATGTTCAACTACAGGGATGATATAAGGGAGGCCATAGGATTCCCGCAAGAGACCTCTCTCTTCTTCGCAGAAAGCAATAGATTTTTCTCTTAGAGATAAGACATTTTTGATTAAATTTAACTCATCAGGAAGAAGCCATCCATCTGGACCAAAGTTGACCACCTTCAGACGTTCTTCAGTGACCCGTCCAGTAGGCACAAAGGGACCAGTAAGAGATTGAGGAAGCCCACAGTAAGGATCGCGAGATAGAGGAGGACGCATAAGGGGGGGATTGAGGTTGAGAGGCATAGGCTGGTTGACTGGTTGGACCTTCTTAGCAACTGGTTTATACTTAGTGGCAAAAGAGAGAATTTCTTGTTTCCTCCAAGAGTTGACCAGAGAGACTTGATTAGGAAAGCTGAGTCCAAGTTCCAACATCTTCCAAGTCCGATGTTCTGCAATATCCTTGAAGGGTGCCTTTTCCATAAAAGGAGAACCAGGAGATAATACGTTGCTCACATGTGTGGCACAAGGTAGAGTTTCGAAAATGACGGTGAAAGTTTGCCCTGGCAGTGCACAATTGGGAGGACTTACTTGTACCCCAAATTGCCTCCACTGCAGCCCATATTCCTTTATACCAAAATTGCCAAAAACGGAATTGCAATTAGGATCTAGTTTAGACTCATTGCGGAGATTCAAACCGGAACTGAGAGAAGATTGATCAGACTTAAAAGTAGAAGGAAAAGGAGACACAACAGATCCAGAGAGAGAAGGAGATAGAGGAGAAATATTTTCGGATTTTTCTCTTTTGATATGTTTTTGTTTTTTAATATTCTTGAGCTCAGAAGAGAATGATGAAAGGAATGAAAAATAAGCCTGAGGGAGGGGAGTTGACCCTTGAGTTGCAGTCTGAGGCTGAAAAGAACTACAATCATTAGTAGGATCAACTATTCCCCTAAAAAATGAGAGGAACTAGAGTTATCCTTCTGCTTCCCCTTAAAAGATGATTTGGGAGAATGACCAGGAAAATCTCTTTCCCAACGACCAGAATCCAAAGAGCAAAGAGGGACTTCAATTTTCCTGCCATCAGCATCAGGGAGAAGAATTCTCTCCCCAACTTGATCAGAAAACATCAGGGTTGCACCAAAGTCCATTAAGAAGGGTCGTCCCAAGATCATAGGACTGTCCAAACGAGTAATCCAAAAATGGCAGGTTCCAACGATATTTCGACCAATCCTGACTGGTACATCTTCAGCAATACCAACCAGTTCACAAGCTTGATTTCCTATCCCATACACTGCAGAGTTGAAGCTGACCCTAGGACTAAGTTTGAGCTTGCAGGCCATAGCATCCAAGATTAAGTTAAGCTGAGATCCAGAATCCACAAGAGGAGAAACAGTTTTAGCTGAGTCACCAAGATAACAAGGAAGAAAGCCAAGGGGACAGGAATAAAGATTGGATTCTATAGAAGGACTGGTTCCACCGGAGTCCTCCATTAAAGTGCCAGAGGAGACTTTGAGTTCTTCAGGGCCAATTTCCACACGTCGACGAGAGACCCATTTCTTCATTCCTTCAGCAACAGATGGAGAGATGGATAGAAGTTCAGCCACAGATAGATCAGGAATTTTGAGATCAGAAATTTTCTTTAATACTCCCTCCACAGCATTAGGGTGATCCTTGGAGATGCCTCTTTCAAATCGAACTTTTGGCTGGGTGGGGGGAGGAAGTTCAGGTGACGCAGGATCTAAGATAGGATTAGAAGGTTGAGGTGAGGGAGAAGGATCAGGGTGATCTGGGAACCTTTCCATGAGTGGTTCCTTTTCCACCTCCATGTCTTCTACATCAGAGGAAGGAGGCTCAAGTGTTGATCGACGTTTAACGGGTTTTCAAAGGATTGAAGTTGGCAAGGAAGGAGCCTTATGAGGTTTAGGTTCCTCATGTCGTTTCCTGGCTGGATCGGATTGATAAGTAGTCCCAGCAAGACTAGAGGAAGAAATGGCTGGAGGATACCAAGGTTGGAGGGTACCACAGGATGATCGAAATTCAAAGGAAGCAAGAGATGCTTTCACAGGAGGTGATGGCTGGTAAGAGGCCACCACATGTCGGATAGGACGAGACGAGTCAAAAGGGATTAGGGCACCATTAGGGAGGAAGTAATTGTTTCCCCTCTGCTCTACCAACTTTTCCTTTAAGTCCTTCTGAAGTTCTTGACATCGTCCGGTTCCATGGCCTTCCCTATGACAGTAGTAACAGACCAGAGTTGATTTGGGGACAGAATAAGGAGTTTTAGGAGTAGCTAGCGAAGAAATCTTTTGATCTATTTTGTTCTCAAAGGCTCGAAGTAACTTGGTGATTTCATATATAGTAGTAGGTTCTCGATTGGAATTTGGATCTGCTTTAGGCCTACGATCTGCCTCCATTTTAATCATAATATCGTTTGACTCTTTAAAAGAAGGAGCATGGACTGGTTCAGTAGTTCTAGGCTTTTCAAAGGTAAGAGCAGTTTTACCTTTCATGACTTTATCCACAGTACTCCTAAGGGTAAGAAAAACAGGGAGCTTGAATCGATTATCCCTGGTAGTAATCATGGATCCAGATTTGACCAGTTCTTCTTTAATCCTTTCCTGCACAGCCAACGAAAAAGATTGGAAGAACTTTGCTCGAATTTCGTCCACTGTGTCAATGTGATTGTTTCGGATAAGATAGTTTTGAATGGGATCCCAAGACTTCCTAAAGATCTGATAGTCAGAGGCTGAAGAAATACCACCATTTGAGATCCACTGAGAAACCAGAGCATCCAAATCCTGCAGAGTAACCTAGCCACATCTATTTTACCCCAGTATGCCAACATAGCCTCCCTGAGAAGCGTCCAGTTGTGGGATTCGAATCCCTCGAAAGACTCGATTACTTCCATAACTTCATCTGAGGAGATAAAGAACCGTAACTGATAAGCCATATTGAATTCACTAGCTCCATCCACTTCAGCAGCCATTTCGTAGGAGTCCAAGAATCGCTCAACATTTTTACCGTTGAAGCCTAAGTTCTTGTTCTGGGGTTTGATCTTTACCATCTTAGGTCGAACAGAGGCGGTTGGAGTAGCGGGAGATGCCATATCGAATAACAGAGTTCCTAGGGGATCCAAAGAGCAGATTTCCAAAGTGGCTCACGAGTGTGGCAAGAGTAGGGTTTCGCCAAAAACGACAAGTATCTTGCCCGAGCGGTGCACAAATTGGGAGGACTTACTTCTAGACCAAGCTGCCTCCACGGATCGAAAAAGGAACAAACAGAAAAAGAAAGAGAAATTGGATAGGATTTCGGAGTTGATTCTTCAAGTTGGGACTGTAAATCCCAAGGTTGCTGGTTCGATCCCGGCCCGGGGGACCAAATGTAAGACTCCAAACGGTGCTAAGCCGTGGCAGTTCTGTGGAGGGGAAAGGTGCTGTTTAGGCTGCCCTCCTAGGAGTTACAATAATATTTTAATGTAACCGGAATCAAGGTCCAGAACCTTATGGATGAGAAATCAAACCAAGAGAAGGGGATAAGAATTGTCGGTAGCAATGAAAACAACACTATCTGAGACAAGATGGCGCAGGGAAAGACTTGAACAAATAAGTCAAAGTTTGTTCAGAGTTCAATAGAACAAGGCAGTTGTAAGTAACAACGCCCACAAGCTAATAACTCTGGTCGTCAGCAGCTGATTAGGAAAGATCAACTCAATCCCAACCAACCTCCAGGTTCACAATGAACCTGCCCAACTCTCCGCAATCAAGCGCTTGAAGGGTACCAGATAACTGTGGGAGGCTGAACAAAACAAAAGCAATTTGTTTATGAAGCTCTAGAAGCAAATCAATAACGAATTTGAGCAAGAATATCCCAACACTTCTCAAGGAACTCAAGAATAGCGTGGCGAAATTCAACCCAAAGAAGAAGGGAGGTATAACACTCCAGGTTTTAAGCTTAATAAAACCTCTTCAATCAAACGTGATTGGCTCCAGAAAGATGATCAAGGGAGATCAAGACCAGTATGGTCGGAAAAAGGGATCAGAGTGGTATAACACACTCAAGAATTCAGGCAGACAGGAATTCTTCTTCAACCAGCAAGGCTATTGGTTGGTGATAAGGATCAAGGTCACAAAGGACAGAGTTTTGAGTATGGAGGCTCAAAGGATCAAGGGGAAATCATAGATATACCCGGATAATTTGCTCAGATAAGTGGGGAAGGATGCCCACGGATAAATTGCTTATGATGATGAGATGCTGAGGCAATGATGATGCGATGATAGGATGATCTGATCTGAGATCTGAGATCTGAGATACTAGGATGATGGAATGGTCCGCCAAAAGGCAGGGGAGAGCCCCTCCTTATATGGGCAGGAGGCCCTGTTAGACTATATACAACGGATCCTACAAATAGAGCGGAAAAGGGAAGGCAACCATGTGGTCACTCGCGTTGGTCAAGGATCTGCCAAATGCTTGCGGGAGCGGTCGGGATGGATTCAGTAGATCATGGATGAGCGTCGCGCGACGGTAGCAAGGAGGAGATTGGGAGGCGCAACAACGAAGATGAAGAAACGCAACAACAAAGATGCGGACGTTCTATAACAACGGCGGAGATGGGAAGCAACACGGATAAAGAACGCGCGACGCGCGCGGATGAAAGGAGCGCGGCGCGGCGCGGCGCGGCGCGGGGCGGAGCGCGACGCGGAGCGCGACGCGGATAATGGAAGCGCAGCGCGGCGCGGCGCGGCGCGCGCGCGCGGGTAAACAATAGTTGGATGAGCCTGAGGATAAGTTGTCCAGCCGGGCGGTACGTTTGCAACAGTTTATGAATTGAGGTCTTAAGGCGGTCCGGGTGTCCAGGATGGGGCACCACACCGTCTTCATCATAACCAAGAAATTTAGAAATGACTCTAAATCCGCAATTCCCATCACAAATTGCATGCAAAACCTTGCGCAAGAACTTTTTTAAGTTCTAAGGTATTTGATTGAGATAAACTTAGTTTCTTAAATCAAAAATTACTTATTCACAATTCTAATTAATCTCATTAAAGGAAACAAAACTCACCAAAGATGAGCTTCTTGTTGACCCTTCCTGCACATCTTCTTCCTTGGAAAAGGATTCTCAGTCCAAATGAATGGAAGCCAATTCACCCCAATCTCTTCCTATGATCTATGAAATTCATGTTCTTATCCTGCAGACTTTGACTAAAAATTATCATCATATCATCATCAGTTCATTAAACCAAAAAAATTGGACCTTTCACAAAATAAAAGAATTATAATGTTTCAAATTTTCTTATTTGGTGCCCATCTAATTCAGTCTTGCTTTTTTAGTTCCCTTTCATCATTTTTGAATCAAAAAGGATCTCTCCAGGTATTGGTCAATTTTGGCTGACCTCTACTTGATTGCAAATATTTCATCTCTAGTCTTGGCTTTGATTGATAATTTTTGGTCCTGTTAATCAGTTAATCCAACAGCTTGCATTGATCTTGTTCAGGATATCTCAAGATCATTGCATTGGGCTTCTCATGTAACTGAGAATTGTTGAGCATTTCATCAACATTTACTTTCTAAAATTCAAAAGGATCAAGCATTAGTAAAGTAGGAAGCATTAATCCCAAAGTTATTTGAACAATCCAAAAATCCAACTTAAACCAACTTAAAGAACTAGAACTGCGAGGTTCATAATCCAACCTCCACTGAGGATGAACATCCTCAGCCACAACAGATCTGCTTGATGCTAGTAGGTCACCTATCTTGCAGGAACAGGGAAAAGCCATAGTCTTGGAGTTTGACTTGGTGCACACTTTCCCATCATTGTTTTGCTTTGTCTTCTCCAATTTTTCTGCAACAAGTTTGATTCCCTCTAAAGAAAAATTGTATCCCAGAGGTAACATCTCAGTTGGAAGAAATATTCCTAACTTTATTCTAGAGTTTTAAAAGGAAGCCTCAATGGATTTGATTTGCTTTGAAACTTTTCTGTCTAGGGTTTTCTAAAAATCCAGCATATTTCCCATAGAGTTTGCAAGGAATTGTTTGAGAGTAGCATGGGCCCCTTCCACCTGAGACATGGTTTATTTCCAAAGTCAGGTTTTTTGCAAATCCAAGCCATTAAAAAGGTCTTTTTGATACAGAGGATTTGATTTTCCATGTACTCAAGCACATCTTCATGGTCTTTGAAGAAGCACTTTATACACTTCATAGCACAAGAACCCAAAATAGGAAGATTAACAGAAGAAGGAGTAATTTGGCCCTTACTCTGAGTTTTGAATCATTGACCTCTTCCTCCTCCTTTGTTTCAGAGGCCCCGTGCTTTTCCCACAGAGACATAAAGCTTTGCCATCCTTCAAAATCATTATTAAAGCAAACTTTACATTTTGCTTGTATTTTTTTAGAAAATTTCCACAAAGAGCACTTTTGTGTTGACTCTGGGAAAATAAATTCAATGGCAAAAATCCAATGTTTTTCAAATCCCTTCATAAAGACTTTGGGAAGTCTCTCAGGATCATAATCCAGCTCCTTGAGTGCATTTACAGAAAAACTGTAAAGTTCAAATTTTTCTTTTGTTATAAAAACAAGAGCTTTTTTGAAATTTTTTTGGTTGGCTATTGTTCCTAGGACATGCAATAGGGAATTGTTTTACATTTTTTTTATACTTACAATCCAACATAGCCATAGTATCATATTTTTTTCAAAGCTTCATTGCATCAGGGTGTGCCAAGGATAGGGCCTCCAGGCATCCCCCTCCAATAAATTTTGGTTTATGAACCCAACCTGAATCTTCAAGTTGTTCATAGAGGAGCTCCAAGGAGCTCCATAACACTTTTTCCCTTGGGTTTGGCTGGTTGTACCTTCTGCTTAGTGTTATAGATTTTTTTGTCATCAACATACTTCCCGCCACCAATATTGCTCAATTTTCTTTAGAGTTAAATTGGATTGAGACCATCATTCATGCCTTCTCTTAAATTCTCTAAGGGCACACCAGAGATTCTCCTGAATTGGAGATGCACTGCGGGGTGTGGAGATGGTTGATGCTTATTTTGATCATTTCTTAAGGAGATTTGCCACAAAGGGTCTTCCCTTGGGTGACTTTTATGGATTAAAAACTTGCACCCAACCTTCCTTGTATGATTTTGCCTTGAAAATTTAGTTATCAATTTCCCAGAGTAAAAACCATGCCTATCAGAGGCTAAATCCACATATTTATCTGAGATTTCAGTTGAAAAATTTCAAAGCATAGCCATGCTTCATTTCCTATGTTTGACAATAATTTTGTGCCTCTTTCCTTGTAGGAAAGGCTCTCACTGGAGGTGGGTCAAGTGGATCTGGCATCGATTAAATGGTCATATCATAGTTAAATTGTTCAATAGTTACCAGCTGCTGATCAGTTTCCATCAAATCAAAAAAGGCAAAGTCCATATTAACATGATGTGTTACTCACCACCATATGTCAAATCCATTTGTGAAACTTTTTGTTCCTCAATTTTAACCCTAGATGAGGATGCAATTGGGGCTTCCAATGTTCCATTACCCAAATCCTTTTTTTCCACAGATTTTTTAGCAGAACTATCAATGAAGTCCTTCAACGCGGCAATGTAATAAACAGGAGGGCATGCAAACTTTCCCATAATGCAAAAAAATTCAATTGTACTTCATCATTTAATCCAAATTTCAAGTGAAAAACTACAAATTTTGCTCAATTTTGAGTTGAGAAAGGTCAAGTTAAATAAGGGGAAGTAAAAATTTACTTCTCTTTTTTCTAATGGGTGGGTTGAAAGTTTAATTTGTGGGATGGGGATAATTTCAAAGATTTTGCTTCCCAAAGGCAATGATTTTGTTTTCATTTTCACTTTATGATTTCTTGGTGTGGTCTAATAGTCCCACAAAGTATGCGTTGACCCCAAATTTGGGTTTATGTAACCCAAATGTGGTCCAGGGAGTCCCAAAAATTTCTTTGCAACCCCCAGGACGTCTTATACTCCCGTAAATGGGTATAAATGGTGGTGTACAGGGGTACATGACTTGAAAATGCTGCTTAGGGGGGGTATAAAACCCACCAGGGGTCCGCATGTTTGCAACAACCCTTTGTATTCTTCCATGGGCCCCCGTGGATCAAATGGGCCTTGTAGGGCCCTACCTGGCTCCCACATAACTGTGGGTTTTGCCTGGGTGAAGTAGCTTAGTTTGGAAAAACAATTACCTGGTATGGTTTTTCAATCAACCCGGATAGCCATTCCAAAAATTCTTGCACCACTGACTCCAATTCATGGCCATTGGGATTTGGTTGTCATCATTTTGTGAGAGAAGAAGGATATTGGGTGTAAAGAACCTGACTGGTCAGGTTGCATCAGAATTGCAGACATGGTGTGTTTGGGGCTGTAAACATAGAGGTTGTAGGGCAGTGTGAAGTCAAATTGCTGGAGAAGTGGGGCTTTGGTGAGTTTTTTATTCAGTTTTTCAAACAATCAAAAGGTTTTGGTGTCTTGAATTCATTTCTGGAGTTCTCCTTGCTTTTGAGGGAAATTGTTCAGGGGAATGGCTATGCTGGAAGATGCATTTATAGAAGGTTGGTAGAAGTTTTTGAACCCAAAGAACTTCATTAGTTTTGAAAGATCAGCAGGGTAGGGCAAGTTGAAAATGTTAGTTAGCTTGGATTTTTGCATAGCAATGCAATTCTTGGATATTTTGTAGCCCATGAAGTTCATTTTTTCCACACAAAAGAAGAATTTCGTGGGTGAGGCCCAAGTGTGTTGGCTTTTAGTAAAGAGATGAATTTGCTAACATGATCTGTTTTCTGCTTGCTTGGGCACAAAAACATTAAAATTTTATAAATATATACAAAGCAGCAGATTTCAAGGAATTCAAAGATCATGTGTTGGAAAGGATTTTGGTAGCATGCCGGGGCATTGGCCACTCCAAAAGGAATGGATCAATATTCAAAAAGGCCCCATGGTGTGCTAAACACAATATTCCATTTTTTGCCCTTGCCCACCCTCAACAGATTGAAGGTGGCCTTGAGGTAGATATTATTGAAAAATTCACAGCTCCTAAATGGCTCAAAAGGTGCCCCAAAATGAGCATTAGGTATCTATCCCAGATGGTCATATATTTTAGACCTCTATAGTCACTACATGGGTTGGGCTTCTTACCTGGGGATTGAAAAAACAAATGGGGCCACTTCAGAGTAAAAAGTGAACTTTACAAATCCTTTCTTAAGATTATAAACAAGTTATGTCTTCAATTGAATCTGCTTGTCTAAAGATAAGTTTGGAAATCCCCAAAATGTTGGAACCACTTCTTCCTCAATTTTTATGGATAACTCCATTGGCTGGTGAGGTGGGGGAGTACAGTTATCTTTTTTTTTGGGGGGGGGGAAATGAGCATATGTAAAGAATTCAAGGGGAGAGAGGGGGGGTGGCATGTTGAAACTGGTACTGTAATTTCATTCCCTCCCTCTATTGCTGTTTCCATTATGTGGGTTGGTGTGCCTCCCAGGATTAAATAATGAAAAATATTCTATAACAAGGCTATCAAACCATGTTGGTTTAACCAAGCCATTCCAAAGATACCATCCACCAATCCAAGTTGTGATATTCCCAAGGAGCATTTTAATTTTAATTTTTTTGACGATATGGTTTAGAATTGGAATGGCCTGCCCAATCCTGAGTTACTAGGTTTCAAAAGCCTTCTTCCTTATCAAAACCTATGTATCATATTGGGGACTTTTCCTGTTTTATGAGAAGTGAGGATTCTCTGACTATTTTCTTGCTGAGATATTTTTTGATGGAACCTGTATCAATGAGGATGGTTATTTGTGTGAGTTGTGCCACCTAGAAGACAAGAGAGACACGTACCACTATTGGCTGCTTGTTTGACAGGAATTTGAAATGGATTGAAGCCACTTTTACTTTCTGTATTTCCAACACATCCTGGTCACAAGGGCCTTCTTCCAGGTTAGAGTATTTTTTGTACATAACCTAGTTTTAAGACAAGTCAGGGTGGTTTTTTGTTGGAGGATTGAGGTCTGTTTTTGGGGGCAGATAGTTTTTGACCAGGTATTTTGGAACACAAGTTATGTGTTTCTGTAAATCCCTTATTTGTCTGGATTGTTTATTTCTGACAAACATTATTCTTGTCCATGGAAATATTGGATGATTGTGAAAGTTCAGGCTTCAAGTGTGTCCCAGGGCGACTTAATGCAAAAAGAAGAATAATAGGCCCTTTGATATTCAGAGTATCAATGGTGTTTTTCCCTTTTTGGCAATTAATGCTTCAATCTCCATAGTGTTGGTTTTTCAGGCTGCTAGGGGTTGAGTAGAGAGTGGTCTTTGGAGGTGGGGGGGGTTGGTAGAGAGGGTTTTATTATTTTTTTCTTGGGAAGTTTTGTACCCTGATCTGGCTTATCTGGTAGTTGTTGGGCCAAGTCAATGGTCATCTTCATCTTCTCCACTAGGGATAAGCACAGAATAAATTTTCTGGAGACTTCTTGTTTAGCAATTTGATAATTGAGGCCCTTCTTTTGAACTTTTATCCAAGCATTTTTCTGAATTTCATATTGGTAGCATAGGCAACCAAAAATGTGAGTTATCTTTGGTTAATGGGAGGGAACCTTTTATCCAGGACACAAGGGTCTTCTGCATGTTATCCAGCCAGAAAGTCTCTCCAAAACTGGCTAATAAATTGACTTATAGTTACAACACAGTTGTTAGAGCTGGGGTCTGAAAGGGAGGACCATCCAGTTTGGCATAATAATCCAGTAATAAATGCTTCCAGATGTTATTGATTATCAAATTATGATACTTGGTTTTGCCTGGGGAACTGCCTTTCCAAGTCTTGGCCTGTTTCCATTGAATTGAAGGTATAGTCACACAATCTTGGAATATTCTGACCAGAAGTGTGAGCCCCAGGAGCAGAGTTACAACTTATTGGTGCAAAGGAAGGTGTCTAACTGAGGATTTTGTCCCAAGAACCATATATGTTGGATATTGAGTGGTTCCAAGTGGCTCAGGTATTATTTGGCACAATGAAAACAATGGAAATGGTACAGGGGCAGGTTGAGACTGGGGGTGGTAGCTCTGCTAGTTACCAGAGGGGTTAACATGGAGGAAAAGGTGTGATTTCTAGATGGGGGCTGTTTTGTTGGCAAGGATATACCTTCCAACAGAGTGTGGATATTCCCTGAATTTTTGGAAAGGTGTTGTATTGATTGCATCTGTAAGCCAAGATTTTGAAGGTTTTTTCTCATCTGGGACACTTCTTTGGAGAGGAAATCTAGCTTGGAGTCTCCTTTGCTTGCATCCAGGTATGATGTATCATTGCTTGGGCCATCAGGATGGGAGCTGATCAATTTCTGGGAAGCCAGCTTTCTTCCAGAGAGGTTGTGGGGGACTTGTGAGAGGCTTTACAGGAGTTGATTGCCTGTAGGGGTTGGAGTTGGTTAGGTGAAAGATGGAAGTGATGGAAGGGGAGAATTGCAGTATTTTGGGAGAATTCTGATTGAATGAATTTGAAGATAGGAAGGGGGGTCAGGTTTGCAGTTTGGCAATATTTTTCTCATTTTATAAATATTTGCTCTATCCAGGTACCTGGGGGAGTCAACAGGGATTGTTTGTGAGAAGTGGGGCAGGTAAGAAATGGTATTTATTTTTTTGCAAGATTAGAAACACAAGAATTATCCTGACGGAGAGAATCTATACAGGGATGGTACAAGGCTTTTTAAAAAGGGGGGACAAGACATTTTGGTCTTGATTGGAGCAGGTTTCATGTGTAGCTGCCAAAATGGTTCTGCCAGGCCTGTAAGCAGGGATTGTTTTGGGTAAAAAAGATATTGAAAAAAAAAATACAACAAGCACAAGGTGTATGTGTATTGAGAACATCCAAAAGCTTCTAAAAGATAATTTACTATGGGCATCTACTACCCTCTTGAAAAGATTTGTGGATTACTGTAAATAACCAATTTCAAAACCTTGTTGAAATAAATTGGCCCTGTGCAACATTCATTGAGGAGTTAGGAAGCAAATCCCACCATTGTGCCTTCCACAGATCCCTGCTTGATAAGGGTTGGAACCACCCCCAAAAAAATTACAACAGGTAGTGGTGGCATCATTTTAATTTCAAGAAAAAAATAATGAGAACTTGATTGAGGAGAATTTGAAATGTTTGAGGGATGGTTGATAGAAGTGATTGTTAGAATGAAGGCTTCACACAATGCTCTACAAGGGAATGGAGAGGAGAGGTGGATGACAGAGGGGATTCAAATCCAACTGAAGGGGTCCAGAAGGCACCAGATTCAGAGGGGATTCAAATCCAACTTAAGGGGTCATGAAGGGACCAGATTCAGAGGGGCTTTGGTAAGTGAGCCTGGATGAGGAAGGGAGGAACCTGCTGGTTTTCGTTCACAAAATCTGCAGGAAGAATGATTATTTAAGAAAAAATCACAAACCACCAGTTGGAACCTGAGGCAAGTAAGAATATTCAATAAAGCAGGAAAGATGGTAAATTGTTGGGATAGGAAGTTTTACAAGAGATTCACATAGGCTAAGAGTAGTGAAATTTGTGTATCAGGAGCCTGTGAAACATAAGGTTAAGTGGCTGGGAGAGTACAAGTAATGGTTATATGAGATAGATTGGCCTAGAAAGCTACAAGTATGTTCTTTAAAGCCTGTCTGGGCAGCAACCAAAGTCATTTGGAAATTGGTTAAAGGGTGCATGGCACCTAGCAAAGCCAATCTGGCGTCTGGCAAACCTTTCTTTGTTCCCGGCCAAGGTTGAGGACAAATTGGTCTGTTGCTTTTCCAAGTTCATCTTGGCTCCATCAAAGCTGGGCAATTTGACGTGCCAAAAACAAGAAAAAAAATTAAAAAAACAACAGCAATTGAAAGTTTTGGGGAGGGAGGCTGATCATTTTAGTGTGACCAGCTTTGATTGGTGTCAAGGGGAGCTTGGTTGGGCACCAAGTTTTTAACCCCGCAAGCTCAACCCAATCAAGCCTTTTGGGCACCTATCCAAGTCCTGCTGGGCATACACCAAGTCAAACTTTGACAGGCTCCCAGATGGGCTTTCTACACCATATCAGATCATGACATAATGAGAGTGGTTGTGACAACTAAAAGCATCACAAGCATACATGTGAGTTGATCAGAATAGAAAATAAGTATTCCAAACATAAAAAATAAGAAAAATGAACCAAATTTTCTGAGAGAGGGAGGTGAGCAGACAGAAGATGAGGACCAAAATTCAACAGTGATGAAGTTCAAAGGGGAGGGAAGTATGGTAAGGTGGAGTTATGGGAGGAGGGTGCTGGCAGAAAGATTAGAGTTTGGCTTGACAGAATTTTCCTTGTCAAGCCTTGAGAAGGATGCTTAAATTTAGGGCCCTTTTCAAGGATTTTTTCCATTTGACAGCTATCAAGCCCTATCAAGCGCACAATGGTGGCTTGATTGGAAAAATTCTTGATAGTCTGCTTATCACTACCACCATACTTAGATATACCTAATGGGTGTATTCATTGGTATATTTTTCTAGACTTGGTTTTTTATATTTTTTTCTTTCCTTTTTCCTTTTTCCTTTTTTCTTTGTTTTTTTCTTTGCTTTTTTTCTTTATTTTTTTCTTTATTTTTTTCTTTATTTTTTTCTTTATTTTTCTCTTTATTTTTTTCTTTATTGTTTTCATTTTTTTCATTTTTTTTTCTTTTTTTCTCTTTGTTTTTCTTTGTTTTTCTTTGTTTTTCTCTTTTTTTTCTATATTTTCCTTTCTTTTTTTCTTCTTCTTTTCTTCTTTTTTTCTTTTTTTGTTTTCTTTTTCTTCTTTTTTTTCTTTTTTGTCTTTTTTTGTCTTTTTTCTTCTTTTTTCTTCTTTTTTACCTTTTTTTTCTTTTTTTTTTCTTTTTTTTCTTTTTTTCTTTTTTTCTTTTTTTCTTTTTTTCTTTTTTTCTTTTTTTCTTTTTTTCTTTTTTTCTTTTTTTCTTTTTTTTCTTTTTTTTTCTTTTTTTTTGTTTTTTTTTCTTCTTTTTTTTATTTTTTCTTTTCTTTTTCTTTTTCTTTTCTTTTTCTTTTTCTTTTTCTTTTTTTTTCTTTTTTTCTTTTTTTTTCTTTTTTTCTTTTTTTCTTCTTTTTTTCTTTGTTTTTTTCTTGTTTTTTTTCTTTTCTTTTTCTTTTCTTTTTCTTTTGTTTTTCTTTTGTTTTTCTTTTTTTCTTTTTTTTTTTTCTTTTTTCTTCTTTTTTCTTCTTTTTTCTTCTTTTTCTTCTTCTTTTTTTTTTTTTTTTTTTTTTTTTTTCTTTTTTTTTCTTTTTTTTTTCTTTTTTTTTTTCTTTTTTTTTTTGTTTTTTTTTTTTTTTTTTTTCTTTTTGTTCTTTTTGTTCTTTTTTTATTTTTTTTTTTTTTGTTTTTTTTGTTTTTTATTTCTCTTTTGTTTTCTTTGCTTTCTTTTTTTCTTTTTTTTTCTTTTTTTCTTTTTCTTTTTCTTTCTGTCCTTCTTTTTTTTTTGTTTTCTTTTTTCTTTTCTTTTTTTTTGTTTCCCCCCTTTTTATTCCTTATTTTTCTCTTTCTCTTTTCCTTTTTTTTATTTTTTCAATTTTTCTCAGAAAAAATAGAAAAAACTAGAAAAAAATTCAAAAGATAAAAAAAGGCCAATGTTAAATTTGCAACCTCATGGTTGCAAACAGGCCTGACTTGCCATTCAAAAGCAATATGGGTTGAAACGGCCTGTTTATGACCCAAGCCAAGTCGCATCCAACTTGTGCCACCCCCAGGGGATTTCAAACCCTTCTTTGGTACCAAAAATGGGTTTCAATATGTGAGCCTCAACCTAAAATAGCTTAAAACTGGGGTTTTGTAACACCTAGGGGTTGTGCATGTAGTTTTTTGGGTTCCCCCCTGTTTTCCAGGCACTTTTGGGGAATGATATCCCCCAATGGTCCATTCAAGGGGGAAATTGGGGTACTTAGGCACCCCTGGACCACATTTGAGTGCAGTCAACCCAAATTTGGGGATCTGGCATACTATGTGGGACTATTGGACCACAAAAAGAAACTTGGAAATCAAAAATTCTCCCCATTGGAAAAAAACCCTTGGCTCAAACCATTTTCACACACCACAAACACCCATCAGATAAATAAATTTTTCTCAACCCAAAATTGAGCAAAATTTTGGAGTTGTTGGACTTAAAATTGCATTGAATACTATATTACCGTTGAATTTGGTTGGCTGATGGGAACAGTGGCAAGCCCAAGAACTTCCACATTTAACATGGCTATGTTAAAGGACTTAATGAAAAGTGTATCTAATGAAACTTTGGTGGGCTCTAGGTATTTGGGTAGGGAGTTAAAAAAGAAAAAAATTAGAAAACCCACTTACATCCTCATCTAGGATGAAATTGAGGAACAATATATTTCTTCACAACTAAAACAAGATATTTCATCACAAATGGATTTTACTCAGGGTGGTGGGTCACATTTCATATGTCATTTGAAGGAGACAGATTTGGATTTATCAATACACTGACATAATCATGTGGGTTATAAATATGAAAATAAGGGGTGCCAGACCGGCTTGACCCTATTCCTGTGATATCATTTGATAGTTGGAAAAAAGCCAAGATTTATTGTCAGAAATTTGCAGCCATGCATGGCTAAGCATTGACAAATTTCAAATCAAGAAAAGATACATACTTTGTTGGAATACCTCTCCAACTCTCTGTTATTTCTTCCATCAGATCTGTATTCCTCTATCCAGTCATGTCCTATGTCTTCTTCCTTCTTTCATTACCTCCTATATTCTCTATGCTTTCCTTACTTATCATCTGACCTCACCTACAACCACCTGTCATCTGTGCGCACTCAACCACCTCTATCTCACACCTCACACATTCTCATACTCACATGTCACAGCTCCATACTGGTTGTACACTACCTGAGGACAGACTGTGGAGCCAGACCAGAGGTTTCCTTCCTCATCCTTCTTTCTGACTCTCAATCTGCATATCCTCAGGTAAGTAAAATATTCTTCTCTTTATTCTTTTCTTTTGATCTCACTATTATCTCTGATATGAAACTCATCCTTCTGTCTGACTCTCAATCTGCATATCCTCAGACTCCAACAGGTTATGAGCCCAGAGCACACAAACGCTCTTGTTAAATCAGAAGGATCATCAAAAGCCAATGACGTTGCCCAATCAACCATGGAGGATATGAAAACCTCACATCAAGTAATAAAAACTCCGTCAATTATCCCTCTCAGCTCTCCAGGATTGGATTCAAACTACCTTGACTGGGCCATGATAATCAGGATCCACTTCTGAGCCTCAGGGGTTGGATATCTAATCAGCAACAATCCCCAAAAACCGAATCAAGAAACTATAACCCAAGACAACCTTGCGGTATGCTCCGTCATATCAAGATTCGTAACCTCATCAAACTTCCAATTCATACCCAAGCACGAGGAAAGCGCCGTTGGCATGTGGAACGCTTTGAGAGACGCACAACAGGATAATTTGTCCAGTGGAAGAATGTACTGGTTGCGGAAACTTCTCCTCACAAGATTGAACAATAAAGAGATGACCACTCACCTTTCCAAAATTGTCTCCTACGGAGAAAAGCTCTCCTTGCTCATCACAACCAACAACCCTCTCACCGCCAATGATCTTCAGTCAACCGCGATTCTTCTCTCCCTGCCCAACAATTGGTTAAGCTGTGTGTCCAGCATGATGAACAAGGAGTTCGTTCCATCCACCAAACTTGTTGCAGCACTCAAACAGGAACACCTACGTCGTCAAACTTGAAACAAGGATGCCCTGGCCAACTCAGTGAAACTGCATCAACCAAAAGGATCAACAACTCAAAATTGGACAACCAAGAACCGACCAGCCAAGACTTACTTCTTCACGCATTGCAATGTTGAAGGACATTCTTTCTCCAGGTGTACTGAGGTACAAAAACTCCTACAACAACTGAAAAAGACAAATAATAAATCCAGGAACGGACCTGGAACGAGCAAACCAAAATTGGCAAACGCGAATATAAGCAAAACAGACCCAAACAACTATGATTCTGACTCGGAAGACTTTTCCGACTCCCAAGTCATCATACATGCGGGTTTGGCAGATGTGTTCCACTCCACAAAAATCATCACCAAACCGCGTAAAGATTTTAATCTTGACTCCGGATGTTCAGTTTCAATGACTCCTTACAGCGACCAAGTGAAAGACAGAGTCTCTGACAGCACGGTTTTTCAACTTGCAGACGGATCAACAATATCATCAACCAAAAAACAAATGATTCCATTTTGATTTGGACATCTCAAGTCTCTGGTTGCCCAGGACCTACATTATCCACTGCTCTCTATCTCAAACATATGCAACGTGGGACTAACTGTGGTATTTCAGAAAGACTCCTGTAAAATATTTGACAATTCAGTGTCAAAAATAAACATCAAACCACTTCAAACAGGATACAGAAAAGATAATCTGTATTATCTATTGCAAGATAATGTAAGCAACAAGGAATCAAACCACTTGAATATCGTCCAAACATCTGACAATATTCTCTTTGGTTATCACTGCAGACTATCCCATCTCAATCTGAAGTCACTCCAGAAGTACCTCAAATCGCATGGAATAAAACCTTACCCAATGAACAAAAAGGAAGTCCAGCAATGCACCATATGCATTCAATCAAAAATGAAACGAAGGCCATTTCACTCCCGCTCAAGTTATTGGTCAACAAAATCTGGTGAACTCATCCACTCCGATGTTTGCAGCTTTGAGGCAGTCTCAAGAGAGGGTTACAAATATTTTTTTACTTTCATCAATGACTGTTCAAAAGCACTCTTTGCTTATCCACTTTGACTCAAATACAATGTTCTACCAGCTACTCAAGCCTTCATAGCACTTTTCGATAACAAATACGACTTGAAAATTGTCGCCATCAAATCAGACAATGGAGGTGAATACCTCAATCAGCCCATGAAAGACTTTCTCTCCTCAAAGGGAATCTCCCACAAACCAGGACCACCTCACTCACCACAACTCAATGGAGTTTCCAAGAGGTCAAATTGGACCATCTCCAACCTGATTCAATGCTCCCTTCTATCATCAAACCTCCCTAAATCCTTCTGGGCAGATGCGCTACTCCACATCCTATTCTCCTTCAACTCCTATCCGTGCAAAACTCCACATGGTTTTGTCTCACCAAACTCTATCCTCAAATCACCCAATGTCAACCCAAAACACCTTCATCCATTTGGATGTCTTGTGTGGTACAAATTCCCCAAGGAAAACAGAAAAAAGCTGGATCAAAAAGGTCATCCTTCCATTCTTCTATCCTACCTAGCTGATCATTCAGGTTTCCGTCTGTTTGATCTGACTTCAAGAAAAATCATCAAATCTTGCGACTGCCTTTTCAACAACTCCTCATTTCCATATGGGAGGTTTTTCATTTCCAACAATTATCAACCTTCCATCCCAGTAGATTTGACTTGGCCTGATGTTTCCCCACAACCATCCGTAACACCTCCCGCCCCTGCTCCCATCTCATCTCCCCCCCTCTCATACCCCTTCTTTCCCAAACCCCCCCCACTCCTCCAATTCCGCCTCTTTCCAATTCCCCATCCCCCTCAATTCCTCCCGCCCAGCCCTTCCAATCATCCGGTCCTGCTCCATCTGCTGATTTGGACATTTTCCCTCCCTTCTGCCTCATACCGCCTACAACTTCTCCGCCATCCCCTAATTCCCCTCTCCCCTCAATCCTGCCTTCCTCTTTGGATCATCCCTCTCCCCTCCAGCCTCCTCTTTGTGCTCCCCCACGCCCGCCTACCCCACGTTGCTCCTCTCGCACGTCTTGTCCCCCTTCCCCCTTTGGAAACTTCTCCTGTCACGCCTTGGTTAAGGACAATCTTAAAGCCCCAGCAACCTGGAAGCAACTCCTTTGATTGCCCCACCGTTGCTGCTGTATCGCCTCCGCTCAGGACAAGATGTTGTCTCTTCACGGGATGAACACATGGACCCTTTTACCCCCTCCCAAAGGCCGCAGGATCATTTGCAGCAAATGGGTCTTCAAAGTGAAAAGGCGCCCGGATGGCTTGATCAATAAGCTGAAAGCCAGGCTTGTTGCCATGGGGTATTCTCAGGTTCAAGGCCTGGATTTCTCCGAAGTCTTCGCACCAACTCTGCGGCTTGAAACGTTACGCCTGCTGCTCAGCCTGCTGGGCCACAAAGGGTGGGTTGGTTGCCAGCTCAATTTCAAGACGGCTTTCCTCAATGGCCACTTGGATGAGCCTGTATTCATGTCTCAGCCGCCTGGTTTTGAGGATTGGACACATCCGGACTGGGTTTGCAAGGTTACCAGAGCTATATACGGACTGAAGCCATCCCCCCGTCAATGGAACATTGAGCTCAACGCCGCCCTTCTATCTCTTGGTCTCTCTTGCTCCTCGTATGATCCCTCCCTTTACTACAAACTTGATGGCGGCGTTCTTGTTGGGGCTGTCACCGCCCACGTTGATGACCTTGCCATTGTTGGTACTTCCTCATTTGTCACCTCCTTTGTGAAGGCCATCAGCAAAAGCTTCAAGGTTGGCTTGGACGAGGACCTCCCTCTCTTCCTGTCCATTTCCATCACCCGTGACCTTCCTGCCAAGTCCGTTTCCATCTGTCAAAGTCATTACATCTCCTCAGTTATGAACTCCTTCTTTCCTGGGGATTCCGTCACAGCCCGGACCCACACTGATGTCAATTTCAAAAGTCTTTCCCCTCGCACTTCAAGCTTGCCTCCCTCCCTGGCGCGTTACAATCAGCTCATAGGTTCTCTTCTATGGGTATCTCAATGCACCCATCCGGACGTAGCCTTTGCCGTTAACCAACTCTCCCAATTCCTCACCAATCCCTTGCTCGACCACTGGAACGCCGCCCTCCAATTTCTTTGCTTTCTCCACACTACCCGCGACCACCGTCTGACTCTGGGCGGTCCCTTCCTTGAACTATCTGGGTACAGCGACTCAGATTGTGCCAAGGACAAGAAAGATAGAAGGTCCACCTCCGGCCACACATTCTGTTTAGGCTGCGGGGCCATCTTGTGGAAATCAAAAAAGCAGCCTACAGTATTGCTCTCCAGCACCAAGGCGGAGTACAAAGCCTTGTCCGACTCATGCAAGGAGGGTCTTTGGCTTCGCAGCATCCTGGTTGAGCTACGTCTTCGGGATGGGTCCCTGGTACCTTTACTTGTTGACAACGCAGGCGCCAAGGCTCTCGCCAAAAATCCAGCACACCACTCGCGAACCAAGCACATTGATGCTCTTCACCACTTCATTTGAGAGTGTGTTGACAAAGGGGTCTTCACCGTAGGTCACTTCACTACTAAGGACATGCTAGCGGATATTCTAACCAAGCCTCTATCTCGTGTTCTCCTTGAATCCCATCAGCGGATGTTTGGTCTTACAGGCCATGGTTAGCAAGGGGGGGTGTTGGAATACCTCTCCATCTCTCTGTTATTTCTTCAATCAGATCTGTATTCCTCTATCCAGCCATGTCCTATGTCTTCTTCCTTCTTTCATTACCTCCTATATTCTCTGTGTTTTCCTTACTTATCATCTGACCTCACCTACAACCACCTGTCACCTGTGCGCACTCAACCACCTCTATCTCACACCTCACACATTCTCATACTCACATGTCACAGCTCCATACTGGTTGTACACTACCTGAGGACAGACTGTGGAGCCAGACCAGAGGTTTCCTTCCTCATCCTTCTGTCTAACTCTCAATCTGCATATCCTCAGGTAAGTAAAATATTCTTCTCTTTATTCTTTTCTTTTGATCTCACAATTATCTCTGACATGAAACTCATTGTTCTGTCTGACTCTCAATCTGCATATCCTCAGACTCCAACATAATTCAATCTAGCATGTGAAGGATTTGGTGTTTATGAAGGGCCATGCCTCAATGGACATCAAAGGCAAACTCACACTAGGACAATTGGGTGTCAATGAATGATCCATGAAAGTAGGGAAGTAGCAGATCCCATGTCGAATATCTCCATTAGAAATGGCCTACACAATCATCAACCATCTGAAAGCCCTTCAGTTCATCTTCAACTGAGGAGAATTGAGGGGAAAGCCTTGGATCAACTTAAGGAAGGAATGAAAGATGGGTTCAAAAAGGTGAAACTTAAAAGTAAATTGAGAAAGATTGATGGTGGAGGATACATTGAACATAGAAAAATCTCTAACAATAAATTGAAGTTAAAGCAAGCAGAGCTGGATGGGAAAGGTGTGATGGATGTTCTATTGGAAATGCACCAGGAATTCCTGTGGGTTTCCAGGTTGAATTGGGTGGAGAGGGTCACCCAGAGGACCTTTTCTTGGCTCATCCTGAGTCTATAAAAATTTACAAAAGATTCCATTATATTGCTTTGTTGGATTTTACTCATGAAAAAAATAGGTACAACATCCCTTTATTGCATGTTGTAAGAATCACTGCCAAAAAAAAAACATTTACAAAGGCTTTGGTTCTTATAATAAAAGAAACATATGAGTTATACATATGGGTGTTGAGTTCATTAAAGGAGTTTTCTTATGATCCTCAGAGGCCTCCAAAACTGTTTTTGACAGACCCTGAAAAAGCTCTCCTTTTTGCTATTTAGCACAGTTTCCCTGAGTCATCCAGAAAGTTGTGCTCCTGATACTTTTCTAAAAACATTCAAGCAAACTATAGAGTGCACTTCAGTAATGAAAATGAAGGACGAGAAATTTCTATGACTCTTTGGGAATGGTATGGGGCCTCTAAAACCAAGGGGCAGGCAGAATGCAATGATGCAGAACTCAGATTATGCCAATTTATTGCTTCTTCTATTGATCTAATGTGGGATAGCTTACTATGAAGCTTGTCTACATTGTTTCTTGAAGGATTGTGACAATGTTCTCAAGTATATGGAAAAGAATATTTTCCCTATCAAGGAGATGTTTGGAACAGTGTGGACTTGTGTCAACGCAGAATTTGGAATAAACAAATTCTTGGGTAGAAGGGGCCCATGCTACTTTCAGAAAATTTCTTGTGCGACCTTTGAGGAACATTTTGGATGTGTGGAAACACCTTGAAGGTACTATTGAAAGTCAGATCTAATCAGTCCATTCAGTACTTAAAAAATCTTGAATAAAGTTGGGAACAGGTATTCCAACAGAACTATTACCTTTGGGTGAAAAATTGTCAATTGGGGAAACTAAACATATTGGGGAACAATTTGGGAAGTTAAAGCTCAACCACAATGGCAAGGGGTGCTTAAAGTCATATTCAAAAACATTGGGCTTGCCTTTTTCCCACATTTTAGGTGAAATGACAGCTTCAAGAGGATCTGTTGCGCCTGAGGATGTTCATCATCAGTGTTAGTTAGACTATGACCCTTCAAATGATGTAAGTGGGTTTTATAATGGATCCCAATGATTGGATTGACAGATTAATTATTTGATTGAAAGATTGATTTTTTTTTTTTTTGAAAGTTTGAAACAGATCAAGGGCTTTATGCAGAAACTCAAAATTTTAGCAAGCGGGATTTGATGTATAGGAAACAACATAAATAAGTCAGTTTAGAGATTCTAAGGTTAACGCTGAAGAATACAGCCGCTTTGATTTCCAAGCCAAGGATTGAGCCAAATTTCATAAAGTAAAGCTGTGGTAAACCCAAATTCAAAGCAAACCATCATGAAATTTTGAAATTTGAACTTGTTTCAAAATTAATTAACAGGTAAAAAAGGGTTGAACGGGAACAAAAAATACCAAAGATAGTAAGTCTTTGATTTTGAGAAATTTTCATTTGTTTGGTTTAATGAACTGATGGGAAAATGATTTATGTATTCAAGGAAGGCTCTTCACCTGAATTTCATAGTTCAGTGGAAGAGTCTGAAAGTTGATGAGGGTCCTTTACATTGGAATCAGAATCATTTTTGAAGGAGGAAGAAGAAGAAATGGAGGATTCAAACAGAAGCTCATCTTTGGTGAGTATTGATTTCTTCAACAACATTAGGATTTTGGCTAAATAATTTTTAATTCTAGGAAGTTAATTACCCCAATAAAATACCTGATAGCTTACATAAGGTCTTGAGGGAGGTTTGGGATCTAGTTGGTGATGGAGACTGTGGATTTAGATTCATTGCTAATTTACTTGGGTATGATGAGCATGGATGGTTTCAAGTACAAAACAAATGATTGAAACATTAAGGAAAGAAAAAACATGGTATTCCAAGATTCTTGGTGGCAGTAAAGATGTTGAAAAGATATACAAAATAATTGATTTTAATGAAATAAATGAAAATATTCCCTATTCAAAATTGATTTCCAGGGAGGATATGGGCCAAATGATAGCAAATAATTATTCAAGACCACTATTTTTCATTTGATTGGATTCATGTTGTACTTCTGCTCCTATGAATAGGGGGTTAAAAGAAGCATCAGAACCAATATTCATTGCATTTTTTAATAGTAACCATTGGGTCCAGCTTGTACTTAAGAGAGATTTCATCCCAATCCCCCCCATAGTTTCCAAACCACATTCCATGATTTCAAAAAAGGCCTCTTGTTGGGTTGATCACCTCAAAGATAAACTTGATTTGTATTCTAATTTATAGAAATCATTTTAATTTCATCATTTGGATTTGGGTTCTGATGCTGATCTTGTGATTTTCTTAATATAAAGAGTTATCACATTTTGAAAATCATTATGATGAGTGTTTTGAGTGAACATCATCATGTTGAGTGTATTGAAAGAGATTTCATTGGTAAGTCAGTTCAACTTGTGTTGGGCTGACCCCATCATAAGGGGTATTTTGCTCCTTGTGATTGGATCACCTTAACACAAGTTGAACTTGTTTTTTTTGGTGTTTTTACTTTAGGGCTAGTCCATTTACTTTTTTTTATTTTTGGTGTTGTTACTTGAGGGCTTGCAAAGTTAATTGTTTTTTTTGCTGTTTTTACTTTAGGGCTAGTCAAGTTACTTTCTTTTGCTGTTTTAACATTGGGGCTATTCAAGTTGAACTTGTATTTTTGATTTAATTTTTCTTTTTTAATTTAGTGCTTGTCAAGTTGAAATTATTATATTTTTTCATTTTTTTCCTTTTTTTTTTTTTTTTAAAAAAAAAATATGAGAGTATTTATTTGTTTTCATTGTATTTAGGCTTCCCTTTCATTTTTTTATTTTTATTTTATTCATTTTTTATTTATCTGAATTTATCTTTATTTGTTTTTATTTGTTTTTATTTGTTTTTATTTATATATGTCTTTTCTTTTTTTTTTTTGAAAAAAATAAATTGTCATAAATTATATTTTTTTATTTTAATTTCTTTTTTTCTTTTCATTTCTTTTAATTTTTTTTTTTCCATGAATGGATTGCAAAAAGCCACTTGAGACTCATCCCAGTTGTGAATGGCCGCTAACAACCCCAAATTGCGTTTTGCTAAATTGCGTTTTGAGTGGCCATTCATGACTGAAGTAGGTTGCAAGCGGCCATTCACCACTTGGCCAGGTTGCAACCAGCCGTTCAAAAGCCAAAGTTGGTCACAAGTTAGGCCACCCCTTGCTTTTTAGTTTGTGAACAGAGGTTGGAAAAGTGCAAATTTAACATTTCCCAAAAAATGGACAAAAAAGAAAAATAAATAAATAAAAAAAACAAAAACAAAAAAAGAAAAAGAAAACAAAACAAAAAAAAGAAAAAAAAGAAAAAAAAGAAAAAAAAGAAAAAAAGAAAGAAAAAGAAAAAAAAGAAAAGAAAAAGAAAAAAAAAAGAAAAAAAAGAAAAAAAAAAAGAAAAAAAAGAAAAAAAAGAAAAAAAAGAAAAAAAAGAAAAAAAAGAAAAAAAAGAAAAAAAAGAAAAAAAAAGAAAAAAAAGCAGGAAAGAAAAGAAAGGAAAAGATAAAAATTAAGAAAAATAGAGAAAAATAAAGAAAAGAAAGAAACAAAAGAAAGAAAAGAAAGAAATGAAAGAAAAGAAAGAAAAGAAAGAAAAGAAAGAAAAGAAAGAAAAGAAAGAAAAGAAAGAAAAGAAAGAAAAGAAAGAAAAGAAAGAAAAGAAAGAAAAGAAAGAAAAGAAAGAAAAGAAAGAAAAGAAAGAAAAGAAATAAAAGAAATAAAAGAAATAAAGGAAAGAAAAGAAAGAAAAGAAAGAAAAGAAAGAAAAGAAAGAAAAGAAAGAAAAGAAAGAAAAGAAAGAAAAGAAAGAAAAGAAAGAAAAGAAAGAAAAGAAAGAAAAGAAAGAAAAGAAAGAAAAGAAAGAAAAGAAAGAAAAGAAAGAAAAGAAAGAAAGAAAGAAAAGAAAGAAAAGAAAGAAAAGAAAGAAAAGAAAGAAAAGAAAGAAAAGAAAGAAAAGAAAGAAAAGAAAGAAAAGAAAGAAAAGAAAGAAAAGAAAGAAAAGAAAGAAAAGAAAGAAAAGAAAGAAAAGAAAGAAAAGTAAGAAAATACAAAAAAGAAAAAAAAAGAAAAGAAAAAAAAAGAAAAAAAAAGAAAAAAAAAAGAAAAAAAAGAAAAAAAGAAATATAAAGAAAGGTAAAGAATAATAAAGTAAAGAAAAAAAATTAAAAGAAAAGAAAAAAAATAAGAAAAACAGAAAAGAACAAAAAAAGAAAAACAAAGAAAAAAGAAAGAAAGCAAAATGAAAAAAATTCAAAAAATGGTAAATCAAAAAAAATGAAAAAAAGGAACAAAAATTAAAAAAATGAAGAAAAAAGAAAAAAAGAAAAAAAAGAAACAAACAGAAAAACAAGAAAAAAAAGAGAAAAAAGAGAAAAAAGAGAAAAAAGAAAAAAAAAGAAAACAAAAGAATCAAAAAGAAAAAAAAAGGAAAAAAAGGAAAAAAAGGAAAAAAAAAATAGAAAAAAAAGAAAAAAAAAAGAAAAAAAAAGAAAAAAAAGAAAAAAAGAACAAAGAAAAAAAAAGAAAAAAAAGAACAAAGAAAAAAAAAGAAGAAGAAAACAAAGAAATAAAAAGAAATAAAAAAGAAAGCTACAGAAAGAAAAAGAAAAAAAAAACAGAAAAAGAAAAAAGCAAGAAAAAGAAAAAAAGAACAAAGAAAAAAAAGAAAAAACAGAAAAAAAAAAGAAAAAACAGAAAAAAAAAGAAAAAAAAAGAAAAAAAAAGAAAAAACAGAACAAAGAAAAAAAATGGGACTCTCCATGAGGGTGGATGCAAATTTTGGAGGAGAGCATGAAAGGTCCACCAGGGAATATCTCATCCGTTACAATGGGAATACCGTGGCATGGGGCGCAAAGAGACAAACTGTTGTTGCACTATCTACCTGTGCTGCAGAATATATTGCTCTGTCAGAGGGCTCACAACTACTGGCGCATCTACGGCTGACTCTAGTAGATTTACACTTTAGATGTGATTCCACCATCCACTGTGATAATGAAGTGGCAATACTCCTTGTCACCAGCAATGGGTCCAGGAAAAGGACCAAATACCTTGACAGGGCATTCAATTTTGTAAATGACCTCATCCATCATGACAGCATAAACCTACAATGGACAAGCTCTGCAACGTAAATTGCTGACATCATGACCAAAGCGCTTGGCTTGACCAAACACAACACTGGAACAAGTGGCCTTGGGGTGCACTAGGACTTCATTGTGGGAGGGGGTGTTAGAACATACGGTGGGACACAATTATTTCACAGATTCCCACCCCAGGTATTTCACAGTTTTCTCACATGTCACGCACCTTGTAGATAGCTATCATACTTGAACATCCATCCACCCGGGACCCTTTTCTCCTCATGGAGATTTGGATCCCGGTACGACCGAAACCTAGAGCTAACGGTCGATGGTTGTGGATGGATAGGTGAGTATTGTTTCATGCAATTGAGATTTGGATCCCGGTAGGACCGAAACCTAGAGCTAACGGTCGATGGTTGTGGATGGATAGCTGAGATACTATACATATACAAATGTACAATATATTTACATACCACACGAACGGAACCCGGTCAACCGAGCTGGAGTCAGCCCAGGCGGCACAGGTTCTGTTACCTCTAACGATGATCACACATCAGGATTGTACCCAAGGACTGTTTCTGATCTCGGTTAGTTGTTCCAACTCGAAGCGTTTCGGTCTGAGGTCATAGGTGAACGCTTTCCCAAAGGCGGCAAGTAAATGAATGACTTGCGTATCCAATCAACCCACCCTCGACGCAAGAGTTCCCTCCGATGCTTCAGCGACGAAGATGTCTAGTGATCTTGATACCAGAGCATCACCAACGGAATCTCCCCTCTCCCCATAGTCATATAGTCAAGCTAACTTCCTAGACCTCAAGCGCCCGCCACACTTGTCTTTTTCCATCCTGTTCATGTTTTCCCCAACCTAACTTGCGAAGTGATTGGGCGAAGTTTATTTTATTGATGTACATATTGAAAATTTTCTTGGTTCCTACTGGGAGATAGACAAACATCAGTCAGTCATCTAGTACATTGTTTGGGAAAATAAAATTGAAGACAAAATTGTCCAAGAAACAGAAATATATGTTTAAAAGCTATTTCGACCTGCTGCTACCTTGGATTTGAAATTTGGGCTCGGTTGATTTGAAGAACTTCAAAAATTTGAAAGCTTTAACGGGGATTTCTACCAGACGGGTTGAGTCTGAGCTAAACTCCAATCCAAAAGATGACTCATTTTTCTTAATTTGGAGACTGATATATTACTTTATGTTTGACATCCAATTGTCAACTCCGTCGTTCTAAATGGATGCAGGAATTGCAATGGATCAAAAATCCTTGATGGTCCTCGTAGCTTTTGCCCTTATTCAATTATTGGGTACCCACACTTCCGTCATTCATGCCCACGTCCAAAAAAAAAAAAATGTGCATCTTAGGAACTGACGAGTTTTCTTAATTTTTTCCTGTTTACGTACAAATTAAAAAGGATTCAGCAGGGGCCAAAAATGTTACATCACTGGCGCCGTTAGTTTCCCAAAGGACGTTGTACTGCCTGATGGTATAACTTGTTTGAGAGTCAGTTTCTAACGCACGTTTCAAATTTGATACCATCGTGAACATTCGGGTCTTCTTGACTGAGTGAAATAATCTCATACGCAGGCATTTACTTTTCAAAACGTTCCAGATGTTTTCAAGCAGAATCTCAAATTTGTAAGAAAAGACTGCTCTAAACCCGGGAGGGTTTCGTGCCTTCTTCCAATTGAAGATGTTGAGAGTTGAAAACTAATTCGAACAATCTGTCCAACCATTTCTTTATAGTCCCAAGTGAACTTTTCCAACTCCGGAAGGTCGTCCGTGGGATATGTTCTTTCAAATTTCCCAATAACAACATTCCCTGCTTCGAGTTTGCAAGTAATCTTAGACCTATACGATGCGACGAGTGCATCCTTGAGAAGTCAAGGTGATATCATCAACGTCAAATTGATTAAAGGGTAACTCTGAGTTCTCTTTTTTTTGAGAAAAATTTATCTTATCTACTATTGTGTGAAAATCAACTTCTGCCTTTGACTGTGTGCAATTTAGAGGTCAGTTTACCCTTGCCATGCAGATAGATCGTTTAAATAATAATAAGGCATTAGCTGTGAGGAATCTACAGAAGGTGAGTCAAAGCAGTCCTGAAAATCATTTTTCAATTCAAATGAGAAAATAAAAAAAATCAGAAAAATAAGAGATATTTGGGAAAAAACCAGATGAGAAGAACAGTGAATTGACTCATGATATTTAACTCCTTTTTTGTCTTTGAATAAAGGCAAAGAAAAACTGTGCCCGGTGTACAAATGACGACAGAGCTGCGCTTGCTGCAATTGAGAATTCTTTGGATGTGCTGTAAATAGTTGGTGAGCATAAGTTGATTTCATATTTATTTGAAGAAATTGAACATGAATTGAAAAGGAACCTATTCATGAACTTGACAGATTCACCTATTTCACTTCCAAGCCTGGATAATTGGGGTTATGTGAATGGAAATATATATCATTCTCAAATACTTCTTTATATATTTCACTGTTTTTCAAAAATCCCATTATGCTAAAACACATTAGGAAATATTTTCAATTTACAAACTGAAGCTCTTAAATAAATGTATTGTATAACTTTTGTTGTTATGAATCCACTTTTTAACCACATTAAGTGTTGATAAAAATAAATGCTGGTTTTTTATTGGTTAATTTCAAAATAAAAAATTCTACTAATACAAATAAATGCCTGGCTATGTTTCTTTTTGCCTTGGAATTTATTACCTGTTCAAAATTTTGAAAAAATAGAAGTGATTTAATTTCCACAAAGACAGAGAAATGTACAGAGTTCAAATCAATTTTGTCTGGAATCTGGATGGCAAATGAATATTCTAGTAAGAGTTTGAAGCTATGATTTTGATTATGACAAAATATGATTAGAAATCCAAGTGAATTAATCTTGAAAAGTAATTGTGAAGGAAAGCAGGTATTTTTGATCAAAATTTCATTTTCCAATTTGATAGCAAAACTGGGATCTTGGAATTGAATTGAATTCTTTTGTGTTGGAGGAAAAGATGATAAAATATTTAAAAATATCTGATCAAATGATTTTAATTTCAATTATTTCCCCAAGAAAGTGGTGATTAGAATTTTATTAAACTCCTTCAATGGATAGAATGAAAGCCACATAAATGAAAGGTATGGGAATTTGTACAGATATTGTGTTCATAAGGGAAAATTATTCCAGTCTGATTTATGATGAGGGCCTTTCCCCCTTGTGGCTACTAAGGGTCATACTCAGAATAAGAAATACATGAATATTTTAACTTTCAATATATATCCTGAATATGTTAATCAATTCAAAGCTTTGATTTGATGATGGTTAGGTTTGATTTGATTCATCAAACCACATACTCAAAATGATTTTTATCAAAAGGAGAAGCCAAAAAATCTGGTGATTTTTGAACTTATTATGTATCTGATTCTCTATATGCAGGATGCTGAACAGTTTCAATTCTGAATCTCAGTGTGACTCCCGTACCATAGTAGCTCTTTTGCATAAATATTGAGCAAAGTTTTTGATTGAGGTGTGAAAAGTAGGTATAAATTTAGTTGATGCAAAATTATCCAAATTTTCTAGTTGTCAAAGCACAGATATTTCTATCTTCAGACTCAAAGTTGATGATTTTCATCTCTATGGTGAGATCTCAAGAAAAAAATAAAGAATTTCATCCTTTGATTAAAAAGGTTAGCGCTTCGAACAGGCTTATCTCAATTATGAGTGCTTTATTCTTTTGTATGGGATCTGGTGTCATAAATCATTGAGTGTAGACTTGAAAACAGCACAGTTTGTGCATATTGAAATACATTTTAATTTTAAATAGACCTTCCCCTTTTTTCCTATGCTATAATAGAATTATGGGTGATATCAAATTCACAACTCCGGCCATTACAGCCCCTCAACTTGTTGGGGCCCATACACTCCTCCATATAATTTATAATTTAGAATTCCTAATTTATTATTTATTAATTATTTTTTATTTTTTATTGTTTATTGTTTATTGTTTATTGTTTATTGTTTATTGTTTATTGTTTATTGTTTATTGTTTATTATTTATTATTTATTATGTATTATTTATTATTTATTATTTATTATTTATTATTTATTATTTATTATTTATTATTTATTATTTATTATTTATTATTTATTATTTATTATTTATTATTTATTATTTATTATTTATTATTTATTATTTATTATTTATTATTTATTATTTATTATTTATTATTTATTATTTATTATTTATTATTTATTATTTATTATTTATTATTTATTATTTATTATTTATTATTTATTATTTATTATTTATTATTTATTATTTATTATTTATTATTTATTATTTATTATTTATTATTTATTATTTATTATTTATTATTTATTATTTATTATTTATTATTTATTATTTATTATTTATTATTTATTATTTATTATTTATTATTTATTATTTATTATTTATTATTTATTATTTATTATTTATTATTTATTATTTATTATTTATTATTTATTGTTTATTATTTATTATTTATTATTTATTATTTATTATTTATTATTTATTATTTATTATTTATTATTTATTATTTATTATTTATTATTTATTATTTATTATTTATTATTTATTATTTATTATTTATTATTTATTATTTATTATTTATTATTTATTATTTATTATTTATTATTTATTATTTATTATTTATTATTTATTATTTATTATTTATTATTTATTATTTATTATTTATTATTTATTATTTATTATTTATTATTTATTATTTATTATTTATTATTTATTATTTATTATTTATTATTTATTATTTATTATTTATTATTTATTATTTATTATTTATTATTTATTATTTATTATTTATTATTTATTATTTATTATTTATTATTTATTATTTATTATTTATTATTTATTATTTATTATTTATTATTTATTATTTATTATTTATTATTTATTATTTATTATTTATTATTTATTATTTATTATTTATTATTTATTATTTATTATTTATTATTTATTATTTATTATTTATTTTTTATTATTCATAATTTATGATTTATTATTTATAATTTATTATGTATTATGTATTCTTTATTTTATATAATTAATAATTTATAATTTGTGATTTATTATTAATTTTTTATGATTTAGTGGAGGCTACACAACTTGATTTTAGTTTTTTGGCGTGCTGTACAACTCAAAAGGGACGTGTAGCACGCCTTACAGCCCATTTGAGCCTTGTAGCATGCCACACGGGTCATTTGAACCGTGTAGGAAGCCAAACAGCCCATTCAGACGTGTAGAAAAGATCCGTGTACACGGGTCTGTAGCTGTGAATTTAACATTACCCTATTTCTTATTCATTGTTCATTATTTAGTGGAGCCTACACAACTTGATTTTCATTGTTTAGCGTGCTTGACAACTCAAATGGGAAATGTAGCATGCCACACAGCCCATTGGGGTTGTTTAGCATGCCACACAGCCCACCTGAGCAATTTAGCCTGCCACAAGGCTCATTTGAGTTGTGTAGGGTGCCACATGGCCCATTGAGCCAAGTACACAACTCATAGAGCTGTGTACAGAGTTGTGTACAGGGTTCAATGAGCTGTGAATTTAAAATTACCCTTTTCATATATATTGAGTGACATTTTGTTTTGTAACCAGGGCTGGTAACTAAAACATCTGATGTTGTTGATTACATGGCTTGGTTACTAGCCCTATTCCACACTCAATTCCACTTTTTTTTTCTTCCACAATGGATGCCCTACTTCACAGGCCGGAAGTAGTTCAATGCATTTTTTTATTTTTATAATTTTCACCTACTCTTGTTTTTCTAAATTGCAAAAAGAAGCCTGCCTCTTGCATTGGCGTCAACATTCTCCCTAAAAAAAAGAACCTTCCCTTTTGTGCAGACCAGGTTTGGTGATTAACACATCAAAATGAGGAAATTGAATTTTTTTCTCCCTTCTTTTGTTTTTTTCCCCTTTCTTTTCTCTTGCTGTTCTTTTGTCATCTCCCATTTCAAATTTTCTTCATTTCTTTAAATTTGAAAAAAAAATTTGATTGACTTTCTGTTTTTTCCCTGATGGAAATAAGAAGTTTAAAAAATAAAATTACACCAAAATAGTTTATTGAATAATTAAAAAATATAAAAAAAGCCATGAATTTCTTCTTTATATAAGGCAATATTTGTACAGTTAATGACAATGGTATGTTAGTATTATCCTAAACACATTTTTATGGATTTAATTTTGGGCATTGAATAAGAAGACTTTCCCAGTTTTTGACCAGTTAATGGAAATTTAAGTCTGGAAAAAATTAGCCTCTTCTGCAATTTTCAAATTTCACCTTGAAGGAATTCCCAAAAAACAACTGCAGTAATTTTTGGATGATGTGGGGACTGCTTGTTAATCAACAGCTTTGCTCATATTTAGCTTTCCCTTGAAAGTCTACTATGATATATGGTTCCAGAAATTCAACAAATGATGATCTCTAGTCACAATATTTATCCACCTGCTGAAGTTTAATGATTAAATAGAGCATCACATAACCCCAATATAACAATGGGATACAGAAATGCCACCTGGATAGAGGTGGTGGAAATTTTTTTGTGGTGATAGGCCTGTAGCCATGGTTCAGTTAGGGTTTTGATTAGTTCATCTGGAGGATTATTAATTCCAATGAAAGAGGTCAGTTTTCTTATATGTGGTTTGTATTTTCTTTTAATAGAATCAAACCAGGATTCATCCAATTTGCAGATATGAATTCCCATCATTGGAGCTTCAACATCCAGCATATTTGTGTTGAGTATAGGAAATATTTCATGATCTTCTGCTTCATGTTCAAGTTTTCTAGGTTCAATGGGTAAAGTGTTTCTACCAAGGCAGTCAGTATTATGGTGTTGGCTTCCTGGTTGATGGACTATAGTATTCTGGTCTCTATGATGTTGGATACCTATCTGCCATATCAAAATTTCTCTACTTGGATTCTTCATTTTCATAAGATTCCTAGACTCTGTGTTTCCTTCTCTGACATGAATGGGGTTAGTGATCATCAATTCAAATTCTCAAATTGATTCATTGGTGTCATCATATTGGCAATCAAGATTTTGATCTTACTATTCCCCTTCTATAGGATTAATTATTTTCTTAGATTATTTCTGAGATTTCCAGTCTGTTTTCAGTTCCAGAATATCTTTTCTTTGGTTTCTGAGACCTTCTTGGTTTCAGAATTATTATTATTTGGAGCAGAAGAATCATTCATCTTAGTTTTGTATTCTTCTCTATTCCTTATATTCTTCTCTTTAGGATTATTAAACTTTCTATTCATTCCATTCATATCCATGGTTTTTTCTAGTAAACCAATTAAAATAGAGATTTAAAGTTCCATGGGCATTCTAAACCTTTAACTGTGTTGATATTTCCAGGAAAAAAATTTAGAAGTATTTCATTTACTTCTTCTCTATCAGCTTCATGATAAAAGCAATCTAATATCCTTCTTTGTTCTAAACATCATTTATGACCTTTATCCTTTGAGGGGTCAAAAAGGCATTTCCCAAAAGATTTCATCCACATTCTGGTACCAAAATTTTCTTTAATCAGCTTCTTCCAAGAGTTCCAAGGCAAGGAACCTACTTCCTCTCTTTTGTTGATGAACCAATCAAGAGATAATTGTTAAGATAACCTAGCTAGTATCAATAAATCAACAGTTTCATGGAGATCATAAGAAGCTAGTGTTTAATCAATGAATTTGAACAATTTGATATGGTCATACTCTCCTTCTCCTCAAAAATTAGGCCATTCAGTTGTGGGGGAAAGGAGCGTTGGAGCTTGCTCAACTTCTGGGGTGGGGCTAGGCTTATGGAATTCAAACCTGAAAAATATGGTTCTAGCATAAGTGTTGGGATTCAAGTAGAACCTGCTTTGCTTTGTTTATTCTGGACTTTCTGAGGCTTTAGTATTATTGAATTTGAGATTTCTGAGATCATTCTTGATCATACCTTGTTCTAAGTGTAGTTTGTTAATTATCAAATAAATTTAATTAATCACATGAGTGGAGGGTTTTTGGGTTATTCTTATGAAATCTTCTTTGTAATAGTCAATTGAAAATAACAGTTCTTTTTGCAAATTGTAGAAAGTGGTTTTTATGTGTTTCATTAGAGTTAACTTACTCATACTCATATTTTCTTTCAATTTTTCTATTTCTGAACCTTTGGTTCTGAATTTTACATCCTGAAATTGGAGTATCTTAGAAACGTTTAGTTTCAATTTATCCAATTTCTCATGAATAAAATCAAGTTTTTGCTTAAAAATTCAAAATTATGAGCTACATATATAGTGAAAGAACTGGTAGATAAAGAATCTAGTTTTTTTATACTTTTGTCTACTTCTGAGATAGAGAGATGATCTTGTCCCAATCTCTGGGATTTCTTTGTCTCTGATTGGTTTAAGACCTGTATTTTTGAGGTTCCTTTCCCTTTAGGGAGGCAAACTGATCCCATGGATTCAAAATTTATGTGTAAATCTCTACTTAATTTCTGGTTATCAATTTTTGTATATTTATTTGGGAGGTTTTTTACAAAGATGTGTCCTATTTCATGGCTGGAATGTTTCCTGGAGTCTGGGCCTCCTTGAATCACTCCAAGTGGTCTACATAGTCCTGTAACAGAGTCTTTATTCTCTCCTACTTTTCCAGGTCCACACTGGTTGGCTTAAAAAGAGGCATAAACTCTGGGGATGAGATAAGGGGCCCAGGAATGCTCTCCCACATTCTGTTGGTCAAGTTGGCTGGCTCAATTGCGGTTGTTGTTGGCTTGGGAAATGCTTAAGGTGCGGGTTGAATCCCCTTCATTGCGCTTGAAACTGGAATCCTTACTGACAGGCGCTCCTCCAGGAAAAGATCCATAGGATGGTTCTCCATTTCTGGCCTGGGCCTTGCGCCTCTTTTGGAACATGTAGTAAGAAAAATATACTAGTTTTTCAAAGTTTTGAAAACAAATTGAAAAAATTATAGGGTTTTGGGTTTTTCATGCCCCCAAACCAGGAAATGACGCGTTTTTGAAAACCCCACAATGTCTGCCAACATCCCCAATGCACACCGCAAACCTGGAAAAAAAGCGTGTTTTGGGGGTTGTCAAAAAAAAAAAATCAGAAATACTAGAAAAAAGGATGGATCTCAAACCCCTGTCAGATAAATATGAAGAATTTTTGGAATTTTTAATGACATCAAAATTGCTCTGAAAAAACTGAGAAAAACCCGCTCCTTGTCTCAAATATTCTCACATTTTTAATATTTTTTCTTTGATTATTTTGAGAAATCTGAAGAGAAATTTTTTTTCCAAATATGGCAGCCCATTCAATTAATATTTTTCCAGGATTTATGTACTTCAATTTCCTGCAAGTAAATGGAATTTAAATAAAATAGGAGACATTGATTTCAATTCTTTTTTTTTTGATTGTTCCATGAGATTTTCCCAATTCTCAGTTTGCAGTATTTTAGTGGGAATTTTAAATATCCCAAAAAAATGATCTGGGGATTTTTACAATCAATTATTTACCCCCAAAAAATTGATGCATGTACAAAAATAATGGGAAGTGTCTTTTTGGGGTGTTTGGATGCAATTTCCAACACTATTTTGATTATTTTTATGGAAAAACTGAGTTTAAAGTCTTCAAATTCACTTTAAATGAAACACAAATATTTTTTTTCATATTCTTTGGACCTTACTCTGGCCATCAAATGTCTGACCTCAAAATACCATGTTTAAACCCCTTTTTGGGGTGGTTCCGCATTTTTGGGCTCTTCTATATAAATAATCTGATATTCTATACGAGTTTCAATGATTTCCTGGCTAGTCCTTGCAACTTGGAGCGGTCCAATCCTCTCCTCAACCACAACATAACCTTTCAAAATACTGAATCCTCTCCACACCACACCAATAATGACCACCATAATCAATCATCAAAACTCAACACCAATCAGAAAATCACACATTACCACTAAACGGAACTAAAAAAATCAAATTCAACACTCTACACCCACTAAAAAACCCCCCTGTTTCCAAAAACTCAATAAAAAATCAAAAAAAAGTAAAGTTTCCATTAAAACAAAATCTCAAAATCAAACTCTGGAACAAAAAATGCCTGAACAACACATCAACCCACTTTTACTATTTGACTCTGTTGAGAATGTAATCCCTGTTAGGGAAATACATATTAAAATATTTATTTTAATAAATTTATTTTAATATCAAATGAAAAAGACAATGATTCTGATCATTATAGAACAAAGAATCATGCAAAAATGTTGAATAATACAGAAGTTATTAAACATTGAATTTATGTCTAAATTCATGAAGTACATGATATTAATTATTGTAGTACTGTTACATGAGTAACAATTAGTGTTACATGAAAATATTATATTTTCGTCTATTACCTCTCAATAGGACTATTCATATGAATTACATTTAAATTACAGTAGGAAAAGTACTAGATAACATTTCATCATAACTTTTGCTTTCTTATGAAGAGGATAAAAGCATCCAATTGTTCATTAACTTTTTATCACTTGTAAATAGTCTCACTCATGGCTTTGGAACCGGATCTCATCAATATTTAAAGGATCCAGTTTCCAGCCACCCAAGTTGTTTTCTATCGATTCATTCACACATCATCGAAACTCATCCATTTATCAAATCAATCAAAATACAATTAAACTTATCTACCGACTGTCATCGCTATCACCGATAGACTCTGCTTATTCTTTTTCTGCTCTAATATCTTCCCCTTCTGCTTCTCCTTCTACTGCTTCAACTGATTAATATCACCCACATGATTCCACCCCTTTGGATGCTATACCTTAATTATCATGGGGGAAACTGGTGGATGCTGTTCAATAGTGGGATAAATGCAATGGATATGCCATTTCCAACAAAGTCTCCAATACTAAGGAGCAAAGTTATACTTACCAATGTGACAAATATGGGGAATATAAAACCAATTTTCATAGCAAAATACTTTCATCAAATAGAAAAAAAAACCTTCCCAAAATTTTTCAAGAGGTCTGTTCTTTGGGAATTTCAAATCCAATGCCCTGATCAAAGTCATCCACCATCAATTGATCCATCCACCCATCAATTTCATAGGAGGATTCAGGTTTATCAATAGGAAATGGTGAATTCTTTTTCCAAAGCTGGGGTTACTCCCCTGAAAATCCTTAATTCCTTAATGCAGCCCAACAATTCTCCCGTTCACAAAACCCTTAGTAAAATCTATGACAAAAAATCAAAAAGTACAAAATTGAACTGGAAGGAAAATAACTCATAGAAGCTTCAATAATGGGATTAAGAAACCCTTCTGTTACATATGGAATCAATAATTAAATGGTCATATTAGTTCTTTATTGATTTCTCACCCTTATTCTATTAAATTAAACAAACTCTTTCCATCAGTATTAATGATGGACTGTACCTATGAAACCAAAAAATTCTCCATGCATCTTCTTCACATTTTTGGGGTCAAAAATTGTTCTAGAACATTCTCTGTAGGTTTCTGTTTCTCTCCAAAAACAAAAGGAACACTTTCAATGGGCTCTCCATCAACTTCATAAAATATTAGAAAATGAACAACCCCAAGCCATTGTGACTGAAAGAGAGAAAGCCCTGATTCATTTCATTAAAACTTTTATTCCCAACTCTCATCAATTACTTTTTTTCTGGCATATCTTCAAAAAAATTCAAACCCATTCTAGAAAACACTTTAAATCTGAATAAAAATGGATGATATTCAGGAAATACTGGAATATGATGGTCAAATCAGAATCTGAAAATTCCTATCAGCACAATTTTACCCAACTTAATTTAGTCTGGAATACCCCTACTTCTGACTACCTTCTTGATAAATGTCTTCCTCTAAAAAGAAATTTTGTTTCATTTTCTGAAAAAGAGAACCTGCATTTTGGCAATACCAGCCCATCCAGGATAGAAAGGCTTCACTCTAATGTCAACAGTTTATCACAACTTCTTCAGGTTCTTTGATTGAGTTCACTAAATATATCATTCAGGTTCAATCAAACTCCATGAAACTGGAATTGAAAATTCACAGCAAGAATTCAAGAATTTGATTGGTCTCCCAAATTGTGTTGTAAAACTCTCAGGAAAAATAAGCCAATGTGCTCTCAAGATTGTGTATTCTTTTCACATTTCAGAAGAAAAATCAACCGCCTGTTCTGATTGTGATCATTCTTCTTTCATGGGAATTCCTTGTGTACACCAAGAAAAGAAGGCCAATCTCAAGAGGCAACAATTTATGCTTGATGATTTTCACCCCCCGTGGCATTTCCAAACTCCCATTGCAGTATTTTTTCATTTCTTGGATAAAAAAAAAAACTCTATCATTGATTATTGGAGCTTTTTCTTTTATTTTGGAATTATTCATAGCTTTTTCAGAAGCATTCATGCCAACCTTCTCAATTTTGTCATGAATCACCTTCCCAATCAACTAACATACACCGGTTGCAGAATGAACCATTTGAACATTTCCTAAAATTTTGCCCAGGAGAACAGCATCTTTACCTTTGAGAAATGATGAAACTGTTAAAATGGAAGTATCAACTGACTCCCATTCAAGAAGCCTTACCAATAGAAGAAATGAAAATTTGTGGAATACCCAAAGGAGCTCCCAATCAAATGAAAAGATTTTTTCATCATTCATCTATGAGGGATCCATCTGGGTTTGATTATGTTGAAGTAATTAAGAGAAGACAAAGACCAATGAAGCACCAAGTGGTTAATTCACTGGTAAGTTTTTTCTTCCTGTGGTTTTTTTGTCCCTTTCTGTTTAATTGAGTTCAAAATAATAATTTTGGAAATTGGGTTTCTCTAATTTCAGACTCTGATTAAAAGCAAAGGAAAGGAAGACCATCAAAAGGCCAATGGAACAAAGAAAAAGTAATCAGAGGAAGAGGTGTTTTTTTTTTGAATTAGGCTAACATTGCATTCTGAACAGGATGAGTTTATGAAAGGAGAGGAACTGAGTGGAGAAGAAATAAAAGATCTTGAAGAATTGGATATAATAAAGACAGTTAGTAATTTTTTTTTTGTTTGGGGGGGATCGGGAGTTTTTTTCTAGTTTCCATTGATTTGCATAATTTCATTTGTCATTCAGAGTTCAGGAACCATAATCAATAAGAGGGTTGTTTCACAGATTTGGATCCCTGGTACTTTGAAGAGGATCAAGATAAGAAAAAAACAAAATGAAGATGAAGATTCTTATAGGCCTGCAGGGAGTCCAATCTTTCCTCCCACAGCCACAGCCTCTGAAATAGAAAATTTGAATAAATTCTGAATTAATCTTGTTTTATTGTTCATTTATTAACCTGTCCTTGTTTTTTGGGAGAAAATTCAAGGTCAAAACATTTTCTTTTTCATCATCTGATAATTTTAAATTGGTGTCTATTGATAAAGTAAGTATGATTTTTTTTTTACATTTCATCTTGAATAATGATCATTTTTTTTGACCAAGTATCCATACAAAAATTTCATATTACCTAAGACAGCCATTCTACAAATTTCAAATCTTCAAGATTTGATGGGTATTGGGAACTGTAGGTTTAGATCAGTATAAGTTAATTTGGGCCCTTAATCTGAAGATTGGAGCTAAATACATCAGGAAATGATCAAGGAAATGGAAACAAAATCTATCTTCAAGGATGAAAAATTCATGGATCAAGTCTGGGATAAAAATTTTGACAAAGCAAGAAAACATCTCAACCACAATTCTGGACCTCTTCCTAAAAATTAATTGATTAAATTCCCCTGGCATTGTTTCCAGCTTTCAGATTCATACAAAAGGGAAGTGGTATCTTTATCTAGATTGATTCCATAAACTTATTTGCCCCTAAATTAACCTCCAACTGCAAATTCTCAAACATCTCCCATATGTTTAATTATTATAAATGATTTTCAGCACATAATTTCTTTCCACTGTAATTCTGAACTGTGCCAGCGACCCAATTAGATTCTCATAGGAAGGATTTTGCTGGCAAGGAATCAAAAAAATGGAAATATCTGATTCATAATAAGTTGGAACTTGGTTTGAATATTTTGTTTTGTGTTATTATATATAATAAAATATTACAAATTTATCTTGATTGAATCATTTTCTGTTTTTTTTTCTCAATTTTTCATATTTTTTTACTGATTGATTAAGAGAAAAAAACACTACTTTTGGGTTTTCAATTATGAATTCTTTGGGAAACAAGAAGCTAAAAAAATCCTGGGATCATTTTCTTGAGCGCATTGCAATTCTCACCAAAACAATGAAAACTCAAAGTTAGGAAAATCTCATGGAAAATAAAAAAAAAGGAATTTAAAATGATATCTCATTTTTCATGTAAATCCCATTTTCCAACGGGAAAGTGAAGTACTAAAATTTTGAAAAAAATTGTCATTGAATTTCCTGCCATATTTGGAAACTTTTTTTTCTCTTAGATTTCTCAGAATAATCAAATAAAAAAGATTTAAAATTTGAAAAGATTTGAGATGTGGAGAGTTTTTCTTCAGTTTTTTCAGGGAAATTTTTAAGGCCTTAAAAAAGCGTAGGTGAATTCTACAGGGGTTTTGGGTGCCCTCCTATGCCTTAGTATTTTTTTTTTTTGAAAAAACCCAAAAACCAAGTTTTTCCAGGTTCAATGTGTATGTTGGGTATTTCTGGGGATGTTGTGGGGAAATCAAAGCCATGTGATTTCCAGATTTTGGGGCATTAATACCCAACAACCTAAATTTTAATAATAATTTTTTATGGTGTTTTATTTATGTATGTATGTAAATTTTTTTTGAGATATTTACACTCATTTAAGTTTAAGTTACGGGGTACCAATGCTAAATTTGGGTTAAATTCTTCCTTGGTTGGTATTTCAGGGGGGTCTTGGTTGGCAACAATCAGATGCTGTTTGAAGTCCAAAGATCTGGGGTCAGGGTGTCCATCCAATAGATCCTACTCCAAAAAAGTCTGCAAGTAGTATGCTTCTTCCAATAAGAAAATTTAAAAGAAATAAAATAATAATTTTTTATTTTTTTTAGTTTTTTTATGCATTTCTATAAATTTTTAAAAAAAATTATTTAATGCTCACTTTCATGACTCCTTTTAAAGAAAAATAGTTGGTTTCTGTATTTATTCCACTCTTTGTATTTCCTTAATAAAGAATTAAAATTCATAAGACTTTCAAGCTTATGATTTGATTTTCATACTCTTTACTATGTTATTGCCTCTAAATTTGGGGATTGATTGGGACCTAAATTGTTAAAATTATTATAATCAAGTAGTAAATCTGGGGAATGCTTGAAAATAATTGATCCTGGTTTAATTTGCAAATGTGATTTTTTTTTAAGAATTTCAATAAAATTGGAAATCTAGGGAATGTATTAAACAAATTGGCTGTAGTTAATTGCCCCCAAATTTGGGGAATGTATTGAATAAAAAAAATTGATTTGAAAAAATTTGATGCTATTAAAATGTGAGATATCCGGAGAATGGCTTAAGAAAAAAATGAAATGAACAATTCCTCAAGTATTTCAACTGTTAAGAAATTAAAAAAATCATATTTATCATGGAAATCTCAGTATTGAATTTCAGTGATGGATGGCATTCAAGACCTTGTGATAAAAAATATTGTTAGTTTCAAATGCAATCTTTTTTCCAGGTTTCAACCATGTCCTTTGTAAAATTTGCAGATCTGCACCTTAAAATTTTAAACTACAAATAAACATGGGAGGCACTTGATCTTGAATATAAAGACCCAAATTTGAAATTGTATAACCTTTTGATTTGTTATTTTTCAACAAAACTTAAAATTGTATAAAATTTTTGTTTTTTCTTTTTCAGTGAAGATTCCAAATTCAATGGGACATGTTTCAAATTCATTTCAAAAGGCAGAAAATATTCATCTGAGGCAGAAATCAAAGTTACCCGTAGAATTTCCATCACTCTTCCTAAGGAATCCATCACATCTAGCTATCTTGTAAAATATCACCTCTGCTCCTGATCTGAACAAAATCAATCAAATTCAATTTCAAATACCAAATTTGGTATTTTGGAAACATAGAATGAAACAATCAATTATGTAACAGGTACCAATGTAGTGGTGTTGTAGTTTTGGGAAGAAAATATTGATTAAACTTTTTCAAGAGGGATATTGATTATTTTCATGGATAATTGTGTGCTGAGAGAGAATTATTCTATTTCAAAATTTTATATAATTGAGAAAATTCCCAACTGAAATTTGAGAATTTTGAAAATAAGGAGAACCTGCCACACATAAATTTGATGAAAGGTTGGAAATTTTGAAATATCACCAGCATGCAGAATTTTCAAATTTTCATCAAATACTTGAGGATGTGTCACCTTTTGAAAAACAGGAAAATATTTCCTAAATTAACCACCAAAAAACATCAAATTTCCCTTAAAATGTATAATAGAATGCATTAAATCTTGAAGTAGTCTTTCAGGCAACTAAAGAGCATGCATATGAGTCATAGATGCTTCATCAAAGATTATCAAAGAATATTGTTTGAGATATTAATCCTTTTTTAAATTCTTTTATATTTTTAAAACAAAGTCTTGATCACCATGGGAATTTTAAATTTGAGATGAGTTGTTCTTCCATTTGTTAAATTTGTGGCTGCTATTTCATTTTCAGCACATAAAAAAAGGTATTTAATGACCCACCAGCTATGAATAAATAATGAAAAGATTTCAAAGTAATTGTGTGCATGAATTAATATGCTTCTCTTGACTATGTTAAAAATGAATTTTTTGCAAATCTGATTGATTTATAGCAGTATTTTTTTCTTCAGGAAAGATCCAATCCCTATTGAATCTTTTAATCTCCATTGTGTGAAAAAATCTTGAAAAATATGGAAAATCATAATCAATAGTTGTTCCACATCTTTGAAATATAATTGTGGTCATTGATGTTGATATTTTATTTTTTAGAACTCTTGGATCTGTAATCCAGGAGTGAATTCAATCTTCCTCTGTGAAATTGAAGCAATAATTTAATATTAGAAGTCAGTTTTCTGGCTTATAAAGTTCCAATGGCATTCTGAGAAAATTCCTTACTTAAAAAGGGTGAATATCCTCATTGGCTTATTGCATTTGTTTTTTTGAAATTATGATCAGCCTCACGTAAGCCCATCAAAAAATCTGCCTCTCTGAAATTTTGATAAAAAATTCAATTGAATTTATTTAGGTTGGAAAATGCAGTATCACCAACAGAATTATTTATCAAGAACCTAAGGAACCACCTTTTTCAATCTGAAAAATGAAAAGTGTAAATTCTCACAATTGAGCGACCACCCTGAAAGTGCCTTTATTCTATTCTGAGTGAATGGAATGTGAATTATTGTGCAAATTCAGAATATTTCATTCTCCTTTCAAAGCCATTAATTGGACTATTTTGAAATATTATGTGAGCATAGTTTTTCCTTAGGATAATCTTTGAATAACTTCCTCCAGGGCTTCAAAGGACTCAAATAAAACTTGTTAATTGTCAGGAAAATTAATATCAAACCTATAACTGAACATATTTTAACATTGATGCAGGTAATTGGTACTCTTTTGAAAGGTAAGGATTGTAAGGAAGAATCCAAGAATTAGCAATGAGGAATTTTGTATGATTCTTCCTTGGTCAAATGGTAGTTCCATTCTTGTGTTTTCTATATATGAGACAACTACTTTAACCCCAAATTTTAAACCACATGTAGCAAATTTGGAACCACAAAGTAAGGGGAGAAGGGCATTCTTCTATTTAATGAATCTCTGAAGTGAAAAAGCCTTGAAAAATTTATAGGTAAAAAGAGTGAATTGGGTTAATTTATGGGTTGAGGGTGAAGTACATCAAATCAAAGGGGGATGGAAGGAGGTTTATATAAATGCTCAATTTTCCAATTAAAATATTTAACTACATGAGCAATTCTTTTTTATGATACGTTTTAAGACTCCAAACGGTGCTAAGTCGTGGCAGTTCTGTGGAGGGGAAAGGTGCTGTTTAGGCTGCCCTCCTAGGAGTTACAATAATATTTAAATGTAACCGGAATCAAGGTCCAGAACCTTATGGATGAGAAATCAAAGTAAGGGAAGAGGATAAGAGTTGTTGGTAGCAATGGAAACAACACTATCTGAGGCAAGATGGTGCAGGTAAAGACTTGAACAAATAAGTCAAGGTTTGTTCAGAGTTCAATAGAACAAGGCAGTTGTAAGTAACAACGCCCACAAGCTAATAACTCTGGTCGTCAGCAGCTGATTAGGAAAGATCAACTCAATCCCAACCAACCTCCAGGTTCTCAATGAACCTGCCCAACTCTCTGCAATCAAGCGCTTGAAGGGTACCAGATAACTGTGGGAGGCTAAACAAAACAAAAGCAATTTGTTTATGAAGCTCTAGAAGCAAATCAATAACGAATTTGAGCAAGAATATCCCAACACTTCTCAAGGGACTCAAGAATAGCGTGGCAAAATTCAACCTTAAAGAAGAAGGGAGGTATAACAATCCAGGTTTTAAGCTTAATAAAACCTCTTCAATCAAACGTGATTGGCTCCAGAAGGATGATCAAGGAGAGATCAAGACCAGTATGGTCGGAAAAAGGGATCAGAGTGGTATAACACACCCAAGAATTCAGACAGACAGGAATTCTTCTTCAACCAGCAAGGCTATTGGTTGGTGATAAGGATCAAGGTCATAAGGGACAGAGTTTGAGTACGGGGGCTCAAAGGATCAAGGGGCAATCATGGATATACCCGGATAAGTTGCTCAGATAAGTGGGGAAGGATGCCCACGGATAAGTGAATTATGATGATGGGGGAAACAGATGAGATGAGATGATGATGGTCTCATGGGATGCTGGGCCAAAAGGCAGGGGAGAGCCCCTCCTTTTATGGACATGAGGCCCTGCATACTATGTACAAGAGATACTACAAATAGGTGCGGGAAAATGAAAACATAAAAAAAAATGACATGAGAGGAAAGAAAAAAAAGAAATGTTGCCCGCATCAAGAATGACCGCGGGCAACCAGATGGACACCCGCGACAGCGGTCGCGGGTGTCAAAAATGGCTGTTGTTGCCTGATCGGCAGCGACAGCGGGGTGAAGGTTCCGACGGCTGCGAGCGGTCGCTCGCGGTTGTCGGTTGGATCAGATGATGGGCAAGGAGTGGTCGAGTTTGAGATCAATCTTAGTGATTGGATGGAAGGTGACTGGATGATAGGATGAGGATGGGGATGATGAAGAAGGTGTTGGTTGGTGGACGAGTTGGAAGAGGATGGTTTGATGGACAAATTGAATTGAGTTGGAGCAATCTGAGCCTCTTGATTGGAGATCCTACAGACGTAGTTACTTGGAAACCAGCCTTGTTCACTTTGACGCCAGATGACACCATCCCACCAACCGGATGGTAGTTGAGTGAGGACTTTGATGATATCACCCTTTTGAAAGGAGAGTGAAGAGTTATTGTCACCATTGAATAGATAGAGTGCCTCAACAAAGACTGATGAGGGATTGTTGTAGGAGCTAGAGCCCGGGGTGAGGGGGGTGAGGATGGATGGATGATGGGAAGATGATGAGGATGAAGATGAGGATGATTGATTGATGACGACTGGTGGGATGGGGAGATTGAATCAATGGTTGACGACCGTCGCGACAAGCGACGGCGTCGGTTGGATGAGAGGATCGGGAAGGATCAAAGGGATCGTCGAAGGTGGTTCGACGATTGCTTGCGTTGCCAAAAGTCAGGGCCGCAAGCGCAACAAGTAGGAGTTGAACATAGGAGGGGGGGGTCGAAGCGGAGAGACAAGCAAGAGGCCTGTCCTAGACCGCTAGGACAGGGAGAAGTTGAGAGATGGGGGGAAATGAAGGTACCCATAGGGGTACAACCAAAAAAAAAAAATTTCTTTTTTTTTTTTTTTTTTTTCCCGTGGTGTCCCGGATTGGTCACCACATCTCTCCCCAACTTACAGAATGTCCCTATTCTGCATCTAAAATTTGAAGGGATAAAATAAAAAAAAAGGCAGGGAACAAAGAAATTGAAGCAAAGATTGGCCAATTCTTGATCTTGAGAGCAATTGAAGAGTTGAGGAAAATATCTTGATTCTTCCAAATGAGCCCTAGAAGCGGCAGGAATAGAACAAGGAGGGCGTCCCAGGTGCTCACATATGTGGCATACAGTAGAGTTTTACAACAAAAACGCAGCAAATGACCCTGGTGGTGCACAATTGGGAGGACTTACTTCTGAGATAAGTTGCCCCCATGACAATGAAACTTCTTGACTTGATCAGAAGAGAACCTTCTGGCCAACCGAGTACCATCCAGCTCCTCCAAAGCATAAGATCCACCTCTAACTTGATGAACCACTCAATAAGGGCCATTCCAACAATTAGAGAAAAGCTTGCCCCACTGGGTCTCCAAAGATCGATTATAAGCTAAAACTAGGTCACCAGGGTTCAAGGGCTCCCTGACTCGATTAGAGTGCTTGTCTTCCCAATACTGGACAGATTTTGCTCTGGACTCCATCATCTTTTGATAAGCTTCATCACAAACGTCTTCACTTTGCTCCAGTTGCTTGGATCTAGCAACTAACAGATCAGTGGTTGAGGACACCTCTTCCCAAGAAATACCCAAGAAAGATTCCATTTCCAGATCCAAAGGAAGCACTGCTCTTTGACCAAAGATGATTTCATAAGGTGAATAGCCAGTAGTCCTTTTGGTTGAGATTCAATCAGAGAAGAGAACAAGAGGAAGGAATTGGCAAAATTCTTGCCACTTTCACCAGCCAGTTTAACAAGTGCAGCCTTCAAAGGGGCATGGCCTCTTTCCACCATGCCTTGGCCTTCAGGATAATAAGGAGTAGTAACTCTATGTTGTCCAGGAAGGGATTGGATCATTTCAGCAAGCTTGCCCCCAAATTCAGAGCCACCATCAGTAGAGTAAGATCGAGCCAGGCCATAACGCATTGTCCAGGTCTCATAGAGGAAAGCTGCCACTGATTCAGAGCTAAGGTTCTTAAGAAATTTTGCTTCAACCCATCCGGAAAAATCATCTCTAGCCACAATGAGGTACTTAGCACCACCTGCCTTAATATGAACCACATCCATAGCAATCCTTCCAAAGACAGTGGACTCCCCAGTAGGATAACAAATTTCAGCTGGGCGCCTAAGATCACGTTTTTGACAAACTTCACAACTCTTGCACCATTGGGAGATGGATTTCTTCAAAGATGGCCACCAGAACCGTTTGGATAGTCGTTGATAAGTTTCAGTTTCCCCACGATGACCAAGGCCTTCATGGATACTTTCAAGGATAGAATCTTGTTTAAAGGGAATAGTAACAACAATAAGAGCACAAGGATTGCCTCTCTTCATAAGTATAGAACCTTGAACAAAAAAATTAGAAGACTTTCGTTTAAGAGATTGAAATTCCTTAGCAGAGAGATCAGGAGTTTTTTGAAGAGTTGAAAGGTACTGCTCTAATTTAAACCAGAAGCCTTGTTGAAAGCCAGAATAATTTTGAGAAGAAAAAGAGAAAATAGGTTGAATTAAAGGTTCCTCTTCATTGAAATTGGTTCCAACATCAGATTCGTTGTCCCCAAGAGGTTGTCAAGATAAACCATCAGGCATGGTGAAAGATTTCCCCGGCCTGTGAACAATATCAAAAGAGAAAAGCTGGATAAAGGCCACCCAACGAGTCATAGGAGCATTGGGAAGACTGGGAGCGTTGATCATTTCAATGATGGATTGAGCATCAACTTGCAATTCGAAATGTTGGCCCCAGAGAACGGTTTGAATTTTCTTCATCATTTGAGCCACACCACAGAGTTCCAGTTTGAGCTGGGAGTATCTAGATTCTACATCTGAAAAAAACAAAGATTTATAAAGAGCAGGATGGTCCCAACCATTTTTGTCTTCCTGAGTAAGGACGGCCCCAACAGATTGATAACTAGAATCAACAGCCAGCTTGATCTTGCCAGCTCCAGGTCCATAAGAGATCTTTTTCAAAACTATGTCTTCACCAACTATCCTTTTGAGTAGCTGGAAAGCACATTCACAATCTTGGGTCCAAATCCATTCAGCATCTTTTCTGGTTAGACGACGCAAGGGTGCACAGATTTTGGATAAAGATGGGATAAAGATTCTAACATAAGTGACAACACCTAGAAAGCCCCTAACTATGGTTGGATTGATTGGGGTAGGCCAAGAGATGATCTTGTTGATTTTGGCTGGTGCCATCCTTCTTCCTTCCTTGCAAACCACATGACCAACAATTTCCAGAGCAGGGACACAAGCCACCAGTTTGGATCCAGAGACAGTAAGGCCAGATTCCTCGATTCAAAACAGAATCCTCTCCAAGGTAGTAGCATATTCCCAGATAAAGCGACAAATTCCTGAATGCCAAGGTAAGAGCTCATTATCATAGTCAGATACTGGACCTTTAATTCCGCCATCGTCAATAAAGATACCAGCATGATCAGGGATTTCATCCTGGAGGATCCACATCATCTGAGCCTGATAGACTGCAACCAAGTTGGTGGCTCCTTGAGGCAATCGAGTAAGTTGAAATCAACCAAGAGGAGTATTGAAAGTAGTGAGAGGACGAGAAATAGGATGTAAGGATTGTTCGTCATAGCCACCCATAATATCCCCTAGACCATAGCAAGCTCTTCCTGCAAAGGATTCAACAAATTCTTCAGTAGCAGGAGGGATACCAGAGTCTTTAATAGTAACTTTATTAAGAAGTTGAAGATCATGAACTATTCTAAGTTTACCATTACTCTTGAGGACACAGAAGACGGGGCTGGAGTAACTAGAAGTTGACTGTTCATACAGGCCAGTTCGAACTCGTTCCCGGACCAACTTGATGAATTCTTCAACTTTAGCAGCAGGAATAGGGATCTTTTTCTTTTGCCAAGGATCATGTTCAACTACAGGGATGATATAAGGGAGGCCATAGGATTCCCGCAAGAGACCTCTCTCTTCTTCACAGAAAGCAATAGATTTTTCCCTTAGAGATAAGACATTTTTGATTAAATTTGACTCATCAGGAAGAAGCCATCCATCTGGACCAAAGTTGACCACCTTCAGACGTTCTTCAGTGACCCTTCCATTAGGCACAAAGGGACCAGTAAGAGATTGAGGAAGACCACAGTAAGGATCGCGAGATAGAGGAGGACGCATAAGGGGAGGATTGAGGTTGAGAGGCATAGGCTGGTTGACTGGTTGGATCTTCTTAGCAACTGGTTTATACTTAGTGGAAAAAGAGAGAATTTCTTGTTTCCTCCAAGAGTTGACCAGAGAGACTTGATTACAAAAGCTGAGTCCAAGTTCCAACATCTTCCAAGTCTGATGTTCTGCAATATCCTTGAAGGGTGCCTTTTCCATAAAAGGAGAACCAGGAGATAATACGTTGCTCACATGTGTGGCACAAGGTAGGGTTTTGAAAATGACGGTAAAAGATTGCCCTGGCAGTGCACAATTGGGAGGACTTACTTGTACCCCAAATTGCCTCCACTGAAGCCCATATTCCTTCATACCAAAATCACGAAAAACGGAATTGCGATTAGGATCTAGTTTAGACTTATTGCGGAGATTCGAACCGGAACTGAGAGAAGATTGATAAGACTCAAAAGTAGAAGGGAAAGAAGACACAACAGAACCAGAGAGAGAAGGAGATGGAGAAGAAATATTTTTGGATTTTTCTATTTTGATATTTTTTTGTTTTTTAATATTCTTGAGCTCAGAAGAGAATGATGAAAGGAATGAAAAATAAGCCTGAGGGATGGGAGTTGACCCTTGAGTTGCAGTATGAGGCTGAAAAGAACTACAATCATTGGTAGGATCAACTATTCCCCTAAAAAATGAGAGGAACTAGAGTTATCCTTCTGCTTCCCCTTAAATGATGATTTGGGAGAATGACCAGGAAAATCTCTTTCCCAACAACCAGAATCCAAAGAGCAAAGAGGAACTTCAATTTTTCTGCCATCAGCATCAGGGAGAAGAATTCTCTCCCCAACTTGATCAGAAAACATCAGGGTTGCACCAAAGTCCATTAAGAAGGGTCGTCCCAAGATCATAGGACTGTCCAAACGAGTAATCCAAAAATGGCAGGTTCCAACGATATTTTGACCAATCCTGACTGGTACTTCTTCAGCAATACCAACCAGTTCACAAGCTTGATTTCCTATCCCATACACTGCAGAGTTGAAGCTGACCCTAGGACTAAGTTTGAGCTTGCAGGCCATAGCATCCAAGATTAAGTTAAGCTAAGATCCAGAATCCACAAGAGGAGAAACAGTTTTAGCTGAGTCACCAAGATAACAAGGAAGGAAGCCAAGGGGACAGGAATAAAGGTTGGAGTCTAAAGAAGGACTGGTTCCACCAGAGTCCTCCATTAAAGTGCCAGAGGAGACTTTGAGTTCTTCAGGGCCAATTTCCACACGTCAACGAGAGACCCATTTCTTCATTCCTTCAGCAACAGATGGAGAGATTGATAGGAGTTCAGCCACAGATAGATCAGGAATTTTGAGATCAGAAATTTTCTTTAATACTCCCTCCACGGCATTGGGGTGATCCTTGGAGATGCCCCTTTCAAATCAAACTTTGGGCTGGGTGGAGGGAGGAAGTTCAGGTGACGCAGAATCTAAGATAGGATTAGAAGGTTGAGGTGAGGGAGAAGGATCAGGGTGATCTGGGAACCTTTCCATGAGTGGTTCCTTTTCTACCTCCATGTCTTCTATATCAGAGGAAGGAGGCTCAAGTGATGATCGACGTTTAACGGGTTTTCGAAGGATTGAAGTTGGCAAGGAAGGAGCCTTATGAGGTTTAGGTTCCTCATGTTGTTTCCTGGCTGTATCAGATTGATAAGTAGTCCCAGAAAGACTAGAGGAAGAAATAGCTGGAGGATACCAAGGTTTGAGGGTACCACAGGATGATCAAAATTCAAAGGAAGCAAGAGATGCTTTCACAGGAGGTGATGGCTGGTAAGAGACTACCACATGTCGGATAGGACAAGACAAGTCAAAAGGGATTAGGGAACCATTAGGGAGGAAGTAATTGTTTCCCCTCTGCTCTACCAATTTTTCCTTTAGGTCCTTCTGAAGTTCTTGGCATTGTCCGGTTCCATGGCCTTCCCTATGACAGTAGTAACAGACCAGAGTTGATTTGGGGACAGAAGAAGGAGTTTTAGGCGTAGCTAGCAAGGAAATCTTTTGATCTGTTTTGTTCTCAAAGGCTCTAAGTAACTTGGTGATTTCATCTATAGTAGTAGGTTCTCAATTGGAATTAGGTTCTGCTTTAGGCCTACAATCTGCCTCCATTTTAATCATAATATTGTTTGACTCTTTAAAAGAAGGAGCATGGACTGGTTCAGTAGTTCTAGGCTTTTCAAAGGTAAGAGCAGTTTGACCTTTCATGACTTTATCCACAGTACTCCTAAGGGTGAGAACAACAGGGAGCTTGAATCGATTATCCCTGGTGGTAATCATGGATCCAGATTTGACCAGTTCTTCTTTAATCCTTTCCTGCACAGCCGACAAAAAAGATTGGAAGAACTTTGCTCAAATTTTGTCCACTGTGTCAATGTGATCGTTTCGGATAAGATAGTTTGAAATGGGATCCCAAGACTTCCTAAAAATCTGATAGTCAGATGCTGAAGAAATACCACCATCTGGGATCCACTGAGAAACCAGAGCATCCAAATCCTGCAGAGTAAACCTAGCCACATCTATTTTACCCCAGTATGCCAACATAGCCTCCCTGAGAAGCGTCCAGTTGTGGGATTCAAATCCCTCAAAAGACTCAATTACCTCCATAACTTCATCAGAGGAGATAAAGAATCGCAACTGATAAGCCATATCAAATTCACTAGCTCCATCCACTTCAGCAGCCATTTTGTAGGAGTCCAAGAATCGCTCGACATTTGTACCATTGAAGCCCAAGTTCTTGTTCTGAGGTTTGATCTTTACCATCTTAGGTCAGACAGGGGTGGTTGGAGTAGCGGATGATGCCATATTGAATAACAGAGTTCCTAGGGGATCCAAAGAGCAGATTCCCAAAGTGGCTCACGAGTGTGGCAAGAGTAGGGTTTCTCCAAAAACAACAAGTATCTTGCCCAAGCAGTGCACAAATTGGGAGGACTTACTTCTAGGATAAGTTGCCTCCACGGATCAGATTTGAGAAGAGAAAAAAAAAGAAAAGAAAAATTGGATTTCGAGGTTGATTTTAAATGTCTTGGGACTGTAAATCCCAAGTTTTCTGGTTCGATCCCGGCCCGGGGGACCAAATGTAAGACTCCAAACGGTGCTAAGCCGTGGCAGTTCTGTGGAGGGGAAAGGTGCTGTTTAGGCTGCCCTCCTAGGAGTTACAATAATATTTAAATGTAACCGGAATAAAGGTCCAGAACCTTATGGATGAGAAATCAAAGTAAGGGAAGAGGATAAGAGTTGTCGGTAGCAATGGAAACAACACTATCTGAGGCAAGATGGTGCAGGTAAAGACTTGAACAAATAAGTCAAGGTTTGTTCAGAGTTCAATAGAACAAGGCAGTTGTAAGTAACAACGCCCACAAGCTAATAACTCTGGTCGTCAGCAGCTGATTAGGAAAGATCAACTCAATCCCAACCAACCTCCAGGTTCTCAATGAACCTGCCCAACTCTCCGCAATCAAGCGCTTGAAGGGTACCAGATAACTGTGGGAGGCTGAAAAAAACAAAAGCAATTTGTTTATGAAGTTCTAGAAGCAAATCAATAACAAATTTGAGCAAGAATATCCCAACACTTCTCAAGGGACTCAAGAATAGCGTGGCAAAATTCAACCTTAAAGAAGAAGGGAGGTATAACACTCCAGGTTTTAAGCTAAATAAAACCTCTTCAATCAAACGTGATTGGCTCCAAAAAGATGATCAAGGAGAGATCAAGACCAGTATGGTCGGAAAAAGGGATCAGAGTGGTATAACACACTCAAGAATTCAGACAGACAGGAATTCTTCTTCAACGAGCAAGGCTATTGGTTGGTGATAAGGAACAAGTTCACAAGGGACAGAGTTTGAGTATGGAGGCTCAAAGGATCAAGGGGGCAATCATGGATATACCCGGATAAATTGCTCAGATAGGTGGGGAAGGATGCCCACAGATAAGTTGATTACTGATGATGGTCTGATGGGATGATGGGATCCTCCGATGCTGGGCCAAAAGGCAGGGGAGAGCCCCTCCTTTTATAGACATGAGGCCCTGTATACTATGTACAAGAGATACTACAAATAGGTGCGGGAAAATGAAAACATAAAAAAAAAAAAAAAAAAAGATGGAATGAGAGGAAAAAAAAAAAAAGAAATGTTGCCCGCATCAAGAATGACTGCAGGCAACCAGATGGACACCCACCGAAAAGGCCACTCCTAACAAGATCTGCATGTGGAAACTGATCTTGACAAAGATCTCCAAGAAGGTAGTTTGATAATTGTTAGGATGTCGGATCTGGACCTCTTGGACCATGTATTGCAAGTTGACGAACCAAGTGGTGACCATAGATTGAAGATGAGTTGTATCGACCCCATCGGCACCACACTGACAACCTCCAGAGATACCTTGGACCACCTGAGAGAGATTAGATTGAAACTGTACCAAGGTCGATCTGGTCTCCTCAATCGAGTATTTTTGAGAGGATAGAGCTTGAGAGGTGTTCTGGAAGGATTGAGTGATGTAACTATAGGTCTGAGTGATTTGACTAAAGCTACTGACAACCTCCGTCACTGCTTGTTGTTGAACTGGTGGTGATGATGAACCGAGCGGTTGAACCGGTGTATTTGACGGCACTTTGGTTGCTAAAGTTGATTGAAGTTGGAGAACAATCCAAGGAAGAAAGATGGTCGTCTGAGCCATCTTGAGTAACATTTTGATGATGTATATCCATAAACTCTTACTCGGGTATTGAATGATTCTACTTATGTAAAACAACTAATCCGATTTACTCCAACGATCCCCTACCTCCAAGATTTTTTAAACAGACGCGTTCCGACTGACTCAAACAAACTTTCTGGTTATACGCATAGGTAGAGGAGATCCTATAGGTATCGAGAATATTTAAAAGAGGCTAGTAATAACGATGGGAAGTGACGCTTTAGTTATAACTTTATACGTTCTATCTTATTTATTGATATTAATGATTTCCTGTCCTTCTTTATATTTTTTTTATAAACAAGAGATGAATCGCGAGTTAATGTAAATCAGGATATCTAAGTTGCTCTGATGTGTCTGTGTGTGGATGTGTGTCTGTGGAGGCGTGGGGATTGTCAAAAGTGGTTCAACGATCGCTCGCGTCGCCAAAAAGTCAGGGCCACGAGAGCGACAAGCAGGAGTTGAACATAGAAGGGGGGATCGAAGCGGAGAGACAGGCAAGAGGCCTGTCCTAGACCACTAGGACAGGGAGAGGTTGAGAGATGGGGGGAAATGAAGGTACCCATAGGGGTACAACCGACAAAGATATATATATATTTTTTTTTCCCCTGGTGTCCCGGAATGGTCACCACAACGGCGTCGGTTGGATGAGAGGATTGGGAAGGATCGAAGGGATCGTCAAAGGTGGTTCGACGATCGCTCGCGTCGCCAAAAGTCAGGGCCGCGAGCGCAACAAGTAGGAGTTGATCATAGGAGGGGGGGATCAAAGCGGAGAGACAAGCAAGGGGCCTGTCCTAGACCGCTAGGACAGGGAAAAGTTGAGAGATGGGGGGAAATGAAGGTACCCATAGGGGTACAACCAATTTTTTTTTTTTTCCCGTGGTGTCCCGGATTGGTCACCACAACATGTTATCAATGTCCTCTGTTATAGTCCTCATTTCCTTGTTACATTTTTGGGCCCTGCATGTGGGTGATAGTAAAAAAGAAAACTAAAGAAAAAAGCTGATACTACATGAGGAATTGGTGTTTATTACATGTGTTGTGAATTTCCTCCTTTACATATCTTCTATTACAGTACTTATTTCCTTGTTACATTTGTTGTCCCTGTATGTGTGTGATAGGAAAAAAGAAAAATAATATATACATAAAAACAATATATACATGAAACTAATATATACATAAAACTAATATATACACAAAACTAATGTATACACAAACCTAATATCTAGATAAAACTAATAAATAAATAAAATTAATATATACATGAGACTGATATATACATAAAGCTAATATATACATACAAAGAGGTAGTTGAAAAGTATTAAAAAGAAATAAACACAAACCTTTCATAAGTTCATACACCACAAAAACCTAAAAACATAAAAAGAGGTAGTTGAAAAGTATTAAAAATAAATAAATTGAAATGTTACATATTTACAAAAATCACACAGACTGGGATACAGCATTTGAAAATTATTATAACTTACAATCTATTTACACATGTTAGCTGTAACAAGCGGCCTGGGAAAAAAACCAGAAAGAGAAAAAAAAATTTTGCAGAGAAAAAAAAAATCATACAAAGAATGTAAAAGTGGACAGAGAAAAAAAAAGCGGCTGAAACAAAAGCAAACCAAATAAAAAAGCAGAACAAAAAAAAGCGGACCAAAAGAAAAGCAAACTAAAAAAAAAGCCAACCAAAAAAAGAAAAAAAAGTGGCCTGAACTGGATGAAAGATGTGCACCCTAAAATTTCAGAGAACAATGCCGGCTAGTAAATGTGTTTTTGAGGGGCAGTTTCCCAAGGAGGGCAACCTTGGTATTTGCGCACCCTCAAAAAAACCAATCCTTTTATATTTAAAGATTCAACTTTTGGAGGTTTCAAATCACCCTCTGTCCATTGGTTGCATTATTAAATTTGAATGATGCACACATAGTGGTTGTATTCAGTTTCTTCCTTACCCGGATGTCGGAAGTTTTTCAGGGAATCTTTGACACGTGTGTTTGAAAGCCGCAGGCAGGAATCAGAAATACGCGGCCAGAAGAACTTTTCATGCGTATTTCCTGACAGGTGCCTCCATTGTGAGTTTCAGGTGCATGCAACCCTTACTTAATGAATACAGGGCTTTGTGCAGGAATTGTGACACAATACAAAGCGGCTGTAACTCCTGAACCATACACAATACTTCAATTCTGAGTGAATTTTAGGTGCAAAAACACAGGTGAAAATACATGTGAAATCATCAAATAGCAAAAAAAACATCTTTAGTGGTGCCATGGTTTTGAGCCACTTTCTTACAAATTAATACAAAAATTGAAGAATTTGGAATTGAAGGGTGCGGTGTAAGACTCCAAACGGTGCTAAGCCGTGGCAGTTCTGTGGAGGGGAAAGGTGCTGTTTAGGCTGCCCTCCTAGGAGTTACAATAATATTTTAATGTAACCGGAATCAAGGTCCAGAACCTAATGGATGAGAAATTAAACTAAGAGAAGAGGATAAGAGTTGTCCGTAGCAATGGAAACAACACTATCTGAGACAAGATGGTGCAGGGAAAGACTTGAACAAATAAGTCAAGGTTTGTTCAGAGTTCAATAGAACAAGGCAGTTGTAAGTAACAACGCCCACAAGCTAATAACTCTGGTCGTCAGCAGCTGATTAGGAAAGATCAACTCAATCCCAACCAACCTCCAGGTTCTCAATGAACCTGCCCAACTCTCTGCAATCAAGCGCTTGAAGGGTACCAGATAACTGTGGGAGGCTGAACAAAACAAAAGCAATTTGTTTATGAAGCTCTAGAAGCAAATCAATAACGAATTTGAGCAAGAATATCCCAACACTTCTCAAGGAACTCAAGAATAGCGTGGCGAAATTCAACCTCAAAGAAGAAGGGAGGTATAACACTCCAGGTTTTAAGATTAATAAAACCTCTTCAATCAAACGTGATTGGCTGCAGAAAGATGATCAAGGAGAGATCAAGACCAGTATGGTCGGAAAAAGGGATCAGAGTGGTATAACACACTCAAGAATTCAGGCAGACAGGAATTCTTCTTCAACCAGCAAGGCTATTGGTTGGTGATAAGGACCAAGGTCACAAAGGAAAGAGTTTGAGTATGGAGGCTCAAAGGATCAAGGGGCAATCATAGATATACCCGGATAATTTGCTCAGATAAGTGGGGAAGGATGCCCACGGATAAATTGCTTATGATGATGGGATGAAGGGATTTTCTGATGCTCTGATGATGGGATGCTGGGATCCTGGGATGCTGGGATGATGAGATGATATGCTCCCCATGCTCGGCCAAAAGGCAGGGGAGAGCCCCTCCTTATATGGGCAGGAGGCCCTGTTAGACTATATACAACGGATTCTACAAATAGAGCGGAAAAGGGAAGTCAACCATGTGGTCACTTGCGTTGGTCAAGGATCTGCCAAATGCTTGCGGGTGCGGTCGGGATGGATTCAGTAGATCATGAATGAGCGTCGCGCGACGGTAGCAATGAGGAGATTGGGAGGCGCAACGACAAAGATGAAGACACGCAACAAACAAAGATGAGGACGTTCTATAACAACGGCGGAGATGAGAAGCAACATGGATAAAGGACGCGCGACGCGCGCGGATGAAAGGAGCGCGGCGCGGCGCGGCGCGGCGCGCGACGCGGATAATGGAAGCGCAGCGCGGCGCGGCGCGGCGCGGCGGCGCGCGCGCGCGGGTAAATAATAGTTGGATGAGCCTGAGGATAAGTTGTTCAGACGGGCGGTACGTTTGCGCAAAAGTTTATGAATTGAGGTCTTAAGGCGGCCAGGGTGTCCAGGATGGGGCACCACAGCGGTTGTCAAGAGAACCTAGCTTATTTTGGGTGAGTAATCCAAATTTTCAATAAAAGTTTGGGATTTCTAACTCCTTCTATTAACTATAATTTTTTTTGGTTTTGATTCAACTTTGAAAATTTTCTCTGTACAAGTAGCAAGATGACAACCCTCATGCTATCATGGAAAAAATTTGCAAAAACTATTCCTCTTCACCATTCAACAATCAAGGCAGCCTTTGGCTGAACTTCATATGGTATCAGTATAAGGGAGATCTTTTGCAATACATCAATGAATGCATGAAGTTTATATACAAGCCCTCAGTGTTAAAACCAGAAGTTACTAAGGACATATTAAGTTACACAATACTTTCAAAATTCCAAGCATCCTGTACCATAACTTCAAAAAATTTCTAATCAATTATAAGCTTTTTAAGAGCCCTATGGGCTTTCTCAACAAATTCCAAAAATTCATTAACCTGGATTCATCTTTGAAAAACAAAACATCAGAACCATTTTCAAACTCTGGTCCTTTGTTTGATCTTCTCAAAAGAAGCTCTCATAAGAAATATAAAGCCAAGCATCCCTTCTCAAAAGGGAAAAATGATCCCCTATTGGAATGCTCTGAAGAATGCTTTTGGTTCTTGCACACCAAGCTAAGACAGGACCATTTCAAAGCCAAAATCAAAGCTCACCACTGTTCCGCTAGTGAAAGCTTGGAAAAGGCGAAAAATAGAAGCCTCAAAACTTCCTCAATGCTCATATCTATCTCAAAACTACAACAATCATGCCCCCTTTCCTAGAATTGGGGGCTGCATATCACATAGTCAACAAATCTGATTACCTCTTGGAATCAAATCCCTCAACCATATTCATTGAAACCTGCAGGGAGGGCTCCTTGGTGATGGATACGGCCATTTGAAAATCCAACCTTGTCAACCAACAGGTCAAGAGGGTCAAGATTAATAATGTGCTACTTGTGCCAATTTCAATAAATTTCTCATCTCACTACCAATGCTAAACAATCAGAAGGGAAATATAAAAGAAAAAAATAGGTTAACCTTGGTACAAAATACCACAGACAAATTTCACCCTTCTAGGTACCAAAGAGATTGCCCGTTTGATTTATGCAAGAAAAAATTCAACACAGAAGAAAGGGGCCTGATCCATCTTAATAAACCTCAAAATCATCTGTTGCACCTGCGACTTGGCCACCCCAATAATAATGCAGTAAAAATTCCATTTTCAAGAATCCAAACTCTCCCACCATGTAAAATATGTCACAGTTGCAAAATTACATCCACTCCATTAAACAGACATTTTGCTCCAACATCCAGATGCCATGAAGGCATCCACTTAGACCCATTTGGACACTATCCAGTCCAATTGAATGGAGGATGTAGATATTTACTAACTATTGTATACCAATTCTCAGGCTTCAACTCTGTGTCACTTATTGGCTCCAAGGATCAAAATTCAGCTTCTGTACAGGAATTCATCAATCATCCAAAAATACTACTGAATGAAAGATAGCCAGGGTGATTTCAGACAATGGTAGCAATTTTTTCAATGGAAGACTCAATGCTTACCTTGAACTAAATAGGATTCAGTGAAATATTGCTCCACCTTACACACCCAAACAGAATCAATTTTCAGAAAGAAAATATTTTTAAATCCTTGACAAGGCCTGGTGTAACACTCCAAAAAGTGCAGAGCCACAGGCAGTTCTGTTGAGGGGGAAAGTTGCTGTTTAGGCTTCCTTCCTGAGTTTTACAAAAATATTGAAATGTAACCAGAATCAAGATCTAGAACGTTGTAAATAAGGAATCAATGAAAGGATGGATTTTGATAGTAGTCAGTAGCTATGGAAACAAAACTATCTGAGATAAGATGGTGTGTGAAAATACTTGAACAAACAAGCCAAAGTTTTGTTCAGAGTTCAGTGGAACAAGGTATTTGTAAGTAAAAACACCAACAAGCTCATAAATCTGGTTGTCAGAGAAAATTAGGAAAGATAAACTCAATCCCAACCAATCTCCAGTCTCACAATGAACCTTCCCAGCTCTCCGCATTCAAGTGCTTGTAGGGTACCAGATAACTGTGGCTGGCTTTACAAAACAAAGAAACTTGTTTTATGAATCTCTATAAGCAAAGAATTGACAAATTTGAACAAGAATAACCCAGAAATTCTCAAGGGACTCAAGAATAGCATGGCAGAATTTAACTTTGAAGAAAGAAAGGAAGGTTTCAAAATCCAGGTTTCAAGCTTAAAGAAAACTCTCAGTGAAAAGTGACTGGTTGTGGAGAGGGTAATCAAATGAATGATCAAGACTGAATTGGTCAGATAAAGTGATTAAAGGAGTGCCTTAACACACTCAAGAATTCAACCTGATAAATTCTTGTTCAACCAGCACATTTCTTGGTTGGTTATAAGGATAAGGTCACAGAGTGTAGTATTTGAATATGGAATCTCAAGGATCAAGGGGGAGAAGGAACAGGTTCAATGGTGCAGCATTTCTCAAAAGTTAGGGCAGTTTGAACTTTCATGACTTTATCCACCGCACTTTTAAGAACAAGAAAATCAGGAAGCTTGAAACAATTATCCCTAGTTGTGATCATAGATCCAGAATTGACTAATTTGTCCCTTATTTGCTCCTGGAATCCTAGAAAAAAAATTGGAAAAATTGGACTCAAGCTTGGTCCAAGGTGTCAATGTGATCATTTCTGAGGAGATAAGATTGGATATAATCCCAAGATTTCCTTAAATATTGATAATTGGAGGCTGAAAAAATACCATCCTTTGAGATACACTGAGAAAAAAGATCTTCCAATCCTGTAGCGTAAGATGAGCTATGTCTATCTTTCCCCAATAAGCCAGCATTTCTTCCTTGAGAAGTGCCTAGTTAGGAGATTAGAATCCATAAAAAAGCTGAATATCTTCCATAACTTCATCAGAGGAAATAAAGAATTGTAACTGATAGGCCATATTGTATTTGCTAGCTCCATCCACTGCCACAGCCATTTTGTAAGAATCCAGGAACCGTTCAACATTTGTCCAATTGAAAGCCAAGTTCCTGTTCTAAGGTTTGATCTTGATCATCTTAGCACAAACAGAGGAGGAAGTACCAGTAGATTCCATCTTGAAAGAGTTCCTAGAGGATCCAAAGAGCAGATTTCCAAAGTGGCTCACAAGTGTGGATATAGTAGGGTTTCACAAAAAACAAGAAGAATCTTGCCCCAGAGGTGCACAGTTGGGAGGAATTACTTCTGAGATAAGTTGTCTCCATGGATCAGATCTCAGAAAAAGAGAAAAAGAAAAAAAAAAGAAAATAAGAATGGATTTTTAAGTCGATTTCAAATGTATTAGTACTGTAAATCCCAAGGTTGCTGGTTTGATCCCATACTGGGGGAAAAAATCTAGGACTCCAGACGGTGCTTAGCCGCAGGCAGTTCTTTGTGGGGGGAAAAGTGCTTTTTAGGCTTCCCTCCTGAGTGTTACAGAAATATTTAAATATAACTGGAATAAATATCCAGAACCTTGTAAATAAGGAATCAATGGGAAGGATGAATTTTGATAGTATTTGGTAGCAATGGAAAAACACTATCTGAGTCAAGATGGTGTGGGAAAATAATTGAAAATAAAAGCCAAAGTTTTGTTTGGAGTTCAATAGAACAATTTAGTTGTAGGTAACAATGACCACAAGCTAATAACTCTGGTTTTCAGCAGAAGATTAGCAAAGATTAACTCAATCCCAACCAACATCCATGTTCTCAATGAAACTTCCCAAACCTCTGCAATCAAGTGCTTGAAGGGTACCAGATAACAGTGGGTGGCTGTACAATACAAAGAAACACGTTTTATGAAGCTCTAGAAGCAAAGTAGTGGCAAATTTGAAAAAGAATAACCCAGCACTTCTCATGGGACTCAAGGGTAGTGTGGCGGAATTTGACTTCAAATAAATAAAGGTAGGTTGATCAATCCAGGTGTCAAGCTTAAAGAAACCTCTATTTCATATGCAACTTGTTCCAGAAAGGAAAATAAAATGAATGATCAAGAAAAAATTGGTCAGGGAAAGGGGTCAAAAGAGTGGCTTAACAAACTCAAGAATTCAACCAGATGAATTCTTCTTCAAACAGCAAGTCTAATGGCTGGTGATAAGGATCAGGTCACAGAGGACAGATCAGAAGATTTGATTAAAGAGTCTCAAGGATCAAAGGTCAAGAAAAAGATGTACCCAGGATAAGGATGTTCAGAAAGGTGAATGGCCCCACGGATTGATTACTTAGATGATATCTGGATGATAAGATGATCAATGATGATAAGATGATGGGGCAAAAAGGCAGGGGAGAGCCCCTCCTTTCATAGGCAAAAAGGCCCTGTAGACTATTTACAAGTGATACAACAAATGAGTGGAGAATTTTTTTTTCTTTTTGATGCATGCAATAAAAAACTAACAATTTTTTTTCTAAAATTCTGCCTCCTTTTCTTGAGGTGCACCTAATTGGTCACCACACCAGTACCCTCTATTTTGAATGAACCTTCCTCTATCTTTTTGCGAAGAGGCTGTGGAAGCTGAAACCAACTTTATCAACCTTCTACCAGTGGTCTCCAAGAATTGGACCATCCTTTGGGAATTATGGTTTGGAAAAAATTCAACTACTTGACCCTGAAGCCATTTGCATGCACTACGTAGGATCTCTTATCAAAGGAAAAGGGAAAATTCAATTTGAATCCCACTGGGATCAAGGAATCCTAGTTGGATATGTTAACACTTTATCCTTGTATAAGCCATAAAACCATCAAAACAAGCAAGGATTGAACAGGGCCAATGTCACTTTCCTTGAATACTCTTTTGACTACAGCCAAGGCAGGTCAACTAATTTTCCCTTTTCTCCCAGTAATTCCAACCTTTCAAGAAACAAAACATCCAATCTCTCTCATTTTCCAACTTTCCCTCCTAATAATCAGTCTGATGCCATCATTTATACTCTTTTCTCCAACATTGGAACTCCAAAGATCAAAAATACAGAACCTTCTCACCAAAAACATACTGTCTCATGCTTGATAATAGAAGGCAATTAACATCCCCCAAGTAAATCTTAATGACAATCAACATGGTGATCCCAAGACTCTTGAGAAAGCCTTTCAGATAATCTATCAACTCAAATGGATTGCTGCAATGGAAAAAGAAATTCACACTTTACTCTCCTCAATTTTTTTGGAAGAGTGCTCACCTGACATTTCACTTAAGGCTCTCAAGTGTATCAGGGTCTTTTGTACCAGGAGTTACAAAGACAAACAGATTATTAAATTTAAAGGCCAACTCTGCATGTAGGGATTCCATAAAGAATTTTTTTTGAGCTATACAGAAGTCTTTGTACCCAAAGGAAACAAATCATTTTTGGGGCTACTAATCTCTCATGCTACCCAAAAAGGATACAAGTTTCATCAACTAAATGTAAATTCAGCATTCCTGAATTAAAATCTGAATGAAACCATCCATTTCAGTACTCCGCCAAATGATCCTGTCTCACCAGGAATGTCTCTACACCTCAAAAAGGCCATGTACAGGTTCAAGCAAGTGGCGCAAATGTGATATAACACCCTGAGTGAATTTCTTGTATGAAAAGGCTGTTGTCTTTTTCTGTTCATATTTTGTAACTGACAAATTTAGTCAGCTTTTTTTCTATCTTACTGCTTTCATCATCCTATTGTCCTGACTCAGGCCCCCTCTGGGGGCTCTCTAGTTGTCTTAAACCTGCTACCTTAGGTACCCTTTGGGGTTCTCTAGTTTGACATAAATACTGGTCCTTGCCTTGGACCACGAGAGAAACCCATCTGATTACCAGACAACTAAACCAGTGTGTCCCTTCCTCCTCATTGGATTAGTTCCACTTGACTATACAAGTATCACCTCTTCCCCTTTGGTTCTTTTTAGCCTCATCATTTCCTGTTTATCTCTCTTAGGAATCATTAGCCTTCCTTCAAATTTTCACAGTTAAAAGCCAAAGTCTCATCCCACTAAGCTATCCAGTAAACTTCATTGATCCAACTGGTTTACTTACCATTATCATCTTGACCTATCCATCCCATCATACCTCCTTAATCTTGCCATCTCCACCATCCCTCCCCTTGTGTTTCCCACCTCCATTGAATCCCTTTGAGCCAAACTGATTGAACTCAAACTCTACGCTCAAGATCAATCCCCACTTCCTCAAAAGGTTTGGTCCACCCAACCTCAATCTCTGCAGTCCAACTATCCCCCAATCCTCTCATAGCCTGGCTCCATTGCCGCAATTCATCATCCGTCCACAATACTATCAAGAACCACCATCATCCGTTCCTCAGCTATTCCTTTCTCCTCATCTGTCCTTCTCCCCAAGTGTGATTGCAAGAAGGAATTCCTGAGCATTGATAAAATACCTGAAGATCTCAAATTTCACAATGAATCCCATTTGGATTTATTGATTCAATCCTCCTCCATCACTTGGCAGTCAATTCAACTGCCTAACTTTGATCCAATTCACCTCCAATGTTGCTGTCTACAATCCAAAGTATCATTCAATCTTCCCTCTTTCAAACTCCTCTTTTGTTCAATCAATCCTGTCCTCTGCTCCTTGTCTTCAAAACCTTGACTTGATCCCAACTTGTTCTCATCAAATCACTCAGGCTCATTGAATCTAGCCTCAAGAACTATGTCTCACTACCCGCTCATCCTACCCTCCAAACCTTGGACTCAGAAGTGGCTTCATTCCAATGCTCATCTTGATCCAATCTATCACTCCTTCTTCTCTTGTATTTTTCATCAACTCAAACATCTGAATTTATTTTCTTCACTCTCACTTTCCCAAAACATCAGCTGAAACTCAAAACAAAAGATGTTGATCAACATCAATTGAAAATCTCCTACAATCAATCAACAAGCCCAGATCAGTTGTCCTGAATTCATCAAGAACATTGCTTGGAATAATTGATCCATTGAATCTTTTTGATCCACTTGCTTGTGTCTATCTGGATTTTTTTCTGGGATCTTGGGGCTCACAAACCTCTCAGGGATTGGATTCTAACTTTCCAGTCTCACAATCACAACCCGGACTTGATCTCCATTTGCGTTATTTGCAGCTTGTGATGAAAGGCATACACCAGCATTGTATGGAGTGTTGTAATTTTTCCTTTAGGTGCGTAAGTATCTCCATAATAAAAGAATTCAAGCTGTTGGAAACCTTTGACGCACAGTCTTGCCTTGAATACAAGGCCATTGTTGTTGGGGTTGATTTTGAGTTGATAAACCCATACAGTTGACAGGGCCTTTTTGACTTCTGGTAGTGAATTACAGCCAGTCCAGATGTCCATGGATTTGGTTCCATTTAGTTCCTTTTTCATGCCAAGAGTCCAATTTTGACAATCCGGAAAATTTTTAGCCTCTTCATAGCTTCTAGAAACAGTTCTGGTGAGAAATCCATAGCATTGAGGACTTTGAAGGGAGGAGCAATCTCTGAGAGTTGTGCCGGAGTGAGCAATTTGGGATTCTAGATCCTCATTTTCAGAAGAATCAGAGTTGGGATATTGATTTAAGAGGACTCCTTTGGAGTTTTGGGATCTGAGGTGGATTTGGTGGATGGGGATGATTCCGTGATTTTGGAATTGATTGAGCTTTGGGAGGAGCATGGTTACTGATTTTGATATGTTGAGAGCAAGGTTTCCAGCAGATCAGAGTCACTTTGGAGAAGAGTTTTGAATGGAGGTTTCCATGAAGAGTAAGATTCAGTTAGCTTTATATTTTCAATAATTTTAACATGCTTTGAGCGGATTGTATTGCCAAGCTCTGGGACAAAGATTCAATAGGAATTAAATTGCAGGTCATGAACCACAAGAATTCCTTCCCAACCTTTCTATTCAAACTTTCCAAAATTATGGAGGAGATTGAGAACAACAGATTTGGATCCTAGGGTTTGAATCAAGTTGAGTTTGGGTTTGAGTCCGTTCTTTTGAATTGCCAATGAAAAGATTGATGATATAAGAACAAAGAGGGCTACGCCAAAAATAACATCAGTCAAGAATTAAAAGAAAGATTTGAAGAAGAAATGATGGATAAAGAGAACCAACATCTGGCAAAGGATATAGACTTGATGGATGACAATGGTGGTGTTGAGTAAGAAAGTCGGCAGTAAAAACAGAAAGACAATAATAATAAAAGAATCAAGCAGTTCTTCCAAATGAAGGAACATTAGAGATTAGATTCAATAGTGAGGATTCCATAATAGTGTGTGATTGTCTTACCAGTCAGATCATAGATTGAATGAATTTGGAAGTGGACGAGTTGATGTTGAGTAATAGACTGATGAAGTTTGAGACAAAGATGAGATACAAAGAAAGAAAAAAAAAGATAAAGAAAAGAGAAATATTGATGAAAGAAAGATGAATAGGATAACGGATTTGGTTGAGAATAGATGGTGTGAGGATTGATTAGGTTGTTTGAGGTTGATGATTCATTGTGATGTGGTGAAAGGATTATTTGTGGTCGAGGTTCAAGAGAATCAGTTGAGTAAGATTTTTAATTTGGGAATTTGAATTTGTAATGAGATGGGAATTTGTAATTTGATCATTGTGTGAAGAAGATGAATGGGAAATGGCAGAAATAAAGAATTAACAAAGGAATGACATGTGAAAAGAGAATAGTGACAGATGAGGGAAGAGAGCGGGAGCGTGGGTGGACCGTGTAAGTGGGTTAACAGTGTAAGTTATTTGACACCCCCTGTGACTGGTAAGATTGAACACTTAAAAGAAGGATCTATTAATTTAAGAAGTGAGGAAAGAGTAGGAAGCAGAAGCGCCTTAGTTAATCCATCTGCTTTCATTTTGGAGGCTGGTATTAAATCAACAGAAAGATTTCCAAGTTTTAGCTCTTCGCAAAGCGCTTTTGTTTTAATATCAATATGGCGAGTTTTTGAATTACATCCAAACTTCTTTAGTTTATCGTCAAGACCTTTGTTGTCAATAAAGTGATGACTTGATTCTAATTCTTTCTTCCAGAGTTCCGCCACTAGACCTCTCATCCATATGGCTTCAAAAAAGGAATCAACTAAAGCGTTTAGTTCAGCTTCAGTTGTTGAGTGAGTGACGTTGCGTTGTCTGTAGCTACTCCAAGAGATAAGAGAATTAAAAACAAGAGAAAGATGTCCGGACTGAGAACGTCGAGTTTCAGTATCATCACTCCAATTTGCGTCACTGTAACATTTGATTTGGGTTTTTTAATTATGAATTTGTAGCTTGAGTTTTAAGTTTTTTGTAGCTTTGAGATATTTCCAGCAAAGTTTTACCTCCCTCCAGTGACAAATCCCGGGTTTCTTACAGAATCTAGCAGGGCTAGAAACTGCAAAACTGAGGTCCGGACAAGTCAGGCAGGCAATATAATTAATAAGGAATACGGCCGATCCATAATTGATGTTTAAGTTTTTAAATTCTTTGTGTTCTTCATTGGAGGCCAGAGATAAATTGATATTCGCGGTTAAGGGAACAGATGAGGGCTTGCAGTCTACTATCTTCAGCTCTTCTAATCCATGTTCAATGTGTTTTGGTTGATAAAGCAAGATTTAATTGTTGATTTGTTCATACTTCATTCCAAGAATTGTAAAAGGATTGTGATGACTAGAATTTGGAAATCGCTCTAAGAATTTGTTTTGAAAATTATTGCTGGAACCAACAAGGATAAGATTGTCTACATGGAAGAATAGGACTGAATTTTCGACGGGATGAATGTATAGGCAGGGATCAGATATGGATTCATGGAATCCTTGCTCACGAATCCAAGAACTTAGGGTGTTGAGCCAATTGACGGGAGCTTGCTTTAAACCATAAAGAGACTTGAGAAGAATGAGAAATTCTGACTTTATTTTTGAGCCTTTGGGTATTTTTATAATCACTTTATCAGTTAGAGGTGCGTGGAGGAAAGCACTCTTGACGTCAAATTGGGTAATTGGAAGGGAATGAAAAAGGCCAAAAAGAAGAGCAATACGTAAAGAAGCAGCCTTTCTTGTGGGAGAAAAGGTGTCTTGATAAGCTAATCCGTAGATTTGATTGAACCCTTGAACACAGAGTCAACTTTTATAGACCAGTGGTTCTCTGTGAAAATTATATTTAAGTTGATATACCCAGGTAGTATTGAGCAGATTTTCAGGTTCAGGACCATCGTAATCTTCCCATACTTCCAGGGATTTGATACCGTTGAGTTCAGAATCCATGGAGAGTTCCCACTTGGGAGCGTTGTAGCACTTTTTAGCTTGTTTGAAGGATTTGGGAACATAATAATGATGGTACCCATATCAATTGGGTGGATTTAATGTTAATCTGTTGCGAAGACTGTATCCAGGTGTGAGTTGCTGCTCAATTTCTTCAGACAAGTCTGATTCAGAGTTGATTGACGGAGTATCGGAAACTTTGGGATTAGGAACGGATAAAGAGGGCGGATCATCTATTTGTGATTCAATGGATTGATTATTGACAGTAGGGTTGGTAGGAAGATGATCATCAAAAAGAATAGGTGGATTGTGATCAATTTTGAGAGATTGCAAGTCTTCAGTCGAATTTAATGTGGATGAAATCTGAGGCATAATGTCATTTTTGAGAAATTTAACATTTTTAGATGAAATAATCAAATTGTCAGGTCTTAAAATGCGATAAGAGAGAAAATTGGGGTTGTAACCCACAAGGGTTCCAGGGAGTCCTCAATCTTGAAATTTGTCACCTCAATTTACTTTGTAATTGAGATACACTACCTTGGACCCTATAGGGTGAAAATAACTAATGGGAAGCGAATTCCCAGTAAAGATTTGAAAAGGAGAAGGAAGATTGGGAGCTTTAGGAATCTTGTTTAATGAGAGACATGTTGATTTGGCAACTTCCGCCCAGAGGTTGAGAGGAAGTTTCAAGCTTCGAAGAGTAGCGCGTATAGATTTGGTGATAGTTTGGTTAGCTCTTTTGATTTTTCCGTTATGTTCATGGTGGTAAGGCTCAGAGATAAGATGTTGAATCAAATTAATCTTGAAAAAATTTTTGAGTTCTGAGGAAGTGAATTCGCCACCGCCATTGGTGCAAATCGTAGCAGGATATCTGTTTCTTTTAAGTTTTTTGTGATTGAGGATAGTTTTGATCTGTTGACATGCATCCGATTTGTACTGAAGAGGAATAGCCGAGACATATCCCGCATAATTATCTATAACAGATAGGATGTAGTTCATGTCGTTTCTTCCCGTTGGTGAAATAGGGCCAATTAGATCTAGATGGAGTTGTTCAAAGTGTTTAGAAGAAAGATTTGAGGAATTCTTGAAAGATGATTTGGTGATTTTTGAGAATACGCAGTCCTCACATTGGAAAGTAGAAGTTGAATGAGATTGAATAGAAGGAATGAGGTTTTTGAGACAATACGGGCTGGCATTTCCAAAGGATTGATGAAGAAGTTTGATTTGATCATGATTTGGTTCCTTAGTCGAGAAGTGACAAAATTTGTTGTTGTTTCCTATGCGAGACGGGGGATTGAGAATGAAAATATTCTCCTGAATAAAACCTGAAAAAAAATTGGCTTTGATTGAGTCATAAGAAAAAATTGATTGCGGAAAGAGGAAAGAGAGCATTGTTTCAACAAAATCAATTCTCCAGGACTGATTAGATTCACTACCAGATCAGGCACGAATAAACAGTTGGTGACCGTGACGACAGAATTTTTCCAACTGAGTTTTACAGTTCCTTTTCCTTTTATAGCAAGTTTAGCACTTTCTTTTCCCGTATTTATAAAATTGTCACCAGCACATTCTTTGAGAGAGCTGAAGAAATCAGGTGTTTTGAACATGTGGCAGGAGGCACCGGAGTCTAGAATGATTTGATTAAGCGGATTAATATTTTGAACCCAAGTGGAAAGAAGGGCAACATAGTGGGCTACTTCTTTGTTTTTATAATTTGAATTGAGTTGAGTACACCAATTTGCTTGAGATTGTCTCCACCAATCAGGTGCTAGGTGTTCGTGGAGGTGCCAACATTTATCAGCGGAATGATCAGGAGATTGAGGGTTGTGGTATCCTTTCTTGCATCAAAGTTCTTTGGGAACAGGCTTTTTGGGGGTTCTAGAAGAGATGAGGGCAGTATCATTGATCTTTGTATCCTTTGATTTAACCTTGGTTTCATTATCGAGTTGTATAAGATGATTGAGCACAAGATCCATGGTGAATATTTTATCCAAATGCATAATCTTTTGACGAAGAGGGTGAAGAGAGGGTGGAAACTTAAAAAGAATAAGATAGGAGAGTATGTCATCTGGTAAATCGATTCCCACATCAACCATTTTCTTTAGTGAAATCTTGGTTTCCATGATGAATAGATTAATTGCTTCGGGTTTTAATTGTTGATAGAGAAATTCATTAAAAACTTGGGCTCAATTTGCGGTTTGAGATGAGGCAAAGCGTTCTTTGATGGTTTTCCAGAGAAGCTTTGCCAATGAGATATTTGTTGGATTAACCACGTTATTATGAGTGACTGAATCAATGCGAGAAAGAAGAATTACTCAAGTCTCCATTTCATCGTTGGGGTTTAGATTTTTAGAATCATCCTTGAGGGCCTCCTTGACTCCTTTGAGTTCCAAAAGCATCGTCATCTTGTCCTTCCATATTGAATAGTTTTTGTCCGAAAGAATGGGGACTTCTTCAAGTGAAGCTTTAAGAATGATCTGTTGAAAACCATCTTTGTTTGATCCCTCCATGGTTAGATTTGGTTAGTTGAGTCGGAAGGACCATTGGCTTTTAACCGTTTTGAATTGCTGATGAAAAGATTGATGATATAAGAACAAAGAGGGCTACGCCAAAAATAAAATCAGTCAAGAATTAAAAGAAAGATTTAAAGAAGAAATGATGGATAAAGAGAACCAAAATCTGGCAACGAATCTAGACTTGATGGATGACAATGTTGGTGTTGAGTAAGACAGTCGGCAGGAAAAACAGAAAGACAATAATAATAAAAGAATCAAGCAGTTCTTTCAAATGAAGGAACATTAGAGATTAGATTCGATAGTGAGGATTTGATAATAGTATGTGATCGTCTTACCAGTCAGATCATAGATTGAATGAATTTGGAAGTGGACAAGTTGATGTTGAGTAATAGACCGATGAAGTTTGAGACAAAGATGAGATACGAAGAAAGAAAAAAAAAGATAAAGAAAAGAGAAAGATCAATGAAAGAAAGATGAATAGGATAAAGGATTTGGTTGAGAATAGATGGTGTGAGGATTGATTAGGTTGATCAAGGTTGATAATTCATTGTGATGTGATGAAAGGATTATTGGTGGTCGAGGTTCAAGAGAATCAGTTGAGTAAGATTTGTAATTTGGGAATTCAAATTTGTAATGAGATGGGAATTTGTAATTCAATAATTGTGTGAAGAAGATGAATGGGAAATGGCAGAAATAAAGAATTAACATAGGAGTGACATGTGAAAAGAGAATAGTGACAGATGAGGGAAGAGAGCGGGAGCGCGGGTGGACCGTTTAAGTGGGTGAACAGTGTAAGTTATTTGACACATTCCACATCTACAAGGGGCTTAATTTTGATTCTTTAGATGGCAAAAGATTGAGAATTTTGCAGAATCCCACCAGGATTTGATCCCACAGGTTGACAGGAATTGACATCCTCTTGGCTTCAAGTATTGTTTGTTTTCCTTGCTCTGCAATGGGGTTTTGTTGGGGTGTGTAAGCTTCAGATGTGGTGTGTATGATTCCCAAGTCTAGAAAAAAAGTGGTAAGCTTGGAGTTTACAAATTTGCCACCATTTTCTGAATGGAACAACTTTATTTGATATCAAAAATGACTTGAGTGTACTTTGATGAATTTGATTTTTTTTTCCTTGACATTGGATTTGATTTTAATGGGAAGGCAGGTTTTGAAGCAGGAGAATTCATTGGTGAGTAGTAAGAAATATTGATTACCAGTTTTGGAAACTGGATTGATCAGTCCAAATACGTTGGCCTGTACTCTAGAAAAAATTTTGGTGCAGTTAGATATGTGGCCCTTAAAAGATGATTTGTGAATTTTCCCCAGGGCACAAGATTCACATGACATATTTCTGCATTTAATTTTTGGGAAATACCTATAGAAGTTTGGTCTGATCCAAATGGGGATGGCCAAAGCCTTTGTGAAGGGTGGTGAGAATGATAAAGGTGTGGGTTGATTCAGACTGAGAGAGAGCAAGGTCTTTGAGAACTAGGAGATTATCTTCAATGGATCCAAATAGAATTTTTTTGTCCTTAAACTTCACAACAAAATTATTCAGACCTGATGGATGGAGAGAGCAGCCTTTATTCAACATTTGTCCCAAAAATACCAGGTTCAACGCCAATTGAGGAAGTTGGAGTGATTGGCTGAGAAGAACATTGCAATTTTCAGACAAGACCTTGGCTTTTCCAACACCTTCAGCATGTATTTAACCACCAGAACGTGTGCTTAGGATGGGATGACTGAGGATTGTGCCAGATGGCTTGGAATTTGATGAATTCTTGTTTTGTGCCCTTATTGAACATTTATGAAGCATAAGTGCCGGCATCAATCTCATTCTTGAGTTGATTCAGATGTCAGAGTATCCAATTTCCATCAATTTTGGATTATCCCAAAAAGTGGGTGATGGTAGTCTTGAGATGTTCAAGTTTGGGTGGAAACTTGTAGAGTATAAGATAAGAAAATATTTCATTGTCCATGTTGATTCCAATTTCTGAGATTTGAATTAGGCAGGCCTTGACTTTGGTGATGAATTTATTGACATGTTTTGTGTCAAATTGAAGGTTAAGAAAATTAAAGAATACTCAAGACTGGTTTGCCATTTGAGATGAGGCATAGAATTTGTTCATTGAATTACAGAGTTCTATCCCATTTGTGAGATGGTAGTCCTTGACACAATTGATATACTTTTGATTATCAAGCTTGGCTATGATATATCCAACCAATTCAAGATTGATGTTGGGGGGACATTTCTTGGGTTTTGAGGACTGGAGCCATTTGGCAACACCTTTAAGGGCAAAAATGGTCATGAGTTTTGAGCACCAAAGTGAGAATTTTGATTCCATTGGAGTTGGGATGGAATCTGTGAGGGTCTTGAGAAGGGGGGAGTTGAGATCCATTGTTCCAGGTCAAGGGTCCATGCTATTGCTTGTGGTTGTTGGCAGAGTTGTGGCGTTTTGGCTTTTGAACCGTGAAGATCTAAGAGATATTTGATTACCTGAACCAACAGACTAAGAAAAGAAGATTAACAAATTTCAAGAAAAAAGAACAAGAAGAAGTCGGAGCTGCTGAAAATTTCTCACTCAGTGCGGACATAAACAAGATAGAGCGCTCAAATGGAAATGAAAACGGAACAATAAAAGGGAGGCAGAACGGGAGATATGACTGAACAAGGATGTTGCAGGTACAATTTGTTAAATAATTTTCTGCCTCTCTACTACAGCTACGCTACTCTCAACTGTCAAATCCACTGTGGCTTGGGCAACGGCGCGGGCTACAGCACTGTCACAAATGCTCTCTCTTCTTACACGACTTAGTATCAGATTCCCGGCGCTGGCCAGGGCCCTGTTCCATCAGCAAATCAACCTCAACAACAATCCTCAACAACAATCCTTCACCGACTTCTGAACTACAACTTTGACCTCACCCGATTGTCTTCTTATCATCTAAACGAATCCTTTCTTATCTTTTATATTTTCTTTTTCTTCTATTTTCTTTTCTTTTCTTATGATTTATACTCTTTCTCAATTTGAATCTCATGCTCTTCAACTCCACTGTCATCATGCTCTGACTGGTAAGACTGTTATCTATTGCCAAATCCTCAATTCCTGTTGACCTGACTATTGATATTCTTTCCTTTGAAGTTCCTCTTGTTGTGTTCCTCAAATAACTTCATTGTGCCTGATCCAGCTTGCTTCACTACCGCTCATCTCAGCCGTCTTCTGCTTGATGTTTTTTTCTTCATCTTTTCCTTCTCAACTTCTTATTTTTCTTTCACCATTTTCTTACTGATGTTTCTGCTGGCTTAGCCCTCTTTGTTCAATATCAATTTAAACAATTTGTCAGCCAATCAACACGGTTAAAAGCCAAAGCCAACCCGACGAATCTAACCTACTCAATGGAGGGATCCAGAAACAATGGCTTTTGACAGATTATTCTCAAAGCTGCGCATAAAGCCGTGCTGATTTTATCTGAAGAAAACTACTCTCTCTGGAAGGAAAAGATGACCATGCTACTCAAACTCAAAGGTATGAAGGAGGCTCTCAAAGACGATTCCAAGACCCTCAGCTCGATCGATGATATGGAAACTAGAGTTATTCTCCTCTCTTGAATCAATTCCATAACATAATAACGTTTTCAATCCATCAAACATCTCCTTGGCCCGACTTCTCTGCAAAAACATCAAAGAAAAATTTGCTTCTTCTCAAACAGCCAGTCGAGCTCGAGTATTCAACAAGTTTCTTTATCATAAATTCAAACCTGATTCTATCAATCTCTTCATTACCAAAACCAAGATATCTCTCAAGAAAATGATAGATGTTGGAATTTATCTCCCTGATGATATTCTATCCTACCTCATTCTCTTTAAATTTCCTCCTCCTCTTCATTCTCTTTGCCAACAAATAATGCACTCAGATAAAGCGGTTACATTGGATCTCGTCTTAAATCACCTCACTCAACTCAACAACGAATCCAGAGTCAAATCCAAGGAAACCAAATTTAATGACACAGCTCTTATCTCATCCCCCATTACAAAGAAACATGTTCCCGCCAAGCAAAGATGTAGGAAAGGATTTCATAATCCATTGTCACCCGATCACCCAGCGGAAAAGTGCTGGCATCTTCATTAACACCCAGCTCCCAAATGGTGGAAGGAATCACAAGCTTGTTGGAGAGCCTCACTCAACACAAATTCAAAAACCAAAGAAGTAGCACATTACGTGGCGCTCCTCACCACTTGGATAAAGGAAGTCAATCCTCAAAATTGTATAATTCTAGACTCAGGCGCTTCTTGTCACATGTTCAATTCCCCCAATTTCTTCTGTCAGCTTGAGAATACTCCCAGTGAAGAATTCATCAGCACTGGAAAAGAAGGCACGAAACTCCCAATCAAAGGAAAAGGGAATGTCAAACTATCTTGGAAGAATTCAGTGGTTACTCTCTCTAATTGCCTTTTTGTCCCGGATTTAGTGGTCAATCTAATCAGTCCCGGAGAGTTGATTACAACAAAAAATTGCTCTCTTACCTCCGCTCAAAATCAATTCCATCTTTCCACTAACTCGCAACGGGCTTTCTCTGGATTCATCCAAGAGAATCTGTTCATTCTTAATTGTCCCTCTTGTATTGGTAACAATCTCAAATTCTGTCATCTCACCCTGAAAAATTCAAATCTTGACAACATCAACCACCTTCATCAATCATTTGGACATGCAAGTCTGCACCGACTCAAAAATCTTTTTCCCACTCTTTTGACCAAAGGTATTTCCAACTATCAATGCGAAGATTGCGTATTTTCTAAGATTTCCAAATCTCCCTTCAAGAGCACGTCCACTTCCGCTTCCAAAGCTTTTGAACAACTTCATATTGATTTGATTGGTCCAATCAACCCTTCCTCTAGAAATGACATGAATTATATTATGACTATTATCAACAACATCTCTGGTTATATTTCTGCAATACCTCTTCAAAACAAATCCAATGCGTGTCAACAACTCAAAATTATTCTGAATCATGAAAAACAAAAAAAAAACTGCTTCCCTGCTACTATCTGTACTGATGGAGGTGGGGAATTTGCTTCTTCCGAACTCAAGGACTTTCTTAAAACTAACGCAATCCAACACTTGATTTCAGAACTGTATCACCACAAACCCAAAAGAAAGGTTGAGAGGGCAAACCGCACTCTTACCGAATCCATCAGAGCCACTCTCCGAAGCTCTAAATTACCACTAAATTTATGGGCTGAAGTCTCCAAGTTAGCATGTCTTGCCTTGAATCATATTCCTAAGGCTCCTAACGCTCTTTCTCCCTATCATCTCTTCATCGGCAAAACTCTTCCTATCAGCTTCTTCCACCCCATAGGATCCAAGGTAGTATTCCTCAACAATAGAATTAATCGTGGCAAAAAATTCAAAGATAGAGGACTACCGGGTACCCTAGTGGGTTACAACCCCAATTTTTCATCTTATCAAATAATGAAACCTGACAGTTCCATTATTTCCAAAAAGCACGTCATAATACTAAAAATCAAGTTGCAATCAAAGAATGCAGTAAACTCAAATCCCACTGATGAATCCTTACAAATCAAAATTGATGATGATTTACCAATACCAACTTCAAAACCTTCTGTCAACACCAACAATCTGGATCCATCATCTGAAGATTCTCCTTCCTCCAATACTCTTTCTCCTAGTACCTCTCTGTCCTCTCCTTCAACCGAATCACCCAATAGTTGTTCCTCTGACCCCAATTCAGACACTTCCAAAGACTTGATGCATCAACTCATTCCTGGTTACTCTCTTTGTGATCAATCAACTTTGAACCCTCCTCAATGGTATGGATACCATCACTACTACGTACCTAAATCCTTTGAAAAAGCCAAAAGGTGTGCCGAAGCTCTCAAGTGGGAAACTTCCATGGACAACAAACTCAATGGAATCAAAACACTCAAGGTCTGGGAAGATTATACTGGTCCAGCTCTTGAAAATTCTCTGAATACGACCTGGGTGTATTGCCTCAAAGACAACTGCCATGGAAAACCTCTTATCTACAAAAGCCGACTCTGCGTCCAAGGTTTTGATCAAATTTATGGATTGGACTATCAAGACACTTTCTCACCAACTGGCAAGGCAGCATCCTTGCGAATAGCCGTACTGTTTGTTCTTTTTCATGCGCATCCTATTACGCAGTTCAATGTGAAAAGCGCTTTCCTCCATGCTCCTCTGTCCGACAAGGTTATTATTAAAAGACCCAAAGGCTCGAAAAGGAAATCGCAGTTTCTTATCTTGCGAAAATCACTCTATGGCTTAAAACAAGCCCCCACTAACTGGTTCCATACTCTAACTGCTTGGATTTGAGAACAGGGATTCCACAAATCAATCTCCGATCCCTGCTTATATATTCACTCTGACTCAAACTTGGTCCTCTTTTTTCATGTTGACGATCTAATTCTGGTTGGTCGCAGGGACAATTTCCAAAATAAATTCCTCAAAAGATTTCCCAATTCAAGTCATCACAAACCAAATACAATCTTGGGCATGAAATACAAACGTTTTGATAACAAAATACTCTTGTCTCAGCCAAAACACATTGAGCATGGGTTGGAAGAACTAAAAATGACAGACTGCAAACCGTCATACATTCCTCTTTCAGCCAATATCTAGTTAACTCCGGCCTCTGACAAAGATCATGAAGAATTCAAGTCTCTTAATGTAAATTACAGATTGGCCGTATTCCTTATCAACTACATCGCGTGTCTCACCCGTCAAGACCTCAGTTTTGCGGTTTCCAGTCTTGCCCAATTTTGTGAAAAACCAGGCATTAGCCACTGGAGGGAAGTCAAGAGATGCTGGAAATACCTCAATGCTACAAAAAATTTGAAGCTCACCTTACATGTCAATCACGACAGCACTCAAATCAAATGTTACAGTGATGCTACTTGGAGTGACGACTTGGAAACAAGACGCTCACAGTCAAGCCATCTTTCTCTCCTCTTCAATTCTCTCATTTCGTGGAGCAGTTACAGACAGCGCAATGTTACTCATTCCACTACTGAAGCCGAACTCAACCCTCTCGCCGACTCCTTTCTGGAAGCCATTTGGATGAGAAATCTGGTGGCTGAACTCTGTAAAAAGGACACTACTCCCAGTGTTCATTACATTGAAAATAAAGGGTTGGATGAAAAACTCAAAAAGTTTGGATGTAACTCCAAAACCCGTCACATCAATATCAAAACTAAAGCTCTACGTGAAGAACTCAGTCTTGGAAATTTGATCATCAAGCTCACTTCAGCGACTGACATGAAAGCTGATGGACACACAAAGGCGCTTCCTCTTTGATCTCTCTCCACTTTTCTTCAGTTAATAGATCCGGTATTTACGGCTCCGACTTTAATCTCACAAGTCACGGGGGGTGTTGAATAATTTTCTGCCTCTCTAATACAGCTACACTACTCTCAACTGTCACATCCACTGTGGCGCAGGCAATGGCGCGGGCTACAGCACTGTCACAAATCCTCTCTCTTCTTACACGACTTAGTCTCAGGTTCCCGGCGCTGGCCAGGGACCTGTTCCATCAGCAAATTGACCTCAACAACAATCCTCAACGACAATCCTTCACCGACTTCTGAACTACAACTTTGACCTCACCTGATCCTGTTCTTATCATCTAAACAAATCCTTTCTTATGTTTATCTTTTCTTTTTCTTCTATTTTATTTGCTTTTCTTATGATTTATACTCTTTCTCAATTCAAATCTCATGCTCTTCAACTCCACTGTCATCATGCTCTGACTGGTAAGACTGTCATCTATTGCCAAATCCTCAATTCCTGTTGACCTGACTATTGATATTCTTTCCTTTGAAGTTCCTCTTGTCGTGTTCCTCAAATAACTTCATCGTGCCTGATCCAGCTTGCTTCACTGCCGCTCATCTCAGCCGTCTTCTGCTTGATGTTTGTTTCTTCATCTTTTCCTTCTCAACTTCTTATTTTTCTTTCACCATTTTCTTACTGATGTTTCTGCTGGCTTAGCCCTCTTTTTTCAAAATCAATTTAAACAATTTGTCAGCCAATCAACACAATTGAGATAAGTCAGTGGTTGTCACTGGAAGAATTGAGATTACTGAAACCAGAAACACTGATGTATTGATTTCAAATAAGAAAAAAAAGGAATGTTTCAGTTTAATGAACATAACACAAAACAAGATATTGCCACATCACATGAGATTTTTAACCAACAGAGATGAGAATGAAACCAATTAAAAGATCAGAAAAACTTTGGATCCAGCATATTGAAGAAGACAGGCCTGAATTGGATCAATGAACATTGAGCTTTATTTATATTGTTTCTCATATGAAGACTGGGCATTATCTTACTTGTTGAGATTGATCTACTGATCTGTAACAAAGTGACCTTGATAACTTTTAGTTGAATCTAGTTAGGAGATCTGTTGGTTGAGATTTTTAGTTGAGTTCTAAATGTCAAGCATGTTGAATCAGCAATTACTATTTTACAGTCCTTTGGCGCTAGGGTTGAAGAGTTGCTTGAGTGAGAATTGATTGAGCGTAGAGGGTAATACATGGTGGGAAAGAGATGAGAGGATCAGGCATATGGAGAACCAAGACAAATAGATGAGCAAATGTTTCATTGAAAGACTTGATTTCAATAACGAGTTGGTGTGTTGGGGCAGATGTGCTCTGATGTTGGTTCATCCAGAAGTGGAGTATCTTCACTGAGGTTAGGATACTGAGGCATTTAACCTGGTATGACACAGTATACTCAACATTCATGGATTCAGGAGTGAAGAAACCTGACATATGAACAAGGAAGGAAATAAAGAAAGAGTTGATTGAGGAGCTTGTCAACTATTGCGGTAAGAATTGAGGTCAAGCTTGACAGGTGAGGATGATAGTGGGGATAATTGTATCAAAGTGAGCTTATTGGTTGCGGATTAAGGTGAGTGAGGAGTATGATGAGTGGGAAGCTGATATTTGAATGAAAGTGGATGATGAGAGGAGAGAAAATATGAGAATGGAAGAGGATGATGAAAGAGGAGCGGACAGAAGATGTAGGGGAAGCAAGGATGAGGATATATGGAGGGGAAGCAAGGATGATAATTAGTGACAGGGGAGCAGACAGATGATGGAGACAGAGCCATGGTGGAAGTACAGGATTGGTGGATGATTAATGAAGAGTGATGGAGTGACATAATTTGGAGCAGGAGTGGGGTTTGATAGGATTCAAGCAGGGCGCAAGGATTGTAATCAAAAGAGAGTTGAGCAGGAGTGGTAGTAGTGGTTGAAGTATATTTCCTCTCAACAGCCAGGCTTGAGGCCAACTGGTTCACCATGTCTGACAATTCCAAACCTAGCCCAAAACACCTTAGCTTACCCCTCTTAAATGAAACCAATTTTTCCTCCTGGGTAATGAGGATTAGAGGCCATCTCCAAAGAAAAGGAATTCTTGACTACATTCAAAATACCAAATTTCAATCCCTAATAATCTCTGCTACAATAACTCAAAGGAAGAAAAGCTACAAATCTGCTGAACTCCTCATCCAGAATCTAAGGGATACAGCCTTTGACACTGTAATTAACCCTGGGACCAAATACAAACCCTCCCTCATCTGGAAAGCCTTCCTTGATTTATACGCATCTCAGTCAACCAACAAAGGAGGTTGCATCTGGTTAAACTTTGTCCATTACAAAGTTTATGGCAACCTTCATACCTACCTACTTAATTGCAGGAAACTCATGAATGAACTTGCTGTGGTCTGACTTGAAGTGCCTCAAAAAATTCTCAGCTACACTATCCTCACAAAACCCACCAACCACTTCTACCACATTGTGGAAAGCATCCTTATTAACAACAACTTACCCCAAAGTCCCACTCAATTCCTCAATGAGTTGCGCAAAGTAACCCATCTAGAATCTTTCTGGCCCTTCCTAACCCTGCTGCTTCTGCAAAGAATCCTTAGAATCAAACCAGGTCCATTGCTCTGCTGAAAGCCACAGCCTAAAAAGGTCCAAAGCCCCCCTTCTCAAAAGGGCATCACAATCCCCTAGCAGAACAACCCAAGTCTTGCTGCTGGAATCTTCATCCTCACCTAATACCTGAAAAAAAAATTACCCCAAGCTCACCCCGCCAAACCATTTGAATCAAAGGCACCAGCTGCTGATGACTCTGCCAAACCTGCCAATGCCTTTTACAACGCTCAGCTGTATCATGATATGGAAAACCTCCCTGATTCCAAAATGAATCCTGCCATACCCCCAGTCCAGAACTCTGGGGCTAGCAATCCTGTTGTGAATAATCCTGACTATCTTCTAACTTTGAAAACAATTAAAATCCTTGTTTGTTCTTGATCAAATCCACTTCTTATCAAGCTACAGCTATTGGGACCGCCAAATTGATTAATCATGAAGGTTCCAAAATCATTCTGAAGGATTTCCTGCTGATTCCAGATCTGAACAGATGCCTGATATCACTTGACAGAATCCTGGTCAAGAAATAGAAAATCTTCCAATTTGGCAAAAATGGAGTATCAATCACCATTGCCAATGTCTGTCTTGTTGGTTTGACTTTCAAGCACCTCCTGGAGTAATATGTAGCTCAATTTTTAACAGTCACCACCCAACCACAACCACTTATGCACCACATCTCATCCAACCAGCCTGACATCAAACGGCACCATTTCCTAGGTTTTTCAGGAATTTCCACCCAGAAAATCCTCTATCCAACTTCCAGTTTGACCAGAGCCAATTTTGACAGTTGCAAGACCTGCAAGATGACCAGCACTGTTTTTAATGGCCACTTCAAAACAGCAAAACAGCTGTTGGAAATTGTGAACATAGACCCTGTCAGCCTGGTCTCTGTTGAGCCAGACAGTGGATGAAAATAATTCCCAACTATTGTGTATCAATAATCACACTTCAAGACTGTCTCTTTTCTAAAGAAAAAAAGCCAGGCTCTTTTTGCCTTCAAAAATTTATATCTTCTTCCAAAAGATACCTAAACAAAAAATTGATCAACTTGGTATCAGACAACCTTGGTGAGCTCACCAGCTAAGAATTAAAAAACTACTGTCAAGAAGGCGGGATTAATCACCATTACTCACCTCCTTATACTCCTCAACAAAATTCCTTGGTAGAATGCACAAACAGGTCCATCATTGAAAAGGCCAGATGCTTTTTCAATTACAGTCAACTTCCTTGCTGGTACTGGGATGAAGCCTTCAAAAAAGCTAATTATCTTCTTAATCTTCTTCCAGTGTTATCCAAACAAAACCAAAGACCCTATGCTGCTTGGTTCAAAACTAAATTAAATTATGACATACTTTGTCCCTTTGTTTGCACGGTGTTTTTGAATATGCCCAAGAAAAACCCCAATTTCCAACTGATGGTATCTGGTCTCAAGGAAACTATTCTGGGCTATAGCAACCAATTTTCATATTAAAAAGTGCTCAATCCCATCAATGGAAAGGTCTATATCACCAAAAAGGCCCAATTCAAAAAAAACCAATTTTAGATAGTGCTCCTCTCAAACTCCTTTTCTGAGTATCTCAGAAGTCACTTCTGACCCTGTCAACATTTCCCAAGACTTGTATGGCCAGCTATGACCCTCAAAGCCTTTCCAACTCTGTCAACTCATCTCTGGCCCCTAACAGTCACTCCATCTCTTGTCTCAGTGAAATCAGCACTGAAAAAATAGTCTTGTACCCTAGGAGTGAGGGTTACCAACTATATCTTGCCACCAACTACACTGACCCAGTCACCCTAGAAGAAGCTTTAAAAACAGGATCTGGCTTGAATAGATAGCCACCATGGAAAGAGAAATCCTCAAACTGGATTCCTACAATGTGTGGGAAGAGAAATATACCAATCCCAACCCCAAAACAATTAAGTGCGTCTGGGTATTTTGAACCAAGCGTAACGCCAACAACAAAATCACTGAATTAAGGGTGTGACTCTGCGTACAAGGTTTCAACCAAAGGGAGGGGGTCAACTTTGAAAGTTTCTTTGCCCCCACTGGTGACAAGAAATCTCTTTAAATGCTCGTCTCTCATGCTGTTCAAAAAAATCTCCTTTTCCATCAACTAGAAGTGAGGTTGGCTTCCTTTAAAGATCCCCCAAAGGGAAAAATCTTCATTTCACCTCCAGCCAACATTGTAACTTTTCCTAGCAAATCTCTCAAGCTCAAAAAAGCACTATGAGGCCTGAAACGGGCCCCCATGGACTGGCATAATATGCTCAGCTCCTGGCTGACCAGTGAAGGTATTCACCAAATTGAGGTTGATAACTTTGTATTCTTCTTGCATGATACCTGGCTGTACATCCATGTGGATGACATAGCCATATTCTGCAAAAATCCACGGAAGTTATAGGAGCTGATTGAATCTTGATTAAAAAAAGAATATCTAGGCCAAGCAGCTATTCTCGTTAGTATCAACGTAGAAGTAAAAAGAAATGGCATCAAACTTTCTCAGTCTACCTACATTGACCCGCTTTTAAGCAAATAAATTCTTTCAAACCACAGATAACATTCAACTTCTTTCAAGCCAAATGGCAACCTACTTGCTTTGAAGAGCAAAATCAATTCCTCAAGACCAGCTGCAAATACAGGAAAATAATCAGTGAACTACTGTACCTGAGCTGTAATACACAACCAAAAATCACCTTTTCAAAAAATTACCCATTGCAATGTCTCACTAAACCTAACTCCATCCAGTACAAAGCTTCTCTGAAGATTGTCAACTACCTCAAATACACCAAGTCCAAAGGACTGAAATTTTAAAAAACAAAGACGGCTGATGATCTTGTTGCATTTGTGGATTCTGACTGGGCCACATGCCCCCAAACTTGTTGTTTGATTTCAGGACTGGTAATCATGTGTAAAGTAAATCTCATCACTTGGAAGTCCAAAAAGCAACAAACTATTTGTCTCTCCACCACCAAACCATATAAAACTCAGTTTGTGAGGGAGTGAATGGGGTTCTGTGGCTGACTACGCTGCTGGCAGAGTCCTTCAATTGAAAACCACTCAAGGCCACTCTTATCCTTGAAGACAACAAAGGTTGTATCAAGCTGCCTCCCTAAAAAGCCAAAATATTTTCCTTCACGACTAAAAACATCAACATTCATAATCACGTCATCAAAGAAGAGCTGGAAAAAGGCACTATCAGCCTGGATAAGGTTTCATCCACGAGCGACTACACCAACTTGCTGACCAAACCATTACCAAGACAAATTCTAAAAAACTGCCTGAGCGCAATCAATTTCCTCTAAGTATGAACCTGAGAGAAGGGTCCCTGTTGAATTCCTACTCTCCTTCATTGTCTCTCAGTTTCTCCATTCTTTATTTCATCTATTTCTTTTTCCTTCATTTTATTTCTTTTTTTTGTCTGTCTGAGTTGGGCCTTGCCATGCCACAGTGCACTCCAGTTCCAATACTCAATATTGGATTTGAATTTTGAGGCTATTTGAACTCTGACTTGCGCACTCCTCTATCATGTTCCTCGCACAACTACAAAAGTTGTGTCACTGGATTGAGGGTGCTTTGAGTCAGGTAAGCCTTATCCTGAATTTCTTCATTTTGTTGATTTTTTCTCATCATGATTTCTGTCTGATTTTCTTTCTATCTATCTTCTAAAATATCATCCAAATACAAAGCAGTGTTATGTGGGTCTATGCTCAAGGTTTTCTACTCTACTATGTAGCTTCTACCCAGGGTCTTCCTCTGCTTCATTTTTTCACCTCTCTATATCAAAGCCTGGTTTTAGGTTATCATATTTTCTTTCTTCTTTTGTTACTCCTTCCTCTTTTCTGATGAAACAAATTCTTTTTTTAGTTTCCTCTAAAGTTTACAAAGGGTTTCAATTGAGGGTTTTCAACCCCCTAGGAGATGGGAAAGTTGCAAGCAGGGGTTTCACATGTTTTCCTGGCCCAGTTGGGGTAATCACCCCCCAAATGGGCCATTTGAGGGGGGATCTGGGGTACCTAGGCACCCCTGGACATCATTTGGGTGCTTTCAACCCAAATCTGGGCATCTGTAATGCTATTTATGACTATTACTGGACCAAAAAAAATCAATTGGAAACTGCATTCTTCCTATTGGGAGAAAAAAATCTTGACACAAATCGCATACACACACAACACATGCCTGTGGCATAAAATTATTTTTCTCAAACCAAAAGTGAGCAAAATTTTGGAGTTGTTGACTTCAAAATTGAAATTAATACTAAATTGCCATTGCATTTTGTTGTTTTATGGGAAAAGTGGCAAGCCCAAGCCCTCCTGGTTTAAACATGGCTGTGTTAAAGGAGTTAATTGAAAGAGTTTTTAACAAAGCTTTGGATTCTTGCGATTTGGGAATGGAGTTGGAAAAGAAAATATTTGAATCCCTGATTGCATCCTCATCTAGGGTTACAATTGAGGAACAAGATCTTTCTTCACAACTGTAACAAGATTTTCCATCACAACTGCAATTCAATAGAGTTCAGCAGTCAAATTTCATATGTCATTTGACTGAGAAGGTTTTAGCTTGATCAATACTAATGGAACCATGTCACTATGAGAATAAGGGTTTTCAGACATGCTTGACCCTCCTCCTGGAAGAGAATTTGCTATTAGGCAAGAAGCCAAATTTTTTCCAAAAATGGGAAGCCATTCATGGCTTTGCATTCACAGCTTTCAATTCACAGAAAGATAAATATTTGGATCTAGCATGTGAAAGATTTGGGGTATATGAAAGGCCATTTCCAACCAAACTTCAAAGGCAAACTCACACCAGGATGTTTGGGTTTCAAGTTTAACACACTCAAGAATTCAACCAAATTAATTCTTCTTCAACCAGCAAGGCTATTGGTTGGTGATAAGGATGAGGATCAGGGGATAATAAACAGATATATCCAGCTTTATGATGATTATGATGATGATGATGATCATGATGAGGCACACAGGGCAATACCCTTATTTATTGATCAGAGGATTAGATGATGGATGGATACCATAAGATTGATGGATCCATAGATATTTGGTGCATAGATGGATTAGAAAAGCTGGGGGAAGAGCCCTAATTTTATAGGCAAAATGGTCCTGTAACTATTTACAAGTGGATGAAACATATGAGTGCAGAAAAAATATGAGCAAATTGTTTTTTTTTAATTTTTGGATAAGATAAAAAACTTAGAAAATTTGTTTTAAATTTTTCCCCTTTTCTTGAGGTGTACCAAATTTGTCACCACATCCCTCCCCAACTTAAAAACTTTCCCTAGTCTGCATCTTGATATTTTGAAGATATTTTGAAAAGGAGAAAAGGATACAATATCAAGAAAAAAATGGCAATTTCTTGATCTTGAGGGTGATTTAAGATTTGAGGGGAGAAAATATTGATCCATCCAAGAGGGCCATAGAAGTGGCAGGAGCCAAAAAAAGAGGCCGTCCCAGGTGCTCACTTATGTGGCATAAAGCAGAGTGTTGAAAAAAAAAACGCAGTAGCTGACCCTGGTGGTGCAAAATTGGCAGGACTTACTTTGACGCCAAATTTCCCCAATGACAATGAAACCTCTTGACTTGATCAGGAGATAAAATTCTGGCCCAATGAGTAGCATCAAGTTATTTCAAAACATAGGATACACCTCTGACTTGATGGACCACCTGATAAGGACCATTGCAAAAATTTGAAAAGAGATTTCCCAATGAGTCTCCAATGATTGATTATAAGCCAAAACTAGATTGACAGGATTTACAGAATCCATGATTTGATTTGCATGATTATCTTCCTAATATCTCTTGATTGCATCAGCTTCTGATAAGGTTCTCCCTAAATGTCTTCAGTTTGCTCCAGTTTCTGGGATCTGGCAACTAATAGATCAGTGGTTGAGGAAACCTGCTCCCATGAGATACCCAGGAGAGATTCAATTTCAAGATCAAGACAAAGGAAAGCCCTTTGGTTAAAAATGATTTTGTAAGGTGAGTAGCCAGTGTTCCATTAAGTTGAGATTTGATCAGGAAGAGAACCAGAGGAATATTGTTGCAACAATTCTATCCACTTTCACCAGCCAGTTTGACAAGAGCAGCCTTCAAAGGAGCATTGCCTTGTTCCACCATGCCTTGGCGTTATAAGGAGTAGTAACCCAATTTTTTCCAGGAAATTATCAGATCATTTCATCAAGTTTTCCACCAAATTCAGAGCCACCACCAGTAGAATAAGAGTGAACCAAGCCATAATGCATTGTCCAATTCTCATAAAGGAAAGCTGCCACTAATTCAGAGCTGAGATTCTTAAGGAATATTGCTTCAACCCATCCAGAAAAATCATCTTTAGCCAGAATGAGATACTTAGCACCACCTTCCTTAATATGAACCACATCCATAGAAATCCTTCCAAAGACAGTGGAATCTGAAGTTTTGACAGGCTTAAAAGGATTGTTTGATTTCAGCAAGGAGTGGTCACAGAAAAGAGACAGAATTTATTCAACACCTTAAAAGGACCAGATAGCGTGGTGAATAGACAGAGGCAGTACTGGAGGAAAGGAAAAGGACAAATAAGAATGAAAGAAAGAGTCAATGCAGTGTGTTACTCTTGATGTTGGTGATGGGAAAAGCTTGAGCTGTAGTGATAGCTGATGGTTGGTGTCAATGGTAGCTGGTGATTGATGTTGATGGTAGGTGGTAATTTATGTCAACAATAGCTGATGGTTCCAAGAGTTCCCGCAGCCAAATACCTTCATGATCTTCCAGGACCTGAGCAAGATGGCTGGGGAGCTGTCAGCCTCCTGGATGCCAAGACCCTTGCTATCCTTTAGCTACCAGAGGTGATAGAATAAATAATTAATATATTATTCAATAAATGCAGCAAAAGTCTGTAAAATATTTAAACAAAGCTTATTGCAAGGTTAATTGGTTTGGATATGGTTGATTGTTATAAATCAATATAGACAAATTGATTATTAAATATTTTTATAGAGGGGCAAAAATTATATTGGGGATCTTGAACACCTCCCTTCAGGGAATTCAGTATGAAAGCATGTAGTCCTGGTTACTTTGGGCCCTTTAGTTTAAAGGATATTTTGCCCAAAGATAATATGTATATAAAATACACGGTGGAGTGGCAGGGCTTTGTAACCAAGCTGCAACTACAGAGAAAGGATAATAAGACTCACTGTTATATTATGAAATCCTTTGGGTACCTTTTTGGGACGTGCACTTATGGGTTCAAACTGTATACTGGGTTTATGAGGTTATTCAGCAGTTTAAATTGATAAAAAGGGTTGGGGAAGTATTTGATTACCTTGGAAAAGTTCCTGGATGTAAATATAACCGGGTCTCTTGGTATCAATATCCTCAAAAGAGATCTTTATTTATAGCTTTTTGAGTCCCAATATTTTCCTTCTGAGGGGTACAGGGGCTCAAAGTGACGGACACTGAGGCAAGCAGGGTAACTAGTGGTAGCCTGTCACGTGTTCTTGGCTGGTAGCATCTAATTCCACAGGGTATGGGAATTATTCTACTTTATAATTGATGTTTGGACATGTAAATAACACTAATCTGTGCTTTTTGTTTATTATTTAATTAATTATACTTAGTAAATGTTCTGAGTAAGTTAATAATTATTTTAATAGAAATTCTTACGGATATTTGAATTTCAGGTGATTTCTCATTATGTATTCAATAATAAGTCATGATATTGATTTTACTCCTTATTTTCAAAATTCAGTTGATTTAATAAAATAATTACTTAAAAATATAAGTCATGGCTATTCCCATGATATTTTTACATAATCAGTTTTCTTAGTATGTCACATAAATATTGCTGCCTAGAAATTCTCATAATAGTATATCAAAGTATTTGAATATATTTTTAGAAGTAGTCATTATCTTATTTTTGACAAATTTGGTACTTTGAATTATAATTAATAAAAAATATGTAAGAAGGTTATTTAATTATTTTTATATGATCTTATGTATTTTTAGACTATCTACTATCAACGGTAACATTTATTACATATGTGGAATGTTCCCATGTAGGTGGCAGCATGTTTACGCGTTACCTAGGTTTCTCAGGTGCTTGCCACTTTGTCAACCCGTAGTCCCGCGGCTGCGTACTTGTCAGAGGCCTTGGGCTGCATACACGGCTTTGACGGAGTGAAAGAGCTGTAGCTCAGTCCAGCGTTGGTGCATTGGCTGCTGCGGCTGCATGTGGTAATTTTCACAGAACAAATTTCTGTCTGTAGCTCCTAAAATATACACAACACCTCAATTCTGACTGAATTTTAGGTGTGAAAGTTTTACATACAGATGTGTGTGAAATATTTAATTTTTCCAAAATTTCAATAGTGGTGTTGTGGTATTTTGTTCTTTCTTTCCTTAATTATTTCAAACTATAAGGAGTTGGATTTCAAGGGTGGGGTCAGTGAGTGACCCTACCTAATTTTGGGTGGAGAATCTATTTTTGAAATAATTTTTATGGTTTTCCGACTCCTTCTTAGGTCAATTTTATTATTATTATTATTTTCATGTTATTTCTGTTACTTTTTCAGCTTGCTCTGCAATAGTAGCAAGCTGACATTCCCCCACTCAAAGATATGGCCATATCTGAAAAACAAATCTGGAGCATTTTGGGAAAAAAAATCAATTCCATGTGTGTTTCAGTTCCTTTTTCTGGCTCTTTAGTTTTTAAGATTTATTGGTCCATCAGGTATATTATTCTCTGGTTACCATTAATCTTTGTCTGCAGATTCTCAAATATATCAATATTATTTTCTTAAAAAATAATATGGTAATACAAGTTGTATACTTACTTTTATGTTTCAAAAAGTAATTTATACGCTTTTTCTTCCAAGCTTTATGTTTCCTTAATAGAGCCTGAAAGTTGATACTCCTTTCAAGATCTTCTTGTTCAAGGAGTTTATCTAAGTTTTTACATGCAGAAGAGATATTAAGTTGCTCAGCTTGAGTTAAAGCTTTCCAACCAGTAGGTTTATAATTTTTAATATGTTCTTCTTTTCTTATTTTTAAAAGATTTAAATAATAGATTATTAATTCTGCATTGATTTTTGAATCCACTGCAATAGAATTTAATGATAAATCACAGTTAAAAAGTCAGATAAATTTATCTTTGATTTTATTTTTTTGTTAAATGTCTGGTCCAAGGTATTAAGTATAATAAAATGGAATATTTCCCGGCCAGACCCCCAATTGTCAGCCTCCTGGATGCCAAGACCCTTGCTATCCTTTAGCTACCAGAGGTGATAGATTAAATAATAAATATATTATTTAATAAATGCAGCAAAAATCCATAAAATATTTGGATTAAGCTTATTGCAAGGTTAAGTGGTTTGGTTACTGTTTATTGTTTTAAATCAAAAAGAATAAATTGATTATTAAATATTTTTATAGAGGGGCCACAACAATATTGGGGATCTTTAACACCTATCTTCAGGGATATCAGTATGAAAACACGTAGTCCTGGTTAGTTTGGGCTCTTTAGGTTAAAGAATATTTTACCCAAAGATAATATGTATATAAAATAAAAAGTGGAGTGGCAGGGCCTTGTAGCCAAGCTACCACGATAGAGAAAGGATAATAAAACTTACTGGTATATTATTAAATCCTTTGGGTATCTGTTTGAGACGTTTACTATTGGTTTAAACCTGTATACTGGGGTTATAAGGTTTTTCAGCAGTTTTAATTGATAAAAAGAGGTTGAGGACGGATATTTATTGATCAGAAATTGCCATAAATCACTTAATTATCTCTTATAAGTACTTGATTACCTTGGCACGGTGTCTGGATATGAATATGACTGGGTCTCTGCCCATCAATATCCTCAAAAGAGCTCTTTATTTATAGCTTTTGGAGTCCCAATATTGTCCTTCTGAGGGTTGTAGGTGCTCAAAGGGATAGACAATAAGGCTAGCAGGGTAGCCAGGGGTAGCCTGTAATGTTTCCTTGGTGATATAGCGCGGGTAGCATCTAATTCCTTAGGGTATGGGAATTATTCCACTTTATAAAAGGCATTAGGACGTGTGAATAACACTAATCTGTCCTATTTATGTATTATTTAATTAATTATCCTTAGTAAATTTTCCCATTAATTTAATAATTATATAAATAGAAATTTCTACGGAAATCTTGATGTCAGATAAGTTCTCATTATGTATTATATAACTGGAGTAAAAGTCATAATATTGATTTTACTCCTTATTTTCGAGTTCCAGTTGATTTACTAAGATAATTACTTAAAAATATAAGTCATGTGAATTCATATAATATTTGTACATCATTAGTTCTCTTAGTATGTCATGAAGATATTGATGTCTGGAAATTCTCATAAAAGTATATTAAATTATTTCAATATATTTTTAGAAGTTGTCATTGTCTTATTTTTGACATTCTTGATACTTTGAATTATATTAAATAAAAAATATGTATAAGGATCATTTATGTATTTTTATATGATATTATGTATTTTTAGACTGTCTACTACCCAAGGGAACATTTATTACATATTTAGAATGTTCCTGTGTAGGTTGTAGCATGTTTACGCGGTATCTGAGCCTCTCAGGCCGCCTGCCCTTCTTTCAACCCGTAGTCCGGTGGCTGCGTACTTGTCAGAGGCCTGGGGCTGCGTACACGACCTCGAAGGAGTGACAGGGCTATATCCCAGCCGCGCGCAGGTGCATTGGCTGCCGCAGCTGCGTGCAAGAATTGTGACAAAACACATTTCCGCCCGTAACTCCTAAAATATACACAAAAACTCAATTCTGACTGAATTTTAGGTGTGAAACCTATACGTGACAATGTGTGTGAAATATTTAATTGGCCAAAAAGCTCAATGATGGAGCCGTAGTATTTTGGTTTTTCTTTCCTTAATTATTTAAAAATATAAGGAGTTGTATTTCAAGGGTGGGGTCAGTGAGTAACCCTACCTAATGTTTGGTGGAGAACCAATTTATGTAATAATATTTATGGTTTTCCTACTCCTTCTTAGGTTAATTGTATGATTATTATTTTTATGTTATTTTTTTTACTTTTGCAGCTTTCTCTGCAATAGTATCAAGCTGACACCAATTTTGGTATGACCAACTGTAAACCAGCCTCCACCCCTCTTCCTCAACAACCTGCCAAGGTCCCCTAATTGGAAAAACCAGTGGACTCCTCATTCAACTACCAACAAGTGGTGGGTCTCCTTAATTATCTTGTCCAATGCACCAGGCCGGACCTTGGGTTGTAAGACTCCAAACGGCGCAGGGCGTTGGAAGTTCTGTGGAGGGGATAGGTGCTTTTTTAGGCTGCCCTCCTGAGTGTTAAAAAAATATTTAAATTTAACCAAGATCAAAGTCCAGAACCTGGTAAATGGGGAACCAAATGTGAGAGGATAAAGATTATAGTAGTTGGTAGCTGGGAGACAACACTATCTGAGGCAAGATGAAGTTGGGGAAAACTTGAATAGAAGGAGTCAAGAATTGTTCAGAGTTCAACAAGACAAGGCAATTTTGAGTGACAACGCCCACGATCTAATACCTCTGGTTGTCAGCAGGAGCTTAGGAAAGATCAACTCAATCCCAAACAACCTCCGGGTTCTCAATGAACCTGCCCAACTCTCCACAATCAAGCGCTTGAAGGGTACCAGACATGAGGATGCTGAGGTTGATGCTATTGATACATGCAAATCAGAATGGGTACAATAATCAGGACTAGGGCTGTTGGGGGGTGATGAGGTACACTGGGGATTTAAATTGGAAACATGTCCGATGACGGTGGACGTATTATTTGCGTCAGGATTCCCAAGATCCAAATGCTGACTCAAGGAACAACCACCAAAGGAGAACAAGACCGAGGAGCAGGCACGTATAGAACACGGTGGGAGAGGAATGGCACCACTATTGTCATCACCACATGCAAGTTAAGGATGGGTGCTTGGATTGATTCTATCCCCCTGATAGGTATTGATAGTACCCAAAGAGATTCAATGGATAGGATTCTGAGAATTTAAACTCCTCTGCTTGAGACATTGATTGGATAACAAACTTTGGATCAATTGAGCGGAAGAGGAGGAGGAGGAGGAGGAGGGTGAGGAGGAAGGTGATGATGGTGATGGAGGATGAGCAACGCGCAATGATGAGGATGAGTGACGCCCAAGGAAGACAATGAGGATGAGCGAAGCGCAAGGACAACAATGAGAATGAGCAAAGCGCGAGAATGAGGATGAGGATGAGCGATGCACAAGGATGAGGATGAGGATGAGCATTGCGCGGGGATGAGGATGATGAGGAGCAACGCAACTAGGACAACAATGAGGATGAGCGACGCGCAAGGATGAGGATGAGGATGAGCTACGCGCAAGGATGAGGATGAGGATGAGCAACAAGCGGGGATGAGGATGAGGAGGAGTGACGCGCCTAGGACAGTTTTTTTTTTTTTTTTTTTTTTTTTTGAATTCTTTTCCCAAGGTGTCCCAAATGGTTCACCACAGTCATCACCTGGAGCTACCTTTCTTGGTTTCTAAACAACCACACAATCACTCATCAAAAACAGTTCCTTCATCTCCTTTGCTATCTTAAACGCACCAAATCCTTGGTTATCTCCTTGGGTGGCAACTGTCAACCTCCTTCAAACTCAAGGCATACTGCAATTTTGATCAGGCATCAAGTAATGATTGTTGCTCATTCACTGGCAGCTCCGTCTTTCTAAACCATCCGGTCATCTGGCGGTGCTATAAGCAATCTGTCATAGCTCTGTCCACCACCAAAGCAGAACATAGATCCTGCTTTGAGTCAGGACAGGATCTCCTTTGGGCCTCTCAACTTCTGTCCATCCTGGCCAAAGTTTTTCAACATCCGTTCAGTTCCCCTTCCGTTTTTTGCGACATTGTATCTTACTCAGTATAGTCTAATATGTTTTCCTTGCACTCTCTCTTTCTTCTCTTTCAATATCCTGCTGAATTTCCCTTTTTCTTTCACAGGGTCAGGTTCTATTGGGATTATTGCTGGAGGGAGTTTTCTACCATCTCTTGGTTGAAAGTGTTTTACTAGGCAAAAAGGAAATACTGGGTTTTTTCTTGATAATTCTTCACTCAAGATTACTTCTACAGCATTCTTGCTATGCATCTTTTTGATAACAAATGGTCCAAAAAAGGCTGGTTTCAGCTTTCTGTTCCCTGCTAGGTTGTTGAACTTGGTTGTGGATATCAAGATCTGATCTCCTATTTTAAAGTCAGGTTCCCTATGTGATTTGTCCCACCTCCTATCATTTTCTTAAAGTCAAGAGATGTTGGATGCATCGTGGCTGTTTAATTTATCCCCAGAGAGTTTTGGAATCCATCCTCTTTCTAGTATGTAAGGGGCTTCTTTGGTAGTAGAATTTTTACTGTTGTTATAATCCATCTCTAGAGCTGGGAGTAGGCTTACCCAATCATGGCAATAACCATCTGAGTTTTTGTATTCTAGACAAAAGCTACAGAACCTTGTTCAACTATCTTCTAGGGTCTGTATCATTCTTTCAGCTAATCCATCAGTTTGGGGATGGTATGCTGTAGAAAATGCTAGAGTAGTACCCAGTATATCATGTAGATTCCTCCAAAACTCAGAGGTGAATTTGGGGTCTCTTTCACTTATTATAATCTTGGGAATACCAACATCAGCTATGATCCTATTCCAAAATAGTAGAGCTACATCCATAGCACTATCTTCTTTGTGATTGGGTAAGAATTTTGCCTTCTCAGAGTATCTGTCAACTATAAGCAGGACAGAGTTATGTGAATGAGTACCTTCAGGGGGGAGGCTGGTGAAAAAATCCATATAAATATTTTCCCATCTATTTTTGGGTTCAGAGATCTTCTGTAGGAGTCCAAACCTCTTTAAAGTAGTTTCATTAGATCTTTGGCAAGTCTCACAGCTAGGAAAATACTTAATAGTGACTTCTCTCCAGTCTATCCACCAAGCAGTTTTTTTTACTTTCTCCAAGGTTCTGTCAGTGGATAGATTCCCTGAGGAACAGTTATCATGGCATTCCTGGAGTATGTGTTGTATATGTTCTTTTTTCCTTAGTACTAATACACTGCAATGTTGGTGTCTGTAATAAAGGAGACCATCTCAAAAGGTAAACCTTCCCTCTTTATAGGGTGTAAGTAATGAAGCAGGTAAACTATTTTTGAGAGCTGCTTCTGGTGATTCAAATTCCATAAGCAGCTTGATTTCAGGGTAGGAGTTTTTCCTCACTAGATTGAAGAAAGCAGTATCTAATTCACATAAGTGGATCCCCATGATTGGAGAATTTAATGCAAAAAAATTTATTTTCATGATAGGAAAGATATCATGAGCCTCAGGGTCATATGCTGGATTTCTAGAGTCATTAGGAAAAGCATTCCTACTTACACTATCACCATTCTGATGTTTAGCTCCAGCTTTAGGCACTATAGTCATCTGAACTCTATACTATTGTATAGCAATTTGCCACCTGAGCATATGTCTGCTAGGGGTTTTCATGTTCATGGGAGTTCTTACAGCATTACAGTCTGTGATCAACTAGAAAGTGGTGCCTTCTAAGTAATAGTGTAGCTTCTCTAAAGCCCATACTAGAGCCAAGCATTCCATCTGACTGGCTCCATATCTCTTTTCTGTATCTTTGATCTGTCTATATATGAGGAGTACTGGTTTCTCCCCTTTTTTGTCTTCTTTTATTCTTTCTTGATGAAGAGCAGCTCCCAAACCTTCCATACAGGCGTCAATTTACATTTCAAAGGGCTTGGAGTAATCTGGTTGAATTAGTAAAGGAGTAGAGGTCATAGCTATTTTTATTTCCTCATAGTTTTTCAATCTCTCATGTTTCATTTCAAAGAGAGTGTTATTTTTGCATATTTCATACAGACTTTTAGTTAGCATAAAGAACTTTGGTATGGATTGTCTGTAGTAACTTCAAAAACTAATGAAAGAAAGTAACTCTGTTTTATTGCGAGCAATGGGTCTCTTCATGACAGTAGCTATCTTATTTTGATCAGCAGCTAGAGTTAGACCAGATACTATATACCCTAGGGCTTTTAATTCTCCATATCAAAATTTGAATTTCTTCATGGATTCTTTTAATCCTGTTTTGGAGATAGTTTGGATTACTAATTGTATTTGGTTGTTATGAGTATCCCAATCATCAGAATATATCATAAAATCATATATATATACCATCATCCATCCTTGTCTGATGTATGTACCTAGAACTGTATGAATGGTTATCTGGAAGTGAGATGGGGCATTGTTTATACCAAAGGGAATCATAATTATTGACCATTCTGAAGTCTCCTACCATTCTTGACTTGTAATTATGCCAAGCTATGATTACAGGTGTGTTCACATCCTACTTATTGTTCCCTACTTTAATTAATACTTGTAAGTCTATCAGTTCTTGGATATGTTCCTAAAGAGCTATTCTAGGCTTTGGACTAGAGGGATAAGCTGGTCTTCATAAGTTTGGAGGATAAGGAGGCTTAATAGTCAATTTCAATACCATTTCATGTCCTTTGATATCACCAATGGGGTGATCTTTAGTGCAAAAAGAATTTTTTGGTTCTCAAAGCGGACTGTCCATATATCTTTCTTCTGTTCCTCAGAAAGTCTCATATTTAGAGCTGATTGAGAGAAGTATTCTTGATTAAAGTATTCTAAATGCTTTTGCTAAGTGGAAGAGGGGAAATTTGATGGTGCATATCTTAAACTTCTTGTCCCAATTACAACTCACTGTAAAGTATCTCCCTTTACTCTGGAACACATCTAAGCCATATAGACATAAAGCATCATTACCTATTATCAGGTAGTCACATACTCCATTGAGCAATACCAGAAATTTCACTATTATTTCAAAGATCCTTTATTATGGGGTAATATTATAGGAGTAGTCAATACTCCAATAGCATTCATGGTAGAGTTTCAAGAGCTAAACTTGGCTTTTGGGACGGGAAGAAGGTGTTCATTCCAATTGGGATCCCATTTTTTTAAGAATTCAGTACAGACACATGAGCAGAAAGCTCCACTATCCAGTTAAAACCTTATAGGTCTGTCTCTATACAATCCTTTTGCATAGAAAGTTTGACTAGAAGTATAACTCTTACCAATAATAGGTTTAACTTTTAATGGTTTAACATCCGTGATATTTCTAGGAATTATGGTAGGATCCCATTTTTGGGGCAAACTAGAGTCCCCATGGATGTTATTGATTTCTATAAAAGTGCCTATATCTCCTTTTATAAAATTAACAGGGTTGGTCACGATCAAATCAAATTCAGAAAGGGATCCTTCAGTATCAGCTATATCTTCATAGTTCTGATTCCCTTCAACCTCTTGTCAAAGTGTTGAATCCTCCTCCTACTGGCTAACGGCACGCGCACACTCGCGGCGCAGCTGTAGTGACTTCTGCAGCGACCTTGCGCTTACCTGTTCTCACTCAAGACTTTACTTCAAGGTCCCCGGGAGGCTTTTCTAACTTGTCTCCATGATCATCAACCTTGTCTCCTTCATCATCATTCCATTCCTTTCTTATTTTTCCTTATTCCTTTCTTTTCTTATCTTGTTCCAATTTCTTCAAACAATCTTCTCTCCCAATGTCTGCCTCTCCTCTGCCAATTGCTCAACTGCTCAATCACCATCCTCAACCCGCCTCAACATGAACCACCTTCCTCAAATCTCAACTTCGTCTGTCTGGTATGATTTCAATCCTTTCCATTTTTGTCCTCAACTTCTTTTATATTCTTCTTTCCCACTCACCTTTTGTCTCTATTTGTATGCTGCTGCCTGCCAGAATTTGCTGGTCCCTCAATGCGATAATTTCTATCAATTCAAATCAATCACTTTACACCTCTTGCTCTCTTTCAAAGACTTCTATCTTTCTTTTTGTTAATGGGCAGTCTTGTCTCATATGGCCTGTCTTGTTACAACTCCAAAAAGTTCTAGGAATTCTCTATTTGTCCCTGTTCTTATTAGGTTTCTTATTATCAGAGGTATTTATCAGAGGGGGTTGTTCTCTGGTTTTGTTAATGTTGAAGTTCTATTTAGGTCTAGAAGGAAATTTATTGTCCAATCCATTCATGTGTATGACTTCTTCCAACACATTGATTGGAGTTGGTAATTCAGCATCCATACTCATCCTGCATCTTAAACTATGGTTAAGATTTCCAGGACACAATTTGAGGAGTCTTTCATTTACTTCCTCTTCATCAGCATCTGGATAGAAGCAATCTAATCTTCTCTTCTGTTCCAAGCACCATTTGTGAGGCTTATCCTTAGAGGGATCAAATGAGAAATTTTTGAAATTTTTTATCATTTTTATTTTCCACATTCTAGAACCAAATTTTTCTTTAATTAGAATTTTCCAAGAATTCCATGGTAAGGATCCCATTTATTCTCTTTTACTGATAAACCAGTCTAAAGCTACTCCTTCAAAAAGTGTGGGTAACCTGACTACAGCTATAGCTTCTGGTAAGTCATAAGAGTTAATAGTATAGTTAATAAATTTAATGAAATTTATATGATTGTATTCTCCTTCACCAAAGAAATTAGGCCATTCAGAAATTGGGGGTAAACGTTTGAGGGCTTGTTCTATTTCAGCAGTAGGACTACGCCTGAAGGTGTCACCCCTATGCATTCCTAGTAAGGGTGGTGCATAAGGTGTAGTTGTTTGTCTGGGAGTTTTTGGTTTCTCTGTGGTACTCCCCAAAGGGGTTGGGCAGATGGAATTTTAAGTCTCTAAGATCATTCTTGATCAGATTAAGTTGCATGTCCACTGTTTTATTAACCAGATCTTATTTCTCACTAAGGGAAAGAATGGAGCTGTTATTTGTAGTTACAAATTCTTCTTTTAAAGTTTGAAAAGAAATAGTAAAATCTACTTGGATACCTGATAACATATTCTAAATTTTTTGAGTCTGTCTGATTTTAACTTGATTAATTGTCTCCAATAATTGTTCTGTATATTCTTTAATATCTTCCATTCCTACAGTTTTTGTTTGTTTATTAATTGATTTGGCTACTACTGAGATCAACTTATCCAATTGGGTGTAAACACCGTCCAAATTTCAGCAAAAAATTTTGAAATTATGACGCATATAATTAGAAAAAGAAGGATTAAATCAGAGGTTGGTTTAGACAAATTACTGGCTTCAGAATTAGAGGCTAATTTTTGTACACCTTTTTCCACTTTTGAGCTAAGGATATTATCTGATCCCAATCCTTCTTTCCCTTTGGCTTTGGGTGGGAAGAAGATCTCTTCTTTCCTGATCCTTTTCCTTTCATTTGGGCTAATTGATCCCAAGGATTCCACTTTTCTATCTAGGATTCTACCTCTTTCCTTGAAATCATTTTATGAAAATCTATCTGGGTAGCTTTTGCCTGAGAGATTATCTTTTTCATAGATACCATGTCCTCATTGGCTTGGGCTTCATTGAACTCTTTCCAATATTTCACGTGCTCTATGACTAAGTCTTTGATCCTGAATTCCTTGGCCAGATTCTGCTGGGTTTGCTGCAGGGAATCTTCTTGTAATGGAGGGGGTCTTAATTCTACTACCTTCTCCCGCTCTAGGTTGGGCAAGGGCAGAAGTACTTGGGGCTGTTCCTTTTCCATCAAAATTTGATTCACAGGTTCAAGTCCCCTCATGGTTGTCATTTTTGGTGGTCTCATGGTTACTGAGGGCTCCTGGCAAAGATTCATAGGAGGGAATTCTACCTGAGGCTCTTGTGTTATTTCTATTCCTATTGAATAAAATCTTTATAAGTATTTTTCTACCGAAAAAAATCCGTAAAAATAAGTTTTATTTAAAACTCACTTAAGTTGATTTTCAAAGGTACCAGGACTTTATTGGGATTTAATTGGTCCTTAATAGGTAATCCTATGAGGTCTTGGTGTGTTCCAATGAGGTCTTCACCCATCCAATCAATATTTTCAGGGCTTCCAGAGATATCTGGGACTTCTTGATCCAATAAATCAGTCTCAGTGGTGGTGGTTTCTGGTATAGGAGGGTTCACCAATGGTAAAAGATTATTTTATTGGTCAATCAAATATATTAATATTATTTTAATAAAAATAATATGGTAATACAAGTTTTATACTTACTTTTTTATTTTAAGAAGTAATTTATAGAATATTTCTTCCAAGCTTTATTTTTTCTTAATAGGTCCTGGAAGTTGATACACCTCTCAAGATCTTTTGGTTCAAGGAGTTTATCTAAGTGTTTACGTTCAGAAGAGATATTAATTTTCTCGGCTTGAGTTAAAGCTTACCAACCAGTAGGTTTATAACTTTTAATATATTCTTCTTTTCTTATATTTCAATGATTTAAATAATAGATTATTAATTCTGCAATGGTTTTTAAATCCACTGCAAAAGAATTTTATGATGAATCATGGTTAAAAAGTCAGATAAATTTATCTTTGAATCAATTTTCCGTGAAATGTCTGGTCCAAGGTATTCAATATAATAAAATGGAATATTTCCCAGCCAGACCCCCAATTGTCAGCTTCCTGGATGCCAAGACCCTTGCTATCCTTTTGCTACCAGAGGTGATAGAATCAATAATAAATATATTATTCAATTGATGCAGCAAAAGTCTGTAAAATATTTGGACAAAGCTTATTGCAAGGTTAACTGGTTTGTATATGGTTTATTGTTATAAATCAATATAGATAAATTGATTATTAAATATTTTTATAGAGGGGACACAACTATATTGGGGATATTTAACACCTCTCTTTGGGGAATTCAGTATGAAAACACGTAGGCCTGGTTACTTTGGGCCGTTTAGTTTAAAGGATATTTTTCCCAAAGATAATATGATCATAAACTGAAAGGTGGGGTGGAAGGGCTTTTTAAACAAGCTTTCATTACAGAGAAAGGATAATAAGACTCACTGGTATATTATTAAATCCTTTGGGTACCTGTTTGGGATGTTCACTGATGGGTTAAACCTGTATACTGGGGTTATAAGTTTGTTCAGCATTTTAAATTTATAAAAAGGGTTGGGGACGGATATTATTAATCGGACTAAAGCCATAAATCACTTACTTATCTCTTATAATTATTTCATTACCTTGGCATGGCGTCTGGATGTAAATATAAGTGGGTCTCTTGGTATCAATATCCTCAAAAAAACTCTTTTTTTGGAGTCCTAATATTGCCCTTCTGAGTGGTACAGGGGCTCCCCCCTTGACTCCCAAGATCCGCTCCTCTTGGCGTCACAAGATCTTTCCTCACCTCCTCTTAAGTGTTTCAACCGGAGCCTTGAACTCAAAATCTTCCATGTTGATGTAGGGAGGAGGGGTGAGGTAAACTTCTTTGCGCATCAGGGATTTCATAAAAGCGGATTTTATGTTGACTTGGTGAAACTTCAGCTTTAGATGGGCAGCAAGAGCAATCAGAATTTGGAGGGAGTTCTTGTCTCCAGTGGTTGAGAAAGTAGTGGTGAATGCAAAACCGTAATGTTTGCTGAAGCCTTGAAGGCAGAGTTGGGCTTTGAACTGGAAAATCCTTTTTTGGTTGTCTTGTATGGTTTGAAAGACCCAAACGCACTTGAGTCCTAGCTTGCCATCAGGAAGGGTTGATTCTTCCCAGACTTGGTAATCAAGCAGGTTGAGCTCCTTGTGCTTCATTGCTTCAAGCCATTCCTCTTGGTATTTGGAACTGAGAGCCTTCTGGACTGATGTGGTATTGGAATAGTTATTGTTGAAAATGAGGTAGATGGCTGGAATTCCTATTTTTTAGTTGGGATGTTGTGGATGGGGAATGATATTCCCATGGGTTAGCATTTCGTGAGACAGTTGATAGGTGGGGGGGAATCTTGACAGCGGGTGAAGGGACAGGATGGGGAGAAGTATGGGAAGATTCGGGCACAAAAGGAGAAGTGGTAGGAAGGGCAACGGAAGAGGAAGGGGGAGTAGGGGAAGAAACAGCAGGAGAGTGGTTCAAATAGTTTTTAGTAGGAGGAGGAAGGGAAGAAGATGGAGTCAGCATGAGGTTGGAATTGGGAGAGCAGAAAGATGATTTGAATCCAGATAGAGAAGGAAAGGAGAGCTTGTTGAAGGAGGCGTTTGCAGAGATGAAGATTTTGGAGGAGTCCAGATCAAGCAGTCTTAATGAAAAAAATTCATTGATGTACCCAAGCAAAAGAGCTCTTTTTCTAGTGTGGAGAAGTTTGTAAGTTCAATTGGCCTTGGGAATGACAGCAAAAGATGCGCATCCAAATTGTTGTAAGAAGTTGAGGTTGGAAGATCATCTGTGCCAAACTTTCTAAGGAACAATGATGCCATGGGACCTTGAAGGGAGTGTGTTGACAATGTGGGTGGCGGTGTTAATGGCCTCATCCCAGAATTTCAGCAGCAAGTTACCTTGGGTCAGAAGACATTGAGCCTTCTCCAGAATGAGGCAATTTGATCTCTTGGCAAGACCGTTTTGGTGAGGAGTGTGAGGGGGAGAAAAGTGCTGAATAATTACTTTTTTGAGACAGAAGGAGTGGAGGTTGGAGGAGATGAATTTGCCGCCCTTGTCGGAGATAAAAAGCTTCACAATATGCCCAGTCTGAATTTTGGCCCGCGCAAAAAAATCCTTCATTGCGGAAAAAGCCTCACTGTTCTGTTTGAGGAGAGCCACAGACTGGTAAGCAGAGAATTGATCCGTAAGGGACAGAAAATAGGAAAATCCAGATTTTGAGGTGATATAGAAAGGTTCATAATTTCCAGATGAATGGCTTCAAGGAGATTGGCAACCTTTTTAAATTTTTGATTGAAAGGTGTTGAGAATTGCTTGCAAGCCTTGCAGACCTGACAGGCGGAAGGTTGAACATCAGAACCGTTGGAGCACAGGTTGAGGGTCTTGAGAGATTGGGGGCTAGCATGACCAAGGCGTAGATACCAGAGATTTTCCAGGGCTTTGAGAAGCATTTTGGACTGGTTTCATTGCAGGAATTTAGTGCCGCACAGTTCAGTTAGCTTCTTGTATGTGGTGCCAATGAAGATTATCTTATCCAGCTTCACCTTGAATCCTGAGTATCCAACTTTGAAGAATGTTTCCTTAGAGGATTTTAGTTGATTGAGTGAGATAAGACACCAATTAATAGAAGAAATTAGCAGAAAATCAGGCAAGATGATAGTTGAGCCAAGATGAGTGATGAGCTTAGCTGAGCTGGAATGTGTAGCAGTGAGAGAGTTGATAGGGGATCCGGTTCCAACTTCAAGGTGGATGGGCGTGCATTCTAACAGAAACTGGGGCTCCTAAACTATGTGGTGACCCGCACCAGAATCCAGAACAGGAAGGTGAGAGTATTTTCCATCGGGTGACAGGAAGATCTGAGCTTAGAAATGAAGCTTGGCACTCTTAGAGTTGCTTTCATTGTTGACGGTTGGGCTTTCATTGGTGGAGTGGAGGTTGGATGAGGGGGTTTTGTTCCAGTTGGGTCTGAGATGGGGATGCGCAAACCAACATTTGCTTTCTGGGTGCTTGGCTAAAGGGTTATGGTGTCCTTTGGAACAAGGATGTTTGGGTCATTTCTTCACTGTGGACTTGTGGAGTGAGACAGAAGGGGGTGATTCCAGAATTGTGTTGGCGTCAGTCAGAAAAGGAGATTCAAGGTGAAGGAACTTGCGCAGCTTGTTCAAGATTCCAGTTGGGTTCTGAAGGAGGGAATTGTTGAGAATCAGAGAGTCAATGATATGGTAGAATGAGCTGGGAAGTTTGGAAAGAATAGTGTAGCTAAGAATATCAGGAGGAACTTAACTGTGAGTTTAATCATGAGTTTTCTACAGTCCTTGATGTAGGTCATCAGATCACCTTTGAAGAGATAGCAAATGAAGTTGAGTCAGATGCAGCCACAGTTATTTGAAGATTGCAAAGCATATTTTTTGAGAATTGTCTTTCAGATGGTGTGGGGATCTCTGTCATTTTTGTTGTTGACAATTGATTTGAAGGAAGATTCAGCAAGATTTTGGATGATTATTTCTGCGGCTTCAAGCACCTTCTTCTTTTGAGCGCCAGTCAAAGGTGACAGAGGGGGTTCAACTGTCAGTTTGGGAATTCCTTTCCTGCGAAGGTAGCTCTTGATCCTGAGACTCCAAGAAGGGACATTCAAGTAATTCTGTCAGCTCTCTGATACCAGGAACCTTGCAGTCCTTTAGCTACAGAGAGTGATAAAAGAACTTGGAGCAATAATATTCCAAAGAATAAACACTTTAAAGCTCCAATAATGGTACGGTAAGAGCAAGTGCAAGGTTTATTTGGTTTGGTTATAAATATTTTAAATATAAAATATAAAGAGGGGCCACAGTATTATACTACTGGGGATCTTTACAGACTAGCAACCTCTCTTCAAGGGGCCTCCTTAGGCAGTTTAAGAACCTTGGAATAAATATGGGTGCCTTAGAAAGGACTTATTCCACTACTGGCCGGGCTTAACAGCACACGTGGCCTAGACAGGAAGGGAAACACTCACTCTGAGTACTTGACCACGAAAATCCTGGAGTAATTGGAAGGGTTTCAGAGCAGATGGGGTTGATTGCCTGACTAAACTTCAATGGTTGATTGGTTAATAAAGGTAAATAATACTACTACAGACTAAGTCATAAATCACTTGCTTATCTTCATATAAGCACTTGATTAACAATGACACCATGTCTGATTGATAATAAATAATTCCTGATAACTGATTAACTCATTGGAAACAGAAGGGCAAAAAGAGCCTGTTTAAATATTCTTTTTTGGGTGCTTGAGGACCTCTAGAAGGGGTACTAGCCATGGGCTGAGGCTAGGGGGGCAATCAGGGCAAGATTGGCACGTCCTCAAGGTGCTGTTAGCCTGCTGGCCTTAGATCTGTCAAGGAACAGCTCCTTTTTAGCTGCAGGATCTGTTAATCAATAGATTAGTCATTTTGCTGATCCTGCACTGATCCTCAATTTGTACAGTAAGTACTGGTCCAAAGTGAGCAGACGTAGATTTTTATTGATTCTCCATCCTCTGCTGATCCTGTATGTAATTTTTAATAATTTTTACGACCACTCCTTATGTAGTTTCGTGGTCTTTGAAGGTTCTGATCACTTACTTCGTGGTGAGTTTGGATCTTTATTTAATTAATAAAAAAATACTAAAAATTAGTTATTAGCTAATTTCAATTGATTTTTAAGGTTTTTGAACCATAATCTATGCTCGTGTGTTAGCTTTACATATGTAGTGTAGATCCTACTATGTTGTAGCTTCTCTGAGCGGTACCTGGATGTCATAGGAGGCGCGGGGATCAGTCCATTCAAATGCGCGCGGGGACTGATCCGCTGCTCAGATGCGCGCGGGAGTTCAGCGCTGTAGGGACGCGGGGCTGCGTGCGGGAGTTGGCGTACGCGGGAGTCCAACGCTGTAGGGACGCGGAGCTGCGTGCGGGAGTTTGCGTACGCGGGAATCCAACGCTGTGGGGACGCGGGGCTGCGTGCGGGAGTTTGCGTACGCGGGAGACCAACGCTGTAGGGACGCGGGGCTGCGTGCGGGAGTTTGCGTACGCGGGAATCCAACGCTGTAGGGACGCGGGGCTGCGTGCGGGAGTTTGCGTACGCGGGAATCCAACGCTGTAGGGACGCGGGGCTGCGTGCGGGAGTTTGCGTACGCGGGAGACCAACGCTGTAGGGACGCGGGGCTGCGTGCGGGAGTTTGCGTACGCGAGAGACCAGCGCTGTAGGGACGCGGGGCTGCGTGCGGGAATTGTGACAAAACACAATTTCCCGTGTAAATCCTAAACTACACACAACACCTGGATTTCGACTGAAATTTAGATGTGAAACCTATACATGACATATCATGTGAAATATTAAAATGACTAAAAAGGTGCCATACTGGTGCCGTGGTCATTTATCATTTTCTATTGAATTAATTAAAAAATATAAGGAGTAAGAATTCAAGGGTGGGGTCAGTGAGTGACCCTACCTTATTTTGGGTGGGGAATCCATTTCTGCAATAATATTTATGGATTTCCTACTCCTTCATTTTATAATAATTTTATTTATTCATTTATCTTTATTTTGTTAATATTATTATTGTTGCTGCTTTGTCAGGTTGCTCTGTGCTAAGTAGCAGGCTGACAAATTCAACAGAGGGATGTGGAGCTTAGATGGGTTTGGTTGTTCTTCTGAGTTGGACATAGAGCCTATTGGGTTCAAGGAGTTGGTTGGGACTGTAAATATGAATTTTTGACAGGCTTAAAAGGATTGTTTTATTTCAGCAAGAATTGATCACAGAAAAGAGACATAATTGAGTAGACACCTTAAAAGGACCAGATAGTGTGGTGACTAGACAGAGGCAGTATTGGAGGACAGGAAAAGGAAAAATAATCATCAAAGAGAGGGTCAATCCGGTGTGAGACTATTGATGTTGGTGATGGGACAAGCTTGCGCTGTAGTGATAGCTCATGGTTGATGTCAATGGTAGCTGATGATTGAAGTCAATGGTAGCTGGTGATTGAAGTTGATGGTAGCTGGTGATTTATGTTGATAGGAGCTCATGGTTCAAAGAGTTCCCCTGGCTGAATCTCTTCATGATCTTCCAGGATCTGAGCCAGGTGGCTGGGGAGCAGATGCACAGAACTTCAGAATTAGAGCTTTGGAAGTGGTTCATTTTGACAGAAGTAGCAACAGATGGTTGAGAGACATGGAAGAAAAATGATAGATAAACATACAAATAAATGAAATATAAAATAAAATAGGAAACAGAAGAATGAAGAAAATAATATGAGGAAATAGTTTAAGCATGTACTTAAATACCAACAGACTGCCCAGTAGGATAACAAATTTCAGCTGGGCGCCTAAGATCACATTTCTGACAAGCTTCCCCACTCCAGCACCATTGAGAGATGGATTCCTTCAGTGATGGCCACCAGAATCATTTGGATATGCGTTGATAAGCTGTGTTTTCCCCCAGGTGAACCAGACCCTCATAGAGATTTCCAAGGATTGAATCTTGCTTAGAAGGGATATTAAAAACAATGAGAGCGCACGTTTTTCCTCTTTTTTTAAGCCTAGAACCTTTGGTAAAGAAATTAGAGAACTTTCTTTTGAGGGATAAAAATTCTTTGGCTGAAAAATCATGGGGTCTTTGCAGAGTTGAAAGGTAATTTTCCAATTTAAGCCAGAAACCCTTCTGAAATCCAGAATAATCTTGAGAGGAGAAAGATAAGAGAGGTTGAATTATACATTCCTCCTTATCAAAATCCACTCCAACATCCAATCAATTATCTCCCCAAGGACGTTGAGATAAACCATCAGGCATGGTGAATGATATTCCAGACCTGTGAGCAATATAAAAATATAAAAACTGAATAAAATGTTGAGATTTCAAACTCCTTGCCTTTCACGTCATCTTCTCTCTCTCTCCCTGCGGTACCTCTGCTCTTCCACGCGCCTTCCCGCGCGCCTTCTTTCTCATCACCGTGCCTCCTGGGGTTTCCATCTCTCTTGACCCGGTCCTTTCCACACTCCCTCTCTCCTCCTGAATTGTTGTTGTAAACTTCTCCGTTCTTTCCTTTTCCAAATTCTCCGCCTCCTTTCTTTAGCTTCTTTTCTTCCTCTTCTTCGTGTCTCTCCTTTCTCATTCTCCCAACCATCCATCACCCTTTCACCTATCCGCCTTGAATATCTCAGCCACCATTCTACCAACTATCTCCTATCTCTTACTTTTTTTGTGCCTCAACATCATCCAACTAGTCATCTCTGCCTGGTAAGACTCAACACTTCCGGATTTTCAATCTTATTTAAAATCTAACCCTCAGCCTGCTTCAATTAGCCTCAACCCTCTAATCACGCTCTCCTGAAGACATCTACCTCAAACTCCGCCATTCATCTCCACTCAACATCTTGGATTATGGCGTAGGATCTTTTCCTGTTATTCTCATCCATTTCTACTTTCTAAATTCTCATATCATGTGTTTTCTCTCAGTCTGATGGTTTTGTGTTATAAGGAAATACAGTCAAATCTTCTCACAGTGTGGAAAGAATAAATTTTATCTTCCTATAATTGTCCCAAGGTTTGGAAGTTAACGGTTCCCTGCGTTTGAAAGGAGATGAGGATGTCCAAAGTCGCAATTAAATAAGAAATAGAGATAAGGAGATAATAGATAAAGAAAAGTAGAGAGAGAGAGAAATCGCCAATCCTTCAATCCTCAGAACTTTCCACCTGGATGTGTATCCGGTATGAGTTCCTTTAATCTCCTGGTGAGATGAGTGATTCAATCTGAGGATGTGATTCTTCCTCTTCTTCCTTGATGATCCAATCCTCCCCCTGTTTCCAAGCACCCTGGAGTTGAGAGTGAGGATAAGTCCTCCCTCTCAACCCTAACCTAAGTACACGCGCAAATAACAGTATGACAACAAAACAGAAAAAAATCCCAAAAAAGAAACCCCAGCCTCCTCTCCCCACCTCCTCCGTACCAAACTCCCCCTGTTGTCTGTACGCTGTTCTGTTCATCCGGTTTGTCCTTCTCATGACGCGGTCCTTGCACCGCGCCCTACTTGGAGCCCCCCGCACCTTTCCGTATCCGTCCATCCGCGCCCGTTGTGGATGTTGGGTAATATCCGGCATGATCCAGGCGCTTGCGCCCGCGCTTCATCCGCTCCTTCATAGCCCGCGGATTGCTCCGCCCCTACGTATCCAAACCGGCGCCCCAGCAAACCTAGTCAAGCGCACTACCTTCCAAATCTGATCTCCGGGGAGGATTGCCACCCACGCTGCATTTGATGCTGAGCCCAACCCGTCCACCAGGTGCAGAGCCAAACAGCGGCTGCTGCTGCTGAGCACTCCGCATACCCTAATGCTGAGCCCGCTTGCCCCCAATGCTGAGCGCGCAGCCGCAACGCAGTTCCCAATCCGTGTCTATAAATTGACACCACAACGGTTAAAGGCCAAAGCCTGAAGACCCAACCAACAAGTCATGAACAAACCAGCTGGAGCCGCCGACTACTTCCATCAAGTGGCACTCAAGGCCTGGGTCAATGCTATCCCCCCCTTGAATGAAGAAAACTACTCAATATTGCAGGAAAAGATGCTGATGTTGTTTGATCTCAAAGATATCAAAGATGCCATCATTGGGAACGCCGGCCAAATGTCTGTCAAACAAGACAGAGAAATTAGGGCAATCATCCTCTCCAAACTAGATAGCACGACCCATGCAAAGGTTGTTAACTCCTCCAATATAAACTCCGCACAGCTTCTCTGGTCCAAAATTACTCAAAGATTTGCATCATCTGAAACTTCAAATTGAGCTTGAGTGTTCAACCACTTTCTTCATTCAGTCTTTAACAAATATGCAGTCAAGTGGTTTGTTATGGAAATGCGGAAGTCTATCACTCAAATGGCGGATGTAGGCATCAAGCTACCCAAGGACATTCTTGCTTATCTCTTACTCTTCAAATTCCCGCCAGTCCTTGAGAATCTTAAGCAGCAAATCATGCATATAGAGAAATCCCTGAGGGTAGACGTTTTATTCAATCATCTTATCCAATACAACAACAAAAGAATGGCTCAGAGAAAGACAAACAAAACATCAACTGATCTCTCTCTTGTCTCAAAAAAGTCTAGATCCAATAGAGATGAAAAGGAAAACAAGATCAAATTCAGAGAAGGTTATCACAACCCCAATGCAACTCATCCCGAGTCCTCATGTTTTCATCTACATCCACAAGCCTCTCCGGAATGGTGGATCAAACAACAGAAAAAAGGGAAGAATATAATAAAGAAGAATGCATTGATCAACTACTATGCACTTCTTACTCTTTGGATCAATTCAGATAACACCCCCAATCTCATATTGGGCTCTGGGGCTAATGTACATATTTTCAATGACTTAAAATTCTTCTCATCAATTGATCTACAAGAAGACCTAGACAAGATCAAGACGGGGAAATAAGAGGCCAAGCTCAAATTTCAAGGGACTTGTACCATTCAATTAGAGTAGAAAGACTCAGTTGTCACACTTGAAGGCTGCGTGTATGTTCTGGACATTGTTGTGAACCTGATCAGTCCTGGGCTTCTGGCTCAGAAAGGATGTGAAATCACCCAAAAACAAGATAGCTTTGAGGTTACCCGCTGTGGTGCCCCATCCTGGACACCCTGGCCGCTTTAAGACCTCAACCCATAAACTGTTGCGCAAACATACCGTCCGGCATCAAAAAAAAAAAAAAAAAAAAACCAACTTATCCTCAGGCTCATCCAAACCGTTCTTTATCCGCGCGCGTCGCGCGTCGCGCCTTGCGCGTTGCGCGTCCTTCTCTGCACGCGTCGCGCTTCGCGCCTCGCGCGCTGCGCTTCCTTTACCCGCGCGCGTCGCGCGTCCTTCATCCGCATTACCTATTATCCTTTCCATTGTCATTGCGCGTCCTCATCTTTGTTGTCGCACATCCTCATCTTTGTTGTCGCACGTCCTCATCTTTGTTGTTGCGCGTCCCAATCTCCTCATTGCTACCGTCGCGCGGCGCTCATCCATGATTTACTAAATCCATCCCAACCGCACCCCCAAGCATTTGGCAAATCCTTGGATCCGTCAAATCTCCAATCTCACTTAATCTATCAGTTGTGAATCTCAAGGCCGTCAGGATTTACTCAACAGGCTCGAGCCAATCTCCTATCCGCCCATCCACGCTCTCATGGACTTCATCCGTCACCTTTCCTGGGGCTCTCCCACCCACTTCTGCCTTTGGAAGAGGGGTGAAGAGTGCCAACTACCGCCCGCGGACATCCGGGGCGGTTTGGTTGATTTCTCTTTCCCACCCTGTCCGCCTTTGGATGAGGGGTGGGTGACTCTGGTATTGTTGCGTGCGCCCATCCACGGACAGACGCGAGTGACCACATGACTTTATTCCCTTTTTCGCTCTATTTGTAGAATCCGTTGTACATAGTCTAACAGGGCCTCCTGCCCATATAAGGAGGGGCTCTTCCCTGCCTTTTGGATAACTCATTGGAGCATGGAATCATCCAGCATGAAATCAGCATATCCTTGATCCTTGAGCCTCCATACTCAACCCTTGATCCCTGATCCTTATCACCAACCAATAGCCTTGCTGGTTGAAGAAAGATTCTGTCTGTTGGAATTTTTGAGTGTGTTATACCACTCCTTGATCCCTTTCTCTGACCATACTGGTCCTGATCCCTGATCACCTTGCTGGATCCAATCACAATTGATTGAAGAGGTCTTATTAAGCTTAAGCCCTGGAGTGTTATACCTCCCCTTAGCTTCTTTGGAGTTGCATTCTGCCAGCCTACTCTTGAGTCCCTTGAGAAGTGTTGTGGTTATCCTTGCTTCAAATCAGTTACTGTTTGTTTTAGAGCTTCTTAAACATTGTGCTTTGTCTTGTACAGCCACCCTCAGTTATCTGGTACCCTTCAAGCGCTTGATTGCGTAGAGTTGGGCAGGTTCATTGAGAACCTGGAGGTTGCTTGGGTTTGAGTTGATCATCCCCAATCTTCTGCTGACGACCAGAGTTACTAGCTTGTGGGCGTTGTTTACATACAACAGCTTTTGTTCTTTGAACTCTAAGAAGACTTTATCTTCTTTTGTTCAAGTTTTTCCCTGCATAATCTTGTCTCAGATAGTGCTGTTTCATTGCTGCCAAACTATTATCATCCTTATCCTCTACTCCTTGATTCCTCATTTACCAGGTTCTGGACCTTGATCTTGGTTAAATTTAAATATTTTTGTAACACTCAGGAGGGCATCCTAAACAGCACCTTTCCCCTCCGCAGAACTGCAACGTCCTAGCACCGTTTGGATTCTTACATTTGGTCCCCCGGGCCGGGATTGAACCAGCAACCTTGGGATTTACAGTCCCAACTTGAACAATCAACTCCGAAATCCAATCCAATTTTTTTCTTTTCTTTTTCTGTTTGTTCTTTTTTTTCAGATCTGATCCGTGGAGGAAGCTTGTTCCAGAAGTAAGTCCTTCCAATTGTGCACCATTTGGGTAAGATCCTTGTCGTTTTTGTGAAACTCTACTCTTGCCACACTTGTGAGCCACCTTGGAACTCTTCTCGTTTGAATCTCTTAGGAACCCTTCACCATGGAATCTTCTGGATCCTCTTTATCTGTTCGGGCCAAGATGGTCAAAATCAAACCTCAGAAAAAAAATTTAGGCTTCAATGGGACCAACGTCAAACAATTCCTGGACTCCTATGAGATGGCTGCGGAAGTGGATGGTCCCAGTGAATATGATATGGCTTATCAGTTACGGTTTTTTATCTCTTCTGAAAAAGTTATAGAGGTTATTGAATCGTTTGAGGGATTTGAAACTCACAACTGGCCGCTCCTGAAGGAGGCTATGCTGGCTTATTGGGGAAAAATAGATGTAGCCAGGTTTACTTTGCAAGACTTGGATGCCCTGGTTTCTCAATGGATCTCCAATGGCGGTATCTCCTCAGCCTCTGACTTTCAGACTTTCAGAAAATCTTGGGACCCTATCCAGTCCTATCTTATACGGAAAGATCACATTGATATGTTGGATGAAATTTGAGTGTGATTTTTTCAGTCTTTTTCTCCAGGAGTGCAGGAAAGAATTAAGGATGAATTGGTGAAATCTGGATCCATGATCAGGACAAGAGACAATTGGTTCAAGCTCCCTGCTTTCATGGTGCTTAGGAATACTGTGGATAAAGTGATGAAAGGTCAAACAGCTCTCACCTTTGAAAAACCTAAAATCACTGAACCAGTCCTTGCCCCCTCTTTTCAAGCATCTAACGAAATCATGAATAAGATGGAAGCCAATTGCAGACCTAAACCCAATCCTGAGACTCACCGGGAGACACCTACTATAGATGAGATCACTAAATTACTTCAGGCATTTGAGAATAAAATAGATCAGAAAATATTATATTTAGCCACTCCTAAACCCGCTAATTCTTTTCCTAAGCCTACTATAGTCTGTTATTATTGCCATAGGGAAGGCCATGGTACCGGTAGATGTCCTGAACTCCAGAAAGACAAGGAGGAGAAGTTGGTAGAGAAGAAGGGAAATAATTTTTTCCTTCCTAACGGTGCTTTGATCCCTTTTTTTTTGTCTTGACCAATCCGTCATGTGGTGGCCTCATACCAACCACCAACTCCTAAGAAGGCATCCTTGCTCTCTGTGGATTTTTGATCATCCTGTGGAACTCTGCAACCTTGGTATCCCCCAGCTATCACTTCTTCCAGCTTCCCTGGTACCTATCAATCCAATCCAGCTTGGAAAAGCCATGAGGAACCAAAACCTCATAAGTCTCCTCCTATTCCATCCTCCATTCTGCAAAAACCCGCTAAACGCCAATCTTCACGTGAGCCTCCTTCCTCTGATGTGGAAGACATGGAAGTAGAAAGGGAACCATTTATGGAAAGGTTCCAAGACAACTTTGGTCCTCCCCCTCTTCAACCTGCCCAACCCTCAGATCCTCTTCCATCACCTATTACACCTGATCTTCCTCCCTCCACCCAGCCCAAAGTTTGATTTGAGAAGGGCATCTAAAAGGACTACCCTAATGCTGTGGAAGGAGTATTAAAGAAAATTTCTGATCTTAAAATCCCTGATCTATCTGTGGCTGAACTCCTGTCAATCTCTCCATCTGTGGCAGAAGGGATGAAGAAATAGGTTTCTCTTTGACGTGTGGAGATTGGTCCGGACAAATTAAAGGTCTCCTCTGGTACTCTGATAGAGGATTCTGGTGGAACAGATCCCTCTTCAGATACCAACCTGTATTCCTGTCCTCTTGGTTTTCTTCCATGTTGTCTTGGTGATTCAACTAAAACGGTTTCTCTCCTTGTGGATTTGGGTTCTCAGCTCAACTTGATTTTGGACTCCATGGCCTGCAAGCTTAAACTTAGCCCAAGGGTCAGTTTCAACTCTGCGGTCTATGGAATTGGGAATCAGTCCTGTGAACTGGTTGGTATTTCTGAGGAAATTCCTGTTCAAATTGGTTGTAATATTTTTGGCACCTGTCACTTCTTGATCACTCATCTGGATGGTCCCATGATCTTGGGAAGGCCCTTCTTAATGGACTTTAGTGCTACCCTGATGTTTTTTGATCAAGTTGGGGAGAGAATTCTCCTCCCTGATGCTGATGGCAGAAAGATTGAATTCCCCCTTTGTTCTTTGGATTCTGGTTGTTGGGAAAGAGACTTCCCTGGTCACGCTCCCAAATCTGTCCTGAAAGGAAATCAGAAAGAAAACTCTCATTCCTTTCATCCTCATTTTTTAGCAGAATAGTTGGCCCTACTGATAGTTGTAGTTCTCCTCAGCCTCAGACTTCAACTCATGGACCAACTCCCACCTCAGAGGCATATCTTTTTTTTCCTCATCATTTTCTTCTCATCAAAATAAGATCAAAACCCAAACACGTGAAAAATCCAAAAAAACCAAAAATATTTCTTCTCTGTCTGAATCTGTTGTATCTTCTTTTTCTTTTTCTTTTCAGCCTGATCACTCAGCCTCTATTCCGGTTTTGAATCTCCGCAATGAGTCTAAGCTAGATCTTGATCTCAATTCTTTTCTTGGAAGCTTTTGTATGAAGGAGTTTGGTCTTAGGTGGGGGCAATTTGGGGTAGAAGTAAGTCCTCACAATTGTGCACCACCAGGGGCTTCTACTACTGTTGTTTTCAAAACTCTACCCTGTGCCACACATGTGAGCAATGTGTTATCTTTTGGATCCTATTTTATGGAGAAGGCACCTTTCAAGGACGCAGCAGAACATCGGACTTGGAAGATGTTGGATTATGGCCTCAGTTTTCCTAGTCAGGTCTCACTGGTCAATGCTTGGAGGAAGCAGGGATTCCTCTCCTTTGCCACCAAGTACAAACCAGTTGCAAAGAAGGTCCAGCCAGTAAACCAACCAATGCCTCTCAACCTCAACCCTCCTCTTATGCGTCCTCCGCTATCCCGCAATCGTTAATGTGGTCTAACTGATTCCCTCACTGGTCCATTTATTCCCTCTGGTTGGGTCACTGAAGAACGTCTGAAAGTGGTCAATTTTGGTCCAGATGGATGGCTTCTTCCTGATGAGTTAAATTTGATCAAAAAAATCTTGTCTCTAAGGGAAAAAATCTATTGCATTCTGTGAAGAAGAGAGAGGACTCTTGAAAGAATCCCATGGTCTTCCTTACCTCATCCCTGTAGTTGAACATGACCCTTGGAAAAAGAAAAAGATCCCAATCCCTGCTGCTAAAGTCAACAAATTCATCCAGTTGGTCCGCAAACAAGTCCGCACCCGTTTCTACAAAAAATAAACTTCTAGCTATTCCAGTCCTGTTTTCTGTGTTCTAAAGAGTAATGGTAAACTTAGAGTAGTTCATGATCTCCAACCTCTTAATAAAGTTACTATTAAAGACTCTGGCCTGCCGCCTGCCACTGAAGAATTTGTTGAATCCTTCTCTGGGAGAGTTTGCTATGGTCTAGGTGACATTATGGGTGGCTATGACAAACAATCCTTGCATCCTATTTCTTGCCCCCTCACTACTTTCAATACTCCCCTTGGTCAATTTCAGCTTACTCAATTGCCTCAAGGTGCCACCAACTTGGTTGCAGTCTATCAGGCTCAGATGATGTGGATCCTCCAGGACAAAATCCCAGATCATGCAGGTATCTTTATTGATGATGGTGGGATTAAAGGGCCAGTTTCTGACTATGATAATGAGCTCTTACCTTGGCACTCAGGAATCCAGCAATTTGTCTGGGAGTATGCTACTGTCTTGGAAAGAATTTTGTTTCAAATCGAGGAATCTGGCCTTACTGTCTCTGGATCAAAACTTGCCGCCTGTGTCCCTGCCTTGGAAATCGTTGGTCATATAGTCTGCAAGGACAGAAGAAGGATGGCACCCTCTAAAGTCAAAAAAACCATCTCCTGGCCTACCCCAACAAATCCAACGGAAGTTAAAGGTTTCCTAGGTGTTTTAATTTATTTCAGGATTTTCATTCCCTCATTATCCAAAATCTGTATTCCCTTGCGTCGCTTAACCAGGAAGGATGCTGAATGGATTTGGACCCAAGACTGCAAAAAATCATTTCAGTTTCTCAAAAAAATTGTTGGGAAAGACATTGTTTTGAAAAAGATCACTTATGGACCCGGAGCTGGCAAGATCAAGCTGGCAGTGGACTCAAGTGATCAATCTGTTGGGGCTGTTCTTACCCAGGAAGATGAAAATGGTTTGGATTGTCCTGCTCTGTATGAATCTCTTCTTTTCTCAGATGTGGAATCCAGGTACTCCAAGCCAAAACTGGAACTTTGCGGTGTGGCCCAAATGTTGAAGAAGCTTCAGACTGTCCTTTGGGTTCAACACTTTGAGTTACAAGTCAATGCACAATCTATTATTGAAATGATCAACGCCCCTAGCCTCCCAAATGCTCCAATGACTTTTTGGGTGGCTTTCATACAGTTGTTCTCTTTTGATATTGTTCACAGGCCTGGAAAATCTTTCACCATGCCTGATGGTTTATCTTGAAAACCTATTGGAGACAATGAATCAGATTTTGGAATGGATTTCAATGAGGAAGAACCCTTTGTCCGCCCTGTCTTTGCCTTCTCCTCCCAAAATTACTCTGGTTTCCAGCAAGGTTTCTGGCTTAAGTTGGAGCAGTACCTTTCAACTCTCCAAAGACCCCCTGATCTCTCTGCCAAAGAATTTCAGTCCCTTAAAAGGAAGTCCTCCAACTTCTTTCTCCAAGGTTCTAGGCTAATGAAAAGAGCAACTCCTTGTGCACTTGTTGTGGTCTCTATCCCTTCTAAGCAAGATTCAATCCTGGAAAATCTCCATGAAGGCCTTGGTCATTGTGGGGAAAAGGAAACTTATCAACAAATATCCAAACGATTCTGGTGGCCATCCCTGAAGAAATCTGTCTCTCAATGGTGTAGGAGTTGTGAAGTGTGCCAGAAACGTGATCTTAGGCTCCCGGCCAAAATTCGTTACCCCACTAGAGAGTGCACTGTCTTTGGGAGGATTGCTATGGATGTGGTTCACATTAAGGCCGGTGGAGCTAAGTACCTCATTATGGCTAGAGATTATTTTTCTGGATGGGTTGAAGCAAAGTTTCTTAAGAACCTCAGCTCTGAATCAGTAGCAGCTTTCCTTCATGAGACTTGGAAAATGCGTTATGGCTTGGCCCAATCTTATTCTACGGATGGTGGCTTGGAATTTGGCTGAAATGATCTGATTGCTCCCTGGACAACATAGAGTTACTACTCCCTATTATCCTGAAGGACAAGGCATGGTGGAAAGAGGCCATGCTCCTGTGAAGGCTGCTCTTGTCAAATTGGCGGGTGAAAGAGGCAAGAATTGTCAAAAGTTTCTCCCCTTGGTCCTCTTCTCTGATTGAATTTCCACCAAGCGAACCACTGGTTACTCTCCTTATGAAATCATCTTTGGTCAGAGGGCTTTTCTTCCTCTTGATCTTGAAATGGAGTCTTTCTTGGGCATCTCTTGGGAACAGGTTTCCTCAACTACTGAACTATTAGTTGCCAGAACAAAGCAACTAGAGCGGAGTGAAGATATTTGTCACAGAGCTTATCAGAAGATGATGTAATCAAGAGCAAAATCAGTTCAGTATTGGGAAGATAAACACCTAAATTGAATCAGGGACCCTTTAAACCCTGGTGACCTGGTATTGGCTTATAATTGTTCCTTGGAAACTCAGTGGGGAAAGCTTTTCTCTAACCGCTGGAATGGTCCTTACCAAGTAGTCCGTCAAGTTAGAGGTGGATCATATCTTTTGGAGGAGCTGGATGGTACTCAGATGGCCAGAAGGTTCTCTGCTGATCAGGTAAAGAAATTTCACTCTTGTGGAGGCAACTTGGTCCAGAAGTAAGTCCTCTGAATTGTGCACCATCTGGGCAAGATCCTTGTTGTTTTGTGAAAACTCTACTTCATGCCACGCATGTGAGCACTTGGGACACCTCCTTCATTTTATCTCAGCCACTTCCAGGATTTTTGGTTGGATCAACATATTTTTTCTCAACCACTCTCAAGATCAAAATGGCCATTCTTTGGTTTCAATCATCTTTCTTTCCTTTTTTTTGTATGGCATCAAACTTTGGAGCAGACTAGGGACAGTCTGTAAGTTGGGGAGAGATGTGGTGCCCCATCCTGGACACCCTGGCCGCCTTAAGACCTCAACCCATAAACTGTTGCGCAAACGTACCATCTGGCATCAAAAAAAAAAAAACAACTTATCCTCAGGCTCATCCAAACCGTCCTTTATCCACACGCGTCGTGCCTCGCGCCTCGAGCGCTGCGCTTCCTTTACCCGCGCGCGCCGCGTCTCGCGCTTTGCGCGTCCTTCATCCCCGTCGCTCATCATCCTTGCCGTCGTCATTGCGCTTCCTCATCATTGTTGCCGCGCGTACTCATCTTTGTCGTCGCGCGTCCCAATCTCCTCATTGCTACTGTTGCGCGGCGCTCATCCATGATTTACCAAATCCATCCTGACCGCACCCCCAAGCATTTGGCAAATCCTTGGATCCGTCAAATCTCCCATCTCACTTGTTTACATACAACAGCTTTTGTTCTTTGAACTCTAAGAAGACTTTATCTTCTTTTGTTCTAGTTTTTCCCTGCATAATCTTGTCTCAGATAGTGCTGTTCCATCGCTACCAAACTATTATCATCCTTATCCTCTACTCCTTGATTCCTCATTTACCAGGTTCTGGACCTTGATCTTGGTTACATTTAAATATTTTTGTAGCACTCAGGAGGGCAGCCTAAACAGCACCTTTCCCCTCCGCAGAACTGCCACGGCCTAGAAACGTTTGGAGTCTTACACCGCCGAAATCAAACTTTCCTCAAAGCCCTAATTCAAGCTAGGCTATTCCTCATTGAGAGACCACAAACTGCAGGTCAGAATCAAATAGTGAATCTATCAAATCAATCTTCTACCCCATCAGTGCAAGAACCTCTCTCTCTAATGGACCTGCACAAAATGTATGGACACGCTTCACTTTCAACACTAAAACCTCTTCTTAAAAATCTATTCACAAAAAAAGAGCTTGATCAATTCCAGTGCAAATGTTGCGTTTGAAGCAAAATTACTAGATCTCCATTCTCCAATGTCTCCTCTCCTGCTTCATAATCTTGCAATCAAATCCACCTAGATTTGATTGGTCCTATTACTCCTCAATCCAAGGCTGGCCATCACTATATCCTCACGCTTGTTGACAGATTCTCTAGCTAACTCGCAGCCTTTCCTCTCAATGCTAAAGATGAAACCCCCCAAGTCATCATCGAAGTATTCCAAATGGAATATAAAAAATTAGGGTATTACCCCTCCAAGATTTTCTTGGACAAGCGCACGGAATTCACAAATTCTACTCTCAAGGATTTTGCAAAGTCCAAACACATCAAATTTAAAACATCCAAACCCTATCACTCACAACACAATGGACAAGCCAAGAGAGCAAATAGGACCATAATCAAATCAGCTTGCGCCACCTTTTCCTCATCAAGACTACCTAAGAACTACTAGCACATCATAACAAGAAGCTGTTGCTTCATGCTCAACCAAGTCCCCAGAGAAGGTAAACTCCTATCTCACTGGGAACTCATGTTTGGTATGAACCTCCCTGCTTATTACTTGAAACCCGTAGGTTCTGCTGTAATCTATCTTGCAAATTGGGTTCAAAATGGCAGAAGGTTTGATGGAAAGGGACTTGAAGGTGTCTTGATTGGGTTTAATCCCACCTTTCATTCTTATCTAATCCTCAAAACCCTGGGCGCTATCGTAGAAACCAAACATGTCAAGTTCCTCATGTCCCAACTCCATGATTTTCCCCTCCTCGAATCTCCAGGCCTCAATATCTTTTTTTCAGCACGACATGAACTCCAAGGGTTCCGAATTCTCTATGAAGGATAAGCAATATCTATCCAGAGAGACCAATCCGGACTGCTCTGACTCAAATTCTGACACCAAAGAACCCAATCCGCCTTCTTCCCCTTCTCCTTTGCCGGACTTCCCATCTCTGCACCAGAACCAAGTACATCTAGTCTCTATTCAAGACACAGACAAGAAACCCGGAAGCCTCAAAGATAAGGGTTCCACCACTACCACAAAACGCCATCTTATAAAGCTGCATGTAAATGTCCTGGGTGGCCAAAGTCAAAGAAGGCCTCTGAGGATGAACTAAATTCTATAGAATCTCAAGAAGTATGGAAAGATTAATACGACCCTCCAAACAACATCCTGAATATGACATGGGTATTTAAGGTCAAATAAAATTGCCACAGAGAACCGGTCAAATACAAGGCCAGATTATGCGTCCAAGGCTTTGATCAAATTCATGGGATAAACTTTGAAGATACCTGGGCCCCTACAGGAAAACTTGGCTCTTTACGACTTCCACTGATCTATGGTCTGGAGAACAAGATGAATTTCACCCAGTTCAACGTTGAAGGGGCATTTCTCCATGCTCCATTGAACAAAACCATAATAATCAAAACTCCAGAAGGATTGGACAGAAGATTGCCATACCTAAAACTAAAGAAGTTGCTATACGGTCTCCGCCAGTCCCCAAAGAACTGGTATGAAACGCTCACTAACTGGATTAAATCCCAAGGTTTTCACGAATTGACTAGCAATCCGTGCCTCTATCTCAACTTCAAATTGCAAGAGATTTTGTATTTTCATGTGGACAAATTTATCCACATTGGTAGACCAATTCTTTTGCTAATAATTTCTTAAGTTGTTTTCTTAACTCCTCATGCCATCCTCCTAATACCATCCTGGGCATGCTCATGAAATTTAAAGAGGACGCCATCCTCTTGAGCCAACCCAACCACATAGACCGCAGATTGGAGGAACTTGGACTTGCTAACTGCAAAGATACCTACTCGCCCCTGACTCAGAATCTACACTTTGAACCCGCAACCAATGAAGACCACAACAAATTTTGACACTTGAATATCAACTATTGTTCCACCTCTGGACTCCTCAATCACCTATCTCAATATACTAGACCAGATATCTCCTTTGCATTGTCTAGCCTTGGGAGGTTCAATACCAAGCCTGGCATGACTCACTGGAGAGAAGTACAAAAGGTCTGGAAGTACCTCAAAACTACTAAGAATTCCAAATTAACAATCAAGTTCAATCCATCTCAAGATATGATTTCTGGCTACAGAAACGCTACGTGGGGCAATGATCCAGTCTTCCGAAAGTACCAGACCGGCTATATAGTTTTTCACTATGGAAGCCCAATAGTCTGGAACTTGTCCAGACAAAGAAAAATTACGTATTCTTCTACCAAATCTGAAATCAACGCGCTACTTTATTGCTACCTGGAACTGAAATGGATCTCTCATCTAATTAGTGAAGTATATGGTAATAATGAAGCAAAACCAAGAATCTTCATTGATAAAAAAGGTTTGGAGGATAAAATAAAGAGATTTGGCTCACACTCAAAATGGCACCACATTGATATCAAGACTAAAGGATTACAAGAAGACTTCAATCTATCTCTATTTAATCTCACTTTAATCCCCACCAAAGACATGTTGGCCAATTCCTTGACTAAATCCTCCTCTTTCAACTGCATCAAAGTTCTCCAAGACAAGATTTTTACTAAACTTTCCACCAAATCCTGAACAATCTCTCCTCTTCCCAGTCACAAGGGGTGTTGAGATTTCACACTCCTTGCCTTTCACATCATCTTCTCTCTCTCTCCCCGCGGGACCTCTTCTCTTCCTCGCGCCTTCCCGGGCGCCTTCTTTCTCATCACCACGGCTCCTGGGGCGGCCATCTCTCTTGACCTGGTCCCTTCCACACTCCTGCTCTCCTCCTGAATTCTTGTCGTCAACTTCTCAGTTCTTTCCTTTTCCAAATTCTCCGCCTCCTTTCTTTAGCTTTTTTTCTTTCTCTTCTTCATGTCTCTCCTTTCTCATTCTCCCAACCATCCATCACCCTCTCTCCTATCTGCCCCAAATATCTCAGCTGCCATTCTACCAACTATCTCCTATCTCTTCCTTGTCTTGTGCCTCAACATCATCCCAATAGTCATCTTTGCCTGGTAAGACTCAACACTTCCGGATTCTCAATCTTATTTCAAATCTAACCCTCATCCTGCTTCAATTAGCCTCAACCCTCTACTCATGCTCTCCTGAAGACATCTACCTCAAACTCTGCCATTCATCTCCACTCAACTTCTTGGCTTCTGGCTTAGGATCTTTTCCTGTTATTCTCATCCGTTTCCACTTTCTAATTTCTCATATCCTGTGTTTTCTCTCAGTCTGCTGGTTTTGTGTTATAGTGGAATACAGTCAAATCTTCTCATAAAAGGCACCCAACAAGTCATAGGAGCATTTGGAGAGACTGGAGCATTGATCATTTCAATGATGGATTGAGCGTCCACTTTTAATTGTAAATTTTGACCCCAGAGGACTTTTTGAAGTCTCTTCAACATTTGAGCCAGGCCACAGATTTCCAATTTTAGTTGAGAGTATCTGGAATCCACATCTGAAAATAGCAAGGATTAATAAAGAGCAGGACAGTCCCAACAATTTTTATCTTCCTGAGTAAGAACAGCCCCAACAGATTGATAACTACAAACAAAGGCCAGCTTGATCTTTGCATCTCCTGGTACATAAGAGATATTCTTCAAAACTATGTCTTTCCCAACAATGTTTTTGAGAAACTGCAAAAAATTTTAAAAAGCTTGGGTCCAAGCACATGTAGCTTCTTTCCTGGTTAGATCAGAAAAAGGGGCACAGATTTTGGATAAAGATGGAATGAAGATCCAAAAATAAGTTACAAAACCTAGGAAGCCTCTAACTTCAGTGGGTTTTATTGGAGTGGGCCAAGAGATGATCTTGTTGACTTTGGATGGTGCCATTTTTCTTCCTTCCTTGCAGACCACATGGCCAAAATTTCCAGAGCAGGGACACAAGCAGTCAATTTTGATCCAGAAATAGTCAGGCCTGATTGCTCAATTGGAAACAGAATACTTTCAAAAGTAGTAGCATATTCCCAAATGAATTGAAAAATCCCCTGAATGCCAAGTTAAGACCTTGTTACTATTATAAGACACTGGACCTTCAATTCTGCCATTTTTGATAAAGTTCCCAGCATGATTGGAATTTTATCCTGGGGGATCCATGCCATCTGAGCCTGATAGACTGAAACCAAATTGGTGGCACTTTAATGCAATTTATTAAGCTGGAATTGACAAAGACGAGTATCAAAGTTAGTGAGAGGACAAGAGATAGGATGTAAAGATTGTTTTTCATAGCCGCCCATTATGTCCCCAGACCATAGCAAGCTCTTGCAGAAGAAGATTGCGAAAACTATTCAGTAGAAGGAGGAACACCAGAGTCTTTAATTGTAACTTTGTTGAGAGGTTGGAGATTGTGAACTACTCTAAGTTTACTGTTACTTTTAAGGTTTCAGAAAACAGGGATGGAATAGCTGGAAGTTGACTGTTCATATAGACAAGTGGTGACTTTTTTGCAGATCAACTTGATAAATTTTTCAAATTTAGCAGCAGGGATCAGAATCTTACCAAAGTTCACCACTTTGAAATGTTCTTAAGTGAAACGCCCACAAGGCACAAAGGAACCAGTAAGAGATCAAGATAAACCACAGTAAGGATTGTGGTATAAGTGAGGGCGGATACGAGGAGTGTTGAGGTTGAGAGCCATGGGCTGATTGATGGCTTGGACGTTTTTTGCAACTGTTTCATACTTGGTGGCAGAAGAGAGAAGTTCCTGTTGCCTCCAAGCATTGACCAGCAAGACCTTACTGCAAAAATTGATACCAAGTTCCAACATTTTCCATTTCCTATGTTCTGAAATTTCCTCAAAGGGTGCTTTTCCCATAAAAGAAGAACCAAGGTATAATATGTTGCTCACAGGGGTGGCACAAGGTACAGTTTCAAAAATTTTGGTGGAAGAATGCCCTAGTGGTGCATATTTGGATGGACTTACTTTGACCCCCAAGTGCCTCCACTGAATTCTATATTCCTCCGTACAAAAAAAATTAAGACAAGAATCAATATCAGAATCTAGTATAAAATAATTGAGGAGATTAGCACCAGAACTAAAACAAGATTGAACAGGATTAAGAGAAAAAGTAAAAGAAGAAACCACACCTCCAGAGGGAGGGGGAATATTTTTGGGGTTTTTTATTTTTACATGTTTTTTATTTTTAATACTTTCTACATCAGAAGAAAATGATGAGAAAAAAGAAAAATCAGCCTCTGGGATGAGAGTCAATCCTTGAGTTGAAGTGCAAGGCTGGGAAAAACTACAACTATCAGTAGAATCAACTATTCCGCTAAAAAATGAGAGGAATTAGAAGTTCCCTTCTGTTTCCCCTTTAAAAATAATTTAGTAGAATGACCAGGAAAATCTCTTTCCAAAAAAGAAGAATACAAGGAGCAGAGAGGAACTTCAATCTTCCTTCCATCAGCATTGGGGAGAAGGATTATCTCCCCAATTTGATCAGAAAATGTCAAGGTAGCACCAAAGTCAATCAAAAATGGTTGACCCATGATCATAGGTCCTTCCAAACAATTAATCCAAAAATGACAGGTTCCCAAAATATTTTGACAAATTTGAACTGGAACATCTTCAGAAATACAAACTTAATCAAAATACTTATACCTTATTCCATAAAACAAAGATTTGAAGCTAACTCTAGGACTGAGTTGAGTTTTCATGCAATAGAATCCAAAATCAGGTTATGTTGAGAACCAGAATCAACCAGGATAGAAACCATTTTATCCCATTTCCCAAGAAAAAAAGGAAATAACCAAGCAGACAAGAGTACAGGTTGGAATCTATGAGAATTAGAGCTAAAAACCAGGACCACAGGTGTTTTTCATTTCATTTAAAGTCATCAGGTGCGATAGAATATAAGAATGAGCACAAGGATGAGAATAAATGAATAGAAAATGACAGATAGGAAAAGCAACCAACGTGGGCGTTGAAGGCTTGAGGCCTACAAATATTGTTGAGTTGTGGTTGAGAATCAATGAGGAGACAGGGAGACTGAGGTAACTAGACAATCAAAGATCCCCTTAGGCTTGATAGAGATGAAAATTAGAATTGAAAAGAGCATACTGGTTAGACTGAATAAGATGATGAGGTGATGACCAAGTTTGATGAGTTCAAAGGAAACAGGACTTGAGTCAATATCTGGGAGATTAGAAAGTTTAGTTCAAGTTGACTTGATATCAAACCAACTCATCATACTGGAGGTTTGGGTCATCTGGACATCTTGGTGTTGCTTAAGTATTGAGGTGTTTTATTGTGTTGAGAGGTTGGCCAGTGTTGAGAGGTTGGCAATATGCATGAATAAGAATAAATGAAAAGGAGTTAAATTGAAAAGAAAAATAAAAAGGATGGAAATGAGAATCCTGAAATCAGAATCTACAGGTTGATTGTCTTCTGTGATCCAAAAAGAAGGAGGTACGGGCAGTACTCTATTAGTGAAGTCTTCTCAGTGGTCTAGTACTCTTATTCTTCTTAAAAAATCTGATGAAGGATCATCTCTGCCGGAGTCCTCAAGCAAAATTCCAGAGAAAAAATTCAATTTTTTGGAGCCAATTTACAAACGTTGAAAAGAGACCCATTTGTTCATCCCTTCAGCAAAATAGGACAAAATTGACAGGAGATCAGAATCATATAAATCAGGAATTTTCAGATCAGAGATTTTTTTAGTACCCCTTCCACAGAATTGAGGTGGTCCTTAAAGATTCTGCTCTAAACCAAACTTTTGGCTGGGTGGAGGGATCATGCTCAGGTGAAGCAGGGATTATGACAGGATTGGCAGGTTGGGGTGTTGCAACAGATGGAGGAGAAGGATAAGTGTGATTTTGAGACCTTTCCATCAGAGGTTCCATTTCTAAATCGATTTCTTCCACCACAGAGGAAGGTGGTTCAGGGGATGATCAACTTTTGACCAGTTTAAAAAATCTAGCAGATGGCATAGGAGGAGCTTTGTGAAGTTTGGGTTCCACCAGTTGTTTCCTAGCTGGATTGGATTGATAAGCTCCAGAGAAGCTAGAGGATGAGATAGCAGGAGGATACCATGGTTGAAGAGTACCACAGGAAGATCAAAAATCCCAAGATGCCAAAGACGCTTTCTTAGGAGGAGATGGCTGAAAAGAGGCCACCACATAATGGACGGGGAATGATTAATTGAAAGGGATCAGATAACCATTAGGAAGAAAAAAATTATTTCCCTTCTGCTCTACCAACTTTTCCTCCTTATCCTTCTGGAGTTCTGGGTATCTTCTGGTTCCATGACCTTCCCTATGACAATAGTAGTATACCAGAGTGGCTCTAGGAATGGAATGAGAAGGTTTTGGAGCAGCAAGAGAAGAAATCTTTTGATCCATTTGATTTTCAAAAGCTTGGATAGTTTGGTTATTTCATCAATAGTTGCATTTTCTTTTTTATCCTGAGGATTCAATCTGGGAGGAGGACTGGCCTCCATTTTCCTCATAATTTTGTTAGACTCAGAAAATGAGGGAGCAGGAACAGGTTTAGTTCTGTGGGGTTTTTCAAAATTTTGGGCAGTTAAAACTTTCATGAGTTTATCCAAATCACTCCTCAGGACAAGAAAAGAAGGAAGCTTGAAACAATTAGCCCTAGTTGTGATCATAGATCCAGAATCAACCAATTTTTCCCTTATTTGGTCCTGGACTCCTAGCAAGAAAGATTGGAAAAATTGGACTCAAATTTTGTCCATGAATTCAATATGATCATTTATAAGGAGATAAGATTGGATAGGATCCCATAATTGCCTAAAATAATGATAATCAGAGGCTGAAGAAATACCATCCTTTGAGACCCACTGAGAGACAAGATCATCCAAGTCCTGTAGCGTAAATCAAGCTATATCTTTCTTTCCCCAATATTCCAGCATTTATTCCCTTAGAAGCGTCCATTTGTGAGAGTTGAATTCATCAAAAGAAATTTAGGTTAAATATTTTCTTTGAGAGGATTCAGCAATCATTGATGAATTAATGCATAAGAAAATACCAGGAGGTGATTTGTGATGGAATTATGGCTGGAAACCAGGAACAATGATGAATTGCAGAAAGATAACCGCGAAAAAAATTAGAATGATGAAATGACTAGATGAAGAATCATTACAAAAGAGACCAACAAAGGCGGTGTCTGATAATTGATGATCAGTGCTCAGCTGATTTGGACATTGGATGCATTAGGAGAATGAACACTGAATAAGGATCTTAGTAGGTTTGACTAGTGGTTAGGAGAATTGTTAGAATTTGAGTTTATATATATGTGACTTTCACTGGAGTTTGAAGTATCATTGATTGAATTGATTTGATTTATATTATTGTTTTTATTGAAGTATTAAAATAATGGTTAAAATATAACTAGGCTATGTTCTTAGTAGTGATTGTCAGACTGTCCAAGCATAACATTTCACTTACCATGTCACTTCAAATGTTTATGTTAATTTTGCCTTATTCATTTTGTACTCAACCACTTGTTGGTCAATCATGTATTTAGTCTATATAAACCATGGTTCTCTCAAGTGGAATTCATTATTTGTTCAGCCAACACATTAACCTGAGTTTCCTTTTCCTCCTGATCTCAGGTCCGTTACGCTTGACGTTACAAGCCTCTTTCACTCATTTCTCATTGATCTTTTACTTCATTTGAGCTTAAGCTCTTTTTATTTTTACACGGTTAAAAGCCTTTTCTCAACCTGATCCAACCATACTCAATGCAAACTGGTTGCCTTCAATAGTCTCATCCAGAAATTGGTCTTTGACTCTAATGGCAAGGGGGTGAGATGAGGATGAGCCTTGTCATTGACTATCAAGCTCATCCTATCCAACCACTTTGACAACAAACACTAGGACACCATTGAATTGGAGGACAAGGAGGAAGGAGTCACCCAATACCAATACATCCATCCTCAATCACCTGATCCAAACCCCCAAACCTAAAGATCCTCCAAGCCACAGATGGATTTGACGTTTGATTTGATCCAAGATTGAGAGCGTAGGATCCAAGGATAATAATCATTTGATATTGATTGGTGGTGCTCCCTTTCACATGTTGAACAAACTCAGGTTCTGGCCCGCAATCAATCCAAGTGCAACAAATCAGCAGCTATCTTGCCTATCAATCAGTCATCATAATCAAAACTCGACTTGCCTCAGTTCTCAACCTCAATCTGCACTCGATAATTGCTTGATTCATCTCAAAAAATGGAATCCGAGAAAGAGTGAAACCCTGGATGAAATCCCAACCGGCGTCAGTCTAGCTGGTGGAGAGGAAACCGAGGCAAGTTCAGAGACCTCAAAGCCCATAGACCAAGAGGCTCAGACCAAATATGATAAGAAAAATTGTATCTATCAATTATCATCTGGCTCTCTTAGTGGATCTAGCCACTCTTCAGCACACAATACACCAAATTCTGGAAGCCCTAGTTCATACCAGCTTGGGCCGGTGGTTGTAGCAGTATGATCTGGAGAATCAATTGACCGCCTTCAAATCCGGTGACTTCAAAACTTGCTCCACCCTCATCTTCATCGGTGGTATTGGTGATGGCCTCTATGCGGTTCCTTACCTCTATCCCCTGGCTGGCGCACTAGAGGAAATCAATCTATCCCTCATCCAGGTCTTACTCTCCTCTTCCTACGCTGGTTTTGGATTTGGTAGCATTTAGAAAGAAGCCAAGGAGATCCACAAGCTACTCCGCTACCTCAGAGCAATTGGAAAGACTCAATTCATCCTTCTTGGTCATTCTACTGGTTGTCAGGATAACATCAAATTCTTCAAAATTTGTTTCAATCCCTCCGATCCCAACCCCTTTGAAGGTATCATTGCCATCATCCTCCAAAAACCCTAGCAATCACAATGTACAAGCAATTCGGGTATTTAGTTTATCAGCAAGGTTGAAATTACTACACCGGAAGTGGAGTCAGTCATCAGTTGCAAGAAGAAGATGCCTTTGACATGAGAAGAGCTTTATCCATTGACAAAGACAAACAAAGCGTTTGGGAAAATGGAAGAGAGGTCTTGGTAGATCATCCGTTATTTTGAAAGCACCCTCTGGAGTTTTCCTGCTGCTTTCACACTTTACCTACACTTTATTTTCTTCTTCAATCATCCGTCAATTTTCACAATCATTCCAGTACTCAACTCCGAAAATCAACCAAATTAATTTGATCAATTCTACACAATCAAATCCAACCTTGAACAAATCCAATGCATCTGAAAATTCATTCACCTTTTGAACTGAAGAATTTTCCAGCAAATAGTAGAAATTATACTTTGAAGATAGCAGTTGTATTCAAATATGCCTCAGGAAGTATACAAGTCATTCAGCTCATCTTATTAATCAGTCACTAACCTGTATGTAGAATTATTCCAGCATTTAGTAGAACAAAAGTTAATTGAAGAAAACAAGTTAGATTCCTTTTTATGAAAGTAACTTCCTCCAGTGCAAGCCAAGCGGGTGTTTTAGAATTTGAGTTTATATATATGTGACTTTCACTGGAGTTTGAAGTATCATTGATTGAATTGAATTTATTTATATTATTTTTTTTATTGAAGTATTAAGATAATGTTTAAAATATAACTAGGCTGTGTTATTAGTAGTGATTGTCAGACTGTTCAAGCATAACATTTCACTTACCATGTCACTTAAACTGCTTATGTTAATTTTGCCTTATTCATTTTGTACTCAACCACTTGTTGGTCAATCATGTATTTAGTCTATATAAACCATGGTGCTCTCAAGTGGAATTCATTATCTGTTCAGCCAACACATTAACCGGAGTGTCCTTTTCTTCCTGATCTCAGGTCTGTTACGCTTGACGTTACAAGCCTCTTTCACTCATTTCATATTGATCTTTTACTTCATTCAAGCTTAACATCTTTTTATTTTTACAAGAATCACATCTGCATACAGAGAAAATTGTCTGTGCTGTTGTTGAGGTTCCCTGAAATCTTCAGATTTGATGGGCTTAGAATGCTGAGGAACAGAAGTGAGAGGTCAGTAACTTGAGAGTTGGACGAGTGCTTAATTTGAAGTTACCATCTTGGGGACACCTTGCAGTTGTAGTCAAATGAAATGTTGATTTTGACTTTGAGTGAAGCGGTAAGAAGGTGATTAAAAGGAAATGGAAGATTGAAATGAATGAGAGATAATGGAAAGGATGAATGTCCACCCTTGGAAAAAGAGATGAATGCATGCGTCTAAATGCCAGCGTGTCTTGTGCTTCTTCAATGTAGTATCCACACTGTGATTCCAGTGGCCCCGGACTGGTTGCTGGGTTAAGGTAAGCACAAATTTCAGTCCTGGGTTGAAACTCCCACATCCTCCATTAATCCAGTGCTTGGATGATTATTGACTGAGAGGCTGAACCAAGCAAGCAACTGACTTTTTATTGGAATCCTTTGTTCAAAGGTCTGCAACCATGTCTTCAGAACAAATGAGTTGAATGATGATGGCATTTGAATTCACATCTTCTTGGAGGCCTTTTGTCTTGAGGTTTATAAATGTTGTTTTTGAGTTGCACCCAAAGTTTTTTATTTTGTCATCAAGCCCCTTGTTGTTGATAAGATGGACACTTGGAGCAATGGTTTTTCTCCAAATTTCATGGATTAGGTCATTGATCCATCTACACTCCAACTGACCATTGTTAAGGGCATTTCATTTGGCTTTGGTTGAGGAGTATGTAATGTTTTTCTGTCTTCTGCTGGTCCAGTATAGGGGAGACCCGCAAAAGAAAAAAATGTAACCAGATTGAAAAGTTCTATTAAGGGGATTGTCTGCCCAGGTGGAGTCACTGTAGCAGGTCAGGTTGAGAGAATAGTTTTTCTTTGAGATGGGAAGATATTGATCCTTGGTGCTGGCCAGATAGTTCCACAACTTGATTACTTCCTGCCAATGATTGATCCCAGGTTTCAATAGAATCAAGCTAGTGAAGAAACTGCAAAACTTATATCTGGCTGTTCCAGCCCAGCAATGAACTTGATTCTTCCAATTGGTGATTGGTAGTTGAATTTTGGCGCCTTCAAATCTTCCTGTTCTTCTTCTGTTGCTGGGAGCAAGTGAATGCCTGGGCTGCAGGGAGTACTTGACAAAATTTTGAATCCTTGGAGATTCAGCTCCGTCAGCCCCTTTTCAATTTGGAGCGGAAGTGAAAGCTTGACAGCATCTTTGGTGTGTTCAACCTTCATTCCCAATAAATTATCTGGTTTGTAGAAAGATGAGTTCTCAAATTTACTGAGAAATGTGTTTTTGAATCTATGCATGTCACCTACCACTTGAAGTTTGGCCACATGAACAAACAGACCCAATGGACCATCCTTCCCAATGTACAGACATGGATCCGAGTTGGAGGGGGTAAAGGCTTAGATTTGGTTCCAGTTGCGGAGCATCTTTGACCAATTTTTTGGAGCTTGTTTCATTCCGGAAAGGGATTTATTCAGCTTGAGAAGAGGGGTTCTTCTGTTTGACCCAACAGGTCGTTGTATGAATACCTCCTTGTCCAATGGTGCATGGTGAAATGCACCTTTGACATTGATTTGGAGAATCTGAAGATCTCTTTTGACGGCCGGCAGAAGCAGTGCTCTGAGAGATTCTATTTTACCTGTTGGGGCATAAGTATTGAAAGTGTCTATTCCCTATCTTTGGTTGAAGCCTTGCACACAGACCCAGGATTTGTATGTGGGTTGTTCTCCATAGGTATTCTCCTTCACTCCGGACGCGTAGGTAACATTAAGGACGTTTGCAGGCTTGGGACCTTCATAGTCTTCCCATACCTTGAATTCCTCACATGTTGATAGTTCTTTTTGTAGCAATCTTGACCGTACGGGATATTTGAGCGCTTCCTCTGGATTCTTGGGGACAAAACCACCCTAGTATCTGTACCATTTGGGAGGCCGGAGAGAAGATAAATTTGGCAGGGTTCTGGTTTTGGGAACTAGCTCGGATTCAATCTGTTCATCCTGATAGTTTTTGGTGTCTGATTCATTCAAAGAGTCCTCCAATTTGATTCTGGGGGCTTTCCCAATTGATTAAGCCTGTTCTGACGGATCATTAGTGTTTTTTTGCCTGAATATAGGTGAATCCTGTTCTAAAGATGGAGCAGTGAGTTCTGGCAGATTGCTGTTGAAAACTTCTGATCTTTATTTCAAAACAAGACCAACGGAGTCTTAAAAAAAGATAAATGAGAATTGGATGGAAAACACAAGGAGTGACAAGGAGAGTGAGATGGGATGAGTTTGGAGGTCTTACCGTGGAAGGTTATATGAGAGCTGAGAAGAAATGAAGACAAGTTGTTGACGGAGGAAAGGTGAATCAAGGACAACAGGTGGATCAAGGAAAACAGAAGCAGGAAATAGGAAACTGAAGGAGATGTTAGGACGTTCCCAACATGAGATGATGAGTTAATGATGATCTTCACAGCTAAACAGAATATCAGAGTTGAAGGGCAGGTGATTGTATGAACGTGAGACCGGGATTGAGAATTGATGCAAATAGGATTGGGTACGAGATTAGAGAGGGGAAATCGCAAATGGAAGGGTTGAGTGAGTGGGAGAGAACGAGAAGGATGAGAGGGTGGAGAAACGGGAAAGGGATGGTTGGTGGGTGAAAGTTTTAGGAATAAGATGAGCGGAAAACCACGGGTTGGCTTGGATTTGAAGTGTCAACACCAGGGTATGTCAATTCATTTGAGAGAGCCAGCTCTCAACTCAACACACCGCCGTGTTTATTTGTGAGGTGTAAGAACAGCCATTGTTAAATTGAGAACTGATGCCTTGATGGCTGGTTTTGTCAGAGGATTGGCAAGCATTTTGTGAGATGGAATTTGATTTGTGATCAGTTTCTTGGATGCTTGTTGCTATTGGAGCTGCTTTATCTGAGTTTCCACATGCTTGAGCGTGGGGGGGCAAGAGGGGGTGGGGAGGAAGGGGGGGGGGTGGCGTAGGTTGGGAGCAAGGGAGAGGTGGTGAGGGGGAGGGAAAAGGGTGATTGGGAGGAGGGGGGGGAGTTTACCTGGGGAATCAACCAAGGAGGGGGGGTGGGGGGGGCTGAAGGGGGAGGGAGGGGGATGGATTTTAGTATCCGATGATGGGGAGGATGAGGAGGAGGGCCGAAGCTTACCAGGTCTGCTGGTGAGGTGGAGATGATGGGTGAGGTGGAGGTGGTGGGTGAGGAGGAGAGTGGACTTGTTTTTTGGTGGGATGAGGTGAGTGGTTTGGTGGGGTGAGGTGATTGATTTGGTGGGGTGAGGTGTTGGGTCTGTTTTTTATAATTCCACCAAAAGAGAAAAAAAAAACCAAGTGAGTCAGCCTAGGATTATTGGTTGGACAACCAAAAACAAAAAAATACATTGAAGGGATGTTTTACCTATTTCACAATCAAACATTACTCATCAAAGCAAGCAAGGGTGAGAGGTAGAATCCTTTCTCTCATACAAGAAGATGAGGGACAAGACAAGAAAGGGATGACTTCAAGCAGATCTGGAATATCATCTTCAAATATTTCATCCCATTGATCTTTGATGTTGTCCAAAAGGTTTTGAAGGATCACACAAGTGAAAATCCAGTTGATGAGGAATTTCATTTCTTTGAGGTTTTGAAGGTGATTTTTAACTTCCTTTAAGCTGGACCATCATCCTTTCAGGACCCCTATTGCATGCTCAATCCAAACTTTCGATTGGGCAAGATGATAGTTAAAATTGGGTTTTCCTTGATAATTGGATAAAACATTCAGGTATTCTGCAACCACATATTTCCCACTAGCAGAAGAAAAATTGGCCAGAAGTTATTGATCTTGATCAAAGTAGTTCTCTGGTTTTTGGGAAATATGCATCTGATTGAAAACATATGAATCATGACAAGAACCCGGAAGGCCTCTGTGAAGGGATATGAACTTCTTGTTGTTATCACAAACAAGTTTTAGGGCCAAGGAGTATCTAAATAAAGAGGTGAAAAGTATTTTGCCAGTGTGTGATGCAAAGTTTTATCAAATTCATTGGAAAAGAATGAATCAATTGCCTCTTTTTCCAATCAAAATAGTGGTTGCAATCTAGCTTGGGTGCTTGGGTTTTTGACTCAAGGGGATGGTGGTTCCATCAAAAAACCAATTCAACCTGAAAAGCCTTCTGCCTCCATCACTTGAGATATCTCCTTGGATTCTTTTTTGTTTTGCCAAGAAACAACTGAGCAATGGAAAGATAGGATAGAAATTATGACTCTTTTGGTGTATAAGTCAATGGTTCCATAACCAAATGAAAATAGATTTTCCAATTGATGAATTCTGCTCCATTTAAATTGATCCCAATCTACAAAGAGAAAAGGCAAGTTGGATAGCTGTAACACATTGAGGATTCAGAGAATTTTTCTGGAAGATATGGTGGTCTTCAATCATCTCCAAAATATTTATGGATGAAGGAAATAGAGTTTGGAAAAGTTGCCGGAATCTTAAGTTGGGGAGGAGATGAAGCTTTTGCCTTTCATACATAGGATTGTGGAGAGTTTTTCTTCTTGGAACCATGTATTTCTTTTCTAATAGAGAATGCAAAGCCAACCAAGTTGATTCCAAATTGGATTCTGAATCAGAGTCTGAATGGGAGTCTAATAGTAACAAAATTTAAGTCAGTTTTTTTGCGTTTTCAACTTGATGCCTAGAAGTTTGATTGAACATGTTGAGATGAGAAAGATGGTGATTGGAGGTGGGGTGATGAGATGATGACGGGATTTGTCTGAAGTGATAGAGATGAGAACCAATGGAGATGTGAAGCAATGGAGATGAGATGTGTGTGATGTGATGGAGACAGGATTGTTATGGATTTGCTGAGCCAGAGGTGCTGAGAAGTTTTTTGGACGTGATGGAGGGTGGATGGATGATGATGCATAAATGGTGGGTTTGATGGGGGGTTTGATTTTTGAAATCCACCATTTTCATGAAACCTGCCATTTTGAAATACACCAGTTAGGGGGTATGTGTATTTCAGAAACCTGCCATTAAAAATGGCAGGTTTTGTCAAAAAAATGCTGGGTTTCTAATGGCTGTTTTTCTAACTGTGATACTCCCTAATAATTTCCAAGCTTTGTTAGTGTTTGGTTAAACATTTCAAGGTTCAGATCTGCGGCAGTCAAATTATACCAAAATTTATTGATTTATTTGTTTTTTTTTTTGAAAAATAATTGAAATTATATAATGAATTTCCATGAATGGAAAAATTCAAAAAAAAATTATAATCAATATAAAAGTAATCTTTTCATCATAAAACCAAAAAATATATTTGAAATTTTGAAGAAACCTTGATTTAAAATTGAACATCCTTTCAAGAATGAATAATATTTGATTGCACATTGGTTCTAGAATATTTCAACAGAAGTTGTGGTGTGGGTATTTGGGAGTTATTTGAATTGATTGCCTGAATTATGACAGATTTGAAACCCAGTTGTAACTATGTTGAAATACTTTAACAGGGTGGCACATTTTGAAATCTTCCTCCATTATCCCCCTGGTGAGAATAAGAATAATAGAAACATAACAAGGAATTAAAAATCCCAAGGAATTATTACACAGCTCAATAAACCACCCAAAAACAAGTTAGGTTCAGCCACTTATCCAACCCTTGAAATCCTACTGCTGTAAACTTTAATTCAATGTACTAACAATACCACAAACACAAACTGGCATGTTTTTTCCATTTGAATTAAAAATCAAATGGTTTTTACCTGACTGAAAATTTTTCAGAAATTGAGTTCTGTGTAAAGGTTAGAATTTATGGAATATTTTTTTTATTCCAATAATTTCTGTATGCAACTGTGCACCAAATAAAAATCCTGGAACATGCATTCATGACCCAGGTCTCAAATTCCAATTCAAAGCCATGTGAAAACAAGGCTTTTGCAATTACACAGGCTGAAAGCTGTGCACCAGGATTTCAGATCTGAAATGTTCAGAAAAAAAAACTGTTTAAGGTGTTGAAATCAGTGTGGGGAAGTATTGCATAGGTAATATGAAGTTGAATCCATCAGAAATTTCAAAAAAAACCTCAGAAAGTTAAAAATGACAGAAAAGAAATGTGAAAAAATCCAAAATATCATTAGACATATTTGACCCAAAGCCGCTTTCAGAGACTGTTCAAAGCTGAACCAATGATGCCTGAACAATCTACATAGCAAAGGAATGTCCAGAAAGATATATTTAATGAATTAAGATTATCTGTAAATATAACATAAATACAAATACATCCACCAAAAGGATGTATAAATGCACTCAAGAGTTATTTCCCCTGTAATTATGATCCAAAAAATGAAAGAAATAACAAACTTCTTGAAATTTCAAATGACCATGTGGCCTAAAAAAACCTAAGCAACCTGGTTTTTATGCATTACTGCACTTCTGGCTAAGAACACAGTTTCTTCCTCTTTATTTACTGTGGTAAACATCAAGGGGACCCACAATCAACTGAAAAGGATAAATACAGGTATATTTGGACTTTATCTTACCAAGAGACTCATCATTGTATACATCCAGACATTATTTCACGCAGGGATAATAAATCTAAGTAAAATTATCCAGACATTGTTCCATACAGGAATAATATAACTATACCAATAATTAATTGATTCTGTGATAAGATAAGATCCAATGCCATCCAATTTGATCCTCTCGACATCTGGGTTGAGGGTGCTGTTTAAGTAACCTCCCCTTGACCCTAAACTAAGGACAACTAGAAGCAAGCAAGAATAATGAAATAAAAATCCTGAGTACAGAACCCTAGCCCAAACCCTATCCTTCCTTCCCATCCCATGATCCGTATCCCATACCCCTTAGCACACATCCAACCGTATTGCCCCCCTGCCATTACCTCCACTGGTTACTCCTTCTCATGATGCCGCCCTTGCGCCACACCCAACTCGGAGCCCCCCACGCATTTCCCAATCTGCCTGACGCGCCATCCCAGATATCCAAGGTACATCCGTGCAATATAATCCACACATCTTGCAACGCGCAATCCGCACACAATTCGTCCAACCCAGTCCAATCCACCCCACGTCTCCGGATGCTGAGCCCGCAGCGTTGCTTGCTGCAGCCCAGCTGAACCCATTGCTGAGCGCGCTGCCACTGCTGAGCCACCTGCTACTTCTGAGCGCGCGGCCCGCAGCCCATTCCAAGTTGCATCCATAAACCAACACCACAGCTGTTCAGTTGACAGCCGGCTCCCTCAAATGAATTGACATACCCTGGTGTTGAAACTTCAAATCCACGCCAACCTGTGATTTCCGCTCATCTAATTCCTAAAACTCTCACCCACCAACCATCCCTTTCCCATCTCTCCACCCTCTCATCCTTCTTATTCTCTCCCTCTCACTCAACCCTTCCATTTCCTATTTCCCCTCTCTGATCTTGTACCCAATCCTATTCGCTTCAATTCTCAATCCCGGTCTCACGTTCATACAATCACTGGCCCTTCAACTCTTATATTCTGTTTAGCTGCGAGGCTCATCATTAACTCATCATCCCATGTTGGGAACGTCCTAAGATTTCCTTCATTTTCCAATTTCCCGCTTCTGTTTTCCTTGATCCACCTGTTGTCCTTGATTCAACTCTCCTCCGTCAACTCCTTGTCTTTATTTCTTCTCAGCTCTCATATAACCTTCCACGGTAAGACCTCCAAACTCATCCCATCTCATGCCTCTTTTCACTCCTTGTGTTTTCCATCCAATTCTCATTTACCTTTTTTTTAAGACTCCGTTGGTCTTGTTTTGAAATACAGATCAGAAGTTTTCACGGTTAAAAGCCGTAAGGGCTGGAACGACTAAGCTATTGGCAGCATGGATTCAACTGGACCAACGGACGTCAACTCCTCCCTTCTCAAAACCCTAACCAATTCCATCCCTAATCTCAACAAATCAAATTTCTCATTATGGCAATCAAAGTTAAAAACCATATTTTCTCTCAAAGGTATAGCCCACTGGATGAAAGACGGTGAGGCTCATAAATGCCCCTCCGAGATCAACCTTGAAATTGCTGGCTACATTCTGGCCAAGCTTGATAACTGGACATACATCAATTGGACCAAGGAAAATGACGCACTGGACAGTATCACCCTGTGGAAATCAATAAACAAGTTCTATGCTTCATCACAAACCGCTAATCAATCCCAAATATTCTTCAATTTTCTGAATCTTGCCTTTGACTCCAAAAACGTAGAAAAGTTCATTACAAACTTGCAATCATGCTTGCTCCAAATTGCAGAAATTGGAATAAAGATGGACAAAGACATAATGGCCTATCTGATACTGTACAAATTTCCTCCTCAGCTTGAACATCTGAAGACAACAATAACTCATTCAGTTGGGGAAGCCAAAATTAACAGAGACATGGTCCTCAGGAACTTGAATAAAATTAAAAAAAAAATAGCCACTGGGACGTAAGCCTCTTCCCTGCTTGCCAATCAGGAAACTTTGCAATGCAAACCCAACTGGAATAACCCTCAAGCCTTTCATCCAAAGAACAGGTCTTTTGCGTTGTACCCTTACCTCATCCCAAACAGTAACTCCACTCCCAAAAATCCAGCCCCCTCCTCATAATCCAACCCTAATCTTAAGGCCTCCGCAAACCTGGCCTATACTTTTGCTGTGGCCAACTTCCATCACATTGACTGCCACTCCCTACTGCTTGACTCCGGCGCGTCAAACAACATGCTCAACAATCCCAGTTTTTTTGATTGGCTTAAAGATGAAAATACTTAGGTAAATACGGGAAAACCAAGTGCCTCAATAATGTCTCAGGGAACTGGGAATGCAAAAATTCACACCAAAACATCCTCCCTCACTTTAAACAACTCTTTTTTTATACCTTATCTGGCTGCAGACTTAATCTCCCTCGGACAATTAATTCAGAAGGGGTGCATCCTATCCCGACTCAATTCCAAAAGATTTGGAGTTTTCTTTGAAGAAAGAATGATAATTTCCAAATACATTTGAAACAATCTTCTCTACATAGAAGAGTCAAACCCCAATCTCTCCAATTGTCATGTTTTTCTGACCATGTCAACAATTCACAAACTGTTTGGGCACATTCACCATGATCAGGTGAAACTTCTTTTGACCTCATTCCCAAATCTCAAATGGGACCACCACCCTTGCATTGCATGTGCAAAAGGAAAAATTCACCAATCACCTTTCAAGGATCATATTCCCTCCAGCTATCTTCCATTTGAATTCATTCATGCCAACGTTTGTGGACCAATCAACCCTATATCTCATTCAGGTCATTGCTATTTACTCTTCTTGACAGATATTTACTCCAAATATAAGACTTGCATCCCCATGAAGCTCAAATCAAATGTGACCAATGATTCATCAATTTCATAAAATTACATTTGAACCGCTTCAAAAGAATGCTGAGGATCTTCCATGCAGATAAAAGTGGCAAATTTGTCAAAAATCAACTGACCTCATTCTTGAAAGACAAGGGTATCTTACACACCACCTCAGAACCCTACACACCACAACATAACCCAGTCTACAAGCAAGGAAATAGAACGCTAGTCAAGGCCACCAGGACTGCCATGATTGACATTTCCATCCCACTGAACCTGTGGGATGAGATCAGGGTCAGTACTTGCCAAATCCTAAACTCAATACCCTCAGTAAAACTCAAAATCTCCCCTTTCAAACTCTAGAACAATCAATGTTGGAAATTGAAGCTATTCCTCACTTTGGGCTCCAAGACCGTTGTATTGAATAATAACTAAAGCTTCTCCAAGCTCAGTGAAAAAGGTAATGGGGGCATCTTGGTGGGATTCAATCTTGATCTAAATTCCTATATAATTTTTTGCCCAGAGACTGGATCCATAGTTTGTAGCAAACATGTTAAGATCTTTGAAAATGTTAAATTCAATGATATCTCTCTTCCCTTCTCTGACTCTCCGTTTGACTCCCTTCTCAAAAGTTATCCTCTTACTGATATTCTCATCTCCCCTATTCCAAAAACCACCAAAAACCCTGACTTGAACCCATCTCAACCCCTTCAATCCATCTCCTCTGCAAATTCCTCTAATTCCCTTACTTTGCCATCCTCATCTCAGGCATCTGAAAACAAGCCATCCTCCAGTTTAGACTCCAACACCTTGGATGATGAACAAATCTTCAATTCCCTCAATCCCTGCGAATCCTATAACATTTGAGATTGCTCCAGCGTCCAACGTTCTCAAAGATACGGCTTCCTAATGCGCTCCGTCTCAAGATCCTATGAGGAAGTTGAGAAAAGCTCAGAACAAACAAGATGGTTGGAATCCACGCAGGTTGAAATGGACGGCATAGACTTGCTGAAAGTGTGGGAGGTATGTCATACTCTCCCTAATGGGAAGCAAGTGCTATCCACTGTCTGGGTCTATTGGCTAAAAGAACAACCAGAAGGATTGGGCTCTCTTTTAAATCTCAACTCTGTGTAAAGGGATTCAAGCAACTGTAATTTTGCGACTTTGGGGAAACTTATGCCCCTACTGGTTCAATAGTCACTATCTGCATCCTTCTTGTTTACTTGTTCCACAATTCCCTTGAAATTGTCAAAATGGACATTAAGTCAGCCTTCCTCCACGCCCCTCTTGACAAAGATGTTGGAATTTGAGTTTATATATATGTGACTTCCACTGGAGTTCAAAGTATCATTGATTGCATTGATTTGATTTATATTATTGTTGTTATTGAAGTATTAAAATAATGGCTAAAATATAACTAGGCTGTGTTCTCAGTAGTGATTTTCAGACTGTCCAAGCATAGCATTTCACTTACCATGTCACTTAAACTGCTTATGCTAATTTTACCTTATTCATTTTGTACTCAACCACTTGTCAGCCTATAGTGTATTTAGTCTATATAAACACCAGTGCTCTCAAGTGGAATTCATCATCTGTTCAGCCAACACATCAACTGGAGTGTCCTTTTCCTCCTGATCTCAGGTCTGTTACGCTTGACGTTACAAGCCCCTTTCACTCATTCTTTAATCCTTTCATCTCATTAGAGCTCAGCTCTTTTTATCTTTTACACGGTTAAAAGCATTTGCTCAACCTGAGCCAACTATACTTCATTCAAACTGTCCGCCTTCAACAGTCTCATCCTGAAAGCCGATCTTCAACCATTTTGGCGAGGGGGTGAGATGGGGATGAGCCTTGTCAGTGACACTCTTGCTCATCCCATCCATCCACTTCAACAGTAGGCATCAACCATCAACTTTGACATGGTCACGAGGACTTGTCCAGCACTAGCACACAACCTCAGCATGTCCGATCCATTCAACAATGAAATTCCGAGTCCATTGGTTGCACCTCAAGAGGAACTGCAAGAACAGCCATCCCCCCAATCCAAACCATCAGATCAAGAGTTGAAGGACCAAGCTGACTTAGAGGAGGACTTGTTTGGGGGAGAGGATGACAACAGATCAGGCAATGAAAGCGTCAAAGATGAAGATGAAGAACTTGGGAAGAGAGGCGCACTCGAATACAATGAGGATGCTGATCCTCAACCAGCTCCTACTTGTAACCTTCACATTGCTGAAGCTCCACTGCCCAACTTACCGTTCCCAAAGCCATCAAATGGGAGACACTGGGATCTAAGAATCCCCATTTCTTAAACTTGAACCCTTTGCCATTTTCTGACAAAGAATTCCTTAACAAAGCAAATGAATCTTTGGATAAAGAAGGGGATGAAACTGATGGTTCAAGGCCATTTTCTGATCAAAACGTCATCCGGTGACGATGGAAAGTTGATTCAAACGGCCAACCGGTGTAAGACTCCAAACGGTGCTAGGCCGTGGCAGTTCTGTGGAGGGGAAAGGTGCTGTTTAGGCTGCCCTCCTAGGATTTACAATAATATTTAAATGTAAACGGAATCAAGGTCCAGAACCTTATGGATGAGAAATCAAAGTAAGGGAAGAGGATAAGAGTTGTCGGTAGCAATGGAAACAACACTATCTGAGGCAAGATGGTGCAGGTAAAGACTTGAACCAATAAGTCAAGGTTTGTTCAGAGTTCAGTAGGACAAGGCAGTTGTAAGTAACAATGCCCACAAGCTAATAACTCTGTTCGTCAGCAGCTGATTAGGAAAGATCAACTCAATCCCAACCAACCTCCAGGTTCTCAATGAACCTGCCCAACTCTCCGCAATCAAGCGCTTGAAGGGTACCAGATAACTGTGGGAGGCTGAACAAAACAAAAGCAATTTTTTTGTGAAGCTCAAGAAGCAAATCAATAACGAATTTGAGCAAGAATATCCCAACACTTCTCAAGGGACTCAAGAATAGCGTGGCGAAATTCAACCTTAAAGAAGAAGGGAGGTATAACACTCCAGGTTTTAAGCTTAATAAACCTCTTCAATCAAACGTGATTGGCTCCAGAAAGATGATCAAGGAGAGATCAAGACCAGTATGGTCGGAAAAAGGGATCAGAGTGGTATAACACACCCAAGAACTCAGACAGACAGGAATTCTTCTTCAACCAGCAAGGCTATTGGTTGGTGATAGGGATCAAGGTCACAAAGGACAGAGTTTGAGTATGGAGGCTCAAAGGATCAAGGGGGAAATCATGGATATACCCGGATAAATTGCTCAGATAGGTGGGGAAGGATGCCCACAGATAAGTTGATTACTGATGATGGTCTGATAGGATGATGCTGGGCCGAAAGGCAGGGGAGAGCCCCTCCTTTTATAGACATGAGGCCCTGTATACTATGTACAAGTGATACTACAAATAGGTGCGGGAAAATGAAAACATAAAAAAAAAAAAAAAAAAAAATACATGAGAGGAAAAAAAAAGAAATTTCGCCCGCGTCGAGAATGACCGCGGGCAACCAGATGGACACCCGCGACAGCCGTCGCAGGTGTTGACAACGGCTGTCGTCGCCCGATCGGCGGCGACAACGGGGTGAAGGTTCCGACGGCCGCAAGCGGTCGCTCGCGGTTGTTGGTCGGATCGGATGATGGGCGATGGATTCAAGTAGATGGTTTAGGGTGGATGGATGGACTATTTGGGGGTCATGAATAGATGAATCAGATGATGGATGGTGATTGTTGGAGTTGAGGGTAGAATTGTTATTCTTGGGGTATTGGGTTGTGGCTAGAGCGGCAGTGGCGGCAGATTCGATCTGACGATAGAGGTCATTAGCGGTCGCCAGTAGATCCTCCTGAGTCTGACAAGTAGCTGCGGCTAGGCTGGGATGCATGGTATGAGAGGTGATCCGATTGTTGTCATCCTCATTGGGAGAGATGCTACCAGTGGTCGTTCTCTGGGTGATTGAGACGGCATCCTTGGCTGGATAGGCGCCAATCATATCCAAGCGACCGATCAGACTAGCCGGATCGCCATGATTGTTGGATGGGTCAAGATGGTTGATTGAATCGAGTAGACGGGCCCGAGCGGCCTTCTTCTTGTTCTTCTTCTTGGCAGCACCGGATGTTTTGGATTGGGAAGCGGTGGGGGGAGGAGATGAGGGTGGAGGGAATGAGAGGATGAGTTGGGAGGAGGAGAAGGGATTGTCAAAAGTGGTTTGACGATCACTCGCGTCGCCAAAAGTCAGGGCCGCGAGCACAACAAGTGGGAGTTGAACATAGGAAGAGGGGATCAAAGCGGAGAGACAGGCAAGAGGCCTGTCCTAGACCGCTAGGACAGGGAGAAGTTGAGAGATGGGGAGAAATGAAGGTACCCATAGGGGTACAACCGAAAAATATATATATTTTTTTTTTTTTTTTTTTTTTTTTTTTTTTTTTTTTTTTTTTTTTTTTTTTTTTTTTTTTTTTTTTTTTTTTTTTTTTTTTTTTTTTTTTTTTTTTTTTTTTTTTTGTGGTGTCCCGGATTGGTCACCACACCGGTCAAGCAGTCGAATGCTTGCGTAATCTGCTGGGATGACGGCTCACAATCTTTACAGGTTGGGTCTGAGTTGTTTGACACGGTTTCCACCATAGACACCCGCCACCCAATCAGTTCAGAAAATCTCAAAGAAACCTCCGCTCCGAATCAAGGCTTAACATACTTATTTGCTCAACATTCGGAACTCAAATTACTCGAGGCTCAAGCATCTATTACCGGCCAAATTACCCTGAGACCATACAGTTTAAATTCATTGACCCACAGAACAATAGTTGCTAATCAGTCATTTATGAAAGCACACCCACCACCGCAAACGTATCATCCTCACCAGTTGAGACTTGAGCAGGTCTAGGAACAAGGATCCGAAGACTGAAATTAAATCTAATCCAACCCAATCATCCATTTGATCAATGAAAAACTACTATCCTTCAAGACTCTCCTCGCTCACTCGTTCAAACATGAAGTGGTATGGTTCGCTTCAGGCGACTCAAAGACTTGGTCGACTTGGACCTTCCCAACGACTGCAACTCAGCGACTCAACCCAATTCACTCATCCTGATTGACCCGTCCCTCAAACCGTACAAAATTCTATTGAGAGATGGTCAAAATCAACCCTAACGCCTTACGCTCGACCGCCGATCATCCTTTCTCATGGTAAAGCTTGTCAAGTCTGGGATACTCAGGGTCGTCGATACTTGGATTTTCCCGCCGGTATTGCTGTCAATGCTCTAGGTCATGCGGAAAATCAAGAGGCTGAAGTGATGTACTAACAAGCCAAGAAACTCGTCCATTGTTCCAACTTGTATCACAACAATCAGGCGGGTGAACTAGCCGTCAGTTTGGTCGAACTCACCAAACAATTTGGTGGATTGGGTCATTGTTCTCCATCTTCTTCCTCTTCCCCCACTACTTCGTCCATCAAACCTAACGAGAGACTCACCAAAGCAACCATTGAGACAGCAACCATCAAAACGAGCAGTAGCAACAACAACAACAATAACAACAACCCTAAGGTAGACCAGATCAATCAAGATGGAAATCAAGAACCTAAGAGGAAAAGGTTGAGATTGGAATCAATCAATCAATCAATCAATCAATCAATCAATCAATCAATCAATCAATCAATCAATCAATCAATCAATAAATCAATCAATCAATCAATCAATCAATCAATCAATCAATCAATCAATCAATCAATCAATCAATCAATCAATCAATCAATCAATCAATCAATCAATTAATCAATCAATCAATCAATCAATCAATCAATCAATCAATCAATCAATCAATCAATCAATCAATCAATCAATCAATCAATCAATCAATCAATCAATCAATCAATCAATCAATCAATCAATCAATCAATCAATCAATCAATCAATCAATCAATCAATCAATCAATCAATCAATCAATCAATCAATCAATCAATCAATCAATCAATCAATCAATCAATCAATCAATCAATCAATCAATCAATCAATCAATCAATCAATCAATCAATCAATCAATCAATCAATCAATCAATCAATCAATCAATCAATCAATCAATCAATCAATCAATTAATCAATCAATCAATCAATCAATCAATCAATCAATCAATCAATCAATCAATCAATCAATCAATCAATCAATCAATCAATCAATCAATCAATCAATCAATCAATCAATCAATCAATCAATCAATCAATCAATCAATCAATCAATCAATCAATCAATCAATCAATCAATCAATCAATCAATCAATCAATCAATCAATCAATCAATCAATCAATCAATCAATCAATCAATCAATCAATCAATCAATCAATCAATCAATCAATCAATCAATCAATCAATCAATCAATCAATCAATCAATCAATCAATCAATCAATCAATCAATCAATCAATCAATCAATCAATCAATCAATCAATCAATCAATCAATCAATCAATCAATCAATCAATCAATCAATCAATCAATCAATCAATCAATCAATCAACCAATCAACACTGTTGTGTATCAGCAAGACCTGCAGCCAGTTGGATCCAAATCCCTCAAGGCACTACTCTTTGCTCAATCACTCACAACTCAATCTACCTACAAATCAACCAAGTCAATTTTATCAATTCTACACATGATTAGAATCAAAAATGCTCCATAACTTCCTCCAGTTCAAGTCAAGCGGGTGTGTTAGAATTTGAGTTTATATATACGTGACTTCCACTGGAGTTCAAAGTATCATTGATTGCATTGATTTGATTTATATTATTGTTGTTATTGAAGTATTATATTAATGGCTAAAATATGACTAGGCTGTGTTATCAGTAGTGATTGTCAGACTGTCCAAGCATAGCATTTCACTTACCATGTCACTTAAACTTCTTATGCTAATTTTACCTTATTCATTTTGTACCCAACCACTTGTCAGCCTCTAGTGTATTTAGTCTATATAAACACCAGTGCTCTCAAGTGGAATTCATCATCTGTTCAGCCAACACATCAACTGGAGTGTCCTTTTCCTCCTGATCTCAGGTCTGTTACTCTTGACGTTACAAGCCCCTTTCACTCATTCTTTAATCCTTTCATCTCATTAGAGCTCAGCTCTTTTTATCTTTTACAAAAGACGTATTCATCAAACAACCCAATGGCTACCGCTCTCCTTTTCCTTACTTCAAAATTAATAAAGCTCTTTATGGGCTAAAACAGGCGCCTAAAATCTGGTTTGATACGTTACAATCTTGGATAATATCCAAGGGTTTCATTGTCTCAAGCGCCAATCCCTGTCTCTCCACAAACAAGGATCTGTCCATTTTTGTGTTTGTTTATGTGGAAAACCTGATAGTCATGGGAAACTCATCTGAATTCTGCTCTTGTCTAAAATCCTAGTTTTCCATCTCCCAAAAAGGTCCTCTTCAAAAAATTCTTGGAAATCATCTAGTTGAAACTGCCCATGGTCCTGCCCTTTTACAGCCAAATCATATCAAGTATGCCTTAAAAGAACTAGGACTGCTCAAATCTAGACCAATTACCACCCCAACAACACTCAATGTCCATCTATCCCCAGCATCTGACAAGGAGCACAGTGAATTCCTCAAGCTCAATATAAATTTCCAATTTTCATCCGGCTTTCTCAATTTCATAGCTAGCAGAACTTGTCCTTACTTTTCTCATGCAGTATCCTCCCTATCTCAATTCAAGACCAAGCCCGGTCTCCAACACTGGCTGGAGGCCAAGCATGCCTGGCATTATCTCAACCACACCAAGAATCTAGCCCTCCGGCGCTTGCCAATTTGGATGGCCACTGCCCCCTCTTGCCCCCCCTTGGCTTGCCAACGTTTATGGAGACCCCCTTGCTTTCCAACACCAACAGTTTCCCCCCCCTTCACTTTCCAATGCCAACAGCCATGGCCCCCTCTCACCCACCCCCCCTGGCTTGCCAACACCAATGGCAACCCCCTCTGTTGCCAATGCCCATGGCCACGGCCCCCTCTTGCTGCCCCCCCCCCCCTTGGCTTGCCAATGCCAATGGCCACAGCCCCCTCTTTCTTCTCATTTGCCAATGGCCCCTGCTGTGTGCACCACCCACCCCCCACCTTGCTTTCCACTGGCCCCTGCCCAACCCCCTGCTGCCCAGCTGACCAAGCCACCCCCCCTCCTCCTGGCCACCCAACTGAGCCCCAGCTCCTCCCAGCCAATCAAGCCCAGCCTGCCATATCCTGCCTGGCCCACTGGATCCAGCCCATTTTTTTCACATCCTGGCTTTTTTTTGTTTTTTTAAATTATTTCTGTCATTACATGACTGAAATGGTTTTTTTTGTAACCCTTCTTTAAAACCCTTTGCTTCCATTCTCGTTCTTCTGCCACTGCACTAAAAATTTTATAATCCAAATTGAATCCCTTCTTGATACTCACCCCAAGCAGAGAATTTGCCTGGGAGGGAACAAGATGGAAGGAGATGAGGTGACAAACATAAAGAGAGGTGTCAAGCACAGGGCTTTGAAGCAAAAGAGGGATAAAATGAGTGCATCAGAAATCTCTTTGCTAATTTCAGAGGGGGGAATCAATGAAAAGGTTGTATGGTCTGGACAGAAAATATGACCTTTGGATCTGCATCCTTCCATCACTGCCAAAAAGAAAAAGAACAAAAGAAAACCTCACCAACTGAGTTTGAACACGCCAAACAGAAAATCAAGCAATTCCATTTCTTCACCCATGGAAAAGTAATTGTTCTCAATAATTCTGATCACCAGGGTCTTATTGAAATAATTGAATTTTTACCTTTGGATAAACATTCTAGCCAAGACAAGAAGGACATCAACTTTGTGACAACTTTCCTTCACCAGACAAAAAAATTTGTCAAAACTGTTGGTCTGTCAAGATCTTGGGGTGGAAAAATGTGGGCAATTCGATGGCAAAAATTAATTCACCCCTTTGAGGTATTTGGACACTATCTGAAGAAATCATCCATTCAATCTTCCCCTCAAGAGTACAATTGTCGCAACCTTAAGGCCAACAAACTCTCTCAAATTTTAGGACAAATGTTTCTCAATTTGGCCAGAATTCTGTTTGAATCAAACCTTGAAATAATGAAGGAAAACTGCATCCCCTCCTTCTCATCTCCAGCATTTGGTTCCCAGCCTACACCCTTTGACTGCTCTCCGCATGTCACTTTCACATCAAACACTTTCTAAAACTCAACTCACATTGACAACGGTGACATCTGGGGGTATTCCTTTTTACTTGCAGTTCCAACCAAGAAATCAAATGGAGAACTTGTTGAAACCAAAAAGGGATCTCAATTATCAGACAGCCAATTGATATTTCCAGACATGGGGTTTGGAATTGATTTCAAGCAAAAAGGTATAGTGAAAATGGTTTGGGAAGCAAATCAGTAAACGCACTGTACATTTCCTGCTGTGGACATGGCCACTCATACCAGAATGGCCATTTCCATGAAAATTAAACAAAAAACTCAAAAAATTTTCAGGGAATTGGCAAGTGGGAAAATATACTCTAGGAAAACAAATATTAATGAAAACAAAAAGTATTTTTTCATTGGTGGTTTTAAAAGTAGTATTAAGCGGTGTAAACATTGTTTTAATCAAAAATAATTTTATTTTTTTCTTTTCAAGTTTTTCACCAGAGCAACAATATTTACAAGCCCAGCATTTGAGTAATCTGCTTTAATTCATCTACCATTCTACTGCCACCCATGCACGACACAGGTGTTGACCACTTATCCTTTTCTTTCTGTTGCTAGTTTTTCCCTCTCCATTTCCAGTTGTGCTTGCTGTTGATCCTTCTCCTTTTCATCTTTTTTAAATTCTAGCTCAGACTGTTTCAAATTCCACTCAGCATCACATTTTTGTTGATGAGCCAAACTCTTGGCATTCTGCTTTTGAAAATCAATGGCCAGTTGAAAATCCCACATCTCCTTTTCAAACTGAATTTTTCAGATTCAATTGTTAATTTCAATTTTTTTCAGAGGGGAATAGGAATTGGCTTGATTTGGAAACTAAGGAGAATCCAATGAGCTTTCCAGAATCTTGCATCTCCATGATCTCCTTAAATCCCAAAACATTTGAAGTTCTTCTCCTATTTTGAATGCTAAATGGGTTGATGTTGATTGAATTGGAGGCCTTTTGATTTCCCTTTGCAGAGGATTTTTGTGTGGGAAAATCATTTCTCTCATTTGGAGGGGATGTGAGAGGCCCCATTGCTCGATTATTTGGCCATTCAGTCATGGATGATCCTGTTTTTTTAAAATCTGAATCCTTCAGGATTAACCAGACAGGCAAAAATATCTTGGTTCCTTAATTGAGCGGATGATGACAATGGTGGTGATACAGGAATAACTTTCTCCTTGTTGGCCAAGTTGTTAAGTTCTTCCACACCAGGAACAGAGAAATCCAAAGAAGGAAGTGAGGGGTCCAAGGAAGGGTTTGAATTGTTGATCAATGCTGATGTAGACTTGATTGGAGCTGATTCTGTTGGAATATCCTCCTCCACATCAAATTGGGGCCACTCATAGATTTCATTGGGATCATTATTGCTAGGCTGAGCAACCACAGCCAGGTCCTCAGAATCAACTGAAACTGATCGTTGGACATCAAAAGTGTCTAAAGGGGTGATATTGGCCTTCTTTCTAAAGATTTCATCCATTTGAACATAAAAAGGAATAATGGAGTCCAACTGATCAACCACCAAGTTGATTCCCTTGGCTTTGTCAGAGTTGGTGATACCATAGCCGTTGGAGATTGACCTTGAATGGGCTTTTTTGTACTTGGTTCAATAGTTCTTGAATCTCTCCCGCATCTGTTTGGATGAAAGATCCAGCCTAACTTTAGTTTTATTATTGAGTTCATTTGCCATCAGGAGATAGGCATTAACCTTAGAGGAAGGAGGTTGCCAACTTGTGTTTCATTGTTGGATCCAAAGCAAGCATTGTAGTTGGATGGAATTTTGAGCCAGTTTACCAGGATGATGTGATCAGTTCTCTTGAGTTGACTTGATCCTTTGGAATCTGATACGGGGGAAGATTTTTGGATTTCAAGTTCCTGGGGGATGTTTGCTTTGGTCCATTGTATTATTTTGTGGACTTTTGGTGGTAGGATTGCTGAGGGGCCATTCAAAAAGAGTGAGCAATGAAGCAATGAAGCAATGAGAGTGATGAAGTGATGAAAGTGATGAAGGTATGAGGGGATGAGAGTGATAAAGCAAAGAGGATAGGAAGAGATGAGAGTGATGAAGTGCCAAGAGGGATAAAGCAATGAGAGTTAGGATGTGATGAAAGTGATAAAGTGATGAGAGTGATGAAGTGATGAGGCTAGTGAGGCAATGAGAGTTAGCTGGATGTAATGAGATCAATAAATCCATGAGAGTGATGAAGTGATGAGAGTGATGAAGCAATGAGGGTAGTGATCAGATGAGAGTTAGCTGGATGTGATGAAAGCAATAAAGTGATGAGGATAGCAATGAAGAGATGAAGAGCAATGAATCATATTTTTTTCAGATGATGTTGGAGGTAGATTTTTTGGAGGTTTGTCGAGGTGAAAACCAGGGCTGTATGAAGTGGAAAGCTGGTGGAAGCCTTTAAATACTTTACTTGAAAAAACCCACTTATTTCCAGGTAACTCTGACACATCTGATGTGAATTAAGTGGGTTTTTTTTAATTTTTAATGGAAGGTTTGAAATGGCAGGTTTGGTTTGAAACCTGCCATTGAAAAATGGCGGGTTTTCTTAACTCTGATAAGACGTATTCATTTTGAAAAAAAATATATATCCTGTTTTCAAACTGGTTCTTTGAACTGATATACTGACCAGAATTGGCCTTTATATGCATTTAAACTTTGATAAAAACACCATTATTGCATGAAAATATAATTAATGCTTTCAGTTTTTAAGGAGATTCTCATAAGCTCATTATTTCAAACAACAAATGATATCCAGAGTTTAATTAGATAATTTATTTTTACTAAGAGGATATTCCTCAACTTTGACAAATTCTTGAGGGTCTTTTTGGCCATTTTTTTGGCTGATATTGAATAGAAATATCACTCTTGGTTGTGATTTTGCATCATGGTCAGGACTGACAACATTGAGTTTCTGAACAGTTTATTCAAGAATGGCATTATTTCACTACACACCAGAAGCATCATTGTAGCTGGAATTCATAAAAAAGCACCCTACTTTCAAATTAAAAAACATCAGAATTGGATGAAATTAATTGGTTATTCTTTAAGATAAAACTCATCTATAATCTCTTTCCATTTATTTTTGCCCATGATTATATTCCTGTTTGGTGGTACCATTTTAGAAAAACAATTTACTAGGAGAATTTGAAAGATTTGATTATGTAACTTCCCTCCTTATTTAACTTAAATTTTCATAGGTGGATATGTTTTCATGATGGAGTGTAATCTGGTTTTGTGTTTTTTCATTGAATCCACAGCATCTTCTTTGTACTGAATACATTTTCAAATTGTGTGAACAGGGTTTTTTTATACTACATTATTGCTAAATCTGTCAAATAAACTTTTTCACCATTGAAATAAATTTTGAGTTTGAGACAGAAATGTCTCCAAGACCTTTTCCCAAAGGTTTGGGGAAAATTTGGCTCTGAAGCCACCTGAGACAACTGAAATTTACCTTGTCCAAGTTTCAGTCAATTGTTCATTCACCAAATCTAATACTGTTTGGAGCAGCACCCTATTGGAAAGGCCAATTTTTACAAAAAAATTTTTGTTTTGTTTTTCAATGGAAAAGTTGAAAAGCTTGGAAATACAAATTGAGCTGGTTACAGCTTTTAAGGCTTGAATACTGTTATTTCCTAGGACCCAGTTGGGATCAAAGGATATAATTTGGACATTGAAATTATCTAACCCAATAGCTAAAAATGGTGTTGGCTTTTGTCCTTTGGGAACCTCCAAAAGGGAAAGGGTTTTGATTGCAGATCCCATCTTTTTTTCCTCTTTTTATTCATTCAGTTATCCATCCAAATCAAGCAAGCTCAAAGTAAATCAAATTTACACCACTTAAACCTATCACAACCTGATTTTGATTGGAATTTGATGGAACAGTTTGGCGGCCAGCAGGAAATTTCTACTCAGTTATGCCGCCATGAAGATAATTTTGTTGAATACCTGTTGGGTGAATCAGGAATAGCCCATTTTTATCAATTTTTTGAATGGTAATTTTGGGAAAGTTTGTAAATAATCCCAGGTTGGATAACTTGATTATGGTTTTTCCAAATGAATTAACCCGTGTGGTTTGAGGAATCCAAGGATAATGTAACAATCAAAGAGATTTTCATTAGGGCATATCAGAGTCAAGGAAAACCAACATTAAGAAAACCCACCATTTTTTAATGGCAGGTTTCAACCCAAACCCATCATTTCAATCCCACTATTAAAAATAAATAAAAAACACTTATTTCACATCAGACTTTCCAGAGTTACCTGAAAATAAATGGGTTTTTTCAAATATATCATTTAAAGGCTTTCACTTCCTCAAACATACACACATAATTCCACGTCATACACCCCTGGTTTCAACCTCCAACCTCATTGGAAAAATTTTACCTCCAACCTCATTAAAAAACTTTGTTTCATTTCTCTAATCATATCATCACTCTCATCTCTTCTTGCTATCCTCATTGCTTCATCACTCTCATTGGTTAATCACTCTCATAAATTTATTGCTTTCATCACATACTAATTCTCATTTCTTTATAACTCTTGTTGCTTCCTCAATCTCATATCTTTAATGCTATCCTCATTTCCTCATTTCTCCCATAAATTTATTGCTTTCATCAAATCCTAAATTTCATCATATTATTACTCTCATTGCTTCATCCTTTCATACCTTTTAATGTTTTCAAATGTTTCCTTTGCAAACCTCCCTCCAAAAATTCCACACAAATATCCAATGGACCAAAGCAAACATCCCCAAGTAACTCTCCATCAAAAACTCCTCCCCCATCAGTTTCAAAGGCTCAATTCAGCTCAATAGAGCTGATCATATTATCCTGGTAAACTGGCTGAAAATTCCCTCCACCTATGACAATCTCTTTGGATCCAAAAAAAAAAGAGTTGGCACACCTCCATCCTCTAATGTTAATGATTATCTCCTGATGGCCAATTAACTGGAGATTAAAACAACATTTAGGCTGGATCTTTCATCCAAGAAGATGCAGGAGAGATTCAAGAACTATTTATTCAAGCAAAAAAATGCCCACTTTTTGTCAATCTCCACCAGCTTTGGTATCACCAATTCTTATTAAGCCATGGAATCAACATGGTGGTTGATAATTTGGACTCTATTTTTAATTTTTATATTCATGTGGATGAATTTTTTGAAAGAAGGCCAAAATAACCATTTCAGCTGATTTTGATTTCCAAAAATCTGATTCATTAGATGCTGAGGACTTTGCTGGGGATGCTCATTTTTGAAATTATGATCCCAACAAAACCTATGAGTGGGCCCAATAAAATATGGACCAGGATATTCCAAAAAAACCAGCTCCAATCATTTCTACATCAGCATTGATCAATGATTCAAACCCTTAATTGGACCCCTCAATTTTTTATTTGAATTTCTCTCTTCCTGGTGCAAAGAACTTAACAAATTGGCAAATTAGGTACAAGTTATTCCACTATCTCCATTAATATCAACATCTTTTCAAGTAAGGAAGACATTTATTTTCTTTTCTTTCCGGTTCATCCTGACTGATTTACATTTCAAAAAAGCAGCAAAAACCATTTCTGAATGTCAAAACCCTCAGGCCAATGGGGCCTCTTATATTTCCTTCAAATCAGAGCAAGGATGTTCCTAATAAAATATCCTCTGCAAAGGGAAAGCAAAATGCCTAAACTTCTACCAAAATCAACTTCAATAGCCTTCAAAAGAGGAGAAACACTTCCAATTTTTCTTGCTTTGAAGATATCATGGAGATACAAGATTCAAGTAAGTGAATTGATTGAATCTCCTTGATTTCAAATCAAGCTAATTCCTATTCCCCTCTGAAGAACATTTAAATTGAAAATTGAATCTGAAAAACTTCAATTTTAAAAGGAGAAGTGGGATTTTCAACTTGCTATTGATTAGCAAAAGGAGAAATCCAAGACTTTGTCTCATCAACAGAAATTGGATTCTGAGTGTCAATTGAAACAGGCAGAGCAGGAGTTTCAAAAATATTAAAAGGAGAAGGAATGAAAGGAAAATAGACTTGAAAAGGAGAGGTAACAACTAGCAATGGAAATAAAACATAGGTTATTGGTAGCCATGGCTTGTATTGGTAGTCATTGCTTGTATTTGTAGCCATGGCTTGTATTGGTGGCAGTAGGACAGTGGAAGAAATACAGCAAATTACTTGGTTGCTCTGCTTGAAAAATATTTAATTTTATAAAAATTTTAAAAATAAAAACAAAAAAATCATTTTCAAATAAAACAATGTTTGAGACTATTTTTAAACCAACAAATAAAAGAATTTTTTTATTTAGATTTTTTTTTCTGGAGTATACTTGTACACTTTTCAAGTCCCTGAAAGTGTTCCAACTGGTCTTGTTGATTTTCATGGAAATGACCATCCCTGTATGAGTGGCAGTCTCCACAGCAGGAAACGTACAGTGCTTGTACTTATTGGCACCCCTAATCATTTTAACCATGCCTTTTTCTTTGAAATAAATACCAAAATCCAAGTCAGGAAAAACAAATTGGCCATTGGATACTTGGTATTCTTCCTCATTTCCAATAATTTGTCCATTCAATTTTTTGGTTGGAACCACCAGTAAAAATTAATATGAAGAGATGTTACCTTTTTCAATGTGGGGTGAATTGTAGAAGAAATTTGAAGCAAAGGTGATGTGGGGGGCACATTCAAAAGGAGTGAGCCAGAATCCAAATTCCAATGAAGAGAAAGAGGGGATATTTTTGTCCAGCATTGTTTGAAGGTTGGAATCATGTGCCCGTATGGATAATTTTTGGAACATTTGGCCTAAAATTTGAGATACTTTGTTTGAATTAAGGTTGAGGACAATTTTCTCTTAAGGGGAAGATTGAATGGCTTCTTTCTTCAAATATTGTCCAAATAGTTCAGAGCAGTGCATCAATTTTTGCCATCCAATTGCCCACATTATCCCAACCCAAGATCTTGAGGGACCTAAAGCGTTAAAAAAAGTTTTTGATTGGTGAAGGAATGTTGTGACTGAGTTGATTTCCTTCCTCTCTTGCTCAGAGAGTTTATTCAAAGGTAAAAATTTGATAATTTTATCCATAGCCTCACAATCAGATCAATCTTGAACATATGATTTTCCAGATCTGAAAACATGGAACTGTTTGATTTGCTTTTTGGACTATTCAAACTCTTCAGGGGAGGTTTTATGACTTTTCTTAACAATGAAAGGATACAGATCCAAAGGACGCAGTTTGGGCAAACACCACACAACCTGTTTGTTAATCCCTTTCTGAGCTACTTCCAATGAGATTTCAGAATCTCTCATTTTGGCCCTTCTTTGCTTGAAAGCCCTATTACTCCCTCCTCTCTGTATGTTTTTAAGACCAACTCCTTCCATCATGTTTCCTCCCAACTTTATGATTTGATTGGGGTGAGAATCAAGATGGGATTCAATTTTTTGTTTAAAATTTGATTTTGGTGGGAGAAAATGGGTGATTGAGAAAGGGGGGATGTGTAAATAATAACAGGTTTAATGGTGTTTTGAATTGTGTGGATTCAAAATAAACAAATAAAAACTTTCATCAATCATGTTATAAGCAAATTAGATGATCAAAAGAAATAGAAAAAAATACCAGTCAAGTTTACTACAAAAAAAAACTAAAAAATAAAAAACAAAAATGAAAGAAAAAGGTTAAGCACCATTTTCTATTCATCAGGTAGCAGGAGCAGGAGCAGGAGCAGGGGGAGAAGCAGAAGGCAGGGGGGCACAAATGAACAAACAATCAATTGGTCAATTGTTTGCATTTTGATAAATCAAACAAACTGCAAAAATTAATTGATTTCTTGAGGTTTTTTTGGTCAATCAAACCACCGGCAATCAATTTTTTTCTTGTTGTTCGATTGGTTGACAAAACTGGGAACAATTTATCAACCAAACAAACAGCAAGCAATAAATAAATTTTTCACAGTTTGATCCAATTGATTGATTGATTGGATCAAACCGCAAACAATTGTTTGCTTGCTGGTTGAGGGATGAGGAGGATGGGGTTGCTTACCTGGGTTTCTGGGAAGTTCAAGGCAAGGAAAAAGCAAGGAGTGGGGGTAATATCTGAAAGAGGGGGGGGGGGGGAGGAGATCAGCCAATGATGGGGTGGAGGAGGAGGGGGGAAGCTTAACTAGGCTTCCAAGCAAAGAACAAGAAAAATTGGTAGCTGAAGAAGGAGGAGGATGACTGGGGGGACTTTGATGTGGAGGTGGATGGTGAGGTGGAGGAGGTGGGTGAGGATTTTTGGTGAGGAGGAGGAAGGAGTGGACCACTTTTTGGTGAGGTTGAGGTGGTTAGCTGAGGAGGAGGAAGGAGTTGACTAGAAGTTTGGTTGTGTGAGGTACAAGCTGGAGGTTTTGGGTTGTTTTATCCAAGTCCACCAAAAAAAAAATAAAATAAAATAAAATAAAAAAATAGAAAAAATAAAAAAAATAAAAAAAAATAAAAAAAAATAAAAAATAAAAAAAATAAAAAAATAAAAAATAAAAAAATAAAAAATAAAAAAACAACTCAAACTAGGATTCTTGGTTGAAAAATAAATAAAAAATTACTGTGATGTGAATTTTTACCTATTTTGAAACAGAATTTTACTCATCAAATTGAGCAATTGTGAGGGGTAGAATCAGCTCCCTCATGGAAGATGATGAGGGACAAGATGAGACCAAAATATTTTAAAATTATGAGAATGAAAGGTTGTATCTAGCAGTTTATAAACATGAACTCTCATTATCTTTCTCCTTTTTTCCTTATAAAATCAATTCTTCTTGATCAGCACCCTGAATTCCATTCCAATCCTTTCTGGAGTTCCCCTCCTACTAGTACCATCCAGAATCATTGTGAGTCTTCCTTTGGTTCTTACCCACCTTGCAGTGCTCACTCCTCTCTGCTGAATCTCTCAGTTGGATCCATTTTGGATGCTCCCCACTGATACTATTCTTCCTTATTCTGTTAGTTAAGGCCACTCTGGCCCTTTTTAAATGTTAGAATCCAAATTTTAGCTGGGCTCTATGGTATCTGAACCCATGACCTCAAAATTCATGAGTTATGCTTTAACCACTAAGCAGAAGTGGGCCCCGCAGGGCTCAGCACACCAGGTGCAGTTTGGAATTAATCAGATACAGCAGGCCTGCTACCTGCTTGGATGTTACTGACCTGTGAATGAAGCTGGCCTGGCCAATTTTGCGGGACAGCTAGTTTGGGGAGGTAAGAGCAGGGAAATCTCTGGGTTTATACGGGCAGAGAAGAGGGAGGGAAGCGCAGACCAATCTGAAGATATTGGGAAAATGTTGACAGCACGTTAGGCGGATGTGTCCAATTGCAGGGGGCTCTGAGTAGGGAGCAGCAGAGGGCCAGGTCATGAGAAGAAGAAACTGGGTGTGTGTGATGACAGGAAATTAAAAAGGATTGGGTGGTATGGGTATGGGTTAGGGTTAGGCTAGGGTTCTGATTTTCTGGGTTTCCTCCTTATTTGTGTTTAGGCTGTAATTGCGGTTGTACTTAGGTTTTGGCTGAGAGGGAGGGCAAAAAAGTCCTCACTCTCATTGATGGGTTGGAGGGGGGATCATTGAAAGGAACAAAGAAATTCATCTCTCTCTCTCTCTCTAAGGGCACATCCCAATCTTTAAAGATTCTAGGACCATTAACTTTCAAACTTAAGGACAAATTTGGGGAGTTCTTCTCTCTTGTTTCTACAGCGCTGTTGCAGCAGCAGTTTTATGATCAGGATCTGGTTAAGCATTTTTTGCACAGAAGCATCATGCTTCTCCCCAACAAGTCAGTCATTTGCTGGGCTGCAGAGAGGGAAATTTAATTGGAATATATTGGAAAATCTTTTTATTGTAGGGGCAGAGAAGCTGACTTATCACTCCAATAGTTTTGGTGAAAGCACAAGCTGCAGATATGTCAGCCCTGGGAAGCCTCCCAGGCCCAAAAAACCTAGTAGCCCCCCCAGAAAACAAGGCCGCGGAGCTTGCAAATGACTCTAAACTTTTCTTGAATTGGATGGATCAACAGCTTTGCAGGCCACCACCTCACATGGTGGGGGGTTTAAAGCCTCCTAATGCATGCACAATCCAGATGTTCCAGCCCATTGGCACACAGCAAGGGGGCGCATGGAGTCAGGCCATGGGAGGAGTGGCTCAGGCATCCCTTGGTATAGTCACAGGGCCCAAATCATTGCATCCTCCCCAAGTGAAAGCAAAGGTAAGGGCGCTGGCAACAAAAAAGAAGGCTGTCTTGAAGAGGGTGGATGTGGACGCAAAGGAAAATATTTGGCCCATGGACCCAAAATTTCCTGGGGCAGGCCAGATGCAGAAGTCCAACCAATGAATGCAGGGAGGAAGAAGGCCGCAGAAATTGCAAGGAGAGTGGTGGGGAAGGAAAATTTGAATTCCTTGAACTTAATGTAGTTGGGGCAATGGCTTTGGTTTTTTCAATGAAATTTTTCATGTGTTGAAGTATTGCCCTTGAGAGCAGACCCCCTCACCAGTGCAGCAGGTGAAAACGGTACAGGTGGAAGCCAAATGCAAGAAGCGTGGGCTGGGTTCAACCTCAATTACCATTGCTTATGTTCCAGTGTGGATTTTGGAAAGAGGGGTGCAGGACATGGTTGATAGCAGGTCAATGGCAAATGTGTTGCAATTGAAGCTAGCAGATGGTTTGGTATTGGTGCAACAGGAATGCAGGATGGGACTTTGGGCACTGAATGGGAAGGAAATTGGTGTTGATGGGATGGTTAAGGACAAGAACGTTGCATTCACAGGGGTCCAAAAACACCTTTCTTTCCCCTTGGCAGATTGTAGCAAGGGTATCCTGGGACAGCTGTTCATTTTTGGGTTCCACGTTCCAATGGATGGGCAATTGTATTTTAATGCTGGGATAAGCTTGATTTGGTCAGGTGATGCTCTAGGCGGTTCACAGCCGGAACAACTAGGCACCCCAGAATGTCTGTTCTTTAGTTTCTCTCTCTCTCTTGGGTTTTGTGCGTGCACAATGGTCTTACGGTGTTTGGTTTCCTTTACAGAAGGGGTATGGGCAAACTGTGGGGAAGTTTGTCTGGGGTGGTCCAGGTAACTCTCTGGTAAATTAAAATGGCGGGCATGCAGAACTTGCAAAGGCGCTGGTGGACTTGCTGGGTTCCCTCAAAGTTGGGCAATCCAAAAATATGGAATTCTCTCAAGGCTCTCTCTCTGCGTTCTTGGCTACTCTTTTAAGGCTCAACACCTCTATCACGGGGATTGCTCATAAATGGGTGTGTAAAAAATTCCATTCCCTTGAATGAAAGAGGCGGGAATACAACAAAAAATAGGAAAAGGAAAGCAGGGATGGGGGGAGATTTTTAGATTTTCTTCATAACACATACCATTTCCAACCACAACACATTGAGAAGGCTTCAAAACCCCACCAATATTGCATGGTCTGTACACCAGGAGCCAATAAGAAGGTCTGGAGGAGTGCAGTCAACTGGCCCTCAAAGTCCTCAAAGTTTGTCGCAGGGAGGGCCATTAGGCTTGGGATCTCCCAAATTTCAGGAAAGATTGACAGGGGAGGAGGTTGGGCCAGCATCAATGGGGAGAACTCAGGAAAGCTTTTTGGGGAAGTGGCAAAGAGGGAATCACCATGGGAGAGGTCAGGCTCAAGGTGCAGTCCTCCAGACCCTATGAGGACCTCAAGTTGGCTGCCAGGTTTGAGGCCAGAGAAAGACAAAGAGGCAGAGCCGGTGGGGGGAGCTGCCCCTTTTCCAAAAAATTTCTCAAAGAAGGGTTCCCTTGGGCCCTGTTAACCCAGACACAATTGGCCTAGTATTGAAGGGAAGCATGGTAGTCCTTGAAGGACGCAAAGTCCTTCCTGCAATTTTGCCCAGCATAGTGGAGAGGGGAGGCCAAGTTGCAACTCTGGCAGGAAGTGGGTTGGGGCAAAGCAAGAGGGTGGCCAGAGGCAGGAGAGCTGGGAAGAGTCCCCAAGCCCTCCAAGATATGGTTGTTGCTTGACACCACAAATGATTTGGGGGTCCTCTCTTGCACAGGCAAGGTTAGGGGCTGTGGTTCCAACTTTCACATGGCATCCCCTCAGAAGGGGAGAAAAAACAGTGGGTGGCATGCCAGTTGGTGAAATCAAGGCTTCCAGGGATCATCAAGAGAGAAAACCCATGACAGGAGCAGTAGCTGAAAAACATCATCATGGAGAAGGTATGGAAACAAAAGAGAGTGTCCTCCAAAGTTGTCCTCAAGTTCAGATGTTTATGGTCCTAGCATCTGTAAGTTGTAGGATGAAACCTCAAAAGAGATATAAAGAGATTAGTGAAAGGTATATTCATTCCCTTCCTTCAGTCTGTGGTGGTATATCCTCCCCCTTGCCCTAGCATGGTGGTGGGGGAAGGTATTTTACCCTTCCCCCATGCCCTAACCTAAGGACCAGCACAAATACAATCCCAAAAAAATTGAAAGAAGCCTAAGAAAGAGAAACCCTAACCCTACCCCATCCCCCTACCCCAGTACTTGAGCCACTATGTCCATATGGTTTTTCCTTCTCATTGTGCGCATGGCACCCTACTCAGAGCCCCTTGCACCTTTCCATAGCCCCCCAAATCCCCCCTTGCCAATTGCCACCCCGTCTGGGCAGTTATTCCTTCTCATGAGCCCCTCTGCGCCCTGCTTGGAGACCCCCCCTGGTACTGCAACCACCCAACATGCCTTCTGTGGCCCTTTTTTGGTCCTTGATTCTGAGCCAACTGTGCATGCAGCTGCTGCTGCTGAGCTGGCAGTGCTGCCCACATGATGAGTAGTCTTGTGCTCATTTCTGAGATCACTGCCAAAAAGGTGAGCATGCTTGCAGGCAGGCAGTAACCGGTTACCAATCCATGTCTAGAAAATGCCACCACATCCTCCCCCCAAGTTTAGTTCTGTCCCCAGACGTCTTACCACCCTTACCTCAACCATAACCTTGCACTCCAAACTCATAACCACCAGCCTTGCTTCTTAATACAAAAGAATCCCTCCCCCTTCTCCTCCTCCAAGATGAAACTGTGCAGCTTCTGCGCTGGTAAAAGTCAAAAATGTTCTTTGATCCCCTGCCTCTGCGGCCACTGTTAATGCTCCCTTGGTGATGACATTTTCTGTGCTTGTCCTGGACCCAACCCTTTCCTGCGCAAGGGGGCTAGCCATGACTTTTTTGTGGTTTCCAGTCATGACAACTCAATCTTTGAGTGCTTGTGTACTCCACCCAGTTCACCATCATCCCGCCGCCTCTGACCTCATGCAAGAGCCATGAATTGGCCTTGCCCCTCCTTTGTGCTGGCCCACTGCAAAAGGAGGAATTTGCAACCACTTTGCAATGGAAGGTGGTGCTTATATTCTGGGCCAATCACGTTTGCATCAACTGTCCCGCAGTGGACCCACATTCCAAGTAAATATTCAGGCGCTGTGCCTTGGCCCCGCCTCCTGCTCCGCCACCAGGTCCAGCCCCTCCTCCCTCACTGTCACCGACTCCAAGGACTGCGCTCCAGACCCACCATCTCCAGATAGGGTGGTCATTTCTTTGGTTCCTCTGCCTGGACCAGAACCCCCACGTGACTCAACTGGGGCCCCACCGTATCCACCTGCCCCTCTGCCTTCAAGAACGCCCAAGATCCCCCAAATTCCAACTGAGATGGCCCTCCCAGTGGCAAACTTTGATTAATTTGGGGCCCAGTTAACAAACCTTCTCCAGGATTTCCTTGCCACTCCTGGCGCTCAATATTTGGAAGCTCAGATGAAGCTTTTGGAAAACTTCCAAGCCTTACTAGCTTTTTTGGAGTTGGAAATGGTAGAAATGATTAAGATGGATTAGGCGCATTTCCCCCACCCTTTTCCCCTTTTCCCACTCCCTTCTTTTTATCACTTGTATCTGCACATTTCTTTGAAATTCAAAATACATTTTTGTGTGCGTTTCTGAGAGCAGACTTGGGCATTAAGTGAGTGGCCCCATGAGAGAAGCCCAAGCCTTCAGTGAGTGCAAACTAAGAACCCTTGGGAAAATCTTGAGTTCCAATGTGCTTTGCGCGCAATTGGACGGCGGTGAGCACCCCAATTCTATTGTGCCTCTGTAAGTCCCGTGCACTGTGGTGTTTTTATATAGTCTTTGTTGGGAAACGTGCTGCATTTGGCGCGCTCAGAATTTGGTATGTCAGGCTCAGAGTTTGGGATGCACGCAGTCTCAGCAGTGGCCACTGCAGGCTCAGCAGCAGCTGCAGCAGGATCAGCAGTAGGGGCAATGAGTCTCAGCATACCAGGAGCGGGTCAGGCTTAACTGGGTGTGGCCGGTTGCGGCCCGCTCAGACATCAGAGACCCAAGAATTGAGCTGGCCCAACAAGGTTTTCAGGCAGCTAGTTTGGAAAGGTGGAGCAGGGGGATTGGGGCTATGAAAGCCAGGCGGGCGCGTGCAAGCGCAGGCCAACCCACAGGGCAGGAAATCACGCAGCCTGCCTGGCAGATACAGACAACGTGAGGGGGTTCCAAGTAGGGAGCGGCGGAGGGCTGCATCATCAGAAGGACAAACTGGGTGTGTGTAATGGTAGGGGGGCTTGAGGGGTGTTGCGGCATGGAAAAGGGTTTGGGTTAGCCTAGGTTTCTGGTTTTTAGGTTTATTTTCTATTTATTTTTTGGCTTTCATTGCGCCTGTATTAGGTTAGGGTTGAGAGTTTGTGCATAAAGTCCGCGCTCTAAACCCCAGCTTGAAGGTCTTATGGATATATGATATAGAGATCATGGCTTATTGTATGGAAAGGAGAGGAAAGGAACAAAATTCATCTCTCTCTCTCTCTCTAAACGGGCGCATCCTTATCCTTACAGATGCTAGGACCATCAATCCCAGAACTGATGGACAACTAAGAAAGTTCCTCTCTCTTTTTTTCACAGAGCCCGTCTTTCCAATCTTTCCAGAGAGTTGCCTGGAATGCCCCAGAAAAACTTCCACACAGTTCCCCGCACTTTCCTGTAAAAAACAAAACCACACCACCCGCAGGCAAACACAACACCAGAGAAATGGAGAGACAGCAGAGCATGGAAATTCTTGGTTGCCTAGTTGTTCCAGCTGTGAACCCGCTAGAGCACCCCCTTACTAAGACAAGGTCATCTCCGCACTGTTCTCCAACCACACCCATCTGTGTCATTACATCCATGCATTGAGAAAATATACAGATAAGAAACAGAAAAAATAACCAGACCAAAGAGAAAAGGAGAAGGAAAAGAAAATTTTTGTGTTTTGTTTTTTTTTTCTTTCCATCACACAGCTCCTTGTCCCTCCTTCTGCTTCTGGCGCTTGTCCTTGCGTGTATGGAACCCGCTCAGGTTTTGCCTGTCTTCGTGTTAAAATAAAAAACCAAATCCAGTACTAATCCAAGAAACCAAACCAGTCAGAGAAGTAAGGAAAAAAACATTCTGGGGTGTCTAGTCATCCCAGCTGTGAAACGGCTAGAACACCCCCTCACCAAATCATGCTTCCCATCTGGAACTAGTTCCCCCCCCTAACTTGGAAGCTGTCCCCAGTGGTTGGCAACCTCCTACTATGCTGGAGCAGAGCATTGCCTGCAGGCTCTTTGGAAGACAAGGAACCCAAATCAAACATGCTAACCCCACCTCCTGAAACCGGGCTCCTGTCACCAGAGCCAGCATCTTCCCCTTCCTCCTTGTTGGAAAAGGTGGATCCTTGCGCAAAAACCCAATACATGTTCAATGCTGCAGCCTTCCGCTTAAGAAGGGTCCTGTCCAACTCTTCCAACTGATAACTCCCACCCTCAAACTTAGACGCCACACAATAACACCTGTTGTATTGTTTAGCAAAGAGCTTCCCCCACTGAGATTCCAGACTCTGGTGGTAAAGTAAAACCAAGTCCCCTTTCTGCAATGGATCCCAGAGGCTGTGGGAACAGAGCTTGTTCCAGTAGTGGACTGACGCTGTTTGGTTCTTCTTCAACCTTTCTGGGGTCTTGACCAGTGTTTCTGTGCGCCTCAAAACTTTTTTGGCGCGCTCCTCAACAATTTCTTCCAATTTCTTGACCTTCCACCAATTCACACCAAGGAATTTCTCCAGCTAAATGTCTACTTGAAGCACAGCTTGCTGTCCAAAGAACAATTTGTTGGGTGATTAAACCATCAACTGTTTCACAGAGATCCAATCCACAAAGATAGCCACTGCAAGAGTTTCCTACCACCCCTTGCCGTCCTTCCAGCACATCTTCACCAGGGTTTCCATGATAGGCTGATGCCCGCGCTCAATTATCCCAGCACCTTCCAGATTTTAATCCTTTATGTGGCCAAACTTTTCTCCAAAACTTTAAACCAGCGCCATCAGACAAAATCAAAGCTCCCCACCTCCGTCAACTGTGATCAGACAAAGTACACCAGTATTCCTCCAAGAAAAGAGAAACTTTATCAGATGACAAATTAACCAGAGGGCGTGCCTTAACCAAACCCAACAGTTTTTCCCACGCAACAAGCGAGTATGCAAAATTCCCTGATTTTATTTTTACCACATAAAGGGAAACCCTTCCAAGCAACTTGTCCTCCCCTGTAGCATGACCAACCTCCTTGAGCAACCTGAAACTCTGCTACTGGTAGGCTTTGAACAAATTCACCCATTGCCGCACCGCGTGCACAACTCCTGGCCACCATAATATTTCCTTAACCCTCCTCTGCATCTCAATCTCACCCTAGTGTCCCAGCTTGTTGTGCAGACACCTCAAAATGACCTCCTGATCTACCCTTGATGTTGCAACCAAAATAGGCACGGGGAAATTGGCTACCACAACTGACCTTCCTGCAGATAGAAATTCCCCGCCTGCTGCTTCTCCTAGCAAATAACGGCACTTGTGGTACTGTTGCGGAATTGGATTTCCTGAAAGTAAGAACACAGAATGGCGTAGCTCCCAGACTGACACAGTGGTAGCAAAACCTATGCCTCTATCACCCCTACCAACATGACCAGGGCTCTGCCCCTTAGTAAAAATCATCCTGAGGGTACCAAAACAGCGCATCTGGAATTTTGGAAGCCATCCCTGGAATACTCATCACACTGAAAGAAAATAGTTGAAGAAACCATGAAAAAAATTCCAGCACCTGCGGTTTGGTGCCCAATCTGGGACACCTGTGGACCAGTACAGGAAAAGTAAAATTTTTATGAATTTTTTTATAGCCTCCACCATCAAAAAAAAAACTTTTTTCAAAATCATCTCTCAGTTCAGTTCCCCGTTCTCAGCCCTCCCTTCTCCTAGTTGTCTAGGAAGATCTCTCAGTGCCTGGTCCTTGGTCCTATGTTCAAGTCACCCTTGCTTTGCGGTGCTATTATCACACGAGCATCCCACGTACTATAGGGCAATTCTTAGATGATTGTGAGCACAAAGGAATTCCAAGTGCCAGGGAAAGTGCAAATAGCAAGACCCAGTTTCAAAGTGTGAACTTGGTTATTGCCACTCAACAAACGGCGAGAGGAATGGAATGTGTTCCAAAGAAGGAAACTCAACCTGAGTCCAATGTGATAACTAGGTTGTAGCAAATGCAAGAAGGTATGAAATTAACTAACTAAGGAGACAATCATCAGGCAAGGGGATAGCCCTTATAAGGTAATCCAAAGTGACTAGATACAACCTGGTGATGAGCTAACTACAGTTGAAGTGATGAGGCAATGAATGACAGGAACGGGATAGGAAATGAAGCAGTGGTATAGATCCGAGGTCTTAGCGTAAGTGCAAGAAAATAGAATCTGAGCGTACAATTGCATGAAAAATTGGGACAGGAGCAAGTGACGTTGAAGGTAATGCAAATGAGAGGTTATAGTGTATGCAGGGTAGGTACTAGTCCAATTGCAAACTATACAGTAGTGATGGCTTAGTTAGACGTAGATGCAAACTAACAAACAATGCATGACCGAAGATGGAAGTCCAAGGCTGTTGATTGGCCAGGGAAGGAGATTGGATCTCATAATGGATGTCCGACGGGTATGGAGTTAACCGCGAAGTTTGCAAGTATATACTGAGTTGGTCGCCAAGATTGGAAGGTCAGCGCGAGCCAGAGGAAACAGCGGATTGCACGATTGATGTTGTGCTTTTATTTGTGTCACGCTTTTAGACTGAGGTAGATGGTACTGAAGAGAGGGCATGTCAAAGTGATGAAGACAATAATCCCTAAGTGCAAAGCGTGACAGTTGCCCCGGTATAAAGACGCAAGCTCCTGCAAGCGTTCAGATAAATTTTCCCATTGATTTCAAGTTGTTAATTATTACTGTATACCCTTATACATTATTTAATTTATTACCCAATAGATTTATAATTTTTTATAAAAATGTCGTCATTGGCATCCCGCCGTTGCAAAAACTGTATTTGCCGCAACAAGCAATGTATTCCTAGTACTGCCATCCAAGGCCCTTGAGGCAAGTTTGAGAAATGTTGCCTTTGCAAGGTGTCATGCAATTTCCCTATAAATGTCGAGTTGACTTTCAAGGGTCCTTTGGATTCATCAAGGGAGATGCAAAGTTTTAGGTCCGCGCCAAGGGCTAATTACAAGATACCACCATTGCCGGAGATCAAATACTTGGGGACTTGAGTTCCTGGTGAGTACTAATCTGGACTGACTAATGATCATAAAATAGTAACTAATTTTTCTTGTTTTTCTAGTGTTGCCCCGTTTTTGAAGATATACTACCAACACACCACCACCAACACCACCTTACTAGGGACCACCAACTGAACTCCTGGGAGCCCAGATGAATTCTGAGGTGCGAGGCGAAGTGTCCGGTGCGGAACCGGTAGGAGTTATAACCAAGGAAGCAAGAGAGGAGGAAGAAAAAAAAGCATAAGGAGAAGCGGGAAATGGAGGAAACGGAAGTGGAGAAAACAAAAATGGAGCGGGTGAATTAGAAGAATAGAATGAAAGAGATGGAAGATATGGAATGGATGGGACAGAAGGAATGGACGGCCGAGGCCAAGCGGATCCAGTGCGAGTTGTAGGGCTGGTCGAGCCGGATGCAAGACGCCTGAAAGACAATATTGGAGAAGGCACTCCGGGTGGCCAAAGGAGGAGAGCGTATGAAGAGCTCTTGGAGGAAGGCGGATGGAATGCTCGGCCAAAGCAAGCTTGGGTTGCAAGGTGCAAGGAGATTTTCAAGAGGCACATTGTAACGGAAGTGCTGGTTCTTCAAAGAATGTCCGCATTGATCAACAATGAAGACCTGGATACTTTTCAATCCATGGTTGCAGAATTGACGTCAAATTGGGAGGATGCGGAGAAAGAAATAAAAGAAATTTTGTAATTAAAAATATATATTTTCTCTTTTTTTTTTTTTTTTATTATTATAAATAGAAATGTTATTTTTTTTTATAATAATAAGGAATGAGGTTTTTATTTAGGAGAAATGAAAGGAAAATGAGAAAAAGCATAAAACGGTGAGATGGAGGAATTGACTGATGGGATGATGGTGTGAAATAAAATGGGGTTAAATGGGATGGAATATGGAATGGAATGGGTTTGGATGAGAGAGAATTCAAGATGAAATGGGATTGAATAAGATAAAATGTGGAATTGAATGGAATGGGATTGGATGGGATGAAATGTGGAATGGAATGGAATTGGATGGGATGGGATGAAATGTGGAATGGAATGGAATGGGATTGGATGGGAAAGAATTATGATTGTCAAGGTTTGCGAGGGTAGCTGGCATGGAAGTCTCGAATCAGATTGGGTGAATTGCAAAGGTGATGGGCTGGTTCCCACAAGGTGCGATCTTCATTGGACTGGAAGCCAGATCATTCAACAAGGTATTGAATTTTTCCTTTGCGTAACCTGGAATCCAGAATACGGCTTACTTCCCACTCTTGATGATTGAGGACAGTGACCGGTTCAGGAGGGGGATGAGTCTTTCCCGGGTATAGGACTCAAGCTGGCTCTAGGAGAGACACATGAAAGACCGGGTGGATACCTTGCCATTTTGCAGGTAAAGTAAGTTTAAAGGCATTAGGGGAGATGACTGATTCTACTTTAAAGGGGCCAAGCTTTCTTTTGGAGAGTTTGCAAGTTGGTCAAGTACTGCAAATGTTGCAAGCATTGAGCCATACTTTATCTCCTACTGCAAAGTTTGGAGCCAAAGTGCAAGATTGGTCTGCTTGCTCCTTATAGCGCTGGTTTGCTTCTTCGAGGTTGGTTCAAAGTTGAAATTGAAGGGATTGAATTTATTCAAGGTAATCGGTAGCAGGTTGAGAAGGTGCTATGTGAAGGGAAGAGAAAGTCGGGTTTCTACCATAAAGAGTTTGGAAGGGCAACTGTTTGGTGGAGGAATGAGTGGAGTTGTTGTAGGCAAATTTGGCTAGTGGGAGCCATTGCAACCAGTCTTCTTGTTGATAGGCAACATACATTCAAAGATATTTTTCAAGAATCTGATTAACTTGCTTGGTTTGCCCATCTGTTTCCGGGTGGTAAGCCATTGATAAATTGCAAGTGATCTTCAAATGTTGGCATAGCAAGGTCCAGAAGCTTGAGACAAACAGAGATCCACGATCACTAACTATATTATCAGGGAGGCCATGTTTTGAAAATACATATTCTATGAACAAGTTAGCTAAGTCTTCTGAAGAGGCCGTCACATTACTGCGTAAAAATAAAGCCATCTTTAGGAAGCAATCTACTATTACTAGAATAGCATCATATCCACTAGAAGAAGGTAATTGAGAGATAAAATCCATAGACAGCGAGTGCCAAGGACAAGGCCAAATTGGAAGTGGCTGGAGCAGCCCATACTTCCGGTGTTTTGAGGACTTGTTACGATTGCAATCATAGCACGCGCTTACATAGTCTTTTACTTCTTTGGTCATACCAGGCTAGTAGAAGTCTCATGCGATCAATTGGTAGGTTTTATCCTGCCCATGATGACCAGCAAGCGGAGAATTGTGCCGTGACTCAAAGATATCTAACTTAATGCAAGAATTATCTGGTACTACTATACAATTATCATACACTAAAAAGTCATTATCATCAATACTGTAACTACTATCTAATAAGTTTGCACTTTTGCAAAGTTTGATGCACTTGGGGTTGTTGCGTTGAGCTTGTTGGAGTTCAGAAGCCAAATCTCTTAAGCAAGCAATGATCAAACTGAGTTTGGCGGATTGGGTTGAGAAGAGTGTCCTTATGGTTTCAGGGTTGTTTTTGGCAAAGGTGCTCCCCCCCTGGGTAAACGTTGTCCTGACATGATAAAGCATCAGGAACTACCGCTTGTTTCCCAGGACGGTACGTTATTGTAAAGTGGCACTTGGAAAGGTATTTGGCCCATTGTGCCTGTCTACGTGTGAGGACTTTTGAGCTCATGAAATACTTCAAAGAATTATGATCAATTAAAACCTCAAAGGATTCCCTAAGGCTCAAAAGTTATGAACACCATTTTTTCAAGCAATAAACAATTGCGAGAAGTTCCTTGTCATGAATCTCATAGTTAAGCTCTGCAGCAAGCAAATTGCAAGACTTGAAAGCTACGGGATGAAAGAGAGAAGTGGAAGAAGAAAACTTTGAGATTACTCCTGCAATCGCATAGTTGCTTGCGTCTGTTTCGACAATAGTGCAAGCTAGCTCGTTGAAGTGAGCGATTATTGGAGCAGTGGCGAAAACTTTCTTCAGAGCTTTGAACTCCAAAGCAGCTTCTTTGGTAAAAACAAAAGGAGTGTCTTTTTGAAGAAGCTTAGTAAGATTCACAGTTTTCTTGGCGTAACGTGCAATAAACCTTCTATAGAAATTACTGAAACCAAGGAAAACTTGAAGAGATTTAACCAAAGAAGGTGGAGGCCAGTCCAATATGTGTTTGCTCTTGGCTGGGTCAATCAATAGTCCTTGCTGCAAGACTACGACAACTAGAAAATGAAGAGAAGAGGAATGGAACTTGCACTTAGAGGCTTTTGCAAACACATCATTCTTTCAAAGTAGCTGTAGCACCTCTCGCACATGTGCAATGTGATCTTCGAGGTTCCTCGAGTAGACTAGTATATCATTGAGATATAACACGAGGTATTTACCTACAAGATCGGAGAAAATGTTGTTGACAAAATGTTGAAAAGTAGAAGGAGCGTTACAGAGGCCAAAAGGCATGACGGTATACTCATAACTGCCGAACCAGGTTCTCATCGCAGTTAAATACTCATGACCTTCCTTAATGCAAATTAGGTTATAGGCACCTCAAAGGTCTAACTTTGAGAAATAAGTAGCTCCATGGAAGAGGGTGAGGAGATGTGACATAGGCGGTACTGGATAGGCATTCTTCTGGGTTACCATGTTCAGTTTCCTGTAGTCAACACAAAGGCAAAGTCCGCTGTCCTTCTTTTGAACAAATAGGAAAGGTGAACCGGTATTTGAATCGCTTGGTTGAAGAAATCCTTTTGCTACATTTTCCGCAATGTAGTCTTGAAGCGCAATTGATTCTTGCGTCAAGAGAGAGTAAACTGGTCCTGGTTCCGGAGGTGGGCCAGTAAGTTTGATTTTGTGATTGTAAGGACGGGATGGAGGCAGTTTATCTGCTTTTGCAGCTGAGAAGATGTCAGCAAAGTCATGATAAACCAAAGGTAAAGACTCTTGAATGATTTCCAAATCTTCAATCTTGTCATCTTCAAGCACCGGGTTTGAGGTGCTTGCATGGTGCGAGAGGATTAGGGAGCTCAAAATACACCGTTTGGTTGGTTTCTGTTTCTCTTCAAAGGAACAGGAAAGAGGTAAGCTGGATAGGTAAGTAATAACTCATAAATCTGAAGAGGGAATTTGGGAATAAAGGTCAGGATATTTCAAATCTCCTGGCGGAAAAGTCATCCAACTCAATGACAGTGTCAGGTAGGCTGTTTAATTCCTGATTGACGGAAAGGTTAGCATTCTTGGGGTGCAAGGTTCAAAGGTTAATTACTCCTTCTTGCCAATTCACATCTGGATTCCAGTAAAATAAGAAATCATGGCCTAGAATGGTATCATCCATTCCGGGTATAGCCAAGACAAATAAATCCCATTTGAAGCTGGGGAAATTGGAGAATTCAAAGGTCCATTTTGCCTTTGGGGAAACCCAATAAGACGGTTCAGTCGCACTACTTACTAAATAGATAGGAAATTTAGCTATCTCAGAACGCGTAAGATTTTTGGAAGTGGCAAAAGATTCACTGATGAACTAAAAATTAGCGCCGGAATCAAGTAATACTTGATAAGGAGTGTTTTTGGAATGGAATAGGATAAATCTCAAACTCAGAGCACCTAGTGACTTGCAAGTGCCAAGATTTACTTGCGGTGATTTAGACAATGTTTAGTTTTCCTTGCAAGTATCAGAAAAACTACAAGCTAATTTTTTGACTGCTTAGCCACTTCACGTGCTTACCGCTTGGCACAGTTGTTGACATCATGTTTTCCTCCACAATACATAAACCGCCCGTTCTTTTCCCTTTGCAGCTGCTCCTAGCTTCAAAGCATCCCGGTTTCTTTGTCCAAGAACTTTGGAGTTTTGGCAACGGCTTGCCCTTTTGAGTTGGAGTTTGAAGTCGGGGTTTGTTCGGATGGTTTTGGGTTCCTTGTTTTTTGTTTTGAGGAGTTGTCCACCCTTGGATCTGAGGTGGACGGTCCATGGGTGTTTTGCCAAGAGTGATTCTGATCATGATAGCCATTATCAAGCTCAATCACTCAATTGGTTAGCTGCTAAAGCGAGGTTGTTATATGACCCCCAACTGTGAGCTGTTTGATTAAGCGTGCGGGTAAACCCTTTTGGAAATGGAATAGAAGAGTGGCCTTGTTCCACTGGATGCAAGACTGCAAGGTTCAAAAATGAGAAATATAAACGGAAGCTCTACTATTCTCCTTCATACTAAACTATTAAGTTTGTATTTGGCGTTTTGAACTTCATTGGGATTGCCAAACAGGGTGAACAGTTGTTGCTCAAACCTGTCCCAGTTGTTGAGAATACAAGTGGGACTGTTGTTGGAAAAAAGTTTGACGTACAGTTTGAACCACTGCAAGGCTCTACCTCCTAAGAAGGACAAAGCATACATAACTTTATGTCTATCGGAAGGGAAATTGTTAGAGTTGTTTGAAAAGATGATTTTACAAGACTGCAGGTAGGATCTAAGCTTATGAGGGTGTTCTCCCGTAAAGTGATTGGGTTGTTTCATGCCTGGATTGCGAAAGCTAGGAGTGCTTGGACTAGATTGCTGGGCACCATGAGTGAGGGCCTGGATCAATGTTGAAAGCAGGGTTGGAGCATTCGGCTTGGGAGCAGTAGTGCAAACCCCTGGTCTACCACAAGTTGAGGTTTCATTGGAAGAATGGTCGGAGTCTGCAAATTCCGCAAGACTTTTGGTTGGAGCATCCGTGGAGGAGCCCAAGGATCATCGAGGGGTTCAATAGATGGCGATTTAGAAGGAGGAACTGGATCTAAGGTTTTTTGGTCCCAAGGAGCGCTGGTTCTCCCTACCCAATGGATCTAATCATTGTAAGGGGCAAGGGAAGCGTTCCCCGTTGAGCGAGTACGTGAAATAAAAAAGAAGAAATCTACTATAGGTTGAAAGGCTACAATAGATGAGTTGAGTTAGTTAATTTACTGTCACACGACCACCCCACGTACTATTGGGCAATTCTTACATGATCCTGAGCGCAAAGGAATTCCAAGTGTGAGGGAAAGTGCGAATAGCAAGACCCAGTTGCAAAGTGAAAACTTGGTTATTGCCACTCAACAAACGGCAAGAGGAATGGAATGTGTTCCAAAGAAGGAAACTCAACCTGAGTCCAATGTGATAACTAGGTTGTAGCAAATGCAAGAAGGTATGAAATTAACTAACTGAGGAGACAATCATAGGCAAGGGGATAGCCCTTATAAGGTAATCCAAAGTGACTAGATACAACCTGGTGATGAGCTAACTACAGTTGAAGCAATGAGGCAATGAATGACAGGAACAGGATAGGAAATGAAGCAGTGGTATAGATCCGAGGTCTTAGCGTAAGTGCGAGACAATAGAATCTGAGCGTACAATTGCATGACAAATTGGGACAGGAGCAAGTGACGTTGAAGGTAATGCAAATGAGAGGTTATAGTGTATGCAGGGTAGGTACTAGTCCAATTTCAAACTATACAGTAGTGATGGCTTAGTTAGACGTAGATGCGAACTAACAAACAAGGCATTACCAAAGATGGAAGTCCAAGGCTGTTGATTGGCCAGGGAAGGAGATTGGATCTCATAATGGATGGCCGACCAGTATGGAGTTAACCGCAAAGTTTGCAAGTATATACTGAGTTGGTCGCCAAGATTGGAAGGTCAGCGCGAGCCAGAGGAAATGGCGGATTGCACCATTGATGTTTTGCTTTTATTTGTGTCATGCTTTTAGACTGAGGTAGATGGTACTGAAGAGAGGGCATGTCAAAGTGATGAATACAATATTCCCTAAGTGCAAAGCGTGAAAGCTATCCACCCTTTTGGCAAATGCGCAGATGAAGAACAGCTTGCCTCACGGGTTTCTGTCCAGCACTGGCACCCCCAAATCACCATCAATCCCCCCAGCCCCAGCCCCAGCCTCTCCAATCTGGCTTCTGGTGACAAGCCAACCCAAATCAGGTGGCCCCAACCAGCGTTGTTGGATGTGGGCTTGCTTAGTGAGATCAAAGGGGTGTATGCCTGGGTTCTATCCAACTCTAATTGGTCAACCATCCAACCTGAAGCTGTCCATCATCATTTACTGCTCCACCGGAGTCATTCCCTTGACGGCCGATCCCATCCGGGCTGCAGCCAATGACCATTGCTTGAAGATTGGTCCTCCTATCTTCAATCTCCTCCCTCTCTCTTGATTGTCCTTGCTGAAAATCTCCTTCATCCATCCTAACAACATCCTCTCACCCCATTCACTCGCCCAGACTCTCTCTTCCTTCACAACTGGGAAAATTGCCACAATGCTTGGCAACCAGTTTGGTCCTACTGCCAGTACTCCTACTTCTCATCATCCCAACTTGACCAGCATCAGCACCGGTCCCGGATCCAGGCACTTCCCTGCGGCCACCAATTGGCTCCTGCCTCACAACACCCTCTTCAAAGTTGTTGTCTGTGGTCAACTGTTCAAATTGACCTACAAACAAATCAACCTCATGACTTCCCCCATCACCACATGATCACCTGCACAAGATTGGTCATGGGAACAATCAATCCCATGACCAACCTTGCACAAACCTAACAGCAAGGTCAATGCCAACTTGCAACGGCCATCATTGCCTCGCTCAACCTCATGACCAGCTCCTTTGATCCATCTCCTATGGGGGCAAACTGACATTGTTGTTTGCAACTGTTGGAACCCTTCTCATTTGCTTTTTGATGCTTGGGCGCGACCATCTCTGTCGCAGGCGTGACCAACCATCCACCAACGATCCTCCAACAATCCACCTTGACCCTCCTTTGACCAACCGCGGCCGCGGCTGGTCAAACCGGCCATCCACTGCCACTGGTGTCCTTGACGCAGGAAGGTCTCCCCCTTTTCATGCCTTGTTCTTTTTTTTTTGTTGTTTATTCCTCTCTCTCCCATTTCAGGCGGTTCCTGTTGCCCATCTTCTTCATCAAGCAAAAAAAAAAAAACTTCTTTTCAACTCTATTTGTAGTATCTCTTGTAAATAGTCTACAGGGACCCATGGCCCATAAAAGGAGGGGCTCTCCCCTGCCTTTTTTAAGCATCCGTGGGAGGATTTGCATGTGTCCCCCCCCTTTATCATTGAAATTGATTCCTTGTCATCATCCTGCGTATATCTATGATTGCCCCCCCTGATCCATTGATCCTGAGTCTTTGCCTCTCTGTGGCCTGATCCTTATCACCAACCAATAGCCTTTCTGGTTGAAGAAAATTCTGTCCCTGGAATTCTTGAGTGTGTTATACCACTCCTTGATCCCTTTATCTGACCATACTGGTCTTGATCCCTCCTTGATCATCTTTATGGAGCCAATCAAGATTGGTTGAAGAAGTGTATTAAGCTTAAGACCTGGAGTGTTCTACCTCCCTTATTTTTTTTGGAGTTAAATTCTGCCAGCTTACTCTTGAGCTCCTTGAGAAGTTTTGAGGTTATCCTTGCTTCTTTTAACTATTTGAATTTCTGATAAAGAGTTAAAAACAAAGAATGAACCTAAGAGGGCTGGAACAAGAGTGACTATGAGTTAGATGTTCAATGTGAGAAAACAAAAGAAAGAGGCAAAATGGAATTTGAGACTAGGAAACAAAAATCAAGCTAGAGGAGCTTTTGGAAACAGTCATGGACAAGCAGTTGAGGTCAAAGAGAGGTTGAGGGGAAGTTGGGTTAAGCTGGTGAGAGTCAGTCTGCCAGGGTGAAGATTGAGTTGGGAGTGGATTTTGGTCTGTTGAAAGAGTTGGGATGGGACTTGATAGGTCTTACAAGGAATTTGAAGATGTTGTATTCAATGGAGTCAAAGTCAGTGTGCTGAGGAGGTTGATGTTCTTGAGGAAGTCGCACGTGATAGGGAATGGAAGGAAGATGAAAGAATAAAAGAATGCATTGAAATGAGAAAGAAAAGAGATTAGAGTAAGAGTTGTTGGATCAAGTTGAGTTGAAGAGAAGTCACTGAGGAAAAGAACTCCGGAGAAGATCTTGAGTTGATGGGAAGAAAGGAAGTCAAGTCCAGTATTTGAGAGTCGTGGTGGTGTTGCTGAGAGATGACAGTCGAGTGATCATGAGAGGGTTGGTGGTGACATGAGAACAGATTGTGACATGAAGATGAGAACCCGCGACACTGACATGAGAACCCGCGCATAGGCATGGGAATCCATTTCAAAAGCAATAAGACAAATGAAGAGAACAAGAGAAAACAATAGAATAAGAAAATGGTAGAAAAAGGAAACAAAAGAAAAGGAATGAAAATATAAAACAGTAGAAAAAGGCAATGCTGAGAATTGATTATTCAACACCCCCCGTGACTGGTAAGACTGGAGATAATGCCTTATATGCAGGATTGATGAGATTGATGAGATTAGCCAAGGAGTGGGTAGGTAAGGGCTTGGTAAGCCCATTGGCTTTCATTTCTGAAGATGAGACAAGTTTGAAGACCAGGTTGCCAAGCTTTAGCTCTTCACGTAGAGCTTTTGTTTTGATGTCAATGTGACAAGTTTTCGAGTTGAAACCAAACTTTTTGAGTTTGTTGTCAAGACCTTTGTTGTTGATTCAGTGGAGAATTGGTTTGAGATCCTTCTTCCAGAGCTTGGCGACTAGGTTCTTCATCCATATGGCTTCCAAAAAGGAATTGACCAAAGGATTTATTTTGGCTTCCGTGGTCAAGTGGGTGACGTTTTGTTGTTGATAACTGCTCCAAGAGATTAGTGAGCCAAAGAGAAGGGACAGGTGTCCAGATTGAGATCGTCGAGTTTCTGGGTCATCACCCCAGGTGGCATTGCTATAACACTTGATTTGGTTTTTGAAGGAATGGATTTGCAGAGTTAGCTTTATATTTTTGGTTGCCTTGAGGTATTTCCAACAGTGCTTGACTTCCCTCCAGTGTTGAATACCAGGTTATTTGCAAAATCTTGCCAGGCTGGAGACCGCAAGGCTTAAGTCTGGTCAAGTGAGACATGCAATGTAATTCATCAAAAACACGGCGGATCTGTGGTTGACATTAAGAGCTTTGAATTCTTCGTGATCTTCATCAGAGGAAGGAGAAAGATTTTTGTTTACCATTGAGGGAATGGAGGACGGTTTTCAGTCGGTCATTTTCAGTTCTTCTAGGCCATGTTTGATGTGCTTAGGTTGAGAAAGTAAGATTTTATCCCCAATTCGCTCGTATTTCATCCTGAGGATGGTGTTGGGCTCGTGATGGCTAGAATTTGGAAATTGATTGAGGAAGGCCTGTTGAAATTTTTTTCCTGTTCCGACCAGGATTAGATTGTCGACGTGGAAAAAGAGAAGAGATTTGCTATTGGAGTGGATGTAGAGACAGGGGTTGGAGATTGATTTGTAGAAGCCTTGTTCGCGTATCCAGGAATTCAATGTGTGGAACCAATTTGCCGGGGCCTGTTTAAGTCTGTAGAGTGATTTCTTGAGAATAACGTATTTTGAAGTTCTTTTGGATTCCTGGGGTTGTTTGATGGTAACCTTGTCTGTTAGAGGAGCGTTTAAGAATGCGCTCTTGACTTCGAATTGCATTATGGACAGAGAGTGGTATAATCCAAAGAGAAGAGCCATTCGGAGGGATGCCGCTTTGCCGGTGGGAGAGAAGGTGTCTTGGTAATCGAGACCATAGAATTGGTCAAAACCTTGGACACAGAGACGGCTTTTGTATACAAACGGATCTGCGTGGCAATTGTCTTTGATTCAATACACCCATGTGGTGTTGAGGGGGTTGATAGGTTCAGGACCTTTGTAGTTGTCCCACACAGCAAGATCATCAATGCCGTTGAGTTTGCAATCCATTGAATTGTCCCATTTGAGAGAGTCAGTGCAATTTTTAGCTTGCTTGTACGTTCTAGGGACGAAATATTGATGGTACCCGTATTGGTTGGGGTGTTGAATCAGGGATTTGTCTTGCAGTTTGTAAGTGGGGTTGAGCTGATGGGCAAGATTGTTGGAAGAGTCAGAAGAGGAGTTGGAGGAGAGTTCTTCAAGCTGAGAAGAAACAGAAGCAGGAGTAGGAGAAGAGACAATTGGAGTTTGAGAGTTGGGGAGTGAGTTAGAAGTGAGAGGGGTAGAGTTCAAAGGAGGAGGAGGAAGAGGAAAGTCATTGTCAAGCTTTATAAGAAGAGGTTTGTTAGGAATGTTGTTGGGGAGAGTAGTGGTAGTTAGAGATGAGACAGAACTTTTGATGATCTTGATGTGTTTGGTAGAAATGATGGAGTGGTCAGGAGTGAGAATTTGAAAGGAAAGGAAGCTTGGGTTATAACCCATTAAAGTACTGATGAGGCCGCAATCTTTGAACTTTTCACCTCGAGATATTTTATTGTTAACTTAGACTACTTTGGACCCAATGGGATGAAAATAGCTGGAAGGCAGCGTTTTGTTAGTAAAAACTTGGTAAGGAGAAGGAGAGTGCGTATTTTTGGGAATTTGATTGAGAGTGAGGCAAGCAGTTTTGGAAATTTCAGCCCACAGGTTGAGCAGAAGCTTGGAACTTCAAAGAATGGAACAAATGGATTCGGTAAGAGTTCTGTCGGCTCGCTCAATTTTTCTGTTGTGTTTTTGGTGGTAGGGTTCAGTGATGAGATGTTGAATAGAATTTGAAGTGAAGAAGTCTTTGAGATCAGTTGAACAGAATTCACCGCCGCCGTTGGTGCAGATGGTGGCTGGATAACGATTTTGTTTCTGATGCTCATGATTAAGAATGATTTTTAGCTGGGGGCCGGCGTCGGATTTGTATTGGAGAGGAATGGCTGATAGGTAGCCTGAGTAATTGTCCACAATCAACATAATGTAACTCATGTTGTTTCTCAAGGGTGGCGTGATAGGCCCTATTAGATCTATATGAAGTTGTTCAAATGGACGAGAAGTTGATGAGGATGTGCTGTTGAAGGGGGATCTAGTGATTTTGGAGAAGACGCAGTCTTTGCACTAAAAATCTGACATGGCTTGAGGTGAAAGATGAGGGAAGAGGTTCTTAAGGCAATAAGGACTGGCATGACCCAGTGATTCGTGGAGATATTTTAGGCCTTCAGCGGGGAGCTCCTTTTGGTTGTGATAGCAAAGCTTGCAGCGGTTTCCTACCAGCAAGGGAAGATTGACAACAAAGAGATTTCCCTGGATGAAACCGGAGAAGACAGGATTGGCCTTGGAGAAGAGTTGGAATTGGGAGCCTTTTGACACTAGGGAGCAGCCCTTGGTGGAGATGAGTTTGCCGGGGCTAATGAGTTTGATGACAAGATCCGGAACAAAGAAACAATTGGTTAGGGTAACCACCAAGTTGTTCCAGAAGAGTTTGACAGTTCCTTTCCCTTTGATGGGCAGTTTAGCACTTTCTTTTCCAGTGTTGATGAAATTGTCGCCAGTGAGGTAGTCAAGATTAACAAAGAAGTCCGTAGAATTGTACATGTTACAAGAGGCACCTGAATCAAGGATGATTTGATTGACGGGGATGATTTCTTTGATCCAAGAGGTTAGTAAGGCATGGTAGTGAACTACTTCTTTCCCTTTGGAATTGGAATTGAGTTGGGCTCTTCAGTTGGCTTGGGCTTCTTTCCACCATTTGGGAGCCAGATGTTTGTGTTTGTGCCAGCATTTGTCTTTTGAGTGGTCTGGGGATAAAGGATTATGGAAGCCGCCTTTGCATCTGAGTTAGCGGGGAACAGGTTTCTTGGGGTTTCGAGAAGAGACGAGTGAAGTATCATGAGACTTAGTTTCCTTAGACTTGGATTTGGATTTGTTGTCAATTTGAGTAAGATGGTTGAAGACCAGATCAATGGTGACATCCTTATCCGAGTGCATTATTTTTTGCTGGAGTGGATGAAGAGTTGACGGGAATTTGAAAAGAACCAAATACAAGAGGATATCATCTGGAAGGTCAATTCCAACGTCTAGCATTTTCTTAATGGATATCTTGGTGTCGGTGATGAAGGTATTTATTGCATCTGACCTGAATTGTTGGTATAGAAAGTCGTTGAAGATGCAAGCACAATTGGCTGTTTGAGAGGAGGCAAAACGCTCCTTGATGTTTAACCAGAGAAGTTTAGCTGAGGAAATATTTGAGGAGTTGACTACGTTGTTGTGAGTGATAGCGTCAATCCGAGAGAGCAGGATCACTCTGATTTCCATGTCTTTTTTCAGACTGAGACTTTTTGAATTGTCTTCTAGAGCATCCTTCACACCTTTAAGTTCCATTAACATCATCATCTTGTCCTTCCAGATAGAATAGTTATTGTCTGTCAGGATAGGAACCGCCTCGAGAGCAGCTTTCAGAATGACTTGACAAAATCCATCGTTGCTTGATCCCTCCATTGGAAAGGTTAGGTTTGTCAGATTGGCTTTGGCTTTTAACCGTTTTAACTATTTAGATTTCTGAAAAAGAGTTAAAAGAAAGAATGAACCTAAGAGGGCTTGAAAAAGAGTGACTATGAGTTAGATGTTCAATGTGAGAAAACAAAATAAAGAGGCACAATGGAATTTGAGACTAGGAAACAAACATCAAGCTAGAGGATCTTTTGGCAACAGTTGAGGAAAAACAGTTGAGGTTGAAGAGAGGTTGAGGGGAAGTTGGGTTAAGCTGGTGAGAGGCAGTCTGCCAGGGTGAAGATTGAGTTAGGAGTGGATTTTGGTCTGTTGAAAGAGTTGGGATGGGACTTGATAGGTCTTACCAGGCATTTGAAGATGTTGTATTCAATGGAGTCAAAGTCAGTGTGCTGAGGAGGTTGATGGTCTTGAGGAAGTCGCACGTGATAGGGAATGGAAGGAAGATGAAAGAATAAAAGAATGCATTGAAATGAGAAAGAAAAGAGATTAGAGTAAGAGTTGTTGGATTGAGTTGAGTTGACAAGAAGTCACTGAGGAAAAGAACTCCAGAGAAGATCTTGAGTCGACGGGAAGAAAGGAAGTCAATTCCAGTATTTGAGAGTTGTGGTGGTGTTGCTGAGAGATGACAGTTGAGTGATCATGAGAGGGTCGGCAGTGACATGAGAACAGATTGTGACATGAAGATGAGAACCCACAACACTGACATGAGAACCCGCCAATAGGCATGGGAATCCATGTCAAAAGAAATAAGACAAATGAAGAGAACAAGAGAAAACAATAGAATAAGAAAATGGTAGAAAAAGGAAACAAAAGAAAAGGAATGAAAACATAAAACAGTAGAAAAAGGCAATGCTGAGAATTGATTATTCAACATCTTCAAATAAGTTTACTGTTTGCTTTTAGAGATTCTTAAACATAGTGCTTTGTCTTGTGCAGCCACCCTCAGTTATCTGGTACCCTTCAAGCGCTTGATTGCGGAGAGTTGGGCAGTTTCATTGAGAACCTGGAGGTTGGTTGGTTTTGAGTTTATCATTCCCAATCTTCTGCTGAAAACCAGAGTTCTTAGCTTGTGAGTGTTGTTTACATACAACAGCTTTGTTCTTTGAAATTTAAACAAACTTGAGCTTCTTTTGTCCAGTTTTTTCCCACATAATCTTGGATCAGATAGTTCTGTTCCATTGCTACTAAACTACTATCATTTTTATCCTTTACTTCTTGATTCCTCATTACCAGGTTCTTGACCTTGATCTTGGTTACATTTAAATATTTTTGTAACACTCAGGAGGGAAGCCTAAAAAGCACCTTTCCCCTCCACAGAACTGCCATGGCCTAGCACCATTTGGAGTCTTACATTTGGTCCCCTGGTCTTGGATCAAACCAGCAACCTTGGGATTTATGGTCCAAATTGAAGAATCAACTCTGAAATCCAATCCAATCCTTTTCTTTTTTTCTTTTTTCTGTCATCATCCAGATTTGATCCGTGGAGGAAACTTGTTCCAGAAGTAAGTCCTCCCAATTATGCACCATCTGGGCAGGATTCTTGTTATTTTTGTGAAACTCTACCCTTGCCACGCTTGTGAGCCACCTTGGAACTCTGCTTTTTGGATCCCCTTAGGAACTCTGTCTTCAAAATGGAATCTGTTCCCTCCACCATGGTTTGGGCCAAGATGTTCAAGATCAAACCCCAGAACAAGAACCTAGGCTTCAATGGAGCAAACATGGAACAATTTTTGGACTCCTATGAAATTGCTGCGGAAGTGGATGGTGCAAGTGAACATGATATGGCCTATCAGTTACAATTTTTTATCTCCTCTTATGAATTCATGGAAGTGATCAAATTGTTTTATTGATTTGAAACTCATACCTTGAGGCTCTTGAAGGAGGCTATGTTGGCTTATTGGGGAAAAATAGATGTGGCTAGGTTTAACTTACAGGACTTGGATGCTCTGGTTTCTCAATGGATTTCCAATGGTGGTTTCTCTTCAACTTCTGATTATCACTCTTTCAGAAAGTCTTGGGATCTTATTCAGTCCTATCTTCTCATTAAAAATCACATTGACACTGTGGACAAAATTTGAGTTTTATTTTTCTAATATTTTTCACCAGGAGTGCAGGACAGGATTAGGGATGAATTGGTCAACTCTGGATCTATGATCACAACTAGGGATAATCAATTCAAAATTCCTGTCTTTCTGGTCCTTAGGAATGTGGTAGACAAATTCATGAAAGGTCAAACTGCTTTAACTTTTTAAAAGCCCAGGATCACTGAACTAATCTATGCTCCTTCTTTCCAAGAATCCAACAAAATCATGAACAAGATGAAAGCAAATCACACACCTAAATCAAGCCCTCAGGCCAAGAAGGATCCTGCTACCATAGATGAGATTACCAAGCTACTTCAGGCTTTTGAGAATAAAATAGATCAGAAAATGAAGAGATAATGAGGATTGAATTGATCACAGAACTGAGAGCTAGAAACAGAAAAAGAAACAGAAGGTGATAACAGCACAGGAAACAAACTGAAGACTGAGAGTGAGAAAAACAAACAGGAATGTGAGACTGCACGAGTGATGAGTGATAATCTGGGGGATGATTGATTGAGAATTCATAGAGCATGGATGGCGTTGACGTGAGGTGTGTGAGGATCAGGACAAGCTATAATTGATGAAGATGTGAGTCGTTGAAGCTTGAGTAGTTCAAAGAGCAAGAGACAGATCACGAATCTCACCAGGCATATTTTGAGGCAGAGGATAATTGATTGAGGCCGAGACGAGATTGGAGAAGGAACAAAAAAGAAACAGAGATGCAAGAATAATGAAAATGAGGACTACGACGGACAGTGATGAGAGTGAGTTGAAGTTATCTTGAGGAAGAGCTTGAGAATGACGGTTATGATGATCAAGAAGAGGTCTGTCTAAGACGATGACAGTGAGAAGACCAAGCAGGAAGGTTCCCCCCCGTTCCTGAGAGTCCGGGGGAGAGTACAGAGAATAGAGATCCCCAAGCGGGAAGAAAAACTCCTCTGACGTGAAATCTCAACAGAAAATATCCTCTTTAGCTACCCCTAAACCTGCTAATTCAGTTTCTAAATCCACCTTAGGCTGCTATTACTGTCATAGGGAAGGCCATGGTACTGGTAGATGTCCTGAACTCCAGAAGGACAAGGAGGAGAAATTAGTAGAGCAGAAGGAAATAATTTCTTTCTTCCTAATGGTGCTTTGATCCCTTTTGACTTATCTTGTCCAATCCATCATGTGGTGGCTTCTTACCAACCACCAACTCCCAAGAAGGCATCTCTGGTCTCCTTGGGTTTTCCATCATCCTATGGCACTCTTCAACCTTGGTATCATCCAGCTATCAATTCTTCTAGCTTCTCTGGTGTTTATCAAGCTGATCCAGCTATGAAACTTCATGAGGAACTCAAACCTCACAATTCTCCTCCTGTTCCATCTTTGATGCTTTGAAAACCTGTCAAATGTTGATCTTTGCATGAGCCCCCTCCCTCTGATTTGGAAGACATGGAAGTAGAAAGGGAACCACTCATGGAAAGGTTCCAGGACCACTCTGATCCTTCACCTCCTCTTCAATCTGGTCATCCCCCACAATCCTCTGACAATCTTCCAGTACCTGCCTCACCTGATCTTCCTCCCTCCACCCAGCCCAAAGTTTGGTTTGAGAGGGGCATTTCCAAGGACTAACCCAATGCTGTGGAAGGAGTATTAAATAAAATTTCTGATCTCAAAATCCCTGATCTTTCTGTGGCTAAACTGCTTTCTATCTCTTCATCTGTGGCTGAAGTCATGAAGAAATGGGTTTCTTGTTGATGTGTGGAAATTGGTCCACACAAATTGAAGGTCTCTTCTGGAACTTTGATGGAGGACTCTGGTGGAATAGACCCCCCTTCAGATGCCAATCTTTATTCCTGCACTGTTGGATTTCTTCCCTGCTATCTGGGTGAATTGACTAAAACAGTTTCTCTTCTTGTGGAGTTGGGTTCTCAGCTCAACTTAATCTCACATGCTATGGCCTGCAAACTCAAGCTTAGCCCAAGGGTCAGTTTTACTTCTGCGGTCTATGGTATAGGGAATCAGTCATGTGAACTGGTTGTTATTTCTGAGGATGTTCCTGTTCAAATTGGTCAAAATATTGTTTGAACTTGTCACTTCTGGATTACTTGTTTGGAATGTCCTATGATTTTGGGACAAACTTTCTTAATGGATTTTGGTGCTACCCTTATTTTTTCTGATCAAGTTGGGGAGAGAATCCTTCTCCACAAAGCTGATGGCAGGAAAATTGAATTTCCCCTTTTTCCTTGGATTCTGGTTGTTGGGAACAAGATTTCCCTGGTCATTCTCCCAAAACAGTTCTAAAGGGAAAGCAGAAGGAGAACTCTCCTTCCTCTCAGCCTCATTTTTTATTGGATTAGTTGATCCTACTGATAGTTGTAGTTCCAAAAACACTCACGTTAGCTTTCTTTCTAACTCTTTAGATTGCAACTCACTGCTATTTGTTATCAACTCTGGATCATCTAATCATATTTTGTCTGAAAAGAAATTCTTTGACCTCTTAGACCTTGGATGCCAAGGATCAAGAAGTACTAGTTGCGGCTCTGACTCCCTTATCATCAAAGGAGTGGGCCGCGTGACTCTCAGGGCTGGATCTAACTCCCTAACTCTCAACAATGCTATCTATATCCCTGAAATCTCTGCTAATCTTTTATCTCTTCATCATCTTCTTCTTGATGGATTTCAAGTTTGTTTACTTCCCAACACAGTCCAAATCACTCAGGATTCTTTTCCTGTGTGCAATTGATTCTATATAAACCACATTCCCTACCTAAGATTACTTCCCCCAGTCCCTGCCTCCTCCTTTCTTTCCAAGGCCAAGCTGATTCATCAATCACTAGGCCACGTGAGCTACCACCAAATATGCCACAAACTCAACATTCGTGTAAAGAAAGAGGTGAACTGCAAAGCTTTCTCTGTAGCAAAAATCACTCAATCCTGTAAGTTTCAGTATTGAATTTCTTGGGACTAAAAACCAGAAGGCTAAAGAAAGATATTTAGAAATTAGACCAGCTGATTCAAATGCGGGCATAGAGAACAAGAAAGATGAAAAAGATACCAACAGCCAGGAGTATGATCAGAGTCAGGACAGAATGAGCGGCAGAAGAGAAGATGAGGCTAGAAGAGATAAGTAGATAGCTGAAATGGAAAGGATTCAGTGTTTTTAGGCGTGATAAATCATACGGATAGGTCTCTTACCAGACAAGAGCACATGGACCATACTTGAGTAACTGAGACGGTAGATTGAGGATTGAAGAAAGATTTTGTTTGTAGAAAAAAGGAAAAGAAAAGTAAAAAAGAAAGATAGAATAAAGAAAGAGTAGATAAAATGAAGAAAGAGATTGATTCGGGTAGTTTTTGTGGGAGGTTATTTGGAGAGAGAGGAGAGTTTGTCAAGAAGGAAGAGACAAATTGTGGAAGAAAAAGAACAGAAGAGAAAGATATAGAACCAAGTCTCGAGAGTCAGTCTCCTATTGGGAGGGAACATCCCTCAGAATAGAGTGCTTGCACTCATTTCCAGGGCGCGCGGTAGTCAGAAAGTAGAGGGTAACCTATGAGGAGGCAATTCTCAACAAATCCTCCTTCAAAGACCGCCATTCCAGAGCTAGTAGGGTTTTTGAGGAACTTCATTTGGACACCGTTGGACCATTACCTTCATCTCAGTCGGGTTTCTGATATTTCCTAACAATTGTGGATTGTCATTCAAGGTTTTGCGCCGCTCTTCCAGTAAAAGGGAAAGATGAAATCGCTGAAGTCCTCATCACGTGCATCAAAGTTGAAGCCAAGCGTTTTGTCTGCTATCCTATCACTCTTCATTCCAACAAAGGTACTGAATTCATCAACTGGAAGATCTCTGAGTTCTGTAAATCCAACTACATCAAACATTGAGTATCTGACCCTTATACTCCACAGCAGAATGGCCTGACAAAAAGTTTTAATTGCACTGTTCTTGAGTCTCTCAGAACTATCATTCTGGACTCCAGTTTCTCCTCCTTGCTGTGGCCCAAACTCATTTCTGTGTCAACCCTGACCCTTAATCAGATACCTACTTCCAAGAACAAGAAATGGCCTTACAAAATGTTTAAAGGTCACTCTATTCCTCTTTCTTTTTTTCATCCCATAGGTAATCCAGTTGCTTTTCTTTGTCAACCAAAAATCTCTAACAGCAAGCTAGATCTTCCTGGCAAGAAATGTAGACTCTTAGGGTACAATCCAGAGCTTCTGTTGTTTTGGATCTTAGCGGATAATGGCAAGATTGTGGAAACCAAAAATGTGTTTTTCCTAGAATTCTGCCCCCCTTCTCCTGTCAATTCCTCCACTTCTGACAAATTTTATCCATCCGCAAGAACTTTCCTTCCTGAATCTAACTTTGGAATCAAACCAAACCTTGACTCTTCCCACAAAATTACCCCCAAGTCTCTTGACTCCTCTTCAGAAGAACCCAAAGCCCTCTTGCCTACCAAGTCAGTTTTCAATAAGGCTCCAATCATCAGCTGTGACAGAGTCCTTAGAGATTGAACTCCCAACATCTGGCCTGTCAAATTCAGCCATGACTCCTGTGCTGATCCCAACTCCATTGTCCTTGCAAAGCGCACCAAACTTTTAAATATAGAGGACCATCAAGTGTGGGATGATTACCATGAAACTCCTGAGAAAGCCCTCAAAACCACTTGGGCTATCAGGGACAAACCCGCTACCTCCTCTGCTCCAGCCAAGACATAGGCCAGGCTGTGCATTAAAGGATTCCTTCAGGAACCCAGCGTTGACATTCACAAGACTTTTGAACCTACTGGGAAGTTTCCATCACTTCTTCTTCTGGTTATATAAGCTGTTGAAAAAGTTCTACCAGTCAGTCAATTGAATGTTAAAAGTGCTTTTCTATATCCCCCTCTTAAGGAGGACACACATATTCAAACTCCTTCTGAATCTCATCGATCTGCTCCTTATCTCAAACTAAAGAAGTTGCTCTACAGCCCTTGGCAAGCTCCCCTCAACTGGCATGAAACGCTTATGTCTTGGCTTTTGTCCCTAGGATACCAAAAATCAGATTCAGACGCCTGCTTCTTCTATAAAAAAATCACTCCCTCATACCTGCACTTCCATGTTGACAACCTAGTAGTTGCAGGTGATGTCAATGCCTTTCAAGTAGCCTTCTTGGAACGTTTCCCAGAATCCGCCGCTTACAAACCTGACACTCTCCTGGGAATGGAAATCAAGATTGATAAGTCCAGATGCTTCCTAAATCAGTCAAAACTCATCAAGAAAGGCTTGGAAATGCTGCACTTGGAAAACTGCCAATAGGTGCTTACTCCCCTGACTCTTAATGTTTCTCTGACTCCTGCTGACAATGAGGATGCTTGAGCTTTTGCTAAACTAAATATCAATTTTCAAAGTTTTGGCCGCAGGAGAGAAAATTCAATGAGCATGTGGTAGATGTTTTCAACCAATTTGTCCAGGGAGTTGAAGCCAGATTCATGAATAGGGCTGTCAACTCGCTGTCCTTCAATCCAAGCCATGCCTTCATGTGAGCCAAGAAAAGTGGCAAAATACTTGATGATTGATTTATCACAGCTTGCCTCATCTTCAGTACCTGGTGGTTGGATAAATGCTGGTGGTTGGGTGAGTTCTCTTGAGACCAGGAGGATTGATTGGAACCATAATTGTGCCCATCTAACCTTTGAAAACTCTGGAAGGTGAGTAAGGTGGATCCAGAGATTGTGCAGCTTAGACCCTATGGTTGTGGCTGGTGGGGGTGGTGACCCGGGTAGAAGAGGCAGAGAAAATAAATCTGGCATGTAATATGGCTCAGATGTGCAAGGTGGGAAGGGATTTGCGTCTGTAGGAATGAGGAGAGGTTGGCTACTGTGAGGGCAAAAGATCCCAGTGGAATCAAGCTTACCACTTGTAGCCAATTGACTGATCCATTCCTTAATACAAGCACTGATGGTGTTGAAACGGATTGTGTGAGATAGAAATTGAGGGTAAGATCCCCATTCTTTGTGGTCTTTTGAATGTAATCCAAAGAGGTGCACTGCTGCCTCAACAGCACTCTTGTAGCACTTTGAGTTGATGATGCCATTTGAAAAGGGTTGAATGGCTTCTTGGAGTTCAGCTGGGTATTTTTTGAACAGTGTAGTTAAATCCATGGAGGGAGCTACAGTGCTTGGCAATCAGGGAAGGTATTTGGATGGATGTGATGGAAGTGACTTACCAGGGTCATTTGCAGGATCAGCGGCAGAGGGGGGGGTAGCCCCCTTGGTGGGTTGGGAGTCTGTTACCATTGGTGTAGCATTGGGTTCAAGGGGAGTGGTGATGGAGGCCTTCTCTGCTGGGACTTCAGTGGTAAAGAGTGGATTTTGGGATTCTTTGGAGGGCACTTCATTTGGAGCAGCTTGTTTGGGCGGAGTAGCGGGGCCTGAGGTACTTTCCTCTTCATCACTTTCCATCAAGGGCGCAAATTTATGCCTCTTCTTCTTGGGATTGGCAGAGGCATTTGCAGCCTGTCTTTTGGCGAGAAGATTCCCTGACCCAATCAGAACCTCCTCCTCAGGAGGGAGGTCATCACCGTTTTCAACCACTGGTGAAGGACACAATGAGGATCAGCCAGGGATTACACTAGCATTCAAGTGTTTCAACTGACAGGCCATTGCATCTTGAAGACCCTTAAAGGCCTTGACTGCCATGTCTCGCACTGATTGTGGCAGTGATTTGTCATCAGCCATTTTGAGGAGCTTTGCCATTTTCCGCTTGCTATTAGAAAGGAAGTTATACTTTGAGACAACCAAGGCTTCCTGTGTGCTCATCAAGCCACCGGTCTGGGCTGGGGGTGGGGGTGGGGGTGCAGCATGGCGGCTTGATGATGATTCTGTTCCAACAACTTCAACTCATGGTGGGGGTGGTGGAAGAGAGGCTAAGGGAGGTCTGTTCAGTAGTTGAGGCAAACATGACAAAGTGAAAAGAGGAATCATGGTCTGGAGTGATGATTGCTGGGCAATCAGCACTTGGTTGATCTCCAGTGGGCTCAGTGGGCTGGGCAGACAGAATTGAGGGTGGGGGTTTGGTGTGTACTGGATCAGCAGTTGGTTGATCTCCAGTGGGCTCAGTGGGCTGGGCAGAGGGAATTGAGGGTGTGGGTTTGCTGTGTGCAGGTGATGTAGACATAGTGGAGAAGTCTTGTGGTGATGGTATGGATGGATGGATGGTATGGATGGATGGATGGTATGGAAGGATGGATGGATGGATGGATTGATGGATCAAATGATGGAGGGATGGAGGGAGGGAGGGAGGGATTGATTTGTCAATTGGGTGCACTATCCACCCACACCTTATACAATACCTTGTATGCATTTATGCATTGAGGGGTGACTCACCCTCAATGGTTGCCATCCATTACCTTAGCCCCATGGTTTCTGTTCATTAGCATAGGCTGAGCTTGCCCCAATGGTTGCTGACCATTAGCTTGCCCCAATGGTTGTCAACCATTAGCTTTCACCAATGTTTGCTGACCATTAGCTTTCCCCAGTGGTTTCTGACCATTAGCTTGCTCCAATGGTCATCAATCATTAGTGTGCAACCCAATGGTTTCCAACCATTAGCTTGCTCCAATGGTCATCAATCATTAGCCTGTAACCCAATGGTTTCCAACCATTACCTTGCCCCAATGATCATCAACCCTTAGTGTGTAACCCAATGGTTGCTGACCATTAGCTTTTCCCAATGGTTGCCAACATGGTCACTGAACATTAGCTTGCGCAAATGGTTGCTAACCATTAGCTTTCCCCAATGGTTGCCAACCATTAGCTTGCCCCAATGGTTTCCAACCATTAGCTTTCACAAATGGTCACCGACCATTAGCTTGCTCCAATGGTCATCAATCATTAGCATGCAACCCAATGGTTTCTGACCATTAGCTTTCCCCAATGGTCACCAACATGGTCACTGACCATTAGCTTGCGCCAATGGTTGCCAACCATTAGCTTGCCCCAATGGTAGCCAACCATTAGCTTGCCCCAATGGTTGCCAACCATTAGCTTGCCCCAATGGTTGCCAACCATTAGCTTGCCCCAATGGTTTCCAACCATTAGCTTTCCCCAATGGTTGCCGACCATTAGCTTTCTCCAATGTTCATCAATCATTAGCGTGCAACCCAATGGTCTCCAACCATTAGCTTGCTACAATGGTCATCAATCATTAGCGTGAAACCCAATGGTTTCTGACCATTAGCTTGCCCCAATGGTCGCCAACCATTAGCTTGCCCCAATGATTTCCAACCATTAGCTTGCCCCAATGGTTGCCAACCATTAGCTTGCACCAATGGTTGCCAACCATTAGCTTGCCCCAATGGTCGCCAACCATTAGCTTTCCCCAATTCTTGTCAACCATTAGCTTTCCCCCATGGTTACCAACCATTAGCTTGAACCAATGGTCCCCTACCATGAGCTTTCTCCAATTCTTGTAAACCATTAGCTTTCCCCAATGGTTGCCAACCATGGGAAAGCTTGAAGGTTTTCTTTCAACAAGATGCCTGAACCCTACTGTTTCTGTTTGCAATTCCGTGAAAGCAGCTTGAGAACACAACATGCATAATATCAATGTCAACCCCCCCAGGAGGTGTGTCAAAATGAAGCTTCAAAAGAGGTGTCTCTTGATTTATGCCCAAACCCTTGCACAAGCCAAAAAAATTGCAGTTGAGCCCTTGTAGGCACAGATTGAACAACCTCATTATATCCTATGCACCATGATCCTTTCAGGAGTTGTAAGCTGGCCTCCCAGCATACAACTCCCTTTTGGGTTCCTTCACAAGGGTGTGGGCATATTAAGCCAGTTTGTATCTTCAGCTTATTTTATTCCCACACCCTTGTGTAGCACTCAAACGCCAAGCTGGGCCTTGGCCACCCACTTGCAAAACCTCATCATTTCCTATAAGAATGAGCCTTTCAGGAGTTGTACACTGGCCGCCTAGCGTACAACTCCATGTTATGTTCCTTCACAAGGCTGTGGGCATATCAAGCCAGTTTTGATCCACATCTTATTTTATGCCCACACCCTTGTGTAGCACTCAAAAGCCAAGCTGGACCTTGGCCATGGGATTGCAAAACCTCATTATGTCCTATGCACCATGGTCCTTTCAGGACTTGTACGCTTTCCGCCCAGTGTACAACTCCATTTTGGGTTCCTTCACAACGGTGTGGGCATATCAAGCCAGTTCTGATCCACAGCTTATTGTATGCCCACACCCTTGTGTAGCACTCAAAAGCCAAGCTGGACCTTGGCCACGGGATTTCACAACCTCATTATGTCCTATGCACCATGGTCCTTTCAGGAGTTGTACGCTTTCCGCCCAGCGTACAACTCCATTTTGGGTTTCTTCACGAGGGTTTGGGCATATCAAGCCAGTTTTGATCCACATCTTATTTTATGCCCACACCCTTGTGTAGCACTCAAAAGCCAAGCTGGACCTTGGCCACGGGATTGCACAACCTCATTATGTCCTATGCACCATGGTCCTTTGAGGAGTTGTACGCTTTCTGCCCAGCGTACAACTCCATTTTGGGTTTCTTCACAAGGGTGTGGGCATATCAAGCCAGTTTTGATCCACAGCTTATTGTATGCCCACACCCTCGTGTAGCACTCAAAAGCCAAGCTGGACCTTGGCCACGGGATTTCACAAACTCATTATGTCCTATGCTCCATGGTCCTTTCAGGAGTTGTACACTTGCTGCCCAGCGTAAAACTCCATTTTGGGTTCCTTCACCAGCATCCTTTTCCATTCATCCCATGTAGATCTGTCAAAAATGGAGCTGTAAGCTTGCCACCCAGCACAAAAGTCAATTTCAGACCCTCTCAAATCACTCTTTGCCAGACCATTTACCACTATTGACACAAGTGAGACGTCAACCCTCCCACCCTTATGCATACTTCCACAATGAGAATTTGCATAACCCTCAATGTAATGATGACATATGCCACTCATTTCAAGAACTGTATATATTTTGTTAAACAATGGTGTACATCATCTGCATGAGACTATGCCATGCTTTGACACAAATTCCTACCACAGAGCCACCTCCTGGTCAGCTCAAAGATATAAGTACTCACCTTCACATGCTTTTTTCCCCCCTCACAATCATTGCTCTTCTCACAATCTCCCACATATTCCATCCATCCGTCTATTAAATCCCTTACTCATCACATTACTTCATCAAAGCTTAGCCATGGCTTCCTTCACTGCTAAATGTCTTGGCCTCCTCAAAACCACCCTCACCTTAATTCCTGAAATTGTTCTTCCCTATCTCATTTCCAAACCATCAACTCATTGGGTCTCCCTTCTTTGCCAAGATGGCAGACTTTTTGTCAGAATCCCAACCCTAGATCAACCTGTGGGCTCCTTACCACTTCCCCTGTCACGTCTCCTTCTCCCTTATATCCCCAATCAAACATCATTTGTCCCTGCTTGGAAATGCCCTTTGGAATTTCCCAACCAGACAGCTTCACAGATCTTTGTTGAGGCAGTTCTGCATATCTCCTCCCAGCCTGTTGTCACATTCAATTTGGCATTATTGATATTTTGCAGCAAAAGTGATCTCATGGCCATCACCACCTCCATTGTTTCCTCATTCATTACCCTTGAACGCCCTCCACAATACAATCCTGCAAAACAACACTCCATTTCCCTTTCCAACCTTGCCACAGAAACTGTAGACCTCCCCTCTGCTATCAAAGAGCTACATTACAACCCCGCTCTACTCAAGGTGCCCAGTGGGTGTGATCTGGAGCCTGTTTCTCCTCCTTCCAATTTAATCAAAACCCCATTGCTACCACATCAGTCTCAAGGACTTGCTTTCCTCCTTGATAGGGAATGACCATGTGCTGCATCCGCCTTGGCTTTTTGGAAGAAGACCTCAATTGATAGTGTTGCACTATGGGAGAACAAGATCACTGGTGAGAGCATATCTCTTGCAAGGGGTGAGGACATTCCAGAATCCCCACTTGGATCTATCCTGGTCAATGACATGGGTCTTGGTAAAACAATACAATCAATTTCACTTATTGCAACCACTTTGCTGCAAGCCTGGACCTATGGCCTTCCCCTGGATCCCCCCACCCTGAAAAACCTCCACATCAAGCCACACTGGTGATAACCCCCCCATGCCTCCTGAAGAATTGGAAAAGAGAGATTATGAAGCATACGCAGTCAAAGGCCATCAATTTTCTCACCTACCATGGAAAATGGCGGCATCAGACCATGGATTGTCAACTGGAACATGCAGATGTGATTCTAACATCATATCACCTGGTGTCATTGGAATACAACAAAATGCAAGCCAACTGCAACACCCCAAGCTCCATTATCTTCTCCAGAAAATGTTTCAGGATTATTTTGGATGAGGCACAGTAAATCCAACCTTCATTTTGCTATCTTTCCTACCCAAGTATTTTTTTTTTGGACCAAACTGACTGCAATTCACTTGCATGACAGCACTATCCAAAATACCGAGTCCAAGCTTTCGCAAGCGGTCACCCAGGTTGCCACCAATTGTAGAGTTTGTCTCACAGGAGCGCCTGGGCAAAACAGCCTTCAAGATATCCTCTCTCTCCTTAGCTTCCTGGGTATCAGTCTAGAAAATGAGTACAGTGACTGGGCAACTACCCTTTTTCTCCACCTAAAAGCAGGGGACTTTGCCCCAATACAAATGGTCCTCCAACACACCACCCTTTGAAGGACCAAGGTTGATGAGCTGTCAAATCTCCCCAGTATTACTCACAACTACATCAAGACACCACTCTCACCTGCAGCGGAAGACTTCTACTTCTGACTCCAGGACCAATTCATTTCTAAGATCAGGAATGAGCTGCCTGCTGATGGATCCAAGCCGATGAGGTTTTCAATACTCAAAGATCTTGGCCAGCTCATAGGAGCATGTAATCATCCTATTTTGGCAGATCCCAATGTCATCATGGACCAAAATGGACGATTCATCCTTCCAGAAGAATTGGGTCCCAAGGATCACAGCACGGGAGCTGAAACAATTTTCCACCACATTGATATTGACACCTTCCTTGAGAGCTCCAAAATCAAACAGCTTGTAGGGATGATTCAGCCAGGATCAGTGGTGGGAGCTGGAGCAAGCAAAGTTGTGGTCTCCTCGTGTTGGACACGTTATCTTGATCTGTAAGCTGGCGGTCTTTTTCTCCTCTTTCCAATGAGACCCCACTCAAAAGTCCATTTTCTCCCCTGATGTGCAGGATTGGAATGAGGCTAGATGAATATGGAATATCCTCCTTTTGTCTGGATGGAGTGTTAATGGCAAAACAGCAAGAATCAATTCTTGAGCAGTTTTCAGCAAGTAGCACAACTTATGTGCTTCTTGCCTCCATTCAGGTGGCTGGTGTTGGAATCAAAATCACATCAGCCAATGTTGTATTCATGATGTTAAGCATCCAATACTTTCTAGAATTTTTCCATTTACTTAGTCTAAATTCATTTGATCTACATAGGAACCCCGTTGGAACCCCACAACCCAGGCACAGGCAGTTGATCGGCTGCATCAAATGGGTCAAACAAGGCCAGTGCAGGTTTATTACCTCTTGCACCCAATACCATTGAGGAGAATATTCAAAAGGTAATGTCCTCATACTCCACTCATCATATGCACCTCACTGAATTTTCCATCTCTCCTTCAGATTCACAAACGCAAGGAGAAACTTTCCCAGTAAGTCTTTTTTTCCTGGAAATATATCCACCAACCTTACAGTTGGCTGATTCAGGAAATTGTGCTCATATCATATTCAGGTCAACTATTCTCACCACCAGGGATTGGGGGGAAGTGTTCCAATCCCTGCAGGATGACACCTAAATCCCCTCTCCCTTAGCTTCTCATCTCCTGCTTCCCAATCTCACTCATATGGTTGTTGTCTTCCCTCCTCACTATCCTGTACATTACTCTTGCATCACAATTCTTGAGAATTACAATTTTTCCACTATGTCATGAGTAACTTTTCTCACAATTCACATCACGCGTGTTGTGTCACTGCGTGTCACCAATACTCCCATATGTGTAGATAAGATGTTACACTGTGTGAAATTGTGTGGTACATTCTTGTCCTTGATGTGAAACTGGCAGGAGAATAAATGGTTGCCAACCATTAAGAAGAACATTGGTCACCATCCATGAGGCATTCTCATGGTCGCAGTTGCTCATCAGAAGCAATTTTCATCATCCATAAAGAACTTCAATGGTCGGCAACCATTAACAAGCACATTGGTAACTGTCCATGAGGCATTCTAATGGTAATAGTTGCTCATGAGAATCAATTGTCATCATCCATAAAGAACTTCAATTGTTGGCGACCATTAAGAAGAACATTGGTCACCATCCATGAGGCATTCTAATGGTCGCAGTTTCTCATGAGAATCAATTTTCATCATCCATAAAGAACTGCAATGGTCGGCGACCATTAAGAAGAACATTGGTCACTTTGTGAAGCCCCTCATTGTACCAACTCAGGTTTCACATAAACAGTGACAACCAAAATAAATGTCTCCCTTGTGCCCAGTGTATTTAGTCCCTTTCTCACCTCAACCCCACCTAGCTCTGCAGAGACCCTCTGACTTTTCCCCTCTTGGAGCTAGGTAAGTTTTCCCCGGGAGACCACGTCCTTTCCATTCAACACAGAGACCCTCTGACTGTTCCCCTCTTGGAGCTAGCTTCTTTCTGTTTTTGCAATACAAAACATCCGTTGGTTCTAGAAAGGTCTCCCAGGGCAATTCACTTGCCCTTTTCTAGTTATCCCCCTCTGATCCGCTTGACCAGTGAGGCGTCGGACACGGCCCTTACACTTTTTTTTTCTCGAACCAACCACCTCCTGATTGATGTCCAATCAGGCTCCTTTTCCAGACCCCGAGGCGATCATCTGAGCTACAAACGCTACCCCCCGCCGCAAAGCCAAACTCAAAGCAAACCTTGCATCTTCCAAAAACAACTCTAACCTTACGGAGGATCTACACTCTGAGCCTCCTGCCACGGCCGCCAATCCCACTTCTACAGCTTCAACCTCAGCTATGGCAGAGAGAACCGTCACCGATCCCATACCCCTCTCCCTTCAAGAATACCTCAAAGGGGTCATTCAGCTCCAACACCGGAGTATTGACCAGGCCAACATTGATTGATCGGAGATGCTGGACCACTGCAAGACGGACACTGAGAGGATTGCTTGACTGGAAGAAGCTCTCCTCCATCTGTCAGTCAAGCGCGAAAAGCCTGAGGCCCCCACTGACCCAACAACGGGCCGCATTGACCTGCAACGGTTCCGCTCTTCAGACGGACCCACCTTCTCCGGCCCCTTCCAGACGGTCGAGCCACTGATCAACTGGCTGCAGGCGGTGCAGCTCTTCTTTGTGACAAAGGGTATCAGCCACAATGACGACAAACTACAGGTGGTGGGGAGCCTAATCCGAGAGACCAACACCCTGAGCTTCTACGCGGCCGGCATCAAAGGCTTCATTGGCCACCCATGGCAGGAATTCAAGGATGCCCTGATTGGGTTTGCCCTGCCACCCCTATGGCGCACCTCCCTCCAAGCCGACTTCCGCAACATGAAGATGTCCGGGCATGAATTGTACCAAGACTATAGCACCCGAGCAAGGACACTCCAGTCCATGCTGAACTTTGACCAAGACTCTATCTCTGACTTTGATCTTGCGGAATTGATGAGCTTCAGAATGCCCGCTGACCTTCAAACAGAGGTCAACAAACATCAGCTGTTACTGGCCAGGCCATTCCACTTTGCGGAATTTGATAGCCGTGCCGGGCTCTTCTGGGAAGGCATCTCTCGTTGCTCCACAGGAAAGACGAGAGCTACTACCAACGTGGGACCCACAAACCAACCACTGACCAAACCAAGGGGTCAAGAGGAAACTATATGGCGCATGAGGTCATACCTGGACTCCCAGGGGCTCTGCCATTTCTGTAAGAGAAAGTGTGGAAGCGCCCCAGGAGCCTGCCCAGGGCCCTTTGACAGCTCCTTTGTCACTATCCCCAAGTCCTTCAAGACAACCCCCAAGCCGGCGGACTACAAGCGCCCGATGGCTCGACAAGCACTGGTCCCCGCGGTGTGCAGACCAACAACTGCCCAAGCAGGCAGACCCCCTCATCGTGCTGCCACCGTGGCAATGGTCACCAGCCAACCGTCCTTCCCGGAATTAGACCCCTTCTTGGCAATGGCAATCAACAAGCTGGAGGAAGAACTACGCCTGGACCAAGATGAAGGGTGCGTCCCCATGAGAAAAAGCCACCGCATTGTGGTCAAAGTTCTAGTGAATGACCATTACCTCTTCGGGATGATTGACACAGGATCGGAAATTGACCTGATCTTGGAGACAGCGGCGGACAGAACGGGCCTTGCAAAACAGCACCTCCAAAGACCAATAGCGGTCAATCTGGCATTGAGAGGCGGGACACCACGGCCAATAATCCTCAAGGACTTCTGCATGGCAAGACTACACAACCCATCTGGGGGACTAGTGTTCCCAAATGTCCATCTCAAGGTGGGCCACATTGAAGGGACCTATGACATGATCCTGGGTGCCCCCTTCCTCTCCCAATTTTTTCTATTGGTATCCATTGCCGAATTGGCGGTCCTGTGTACACTTTCTGGCTGTAAAATGGTTGATTACCGCCACTCAACAAGAGCTATGACGCAATGTAACCCCCCCTCCACTTCGTCCCTGAGCACGGCAATGGCCACCGTAGAACAACCCGCCAGATGCGAGGAGAGGATTCTGAGAGAATTCTCTGACCTGTTTCCAGCAGATATCCTGGCCTTGACCGACACGCTGGAGGGTGATTTGAGTGTTGTAGATGGCACCTTCCCAGAGAAGATGCAACCCAAGGGTTCCCAAACACGCCACAAGATTGTACTGACCAACCAGAACGCGACCTTTAATGAGAAACAGTATCCTTACCCCCAGAAACACCTGGTGGCCTGGCAGACCTTGTTGGACCAACACCTAAAAGCCGGGAGGATACGCCAATCCAACAGCCAATACGCGTCTCCAAGCCTGATAATCCCAAAGAAGGACACATCAGCGCTCCCCCTCTGGGTCTGCGACTACCGCAAGCTGAACAGCCTGACGGTGAGAGACCGGTCACCACTACCAAACCTGGACAAACTAGTCCGACTGGTTGTGACCGGCAAGGTGTTCTCCATCCTTGACCAGACTAACGCCTTCTTCCAGACGCCGATGCGAGAGGCAGAAATCCCGCTAACGGCGGTAAAAACCCCTTGGGGCCTCATGGAATGGGTAGTAATGCCCATGGGCCTCACTAACGCCCCAGCTACTCACCAAGCAAGACTAGAAGAAGCCCTGGGTCAAACAATTGGGGACTTCTGCGTGGTCTATCTGGACGACATTGTTGCCTTCTCCAGCTTGGCCAAAGAACACGAGCAGCATCTGCGCCAGGTCCTGGAACGGCTGAGGGCAGCCAACTTGTACTGCAGCCCAAAAAAGACGCAGCTCTTTTGAGAGAGGATCAAGTTCCTGGGCCACTTCATCTCCAGGGATGGGATCGCGGCAGATGACTCTAAGGTTGCCAATGTACTGAACTGGCCATCCCCAAACTCACCCAGAGGGGTGAAGAAGTTCCTGGGCACGGTCCAGTGGATGAAGAAATTTGTGTGGGGCCTCCAACGGTATGTCAGTAAGCTGACCCCACTCACAAGCACCAAGCTTGACCCAAAGAAATCCAGATGGGGCGAGGCTGAGGAGAAAGCGTTTGACAATATAAAGCGGATCATGACAAGCCTGCCGTGCCTGAGAAATGTTGATTATGAATCCAAGGACCCCCTGTGGCTATTCACAGACGCCAGCGGGTCAGTGTTGGGAGCAGCCCTCTTCCAGGGGAAGGACTGGAAGACGGCACCCCCCATTGCTTACAACTCCCACCTCATGACCCCGGCGGAGCGCAATTACCCGGTGCACAAACAGGAGCTGCTCGCCGTGATCCACGCCCTGCAGAAGTGGCGGATGCTGCTGCTTGGCATGAAGATCAACGTGATGACGGACCACCACTCCCTCACCTACCTACTCAAACAGTGGAATCTGAGTAGGCGCCAAGCGCGATGGACCAAAATCCTGGCCAACTTTGATCTCAACTTCAACTACGTCAAGGGCAACAACAACTCTGTGGCGGACGCCCTCTCTCAGAAGCACGGGCCCGACGACGTGATTGAGGTCCTCCCTGCGGATGTGGCAAAGGTGGCATCCCTGACAGAGATAGGGATCAACCTCGACACAAAGCTGAAAGCTGAGATCCGCGAATTGTCCAAATCGGACCCCTTCTGTATGGCGATCCGTAAGGTCCTATCCCTGAGGAGCAACTGCTGGGAGGAGGACGGCCTCCTATTTTTAGAAGGCTGGGTAGTGATCCAACTGGACCACACTATATGTCAATCTCTCATCCGACAGGCACACGACCGTCTGGGACACCTGGGGTATCTGAAGACAGTCTTGGAAGTACGCCACAATTTCTTCTGGCCAAAGCTGGTGGCAGACGTGAAAGCGTTTGTCCGAACCTGCAACATCTGTCAACGGACCAAGGCCCCAACTACGGCACCATTAGGCAAGATGCTCACCCCAGACATTCCCCGCCTCCCACTGGTGGACCTAGCTATTGATTTTTTAGGCCCCCTACCGGTGTCTACTCATTACAACATGATCCTAACCTGCACGTGCAGGCCATCGGGATTCACGCGGGGCATACCGGTTGTACAGTCGGACACGGCCGAGAGGACGGCGTCAAGGTTCTTCGCCAGCTGGATTTCCATATTTGGCCCCCCGTGCTCCATTTTAAGCAACCGGACAAAGCAAGGACCTCAAAATTTTGGAGGTCCCTCATGTCCCGCCTGCACATTGACTTCCACATGTCTTTGGCCTTCCATCCACAGGCCAAGGGGAGGAGCGAACGGACAAACAAGACCGTTGGCCAAATTCTGCGCTCATTCACCTTGAAACGCCAGGGGAAATGGCTGGAGGCACTGCCGGCAGTAGAGTTTGCCATCAACTTGGCGGTGAATGTAGCCACCGGGCTCAGCCCATTCGCACTAATCTTTGGAAGGGAGCCAGCCATCCTCCCAAAAGGCATGGCCAACCCCAGCAATCCACCCTCGGTCTCATCGTGGTTGAAATCCCGGGAGTCCTCCTGGGCCGCCACACACAATACGCTGTGGACCAGCCAGATACGACAGGCAGTCCAACACAACAAACACACCCGAACCGCCCCCCCCCTCAAGCCGGACAATTGGGTCCTCCTCAACTCGGGTGACTGGCGAGGCTGACACCAGGGTGGGGTTGACAAACTAAAGGAGCGCTTTGAGGGCCCGTACGGCGTCCAGAGACTTTTCAATCACGGACAAAACGTGCAGTTGAACCTACCGCCAAACGACCGTCGACACCCGGTCTTCCATATCTCCAAGATTAAGCCATTCCATGAGCGCAATCCGGCAAACTGTGGAGGACCTGAAGTAAGTTCCTCCGATTGTACTGCACCCCCGGAGCGCACTGCATTGTAGAATTTACCTTGGCCACACTGTGAGCACCGCCCCGATTGCTCAACAGGTTCCGCGTAACCCAATGACCAACAACCATGGACACCCTTGTCAAAGCCGCCCATGCCCTTCAACGGCCACCCCGACCATGCACTAATCTTATGATGCAACAAACCCCCCCAACCTCCATGGAGACTCCTCTGGCCTATAGGGGGGGAGATTGTGAAGCCCCTCATTGTACCAACTCAGGTTTCACATAAACAGTGACAACCAAAATACATGTCTCCCTTGTGCCCAGTGTATTTAGTCCCTTTCTCACCTCAACCCCACCTAGCTCTGCAGAGACCCTCTGACTGTTCCCCTCTTGGAGCTAGGTAAGTTTTCCCCGGGAGACCACGTCCTTTCCATTCAACACAGAGACCCTCTGACTGTTCCCCTCTTGGAGCTAGCTTCTTTCTGTTTTTGCAATACAACACATCCGTTGGTTCCAGAAAGGTCTCCCAGGGCAATTCACGTGCCCTGTTCTAGTTATCCCCCTCTGATCCGCTTGACCAGTGAGGCGTTGGAAGCATCCCTTACACACTGTCCATGAGGTATTCTAATGGTTGCATTCTGTCACAAGAAGCAATTGTCATCATCCATAAAGAGCTGAAATGGTCGGCAACCATGAAGAAGAACATTGGTCACCTTCCATGAGGCATTCTAATGGTTCCAGTCTGTCACAAGAAGCAATTGTCATCATCCATAAATGTGCTAAATCTTTTTTCAGCTAATGCAGCAAGTCATCAAGGCTTAAATATGCACAGTTCTATCCCCAGATAATGCAAGCCACATGCATCACACCAGCATGACACACAAATGACTATGGATCTGCATGTTGAATCATGTAGACATGGTCAGCAGCCATGTTTGTTTGGTGTGTTTCAGCAAGAAAAATGAAACAAGTCTTCTTGTCAATGGCTATAAATAACCCTCCCTTCCCTCAGGTTTTTTAGATTTTCTTCATTCCCCAATATCCCTCAAGCCAGCTTCACACCTTTTTCCCATCTATTTATTAATCCAATCACAATGGCATCCACTGCTCCTACACAAGCAATCCCACCTTCAGGTTTGTTAACCCACTGTTTTGTATTTCATCAAATTGAAAGAAAAATCCCTACCAACCTTGGCATCCATTGGCTAATGCCTTGGCATAATCAACAGAGTCCTCACCATCAACTCATGAAGATGAACAACTCTCAGCGCCTGCAGACAAGTCTGACCCCGCATCAGAAAACTGAGGAATAATTCTATCAGAATGGTGATACTATTCAAGAGATGGTCACTACCTGTGCTTGCCTCAGGATCCCCAGGTCAATCCAAGATACTGTGAACAGGTTAAACTCCAGCTTGAGTGATATCCAAAAAGGTCAGTTTTTTCCCCACTTTCATTCTTCACATTTGCAGATTTGGAGGTCTGATTGGTTTGTTTTCCCTTAGAATAAAATTTTAAAAGGTGTCTCCCCCGCAGAGAACAGCTGAGCATCACACCCAGCTCCTCATTGTCCCAACAGCCCCATTACAGCGACCTCCAAAATGTCCACGCTTGACTCATCCCCCTGTGGACATGACCCCACATCTACAAATCTTGGAAAATCACAATCCATCCCCCTCCTCCCCTGATGCAGCATCAAATCATGAAGCCATTGCACCCTCCCCTCAACCAGAAATCCAAATAACTCCTGAAACTTCCCTATTTGCCCAACCCACTGCAACCATGGAGGAACCCCAAGTCACTTCTGAGCAATCCCAGGTGGCCCCAGATCAACCTGAGACATCCAATCAAGCATTAGTGATTGAACCAGACCCAACCTCTCCCCAGCCCATTGTTTCTGGTATGTATGCTCCCCAAGATGAGGAGCCCACTTATGATTTTGATGATCAAGCAAGTAGAGGTTATTTTACCATCATTTACCACAAAAGAATACACAAGGAGCTTCATTCAATCACTCAATCTTTCAAGGGTAGGAAATCTCCAAAGAAACTCCAAATGGGATGGGATGCGGTGAAGCACTTTTTGGATTTCTGTCTCCAGGCCACCGCTACTATGGAACCACCAGAAATGGGGCACATCTCCCATTCAGCCAATTTTGAGTATGGTAACTGGGTTTTGCAGATCCGTGAGCAAGGTTAGTTTTATTTGAACATCCTATCAACTTGCAATATTTCTTTTTGCTAATTACCACTTTTTCATTTCACAGCAACAGAGTTTCTATGCTTGGATGCACATGAGCCATGGTTGGCACCAGACATCATCAATTTTCCTGCCCTCAACCACCTGCAGAACAGCCATTTTTGTCCCGCTGGTGCACCCCCCCTAGATCAGAAAACTGCTCATCTAGAATCCAATCTGGTGTGCTTTCTTCATGCCTTGGACCATCCCACTGGGAAAGCAATTAACAAATGGGCCAAGACATTGGCTTTCTCAGTGAAAATAGTTGCCAATGAACTGTGTGCACAGCCTCCCCATCCTCTCACATCTCCAGTCTCCAATGTCAAGGCAAACCTACAAATGGTTATGTGGCTCCAAAGCATCAAGACATTTCCAAATTCCCTGTAGCCCTTCTCCATAGAGCATCACATGGTTCTAGACAGTGAGGCCAACACCAATCATTCAGAGGCTATGCCCACCAATCAGTCAGAGGCTATGCCCATTGAGCCAAGGGACTGTCTTCAAGAGCTATGCAGCATCATTATTGATATCATGATCAGCTTCACCTTACTTCAGGCTCATTCCCAGAAAGACCCAAAGGAGCCCTCCACCGGCAAGAAGAAAAAGCACAAGCGCAAATACCCTCCAGAATCCACTGTTGACCACTCTTCCCTCACTGTCTCAGAGTTTTCAAATGAACAATGTTGCACTGAATTGACTCAACTAGAATGCCGCCACAATTTTGGCCCTTTTTTCTTCTATGTTCTTGCTGGCATCCGTGGGATCTTCATTGCTTCAAGAGACAGAAGGACTGCTTCTTTATGTGATTGTAATGAACTCCTCTGTTTAATTAAAAAAATTCAGTCTCTCTCAGATGGAAGACCTTCAGCCAAGGAAACCATATGGGCTCACCTTCAAATCTACATTTGATCCATCATGCTCAGTATATCTGAGAACCCTCAAGATACTGGGAAATTGACATTACCCACCCGGCATGATCTAGCCAAGGCTATTTCTCATGACTAAATGAACCACATGAACAAAAATTCCTGTTGCAACATGCCTTTCAGCCTAGAAACCCCTCCAATCTCTGAGTTACCAAGCTCAAATGGTTAATATGAGTGCTTTCATTTCTTCTCTGAGTTTTGCTAGCTTTACGGTGTCATCTTGCAATTGATTTGAATATTTTTTTTCATAATTTTAGCTGTATTTTTCATCTGCCACATTTCTTAAAATTTTTATTTGCATGATAATTCATAATTCAAAGTTTCAAAAGAGTGATTGTCCCATAGTTTTCAATACTGCAAGCCCCAGTCACAAAAATTTCCCGTGAGCAGTCAGATTGGATTCCTCAAGGTTGAATTTTGGATTCAGACTGTCTTAAGCCCTAACCCACCACTCAGCACTTTTAGCTCAATTGAATATTCAAAATGCCACAGATTGTTTTCCCCCACCCACTACTCAACCACCTTGCTGAAGCACCCATCAAGAACTACTTAAATAGGGACTCTTTCTCCCCTCAAGCTATTTCCCCCCATCCCATCCCACCACACCCCTTGACTTCAACTCCCACTTCCACTCTTAATATCCACAAATGCCATCTCTTCCATCCATTTAAAGATCATCATCTTTTTTCCCAAGCATAACAAGTACTCTTCCCTGTGAATTGCTACCATCCAAATCAATATTTTCATGGCCAGGAACAAGACTGAAGTGTATAGTTTTTTCCTTGTTATTATCCTTTATGTTGATTCACCAAGCTGACATTTTCCCAATCCCTTCCCAATTTTTCACTGTAATTCTCTTTTGGCAATTCTATGACTTGATATGCTATGGATATGTCCCCTGGTGAATATGAACTGCATACCACTCAATTGTTAATGTTTTTTACTTTCACCATTCACCAGGACAAAAGCATATTGCAATCATAATATTGCTGGAGGAAACCCAGCTCAGTACAAATTGAACAGGGATCTTCTCTTTACCCAAAAAATCACAGGTAGCAAGGACAAGTCACAGCAACCCAAAATTATGTGGAACTACATTTCCTATAAAAAATGAGAGATCTATCCCCAAATTGATCCTGAAAATCCCAGAAAGCCAACAAATGAAGAGTTTCAAGAGGCGCATGCCTTTGTTGAATCCAACTTTCAACTGGTTTATCATGGTCAAGTGCTCCTGATGGATAAGGAGAAGAATGATATTTGTTAAAATTATGGCCAGCAATTAGCTTAGGCAAATGAGCATTTTTAAAGAAAAGAAAATGCGGGACACTGGGTGTCAATATTGGCTAATGGGGCTCTCACAATGGGGCAATATGTTGGATGAATTTGATTGGAATGATGAATGAATGGATGGAAAACAGCAGGTAGAAGAGCTTCTTAAGTACAAAAAATTGGCCTCTTGTGAGCCCATGATACAACAAGCCAAAAGGCAAATTTTTCGCCCCAAAAGAGCTCTACAGGCTCTACTGGCCTTGTTACTTGGTTGGGACTACATCAGCCTGCATGGCGTCAGTTCCTGAACCCTTACAACCAGTCTATTCCAGTCCATTCCAGTGTTTCAACCATTACGGGGCTGAACCAGCCCCGTGCTGTTCAATCCCCTTGGCTGTTTGTCCGTTACAACCAGCCATGATGACGTCATTAGGTTGTTTACGGGCTGGTTGCCTCATGCAGCCAGCCCCCGGCCCCTCAAATGGGCCAGGTGGGACCCAGGGCACACCTGGGTCCGGTCTCAGACTCACATGGGGGGAGTGACCAGCCGACATGCTGTCCCCCCCCCCCTCTTTCTCTCAAATACCTGGTGGGGGCGGTCAAATCCCCTCACCAGGGGCCCTGGGGGTCAATACCCCCAGGGCTTTGTCAAGAAAGTTGGCCTGGGAGGTGATCAGGTCCCCCCAGGCCCATTGCTCCTCCCCCTTGGTAAAGGGGGGGGGGGGGAGAGCGCCCCTGCTTGGTTGCTTCACACGCTTGATGGTGGAGGGGTGATGAATTCCCCCCACCTGCCGGTTGATACACGTGCGGCCGGCGCCACCACCTCCTTGGGCAAGAGGGTGGTCAGGTCCCCCCTGCCCTGACCGACCGCACTGTTGCCGCCAGTCACTGGCTGGTTCAACCCAGCCAGCTTGCCCCCATCCCCCTTGAAACGGCAAGCAAGGGGAGGGGGCGCAACCGGGGCCGCAAGCCCCAGCTCTGTGGTTCTGGTCGCCAGGCGCGACCAGCCGGGCCTGCACGGCATCCCTCGGCCGCGCAACAGCCCCACGCGGGCCGTCGGGTCCCACGTGGGCCGTACCTAGGAACACAGGCGGCCGCAATGCGGGCAGGGGCCCCAAGCAGGCTGCAACAAGGGCGGTGGCCCCTAGCAGGCCGTGACAGGGGCGGCCGCCCCAATGGGCCACCCCAAGCCCAAATCGTGAGAATTACATACTTTGGCGGGCCAGCCCGTCTGGCAAAGTATGCCCATAATAAATCTTGGGCCCTTTTATGCCCAAATAAGCCCATCTGGCTTGGGTGGCCCATCCACCCTGGCGGGCCCTCACGGGCCCTTGTCCCAAAAGACCATAAAAACGTGTTTTGGCGCCCAAATGCCCAAAAACAATAACACCCACATAGGCCCACGTGGCCCACGTGATGTCCAATGGGCCGTGGAGGCCCATTTTTGCATCCCATTTGGATTACACACTCCTATGCACATTACCTGAGTGCATCCGCATTTTAACAATATTATTGCCTATATCAAATTTATCCCAATCCAGGACCTATCACCTCAGGAGTATGATGATATTGACTTTCTTGATTAGTTCCTGCACCAATGCAAGAAATTTGTAAACCCAGTGGGCTCACCATCTAGATCATGGGCAGGAAAAATGTGGGCAATTGGATGAAGAAAGGCCATGGTCACAGCTCAAATGATTGGCCAATATATCAAGGACCTGAACACTGCTACTGCCAAATGCCGGTATGATGAACTTCTGTCTTACTCTGAAAGGGCTTCTAGTATACTTGGAGGATTCTTCAGCAATATGGCACATGTTCCATTTAAGAAAAACCAAACCCTCATGCAAAAGTATCACATCCCATCTTTCTCCAACTTATCATTTGATGATCCTCTTCGGACCAGCTCCTGTTCACCTCACATCACCTTTACCTCTGATGGCTTCTGAAATTTGCCCCATATTGATGAAAATGATATATCCAACTTTGCCTTTGCTTTATTTGTACCACAGAAAAATGCATGGGGATCACTTGCTACTCCCTCCAAGGGCTACAATGTTCATGATGGGAATTTTGTTGTACCTGACTATGGGGTTGGGATCAATTTCTCTACTCAAAAAGGAATTGTTAAGTTACTCTGGCAAACAAAAAAGTATTGGCACTGTACACTTCCTCCTGTAGAAAATGTTTTGTATACCCGTCTTTCCATGTCTTTACAAATCAATGTTAGAACCCTAAACACTTGTAGAAGCATTCAGGATGGTACTATACGTTATACCAAAGCTAACAAAAATAAAGTACTCCATATTGCTGATCATCATTATTATTTGCATAGAAATTAAACTGTTTCTTTTGAATCTTTGATCTTGAACTTTGTTGGTCTTGGGAATAATTTATAATTAATGTATGAATAAAAATCCATCACACTGCTTTGGCTGCTTTTCAAAGGAAGATCCTGGGGTAAAATCTGTTTTTTTTATAACGTAATTCTGAAATTTGGCTAATTTTGATTTGCATCATACTTCATAATCAAAAGTTTTGAAAAAGAGTGATTTTCAAATAGTTTTCAATACTGGAAGCCCCAGTTACAATAATTTTAGCTGAGCAGCAAGATTAGATTCCTCAAGGTCAACGTTTTGATTTGGACTTTCCAAAGCCCTAACCCACAACTCAGCACTTTTATATTAATTGCATATTCAAAATGCCACAGATTGTTTGCCACCACCCACTACTTAACCACCTGGCTAAATCATCCATCAAGAACTACTTGAAAAGGTCCTCTTTCTCCCCTCAAGCGATTTCCCCCCATCCCATCCCACCCCTTTCAGCACTATGGCACATGCTCAATTTCAGAAAAACCAAACCCTTGTGCAAAATTATCACATCTCCTCTTTCTCCAACTTTTCATTTGATGATCCTCTTGGAACCAGCTGTGATAACATAAATGCAAATTGAATCCACATGTTGCTTGGCTAAAATGCAACAGTACCTAGCCAGAATTCACCAAATTGGATTGTCTTTGCAGCTTCCAGGGCACCAAAGTAGTTCCTCATCAAGTCTTTGACGGTACATTCGTGTGCCTTCATCATCATGGATCTCACAAGGTTCCAATACCATCTTCTTTTCTTGTAGCCAAATTTATTCAGACATTTGTTCAAAGAGGTAAACTACCAGCAAAGGCCAATTCATTGTTTTTGTGTTTTCCTTGGCCCACCATTGATCTGGATGCCTGTATTTTGAATCAATTTTTCATTCAGATCAAAGGTGGAACAAGGAAGACAAAAAGAATCTATCCTCCTGTGCTGGTAGTTTACTTCTGTGAACAAATGTTTGAATACATTGGGTTACAAGAAAAGCAGAAGGTTTTGGAACCTTGTGAGATCCATGATGATGAAGCAACAAGAAAGTACTGTCAAAGACTTGATGAGGGACTAGTTAGGTTCCCTGGAAGCTGCAAAGACAATCCAATTTGGTACATTCTGGCCAGGTACTGTTGCATTTTAGTCAAGCAATATGTGGATGCAGTTTGCATGCATTTTATCAGAGCTGGTCCCAAGAGGATCATCAAATGATAAGTTGGAGAAAGAGGAGATGTGATACTTTTGCATGAGGGTTTTTTTTTTCTGAAATTGAAAATGTGCCAATCTCAATTTGAAGAATTCATGATGCAATGAATTGGTGTTTCCACACTCCCAGATGATTGAATAAAGTCTCTATAAAAAAATTATGAAACATGAATATTTTAGTCATGAAATCTGTTGTTTTTGTGAAGCAAAAAAACTCTTTGCATGGGATATTTCCTTGCTCAATGTGGTGTTTTGAAATTTCCTGATGTAAAGATATCAATTCCAATCATGGGTTTTTATCAATATCATTAATCTTCAAATGAAATACATGATTATCATCAAACTTCAAAACATCACTGGTCAAGTGTCATTGATACCAAACTTCCAAAAAATCAGTGACCAAACATTTTCCATTCTAGGAACAGAAGAAACCCCACAAGTAAGCCACTACAAGAAATTACCAGCCCTGTGAGTAAAGATCTTGTTCAAAAGTATGTTTCTTTTTTTTATTTGAACTGGGGTTCATTTATTTATATACCCTATGATTTTTCACATTCAAGCCATCAATTTAAGAGTTCCCTTTTTTTTGCTTTTTGGTTTTTTTTGTGGTTTTTTTCCTGTTTTTTTTTTTTTGTTTTTCTTTGTTTTTTTTTTTGTTTTTGCTTCTTTCCATTTTTTTTTTTTGGTTTTTTTTGGTTTCTTTCTGTTTTTTTCTTGTTTTTTTTGTTTATTTTTTTGGGTTTCCATTTTTTTATGGGTTTCCTTTTGTTTCCTTTTGTTTTTTTGTTGGTTTTTTTTCTGGATTTTTTTGGGCTTCCTTTTGTTTTTTGTTTTTGTTTTTTTGTTTTTTTTTTTCTGGATTTTTTTTTGGTTTCCTTTTCTTTTTTTTTGTTTTTTTTTTGTTTTTTTGTTTTTTTGTTTTTTTGTTGTTTTTTTTTGGTTTTTTTTGTTTTTTGTTTTTTTTCAGCTTTTTTTTCAGCTTTTTTTTTGTTTTTTTTTTTTTCTTTCTTTGTTTTTTTTTTTTTGTTTTTTTTGGTTTTTTTTTGGGGGGGTTTTTTTTTGGTTTTTTTCTGTTTTTTTTTTGTTTTTTCTTTGGTTTATTTTCCATCAATTTTTTTTTGGTTTTTTTTTGGTTTTTTTGTTGCTTTGCTTTTGTTTTTTTTCACTTTTTTTTTGTTTTTTTTTTAGTTTTTTTTTAGACTTTTTTTTTGTGACCGAGCAAGCAAGCGAGCAGGCTTGCAAGGGAGGGCCTGGCTTGGTGGGGGGATCTCATCACCCCCCGACCAAGCGAGCAGCAAAGGGGGGGGCCAGCCCGGTGGGGGGATTTCATCATCCCTCAACCAAGCAAGCGGCAAAAAGGGGGGGGCTGGAGGGGCTCGCGGTGGGGGGGACTTGATCACCCCCCCGCCAAGGGCAGCATTGAGGAGGCTGGGAGGGGGGGTGGATTTCAAATCCGCTCCCCACCTAGCAAGCGAGCAAGGGGGGAGATCAAGGGGGGAGATCAAGGGGGGAGATCAAGGGGGGAGATCAAGGGGGGAGGGAGGGGGGGGATTTCAAATCCGCTCCTCACCTAGTGACCAAGCAAGGGGGGAGATCAAGGGGGGAGGGGGGGGGATTTCTAATCCGCTCCCCACCTAGAGAGCAATCAAGGGGGGAGGGAGTGGCTTGGTGGGGGGGATTTCAAATCCCCTCACCACCTAGTGAGTGATTTAGACACCTGCACCACACTTGGGTTCTGTCAGCTCCAATTTGGGGGTCTGTCCTACTATGAGGTGAACCACCTCACCCACCCACCACCACCCACCAACACCCACCAACACCCACCAACACCCACCACCACCCACCACCACCTACCACCACCACCCACCTCATCCACCACGACCACCACCCCATTGGTAAGCAACCTTTTTTGTTTTTTTCTTTTTAAAAAAAGAGGGTATTCATTGTTTTTAGATATCAGTCTTTTAGATATCAATCTTGATGGAATTGAATATGGAATTGAATGAAGGCATGTCTGGTAAAAATGGGTATGGGATTTAAATTTTATTCCTCAATATTGCTCAACAATAAAATTACTAATTGAAATTTTGATTCTGCATTATTTTTCTTTTTGTTTTTGATTCATGTTGTGATTCCTGGGTGTCATCCTGAAACATGGTTTGTAGTTGTGATGAGCTTGGCGTTTCAGTGGATGCCAAGGAGAAACAACATGCATGGGAGCGTCTTGTAGTAGGAAAGATACACAGGCTATTGAACTCAAATGTTACGTCAACATCTGCAAGTAACAAAAAGTTCAACCATGCTGGGAGACATTTTGTACAAGAATGTGATGATCCAACATACTTGGTCACACTGCGGGAAAATCTTGCACCCAATCATGTTATCTTACCGCGCATGTGCCCTCACATGCTGGTTAATGCTGTCACAAAACACCAGTTTCAGGATACTTCATTCTTAAATACCACAGTTTGAAGGCGGGCAAAAGCACTCCACAAATCAATGCTTTGTGCAACATTGTCTTGAAATTGTACCAGATGGCAAAGAACCGCCATTCACTCAGCAAGAAAAACACAGCAGCCTTGACTGGCTCCATGCATGCCGTTGGTTTTTGTGCTGGAAGTGATAGGGGTGCCTCTGCAGGTTTGTCCAATTTTTTATGTCAGGTTTTGTCATATAATTCAAAAAATTGATTGATTTTGACTTCAATTCAAAAATAGGGGCCTATTCTTGCAAACCAGGTTTGAAAAAAGAGACCATCAAGAAGGATGATTAACTGTGGGACCGTCTCCCTGCTCACAACAAATTTGTCTTTGGAAGGATCCAATCACTATGTACTTCAGCTCATGCTCAAAACAAGAAAGTTTCAGATGAATATCTAATCCCACACTGGTCTTCATCTGAGTGGATGGAAAAGGAGCAAGATTTCTGCATTTTTTCAAAGGTGGTTGTGACATTTGATGACTTCTCAAACAAGCTCCATACTGATAAGAATGACTTGAATGGTTTTACGTATGGGATATTTTCATACATCAACAGATCTACAGGACAGCCTATCCTTCCTCCCTGCAATGATTTGGGTCATGGTTTATCTTTTCCAAAACTTGGTTGTATTTTTGACTTTGCAAAAGCTGAGGGCATTATTGAAATTCTTTGGCAGACTCAATTTTTCAATCATCAGACTACATTTCCTCCTCCTAGTTTAAAAACCTGTTCAACCCACACTCAGTTTGGCTGCTCATTCCAAATTAATAAAAAACTAGCCAATGTATCTTTAAAACTCCAAGATTGTAGTACTACAAAAATTGATGAAAAAATTTTGGGAAAGAAGGCCCGATATGGTTGATGTTGTTTCTATTGTTTCTATTGTATTTTTTTCATTTTTGAAAGTTTTATCCAATCAATAAATCAAATATATTTACAAGACCAGTAATTGAGCAATCTCCTTGAGTGCCTCCACTGTTAGGAAGCAATGAAGTGATGAAGGGATGTGATGAAAGTGGGGATGAAGTGATGAGAGAATGGATGTGATGGAAGCAATAATGTGATGAGGGTGATGAAGCTTTGTGAGCATTAAAGTAGAGTGATGAAGCAAACAGGATAGGAATGGAGTTTGAAACCAGGGTTTATGATGTGAAATGATGGGTTGAGGTGGTGAAACCCATTAGATACTTTATTTGAAAAAATCCATTTATTTTCAGGTGACTCTGACAAGTCTGATGGGAAATAAGGGTATTTTTCGGATTTTTAATGGTGTGTTTGAAGAGGTGGATTTGGGTTGAAACCCACTATTGAAAAATGGCAGGTTTGCTTAACTCTGATATGCCCTAATTTGACCTTTTTCCTGTGGTAAAGACATGTCCTCTCATGGATTAATTTTCATAAATCAATTTTTGATTCAGTGACACTTTTTTCTGTAACCAGGGCTGGTAGTCAACACATCTGCATTTGTTGATTGCATGCCTTTGTGACTAGCCCAATTCCCACTAAATTCATGTCTTCCTTTTCTTCCAAGATGGATTCCCTTCTGCTCAGGCCAGAACTACTTCAATGCATTTTTCTATTTTTATAAATTTCATCTATGTCCCTGGCTTTTCTATATTGCAAAAAGAAGCCTGCCTCTTGCCTTGGTTTTGACATTCTCCCTCAAAAAACAAAATAAGCTGCCCTTATTGCAGACCAGGGATGGTAATCAAAACTTCTAAGTGAGGATGTTGACTTTTTTTTCTTCCTTCTTTTGTTCTTTTTCCTTTCATTACTCCCTTGGCATTTGTTAATCTTCCATTTCAAATATTCTTCATTTTTTGAAATTTGAACAAACAATTTTGGCTTGGCTTTCTGTATTTTCCCTGATAAAAAGTAGAAGTATAAAAAATGAAATTACACCAACATAGGCTATTGAATAAGAAACCAACAGAAAAGAAGCCATCAATGGCTCATTTATATAAGGAAAGATTTTTACATTTCTAGGAGAATGGTGTGTTAGTATTATCCTAAATACATGTTTATGCATTTAATTTTGGGCTGTGAATAAGAGGACTTACCCAGGTTTTGACCAGTTAACCAAAATTCCAGTCTGGAAACAATGAGCCTCTTCTGGAATTTTTAAATTTCACTTTGAAGGAATTCCCAAACACCAACTGCAGTAATTTGTGGATAATATGTGGACTGCTTGTGAAGCAACAGCTTTGCTCATATCTAGCTTTCCCTTGACAATCTATTATGAACTAATGAGCTAGAAGTTCAGCAAATGCTGATCTCTAGTCACAATATTTCACCACCTGCTGAAAGTTAATGATGAAATACAGCATTACACAACCCTGAGATATCAATGGGATACAGAAAGGCCACCTGCATACAGGTGGCGTCCATTTTTCTGTGGTGAAAAGATCTAAATTTTAGGAAATTTTTATTTATTAATCAATTCCTGATAAATAAAACAATTCAATTTACTTCTCTTGAGCTTCAAATATTATATGAAATGTTTAAAACAAAGTTTCTTCCAAAAGATATTAGAGAAATAAAATGATTCAAGGCAATGTTTTGCTTTTTGTAAATTCATTCATTCTGAAAAAGAAAACATGAACCTCCCCAATTATTTCAATGTCATATTTATTCATTTTAAATATATAATTTTTTGGTTATTTGATTGACTTATTCCTCTCCCTCTTTATTTATCTTTACTTCTCATTTGATTACCATTGTCCATCCTGCATTTCCTTCCTTCTTCATCCTTATCTTCTCATCTGCTTCATTTTTCATTGTGGCCTCTATTATGGTTCCCTGTCATTTCCACACTGGGCTTATGTCACACCCCGAACTATCTGGTGAGCCCTATACGACTTGCAACCTCCTCTACAGACAACTCCTACAATCTATCCATCACAGGATCTTCCTCATCGTCTTGTTACTTGTTCTCCTAGTAACGTTTGTATTCCGGCTCACCCAGCTCTTGACCAGTAATTGACTTGATCACCCTTCAACCAAAGAACGGTAGGTATCTCAACTGATTCAACTCTACATCAAGACTCATCAAGATCCTGATTTCCTATCACAGTTTGCTCATTGTTACCGATTGGATCAGTCATTCACCCCTTGAGTTCTCAAGCCAGATTCCTGTGAATATTTCATCTTCCCCTCCTTCTCCTGGGCTCCCAGCGGATCATCTTTCTTACCTTGTCTATTCTTCATGTCCTATGTTACTTCAATTGTTTTGCTAAGTCTGTCAATAGGCCATTACCCTGCTTGCAAACTTGTTCTCCATCCTGGTCTAGGCTTCTCAGATCACTTTACCTTTTACACGGTTCAGAGCCAAAAAGGACTCAACCTGCTCAACCGACATGGCCCAACCATCTGTTTCACCTGGACTGGGTGTAGAAAGTAACTTCAAGGCTCTGGCTCTCAAGTTGCTAATGGAATCAACTCCTCTCCTTACTTAATCCAACTACACTGTATAGAAGAAGAAGATGGAGCGCTTGTTCAAAATATGAGGAATCCTAAAGCTTATCAACTCAAGCAATCCCCTCAAGGAAATTCCCGACAACAATGAAATGGATGGCTCTCTTATGTCTAAACTGGATCCTTCCACTCACACCAAGATCATAACTCAACAAAATGAAGACTCTTCCAAGCTGATCTTGTTGGGTGCTAAAAACCACTTTGCCTCCAGCCAAGCCGCGAACAGGGCACAAATTTTCTTTAACTTTCTATATCTTGGATTTGATCAAAACAATATAGATGGCTTTGTTACTGCTGTCAAGCAACACCTGAGTAAACTTGAAGAAGTTGGAATTGACCTGCCGTCCTATATTCTCAGTTATCTCATTCTTTTCAAGTTGCCCAACTCTCTCAAATCCATTCAATCTCAAAAAATGCACTCAGGAATTGATCCATCCGTAAATCTAGTTCTTAACCACCTAGTACAACATCAAAACAAAGTTCAATCTAAGAATCAGGATCCTTCCGACACATCCTCTGCCCTCTATCATCAAAACTCAAACTTTTCCAGTACGCCGTGTTGTGAAAACGGTAAACACAATCCGCTAGTTAAATCTCATCCACCATCCTACTGCTGGAGCAAATTCCCTCAACTTCGGCCAGAACATCCCCCAAACAAAGCTAGATGAGGAGCAAAGAAGAAGGAAGAAGCACACTTCTATTCCTTCTTCTGTGATCTGAAACTGAACTGCCAAATCAACTCAAACCAATTTATTCTAGACAGCGGTTGCTCTATCCATATGCTTAGAGACAAATCCCTTTTCTCAAGACTCACAGTTCAATCTGGAGAAGAAAAGATCAAAACTGGAAAGGAGGGCAAAGGATTAGCCATTCTGGGCTTAGGAACTGCCAACATCCTCACTCAAAACAAGACTATATCACTTGAAAACTCCGCGTGGGTGCCTGAAGCCACGGTCAACCTCATCTCAATGGGAGCTTTACTGAAGAAAGGATGCAGTCTAGTTGTGGATATCAAGCCTTCCACTCCTACATTTACCATTCTACTTCAAGGTAAAACTATTCTAGAAGGTACCATTGAGAATAACCTTCTGGTTCTAGATCATATGCCCGCTCTAAAGGATCAAAGCTTCTACCTGAGCCTATCCAAACTTCACAAGCTTCACAAGAAGCTTGGTCATGCCAGTCTAGGTAGAATTGAGAAACAGTTAGTATGGGAAATCAACAGTAAGGTCAAAACCGACTTTGAATGCATACCCTGCAAGAGATCCAAAATCACCGGGTCAACATTCAATAACCAACAGATCCCTGCTACTTGAGTCTTTGATCATCTCCACATGGACCTGATGGGACCTTTGAACCCCACTAGCAAAGGCGGTATGAGATATTCTCTTACTGTAGTGGACAGCAAATCCGGTTACCTTTCAAGTTTTCCTATACCATCCAAGGATGCAGCGGCTGCTACCATAATGTTCCTGATTGACATCAAGGCTAAGGAACTAGGATACTACCCTATCAAAGTTGTCACCGATGGAGGTGGAAAATTTTTAAACTCTTCTCTATCCAATTACTTCAAGACCAAATGCATCAACTATTTTATTAGAAAACCATATCATCCCCAACACAACGGCAAAGCCAAACGTGCCAACAGGACAATTATGGAATCACTTTGATTGGCCTTTAGTTGCTCTACTATCCCAAAGAATTTGTGGCACATTGTTATTCAAAGTTGCTGCTTCAGCTTAAATCAGATTCCTTAACAGAAGGGCAAAGAGACTCCATGGGAACAAATGCATAAGAATCGTATTCCTACAGATTATTTAAAACCCATAGGCTCAAGAGCTATCTACCTTCTCTCAGAAACAAAAATCCTGTCAATACTATCTGACAAAGGAGCTGATGGAACTCTGATTGGTTACAATCCCCAATTGTTATCCTATAAATTACTCTCTAGCAGTGGAAAAGTCATAGAAACAAAACACGTTGAATTCTTAAAGTCACCAGTCAAAACTCTGGATGTATCCATTGAATCTGAGATCCCACCAATCCCAAATCCTTCTACTGCCTTGGCACAGACTCCTGACTCATCAAATAATCATGCGGATGCCACTCAATATGAACAAAAACCAGCAATCTCCAATCTCACCAGTCCTCCTAAAACTTGCAAAACAGACTCCATCACTTCTGAATCTGACAATACCAATCAGACAATTCAAAACTCTCTTCAACATCGACTGAGGGATTGTAACTCAATCAAGGCTCCGGAAAGATACAGCTATTTTCAATCTAGTAAAACTCCTACCAACATACATAAAGCCCTGAAGACTCCCAAATGGATACCTTCCATTGAGAAAGAATTTAACACTGCCAAGGATCTTGAAGTGTGGGAAGAAGCTGGCAAAAGTGAAGTAACTAATGTTGAGCTCTTGATCTGAGGGTACGCAGGGGTTTGGAGCAGAACAGAAGGATCATGATTTCATATGGAATGGAATGAGATCAGCAGAGTAAAAGAAAACAAACATATAACAGATGAGAAATAAAATGTAATAGATTGACTTACCTGAGGGTATGCAGGGGTTTGGAGCAGAACAGAAGGATGAGGAAAGAGATCCTTCAGTCTGCCCCAAACTCTGCCCTCAGGTAGTGTACAACAGGATTAGGATTTGTGACATGTATGTGCACGCATGTGATTGGTGTGGTTAATGTGAGTGAGAGCGCGCGCATACATGACATGTGGTTGAGGATGGTTTCTAGTCGCCATGTATAGAGAAAGAAATGATATTGAAAGGGAAATGAAAATGATAACAAAGGACATGAGAAAGAATAGACAGGAATCTATGATAGTATTCCAACACCCCCCCCTTGCTAGTCAGAGCCGGTGAGACCAAAGGTCCGCCGATGAGCTTCAAGAAGGACCCTGGATAGAGGCTTGGTTAGCATATCCGCTAGCATTTCCTTTGTGGCAACATGACCTACTGTGAAAACGCCTCTGTCGACACACTTGCGGAAGAAATGATGGCGGGTGTCAATGTGTTTTGTCCGGGAGTGATGTTCAGGGTTTTTGGCGAGCGCTTCGGCTCCTTCGTTATCAACGAGCATTGGCACGGGGGAAGAATCTCGTAGATGAAGCTTGCAGAGTATGTTGCGGAGCCAGATTCCCTCCTTGCACGAGTCGGAGAGGGCCTTGTATTTGGCATTGGTACTGGAGAGCAAAACAGTGGGCTGTTTCCTTGACTTCCAGGAGATGGCTCCTTGCCCCAGCCGGAATGAGTATCCTGACCTAGAGCGACGATCCGATTTGTCTTTGGCCCAGTCGGAGTTGGAGTACCCTGTAAGTTTGATGGACGGGCTGCCGAGAGTCAGGCAATTATGTTGAATACTACAAAGATAGCGCAGGATGCGGAGGGCAGCTTTTCAATGGTCCAGGGAGGGGTCCTGGAGGAATTGGGACAGCCTGTTGACTGCAAGCGCAACGTTGGGGCGGGTGCATTGGGAAATCCAGAGAAGGGATCCCACAAGCTGATTGTACTGGGGAGGGGATGGAGGGGAACCGGGTGCGCGTTGAACTATGTCCCTGAAATGAGTATCAGTAGGGGTGCGGACAGCTTTGGTGTTGTTGGGGAGGAAGGATTCCGCGACGGTTGAGATATAGTGGCCCTGAGAGATAGAAACCGCTTTGCCGTCAAGATCTCGTACAATGGAGATGGAGAGGAAAAGGGAAAGATCTTCATCAGAACCAACTTTGAAACGTTCGCTGACGGACTTGATAAAGGAGCGGACAAAAGAGTTGGTCCCAACAATGTCAAGATCATCCACATGGGTGGTGACAGCACCAATGAGATGTCCGGCGGCCAGCTTGTAGTACGGGGAGGGATTATACAGGGACCTGGAGAGACCAAGGGACAGGAGCGCGGAATTCAGTTCCCTGTTCCATTGACAAGGGGATTGTTTGAGCCCGTAGATAGACCTGGTGACCTTACAGACCCAGTCCGGGTGGCTAGGATCCTCAAAGCCGGGGGGTTGCGCCATGTTGATAGGATTGTTGAGGTGGCCATTCAGGAAGGCCGTTTTGAAATCTAGTTGACGGCCAACCCATCCCTTGTGGGCGAGAAGACTAAGAAGGAGGCGCAGCGTTTCCAGCCTGAGGGTGGGTGCGAAAACCTTGGAGAAATCTAAACCACAAACTTGGGAAAAAACCATGGCAACGAGTCTGGCCTTCAGCTTGATGATGGAACCGTCCGGAAGCCTTTTAACCTTGAAAACCCACTTACTGGGAATGATCTTGCGACCCTTTGGAGGTGGGACAAGAGTCCACGTGTTCATGCCTTGGAGGGAGGACATTTCTTCTTGAGCTGAAACAATCCACCAACAACGATGAGGTGAGCGCATGAGTTTTTTCCAGGTTGTGGGGGCAATAAGATCATCCTTGAAAGAGGCACGGCGTGAGTAGTTTCCGTAGAGGGTCCGGGGCGAGAGACACGGGAAGACCGGCGAGGCGATGCAGCACGGGGAGAATGCGCTATATTGAGAGAAGGCAATGGGGGACTTGGGGGAGGGGGAATGGAAAGTGGTTCAGAAGAGGACGGAGTCGAAGGAGGAGGTGTGAGAGCGAGAGGGTGGAGAAGTATAGAGTCATCAGAAGGAGCTGGGCTAGTGGAACAAAACGGCCGAGACACAGGAGCCACCAGGGGGTTCGAAGGGAGGGGAGAAAGAGAATGTGGGGAGGTGGACGGGCGATTGTTGGACGGTGCGGATGGATTCCGTTGCGGGGAGGGGGTGGGAAGAGGAAGGGCAGGCTGAGTTGTTGTGAACAAGGGGGAAAAGGGTGGTGGAGCTGGCAGATTGTCAGGCCAAGGAAACTCTACGACACTGGGGGAGGGAGTGGCTTTGACTACGGTGTAATGGCCATAAGGGAAGGAGGAATCGTTGAAAAGACAATCACGGGATTTGATTACTTTCCTCGTAACCAGGTCAAGGAGACGGAAACCCATGTGATCTGCCAGATAGGAGAGGAGAGCAGCTGGTTGACCTTTTTGATCTAGTTTTCTTCTGTTGGCTTCTGGAACCTTGTACCATACAAGGCAGCCAAAAGGACGGAGAGTGTCAGGTCTAACATCCGCCGTTTCGAGTATGGAGTTTGGTGAGACAAAACCTTGGGGGGTTTTGCATGGGTAGGAGTTAAAAGCGTAGAGGCAGTGATGGAGAGCGTCTGCCCAGAAAGATTTTGGGAAGCCTGAGGAGAGAAGGGAGCAGCGAATCATGTTGGAGATAGTGCGTTTGGATCGTTCGGCAACCCCGTTCAGTTGGGGTGAGTGAGGAGGACCGGGTTTGTGTGAGATTCCTTTCTCAGCAAGGTATTCTTTCATGGTCTGGTTCAGATATTTGCCTCCATTTTCTGATCTTATTGTGGCAATTCTTGACCGGTACTTGTTTTCAAAAAAGGAGATAAATGACTTGGTGGATTGAAGAACGTCTGATTTGAGTCGGATAGGATAAGCAAAAAGAGCCTTTGAGCAGTCGTCAATGAAGTTTACAAAGTAGTTGAATCCTTCCCTGGAGGTGGTCTCAAAAGCGCACACATCTGTGTGGATCAGTTCCCCTGGTTTTGATGATTGGTAGCTGAGGCGGGAATGGAAAGGTTTTCTTGTCATTTTCAATTGGATACATGTGGTGCATTGCTGGACTTCTTTTTTTTTCCTTGGTTGGGGGGTTATCCCGTGCGACCTGAGGTATTTCTGGAGGGATTTCAGATTCAAGTGAGATAGCCTACAGTGATAGCCAAAGAGACTGTTGTCAGAAGCTTGAGTGATACTCAAGCAAATTGATTCTTTGTTGCTTACATTTGCTTGAGGCAGATAGTAAAGGTTTCCATTCCTGTACCCCATTTGGAGCGGTGGTTGATTTATATTTGAGATTGATTGGTGGAAAATCTTGCAACTGTCCTTTTGGAATAACACCATCAGTCCAGAGTCACATATACTCAAGACGGAGAGAAGGGGCTCATGAAGATCCGGCGCCACCAAAGATTTGAGTTGTCCAAACAGAAAGTGAATAATTCCTTTTTTGAGCGACAATATCTTTGATCCGTCTGCCAGGCGGATGACCATGTTTTCTGGTGTTCTATTTTTGATTTGATCTCGATGAGGATTCATTGATACCAAGCATCGGGAATCAAGGTTAAAATGGTGTTGTATGGCGTGAGAAGGATTTGATGAGCTGCAAGTGGCCGATCCAGCGTGCACTATGATCTCCGAGTCAGAAAAATTGTTGGATTTGGAGTTGAATTCTGTTGCTTTGGTCTTGGTCAAGTTTGAGTTCACGGGCCTCAAATCGTTCCCGGAGGACCAATTCTTGGTCTTGTTGGTGGTTCTCTTCATCTGGTCTAGTACCTTAAGAACCTTGGTACACCTTGAGAAGGAATGCCCTCTGACGTTGCAGTGAGTGCAGAAATACGTTCTGGGCGGTCTGGAATCTGGATTTTGATTTGAGGAAGAGGCGTTTTTTTGTTGATTTAGTTTGGTTGAGTTAGCCATAGCGTCTTTGTTTCTGGTTTGACGTTGGAGGTGTTCTTGCTTCAGGGCGGCGATGAGTTTTGAGGAAGGAACTGATTCTTCATTCATCATACTGGAGACGCAGTTTAGCCAGTCGTCAGGAAGAGAGAGAAGGATGGCTGTTGATTGGAGATTGTTGGTGGTGAGAGGATTTTTGGCTGTGATCAGGGAAGAGAGCTTCTCTCCATACAATACTATTTCTGACAGGTGTGTTGTCATATCCTTGTCGTTGAGTCGGGTGAGGAGAAGTTTCCGAAGCCAATACATTCTACCTCCGGACAATTTATCTTGATGAGCGTCGCGCAAGGCATTCCACATTCCGACGGCGCTTTCCTTGTGTTTCCGTATGAACTGGAAGTTCAACAATGTGATAGATCTAGAGATGACTGAACATACCGCGAGATTTTCACAAGTCCAAGTTTCCTGATTGGCTTTTTGTGTTTTGTTACTGATTAGGTATCCTACACCGGAAGCTCGGAAATGGATTTGGAGAATCATTGCCCAGTCAAGATAATTTGATTTGGATCCAGGGGCGTTGAGAGGGATGATGGCGGGAGTTTTTAGTACTTGATGGGAGGAACTCATTTCTTCCATGATTGAGGAGTTAATGACACTAATGAAGTGACGGATCCTTCTGAGTAGCAAGTGTGTTCAGTTATTGATGTAGCTCTGGGCTCATAACCTGTTGAGCTCTTGATATGAGGGTATGCAGAGGTTTGGAGCAGAACAGGAGGATCATGATTTCATATGGAATGGAATGAGATCAGCAGAGTAAAAGAAAACAAACATATAACAGATGAGAAATAAAATGTAATAGATTGACTTACCTGAGGGTACGCAGGGGTTTGGAGCAGAACAGAAGGATGAGGAAAGAGATCCTTCAGTCTGCCCCAAACTCTGCCCTCAGGTAGTGTACAACAGGATTAGGATTTGTGACATGTATGTGCACGCATGTGATTGGTGTGGTTAATGTGAGTGAGAGCGCGCGCATACATGACATGTGGTTGAGGATGGTTTCTAGTCGCCATGTATAGAGAAAGAAATGAGATTGAGAGGGAAATGAAAATGATAACAAAGGACATGAGAAAGAATAGACAGGAATCTATGATAGTATTCCAACAACTAACCCTCTCAATACAACTTGGAACTTCAAGCGTAAGCAAGACCTTCACACTGGAGAAACCACACTCAAATCTAGAGTCTGTGTTCAGGGATTCAATCATCAATACGGGGTAGACTACTTAGATACCTTTGCACCTACAGGAAAAATAGCCTCACTTTGAGCACTCCTCACCTACGCAGTTGACAAAGACCTACCTATTCTTCAGTTTGAAGTCAAGGGAGCTTTTCTTCACGCCCCCCTAGACAAAAATGTTTATATTAGAACTCCAGCTGGATCAAAAAGGACCTGCAAATTCCTCAAGCTCAAGAAATCTCTGTACGGCTTGAAACAGGCGCCGCTCAACTGGTATAAAACCCTAATCAACTGGATCAAAAGCAAGGGCTTTCACAAAAGTGACTCTGACCCCTGTCTATATCTTCACAAAGATGGGACTACGAGTGTATTCTTTCATGTCAATTATCTAGTTGTTGTAGGAAACGTTGACAAATTTAAATCCAGCTTCCTGGACAGATTCAAAGATTCCTCAGCTCAGGAAATCAACACCCTTCTAGGGATGAAGGTAGACCAAAACAAGGATTCCATCAGTCTTTCTCTACCCAACCACATCAAGAAAGGACTAGAGGAGATGAATCTTACCAAAGCTAAACCTCTGAACAATCCCTGTACTCCTGGATTACACCTATTTCTGGCCGCCAACAAAGATGTCTCCAAGTTTGAAGAACTCAATGTCAGCTACCAATCTCCCATTGATTGTCTCAACTATATAGCGAGCCTGGGCAGGCCAGAAATCAGTTTTTCTGTTTCCAGCCTGGCCCAATTCTCAGAAAGACCAGGAATTAAACACTGGCAAGAGTTAGTGCAAGTATGACGATACCTTTTGAACACTCTTGACTTCAAACTTGTAATCAAACGCAGAACAAATTCCAACCACTTAGAAATATACAGCAATGCCACCTGGGGTGAAGACCCAGACACCAGACTTTTTCAGTCTGGTCTTCTATGCCTTTTCAAAGGAAAACCTATCTACTGGACCAGCCATTGTCAAGGCAGTATTGCACACTCCTCAACTGAATCGGAATTCAACTCCCTGTTGACCGGTCACCTGGAGGGGAAATGGCTCCATCATCTATTAAGCAAACTTTGGTGCAAACCTCTTGGCCCTCCAGTGAACTTGATTGACAACAAGGTACTTGAGGATAAGCTCAAAAATTTTGGAACAAATTCTCACCATAAACATATAGACATCAAATTGAAAAGCCTACACAACAACCTCAATGACCAAAAAATTCTGGTGAAACTTATAGTATCACAGGAAATGCTGGCTGATGCTCTGACAAAAGCAGGAGCAATGCTACTGTAAAACGTTTGGCTGAGTATATCAACTCCTAAGCTCTCTTGATGTAGAGTTGAGTGGGCGTGTTGGTTATTTGATTGACTTATTCCTCTCCCTCTTTCTTTATCTTTACTTCTCATTTGATTACTATTGTCCGTCCTGCCTTTCCTTCCTTCTTCATCCTTATCTTCTCATCTGCTTCATTTGTCATTGTGGCCTCTATTACAATTCCCTGTCATTTCTGTGCTGGGCCTATGTCACGCCCTGAACTATCCGGGGAACCCTATACAACTTGCAACCTCCTCTACAGACGACTCCTACAATCTATCCATCACCGGATCTTCCTCATTGTCTTGTTACTTGTTCTCCTAGTCATGTTTGTATTCTGGATCACCCAGCTCTTGACCAGTAATCAACTTGATCACCCTTCAACCAAAGAACGGTAGGTATCTCAACTGATTCAACACTACATCAAGACTCATTGAGATCCTTATTTCCTATCACAGTTTGCTCATTGGTACCGGTTGGATCAGTCATTCACGTCTTGAGTTCTCAAGCCAGAGTCCTGTGAATATTTAATCTTCCACTCCTTCTCCTGGGGTCCCAGCGGATCATCTTTCTTACCTACTCTATTCTTCATGTCCTATGTTACTTCAATTGTTTTGCTAAGTCTGTCAATAGGCCATTACCCTGCTTGCAAACTTGTTCTCCGGCCTGGTCTAGGTTTCTCAGATCACTTTACTTTTACATAATTGAACTCAATTCCTTTGTGGTAAAATATTTCCAACATGTCCAAGCAGATTTTTGAATCTTCAGTTAAAATATAGATTGAAGTTTAAATTTCCTACATCAAATTAAGATTTATTAAATTTCACAAGAAGAAAAAAATATATTCAAAACTGAATTTAATCCTTTCAAAAAATACAATTTGTTTCAACCATAAAGTTAAAAAAAAAGAACCCTCTAACCTCTTGTAATGATCTAATAGGAAATAGAAAGAAAAAAAGCATCAAAATCTTGACTTATCCAATCCAGATAGTGAATTGTATGTGTCAGGTGTGAAACCCCACTACTTCACTCCTATATATATATCACTTTTCATAAAATTGTATTTCCCCATAATTCAAAATCTTCTTTATTCTATACATGCACTAGAATTACTTGGAATCCTCAAGAACTGATACAAACAACTTTATTCAAGGTCCAACTCAAGTTGGAAACATAGTTTTCTCAGATTCAAAACAAAACCAAAAAAAGATTCAGGTGTTACACCTGCCGGCAGGTGCTGCCATTTTTTCATGGTGAGAAACACTACCCACCTGGCCATGGGAGCATTTGGCAGCACTGGCAAGTTTATCATCCGTGCCAAGGGCTCCAGGTCCACCAAGAGCTCAAAGTGAACGCCCCAGAGAAGATGTTAGATCCTTTGCACAATCTTGGTAACTTTGCATAGTTCCAACTTCAGCTGCAAGTAGTGTCTCTCTTTTGCGGTTTAGGTAACTAACTTGTACAGTACTGGTGGATCCTTCCCATCCTCCTCCCGCGCCAAAATTACTCAAGTAGACTGCCAAGTGTATCCCCCTGGCTTTGTAGTCAAGGTCCCAGAGGAAAATGTTGCTCCCCACAATCTCCTTGAGCTTTGCAAAGGCTCCATCACATCCTGTGTGTGAGAATTATTGGACCACAAGCTTAGTCAAAGAGCAGTACTTAAAGCAAAAGAAATGCTGAGACAATAATGTCTTATGATTGATCCTTTAATATGAGGCAAAGGCAATGGCACACTTTTGAATTTGAATGAATTGGTGAATGAATGAATGAGGGAGGAGAGCTCCTTAAATACAAAAGATGGTGCTCATATGGAGCTCATGTAATAACAAGCAAAAGGAATAAATTTTTCCCAAAATGGGCTCTACAGGCTCTATAAGCCTTGCTAATTGTTTTGGGCTTACTCTGTTATAATTAAGGCCAGCAATTAGCTTAGGAAAATGAGCAGTATTTAAAGCAAAAGAAATGCTGGACACCTTGTGTCAATAATTGCTGATGGGTTCCCAGAATGGGGCAAAACGATCCAAGTAATTTGTGCCTGGTAAACCGCCATCAAGTTGGTAGCGCCTTGTAGCCAATGTGTTAGTTGCATCCTTCCCAACCCAGTCTCAAATGCAGTTTGTGGCTGCAAATCAGGATGGAGTTCCCGCTTATTGTACCCGCCCTTTAAATTCACAAATAGATAAAATGCGTGCCCTGCCGTTGAATCCAGGAATTCTTGCACATGCAGGGGCAGTCCCACCTCAAAAATGGTGAAGGAGTTGAGCTGTTGAAGATCATGGACAATCCTCAACAAATTTCTGTCCTTCTTGACCACAGCAAAGATTGGGCTAGAGTAGCTCAACGTAGACTGCTTTTAAAGACCCATGCTCACACGCTCACATACCAACTCCAGAAAGGGCTCCCAAACGCTCTGGGGAATTTTAATTGGCTTAATCTGCTACGGCTTGTGCAGAACCATTGGAATCACATAAGGGTCTCCAATCTCTCCTTTCAGCAATCTGCACTTGTCTGGTCCAAAGGCAAGGGCCTTCTTGGAAAGCACTAACACTGAAGCCAGAAAGTCCTTCTCCTCCACACACAAACACCGTGGTGGCCCAAAATTGAGGGCTTTGATCCACTTTTCCATGATCTGCGCCAATTGTTTTACCAAATTGGAATTCTTCAAAGGTGTTACCCAATCTTCAAAGGGGTCTCCCAAGGATCCCAAGACCAGGCTATTGGCTGCAGAGGCCCGTTCAGCCCCTGCAGCATTGGCTCATTCCAAGGTTGGACCTTCTGTGCAAATGGCTTGTAATTCCCAGAATTGCATCTCACCATCCATACACCTCTGTCATTGTTGTAAGCCCTAGCAATAACCAAACGGCCGCTGTGGTGTCATTATATAGCCTCGGGTCGGGGACTGCGTCGCGGCCTGCGCGCTCAGCATCTGGTAGGTTAGGCTCAGCAGTGGGGGTGCGCCGGTCCTCAGCAGTAGCCGCTGCAGGCTCAGCAGTGGGCGCGGCAGGATTGAGCATGCGACTGCAGGCCGGGCCTGACTAAGGGAGGCGGGCCGCGACCCGCTTGGATGTCCGACTCACAGATGGAGCTGGGCCGACCAGGTTCTTGGAACGGCTAGTCGGGGGGGAAAAAGCGGGGCGAAAGCGGGGCTATATGCGTGGGCAGCCGGGCGCAAGCGCGGGCCGGCCATGGGACGGGAAATCCACGACGGCGCGTCGGGTGGGTGCGCGCAAGCGCGGCGAACTTTGGGTATCGCGCGGCGGAGGGCCGCGCCACGAAAAGACAAACCGGATGCGCGTAATGACAGGCGAGCTGGCGGGGATAGGGTATGGGTATGGGTTGGGGGATGGGTCGGGGTTCTGGGTCTAGGGTTCCTTCTTCATGGTTGCCAGTCTGTCTTTGTGCTTGTACTTAGGTTAGGGTTGAGGGGGAGGGCTCAAATACCTTTTCCCTTGACTCCGGGTTGTAGGGGGAGAGATCTCTATCGATCTATATATCTCTATCTTTCTCTCTCTCTCTCTCTCTCTCTCTCTCGGAGAAAAGGAAAGGAAGCATTCTTGGTCTTACAGACGCTAGAACCATCAATCCCGTAACTAGGGACAACTTTGTGAGGGACAACCTCTAAAGTTTCCACATCTGGGGGTCTGGCCGGGAACTTTTGATCCATTCTCAGTCTCTTGAAGATTACGCAGAATGCTCCCGACAACCGCTCCGGGACCCAATGCTCCCCTTCCCTACCCTCCACGCCCAACTCCCGTCTCTGCTGCTCAAACCCCTCCGCCGCCGTCCGCTCATGCTCCAAGAGTTAGCGGGTTCGCTCCTCCCTCAGAAGGGTCGTCGGACATGGCGGCAGAGGCCCCTTGCCGCGTTTGGTTGAGGCCGAGGGATTTCCCTCATCTTTGGTTCAGTACCTTGGATGTCAAGCGGTTCCTTTCTGGGTTCAAAGGGATCGCGGACTCGGAGGGCGCGTCGGGCGCGGATAAGGTTCGGACTATTGTGCTGTTCATTACCAAGGAGGAGAAGCTTTGGGACATGGAAGAAATGGTTGGATACGAGAGGCAAGACTGGGGGAAGTTGAAAAGCGAGATGTTGGCGAGGTGGGGAAAGCGTGAACCCCGGTTTTGGGAAAGCGACTTCAATCGAGCTGCGGAGGAGGCAATCGAGAATGGCGGGGTGCGATCGCGCAAAGGATTAGTGGAATATATGTCAAGGTTCAAGAGAATCTACGGGTACCTTGCAAAGAACAAGGTTGTCGCGGGTCAGACGGGTGCCATGAAGCGGGCGTTTCTGGGGGGTCTCGCGCCCCAGCTCCGTTCCAGAGTGCAACAATACCTGTACGACCATGGCCTGGTTAAGAGGTCACTGGATGGAAGCTTCGCGATTCTCCCCGATCTTTCGGTTATCCGTCAAGCCGTGGAAAGCAAAATCGATTTGGACAAGCTCATCGCGGATACGGCACGAACGTACCCTTCTTCCTCCAAGAAATTGGTCACAATCTCGGCGCCGGCCCCCGACCAAACTTCGGCCGCGCGGCCGCCGATGCCCTCTCATGCCGGACTTTCCCAGCAGTCTCCGGGACCATCAGTTGGGGAGATAACGGAGATTCTGCGGGACATAAGGGTTTTCCTCAACCGGACACCGGCTCCTACAGCTCCAGCAGCCGCACCGTTTCCGGCGGATCCTTCTCAACCGCGCGCGGTGCCGCCTCACATAGCGGGGGGGTTCCAGCCCCCTAGCGGACCATCCGGGTTGTACGGGTCGCCGCGATGTTCATATTGTGGGGAGAGAGGGCACTGTAAGTCAGTTTGTGAGGACCTCACTTGGGACATGGACAAAGGGCTTGTTTGCACATCCGGGATGACGTACATATTTCCAACGGGGGAATCGGTGGACCTGACCAAGGACAAGCCGCCACCAATGGTGCAAGTGCGGGAAAGAGCAAAGGCTAAGACCAACACTGCTTGGGTCTCGCTTGGGATCGTCACCGCGCCCGGAACCTGGGTAGCGCCGAGAGTGGAGGCCAAAGTCAGGGCATTGGCGACAAATGAGCGTATTGCAATGGATGTCAACAAGCGACCAACGGCCTCGAAGCCAGTCGCGCGAGTACCAATTTCGGACGGGCCGTCCTCTAATTCCGCGGGAAAGAAGAAGGCCACGGACATCGTCCAAAGGGTAATGGTGAACAACTCACCAATACCCCTGACCCTACGGGAGCTAGCGGCGGTGTCCCCCGCGGTCGTCGACGAGATGGTCCAGGCCTTGAAAGATTGCGGTCAGGGTTGGGTGCCGACAACAGTTCAGCGGGTTAACGTGGCGGAGGAGGAAACGGATCCCGAGCCGTGCCGGTCAAAATCGGTATCCGTCCCGCTTGCTTATGTCGCAATGACCATCGCCGGGCGGAAGGTGTGGGCAATGGTGGATAGCGGGTCAATGGTCAACCTGCTCCCATCAAGGTTGGTGGACAAGCTCGGTCTGGTGCAGAGGAAGTGTGCGATGGGCCTTCGGGCGTTAAATGGCGGAGAATGCCGCGTGGATGGAGTAGTAGAGGCGGAGGAGGTGGAAGTCGCCAAGGTCTGTAAGCCTCTGTCATTTCTCTCAGTGGAATGCGGAGACGTGATTCTAGGTCGGCCATTCATGTTTGGGTTCCGAGCCCAAATGGCCTTCAACGCCAAGGAAGGAACGGAGGCGCTGACCGTCAAAGACTCGCTCGGAGCGCGGTTCAAGACGACGATCTGTGATCACGGGAGAGGGAAATGGGTACAGGACCCAATGTCTGGCGGCAACGAAGAGTCAGGCGCGGGGGTTGACCGTAAGGGTTACCCTGCGGAGGATTTTTCCTAGTCGGCCGCGGGAACCGTGCGGAGCAGGCTCCGGCTCAGCACGGGCGGCCAACAGGTGAGGAGCAAGCGGGGGAGGGCGCGCGTGGGGCGCAGGTGCCAGAAGTAAGTCCCATTCCTCAGTATGCATTGCCGGAAGGCGCTACGCTTCGAAAACCCTATCATTGTGCCACAGTCGTGAGCAAAGGCGAAAGCCCCGGTCTGGTCATTACTAGGACTTACAACGGCGACAATCGGGTCTGGATGGCGCGGTGTAACGCGGGCAAGTACAAACCGGTAGCGCGGAAAGTCCGGCCGCGGAACAAGCCAATGCCTCAGGGGCTCAACGGACCCTTACGACCGATCGCGTGGTCCCGCGACCCGTGGGAGACGCCCCTTAGGAAGAATGGATGGGTAACGCGGTCGGCGCGAATCACGGACGAGCGGGTGGACGCCCTTAACTTTGGACCGACGGGATGGCTAAGTGCGGAGGAGATGGATCTGCTGGTGTCGTTATTGGTGATGAGGGAGAAGGCGCTTGCTTTTGGACCGGACGAGCGCGGATTGTTGAGAGGTGAGATCGGGGACCCTTACGTTATTCCCACTGTTTGTCACAAACCGTGGCAAATCAAGCCGATTCCAATCCCCCGTACCATTTGGGAGCCCTTTCTGGAGCTGGTACGGGAGCGCGTGAGGACGGGGATTTACAAGCAATCCACGTCAAGCTACTTGAGTCCTATCTTTGCGGTCGTTAAGCAGGACGGGAAGTTGCTAAGGATTTTTCACAACCTTCAGAGGCTAAATTCGTTCACTATTTGCGACGCGGGGCTTCCCCCGCGCGTGGAAGAATTTCTGGAGTCAATGGCCGGGCGCGCTTGCTACGGGCTGGTGGACATGATGGGGGGATATGACCAGCGAGAACTCCACCCTGACTCGCGGCCACTGACGGCGTTTGAAACCGGGCTAGGGAGGATGCAGCTGACGCGGCTACCGCAAGGTGCGACCAACTCAGTGGCGGTATACCAAGCCCAAATGACCTGGATACTACGCAACAACCTTCCGGAAGGCTTGCAGATCTTCATCGACGACGCTGGCATTAAAGGCCCCAGAACGGACTACAAGGGCGCGGTCCTAGAGGATGCACCCGCAATCCGGCGATTCGTCTGGGAATACGCGGAGACTCTGGAACGAGTCCTCTTCCGAATTGAGGAGGCAGGCCTTACTGTGTCCGGGAAAAAGTTGGCAGTCTGCGTTCCGGTGCTCAAAGTACTGGGGCATGTCGTGGCCTACGACGGGAGGCGAATAGCGGAGAAGAAGCGGAATAAGGTTCTTGAATGGCCGACCCCTCGGACAGTGTTGCACGTCCTGCAGTTTCTGGGGTTGTTCAGCTACGTCCGCATGTTCATCGAGCGGATGGCGGAAGTAGCAAGCCCAATGCGGGCATTGACGCGTAAGGGGGCGGAGTGGAAGTGGACCAGAGATGCAATGCCGCTTTCGCGAAGCTCAAGGAAATCGTGGGGCGCAACATCGTCCTTTGGGACCTCAATTACAACGCCGGAGGGATACGCCTGGCGGTCAACTCTAGTGAGTTTGGTGCCGGGGGGGTCTTGACACAGGAGGAGGACGGAAAAGATAGGCCGGTGCTCTACAAATTGGTCACCTTTACCGCAACAGAGAGTCGGTATTTGCAACCGAAGCTGGAGCTGTGCGGTGTCACCAAGATTGTACAACGGTTGCAGCACCTTTTGTGGGGCGTGCACTTCAAGCTCCTGGTTGACGCGGAGGCCTTGGTGCAAATGATTAACTCACTGACGCTGCCGAACGCGCCCATGACCAGGTGGGTAGCGTTTCTCCAGTTATTCTCCTTTAACGTGGTGCACATCCCAGGAAAGGCGTTCACGATGCCGGACGCGCTGTCGCGGTACCCGCGGGACGACCCATACGAGGGGGCGGAACCCTTGGACGTGGAAGCTCCGGTCGTTTGGGTGGGAAAGACGGAGGCGGCGGTTTGTCTTCCGTTGCGTCAGTCGGGACGTTACGCGGTCTTGTGCTCTTATTTTCAGGATCTCCGGTTCCCCGAGGGCACAACGGAAGCGGTTGCCCGATGGGTGAGGCGAAACGTTCTGAACTTCTACTTACAGGACGGTCAGTTATGGCGGCAAAGCGGTTCCGTGCCTCTTGTTGTCGCGACTTCTAGGGCCGACCAGGAGGTGATTCTAGGAAGTCTGCACAACGACCTTGGTCACCGGGGTGAGGTCGAGACGCGGAGGAGGGTGAAAGCAAGGTTTTGGTGGCCGGGGGTTGTTCGCGCGGTGCGCGACTGGGTGAAGTCGTGCGAGGCCTGCCAACGGCAAAGCTCGAGGCTGCCCAAAGAGGTCGGCCGCCCCACAGGCAAGGACGCGCTGTTCGGGCGCGTTTTGCTGGACGTGGTCCACATCAAGGCGGGTAAGTTTGCGTATTTGCTGGTTGCGCGCGACGATCTGTCTGGGTGGGTGGAAGCGAGGCCCCTAGCGAAGCTATCGGCAGAAAAGGTGGCTCAGTTTCTGGAAGAAGACTGGTTTGCGTGCTACGGGTTGCTTTGCTTGGTCACCGTCGACAGAGGGGCGGAGTTTTGGGGACGCCTGATGACGCTGGTGCAGAGTTGTGGAGCGAAATTCGGCCGCGTGACAGAATACTACCCGGAGGGTGCGGGGATGATTGAGCGGGGGCATCAGCCAATCAAGGATGCCCTGGTGAAAATGTGCGGTGAGGACGGCAAAAAGTGGCAGGTGGCACTCCCCGCGGTCCTTTTCGCCGATCGGATCTCTGTGAAGCGCTCGACGGGGTATTCGCCTTACGAGTTACTCTACGGGCAGCGGCCCGTGCTTCCTGTGGACATCGAGCTGAACACGTTTTTGGGCGTGGATTGGTGGAAGGTTAAGACGTCCGCGGATCTGATCAAGGCGCGGGCTGAACAGCTCCTTAGGCGTGAGGAGACCTTGGGAAAGGCCGCGGAGCGGTTGAAGAAAACCCGGACGGCGTCAGTCCGCTATTGGGACGAGCGCTGTTCCCATCGGCTCCGGGATCCGCTGCGGAAGGGGGACCTGGTCCTGCTGTATAATCGGAGTCTGGAATCCCAGTGGGGCTGGCTTTTTGCCAACCGGTGGAACAGGCCGTCTTGCGTGGCCTCTAAGTTCTTGGGCGGCAGCTACGGGCTTGAGGAATTGGACGGGACGCCGCTTAAGCGGAAGGCCGCGGCTTTGCACGTGAAACGCTTCTTCGCGCGCGGTTCCACTTCCTTCGACGAGACGGCGAGCAATGATTTGAGGCCCGGGGGCGAGGCGGTCCCAGAGTCGGACGACGGCGCGGATCGTTTGGATAGCGAAGTAGTGGCGCGCAACGCGCGACCCCGGAGAAGTAGGAGGTTGCAGACGGCTGGGGACAGCTGTCAAGCTGGGGGGGGGCGCTAGGTGGTTAAGCTTTATTTGGTGAGGGGGTGTTCTAGCCGGTTCACATCCAGGACAACTAGACACCCCAGAATGTTTGTTTCCTTATGTTTTGGTTTGGGCTTGGCTTTGGATTGGTACTGGCTATGGTTTATTTATTTCAGGTACGCGGGCGCGGCGTGGCGTCGGGCCCGCAAACGCGAGGACAAGTCCTGCGCACAGATGGCAGGACGAAGAGCTCTGATAAAAAAAAATAAAATAAAATAAAATAAAATAAAAAAAAAATAAAAAAAATAAAAATAAAATAAAATAAAATAAAATAAAAATAAAAATAAAATAATAATAATAAAATAAAATAACAAATATAGGATATTTTCTTTCTCTTCTTTGGATTCGGGCTTTTTTCTTTCCTTTTTTTGTCTGTTTCTCTCCTGTTTCTTTCTTCAACGGACGGGCGCGACGGTCAGGGATGGTATCGACGCGGATTAAAGCTTAGCTTGGTAAGGGGGTGCTCTAGCCGGTTCACAGCCGGAACAACTAGACACCCCAGAATGTTTGTTCCCATCGCTTCTCCCTTATGCTCCCGGTTGTGAGCGCGCGCTGTCGGCGCGGTGTTTGTTTTGTTTTGTAGTACAGGTACGGGGAACTGTGTGGCAGTCCGTCTGGGGCGGTCCAGGTACCTCTTTTCTTGGAATAACTGGTCACTTACGGTCTCTCATGAAGGGAGCGCGCGGACGTGGATCTCAACCTCAACCTCACTCACACTCACTTCTCACGCGGACGCGGATCTCGGCACTCACACTCACTTTCCACCCGGACGCGCGGACGCGGCCCTTTCTTTTCCTCGCGCAGCAATATGTATTTCTCCAAAGAACGCGGTACAACAATAGGACAAGAAAGTAGGCGGGAAAGGAGAGAAGGAAGGGGGTGGGAGCGTCTAAGCCATTCGCATCATTTCCTCCATGTCCGCCCTCAATGATGCCAGTAGGGCCCGGTAAGACGCCAAGAACTCGCGCTGGGATTTGGAGGATTGGGCTCCGGGGGTTGCCAGGAAGTTGCGGAGCATTGCGGTCGACCGTTCCGCAAAAGCCTCGAAGCCAGCCGCTGGGAGTGCCATCACGACCGGGATCACCGGGATCTTGGGGGAGTTGAGGGAAGGCGGTGCCGGTGCTGGGACGGGGCTTGATCCGAACAAGCGAGGAGGTGATGAGGGGGTCCCTGGGGCATTGCGCGGAGGGCTTGGTCCATCTGGGGGTGATGACAGAACGATGATTGGGGACGGCGGAGGAGGGACCTCGGGGGTAGTGGGCCTCCCATCCGAGACCGCTGGTGACGTGGGCGGCGGTGGAGTACCTTGTGGAGCCGGGGCAGGAGGAGCCGGTGTAGGTGCCGGAGGGGGAACCGGGGCTGCAGCAGCCCGACGCCGGAGAATCTCATCGAGTCGCGGGTCCCTCGCGCCTTCCCTCATCTGAACGCGGTCCAACCAGAATCGTAGGGCCCGCCGATAGTCGTCAACGGACGAGAAATCCTCCTTCCGCGGCGGTCCCACGCGGCGAAGGGGGGAAGCCGAGTCGCAACCCTCGCTCGGCGGAGGGCGGCGGGAAGGGGAGCCCAGCGGAGTCCACGAGTCCTCAGAGATGGTTTCGTCGTCCAAAACCACAAAGGGGTCGGGACGAGCCCTTTTGCACGGCCTAGGGCGGGAGCCAAAGTTGGGGGGAGCTCGGGGCATGCCATCGCTAAGCAAGCAGCGGCAATGGCCGCGACGGCAAGCAACACAGGCGCGTCGACCAGGAGCGATCGAGCACGCGTGCCCGTTCCGGGCGCAGAATTCGCAGGGGAGCATGACAGCGATGAGCGTGGGAGGGGAGTCGGTGGAGTGTGAGAAGAGGAGTGGGTAGGGAGGAGCGGGGTGCGGGTAGTCAAGGTGGCGATGGGAAGGGACCTCTGGGGACAGAACTCAAGTTGGGGGGGGATGTGGTGTCATTATATAGCCTCAGGTTGGGGACTGCGTCGCGGCCTGTGCGCTCAGCATCTGGTAGGTTAGGCTCAGCAGTGGGGGTGCGCCGGTCCTCAGCAGTAGCCGCTGCGGGTTCAGCAGTAGCCGCTGCGGGCTCAGCAGTGGGCGCGGCGGGATTGAGCACGCGACTGCGGGCCGGGCCTGACTAAGGGAGGCGGGCCGCGACCCGCTTGGATGTCCGACTCACAGATGGAGCTGGGCCGACCAGGTTCTCGGAACGGCTAGTCGGGGGGTGAAAAAGCGGGGCGACAGCGGGGCTATATGCGTGGGCAGCCGCGCGCAAGCGCGGGCCAGCCACAGGACGGGAAATCCACAACGGCGCGTCGGGTGGGTGCACGCAAGCGCGGCGAACTTTGGGTATTGCGCGGCGGAGGGCCGCGCCACGAAAAGACAAACCGGATGCGCATAATGACAAGCGAGATGGCGGGGATAGGGTATGGGTATGGGTTGGGGGATGGGTCGGGGTTCTGGGTCTAGGGTTCCTTCTTCATGGTTGCCAGTCTGTCTTTGTGCTTGTACTTAGGTTAGGGTTGAGGGGGAGGGCTCAAATACCTTTTCCCTTGACTCCGGGTTGTAGGGGGAGAGATCTCTATCGATCTATATATCTCTATCTTTCTCTCTCTCTCTCTCTCTCTCTCTCTCGGAGAAAAGGAAAGGAAGCATTCTTGGTCTTACAGACGCTAGAACCATCGATCCCGTAACTAGGGACAACTTCGTGAGGGACAACCTCTAAAGTTTCCACACCGCTTTTGCCTTTGCTCACAAGTGGGTCACAATGATGGCTTTTCAAAATGCACTACCTCCCAGAGATGCATGCTGAGGAGGTGAAATTACTTCTGCCACCTGCACCCTCTGTGAGCCTACCTCCTCCACCTGCTCCTTGCTAGTAAACCATCTTCTCAAATTGGGAGCCTGCCTTGTGCAGTGTCCACGGCCAACTAGGCAAAATCCTCCGTGGGGTGACCCTTGCAGTCCAACCCCCGTTGGACTTGCAATCACTGCATATCACTGGCCCTTGAACCCACTTCCCTTTTCCGTGGTTTCAGATTTTTTTCTCAAAAAATGTGCCAAACAAGTCTTCCACCATCAATGCTTCTGTACAGGCCTTGGAGTTGAAAGCCATTTGAGATTGTAATTGGACATGAACGGCCACCCTAGGATCACTTCTCAGCAATCCACCAAAAGGAAAAATAGGATCTTCTTTACCTTTGCAACCTTGAGCTCCTCACCCTCCACCACCCCATCCACTCAACATTCTCTGCCATTCAACACCAAATTCCCATTTCACACTTCCTCTGTACAAATCCCAGCTTTTCCACTAACCTTGATGGAAGAAGATGGACCATAGATCCGCTATCCACCATTTCTGCCACCTTCTGCCCTGCAATCTTCATTGAGACATAGGCAAGCAGAAATGATACAGACTTCAACCAGTACAGCTTGCAATCCACCTCCTCCTCTGCCACATTCACCAGGCCTTGCCTGCACTCCTTCAGCACCTGAGCCATCTTGTCAACAACCACCAGCTACACTGCTGCCAATTCCAACAGGGTCAGGGGTATTGGTGCTCTGTTCCCAATTACCCTTTTCAAAATTTCTGCAGCCTTCTTTTTCCCTGTGGGGTTTTCTGGTGGTCTTTCCCCTGCCAGAGGGTGCAGGAATGCTTTTGGTGCCAGTGGTTGCTCCTTAATGTCAACTTCTATTCTTTCCACCATGGTTTTTTTGTTTTCTGCTAACACCCTGACCTTGGCCTCAAATTTCAGAGATTCCCAATTTAGTTCATATTTTAATAGTCCTAGCCTCTGTCAGGTGTGGAAGGCAGACTCAAAAGAGAAATAGAGAGAGGATTAAAAGGTATATTCCTTCCTTCCTTCCTTCCTTCCTTCAGTCTGTGGTGATATATCCTCCCCCTTCCCCTAGCACGGCTGTGGGGGAAGGCATTGTACCCTTCCCCCAAGCCCTAACCTAAGTAAAAGCAAAAATACAATCCAAAAAAAAATGGAAAGAACCCTAAAAAACAGAAACCCTAACCCAACATCCCAATACTCACACCGCTGTAGTAGTCCAAAGCTGCCTGATATCCATCAGACTCAATTATTTAGCGCAATTATTACTCCAATCATAAAAAAAACCTGAGAAATGGATTCTAAACCCAAAATAACTCATAGTCACTCAGCCAAAGCACCTCTCTATCTATTATGGTTTAGAAGATAAAGCCCAGAAAACCTCAAACTGTGGAAAACTCATACCCAACCAGGTGTCACAGCTCTGTGGAAGGCATAAAGGCATACCTTGGAAACCCCAAAGTACATACCAGTAACAGCTTGACCTCAACACCAGGACCATAAACCAACCCTGTCACCTCAGCCACAATACAGAAATACAGATACACAAGGCAGTGCAGCTAGTTTTGCTCCTGTCACCTCACCAAAAAACCAGGCAAATGTACACACAGAAGGCTGTGCAGAAGTATACGGGAAAATTGCAAGCCGGAGGAAGTGAAAACATTCTCAACCAGAACCAAACATATAAGCAAATATACATACAGGAGGCTGTGCAGAAGCATACAGGAACAGTATAGGCAGGAGAAAGTGGAACCAGTCTCAACAAGTACCAAAAACGCCACCAGTACAAGTACCACAGGGCTACCCAGAAAAATATGCAGGCAGCCAGAACCATGCAGCACCAAACAAACCACCTGTACCAATCACAAGACTAGAAAGTACCATATGCAGGCAGTCAGGGCCATGCATTAACAAAGGAACCAACAGCACACAAGAGGACCAAAAAAACAACCAGTACAAGTCCACTCCACCACTTCACAGAAATACATGCAGTAATAACAGTCAGTACCAAATAAGCAACCAGCACCAGACCAATCTTATCAGAACCTCAAAGCAATTTCATTCTTTTCCTAACCAGCAGAATTGCCTCAGTTTCCATCAGTTTCTTTCGTCTAACCAGCAGGATTGCCTCAGTTTCATGCAGTTTTTTTTTCCAACCAGCTAAACTTTCTCATGTACCTGTATCCCACTGTAACAGGGGAAGCCCCACGGCACCCTCAGGGGAAGCCCTGAGCATCCCCTGAGGACCAGATTTTCTATCTGAGGAGGGCCTCTCTGCCCTGACCAGGTTGTATCAGCATGCCAACCAGCTCTCCCAATCAACCCATCAGTGGTCATCTGTGGTGCCAACCCAGAAAAATATTATCAGTGAACCAGTTATAAAAGGAAAAAAGAAATCAGGAACCAATTCATTACTCATATTTAGCCAAATTAAACCAGCCCATCAGGTTCCAGAATAAGGGTTCTTCTGTGACGTAAATATTCAGCACCAAATGGCCAGTCCCCTGTGGGTAACCCATGCTTGGTTCCTCTCTTGATCACCCCTTTGAAAAACCATTGAACCCTTTAATGTTGGGATATTGGTCAATATCACACATATCTGATCAATCATTGACCAATACCCCTAACACATCTGACCCACTCTTCAGCAAATTCTACCAACCTGTCACACAACCACCCCACATACTATAGGGCAATTCTTAGATGATTGTGAGCGCAAAAGAATGCCAAGTGCAAGGGCAAGTGCGAATAGCAAGACCCAGTTGCAAAGTGCAAACTTGGTTATTGCCACTCAACAAATGGAAAGAGGAATGGAATGTGTTCTGAAGAAGGAAACCCAACCTGAGTCCAATGTGATAACTAGGTTGTAGCAGAATGCAAGAACGTATGAAATTAACTAACTGAGGAGACAATCATCAGGCAAGGGGATAGCCCTTATAAGGTAATCCGAAGTGACTAGATACAACCTGGTGATGAGCTAACACCACAAAAAAACTATTGGCACTTGCTAGAAAGTGCCATCAAGGAAGCTTTGGTTGAAGCTCTGTCCAATCTCTAGTTGAAGGTATTTTCATTCTCTAACATGTTTTTGGTTCACAGTTACTGTGCACAATGCAGAGTGACTGTGCACAATGCACAGTGACTGTGCACAATGCACAGTGACTGTGCACAATGCACAGTGACTGTGCACAATGCACAGTGACTGTGCACAATGCACAGTGACTTTGCACAATGCACAGTGACTGTGCACAATGCACAGTGACTGTGCACAATGCACAGTGACTGTGCGCAATGAACAGCAACTGTGCACAATGCAGAGTGACTGTGCACAATGCACAGCAACTTTGCACAATGCAGAGTGACTGTGCACAATTCACAGTGACTGTGCGCAATGCACAGCAACTGTGCACAATGCACAGCAACTGTGCACAATGCACAGCAACTGTGCGCAATGCACGGCAACTATGTGCAATGCACAGCAACTGTGCGCAATGCACAGCAACTGTGCACAATGCACAGCAACTGTGCACAATGCACAGCAACTGTGCACAATGCACAGCAACTGTGCACAATGCACAGCAACTGGGCACAATGCACAGCAGCTGTGCACAATGCAGAGTGACTGTGCACAATGCACAGCAACAATGCACAATGCACAGCAACTGTGCACAATGCACAGCAACTGTGCACAATGCACAGCAACTGTGCACAATGCACAGCAACTGCGCACAATGCACAGCAACTGTGCACAATGCACAGCAACTGTGCAAAATGCACAGCAACTGTGCACAATGCACAGCAACTGTGCACAATACACAGCAACTGTGCGCAATGCACAGCAACTATTCACAATGCACAACAACTGTGCACAATGCACAGCAACTGTGCACCATGCACAACAACTGTGCACCATGCACAACAACTGTGCACAATGCACAACAACTGTGTAAAATGCACAACAACTGTGCAGAATGCACAGCAACTTTGCAAAATGCACAATGACTGTGCACAAGACACAATTACTGTGCACAATGGACAGTTACTGTGCACAATGGACAGTTACTGTGCACAATGGACAGTTACTGTGCACAATGGACAGTTACTGTGCACAATGGCACAATGCGCAGCAACTGTGCACAATGTGCAGCAACTGTGCACAATGCGCAGCAACTGTGCACAATGCGCAGCAACTGTGCACAATGCGCAGCAACTGTACACAATGCACAGCAACTGTGCACAATGCGCAGCAACTGTGCACAATGCGCAGCAACTGTGCACAATGCGCAGCAACTGTGCACAATGCGCAGCAACTGTGCACAATGCACAGCAACTGTGCACCATGCACAACAATGCATTGTTCACAGTCACTATGCATTGTGCAAAGTCAGTGACTGTGCATTGGAGTGTCAATAAATTTTGACCTGAGCTTGGTTGGAGCTTGACCTGAGCTTGGCCATACATTGGACAAAAGTTCTTTGATGGCACTTGCTAGCAAGTGACATGCAGATTTCTGTGGTGTAACTACAGTTGAAGCGGTGAGGCAATGAATGACAGGAACGGGATAGGAAATGAAGCAATTGTATAGATCCAAGGTCTTAGCGTAAGTGCGAGACAATAGAATCTGAGCGTACAATTGCATGACGAATTGGGACAGGAGCGAGTGACGTTGAAGGTAATGCAAATGACAGGTAATAATTTATGCAGGGTAGGGACTAGTCCAATTTCAAACTATACAGTAGTGATGGCTTAATTAGACATAGATGCGAACTAACAAACAATGCATGCCCAAAGATGGAAGTCCAAGGCTGTTGATTGGCCAGGGAAGGAGATTGGATCTCATAATGGATCGCCGACCGGTATGGAGTTAACCGCAAAGTTTGCAAGTATACACTGAGTTGGTTTCTGTGGTGCCCCATCTGGGACGCCCTGGCCGCCTTAAGACCTCAACCCATAAACTGTTGCACAAGCGTACCATTGGTCTCAAAAAAAAAAAAAAAAAAAAAAAAAAAACTTATCCTCAGGCTCATCCAAACCGTCCTCTATCCCCGCGTGTTGCGCCTCGCGCTCTGCGCTTCCTTTATCCGCGCGCGTCGCGCGTCTTTCATCCAAGTTGCTCATCATCCTTGCCGTTGCGCGTTGCTTGTCATCTCCGCTGTTGTCATTGCGCATCCTCATCTTTGTTGTCACGCGTCTTCATCTTTGTCGTTGCACGTCCCAATCTCCTCATTGCTACTGTCCTGCGGCGCTCATACATGACTTCCCAAATCCATCCCGACCGCACCCCCAAGCATTTGGCAAATCCTCAGATCCGTCAAATCTCCCATCTCACTTGATCTATCAGTTGTGAATCTCAAGCCTGTCAGTATTTACTAAACCCTTTCAAGCCAATCTCCTATCCGCCCATCTGCGCTCTCACGGACTTCATCCGTCACCTTTCCTTGGGCTCTCCCACCCACTTCTGCCTTCAGACAAGGGGTGAAGAGTGCCAACTACTGCCCACGGACATCCGCGGCGGTTTGGTTCATTTCTCTTTCCCACCCCGTCTCCCTTTGGACAAGGGGTGGGTGACCCTGGTATTTTTGCGTGCCCTCATCCACGGACGGATGCGAGTGACCACATGATTGTCTTCCCTTTTCCGCTCTATTTGTAGAATCTGTTTTACATAGTCTAACAGGGCCTCCGGCCCATATAAGGAGGGGCTCTCCCCTGCCTTTTTGATCAATCATTGGAGCATGGAATGATCCAGCATGAAATCAGCACACCTTTGATCCTTGAGCCTCCATACTCAACCCTTGATCTCTGATCCTTATCAAAAACCAATAGCCTTGCTGGTTGAAGAAAGATTCTTTCTGTTGGAATTTTTTGAGTGTGTCATACCACTCCTTGATCCCTTTCTCTGACCATACTGGTCCTGATCCCTGATCACCTTTCTGGAGCCAATCACAATTGATTGAAGAGGTCTTATTGAGCTTAAGACCTGGAGTGTTATACCTCCCCTTAGCTTCTTTCGAGTTGCATTCTGCCAGCCTACTCTTGAGTCCCTTGAGAAGTGTTGAGGTTATCCTTGCTTCAAATCAGTTACTGTTTGTTTTAGAGCTTCTTAAACATTGTGCTTTGTCTTGTACAGCCACCCTCAGTTATCTGGTACCCTTCAAGCGCTTGATTGCGGAGAGTTGGGCAGGTTCATTGAGAACCTGGAGGTTGCTTGGGTTTGAGTTGATCATCCCCAATCTTCTGCTGACGACCAGAGTTATTAGCTTGTGGGCGTTGTTACCTACAACAGCTTTTGTTCTTTGAACTCTAAGAAGACTTTAACTTCTTTTGTTCAAGTTTTACCCTGCATAATCTTGTCTCAGATAGTGCTGTTCCGTTGCTACCAAACTATTATCATCCTTATCCTCTTCTCCTTGATTCCTCATTCACCAGGTTCTGGACCTTGATCTTGGTTACATTTAAATATTTTTGTAACACTCAGGAGGGCAGCCTAAACAGCACCTTTCCCCTCCGCAGAACTACCACGGCCTAGCACCTTTTGGAGTCTTACATTGCCAAGATTGGAAGGTCAGCGCGAGCCAGAGGAAATAGCGGATTGCACCATTGATGTTGTGCTTTTTTTTGTGTCACGCTTTTAGAATGAGGTAGATGGTACTGAGGAGAGGAAATGTTGAAGTGGTGAAGACAATAATCCTTAAGTGCAAAGCGTGACACCACCCACAGCTAATAAATAATCAAAGGTTTGATCTGAGGCCTATACTAAGTCTAAAACAAAACAAGCCAAAAATATTGGAAGACTTACTATAGTTTAAAAGGGCAGGCAATTCAAAACAACTTCATTTTACCAATTCACTAAAGGAGTAAAAGTAATACTGAATTCTCCTTCAAATACCGTGTGAACTTTTAGGGTTGGTCACCAAGACCAAGCTGGCAATGATTTCATTCAGAACAATGGATCAGATAGAGAAATTTACTCCAGCAATAACAGAAGTAGAAACATGAAATAACCAATGGGTCGGGATACTGGCTAGATCAGGAGGCTGGTGAATGATTTATTGATAGGAGAAGATGAGCAGACTCCTGGGTAATAGCAGAGGTGCAAGAGATAAGCAATTGAGTCAGTTATAATCTAATAAGGCAATTAACTTAGGGCCAGATATCAATATGCCAAGCCAGTTGTAATACTTTGAGGTAAGTTGTCCTTGCGCCTATAGCAAGCTGTGTGAAGAAGTCATGAGTTCTCTTGATTGATGAGTTGAATGCTTCAGAGTATCTTACTAGAGTTGAGCTGGCTGCAAGAGACGGTTGGATTGATTGATTGATCGAATCTTGAATTGGTCTTGTAGTACTGGTTGGTTGTCTTGATGGTAAGTCTTTCCTGGAGAAGTAAGGTGGCGGTTGCAGGCTCATGGTGTTGTTCGTGATGGTAGTTGATTGAGCCGCGCGGTCGCGCGCCTTGATGATTGGAGTATGTACACCAGAACATTGAGCGCACCCAGTGAGACCGCCGGCACAACCAGTGATGATGAAGAAGAGACATAACGCAGATAAATAACAAAGAAGAACACGCACCAACATGTTGGAGTGCATCAAGATTTGTGAGATGGAATAAATAAGATAAGATAGAAAACTGGAACATGGAGTGAATGAAAAGAATGCAATCAGTTGTGAGAAATAAATTAACATACCGCCAGCAAGCTATTTGTTAAATTGAATTTTATGCCATTAGGAGTCTCACAATTGGTTTCCCAACAGTGGCTTTTTCCCTTTAGATTTGATTGGTTATTAAGAAAAAAAGATTGGTGGAATATTAGCCTGAAGAACCATCTCAACATTCAGAAGGAAGAAAGAAGAAACCCACACCAGATAATTCAAGACCTCAAGGAACAACTCAGGGGGATTGTAGATAATAACCAAGGGGCCCTATCTTCAATAATCAGGATGGAGAAACAACTGCAAGAAAAGGTCAAAATTCCCAGTGGATCCACAGAACTAGATGAAGACAAAGAGAGAAGGGAAAATTACATGGCAGAAATGGGAAAAAATATTGCCAATATCTCCATGGTTTTAAATCAAATTCTTGAAGAAAAATCAGCTCAGAAAATCCCAGAGACCCCCTACACCCAACAAAGAACCCAATTTCACACTTCCAGCCCAAGATCAGCCTTTGGTAGAATACAAGCAGAAACCATTGAAGAGTCAGAAAACCCCTCCAAAAGCCCAGGACTAAACATATTTTCCCAAACTAGAGAAGAAAGAAGAGAAGCTATTAGGGATCAACATGAAGAAAGAACCCCAACCAGAGGACCAGCCCAGGATATCTCAATGATCAATAACAAAGAACAAAATGCAGTATTATTAGATGGAAAAAAGGTGTACATTGGATTTGATGGAACAGAAGTGGAGCAGTTCATTAAAAGAGTAGAGAAACCGGCAAGAATTCAGAAGGAAGGGGGAATAGACATAGCTCTACAATCACCTTTTCTAGTACAGGACAAGAAGATCAGGGAGGCTATTGAAAAGATGGAAGAACATGAATATGGAGACTGGGATCTCTTGAAGAGGGAATTGAAAAGGAAATGGGGCACAGCTACCCCCATCAAAAGGTTCAATGAGGAAGCCATGCCAAGGTTTCTCAGGCATAGTCAAGAGATAGGAGGCATCAAGACCAAGCAGGATTTCAAGGAGTTCATTCGAAGCTATGAAGAAATAGTCCTTTACTTCATCAGGATGGGGTATGACAGCACCAACTGGGAAAGTGGAGAAACCCTCTGGAAGGCCTTGTCCACTGATCTTAGGAGGGAGGTGAATTGAGAGTTGGCTCATGCAGGAAGAATAAAGATTGCAAGGGATGGTAGATACCTGCACCCAGACATGGAAACCTTGAACAAATTTGTAGAAATTACCTTGGCCTTATGGGATGTGGATGAAGAAGAAACTTCTAAACCTATCATCAAGAACTTGGTAGAAACTAAGAAAGAAATCAAGTTTCAGCAATCAGGAATGGATGAACTCTTAAAGATGAAGGAGGAAATTTCAAAACTCACTATTGCCTTAAATCAGAAGCAGGCACCTCCCCACTTTTAAAGGACCAACCAAGGAATGGCACCCAATTACAGACCCCCATCCCCCAATGTAGGACCTAGATGGCCAATCAGATGTTACTATTGTCAGGATGAGCTCCATACCCAACTCACCTTCCCAGAATTGGCAAAAGATTTAAAGGCCAGGAGGGCTTTCAAACAAGGACCCAACTATTATTTCTCAAACAGACAACCCATAGCTTATAGCAACCAAGAGAGCTTCAGAGATCAAGTTAAGAAATATTCAGAGGCTCAAAAAGTTGCAAAATTGGAGGAAACCCATAAAAAGGAAAAACCAACCAATGTTGCAGCATTCTTGAAGACTGGAGATTGGGAGGCTTGGACACCATCAGAGGTAAATATGAAGGAATCTCAAGTTCAATAGGGAATGAGAATATCACAAAGGTTGGCAGGAAATCCACCAGAGAAGGATAAAACCCAGGAGGCACCATTAGTAGACCAGGGACCTTCAGAACCAACTTAATAAAAAGCCCCAGAACCAAGAAAGAGGAAGCCAAGCTATCCAGGAGCATGGGTGGAAATGGACCAATATTCTGAAGATGAAGAAGAGCCCCCCAAATAACCTGTCAATGAAACTGTAACTGAAACTTTGAAGAAGAACCCAGTAAATTCATAACAAGTGGATACCTAGGAAGGAACCAGGATGGAAGAAAGTTTGAAGAAGAAGATATTAAACCAGAACTTTAGCCTTAACTTGGAGGAGCTCCTTTTGGTTGCACCAAATTTTTTCCAGAAGTGAAAAGATATGAATCCTGAAGGAACCTTGAACCTAAAGAGGGCCTCTACAGAATCAACCATCAAAATCAATAGGAGGATCAATGGATGTAAACACCACTTTGAAGACTATTGAGATGATGAATACCCATGCCACTTAGGCAAAAAGCTCACCTATGCTTTTCCATTAGGATTCATTGACATTTGGATAAAGGGAAAGAAGATAAAGGCTCTGGTGGATACTGGCGCTGAGTTGAATGTCATACCAGAAAATTTGGCCATTCAGACAGGCTTGGTGTCCAGAGAACTATTCATGAAGTTTACAGGAATTGGAGGCCACTCTAAACCACTAATTGGATTGGCTGAAAGAACAGTATTTGAAATAACACCTGGGGAACCAAATTATGCACATTTCTTCATACCCAAAGGTTCCATTCACACAGTACTTGGAAGGCCTTTCTTAGGGGATCATAAAGTCAGGCTGGAATTGTCCAAGAATAAAGGGGAAGTCTTTAGTTATAAAATTGCAGAAGGATAAAGGTTATGTATCCCAATCTGTTCACCAGATCAAGCAGGATGGCAGGTCACACCAGCCAGAAGATCAAGGGGCATGAACATTATCATAGAAGACTTAGAGGAATGAGAAGCCTGGATTTTTGGAAAGAAAATTCCAGAAAGGTTCCTTGAAGGCACACCAGACCCCTGGGAAAGTAAAAAAATCACCCCTGAAACACCAGAAGAAAGAGGGTGGGGGGAGGTGTTGAATAAACAAGAAGCTGAAGAAACCCTGGAAATGTTTCAACAAGTATTTGGAGGATTTTTGACCAACCTGGAAGATATGGAAGGAACCAATTGGGGAGAATCACCTGGAGCAGGATTGGACAACTCAGATTTTATGGACTTACTCAACACTTACACTGGAAATACCCTACTAGTTCATGGACAATGGCCATCCCACCATGGGAAAGTCCCATGGATTTTCAGGTATTGTTTATATTATGGGGAAGATCGGGCCAAATCCTGGGTTAGCAATATGATCATAATGGACCAAGTCATACCAGACCATGTCAGATGGTCAGGATACTTGGAAGAATAATTTCCTAATGTTTTACCTTCAAGATGCAGCAGTAAGCATTCAGTTTCCTTTGAACACCAGGGCCAAAATGGGGTCTCTGGCTGGCCAGTGACTTCATGTCACCATCCAGTCCCATTTTCTGGCCAATTGAATCCCTTTATGGGAAACTTCTCTTCACCAATGAGTATTCTTGAGTTCACCTCAGTTTACATCAAAAAGAAAATATGATTCACCTTGTATTCACCATGGTGGAAAATGAATGTCACTTGTAATTCCCCAAGGAAAAAACCTGAATTCACTTGAATTTTCGCATTGATTCAACTGGGACTCACTTGAAATTCCTTATGGAATAAAAATTTCCAATTAAATTTGTATATTTTGATATCCCAGCTAAAATTTCAGTGATCAATATTTTCCACAATGCAATGACAGCTTCATTCTGATTAATTCCAGTATTCATAAAAAAAATTATTTTACAGTTTATTTCATATCACTTTTATGTAACACTACCAATTCTATAGTACAAATTTCATTGGTGTTTTTCCAGTCTTTCAGCTGTGTTTCACATCTGGTTGCATTACTGAAAAATCAGCTCCAAATCAATTTTAGTTTATCCTTCCCAATTGGACCCTACTCCCCCAGCCGGGTAAAACCATCAACGTTCCACTGTCCAAGAAAAAAAAAGAAAGAAAAGTCAAACCAAGGAGGGAAATCTGCAAAGATAAACAATAGAAGGTGTATCCTAAACCCAGAATTGAGGTTGAATCGTATCAGCAATAGGAGCCTCATCCTTGTTGTCGAGTCACTCAGCTTTTTTTTTCATTTTTTCCCCCGGGCATCTTGCCATGGCCCATTGGTCTTGTCCAGCGAGTATTGATCCTAATTCAAATCAATGGGATGAAGAAGAGGATTGCATCAAGGTTGATGCTGAAGGTGAGTGAGGGTGTCAAGGTGAAGCTGGAGAGAGAGTTAGACGCCTTGAGTGATCTTCACGATCTTGATGACATGTGGTTGCTTGATTTGACATCAAGAGAGTCACCCAATCCAGCTCCTACTGGATGTTCTTCCACTCTTTGATTGTTTCCCCTTCATCCATGACTCCCATCCTCCCGCTTGCTCAAAAACTGGTAGGGTTCTTGGACCATCAGTCAAATTAGGATCAGACTTGTGACCAATTTGGGGTGTTAGCCTCCCGGGTTTTGAAACCTATATCAATTGTCTTTCTCTCTTGTGCATCAATGATCTCTTTAGATCTTCCAAAACTCATTACAGGATACTTTCTACTGCTATCTACACTTTTTTGAAGGGAACTGACCCAGGTTGGAATGGGATGTTCAGGACTGCCTCTGCACAAATTTGTGAAATTCTTGCATGCTCTCACTTTCCACATTACCACAAACTCGGTGTTTTTTTTTTTTTTTTTTTTGATCTCAATTTCTGACTACTCAATTGATTCAAAAAAAAAATTAAACAATTAAACAAACATGGTAAGTGATTATTATTATTATTGATTTATGGGTTCTCATTTTTGATATATATAGTCTTCTTTTGGGAAATCTATTGATTCAGAAGATCAAGGGTGATGGTCACACCACATCAGAGGAGGAGGGTCAAAAGTGCAAGTATCAGAATTGATTTTAGAATGATGTCAATGGACCTGAACTCCAATTCAACCTCAGAATACAAAAATATCAGATGCTTAAATTCCTTCAATCAATCAATGTGTGTGTTTTTTTTTTGCAGCAGTTTCCACAACTCCCAACCTATCACTTTCAAAATTCTCATCACCATCTTCTTACCAAGCCACCATCAACATCAACATCAAACCAATTGTTTTGAATCCCATGTTTTTTTTAAGAAAAAGAATCTCTTCAAGATACTTCATCTTTCTTTTCTTCAACATCATTCCCCTTTGCAATCCTCACTCTCTCACTCACACCCTCATCAACAAGAACAAAAAAATATTGATGGTACTGGATTTTTCAATTTTTTCAATTTTTTTCAATTTTTTTTTTCCTCCAGCGTATTTTTTTGGAGTTTTATGCTTGATTTGATATTTTTTCCAAAAATTTAAATTTTTTTGTTAAGTAGAGAGTACGTACAGACGTTCAAAAAATCTAAATCCCAAGAACAGAAAATGAATAATACATGCCTTTTATTATTTATTTTTTTTGAACAATCAAATTTAGCCTTGAAAGAGAAGCCCAAGCATGAATGGACCAATTTAAGGTCAATTGTTCCCATTATTATTATCTAGCCACCATACGTATGTACGTACACTTAGAAATCCCTTCCTTCAACCCTTGAGTTTCTTCACCTCACTACCAGTGGAGTCGTCAATTGTCTTCATTCAGATTTGATTTTGATCAACAAAACTTTTTGTCTTTGACCACTTCTACCTTGATCCTCACGGCTGCTTGGAAGCTTACCCACCTGTTTCAATCCGCAATTGAAGGCAAGACCATTTGTCAAATCAGTTCATTCCTCAGCCGGTTTAGAGGATTCATCTTTGCACACCTTGTCACTATTACTATTGTGATTATGGTGATTATGATCATCATCATCATCAGATATGATCAAGTGACCACAATCTTGGGCTACGGAAATCTTGGTGGTTGTTTTTCCCTTTTGAACACTGTAGTTTTTCTTTTGTTTCTTGAGTTCTTTGACATTAGTCTTCAAGTTTGAATTGGACGCTTGCTTGCTTTTTGGAGCAGATACCAAAGGAATAATGATTTTGACATGGTTTGGAATCTGATTTTTGGAGGACCAAGGCTTGTACACGGTCATGATAGTGTCACGGTACTGTTCCAAGTCGCAAGATTTGGTTCCAAGCATGATATAGCTTTTGACCGTGTAAGCAGCTTTGGTTGAGCGGGAGTGGTAGACACAATTTCTCAATCTTCAGACAACTCTCGCCAAAATCAAGGAAAAACAAGGCTTGATTTGACGTACTAGCGACAAACTGTTCCGCCAGGTAACCTTGCAAAATTAGGTGAAGGATTAAGTTTTCCAATTGCTTTGGATGAAAACAAGGGCAATTGAAATAATGAAGAAAAAAACGATGAAGTATTGGGCAGTTAAGCGTTCTCATTCTTCATTCTTAGCATGCTGTCTTTAAGAAGATCAGCCAACCTCTTTAGTGAGTGCAATCTTATTTTGATTCAGTTTGTCTAGTCCCACTACCTTGGGAGCTAGATGGGTTGGCAAATCATTGAAATCTTGGTCAACTTGGCAGGTTTGAATGATTTGAATGATTGAAGGCCCAACTCCACGCATCAAATCCCCTAGTTGGATCATTGTTATTTGGCCATTCATTCTAGTTATGTAAACAACGGCGTGGCAGATGTGACAAGCTTGTATTGTCAAGTCATTGTATAGGATTTGAGAAGGATCTTTTTTGCAATTGTCACAATTTTTACAGGGCTCAGGAGAGAAAGGTAGAGGATTTCCAGAGTCGCAAGTTGAGCGGGAGGTTATGAAATAGTCGGCAAAGAGGGTACTACGACAGCGTTCCACTTTGACAGCGTATCAGGCCATAGAGTAAACTGCAGGGGGTGGCAAGACACCACGTCAAAAAACTGGGTTGTGACCAAGATGTCAAAGAATATGAAGGCCTATACGTTTTGTGATCCCATCAGTCTTGGAGGCAACCATTCCAGAGAGTGGGATAAGATCACTTGTTTTCCAAAAGAGCAAACAGTCCGAAACATGCCCATCACATCCAGCACGACCTGATTCTTGATAATAACCTTCAGTGCTTTTTGGAAGCGTATGATGGATCAGAAAGCAAACATGAGGAGCGTTGATACCTAAACTAAGAGAGACAATAAGCGGGCCTTGACACCTATCTGAATCAAAGGAAGACGGTTTGGATTACTTGAACTCGTCTTACCCATCCCAAGTGGATTCTATGTATTTGCTTATGTGGGACTGATGGAAGGACTCAGACGCAAAGCATCAGCGTGATCAGTGGTCAGACCTCCAAGTTGCACCAAAATCCTCCTGTTTGGATGCATGCATCCAAACACTAACATTTTCATGCAACTTCCATGCTTTAATCCAAGTTGCACCAAAATCCTCCTGTTTGGATGCATGCATCCAAACACTAACATTTTCATGCAACTTCCATGCTTTAATCCAAGTTGCACCAAAATCCTCCTGTTCGGATGCATGCATCCGAACACTAAGATTTTCATGCAACTTCCATTCTTTAATCCAAGTTGCACCAAAATCCTCCTGTTCGGATGCATGCATCCAAACACTAACATTTTCATGCAACTTCCATGCTTTAATCCAAGTTGCACCAAAATCCTCCTGTTTGGATGCATGCATCCAAACACTAACATTTTCATGCAACTTCCATTCTTTAATCCAAGTTGCACCAAAATCCTCCTGTTTGGATGCATGCATCCAAACACTAACATTTTCATGAAACTTCCATGCTTTAATCCAAGTTGCACCAAAATCCTTCTGTTTGGATGCATGCATCCAAACACTAACATTTTCATGCAACTTCCATGCTTTAATCCAAGTTGCACCAAAATCCTCCTGTTTGGATGCATGCATCCAAACACTAACATTTTCATGCAACTTCCATGCTTTAATCCAAGTTGCACCAAAATCCTCCTGTTTGGATGCATGCATCCAAACACTAACATTTTCATGCAACTTCCATGCTTTAATCCAAGTTGCACCAAAATCCTCCTGTTCGGATGCATGCATCCGAACACTAACATTTTCATGCAACGTCAATGCTTTAATACAAGTTGCACCAAAATCCTCCTGTTTGGATGCATGTATCCAAACACTAACATTTTCATGCAACTTCCATGCTTTAATCCAAGTTGCACCAAAATCCTCCTGTTTGGATGCATGCATTGTAGCATGATGAGACGTGTTGAAATACACTTTGGTGAGGATGTAGCACAGTGAGGAGTGTTGAAATCCACTTCAGTGGGAGTGTAGAAGGGTGAGGTGTGTTCAAAATTAGGTCAGGAGTGTTGATATCCACTTTGATGAGAGTTTAGCAGGGTGAGGCCTGTTGAAAATTGGGTAACAATTCTTCAAATTCACTTTTGTCAGGGTTGGAATGGTGAGTAGTGTTAGAAATTGGGTAAAAATTGTTCAAATTCACTTTGGTGAGGGTGTGCAGGGTGAGGAGTGTTGAAGTCCACTTGGGTGAGGGTGTAGCAGGTTGAGGTGTGTTCCAAATCAAGTGAGAAATGTTCAAAAGTTGGTGAGGTGTGTTCAAAATTGAGTGTGGTTTTCAAAGCATTGAGTGAAGTTTGGTTTAATCATTTACATATACTGGTGTTGTGTAATTTAACCTTGGTGGTGGGGCTCAAGTCACCTGGACCACACTTGGGTTCTGTCAGCCCAAATTTTCATGCCTGGCCTACTATATGGGAGTGCACATCACTGAACTGGCAACAGTGAAACTACAACCACATAAGAGTGTAGTCCCTCCTCTGCCCACCCTCTCATGTGGATGAAATACACACTATGATGAGTCTGTAAAGTAACTTCACTCTTTTTATAAGAAACAAGTTTCTTGTATCAAATAAATGTTGCTTTGTAAGTCTAAGATATTTTCAAACAAAGATTGTTGGGGAGTTGCTCTGGTCAATATGAATTGGCCTTTGCATGCTGGAGACATTGGTTCACATGCGCAAATGAGTCCATTAAGGAAACCGTGCAATGTGTGGGCTTTTGTTGTTGATAGTGATTGTTTCTTTGGGCTGTGGCCACGCCATGCTCAATGGGCATTCCTTCCTACATCTGATTTGAAGTCAAATAGGCTTGAATCAAAAATTAATGCAGGCAGGAAATGGCATAAATATGTTACAGGGGGGCATTTTGAATTTGTACAAATGATTGTTTAAGGCTTTGACTGAAAATCCAGGCTGTTAGCCTTTGAAAATAGGTTCAAATTGGATTGGTTGTAGTGACAGAAATAGAAGGGGTGTTTTTGAGATTATGAGTAAAGAGAATCTTCTGAAAAAAGATATCCCTACCAGGATGATACATATTTTAGTGCAGAAATCCAACTATATAAAACATGTCAATCAAACAATGAATGCAAAATAAAGGCAACTAAGGCAGCTCCTCAGGTGAGTATTGAGAAAGCATACAATAAACCCTGAAAAGAGAAAGCTATTTAAAATCAATGATTGTTGTGGTTTAAACACATTAGCACCTTTTATGCAGAAAATTGATTGATATGAAGTAAATGGAACACAATAACCCCATCTAGGATGGGAGAATGAGGAAGCATAATATTTATCTTAGAAAGGAAGATTTACCACCACATGCCTTGACAGTTGTTGAGGAGTTTGTTGAAATGAGTCGGTGCTCTAAACTGAATTGGAGATTTGCCTTGCTTTTCTTCTGGAAGTCTCTGCCTGGCTGTTTTGTTTTATCCTAGTATGATTCTTCTTCCCATTAATGTTTACAAGTGCCACCTTGGGTTTTTTTCAACCCTCCATGTGAGACATTTTGGGAGATATCTATTCAAATTCTGCATTTCCTGGCAGAGATATCCATGTTTTTTACATGGAATAAATATTTGAAGAATGAAACAAAAGGCTTTCCTGTAAAACCGTATCCATAAAAGCTTTTAAAACATTTGAGTGAACTGTGAGTTTATTTGAGGTTTTTCCCTTGTGAAATTATATGAGGGAGATCTGTGCATTGAAAAATACTCCTGGGTCATTCAAAATCCCTTGAGTCCTATGGCATTCATGTGCTAAATTAAGGTTTTTTTACCAGGTACAAAGCCCATGTCGCCAGCTCTGAGATGGGTTAGCTAACTCCAAGGATTAGCTTGAAGATGGGATCCTTGGACAATGCGTGATTGCACTTTTTTACCCACAAGTAAAGTGGGGCCTGTGCCCCAGGTGCACCAGCAAAAAGCAAGTGAACTGTCAGCTGATTTGAAGTGATTCCCTGGTGAATTCATAGTGACACTGGGGGACAATTTTTGTTACATTTATTTTTGGTGAAATGCTGGGAAGAGTGTAACACTCATCTCTGAACAGAAAATTCCTTTGGATTTTGCTATAACTTGCTTTATTTTTTTCTCTGTTCATTTATATAGTTTTTTGTTGGGATAAATTCAGCACTGATTTCATTTGGCATGGGGAGGGCATTTATGTTTTCATGTATGGATACTCACATCTGTTACATAGAATCTTGATGGCCTGCAATCTTGGCCTTGGAAAAAATGCCAACTGTTTGTAGGAGATGCGGAGCTTTGTGAAATTATAATTTTCAAGCTGTGAAAATTGAGAATTGCAAAAACTGAAAACGGTTTATAACCATTTTGATTTTTCCAACAAACAAACTTCCTTTACAAATCAATTTCCCTGTAAAAAAATCAACATGTTTCACAAAATTGATTTTTTCCAGAAATAGTTCTTGTTTTATCTTGGTGGAAATGGCAGAATTAAAAGTTCATGATTTGGGAAATACAGATGAATTCCAATTTCCAAAAAGGTGAAATCAAGGTGATTCTCATTTTCAGCAGCAGTGAAATCTTCTGGACTTTTGTTTTCCATAAAGGTGAAACCCACAAGAAATATTTTGTACAGCATTGTGAAAAATTGAATCAATCATTGTGAATTCATGGGGAATGTTTTGATACTTATGGGGGACAAAAGTGGCCACAAAAGTGACTTCATGTCACTGGTCAGCCAGAGACCCCAATTTGGCCCTGGTGGAAGAGCTGAGGGAATGGGTGGGAATTGTTTCATTCTCACTGTAGAACATATGTTATCTAAAATAAAAGTAAAGCAAAAAAAAAAAGTTTCAGTAGTTTGTCATGGCTGATCTACCTTTATTTCAAAAAAAAAAAAAAAAAAAAAAAAAAAAAAAAGAGGAAACTCACTGATGATAACCCTAACTGATAAATTTCTTCTCAACATAAAGATCATTAAAAGAAAAAGAAAGATAATCATTGCATATATAAATAAATGTATATATTATAATACAAACATATATATTTACTTATAAGTATGTACAAAAAACCCCCCTAAAAAAAAGAGAGAACCCCTAAAAAAAATTGTAAGTTACATCAGAAAGAGAATTCAAAATTTATCCTTTCATAAAAAAAGGTGGGGATTACATTTGTACTATCCCCCAAATTTAGTTCTATTATACCGCCATAAATATCTTTTCATAAAAAAAAGATTGCAAAGCTGCCCTGGGAAGCCTTTGTTTGATCTTTTCTTAAACAAAAGGGGGAAAGAAAAGGTTTAGCATCACAACTTCTTTGGAATCTTCCCTACCAACAAGTAAAATAAAGAAGAAACTTACCAACGTGATGATAAGGAACATAATCATGAGAAGAATGGTTTTTGTGGATGGGGGAAGGAAGACCTCCATCAGTGGTCCTCTTATAGAAATGGATGAGAGGAGGAGGTACTGGAATTTCAACCTTGGGGTCAAAACCCCCATTTCCGGCAAATACATCTTTCTTTGAATTGAACGTGCAGGCAGTTCAAACCTACACCAACAGGGATCTAAAATACAAAAAAAAACATTGCGCATTAGTGCCCATAAAAAAAACAGAAAAAAATAGGGGGGGACTACTTGCCATATCTTTCTGTGTTGGCAACCAAGATGAAGGGTTATCTACCAGCCTTGGAAAGGAAGGAATTGCGCAACTCCCCCACCTATGGACTTTTCAACAACAATGGAACGGTTCAGAAGCTGGCCTAACAAAAAAAGGGGAAAAGAAAGGAAGGACTTACCAATGCAATGACTTGTGGGAAAGGGCTGCTACCAGCTCTGGGAAAGGAGGCATTGCGGAGCCCCTCACTTCTTGATATTTCAACAAAAAATGAAGGAGGTCAGAAGCTCCCCTAGAAACAAAGAAAAGAGAGAAAGAAATAAAGAACTCACCAAAGCTTTGACAAGGATTTCAAGACGGCAGGGATGGTTTATTAGATGGAAGCGGGAGGTAACTGCTTGTTGGCCCTCTTTAAATAGACCTGGGGGGAGGGGAAGAACCTTTTTCTGGAACACCAACTTCCCTAGATTGGCGCAACGCAACAACCTTGGAACAATTTGGGCAGAAATGGCAAAATCTGCGGCTTGGCTAAGGCTGCTCACCATCAACTCAAAAAAAAGGGAGAAATTCAAATTAAGCAAGGATTTCCAATCCCTTCCGAGATTAATTAGAAAGAAATGAATTTCACATTGGGGGAAACACCTACCATAACCTCTATTTAAAGACAACACTAATGGCTGCAATTTGGGCCAATTGTGTGGTTGGGTGCAACCAAAGTTACCACAAGTCCGCACAATCACGCAACTTGTTGCCACAACCCCTGCAGAGCCTGTGTCACTTTGAAGGAAGAAGAACAAATAAAAAAAATAAATAAATTAAAAACTGTAAAAAAGAGAAAAGCAAACCAGAGAAATCTCACAATCAGCTGCTACCATACACCACCCCAATTGTGCCGTCATCACAACAACCTTGATCTGATCAGAATATTTAAGCCAATGACCCAATGATTTTCCACACAATCATGCAACTTTTTTGCTGGGCCCTGCAGACCTCAAATCAATTGGAAGGGTATAAACAAATAATAAATAAATAAGATAAATTAAAAAATAAAAAAATTAAACTCAATTGACCAATCAATCTAAAATATAGGACACTCACTTCAACCGCCCGCAATGACTTTGGGCCTCTATTTTTATGAATACCTGTGTTGAGTTAAGGAGGGGGGGAGTACTGTTGTCATGATCTACTTATGTAGAAAAACTCATGAAGCCACAAGTATGGCTTCAGCATGATTATTTGGTTTGGCATTGATTAATAAGAAAAATTAATACAAAAATAAACATAGCAAAAAAAAACAGAAAAAGAGAGAAGAAATGGGGAATTACCAACTGAGAAAATGCCTGAAAGCTGTATTCAAATCCAACCAAATCTTTCCACAAATTGCTTCAATCCACTTGCCTGCTCCCATGTGCCAAATTAAGTCAAATGATGCAAGCGTTTGGTTTATTGGATTGATTAATTCCATCAATTTTTTTCCAGTGAATCATTTGCTGCAACTTTGACGGCTGCAGGACAAGCATCAATCAGAAGGTTTTTTAAATAAAAAAAAGCAAGATAGATGCGCCCAAAAAAATAAATTTCCCAAACAGTTTTTGGCAACTACACCCAATTGAGATGGAGGTAACTCAACTTGGAAAACCAGCTAAACCCTGGTTGAATAAAAAAGAATAATATCAATAAGGAATAAATCCAAAACAAAAATAAAATAAATACACAAGAAGGAGAAAGGGAAGAATTAAGCTCCTGAGCAAGAGCCTAAACTACTAACCAAAAAAAAAACTTGTTTCATGAAGAGTAAATATTTTAGTCAATACTCAGGAAGAAAATGGATTCAAGGAAGGAAAGAAGGACCTGAAGAAATCAAGATTGGCTTAGCTACAACATGGACCCAATTCAAGATTTCAAGATTGTTTCAAAGTAGCAAGTAAAAAGGGATGATTGATCTTCAGCCAGGAGATTCAGATTGAAGATTTTATAGTGGGTATACAATTGGAAAAGTTATGTATCAATTTTTAATAGATTCAAACAGGTTATAAAGGATTAAAAGCTTGAGGACTTAGGAAGGATTTAAGAAAAAGAGGAAAATCAGAGGGATCTGTCTTTTTCCAGGAGGGACCATATCATGGAATTATCTGGAGAAGGGAAAAGAAGATGAAAGGTTGAATCAAAAAAGGGAACCAGAGAAGAAAAATACAAGACCTGTCTTTATCCAAGGAGAACCCAGCTATAAATCAACAATCAAGAATAATTGAAGGATCAACTAGACTTTGAATTGTTACATAAAGGATCAAGAAGGAAGGAAGATGAGAAGAGTTGAAGTTAAATCATCAAGATAGTCAACAGAGCCAACTGGAACACCTTGCATTCTTTGGACCTCTGGTTAAATCTGTCATTATTACTACTATTTTACTATTTTAGTTTTTTTATACCAAAAATAAGGACATGAATAAGGGGTAAAGAGAGAAGAAGAGAAAGAGTCTGATGTCTATAGGCAGGGAATGCTGTGGAGAGCATTAAGTCTGGGGGGAATGTGGTAGGCAAAACCTTCCTGATAGCCATCAAAATCAATTATTTAGCAGAATTATTACTCCAATCATAAAAAAACTCAGAAATGGATTCTACACCCAAAATAAATCAAAGTCACCCAGCCAAAGCAGCTTTCTATCTATCATGGTTTAGAAGATAAAGCCCAGCAAACCTCCAACTGTGGCAAGCTCATACCCAACCAGGTGTCACAGCTCTGTGGAAGGCATAAAGACATACCTTGGAAAACTTCAAGTATATACCAGTAACAGCTTACCCTCAACACCAGTACCATACACCAGCCCTATCACCTCAGCCAGAATACAGCAATACAGATACAGGAGGCAGTGCAGCTAGTTCAGCTCCTGTCACCTCACCAAACAATCAGGCCAATGTACATAGAGAAGGCTTTGAAAAAGTATACAATAACAGTGCAAGCAGGAGGAACTGAAACCATTCTCAACCAGAACCAAACATATAAGCAAATATACATGCAGGAGGCTGTGTAGAAGCATACAGGAACATTATAGGCAGGAGAAAGTGGAACCAGTCTCAACCAGTACCAAACAAACCACCAGTACAAGTACCACAGGGCTACCCAAACACATATGCAGGCAGTGAGAACCATGCAGCACTAAAAAAACCACCTGTACCAACCACAGGGCTACCCAGAAAAATATGCAGGAAGTCAGGGAAATGCAGTAACAGAATAACCGTCAGCATGCAAGAGGACCAAACAAACTACCAGTACAAGTCCACTCTACCACTTCAAAGCAATACATGCAGGAAGAACAGTCAGTACCAAATAAGCAACAAGCACCAGATCAACCCTATCAGCACCTCACAGCAATCTATGCAAGGCTTTGCAGGCATGAAAACCCTGTACAGTCTTTTCCCAGCCAGCAGAATTTCCTCAGTTTCATTCAGTTTCTTTTGTCTAACCAGCAGAATTGCCTCAGTTTCATGCAATTTCTTTTTCCAACCAGCTAAAATTTCTCATCTACCTGTATCCCACTGTAACAGCGAAAGCTCCAGGGCACCCTCAGGGGCAGCCTTGAGAATTCCCTGAGGACCAGATTTTCTATTTAAGGAGGGTCTCTCTTCCCTGACCAGGTTGTATCAGCATTCCAACCAGCTGTCCCCATCAACCCATCAGTGTTCATCTGTGGTTCCAACCCAGAAAAATATTATCAGTGAACCAGTTATAAAAGGAAACAAGAAATCAGAAACCAAGTCATTACTCATATTTAACCAAATTGAACCAGCCCATCTGGTTCCAGAATAAGGTTTGTTCTGTGACATAAATATTCAGCACCAAATTAAAGAAGGACAACCCAGAAATCAAAAAATACCCTTATAAGGAAAGAGGGCACAAAAAAAGCATCTACCAACCTTTCCTCTACCCAGTACCCTGTGGGTAACCCATCCTTGGGTCCTCTCCTTATCACCCCTTTGAAAAACCATTGAACCCTTTAATGTTGGATATTGGTCAAGATCACACATATCTGATCAATCATTGACCAATACCCCTAATACATTTGGCTCACTCTTCAGAAAATCCTACCAAACCACAGCTAATAATTAATCATAGGTTGGTTCTGAGGCCTATATTAGCTCTAAAACAAAACAAGCCAAAAATATTGGAAGACTTACTATAGTTTAGAAGGGCCGGTAATTTAAACCCACCTCATTTTACCAATACTCTAAAGGAGTAAAATTAATACTGAATTCCCCATCAAAGACTTCCAGCAAGCTATTTTCTAAATTTAACCTTATGCCATTAGGAGTCTCACACCACTACATCCATCTGGTTCATCCTTCTCATGGTGCACACTGGGCTGTACTGTCAGAAGTCATATGAAAACAAATGAACACTGGGATTTGACCCCACAACCTCAGACTCTTTATATGAGTGATGCTCTTACCAATTGAGCTAAGTGTGCTGTTGAGTAAGGAGCGTTTGATTCATGGATATTTGGCTGATCAACCCGGAAGAGGTGTACTTATCCCAGCATTCTTTGATGTGTGTGGCACATACCAGTCAATGAACTGCTCATGGCAATTATGTAATCTAACACCTTGACCATCATCCATCACCATCCATCATCATCATCACCTACCTTCACCATCAACCATCATCATCACCTACCTTGATCATCATCAACCATCCATTCTATCATCATCCACCTCCATCACCATCAGTTATCAACTATAGGCTCAAATATTTCAAATTTCATTCAATCATCAGCTGTATCATCAAAGGAGTATCAATCAGTAACCAATAAAATAAATAAAAATATATAAAGGATAATACCAGATAAAGGATTCTTCCCTTACTCCGCTTCATTCCTCCAAGTCATCTATCTGTTCCACCATTTCCTCCTTATCAAGATTGAACATACTGATCCTAGGTCTGATAGAGACTACTATAGTAGCAACTCTATTTGAAAATCAGCCACCAATCTCTTTTCTTTTATTGTTGTGAGACTACTATAGTCCTTTGATGGTAAGGCAATTCAAAACCACCCTTAGTATTCATCTATCTTATCATTAGTTCTATCACTAAATTCCCCCTCAAGTGACCGCCAGCAAGCTGATCGCTAAACTTTACCCAATCTCAAAGGAGTCTCCACAGCATCACTGTGTATTCCCAAATGAACCAAGCAATTGTAGGAGCCCACACCAGAACCGTGCCTCCATAATCTGCCTTAGGTCCCTTAATACCAGTGTTGTCAATGAAGATCTGTATGCCCTCTGGGAGATGTTTGCACAGTATCCACGTCATCTGAGCTTGTTACACCGCCACAGAGTTAGTTGCACCTTGCAGCAGCTGCATTAGCTGCATCCTCCCCAATCCCATCTTGAAATTGGTCAGTGGATGCAAATTGGGATGAATTTCCTTCTGATTGTAGCAGCCCATCACGTCTACCAACCTGTAACATGCGCGCCCGGCCATTGAATCCAATAATTTCTCCACCCGCAAAGGCAAACCCACGTCATGGATAGTGAATGATTTAAGAAGCTGCAGGTCATGAACAATCCTTAGCAACTTTCCATCTTGCTTGATGACCACAAAGATTGGTCTGCAGTAACTCAATGTGGATTTCTTGTAGAGACCTGTTCTCACGCGCTTGCCCACCAACTCCAAAACTGGTTCTGATATGGTCTGGGGAGTTGGAATTGCCTTGATCTGCCATGGCTTGTGCGGAACTGTGGGGATAACGTAGGGGTCACCAATTTCACTTTTCAGAAGCCCAAGCTTGTCTGGGCCAAAGTTTCTCCCGCAGTACCAACACAGATGCCAACAAATCTTTTTCTTACACGCTTAACCATCCTGGGGGCCCAAATTTCAAAGAATAAACCCGCTTGTTGGTGATCCGCGCCAATCACATTACCCAATTGGACTTCTTCAAGGGTGTCTCCCAAGGATCCCGGGACCAAGAAATTGCGCACAAGGGTCCGTTAAGTCCCTGCGCAATTGGCTTGTTCTGTGGCCAGACCTTCCGCACCACCAGCTTGTACTTGCCAGAGTTGCACCTTGCCATCCACACCCGCCTGTTGTCATCATAAGTCCTAGCAATAACCAAACCAGGACTTTTGCCTTTGCTTATGACTGTGGCACAATGATAGGGTTTTTGAAATGTAGAACCTCCCAGAGATGCATACTGAGGAAGGGAACTTACTTCTGCCTCCCGCACTTCCCACGCCACTTCCTTTCCCACCTGCTCCTTGCTAGTTGACCGCTGGCGCGGAGCCGTAGCTTGCTTCACACGTTAACCGCGGCCAACTAGGCAAAATCCTCCGTGGGATTACCCTTACAGTCAACTCCCCCTTTGGAATTTCTGTCACCACACATCACCGGTTCCCGCACCCATTTCCCCTTTCCCTGGTTGCAGATTGTTGTTTCAAACCATGCCCAAAAAAAATCCTCAACCATTAGCGCTTCCATTCCTGCTTCCAAGTTGAAGGCCATCTGGGCCCAGAATGCAAACATGAATGGCCAACCCAAGATCACATCTCCACATTCCACCAAAAGGAATGATAAAGGCTTCAGGACCTTTGCAACCTTGGCATCCTTTCCTTCCACTTCCCTTTCCACACAGCACTCCCCACCATTCAACGCCTGGAGCCCCATTGCGCACTTCCTCTGCACCAATCCCAGCTCATCCACCAGCCTTGATGAAAGCAAGTTGACCATTGACCCGCTATCCACCATTGCCCAAACCTTCCGCCCCGCAATTATCATTGCAATGTAGGCAAGCGGAACCACATGGACCTTGGTTGGTACAGCTTTCAATTCACCTTCTCCTCAACCACGTTCATGCGCTGGACCATTGTTGGGACCAGGCCTTGTCTGCACTCCCTCAACGCTTGGACCATTTCCTCAACAACCACCGGGGACACCGTTGCTAATTCTTGCACCATGAGGGGTATTGGCACCTCATTCCTCATCGCCTTCCACACAATCTCCGCGTCTTTCTTCTTCCCTGCAGCCTTTGTTGTCTTTCTGTCTCTGGCAGGCGCGCACACGGCTGCCTTTGGAACTGGTGGTTGCTTGCTGATGTCAATTTCCATCCTTTCCACCGCAATCCGCTTGTTTTCTGCCAGTGCCCTTACCTTGGCTTCTACCCTTGGCACTTCCCAGGTCTTGGGCGCGGTGACAATTCCAAGCAGCACCTGAGCGGCGTCAGCCCAAGCTTTCAACTGTTCCCGTATCTGCATGATAGGGGGTGGCTGACCCACCATTGAGTCCACTGGTTTGCCTGTTGGAAATGTGTATGTGAGGCAGGACGTGCGCACCAACCCCTTGTTCATGTCCTGTGTGAGATGGGCACACAACCACTTCCAATGCCCCTTCTCCCCTCAATAAATACATGTACGCACCATGAACCCTCCATAAGGCCTGCATGGAGGCTGGATCCCCTCCACCAGATGAGGTGGTATTGCGCGCGGTTGGACAGGAGCCACTGGGGCCTTGTTCCGGTTAAGAAAGATCTGCAGATTCCGCAGGATCTCTGTCATCTCACCCACCACTGCATCCGGAGCCTGCTGAGTTTTTGCAATGCAAGAGGATGTCAATGGCCCTGCATCTGGTGCTTCTGCCAGGGCCGGTCCCAAAATTGTTACTGACTTCTTTGAAACTGCCGGGTATTTTTGCTCTGTGTCTGCAATGATCTCATCTAAGTCAATCTTGCTCTCCACGGAAAGGCAGATTACCAACAAGTACAGAAGGATTGTGATGCTCCTGTCTAACAATCTCTTAACCAAGTCATGGTTGTACAGGAATTGTTGCACTTGCAAGCGGATTGATGGCTCAAGTCTGCCCAAAAACACCCGCTTCATTGCCCCTGTCTGCCCCACAACAACTTTGTTCTTCAACATATAGCTGTAGATTTTCTCAAAATTCAACATTTACTCCACCAATCTTTTGTGCGTCCGGCAGACCCCTCCACACTCAATTGCCTCTGCCGGGCTTGCTCAAAGTTGCTTTTGCAGAAACAAGGCTTGCGCTTTCCCCACCTTGCCAACATCTTGCTCTTCAACCTTCCCCATTCTTGCCTTTCATACCCAACCATTTCCTCCACATCCCAAAGCTTCTCTTCCTCCGTGATGAAAAGAACAATTGTAAAAACCTTATCCGCGCCCAACACACCTTTGGAGTCTGCGATAACCTTGAACCTAGAGAGGAATTTCTCCATTTCCACGGTGCTGAACCAGAGGTGATGAAAGTCCCTAGGTCCAAGTCACACCCAACAAGGGACTTCAGCCACCATTTCCAACAACTCCCCCTCTGATGGTGGAGCAAAACAGCCCATCCTGGGAGCAGAAGCAGCCGGTGGCGGGTGCTGAGCTGGAGCGTTAGGATTTGGTTGTAAAGGAAAAGCATGTGGAATGTTTGATCCCAGTGCGGTTGTTGGAAGCATCCTGATTACCTTCAAGAGACTTGAGAAAAACAAAGTTTCCCGGCCAGACCCCCAGATGTGGAAAGTAAGAGAGAGAAACTCCCCTAGTTTTCCCTAAATTTTGGAATCAATGGTCTTAGCGTCTGTAAGGATAAGGATTCCCCTTTGAAGAGAGAGAGATTGAGGGTAAAAGATGATGAATTCCTTCCTTTTCTTTCCCTTCCGTGATTGTATGCCCCCCCTCTTTGCTGGGTTTGAGAGCACAGGCTTTATGCCCACACTCTCAACCCTAACCTAAGTACAAGCACAATGACAGCCCAACAACAAATAGAAAAGAAACTCTAAAAACCAGAACCCTAGCCTAACCCTAGCCCTTTTCCCATGCAGCAACCACCCTAAACCAGGCCTACTGTTACACACACCTGTTTCATCCTTCTCATGACGCGGCCCTCCGCTGGGCACCACTCAGAGCCCCCCGCATTGACACACACCCAGTTGGTCCTTTTCATGACGCGGCCCTCTGCCGGGCCCTACTTGGAGCCCCCTGTGTTGTCCGTATCCACCCGGCGCACTGCGTGATTTCCTGCCCCTGGGGCTCATCCAGCCCTTGCATGCGCCTGTCCCGCTCTACCTTCCCTGACTAACCGCCCCACAAACCTTATTGGGCCGGCTTCATCCTTGGGTCTGTAGTGTCCAAGCGGGCCGCAGCCCGCCACCTCCAATTGAGAACAACCCGGGCCTGGTATGCTGAGCCCGCAGAGGCTGCTGCTGAGCCTGCAGCAATCACTGATGAGACTGTGCACCTCCAAAATGCTGAGCCTGACCTACCAAATGCTGAGCACGCCAGCCGCAGCACATTACCCAATCCAAGGCTGTATAATGACACCACAATGGCCACCATATATTACTCTCATGATGCTTGACTTTCTCACTAGCCAAATCCCAAATTTTGGCCTGGACCTAAATTTGAGCATGATGAACTCAATAAATAAATACACTGTGTGTATGTTTGTGCGTACATAAATCCTCTGTCCACCCTTTGACCCCTTCCAGATCACCCTCCAATCCCAAATTTACTCCCCCAACATTGACCAACACCATTGATGTAGTTCCTTCCAATCAAAGGAAGTTTATTGTAAGGCTGGACACATCTTTGTGACCAGAGCTGAAGACCTTCAAGGATCAGTAATTTTATGATGATATTTATTTTGTAATGTTTCTTTTTTTTAGTTGGAAGCAATGGGCTTGGAATGAATGGAAATTGAAACAAATAAGGGGTAATTGATTCCATGGGGCTTGATGAGTTTGTTGAGAGATTTAGATCCTATTCTTTATTGTATTCATGTTGTAAATAAACAAATCTTATAAAAATAAGGTAATCTTTAAACATTTAAATGAAAAAGATAGACCCAATAAGTAAGGAAAAAAGAAACAGGCAGTAATTGAGATAGAGCATTTGAAAAGTGAAGTGAGAGCCCAAAAATACCTTTAGGAACTGCTCTTCTGACCTGGCCTTGCCACCTAATACATATTTGATAAACAGTAGTGATTTGCTTCTGGCTCCTCCTGAATTTGCGTGTCAGTGTTAGACCTTTGTTTGTTTAGCGTTAGGCAATTTGATCTTAAGCTTGGCTTCAGGTTTTTTCCGTTTCTCCTTGACTTTTTTGTTCTCCCCCTCTCTTCCTTCCTTCCTCTCATCTCCTGGTCTCTGTAAGTGCGCCTTGATGGGAGTTTTGTTCATTGACAGAAAACTGTGTATGCGTACTGCTGAAAGTGTCAGACTGACAGCCAGGGCATTAGCTAACACTCCTCCTTTTTCCTGCTGGATTCATTTTCAGCATTCTTCTGGGTTGAATAATCCTTACATACCCTAGTGGTTTGGTTAAGACATCTGCAACAATCTCTTTGGAAGGGCAGTGCTCAACAGAAATAACGGATTTGGCCACCAAGTTGCAAAGTTATTGGTAGAAAACCTAAATATGCCTTAAGGTTGGATTCAGCTGAGCCTCTTTGCTTAGAAAGTTGGCTCTGCAATTGTCATTCATTAAAAATGGAAAAGGGATCTGAAAACCTAGGCCAAGTAGTAGGGTGGACAGCCGTTGCATCTCCTTGACACATACGTTCATTGCTACAAATTCCACCTCCATAGTTGATTGAGCAACAATTGATTGCTTCTTGGCAGCCCAACAGATTGGATTGCCAAACATTGTTATAATGTAACTGGTGGTTGACTTTCTGGTGACTTCCAAGGTGCCGTGATTGGTGTCTTCCCAACCCTGGAGACCTTGTTCTGCATTGTCAGAGCGCCTGAAGTGGATGCCCATGGACAGAGAGCCCTTGAGATACCTGAGTAGGGGCCTTGCAATGTTCCAGTGAGCTTTGGTCAGAGCATTGACATAGCATGCAAGCATGTTAACAGTGAAGGCAATGTTGGGTCTAGTTTTTATCAACAGATGAATCAGAATCCCCACTGTTTTTTGCATGAGTTTCACATGAAATGGAGGTGATTCCACAGAGATGAGGTGGTGTAGGTTGAGAGGGGTCAGAGCTTGAACTGGGTTTTCAGAATCCATTTTCAGCTTGCACGGGGTTTTCAAGCAAAAATCCAGCTGATGTAACACCACAGACCCTTCATTCTTCCAGTCCAATGTGTATCCAAGATGTTGATTTGGACGTTCCTGAACGCGGATGGAGTAGGTGCTCTTGCTTTGGTCAAGCAGTTGGAGTAACTGATCACAATCAGAACCCACTAGCAGACCATCATTGACGTGGATGTGGAGCATTACTGTCCTTTCAGTATTCACAAAAAGGGACTCATTGCCCTGCAACAGAGTGAGCCCCAGCTTAGAGAGAGTGGTAGAGAGGTTATATTTCCAACAGCGCGGCACTTTTCTTGTCCCATACAGGGACTTGTTCAGTCGCCACACCCAATTTTCTTTACCTGGCACCTCAAAGCCCCTAACTTGTGCAATGTTAATTTTTTGCATTGATGTTGCCGTATAGAAAGGCCATCTCCACGTCAAATTGTAACACAACCAGGCGGCACTGAACAGAAATGGAAAGGAGAGACTTGAGGGACTCCGTTTGACCAACAGATGAGTAGGTGTCAAGGTAGTGACGGGGAAATCGCTGGTAATTACCAAAGAACACTCAACAAGACTTGCAACAAACCACCTGGCCATACTTGTTCTTTTTTCAAACCAGATGCCACATGCTGCCAATGACAATGTTGTTGTTGGGAGGAGTTACTAGGGTGCCAGTGTTACAACTAAGAAGGGATGAGTTTTCAACGGCCATAAAATCCAACCATAAGGGGCACTTGTTGACATTGGTAAAAAATTCTTTAACTGAGATCACCTCCAAGAGGAAGGCATCATCATTGTCATCACTGTCCTCAAAGGCAGCAAAGTTGACCAAGGAATCAGCATCCCTGGCAGAAGAGCAATTACAACCAGGAAGAATTGCAGATGGTTCAAGGGAGCTGCTAATCTCCTTTGGAGTTATGGTGGAGTATGGAACATTGGCAAAGTGCTTGGAAGGGGGGCAGAGTAGAGGAAGGCAATGGAAGTGTCTTGGGACCATCTGGCGCAGAAGACTTCAAGGACTCAGTGAGAGTTGCCAGAGTGTTGTCTTCTGCTGATCCAGGCAGGGAGGATGGCGCAGAGACACAAGGGCCAGATGATTTGCAAACCAAACCTTGCAAAGGAACTGTGACCACCCCTGGGACTTCAAAGGGAGAAATTGCCTGAATATTGGGAAGGGACAGAGGCAATTTCTTTAGCAAGAGAGGACTGTTGTAGTCAAACGTGGCCTGAGGAAGAGAAAAATTGTGGCTGACCGTAGCATTTTTCTTTAGAGGATTGAGAAATGGACCTGCGTTGGAGTACTGTTTGTAGCCAAGAAACAAGAGAGGGGATGACTGAGGAAGGATCTTAGATGACTGGGGCTGTTTAATGTGCACCTTGAGTCCAAAGGGGATGAGCTTGGCAAATTTCCCTGATGGGCTCAATGGTGCAGTGATGTACCATAAGGAAGCTAACTGGTGACAACCAATTGATGGACTTGGAGGGTAGCAAATTGATGAGGGTGGAAGAGTAGCGCGCTGCTTCATCCCAGTAGGAGATGGGCACAGCAGACTGAGCAAGAAGACATCTGATCTTGGTGAGGATTGTCTGGTTGAAATGTTCCACCAGGCCGTTGGTTTGGGGTGAGTGAGCCGGACCTTGCTCTAGGACTATTCCGCATGACTGAAGGAAGGAAACCAGTTTAGCGGAGCCAAACTCCCCACCGCAATCACAATGAAGAATTTCTGGTGTGATGTCCAGGTGATTCTTAATTTCCTGAATAAAAGAAATAGTCTTTAATTCAGAGTTGGATTTATTTTTCATAGCATAAATTTGATTGAATTGGGAAAAGTCATACATGATTACCAAGAGGTAGTGCATTCCATGCTTGGATGGTGGGGAAATTTGCAAGATGTTCATATGAAGCCAATGGAACGGAGTCAAGGAGGATTTCAGGGGATTTGAGTAAGGTGAATGCTTTATCTTGCATGACTTGCAGACTTTGCAGTTGGTCAAGGAGAATTGAGGGTTATGATTTGTGATGGAATGAAGAGAGAGAAGTTGGCGCAGATACTCATCCAAGGGGTGCCCCAGGATGAAGTGCCAGTCAACTTTTGGATGTGGTACATTGAGTGAGTAGGACACTAGAGGACTGGAGCCGTTCAAGTGGGCCACATAGAGGTTGTCAACACAAAGGAACCAAAAGATTATCTTTCCTGACAGCTTGATTAGAATGGTACAATGTTGGTGTAGGATCTTCAGCCCATGATCCTCCAGCTGAGTCGCCAAAACAAGATTTCTTGGACCCTGAGGAGCAAAGTACACCAGAGAGATGCGCGTCCCGCCAATGTTAAGTTTGCCCACATGGGTGATTTGAAGTTTCCCCGTATGTGTTCAGGGACTTAGCCAATGGAGTCGGTTTGAGAAGGAGCAAAAAGTTGCACATAATTGATCAGGAGGCACCATAGTCATAGACCAGCTCTTTGCGGCATCTAGTGGAGCTTGTGGTACTATAGATTCCTTTGTCATGGGTGTAGAAGCCACAAACGTTGGGGTCTGTTTCAACTGTGAAAGGTTATATTCATGTATGTCAAAACTAAAACCAACAGAAACAAAGGAAAGGAGCTGAACAAATGAATGACAGTCAGAACAGGCGTGAGTGTGAGAAGAAATGATATAAAAGATCAATCAGGAACATTTGGATTGATGTCGTGAGAGTTAGAGCAATGAAGTCGCCTCACGGCTGGACAAGATTAAGGAGTTGACAGAGGTTGGCGGAATGGAGTGGGGAGTCAATGCTGATTGTTATATTGAAGGGTGGCGGACGGCGGTGGAACTTGAGATTGACAATGATTGTTGTTATAGAAGATGATGGAACGTCGACTACAGTTTTGATGGGAATTAAGATTGATGAAGTGAATGAAAAGAAAATAAAGTGATGGATAGGAACAAAAGTGACGGATAGGAACAGATGGGGAGTGAGAGCTGAGACGGAGAGAATGAAAGTCGGAGGGAAGAACGGAGACGGAGATGGGAGAAGGTTTGAGTTTGAGAATGAGATGGGAAGAGATGGACGGATGGAGGAATTGGGGTTTGGATGATTGAAGCAAGAAGGGATCAAAGAGTCACCAAAAGGATGGGATGACAATGAGAAAGGAGTAATTGGATCTGGAGTATTGACACTGGGAGTGACGCAACTGCGCGGGAGGTGCTGGTCACTTTTGATTCTTTCAACTCAAAACACCGCCCTGTTCAGTTGTGAGGTGCTAGTATAACGGATGTGAGAACTTGAACCAAGGGTCTAATTGCCGGCTTGGTTAACGGATTGGCAATCATTTTGTGAGATGGGATGAGATTAGTGATTAGATTTTTGGCCTTGCAATTTTCTTGGAGCCACTTGATCTGAGTGTCCATGTGTTTTAAAGCACTGTGATGCAATTGGAAACAGACTAAGTCATTAACCGCCTTATTGTCAATGTTGAAGCAGTGGGATAACTGGATATCAGGGTTGAGGTCGCAAAGTAGGTTGACATGCCACAATTTTTCTTGGGCAACGGAGACTAAGGCTTTCAGTTCACCTTCAGTGGACAAGAGAGATACCAATGGTTGGGGCTTGCTATTCCAGGACACTGGACAGCCGTACAGTAGGATGATAAAGCCGGTATGACTTCTACGCATCAGAGCATCATTGCCGCTGTTGGAGTCACTAAAGGATTCAATGTCATATTTGAAGTGAGTCCACTTGAGTCTGAGTGCAAGTTCCTTTGTACAATTGATGTATTGCCAGGCATGCTTGGCTTCCAGCCAGTGTTGAATGCCGGGCTTATTGTTGAATTGAGACAGAGAGGATACAGCGTAGGACAAATCGGGACAAGTTCTACTAGCTATGAAGTTAAGGAAACCTCAGGACAATTGGAAGTTGATAATGAGTTTGAGGAAGTTGTTGAACTCTTCATTGGATGCAGGAGAAAGGTGAACATTGGGAGTCATGGGTGTGGCAATTGGTTTTTATTCACTCAGCCCTAGCTCTTTTAGGGCATATTCAATGTGCTTTGGTTGCAGAAGACCGGGTCCCTGAGGAGTATAACAATCTGATTTCCAAGAATCTTGTGAAGTGGGCCTTTGTGAGAGATGGAGAATTTGGATTTGAGCCAATTGCAAAATTTGGTTGATTGGCCAATGACAATTAGGTCATCAACATAGACAAAGACAAAGGAGGAGAGTTTACTGTTGATGTAGAGACAGGGATCCGGGCTTGATGAATTGAATCCTTCAGACACAATCCATGCTCTTAATTTTTCAAACCAGCTCCTTGGAGCCTACTTAAGGCCGTATAGAGCCTTGTTAAGTTTGAAGTAAGGGAAGATTGAGGAGTACCCATCAGTTTGCTTGATGTAAACATCCTTGTCAAGTGGGGCATGTAAGAAAGCGGACTTAATGTCCATTTGGCGGATTTTAAGGGAATGATGGAAGGCGTAGATCAGGAGAGCGCAGAGAGTGGTAATTGAGCCGATGGGAGCGTATGTTTCTCCGTAATTGCAGAATTTAATTTGTTTGAAACCTTGGACGCATAATCTCAATTTGAAAAGGGATTCAGAACCGTTGGGCTGTTCCTTAAGTTGATAGACCCAGACGGTGGATAGGGCTTGCTTTCTGTCAGGTAGAGTGTGGCATCCCTCCCAGACTTTGAGCAAATTGATGCCGTCCAACTCCACTTTCATCAATTCTAGCCATTGGATTTGATCAGGACTCTTCTCCACATCTTTATAGGATTTAGGAATGGATTGCATAAGGAATCTAAAGTGTTGAGGGCGCTGAATTTTTGAGCAATTGCAGAGATTTTAAGTGTTGTTGGTATTGAGGAGATTCAAGACTTGCTTGCCATCTGATACGTCAGAGTCTGACTTGGGGTTCAAATCATTCTCTGATGTTGGAGACGTGGGAGTTGGTGTGTTGGAGGTAGATAGGTGAGGATTGGATGTGGATGAGGGAGAACTCTGGGAGGTAGGATTTGGAGGTTGGGTAATTTTGGAGACAGGGAAAGTGAGAATGTCGGTTAAGGGATCAGAAAGAAGAGAGTCAAAAGTGGAGTTGGGAAAGGAGGAGTTAACATTGTTAAATTTCATGTTTTCAAAGATTTGAACATGTTTGCTATGGACAATTGTACCGGATTTGGGGCAGTATACTCTATATGAATTTAGGGCAAGGTCAAATCCCACCAGGATTCCTTTGACACCCTTTTTGTCAAACTTTGAGGATTTCAAATTGTTGTTTAGGACAATTGTCTTAGAGACTAAGGTTCAAAACAGCTTCAGTTTTGGAGCTTTGTCATTCCATCGTTTGAATGGGGATACTTTGATGTGCACTGAGTGCACTGAGTTGAGGATCTTGCACACGCCAACCGTGATCTCATCCCACAAATCAAGTGGGATAGACATGTTGATCATCAATGTTCTGGAGGCTTTGACGAGTGTTCTGTTTCCTTGTTTGGCTACTGGATTATGTTGAGGGGTGTAAGTTTTGGAGGTGTTGTGGAGAATGCCATTGTCCTTCAAGAAGGATGAAAGACAAGAATTGACAAATTCACTGCTGTTATCAGAGTGAAAAATTTTTAGCATTTGATCAAAGTGATTTGAGTTTAATTTTATAAAGTTGATGATTTCCTTGGTCACGTCCAACTTGAGCTTGAGAGGTATACAGATCTTGTCTTTTTAGAAGTTGTTGGTGAGAAGTAAGAAATATCTATGTCCAGTTTTAGAAATGGGGTTGATGGGACCACAGACATTGGCGTGGATGAATTCAAAAGGACGGGAACTTGGAGGAATATGATTTTTGAAGGGCAATTGGTGAATTTTTCCTTTTGCACAAGAGGTACAAGTATAGTCATCCCATTTCAGATTGGGAAAGAAGGTGGATAGAAGCTTGGCTTTTTCATGATGAACTTGGCCAAAGCGTTTTTGAATTGTGGACATGGAGAGGAAGGTATTACAGTTCAATGGGTTTGGAGTTGATTCTTTGACGTAGAGAATATTTTTGTGAATGCAACCAGAGATTATCAGTTTTCCTTTGAAAAGTATGCCAAAGCCTTTGGAGTCCAGTCAAACCAGAGAGCATCCATTTTGAATGAGTTGGCCAAGTGAGATCAGTTTGATGGCTAGATTGGGTACCAGGAGAGAGTTAGTGAGAGTGAGAGATGCGGTATTGGTGTGAATGATTGCGTCACCAGTTCCTTGGGACATAATGGATGCATTGGGTTTTCCAGTTGTGACTTTGGTGCTTTTGTCCTTGAGCCAATTGAAGTAGTTAGTGCTATTAAACATATTGTTGGTAGCGCCAGAGTCCAGGATCAGGGAGCCACAATCAATCATGTGGAAATTGGCAACAGCAAAGGTGTATGCCAAGTTTGCTGAGGCTTTAGGGTTGGAGGTTGATTGCAGTTGATTCTTGGAGGGGAGATTGTTTTTGATTCCATTGTAGTTGGGACAGAGGTGGGGATACAGTGCGAAGCACTTGTTCTTTGGATGATAGGCCTGAGGATTATGCCAATTGGGCTTGCATCGTAGGGGTTCTTGGTTTGCTAGGAGAGCCAAAGCGTAAGTTCCTTCCACCACCTTGTTTTTGATTTGATTCAAATGCCTGAGGACTAAGTCGCCATTGATTTTTGCTTCACCAAGGGAATGGGTTATGGTGGTCTTAAGGTGCTCAAGTTGTGGGGTAAATTTGTACAGAATCAAGTAGGCAACTATGTCTTCATCCATCTTTATGCCAATTTTGGAGATTTGAAGAAGGCATGATTGCACGTTGGTGATGAACTTCTCTACATTTTTGGGGTCAAATGCGAGGTTGAGGAAATTGAAAAAGATCCAAGATCTGTTGGCAGTCTGAGAGTAGGCATAAAACTTGTTGATTGACTTCCAGAGTGCGATTCCATTCAGAGCATCGGTATCCTTGACGCAGTTAATATAAGTTCAATTTTCCAGCTTGGCTAAAATGTAGCCGGCAATTTCCAGGTTGATTTCTGGAGGGCATTCTTTGTTATTGTTGTCATTGAGCCATTTGGAAATTCCTTTCAGAGAGAATATGGTGGTTAATTTGGATCGCCACAATGAGAAGTTGGATTTGTGGAGGTTATGGATGGAATCGGTTAAGGTGCGGAGAAGGGATGGGTTTGAATATGTTGGTCCAGTTGAGTCCATGATTGCCAGATTGGCTTGGTCGTGGCTTTTGGCTTTTAACCGTGAAAGGTTATATTCATCTATGTCAAAACTGAAACCAACAGAAACAAAGGAAAGGAGCTGAACAAATGAATGACAGTCAGAACAGGCGTGAGTGTGAGAAGAAATGATATAAAAGATTGATCAGGAACATTTAGATTGATGTCGTGAGAGTTAGAGCAATGAATTCGCCTCACGGCTGGACAAGATTAAGGAGTTGACAGAGGTCGGCGGAATGGAGTGGGGAGTTGATGCTGATTGTTATATCAAAGGGTGGCGGACGGCGGTGGAACTTGAGATTGACAATGATTGTTGTTATAGAAGATGATCGAACGGCGACAATAGTTTTGATGGGAAGATTGATGAAGTGAATGAAAAGAAAATAAAGTGATGGATAGGAACAAAAGTGATGGATAGGAATGGATGGGGAGTGAGAGCTGAGACGGAGAGAATGACAGTCGGAGGGAAGAACGGAGACGGAGATGGGAGAAGGTTGGAGTTTGAGAATGAGATGGGAAGAGATGGACGGATGGAGGAATTGGGGTTTGGATGATTGAAGCAAGAAGGGATCAAAGAGTCACAGAAAGGATGGGATGAAGATGAGAAAGGAGTAATTGGATCTTGAGTATTGACACTGGGAGTGACGCAACGGCGCGGGAGGTGCTGGTTGCTTTTGATTCTGTCAACTCAACAAACTGCACTGAGTGCATCTGCAATTTCCTCATCAGTTTCCTCAATGTCCTTTTTGATTGAGTTGAGGGAAAGTTGGGTTTGTAGCCTCTTCAGTTCTTCAGAAAGTTGGTTCACCCTGGCTTGGATGTCAGAGTCTTTCTTCCCTGGAGACTTCCTGGTGGAAGCAACTGGTTTTGGTGGAGCTGGACCTGGGCGCAGAGCTGAGGATTGTGTCAACTGGGGACTTTGACAAGGTTTGAACCTTCCTCCAGAGATGAGGTCTGATGGAAGAGAAAGATAGGACGTTTTGGAGTTGTGTGACTTGCGCCTGCTATCTTCCAGCATGATTCAATTGCTTACTGCTTCTAGAGTGAATGGTGTGAGGTTGTAGGAGGACTGTACTAGAGAGGAGAGAGATGAATTGTGGCAAAGACTCTTGAGGAACAGGATGGCCGCCATCTCTTGGGAGACTTCCAGGAATTGCAATTCCAGGGGATGCCTGTCAATGGTTTCAACCAGATTTACATATTGGTTCTTGAATCAGGCCACTTGATCCCTTATCAAAGTACCAGGCTCATAGGACAAATGGATTAGACAAAATAACATGCCACCAGCCACTATTATCAACTTTTCACCGCAGGCTTTGGCCAAGGATTGATAGGCTAGTGAAAAATTGTTCCAGGACAACTTAATCTCAGACTGGAGATCGCGTTTGACCACCTTGTATATCAGACTGATTGCATAAGAGTTTTTCTTGCAATAGGTCTTAGTCCCCTTGTGACTTTCTATCCACTTCTTGTCAACGATTTCTTTGTGGCCTTTGCCAATCAAGAGATGCTTGAATCAAGAATTCCAGTCATGCCAGCTGTGGCAGTTGAGTTTGATTAGTTTACCCTTGGTTGAATAGTCATTGTCCAACTGATTGCTTGAAAATTCTTCAATCTGAATGTTGTGGCCCTTGTCCCTTGAGCTTGCCATTGTCTACGCCATAATCCTAGATTCCTTTTTCTTAAGAGTTGTTTGATTTATGACCAAGAATGGACTCTTGCTACCATGAGATATTTAGATCCTATTATTTATTGCAGTCACCTTGGAAATAAACAACTCTTATAGAAATAAGGTAATCTTTAAACATTTAAATGAAAAAGATGGACCCAATAAGTAAGGAAACAAGAAACAGACAGGAATCAAGATAGAGCACATGAACAGTGAAGTGAGAGCCCAAAAATACCTTTAGGAACTGCTCTTCTGACCTGGCCTTGCCACCTAATACATATTTGATAAACGGGAGTGAGTTGCTCCTGGCTCCTCCTGAATTTGCATGTTGGTGTTAGACCTTTTTTTGTTGAGCGTTAGGCAATTCAATCTTAAGCTGGGCTTCAGGGTTGTTCCGTTTCTCCTTGACTTGTTTGTCCTCCCCCTCTCTTCCTTCCTTCCTCTCATCTCCCGGTCTCTCTAAGTGCGCCTTGATGGGAGTTTGGTGTGTCAACAGACAACTGTGCATGCGTGCTGCTGCAAGTGTCAGACTGACAGCTGGGGCATCAGCTAACAGTTGTTAGTTTCAAATGGATTGGAGTATGTTGTTTGGGAACACAAACGCTTGCCAGTGTAGTTTCCAACTACATGACAAGTTGGGATGCCAAACACACCTGGACCTTTTTTGGTCATGTGTTATACGTGATAATCATGCGAAAGCACTCATGACAATATGCAAGGTTTGTCATATATTGCTTCATGATGCTTTTGCGGATGCAAACGGGCCCTAAGTAATTCTTCTTACCAAATTCACACCTTCTGGCCTGTTTCCCTGCCCCAGGAAGGCATGTAACCTTTAAAAATACATACCAATACAAAAAAGGTGTGAATATAGACAATTAAGGTTTGGCAAACCTTTTCAAGGTTTAATAGAATGCCTGGGGTGGGAGAACATGCCTTTTGAGGACTTTTTGGGCGCCCCTAGGCCTGACCTGTAATTGAGGCCTTGAGGGGCTAAATTAAGGCCTCCAGACCCCTTGTGGGGTCTGTCTACAAGGGGTCTGTCTGGAGTAGAATTCTTTCAAGAATTCAATGATCAACACCAATTGAGTTAATTTCATATGTAAAAATGCAATCAATATCAACTTCTTGCAAGGAATCCAAATGTGACCTTTGGTTTGAAAACAAAAATGGCCAATGTTAACTTGGTGACCCATCTGAGTTGCAAACGGTTATAGTATATACATATATATATATATTTTTTAACTTTTTTTTGTACTTTTTTATTGATTATTTCTTTCTTTGATTTTAATAAAAAAATAAAATATAAAAAAACAAATTAAATATAAACTAATCAATTAAATTAAAAATATAAATTCATCAATTAAATTAAAAATATAAAGTAATCAATTAAATTAAAAACATAAATTAATCAATTAAATATAAAATATAAATATAAAAAAAATATAAATAAATCAAATGAAATAAATAAATAAGTAAAAAATTAATTAATTAATTAAATTAAAAATATAAATATAAATAAATATTAATAAATATTAATAAATATTAATAAATATTAATAAATATTAATAAATATTAATAAATATTAATAAATAAATTGAATTGAATTGAAATAAATAGAAATACATACATATATATATATATGAAATAAATTTATTATACAAATTGCTATTTTTTTTTATTTTTGCCATTCACAACCCCCCTGAGTTGTGAATGACCGTTTGAAACTTAGGTGGGTTGTGAATGGCCATTTGCAACCCAAAAAGGGTTGCAAATTGTGCCACACGGCCCCTTTTAGCTAGTGAATGGGGGTTGCAAGGTTGCAAATGTAACATTGCCCAATAAAAATTCATAAAATCTAAGAAAATAAGAAAAATGATAAAAATAAATTTTGTTTTTTACAAGATGGGATATATCCGGTGGAACATAAACACCTTTGTACAAAACATAAAAAAACACTACATATACCTATCTAATGAAGGGGATTCAAATATTTCCAAATTTTTCAACCAAAAAAACCTTAATTGCATAAGTAATTATAAAAAAATATGCAAAACATACTTCTTTGAAGAAAATTCAAGATTTGTGATCAAATATAAATACCTTTGTACCAAGCATAAAACTAAAATTAAAAAATAGAATATACTAAATAGTTCTGTTCCACAAGGAGAATTCAAATATGTTGGAATATTTCAACACAAGTTTCATCAAGTACAAAAATAGAAAATTCAAATGTAAAAAATTGATTTCTCTGAATAAGAATTGAAATTTCCAGTGAGATTTAAAGACGTTACAACAAACTCAAAAGCAAATAGAAAAATGCTACATATACCCATATTATGAGGGGGATTCAAATCTGTTGAAGTATTCCAACAAATAATTTATTGAGTAACATAATAAGAATCATGAAATCAAAAATTGACCGATCTCCCAAGAATTATACCCCAGACAGACCCCACGGGGGGTCTGCAGGCCTTAACTTAGCCCCCAAGGCCTCAATTATCAGAATATGACCAAACATAAATTTTGCATTTTTGACTCACAATCTCAAACAAAACGCCAACAGTTTCCAAACGGGTTCCAACTGCTGGTGCTACACCTGCCGGCAGGTGTAGGCACTTTTTTCATGGTGATTACTACATAGTGCTGGATCCAAGTTGCGCGATGACCACAATATATACTATACATTAAAAATCGAGCAGGAACTAGGAGAACCCATGACCAGCTCATGAGATTATGGTTGATGTTGACGTTTTTCAACCTTAGCTCTTCGAGAAATAAGGCCAGAAGATTGGACATCCAGTAGACCTTCAGGGTTCATTTCCTGAAGGTCCTTCCACAATTTCCTCAGTTTACGATCCTAGCGTTCACCTCATCACAAACCTATTGCCACACTTCGGCGAGGAGATCCATAATTGATGGAGGAGCTAATCGTTATGGACTGCTGAAACCTAAAAAAAAATATCTAGCGGGTTTGATCGATAAATTTGAACCCAGCGGCGTTACAAGGATTATTCGCCATTACACTTACAGGTGTCAGGTGGTCGACCACCCATACGTTCGCGGGGCTGAAATTTGTCCACCGCACCAGGTCCGTTACGATGGGGCCGGGGACGAAGCAGCATGGACTGGCGGCAGCTGAACCAAGACGAGGCCGTCGAGGGTTCATTTCATCGAGCCCATCCGAAGGTTCGAACCCCCATCAACAGACGGGGCCGACTCATCAAACCTGCTCGGCTCCTGTTTTACGAAGGCAAGAGTCTGATGTTGCCCCGGACCACCAAATTCATGAAACCGATTCTACTAACTTTTGGGCGTCGTATGGGAACCTAGCTTGAATCGATCCGAGTCGCTCAAGATGTTCCGGCTGAGCTTGAGCGAAGCGAAATCTCACCGATAATCATCGACGAAACAGCGCGAGTGATTGTTCTGTCGTTCGTTTCAAGGCTCATTAACGTGACGTAGTTCATCCCAAGGCTTATCCTATCGAATCCTTGATGGCGAAGTTTAAAGACCTATCTGGTGCTGCCACTTCATGGCCATGTCCTATTTCGATTTAGATTTTCTCCGCATTTAATTCTCACAGCCCCGCTGACGGGAAAGACACTAATCAAAACTTCAGACTTCCGATCATTTGCCCACACGCTTCCTAAGCTTAAACATCGTTCCTTAGAGTAAAACATTCATTACCTATTCAACCTGGACGAGCTAAGAAATTTCGCTTCGTTCTCATTTAGAAATTTGATCCAAACTCGCAACTTTGCAATTCGACCCGCGGTAACCGTTGACCTCACCAATCAGTAAAAGAAAAACAGCCAGGAGGAACCGACAAGGGAAAAGAGCTGAAAAAGACTCTTTGAGCAAGATATAGCTCCAACCGATTTTTGGTTGTGAACTTTCATTGGCTGGTCGACAGACTGAACAGACAACTTCCAAATTAGGCCTCACTAAATTCTGATCATCTTAACCTATTTCCGAGCATCAGACTGGATCCCTTTCGTTTCACAATCAGATGAATCTACGTCAAGCGATTGTTTCGACCCTCATGGGCCTATTGCTTGTTCTCCATCCCAACTCGACCGCACCGGCACCTAACCCCCTCTTACCCACTGTGGCCGAAGAGGCAGGTCGTGCAAGCAGTCTTGGGTCCGAAGCTCACATCCTCGCAACAGGTACTTCTGAAGCGGATATTCTTCATACCGGCGCTCTCTCATCCAACAACCCAAAGGATGTCGTCGATGCAAGTACTTTGTCAGGAGATGGTTTAAAGCACTCCAATCCACTCGTCCCTACTCCAGAAGTTCCCCAAGTAGAAAATAGCATCAAGGACGGCGATTCCTCGGCAAACATTATTCCGCACATCCCAGAATCTGAGCCGAATCCAAGCGTCCTCGCGAAGACGGATGGCAACAATGCAGACACATCTCCCCCAATGACCGTCAAGTGGTGGGATCAAGCGCATCAAGATACACCTCCCCTTACCCATGAGTCAGCGATAAGCGACTATCCTCCTCCAGAAAAAGAGATTGGGACAAGCTCACCAAGGACTGAACCTGAAGATAGTTCGTCTTGGGGCTCAGCGCCCACTGCCAGGCCTGACGGAGTTACCAAGCCACGAACTTTCCTGGCAAAAACCGGACATGTGGCTTGGTCCATAATAAAGTCTCCTTTCACATTACTGGGATGGCTTGGCAAACAGTGGGATAAACTGACCACCAGAATAGCATTGCGCACACTATACAAAAAACATCCAACATATCTAACGGAGGAGGCAAGAGGAATAGGCAAAGCGAGAGCAGAACAAATTACGCCTTTAGGTAACGGCTTGAGACGGCTCAAGGCAAATCCACAAGCATGGACCGAAAAGATGCAAAACACTCAGGGCGTTTTCCAAACAAAGTGGAAGGATACACTACTGTACCGAATTTTACGTGGAAAGAAGACTTCAGACCCAAAACTAGAAGCGACCACCAACGAACATGCTGTTTCCCCTGAGCATTCATCCCTTCCTGGAGCTGCCGGAGAGGGCAGCGGATTAACTCGCGGAGCTGAAAATCTGGACGACTCGGAAATACAACCACTGGCTTCTGCTGAACTACCAGGACAACCGCCAAGTGGCCCATCGGCTCCCGAATCCATGGCTGAACCAATTCACCCCAAGGGAAGTCCAGGTGGTGTAGGCGGGCTAACAAGTGAAGGTGGCTCTGGCGCAGCCACCTCAGGCAACGTACCAAACATTCTTTCTGGTGAAGAGAAAACCGCTTCAAAGGAAGTACCTCTCTTGGCGAATGACCAACATCCATCAGGGACTAGCACTTTTGAAAATTTGAAGGAGACACCCAAAGGTGCGGTTTCTTATTCTCTGCCCTACGATATGCCAGTTTTAGAACAAATTAAGACATCTGATCCAATTAAAGAAACTTCCTCCCATCCAGCTGATGAATTACAAAGCACTCAGAAGGGTGTAGATGGTGTGAAAAACACTGCTGCTTCACCAGAAAACACAATCAATTCTCCAGAGAATCCTAGTTCAAGATTATCATCATTGATGAGAATTTTGTCTCAAAGCTTTCTAGGAAGATGATGCTTTAGTTTTTCCAGGAATCAAATCAAACCTATTCCTAGTTAAAACTACTTCAAGACCTGCTTTCAAGGCTTTGACTCTGGTGAAACCCTTGTATGAAATCCTTCTTTTCTTACCAAAATAGAACAGGTGAATTGTTTTAAAACTATGTTAATTGGACAATTTTCCTTTCTACATAGCACAAAGCAGTGTTCTCTTTGGAAATACCAGTCATTTTTTAGCCTCATTTTTTGTTCTGCTTTGTGATGTATTTCTTGCATAGTGGGAGCTCATTGGAGGATGGGGAAGCTTGCCTATTCCTCAATTTCAAAAAGAAAGGTTTTATTTTTCCACTGAAATCCTGAGAGATTGTAAATCCATATGGTTTCAAAAACTTCAGGTTTCAATCAACTGAGAAAATTAGCAGGTTTTTTTGTTGCACCAAAGAATTTGATCCACTCTGCTAGTGCACTTTAAATATATCTGGACTTTAAAAATAAACCTACTGAAATTCATCATCCCAAAAGGATACATGTCCATCTGTTTAATATTGTCAGAACAGTAATGAGCAACAAAAGGAAAGATTTGGTACTAAGGAAAAAAGATGGGATGAGAGGTGAAGACATACCTGATAAGTATCACCAGCACAGTGGTGAGAAAAAAGAAGGCAAGCTTTGGGTCTGATGGGAAAAAATGGAATGTGAGATGAGTGAATAACTCAATGGAGCAGGTGTGGACGGGTGAAACAAAAATGAAAAGAAGAGATGCAAATTTCAGGCAGGAAAGCAGGAATATTCCCAATTAGAGGGGCCAACCCATACTGAAATAATACTTTTGAAATATGTGAACAAGATTAAAACAAACCTACTGGATATCACCAGCCAAAATTTGGGCAAAAAAAAGGAAATTTTTGAGACTGAGGATAAAAAAATGGACGTGAGATGAAGAGATACCACAAGGGAGCAGGGATGAATGAGTGAGATAACAAAAAAATGAACCAGAAGAAGGGAGCTGTTAAAGAAGCATAGTAGACCATGTAGATTAAGGGCTAATGAAACTTGAAAGGAAGAGATAGAAAAATTTGAAGAAAGAGATAGAAAAAGTTTGAGAAAGATATCATTTCAGGGGTTTTGTTTGGCTTCATGCCTCCATTTTTGGATTCAAGATTGGTGCTCATGCATACCTCCACCCAAAGGATTGTAGGTTGTGATCCTGGAAGCCTGAGTGTGAATTTCAAGCAAAACATTTGGTATTCACAGGTAACACAAACAAACCATTGGTAAGTGGTGGGGGAAAGTCATCCTTCCAGAAACGGTACACTGAGATTATGCATTAAAGCATCACTCATGAGTTTTGAGTTCATGGGTTCACATCTGGTAGTGTGCAACTTAATATGGGATTCTAATTTTTTTTTCCCAAAGAGTTCCAAATTTTGTGTTTATCACTATCTTATGAAACAGTCCATGAACTCAATATTTGAAATTATTGAAGGGGTTATGACTTTGAACAGGTGCTATGGAGGTAGAGGTGTTGTTGTTTTGGGGGATGGTGAGTGAGATGGTGTTGGTATGAGTGAATTTTGATGTGATGATGGTTGAAATTGGATGTTTCAGGTTGATTTGAGATTGTGAGGGGGGGCTCATGTGGGTTGTTGGTGAGGAGGAGGAACTAGAAAGAGTTTACCAGTGACCTGAGGCATGAATGGAGGCTATCCCAAAGGTTTCTATGTAAAAAATGGGTGAGAATTTTGTGCAGTGTTTTTGGTTTTTGAATAATTTTGAAAATACAAAATCATGAACAAAAGTGAGCTGGATTGAAATTTAAAACTATATCCTTCAGATAAGAATAAAAAAGTTTGAGATTTTAACATGATAGCTTGAGTAGGATATGTGATATCCTCTTCAAATATTTCATCCCTTTTGTCTTTTTACTAATAAATCATGAAGAATAAAAAAAAAAGATGATCCAGTTGATAAATATCTCCATCTTTTTGGAATTTTTGACCTTGTTTCACATTTCTCTGAAGCTGAACAAGCTTCCTTTCAGAAATTCTAAATTTATTCAAAATTTCATGTTTGATTGTGCTAGATGATGTATGAAATTCATGTAATATTTATATTATCAGGAGAAAAACTTGAGTATGCTGGAACCAAAAATTTACCATTGTATTAATCTGGATCTTCAAGTATTTATTTATATTTCTCAAGAAATAGGATAAGATATAGCCTTCAAAATTACTCAATTCATTCCATCCTTCAAAGAAATGCATGATCTTAGCAATTTCTTTTTGCTTAAATCAGCCCCTTTTCAAGGAAAGGCATTGTCAGCCTCCTGGATGCCAAGATCCTTGCTATCCTTTAGCTAACAGAGGTGATAGAATAAATAATAAATATATTATTTGATAAATGCAGCAAAAATCCATAAAATGTTTGGATAAAGCTTATGGCAAGGTTAATTGGTTTGGTTTTGGTTTATTGTTATAAATCAATATAGATAGATTGATTATTAAATAGTTTTTATAGAGGGGCCACAATTATATTTGGGATCTTTAACACCTCTCTTCAGCAAATTCAGTATGAAAAAACATATTCCTGGTTACTTTGGGCCCTTTGTTTTAAAGGATATTTTTCCAAAAGATAATATGTATATAAAATACACGTTGGAGTGGCAGGGGTTTGTAACCAAGCTGCCACCACAGAGAAAGGATAATAAAACTCACTGGTATATTATGAAATCCTTTGGGTATCTGTTTGGGACGTTGTGGAAACTTAAGGGAGCAACCTCCCCAAAGTCGTCCTCGAGTTCCGGAAGTTATTGATCAAAGCGTCTGTAAGGAGATTGGATGCAGCCGTTCCCGAGAAAAGGAGAGAAGAGAGAAGAGATTCTGTTTTTCCTAAGTCCGCTCCCCGCCTCCTGATGATACAATGATACCCCCCCCTACAACCCGGAGTCGAGGGGAAGGGTATTTGAGCCCTCCCCCTCAACCCTAACCTAAGTACAAGCGCAAAGACAGACTGACAACCATGAAGAAGGAACCCTAGACCCAGAACCCTAACCCATCCCTAAACCCATACCCCCAACCCATACCCTATCCGTGTCCTATTCCGCTTGCTTGCCTGCCATTACGCGCATCCGGTTCGTCCCCGCGGCGCGGCCCTCCGCCGTGCGCTTCTCGAAGTTCACCGCGATTGCCCGTATCCGCCCGACGCGCCGTTGTGAATTTCCCGTCCCGTGGCCGGCCCGCGCTTGCGCGCGGCTATCCACGGGTATAGCCCCGCTGTCGCCCCGCTTTTTCCTTCCCCGACTAGCCGCTCCGAGAACCCGGTCGGCCCAGCTCCATCCATGAGTCGGACATCCAAGCGGGTCGCGGCCCGCCTCCCTTAGTCAGGCCCGGCCCGCAGTCGCGTGCTCGATCCCGCCGCGCCCACTGCTGAGCCCGCAGCGGCCGCTGCTGAGAACGCGCGCACCCCAACTGCTGAGCCCCGACCTACCAGATGCTGAGCGCGCAGGCCGCGACGCAGTTCCCGATCCGAGGCTATATATTGACACCACATCCCCCCCCCAACTTGAGTTCTGTCCCCAGAGATCCTCCCCATTGTCACCTCTGCTGTCCTTCGCGCCCTACCCCCTCTACCAACTCTAAACTCCGCTCCGCATCCCTCCCTCCACTCCATTGTCATCATGGTCCGCTGCGACTTCTGCGCCCAAAACAGGCTTGAATGCTCTATTGGGTCCGGCCGCCGCGCCTGCTCCGCGTGCCGCCGCGGACACCGCCGCTGCTTGCTTAGCGAGGGTATACCCCGTGGCCCCAACCAATCCGGCTCTCGCCCTCGGCCGCGCAAGCGGGCTCGTCCGGACCCGTTTGTGGTTTTGGATGACGACGCTATCTCGGAGGAGTCGTGGACTCCACCCGGATCACCTCCCCGCCGTCCTCGTCCGCACTCCGACCACGACTCCTCTTCTCCGCTTTGCCGCGCGGGACCACCGCATAAGGATGACTATCCGGACTTTGCGGCTTATCGGAGGGCATTGCGATTTTGGGCGGATTGCGTCCGGGTTACGCAAGGCGCGAGGGACCCGCGAATCGACGAAATCCTTAGGCGACGCGCTGCTCCGGCCCCGGCTCCTCCTCCACCCCCTGCTCCGGCTCCTCCAACTCCGCGAGGCCCCACTCCTCCGCCCGCTGCTCCGACTCCACGAGGCCCTACTCCTCCGCCCGCTGCTCCGACTCCGCGAGGCCCTACTCCTCCGCCCGCGTCGCCGGTGGTCATCTCGTCATCGCCTCCTATCGGACTGGACTCTCCCGTTGGATCCCCTGAGCGCCCACCCGCACCAGCCCCTCCTCCCACCAACTCTCCCGAGATCCCGGAGATTCCGGTCGTGATGGCGCTCCCGGCAGCCAGCTTTGAAGTTTTCGCGGAAAGGTCAACTACGATGCTCCGCCAATACCTTGCGACTCCCGGAGCCCAATCCTTGGAATCCCGGCGTGAACTCTTGGCGTCATTCCGGGCTCTACTGGCGTCGTCGAGGGCGGAAATGGAGGAAATGATGAAGATGGCTTAAGCGCCTCAGCCTCGTCCCTTCTTCCCCTTTTCTTTTTCTCTTTCCTCTTTTATCCGCTTTCTTTTGTTGTACCGCGTTCCCTATTCATTGAGAGAAATACACGTCTCAAGCGCGAATTTGTTTTACCGAGAAAAAGCCGCGCCGCGCGCATCGTGAAGGCGAGAATGAGAGCCGGGTCCGCGCCTGAGTGAGAACTAAGCCGCGAGGTTGAGAAAATCCGCGCCGCGCCCGAAAAATGAGGAAATAAGAAAAAAAAAGTGGCGAGTGAGAAATGATAGAAAAGGTGAAAGATTTCTTTTTTTTTTTTTTTCTTTTTTTTTTTTTTTTTTTTTTTTTTTTTTTTTTTTTTATATATACACCATTGCCGCGCCCGCGCCCTATCCCCCAGTTCCCCCCCCAAACTTAGCTGCTGTCCCCAGCTGATGGCTTCAGCCAATGCCATGAGGGTCGCGTCCGTCGCCCGATCTCCCTCCATTCCTCCAAACCATGCCGTTGGTGCCTGATCCGTCCGCTTCTCTGCCCCGGCGCGCTTCTCTTTCCCGTTCGGCGTCCGCCTCCTCCGCCGTCAAAAGGGTCTCGCCTTGGTTACGATCGCCCAACACATGACCTGCTCCCACCACCGCTTGTCCCCCACCTCCCATCAGATTTATCCGAGGTTCACCAACTCTTGAACCGCGCGGAGTATCCTCTTCTTGCTTTGTCCTCGCTCGCTTCCCGCCGTTAGACTGAACCGGTCCCGCCGATACCCGCTTCCCCAGCACGCACCCCGTCTCTGCCGGCCTCGGATCGATCGGGTTTGCCGTCCGACTCTTGTGTCTTGTTCGCCCACCATCACCGTTACTTCCACGCGCGCCCGTCCTTTCCGTTGCTGCCACTACCCTTTCCAAATGCGCGCTCTCCGCCGTCAAAGAGGTCCGGCTCGGGTCGCGATTCTCCAACGTGTGGTCCATCTCTTCCGCCGCCGCGTGTACCTTCTCCGCAAGATCCGTCCGCCGCTTGCCAATTCCCAGTCCGCACGGAGCATCACTTTCCCGTTCCGTTGTCCTTGCCCGCTTCCTGTCAGTAGGCCGCACCGGTTCCATCAAATCCCGCTTCCCCAACACGTTCTTAGCCCCCCCTGGGGAAACCAATTCCGCGTTTGAATCCGCTGTCCAGTCCCTTTGTCCCGCCCGCCAACGGTTAGAAGTGCTGGGGGTCTGAATGCTCTCCAGATAGGCCTCGAGGCCCCTTGCCACCTCCATAAGTTTGCTAGCCCAAGAGATGGTTGCCGGTGGTGGGGCCGGAACATACTCTGCCCTGTAGTACTCCGGTTCCGCGTGATCCACCTCTGCTTGCATCTGGGTCCCGTCGCGCGCGCCTGCCTGATAACCCCATTCCGCGGATGATTTGAGATCGTCCTTCCGAAAGCAAGAACCGCGCCTCCCCCATCTTGCCAGCATGTCCTCCTTCAGTTCCGGCCAATCCAGTTTCAGGTATCCCCCCATCTCCTCCACTTCCCGACGCGCTTCCGCGTCCTTGATGAACAGGATGACATGGCGCACCTTCTCAAAATCCAAAACGCCTTCAGAGTCCGCGATTGTTTCATAACGTGAGATGAATCGCTCCACCTCCGCAATGTTGAGTCTAATATGCGGGTAAATCCATGGAGTAGCGCGGAAGCCGTTGGAGGAGGAAGGAAGAGAAGCGGCTGTTGGTAGCATCCGTGAGTACCTTCGAGAGACTTTGACGAAAGATTGTTCCCGGCCAGACCCCCAGATGTGGAAACTTAAGGGAGCAACCTCCCCGAAGTCGTCCTTGAGTTCCGGAAGTTATTGATCAAAGCGTCTGTAAGGAGATTGGATGCAGCCGTTCCCGAGAAAAGGAGAGAAGAGAGAAGAGATTCTGTTTTTCCTAAGTCCGCTCCCCGCCTCCTGATGATACAATGATACCCCCCCCTACAACCCGGAGTCGAGGGGAAGGGTATTTGAGCCCTCCCCCTCAACCCTAACCTAAGTACAAGCGCAAAGACAGACTGACAACCATGAAGAAGGAACCCTAGACCCAGAACCCTAACCCATCCCTAAACCCATACCCCCAACCCATACCCTATCCGTGTCCTATTCCGCTTGCTTGCCTGCCATTACGCGCATCCGGTTCGTCCCCGCGGCGCGGCCCTCCGCCGCGCGCTTCTCGAAGTTCACCGCGATTGCCCGTATCCGCCCGACGCGCCGTTGTGAATTTCCCGTCCCGTGGCCGGCCCGCGCTTGCGCGCGGCTATCCACGGGTATAGCCCCGCTGTCGCCCCGCTTTTTCCTTCCCCGACTAGCCGCTCCGAGAACCCGGTCGGCCCAGCTCCATCCATGAGTCGGACATCCAAGCGGGTCGCGGCCCGCCTCCCTTAGTCAGGCCCGGCCCGCAGTCGCGTGCTCAATCCCGCCGCGCCCACTGCTGAGCCCGCAGCGGCCGCTGCTGAGAACGCGCGCACCCCAACTGCTGAGCCCCGACCTACCAGATGCTGAGCGCGCAGGCCGCGACGCAGTTCCCGATCTGAGGCTATATATTGACACCACAACGTGTACTGATGGGTTAAACCTGTATACTGGGGTTTATAAGGTTGTTCAGCAGTTTAAATTGATAAAAAGAGGGTTGAGGACAGATATTATTAATCAGACTAAGCCATAAATCACTTACTTATCTCTTATAATTATTTGATTACCTTGGCATGGTTTCTGGATATAAATATAATTGGGTCTCTGGGTATCAACATCCTCTATAGAGATATTTATTTATATTTTTTGGAGTCCCAATATTGTCCTTCTGAAGGGTACAGGGGCTCAAAGGGACAGAAACTGAGGCTGGCAGGGTAACCAGTGGGAGCCTGTCACATGTTTATGGTGCTGTAACACGGGTAGCATCTAATTTCACATGGTATGGGAATTATCCTACTTTATAATTGATGTTTGGACGTGTGAATAACACCAATCTGTCCTTTTTATTTATTATTTAATTAATTATCCTTAGTAAATGTTCCCAGTAAGTTAATAAGTATTCTAATAGACATTCTTACGGATATTCTGATGTCAGGTGAGTTCTCATTATGTATTAAATAATTGGTGTAAAGTCATGATATTGATTTTACTCCTTATTTTTGAAATTCAGTTGATTTACTAAAATAATTACTTACAAATGTAAGTCATGGGTATTCATGTAATATTTTTACATAATTAGTTTTCTTAGTATGTCATGAAGATATTGATTTCTAGAAATTCTCATAATAGTATATTGAAGTATTTTAATATATTTTTAGAAGTAGTCATTATCTTATTTTTGGCATTTTTGGTACTTTGAATTATATTTAATAAAAAATATTTATAAAGGTTATTTGAGTATTTTTATATAATTTTATGTAATTTTAGACTATCTACTATCCACAGGAACATTTATTACATATTTAGAATTTTCCTGTGTGGGTTGTAGCATGTTTACGCTGTACCTAAGTTTCTCAGGCGGCCTGTCACTTTATCAACCCATAGTCCCACGGCTGCATACTTGTCAGAGGCCTGGGGCTGCGTACACAACTTTGAAAGAGTGTCAGAGCTGTAGCTCAGCGGCGCGGGGTGCATTGGCTGCCACGCTGCATGCGGGAATTGTGACAGAGCACATTTCCGTCTGTAACTCCTAAAATATACACAACACCTCAATTCTGACTGAATTATAGGTGTGAAACCTATACGTGGCAATACGTGTGAAATATTCAATTGGTCAAAAAGTTCAATAGTGGTTTCGTGGTATTTTGGTCTTTCTTTACTTAATTATTTATAAATATAAGGAGTTGGATTTCAAGGGTGGGGTCAGTGAGTGACCCTACCTACTTTTGGGTGGAGAATCCATTTTTGCAATAAGATTTATGGTTTTCCTACTACTTCTTAGGTTAATTTTATTATTATTATTTTTGTGTTATTTCTGTTACTTTTGCAGCTTGCTCTGAAAAAGTAGCAAGCTGACATTCCCCGACTCCAAGATATGTCCATATCTGAAAATAAAAATCTGGAGCATGGTGGGAAAAAATTAATTCCATGTGTTTTTCAGTTCCTTTTGCTGGCTCTGTAGTTTCTGAGATGTATGGGTCCATCAAGTATATTATTCTCTGGTAACCATTCATCTTTGTCTGCAGATTCTCCTTTGTATCTTACTAAGTATAATCTAACATCTTTTCCTTGCACTCTCTCTTTCTTGTCTCTCCATATCCTGCTGACTTTCCCTTTTTCTTTAACAGGGTCAGGTTTTATTGGGATCATTTCTGGAGGGAGGTTGCTACCTTCTCTTGGTTGAAAGTGTTTTACAAGGCTAACAGGAAATACTGGGTGTTTTCTTGATAATTCTTCACTCAAGATTACTTCTACAGCATTTTTGCCATGCATCTTGTTGATAAAAAATGGTCTAACAAAGGCTGGTTTCAGCTTTCTGTTACCTGCTACATTTTTGAAGTTGGTAGTGGATATCAAGATCTGATCTCCTATTTCAAAGTCATGTTCCCTATGTGATTTGTCCCATCTTTGTTTGTTGTGGTCTACTGCTTCTTCTAAACATTTTTGAGCATGATTATTTTCCAGATCTATCATTTTCTTAAATTCAAGAGATGTTGGATGAATGGTGGCTAAGTTTTAGTTTAAGTTATTCCTAGGGGTTTTGGAATCCATCCTCTTTCTAGTGTGTAAGGGGCTTCTTTGGTAGTATAATTTTTACTGCTGTTATAAGCCATCTCTAGATCTGGGAGTAGGCTTACCCAATCATGGCAATAGCCATCTGAGTTTTTTTATTCTAGACCAAAGCTACAGAACCTTCTTAACATATCTTCTAGGGTCTGTATGATTCTTTCAGCTAATCCATAAGTTTGGGGATGGTATGCTGTAGAAAATGCTAGAGTAGTACCCAGTATATCATGTAGATTCCTCCAAAACTCAGAGGTAAATTTGGTGTCTCTGTCACTGATTATAATGTTGGTGATACCAAAATCAGCTATGATCCTATTCCAAAATAGTAGGGCTACATCCAGAGCACTATCTTCTTTGTGATTAGGTAAGAATTTTGCCTTCTTAGATTATCTGTCAACTATAACCAGGACAGACTAATATGAATGAGTACCTCCAGGGGGGAGGCTGGTGACAAAATCCATATTAATGACTTCCCATCTAGTTTTGGGTTCAGAGATCTTCTGTAGGGTTCCAAACCTTTTTCCAGTAGTTTTATTAGATTTTAGGCAATTCTCACAGCTAGTAACACACTTGATAGTGATTTCTTCCCAGTCTATCCACCAAGCAGCTTGTTTTACTTTCTCCAAGGTTCTTTCAGTGGATAGATGCCCTGATGGACAGTTTTCATGGAATTCCTGGAGTATGTGTTGTTTATGTTCTTTGTTGCTTAGTACTAATACATTGGAATGTTGGTGTCTGTAGTAAAGGAGACCATCCCAAAAGGTAAACCTTCCTGCTTTATAGGGTTTAAGTAATGAAGCAGGCAAACTATTTATCATTGATGCTTCTGGTGATTCACATTCCATAATTTTAATCAGCAGCTTGATTTCAGGGGAGTAGTTGTCCCTCACTAGATTGAACAAAGCAGTATCTAATTCACATAAGCGGATCCCCATGATTGGAGCATTTAATGCAAAAAGATTGATGTTCAAGATAGGAAAGATATCTTGATGCTCATGTTCATATGCTGGATTACTAGAGTCATTAGGCAAAGAATTCCTACTCAGACTATCAGCATTCTGATGTTTAGCTCCAGCTTTATGCACTATAGTCATCTGACCTCTATACTGTTGTATAGCAATTTGCCACCTGAGCATATGTCTTCTTGGGGTTTTCATGTTCATGAGAGTTCTTACAGCATTACAGTCTGTGATCACTTGGAAATTGGTGCCCTCTAAGTAATAGTGTAGCGCTTCTGAAGCCCATACTACAGCCAAGCATTCCAACTGACTGGCTCCATATCTCTTTTCTGTATCTTTGATCTGTCTAGATATGAAGAGTACTGGTTTCTCCACTGGTTTGTCTTCTTCTATTCATTCTTGATGTAGAGCAGCTCCTAACCCTTCCATACAGGCATCAATGTACAGTTTAAAGTGCTTGGAGTAATCTGGTTTAATGAGTAAAGGAGTAGAGGTCATAGCTATTTTTAGTTCCTCATAGTTTTTTAATCTCTCATGTGTCATTTCAAAGAGAGTGTTATTGTTCCATATTTCATACAGAATTTTAGTTAGCATAGCAAAATTTGGTATGTATTGTCTGTAGTAAATGCAAAAAATAATGAAAGACAGTAACTCTGTTTTATTTTGAGGCATGGGTCTGTTCATGACAGCAGCTATCTTATTTTGATAAGCAGCTAGAGTTAGACCAGAGACCATATGCCCTAGGGCTTTCAATTCTCCATATCCAAAGTTGCATTTCTTCATGGATACTTTTAATCCTGCTTTGTAGATATTTTGGAGTACTAATCTTATTTGTTTGATATGAGTATCCCAATCATCAGAATATATTATGACATCATCTATATATACCATCATCCATCCTTGTCTGATGTATGTACCTAGAACTGTATCCATTGTTCTCTGGAAGTGTGATGGGGCATTCTTTATACCAAAGGGCATCCTAAGATATTCATATATTCCCACATGACAGATTATTCTCATAAACTTTCTGCTTTCAGGGCTTATAGGTATCTGGTGGAAACATTTAAGCACATCCATAGTAGTTATATATTTGGGCTTGGACAAGTTATGTAGAGCATGATCAATCCAGGGTATAGGATAATAATCTGCCTGAGTATAATTATTGAGCATTCTGAAGTCTCCTACCATTCTTGACTTGTCATTATGCCAAGCTATGATTACAGGTGTGGTCACATCTACCTGCTCATTGTGGCCTACTTTCCTTAATACTTGTAAGTCTATCAGTTCTTGGATATGTTCCTCAAGAGCTATTCTAGACTTAGGACTAGAGGGATAAGCTGGTCTTTTTAAGTTTGGAGGATAAGGAGGCTTAATAGTCAATGTTAATACCATGTCATGTCCTTTGATATCACCAATGGGATGATCTTCAGTACAAAAAGCATTTTGGTTCTCAAAGCAGACTGTAAATATATCTTTCTTCTGTTCCTCAGAAAGTTTCATATTTAGAGCTGCTTGAGAGAAGTATTCTTGATTAAAGTCTTCTAAATGCTTTTGATAAGTGGAAGGGGGGAAGTTAGATTGGATGGTGCATATATTAAACTTCTTGTCCCAATTACCACCCACTGTAAAGTATCTCCCTTTACTCTGGAACACATCTATACCATATACACATAAAGCATAATTACCTATTATCAGTTATTCATGTAATCCATTGAGAAATACCACAAATTCCACTTGTATTCTCAAAGATCCTTTAGTATGGGGTAATATTATAGGAGCAGTCCATACTTCAATAGCATTCATGATAGAGTTGCAAGAGCTAAACTTGGCTTTTGGGATGGGCAGAATTTGTTCTTTCCAATTGGGATCCCATTTGTTTAAGAATTCAGTGCAGACACATGAGCAGAAAGCTCCACTATCCAGTAATAACCTTATAGGTCTGTCTCTATAAAATCCTGTTGTATAGCAAGTTTGACCAATAGTAGAAATCTTAGCACTCATAGGTTTAACTGTTAATGGCTTAACATCCGTGATATGTCTAAGAATTATGGTAGGATCCCATTTTTGGGGCAAACTAGAGTCCCCATTGATGTTATTGATTTCTATAGAAGTGCCTATATCTCCTTCTATCACATTAACAGGGTTGGTCAGGATCAATTCATATTCAGAAAGGGATCCTTCAGTATCAGCTATATCTTCATAATTCTGATTCCCTTCAACCTCCTCCTCTCCTTTCAAGACTGCTATCTTTCTTTTTGATAATGGGCAGTCTTGTCTTGTATGCCCTGTCTTGTCACAATTCCAAAAAGTTCCAGGTATTCTCTCTTTGTCCCTGTTCTCATTAGTGTTAAAATTATGGCCAGAAATTAGCTTAGGCAAATGAGCAGTATTTAAAGAAAAAGAAATGCTGGACACTGGGTGTCAATATTGGCTAATTGGGCTCTCCCAATGGGGCAATATGTTGGATGAATTTTATTGGAATGATAAATGAATGGATGGAAAACAGCAGGGAGAAGAGCTCCTTAAGTACAAAAGATTTGCCTCTTGTGAGCCCATGATACAACAAGCCAAAAGGCAAATTTTCCGCCCCAAAAGAGCTCTACAGGCTCTACTAGCCTTGTTACTTGGTTGGGACTACATCAGCCCGCATGGCGTCAGTTCCTGAACCCTTACAACCGGCCTATTCCGGTCCATTCCAGTATTCCACCGTTATGGGGCTGAACCAGCCCCTTGCTGTTCAATCCCCTTGGCTGGTTGTCCGTTACAACCAGCCATGATGACCTCATTACGTTTTTTACGGGCTGGTTGCCTCATGCAGCCAGCCCCTGGCCCCTCAAATGGGCCAGGTGGGACCCAGGGCACACCTGGGTCCAGTCTCAGACTCACATGGGGGGTGTGACCAGAGGACATGCTGTCCCCCCCTCTTTCTCTCAAATCCCTGGTGGGGTCAGTCAAATCCCCTCACCAGGGGCCCTGGGGGTTGATAACCCCAGGGCCTTGTCAAGAAAGTTGGCCTGGTAGGTGATCAGGTCCCCCCAGGCCCATTGCTCTTCCCCCTTGGTAAAGGGGGGGGGAGAGCGCCCCTGCTTGGTTGCTTCATACACTCAATGGTGGAGGGGTGATGAATTCCCCCCCACCTGCTGGTTGCTACGCTTGCGGCCGGCGCCGCCACCTCCTTGGGAAAGGGGGTGGTCAGGTCCCCCCTGCCCTGACCAACCGCACTGTTGCGGCCGGTCGCTGGCTGGTTTAACCCAGCCAGCTTGCCCCCATCCCCCTTGCAACGGCAAGTGAGGGGAGGGGGAGCAAGCCGGGGCCGCGAGCCCCGGCTCTGCGGCGCTGGTCGCCAGGCGCAACCAGCCAGGCCCGCGCGGGATCCCTTGGCCGCGCGACCAGCCAGGCCCGCGCGGGATCCCTCGGCCGCGCGGGATCCCTCAGCCGCGCGACAGCCCCGCGCGGGCCGTACCAAGGAAAACAGGCGGCCCCAAACGGGCAGCGGCCCCAATGGGCCGCCCCAATCCCAAATTGTGAGAATTACATACTTTGGCGGGCCAGCCCGTCTGGCCAAGTATGTCCATAATAAAGCTTGGGCCCTTTTATGCCCATATAAGCCCATCTGGCTTGGGTGGCCCATCCACCCTGGCGGGCCTGTGAGGGCCCGTGTCCCAAAAGACCATAAAAAAGTGTTTTGGCGCCCAAATGCCCAAAACCAATAACACCCACATAGGCCCACGTGGCCCACGTGATGTCCAATGGGACATGGAGGCCCATTTTTGCATCCCATTTGGATCACACACTCCTATGCACATTACCTGAGTGCATCCGCATTTTAACACACCCCCTTGATCCAAAAGGGATGCCATACGCATACTAGACACAAAACCTTCATGTTTGTTCCTATCTAATGCCTTAGTTAAGATATCCGCAATCATTGCCCCAGTAGGCATGTACCGTAAAACTATCTCTTTGCAGTTAACTGCATCCCGTATATAGTTATAATGAACATCAATATGATTTGTTCTAGAATGGAACACTTGATTTTCTGCCAACGTAATTGCACTCTGGTCATCAGAATACAACAACGCAAACCCTTGTGGTTTATGAGTATCCTCTAAGACCTTTCTCAACCATTTTTCTTCCTGTGAATCTGACAAGTACGCTCTGTACTCTGCTTCTGTTTAAAAAAGACTTATTTCTGACACCTTTTTAGACATCCAAGACAATATATTCTTTACTAAGAAGAATATGAAACCACTTGTTGATTCCCTAGTGTTACCATCTGCCCAACTCGCATCAGAATAACCAACAAAGTCATAGTTTGATGAATTTGAAAACTGCAGTCCCAGACTGCTTGTTCCTTTAAGATACCTCATAACTCTCTTAAATGCTGACCAATGCCTCATGCATTCTTTCTCTAAGTTTTGTGACAAAATCCCAATTGCATAAGTAATATCTGTCCTTGTACACTGCCCCAAATAATTCAGAGATCCAATAGCTGATCTATAATCATTCCCGGATTGAAAAAACTCTAGATGCTCTTCATCTGTAGACTTTTCTAACCAAATGTTAGACTGCATTGGAGTAACAAACTCCTTTGCATCTTCTAAGCCATACTGCTTAAGTAGAGCTGACACATAATGGTTCTGATCCAACCTGATCCCATTCTTGCTCTTACTAAATTTCATTCCCAGAACCTGCTTTGCCAGACCAAGATCTTTTATCTTGAACTCCTTTTTGAGTGTCTCCATGACTCTCTCTTTACCATTCCCAATAATGAAAATTTAATCAACCCATACAAACAAAATTGCATCCTTTCTCACAAAGAGACAAGGGTCAGCCAAACTTGTTTTGAAACCAATCTCTATCAGTTTCATGCTCATAGTATTATACCATGACCTAGCTGCTTTCTTCAATCCATACAGGGATCTACACAGCTTGAGGAAATACTCCCCTTTATCTTCTGAGAGGAAAATTCTCACACAGATTTTCTTCATAGTTTCTGGCTTGATCTCAACCAGCCATTCCTTGAAACCATCAGGAATTGACATATAAACAGTCTCTTCCTCTCCAAGTTTTGCATTCAATTATGCAGTCACAAAATCAGCCCGTCTGATTTCTTCACCCAACTCCACTGCCAAAGCAATTATGTACCTAAAGGTGGACAGCCTTCCAGTTGGGGAGAAAGTCTCCTGGTAATCAATACCCTCTCTCTGTTTGAAGCCCTGTGCAACGCATCTAGCCTTGAACCTCTTCAAAACTCCATTAGTATCAAACTTCTTTGTTAACACTAATCTAGACCCAACAATGGTCTTTCCTTTTGGAACTGAATCCCGCTTAACCACTTCAAACACAATATTATTCTCTAGAGAATCAAATTCCTCAAAAATAGCTGTCTTCCAATTGGCTCTTGTATCAGAATTCATAGCTTGGCCAAAGCTATTTGGGTTAACACTGTTACCCATTTCTGAACTCAACTCCAGGACTTCATTAAGCATACACTGTTCCTGAAGTGTATCTTCCTCATATTCCGCAGAAGCATAATGGGACTTCCATTCCCCATACCTATCAACAGGCATTCTCATCCTGCCACTCCTTCTAACTGGAGGTGGAGGCTCATCAGGTTCTGATTCCACAGACTCCCCTGAAGTGGGTACTGAACCCTCCTGTGGCACATCTGCCACCTCAATATCATCACCAATGATATTCTCTCCAGCCTCTGCTGGGGAAATAGGCTCCAATTCTATTTCCTGCTGTGATTCCTGAACAGCACTAGGTTCACCCCTTTTGAGTGGAAAGGTATTTTCTTCAAATTTTACATCCCTACTATGGATAACCTTTCTTGTCCCTGGACAATAAATCCTGTATGACTTACTTATTAAGTCATAGCCCACAAGCTCCCCTGTTCTGGCTCTAGGATCTAACTTTCCAACCATCTCATTATGGTGGACACTATAATACACCAAGCAACCAATTGTTCTTAGGTGTGATGTTTTGGGTACAACTTCCAAAACTGATACTGAGGACACTTCCAATTAACACTTACAATATTGTGCAACAGACATACTGTGCACACCAACTCAGCCCATAAAAACTTTGGTAGACCAGATTGAGCCATAATAGTTCTGACTTTGTCCAATAAAGTCCTATTAATCCTCTCAACTATTCCATTGTTTTGTGGAGTACTAGCAGTAGTAACTATATGAGTGATACCATTATCATTCAATAGTTTCTCAAAATCTTTACTCACAAACTCACCCCCTCCATCAGTAATAACCCTCTTGATCTCCCTCATCAAACCATTCTGTTTCCAGACTTTGAAGATTACTGAAACCTCCTCTGTGGTTTGATCCTTTGATCTTATTGGTTTTACCCAAACAAAATTAGTTGCTGTATCAACCAAATTGATGAAGTATCTTTCCCCTCAAAGAGACACTGGTGAAAATGGCCCTGACAAATCAATGGAGAATTCCTCTCTAGGAACTTCTGTGTGGTCTCTACTCTTTGAGAACACATTCCTGGTCTTGGCCCCTAAGGTACAACTCTCACAGTTGCTGTCCTTTACCTTATGGCCACTTCTATTGTGAGAAACAGTACTCAGAGCTGAAATCTTGAACAAGTCAGCACAGATAAACTTATTCCGAACTTGTCCAATCAGGATAGTTCTCCCATTCAAATCAATAACCAACTTATCTTCTTTAATATAACAAATCTGGAAACCCTTTTTCCAGAGCACTCCAAGAGACACAAGGTTATAAGGAAAATCTGGTACATAGAACACTTTCTCACAAATTATTTTGAAACCCATGTGATTTGCAAGAATAACTTTTCCAATCCCCTTAATCTGGATTGTTCTTCCTTTTTGGCCAATATTTATGACACCATCAAAATCTCTAATATTTGAAAACAAATTTGGCTCAAAAAACATGTGGTCTGTACAACCAGAATCAATCAAAACAAGAACATCCTCCTTCAACAATCCTCCTGTAAGGAATGAAGAATTATCAGCCACTGATAAGTTCTCATTTTCAAGGTTAAGATTACATACTTCATAATCAATCAAGTCCATCTCTTGATCCTCTTTGATTTTAGCCTTCTTGTTGGGGACTTGTTCCACAACAGCTTGTTCCATTGAAACATCCACTTCCACCATAGCAACATTTTCCATGGCAAGGTTGACCTCTTTATCTTCCTTTTCACTTTCCTTGGATTTCTTCCTCTTCTTGGCCTCCTTGCAATCCTTTGCATATTGTCCCTTCTTCTGACAATTATAACACAAGACCTTTGATAAATCCTTTTTGGCCTTTGCCTTGTTCCCAGATTTTCCTGTCTTGCCCACCAGAGCAGTTCCTGTGCTCTCCTTCATCTTGAATTGAAGATCATCCTTTTCAATCCTTCTAAGCACATCCTCTTCCCCTGGAAGGGAAAGCTTCCCCTGGAAGGGAAAGCTTCCACTGGAAGGGGATCCAACTGAGCTATGATCCTGACCAAGGACTCATATTCTTTTGGCAGCTTTTGAAGAATTAAGAGTGACAAACACCCAGGATCCATATTCAGCCCAGATGACTTGAACTTAGCAATACTAGATCTAGCTTCCCCCACAAATTGTTTACAGTTGCCCAATTTCTACTTAAACAATCTATTGAAAGCAATCCCCTTTTGATGAACAGAGTCACCAGCCTACTTTGACTTGAGCATTTTCCATAAAAAACTCCCCTTCCTCTTCTTTTCCTCCAACAGAGTATCAGAAACCCATGTTACATGATGCTCATCCAAGTTTCTAAGAATAAGATGATAGGCCTTCTTCTCCACCTCTGAACTGATCAAAGTATTATCTCCTTTCATAATATCCCCACAACAGATGTTATCCAACTCACTGTCCATAAGGACAGCCCAAGCATTATAGTTCTGACTATTCAAAACTAACTTGGTGGATCTGGACTCTGGGATATAAGACATCTTCTTGGAAAACTTGAGGTCCTTGAGGTTGTCCAAAGTAAGGTATAAGGGCCTATCTTGCTTGGAAATAATGATGATGATGGTACTGATAATGTGTTAAAATTATGGCCAGCAATTAGCTTAGGCAAATGAGCAGTATTTAAAGAAAAAGAAATGCTGGACACTGGGTGTCAATATTGGCTAATGGGGCTCTCACAATGGGGCAATATGTTGGATGAATTTGATTGGAATGATAAATGAATGGATGGAAAACAGCAGGGAGAAGAGCTCCTTAAGTACAAAAGATTTACCTCTTGTGAGCCCATGATACAACAAGCCAAAAGGCAAATTTTCCGCCCCAAAAGAGCTCTACAGGCTCTACTAGCCTTGTTACTTGGTTGGGACTACATCAGCCCGCATGGCGTCAGTTCCTGAACCCTTACAACCGGCCTATTCCGGTCCATTCCAGTAATTCACCGTTACGGGGCTGAACCAGCCCCTTGCTGTTCAATCCCCTTGGCTGGTTGTCCATTACAACCAGCCATGATGACCTCATTACATTGTTTACGGGCTGGTTGCCTCATGCAGCCAGCCCCTGGCCCCTCAAATGGGCCAGGTGGGACCCAGGGCACACCTGGGTCTGGTCTCAGACTCACATGGGGGGTGTGACCAAAGGACATGCTGTCCCCCCCCCTCTTTCTCTCGATCCCTGGTGGGGGCAGTCAAATCCCCTCACCAGGGGCCCTGGGGGTTGATATCCCAGGGTGTCATCAAGAAAGTTGGCCTGGGAGGTGATCAGGTCCCCCCAGGCCCATTGCTCCTCCCCCTTGGTAAAGGGGGGGGGGAGTGCCCCTGCTTGGTCGCTTCACACACTCAATGGTGGAGTGGTGATGAATTCCCCCCCACCTGCCGGTCGCTACGCTTGTGGCCGGCGCCGCCACCTCCTTGGGCAAGGGGGTGGTCAGGTCCCCCCTGCCCTGACCGACCGCACTGTTGCGGTCGGTCACTGGCTGGTTCAACCCAGCCAGCTTGCCCCCATGCCCCTTGCAACGGCAAGCAAGGGGAGGGGGAGCAAGCCGGGGCCGCAAGCCCCGGCTCCGCGGCGCTGGTCGCCGGGCGCGCGCGGCATTGCACCGCGCAACAGCCCCGCGTGGGCCATACCGAGGAAAACAGGTGGCCCCAAACGGGCAGCGGCCCCAAGCGGGCTGCGACACGGGCAGCGGCCCCTAGCGGGCCGCAACAGGGGCGGCGGCCCAAATGGGCCGCAACAGGGGCGGCGGCCCAAATGGGCCGCCCCAAGCCCGGATTGTGAGAATTACATACTTTGGGGGGCCAGCCCATCTGGCCAAGTATGTCCATAATGAAGCTTGGGACCTTTTATTCCCAAATAAGCCCATCTGGCTTGGGTGGCCCATCCACCCTGGGGGGCCTGTGAGGGCCCGTGTCCCAAAATACCATAAAAATGTGTTTTGGCGCCCAAATGCCCAAAACCAATAACACCCACATAGGCCCACGTGGCCCACGTGATGTCCAATGGGCCATGGAGGCCCATTTTTGAATTTCATCTGGATTACACACTCCTATGCACATTACCTGAGTGCATCCGCATTTTAACAATTAGGTTTCTTATTATCAGAGGTATTTATCAGAGGGGGTTTTTCTCTGGTTTTTTTAATGTTGAAGTTCTCTTTAGGTCTAGAAGGAACCTTCTTGTCTAACCCATTCATGTCTATCATTTCTTCAAACAGATTTATTAGAGTTGGTAAGTCAGCATCCATACTCATCCTGCATCTTACACTATGGTTAAGATTTCCAGGACACAAGTTGAGGAGTCTTTCATTCACTTCCTCTTTATCAGCATCTGGATAGAAAAAATCCAGTCTTCTCTTCTGTTCCAAGCACCATTTATGAGGCTTACCATTTGATGGATCAAATGAGGAATTTTTAAAAAATTTTCATCATTTTTCTTTTCCACATTCTAGAACCAAATTTTTCTTTAATTAGATGTTTCCAAGAATTCCATGGTAAGGATCCTACTTCTTCTCTTTTACTGATAAACCAGTCTAAAGCTACTCATTCAAATAGTCTGGGCAGCCTTAATACAGCTATAGCTTCTGGTAAGTCATAAGAGATAATAGTATATTCAATAAATTTAATGAAATTTATATGATTGTATTCTCCTTCACTGGAGAACTTAGGCCATTCAGAAATTGGGGGTAAAAGTTTGAGGGCTTGTTCCATCTCAGGAGTAGTACTAGGCCTGAAGTTGTCACTACTATGCATTCCTAGTAAGTGTGGTGCATAAGGAGCAGTTGTTTCTCTGGGAGGTTTTGGTTCCTCTGTGGTACTCCCCAAGGGGTTGGTCAGATGGACTTTTAAGTCTCTAAGATCATTCTTGATCAGATTAAGTTGCAGGTCCACTTTATTATTAAGCAGATCTAATTTCTCACTGAGGGATTAGATAAAGCTGTTAGTGGTAGTTACCAATTCTTCTTTTAAAGGTTGAAAATGTGAGGATTTGAGTTGAAGACCAAGACCAAGCTGCATTTCACGTAGTCAAGAAATAGAATGAGAATGAGTTCAATCAAAGAAAACAAAAGACATGATAGAAGAGTGACCAACAGAGGATAGTCTGACTGATGCAGACAAGTCTAGTATGATAGAGTTGGAGAAGAGAGACTTGTGGGAAAGCAGTCAGATGACGTGAAGCCAGTTCTAGGTAAGTGATGAATAATGAACTAAAGAGAATAGAGTGAGTTCCTGCATTGATCAATGAGTTGTAAGATGGATGTTTTACTGACTGTGGTTGGAAGGGCTTCTTGAAGGTTTGAGTATTTGAATGAAAAGAAAGGGAATCTTGAATGGTTGATTGATTGAGTTGATCAATCTTGATTGGCCTTGTTGGATGACGATTATCTTGGATGATTGATTGGACAGTTGGATAGTCGTTGTCGTAAGGTGTTGTTGATGTTGATCACTTTGAGCGGTCCTCTAGCAATGAAGTCCTAGAGGCCACAAGGTGGTGATTGATAGCAGTACGCGTCCACGGTGCGGGGTGGGATAGACCACAAGCATTGCGCGCAAGGGGGCCGGCAGCGCTTTTACAAGTAAACATGAGATGACAGATACGTGAAAGAAGCAAAAGAAAGAAAATAAAATAAGAAAAGAAAATACAGAAAAGTGCAGACAGCAGAACTGAAGTAATAAGAACTTAGACAAGGTCAGAACATCAACACGCCCCCACAACTTGGAGATCAGTGGTAGAGAGAGCTGAAGGCGTTTACAAGCCTGGTCACTGAAGTTTTGTTTGCAGCTTTAGTTAGAGCGTCGGCCGTCATTGACTGTGACAGGATGAGCTTGACTTTGATAAGGCCTTGTTTGAATTCATTGTATAGACTTTTTGCCTTGATGTCAATGTGCTTTGCCTTCGAGTTGGATCCGAACTTTTTGATCTTGTCGTCAAGGCCTTTGTTGTCAATTAGGTGGAGCGGACATTTGAATGAGCGTTGATAGATGTCTTTGATTAGTTTTTGGAGCCAGCGCGCTTCTAGGTGACAGCTTGACATGGTGACACACTCGGATTCTGTTGAGGAGTGCGTTATAGACTGTTGGTGCCTGCTGGTCCAGTAAAGAGGGCTTCCCCTGAATGAACAAATGAAGCTTCTTTGAGATATCCTAGATTCAGGGTCGTCCGCCCATGTTGCATTGCTGAAGCACACCAGTCGATTTGAGATCAAACGTGGTCCAAGCGTCAGTGTCATGTCTTTGGTGTTGTTCAAATATCTCCAGACGCGCAGGACTTTGTTCCAGTGGTTGATTCCAGGTGCTTCGCAGTGTCTTGCCAGGCTAGAAACAGAAAAGCGGATATCTGGCCTGGCAAGGCCAGCTATGAAGTTAAGTTGTCCAATGGGCGAGCGATAGCTTACGTTGAGAGCCAGAAATTGTTTGCGTTCCTCCGCTCCGGCTTTTCCAAGGTGAAGACCGGGAGTAAGTGGAGTTTATACCGATTGACTGTTCTTGAGGTCAAGTTCCGCAAGTCCTTTCTCAATGTGTAATGGTAGGGATTGATGGATTAAGCCATCCTTCCGTTCAATCTTCATACCGAGGAGCGTATTAGGTGGGTGTGCTGACGAGTGTTTGAGTTTGGTGAGAAATTTCTTTTTGAATTCGTTGACGTTTCCGGCTATGAGAAGGTCATTGACGTGAAAGAAAATTACGGTTGTCTTGTCGTCCGCAATATATAAGCATGGATTGCAGACGGATTCCTGAAAGCCTTGAGCTTTGATCCATTTGCTCAACATCCGATACCAGTTTCTTGGGGCTTGCTTCAGTCCGTATAATGATTTTTTGAGCCTCAGATATTTGGAAGACCTACCAAATCCGGTGGGTGTTCTGATGAAGACTTGCTCATCCAATTTGGAGTGTAGAAACGCCCCCTTGACATCCAGTTGGAGCATGTCCAGATTCATTTTGGCTACGTAGGTAAGAACTGCCCTCAAAGACGCCACTTTGCCCGTAGGCGCATAGGTCTCTAAGTAGTCTAGTCCGTACCGCTGATTGAACCCTTGTACGCATAATCTGGTTTTGAGGATTGCGGCTTCGCCATGCGCATTCTGTTTGATTTTGAAGACCGGGACAGTGTTGAGCGGGTTGGTGACTATTTTCTTGTCGACTTCTTCCCAAACTTCCTGATCTTTGATTGTCTTGAATTCTTTTAAGGCTGATTCTCTCCATCGAGGGATGGTCATGGCCTCAGCTAGCGACGTAGGGAGTTTTTCGGAAATAAATCCGTAGCAATCGGGCTTGGACAGAGTCTCCCCATTTCTCAGATTTGGCCTCAAGTTCTCTTCAACCATCGAGTCGGATTCCGATGGCTCTTCTGAACTATTGACATCGGATTCTTCCTTCAAAATTGGTGATGGATCAGAGGGAATGTTTACCGGCATCTGTGTCTGGTTGACCATGTTGGAGTCGGGAGTTGGATTCACGATTGGAGGAACAAATTTGTTGTTGTTGGAAGTGTCGTCAACACTCAGGATTGGAGTGGGGTTTTGATGATTGAACTTAATGTGTTTGGTGTCAACAATTTTTCCAGATGGAGTCATTATTTTGTACGAGAGTAGGAATGGGTTAAAACCCAGCAGCAGTCCTGCGGCCCCTTTCTTGCTGAGTTTGGAGACGATATCTGTGTTGTTGATCCTATAGGTCAGACTTGATCCAATGGGTTTGATGTAGTCTTTTGGGAGTTTGCTCTGATGCATCTTCTTCCAAGGAGAGTCCTCACCTTTATTTGGGGATCTGATTCAACATCAGACAGCAGCTCTTAAGAACTTTGTGCCAGCAGGATTTGGGGATGTTTGATTCCAATAGGGTCGCTCAAACAGCTTCCATTATCGTGCTATTTGCTCTCTCCGCTCATCCGTTGTGCTGAGAATGATACGGTTCACTTGTGACTTGGTTGATGTGGTGATTTTGATAATAGTTTTCTAGCTTCTTATTGACAAACTCACCGCCACCATCTGAACAGACTTCTTTTGAGTACTGACCGGTTTTCCTGTGTTGATTTTCTATCACAAACATCAGAACATCCGCAGTGTCGCTTTTGAATATGAGAGGAAAGCCATCCAAATATCCGGAGTAAGAGTCCACGAGAGTGAGAACAAAGCAAAACCCTCCTTTCGACGTTGGATTGATGGGTCCAATAAGGTCCAGGTGAATCTTTTCAAAGCAGCTACTGGCCATTTCCTGTTGGTGATTAAACGGAGCTTGAGTTATCTTGGCCCTGTCACAGTTCAGGCACTCGAAGGAGGCTTTCTGTGCTTCAGGGAGTTTAGTGTTGAGGAATTTCTCCATTCAAGACAAGCTAGCGTGGCCCAAGGAACAATGAATTATTGATAGTTCGTCATTGGAGTAGAACAAGCTATTGGGATTTTTAACAGCCATGTCAATTACAAACAGGTTGTTGATGATGGATCCGGAAAGTATTAGTGTGTCGTTCAAGATGAGTCTGAAGGTTTTGGGATTCGTGTTGCTGTCAACTCGGAGCTCGGCCCCGCGATCCATGAGTGCACCCAATGAAATTAGGTTTACTGTGGATTCTGGTACCCAGGCGGCATTGGAGAGGAGCAGGTTAGCATCTTTGGTGGCTAAGGCAGCTGTACCGCTTCCTTTGATTGTGATGGAAGCGTCCTTTTTTTCAGTTTGAATTTTTCTGGTTCCATTGCTCTTCTCAAAGAAGGTGAATGATTCCCAATCAACAATCATGTGGATCAGGCACCCTGAGTCTAGGATGAAGCGACATTGGTCAATGGGTTCGGACAGTGCAGTAGAGCTGAGTCCACAAAAGAAGCTGTAGAAATGGGATTTGTCCTTTGCCTTAGATTTGCCTTTGCAAGAACCACGATTATTGGCGTTGGTGGGTTTCAGTTTGGGGAATTTGAACCAACATGAACTGGCCGGGTGCAAGGTGACCGCTGGATTGTGTTTGCCGTTCTCACATCGAGGTCCTCTGTATAGTGCAACGTTCACCGGCTTGGCTCGTTCTCCTTCAGCTATTGATTTGTTTTTGTGCTGAATCAGGTGATTGAGTACAACTTTGACTTTCATCTTGGTGGTAGAATGCATGATTTGCTACTTCATGTGTTGCATTGAGCTGGGAAACTTGAAGAGAATGAGATATGCAATTATATCTGAAGGGAGCTCGATGCCGACTTCGGTCATCTTCTTGAGGAAGATCTTGACGGTGGTTACAAACGATTTGATGTTGGTTTCCATTGAGAGGTGTAGAAACCCATTGAAGACCTGAGCTCTGTTTGCGGATTGGGACGAAGCGAAATGTTCTTGTGTAGAGATCCAGATCAGCTTTGCATTGTCTTTGTTGATGTCATTGATAATTTTGTTGTAAGAATTCGCGTCGAGCTTTGCAAGAATATGAGCTACAAACTCCTGGTTCATGTCCTTGTCCAGGCAGGTCAAGTCATTGGCAGTCATAATATCAAATATTCCTTGTAGTTTGAAGAGCTTTTTGAACTTCTTCCTCCACATGCTGTAATTTTCAGCTGTAAGTAGTGGCGTAGATTTGATTAAAGCTTTGATTTCCAACGACTTGTAGTTGGTGGTGTCCCCCCCTGGTCCTGGTGTGGATGAGGTCCTTGGTTCCATCGTTTGGTGCAGGCTTTTAACCGTGTGAGGATTTGAGTTGAAGACCAAGACCAAGCTGCATTTCACGTAGTCAAGAAATAGAATGAGAATGAGTTCAATCAAAGAAAACAAAAGACATGATAGAAGAGTGACCAACAGAGGACAGTCTGACTTATGCGGACAATTCTAGTATGATAGAGTTGGAGAAGAGAGACTTGTGGGAAAGCAGTCAGATGACGTGAAGCCAGTTCTAGGTAAGTGATGAATAATGAACTAAAGAGAATAGAGTGAGTTCCTGCATTGATCAATGAGTTGTCAGATGGATGTTTTACTGAATGTGGTTGGAACGGCTTCTTGAAGGTTTGATTATTTGAATGAAAAGAAAGGGAATCTTGAATGGTTGATTGATTGAGTTGATCAATCTTGATTGGCCTTGTTGGATGACAATTATCTTGGATGATTGATTGGACAGTTGGATAGTCGTCGTCGTAAGGTGTTGTTGATGTTGATCACTTTGAGCGGTCCTCTAGCAATGAAGTCTTAGAGGCCACGAGGTGGTGATTGATAGCGGTGCGCATCCACGGTGCGGGGTGGGATAGACCACAAGCATCGTGCGCAAGGGGGCCAGCAGCGCTTTTACAAGTAAACATGAGATGACAGATACGTGAAAGAAGCAAAAGAAAGAAAAGAAAATAAGAAAAGAAAATACAGAAACGTGCAGACAGCAGAACTGAAGTAATAAGAACTTAGACAAGGTCAGAACATCAACAGAAAAGACATAATAAAATCTTCTTGGATACCTGATAACATATTCTCAATTTTTTGAGTCTGTCTGATTTTACCTTGATTAATTTTCTCCAATAATTGTTCTGTATGTTCTTTAATATCTTCCATTCCTACAGTTTTGGTTTGGTTATTAATTAATTTGGCTACTACTGAGGTTAACTTATCCATCTGGGTATAAACACCGTCCAAATTTCCACAAACAATCTTGAAATTATGGCGCATATCATTAGAAAAGGAAGTAATAACATCAGAGGTTGGTTTAGACAAGTTACTGGGTTCAGAATTAGAGGCTAATTGTTGTACACCTTTTTCCACTTTTGACCTAAGGATATTATCTGATCCCAATCCTTCTTTCCCTTTGGCTTTGGATGGGAAGAAGATCTCTTCCTTCCTGATCCTTTGCCTCTCAGTTGGGCTAATCAATCCCAAGGATTTCATTTTTCTATGTAGGATTCTACCTCTTTCCTTGGAATCATTTTCTGAAGAGCTATCTGGGTAGCTTTTGCCTGGTAGATTATCTTTTTCATAGATACCATGTCCTCTTTGGCTTGGGCTTCTTTGAACTCTTCCCAATATTTCAAGTGCTCTCTGACTAAGTCTTTGATCCTGGATTCCTTGGCCAGATTCTGCTGGGGTGGCTGCAGGGAATCTTCTTGTAATGGAGGGGGGCTTAATTCTACTACCTTCTCCATCTCTAGGTTGGTGGAGGGCAGAAGTACTTCGGGCTGTTCCTTGTCCATCAATATTTGATTCACGTGTTCCAGTCCCCTCACGGTTGTCATTATTTGTGGTCTCATGGTTACTGGGGGCTCCTGGAAAAGATCCATAGGAGGGAATTCTCCCTGATGCTCTTGTGTTATGTCTATTCATATTGAATAAAATTTTTATAAGTATTTTTCTAAAGAAAAAAATCTGTAAAAATAAGTTTTATTTAAAACTCACTTAAGTTGATATTCAAAGGTACCAGGACTTTATTGGGATTAAATTGGCCCTTAATAGGTAATCCTAGGGGGTCTTGGTCTTTCCCAATGAGGTCTTCACCCTTCCAATCAATATTTTCAGGGCTTCCAGAGATATCTGGGACTTCTTGATCCAATAAATTGGTTTCAGTGGTGGTGGTTTCTGGTATAGGAGGTTTCACTGATGTTGAAAGGTTATTTTATTGGTCAATAAAATATATTAATATTATTTCAATAAAAAAATAATGGTAATACAAGTTTCTTACTTTTATATTTTAAAAAGTAATTTATATGGTATTTCTTCCAAGCTTTATGTTTTCTTAGTGGGCATGGAAGTTGCTAGGCCTCTCAAGATCTTCTTGTTCAAGGATTTTATCTAAGTGTCTACGTGCAGAAGAGATATTAAGTTTCTCAGCTTAATTTAAAGCTTCCCAACCAGTAGATTTATAATTTTTAATATATTCTTCTTTTCTTAATTTTAAAAGATTTAAATAATAAATTATTTAAATTCTGCATTGGTTTTTAAATCCACTGCAAAAGAATTTAATGATGAATCATGGTTTAAAAAGTCAGATAAATTTATCTTTGATTTAATTTTACGTGAAATGTCTGTTCCAAGGTATTAAATATAATAAAATGGAATATTTCCCGGCCAGACCCCCAATTGTCAGCCTCCTGGATGCCAAGACCCTTTCTATCCTTTAGCTACCAGAGGTGATAGAATAAATAATAAATATATTATTTAATCAATGCAGCAAAAATCCGTAAAATGTTTGGATAAAGCTTATGGCAAGGTTAATTGGTTTGGTTTTGGTTTATTGTTATAAATCAATATAGATAGATTGATTATTAAATAGTTTTTATAGAGGGGCCACAATTATATTGGGGATCTTTAACACCTCTCTTCAGTGAATTCAGTATGAAAACACATAGTCCTGGTTACTTTGGGCCCTTTAGTTTAAAGGATATTTTGCCCAATGACAATATGTATATAAAATACACGGTGGAGTGGCAGGGGTTTGTAACCAAGCTTCCACAACAGAGGAAGGATAATAAAAATCACTGGTATATTATTAAATCCTTTGGGTATCTGTTTGGGACGTGCACTGATGGGTTAAACCTGTATACTGGGGTTAAAACGTTGTTCAGCAGTTTAATTTGATAAAAAGAGGGTTGAGGACAGATATTATTAATCAGACTAAGCAATAAATCACTTACTTATCTCTTATAAGTATTGGATCACCTTTGCACAGTGTCTGGATATAAATATAACTGGGTCTCTGGGTATCAACATCCTCTAAAGATCTCTTTATTTATAGTTTTTGGAGTCCCAATATTGTCCTTCTGAAGGGTACAGGGGCTCCAAGGGATGGACACTGAGCCTGGCAGGGTAACCAGTGGTAGCCTGTCACATGTTCTTGGTGCTGTTACATGGGTAGCATCTAATTCCACATGGTGTGGGAATTATTCTACTTTATAATTGATGTTTGGATGTGTGAATAACACTAATCTGTCCTTTTTATTTATTATGTAATTAATCATCCTTAGTAAATTTTCCCAGTAAGTTAATAATGATTTGATTGGATATTCCTACAGATATTCTGATTTCAGGTGATTTCTCAGTGTAAAATTTAAAGATATATGAGAAACCTAGACCAGGCTGAGTTGCATGAGACAGAGGACAAATGTAAGGGCGTAGAAAAGCAACAAAACAGATAGATTAACAGAAGAAGGAAATTGAGGAGACAATACCAACTCGGAGAACAAGTCTGCAGGTGAGGTTGAGGCCTGATGAAAGACTTAGCTAAGCAAATGCAGCAACATGGGACTCTGGCTAGTGAGCTTGGGACATTGGTGACTGATCCAACCGGTACTGATGAGTGAACTGTGACAATGAATCAAGATCTTGAGTGAGTCTTGATGTAGAGTTGAATCAATCAAGATACCTAAAGTTCTTTGGATGATTGGTGATCAAGTCAATGACAAGTCAAGAGTCAAGAGAGCCGGGAAGACAGACAGAAAGATCAGTAGGAAGATAACAAGTGAGATGGTGAGGCCATACATAGAACCAATGAGTTGTCTGAACCGGAGGTTGAGAGTCCTGTTGAGTTCCCCGGATGGTTTGGGGCATGACACAGACAGGGCGCGGAGACAACGGGGAATCATGAAAGAGGCAGCAATGTAGGAAAAATAGAGTGAAAAGAGACATAATGAAGAACAGGTAGAAAGAAAGAGAGTAAGTCAACAGAATAACCAACACGCCTTCTCAGCTCTACATCAAGGGAGTTTGGGAGTTGACATACTCAGCCAGCCGCTTTACGGCAGCATTACTTGCGGCTTTAGTCAAAGCATCAGCCAGCATTTCTTGTGATAAATGAGTTTCACTCAGATTTCTCCGTTATTGAGATTGTTTCGTAAGCTTTTCAACTTGATGTCTATGTGCTTAGCATGATACTTTGTGCCAAATTTCTTGATCTTGCCCTTAAGTCCCTTGTTATCAATAAAGTGAACAGGAGGATCCAGCGGTTCTTGCCATAGTTTGCTTAGCAGGTGGTGAAGCCATTTCCCTTTGAGGTGCCCAGTCAACAGAGAGTTACACTCTGATTTGGTTGAAGAGTGTGCAATGCTGCGTTGACAACGGCTGTTCCAGTAGATGGGACTCCCTTTAAACAGGCATAGAAGACCAGAATGAGAAAGCCTGGTGTCTGGGTTGTCACCCCAGGTAGCACCACTGTAAACATCTAGGTGATTGGAGTTACTTCTGTTTTTGATCACAAGCTTGAAATTGATGGTGTGTAATAGATATCTCCAAACGCGCACTACCTCTTGCCAGTGTTTGATTCCTGGACATTCTGAGAATCAAGCCAGACTAGACACAGCAAAACTGATTTCTGGCCTGTCCAGGTTTGCTATGAAGTTGAGTCATCCTATGGGAGATTGGTAATTGAAGTTGAGTTCTTTAAACTTAGAGATCTCTTCCTTGGTGGCAGGTAATAGATGTAGACCTGGAGTACAGGGATTATTCAGGGGTTTAGCTTCAGTTAGTTTCATCTCCTCTAGTCCTTTCTTGATGTGATTTGGTAGGGACAGACTAATGGAGTTCTTACTTCTGTCAACTTTCATCCCCAGAAGAGTGTTGATTTCATGGGCCAAAGAGTCTTTGAATTTGTTCAGAAAGGCGGATTTGAACCTATTGACGTTACCTACAACAACCAGATTGTCAACATGGAAGAATATGCTGGTAGAACCATATTCATGGAGATAAAGACAGGGATCTGAATCACTTTTGTGGAAGCTGTTGCTTTTGATCCAGTTGATTAGAGTTTTATACCAGTTAAGTGGTGCCTGCTTCAATCTGTATAGGGATTTCTTGAGTTTGAGGTATTTGCAGGTCCTTTTTGATCCAGTTGGAGTTCTGATATAAACTTTCTCTTCTAGAGGAGCATGGAGGAAAGCTCCTTTGATGTTGAACTGAAGAATTGGTAGGTCCTTTTTGACTGCGCAAGTGAGAAGCGCTTGAAGAGAGGCAATTTTTCCGGTTGGCGCATAGGTTTCCAGGTAATCTACTCTGTATCATTGGTTGAAAACCTGGACGCAGACCCTCCTTTTGAGCTTTATTTCTCCGGTGTGGAGACCTTGTTTGTTTCTGAATGTCCAAGTCATATTGAGAGGGTTTGTGACTTTGCTTTCATTGGCTTCTTCCCACACTTCAAGGTCCTCTGCAGTGCCTAGTTCTTTTTTGATGGAGGGGATCTATTCTGGGCATTCAAGGGCTTGTTGTATGTTTACAGGAACCTCACTTGATTGATGGTACCCATATCTTTTTGGAGCTTTGATTGAGGTGTGATCCCTTAATTGAGGTCTGAGAGAGTCTTGAATGTTTTGGTTTGAATCATTGGATTCCAAGATGATAGAGTCCGTTTCAGAGAAGATGGGACTGGTAAGATTGGAGATTGTTGGTTTTTCTTTGTCTTGAGAGGCATCTTCATGTTGATTGGATGAGTCAAGAGATGGTGGTGAGATAGTAGGGGAATTTGGGATTGGTGTGATTGCGGATTTGATAGGTACATCCAGCGTAGAAAATTGTGACTTTAGGAACTTGACGTGTTTTGTTTCAACAACCTTACCACTACTAGAGAGTACTTTATAGGATAACAAGCAAGGATTGTACCCAATCAGAATCCCTTCAGCTCCTTTGACAGACAATTTTGACGGGATTTTTGTTTCTGAGAGAAGGTAGATTGCTCTCATGCCTAGGGGTTTCAGATAGTCTGCAGGCATTTGAATTCTATGCATTTGTTCCCACGGAGTTTCTTTGCCTTTCTGCTGAGGAATCTGGTTCAAACTGAAGGAACAGCTTTTAATGAGGATGTGCCAAACATTTTTGGGAATGGTAGAGCCACTAAAAGCTGATTGAAGGGATTCCATAATTTTCCTGTTAGCTTGTTCAGCCTTACCATTGTGTTGGGGATGAAACAGTTCACTAATCAATTGATTGATGGATTTTCCCTTGAAGTAGTTGGATAAAGAAGTGTTTACCAATTTGCCACCGCCATTGGTTATGATTTTGATTGGGTAGTATCCAAGTTCCTTGGCCTTGTTGTCAATCAAGAACATGATAGTTGCAGTAGCAGCATCTTTGGAAGGTAAAGGAAAACTCAATAGATATCTGGACTTGTTGTCGAAAACAGTGAGAGAGTATTTCATTCCACCTTTACTGGTAGGATTCAATGGTCCCATAAGATTCATGTGAAGTCAATCAAAGACTTGGGTAGCAGAGGTTTGTTGATTATTGAAGGTTGACCTGGAGATTTTGGATTTCTTGCAGGCTAGGCATTCAAAATCATTTTTAATCTTGCTGTCTATTTTATATCCCATTTGATTCTTGATTCTTCCTAGACTGGCATGACCGAGTTTCTTGTGGAGTTCATGGAGTTTTGACAAGCTCAGATAACAACTTTGATCCTTCAGAGCTGGCATGCGGTCCAGGAAAAGAAGGTTATTCTTGATGAAACCTTCCAGAATGGTTTTGCCTTGAAGTTGAATTGAAAAGGTGGGGTGACAGGTTTGGTATCTACAACTAGGCAGCATTCTTTCTTCAGTAGATCTCCCATTGATATGAGATTAACCGTAGCTTCAGGAACCCAGGCAGAGTTTTTGAGAAATATGGTCTTGTTTTGAGTAGTGATGTTGGCGGTTGCTAACCCTTGGATGGCTAATCCTTTGCCCTCCTTTCCATTTTTGATTGTCTCTTTTCCAGTTTGCAAGGGGAATTTGGAGAAGAGAAATTTTTCCCTGAACATGTGGATGGAACAACCACTATTGAGGATAAATTGGTTTGGATTGATATGGTGATTCAGTTTTAAAGCACAAAAGAAGGAATAGAAATGTGCTTCCTCCTTCCTTTTTGCGCCTTGTCTAGCTTTGTTTGGGGGATGCTCAGGCCTGAGGTGAGGGAATCCTCCCAACAGGAGGATGGTGGATGAGATTTCACTAGTGGATTGTGTTTGCCATTTTTTCATTGTAACATACTAGGATTACCCGTGTTTTGATGGTAAAGGGCTGAGGAAATGTCTGAGGGATCCTGATTTTTGGATTGAACTTTGTTTCAATGTTGTACTAGATGATTAAGGACAATAGTTCCTGTCAAATCAACTCCTGAGTGCATTATTTGAGAGCAGATGGATTTGAGAGAGTTTGGTAGCTAGAAAAGCAGGAGATAACTGAGGATATCAGATTGTAGGCCTATTCCAACTTCTTCAAGTTTGCTCAGGTGTTGCTTGACAGCAGTTACAAAGCTTTCTATGTCATTTTGATTGAACCCAAGGTATAGAAAATTGAAGAACATTCAAGCCCTGTTTGCAGCTTTACTGGAAGCAAAGTGATTTTTAGCAGCCAACCAGATCAGTTTAGATGATTCTTCATTTTCTTGAGTTATGATGTTAGTGTGGGTGGAAGGATCAAGTTTGGACATGAGATAGCCAGCCATTTCATCATTGTTTAGGATTTCTTCAAGAGGATTACTGGAGTTGATGAGATTTAAGATTCCTTGCATTTTGAACAAGCGCTCCATCTTCTTCTTCCACACAGTATAGTTGGTTTCAGTGAGAAGGGGAGTTGATTTCATTAATGACTTGAGAGCCAGAGCCTTGAAGTTGCTTTCTCCACCTGGTCCAGGGGAGACAGATGGTTGAGCCATGTTGAGCGTTTTGGCTTTTAACTGTGTAAAAGTTAAAGAGATCTGAGAAACCTAGACCAGGCTGAGTTGCATGAGACAGAGGAAAAACGTAAGGGCAGAGACAAGCAACAGAACAGATAGAGTAACAGAAGAAGGAAACTGAGGAGACAATACCAACTCGGAGAACAAGTCTGCAGGTGAGGTTGAGGCCTGATGATAGACTTAGCTAAACAAATGCAGCAACATGGGCCTCTGGCTATTGAGCTTGGGACGTTGGTGATTTATCCGACCGGTATCAATGAGTGAACTGTGACGATGAATCAATATCTTGAGTGAGTCTTGATGTAGAGTTGAATCAATAGAGATACCTTCAGTTCTTTGGATGATTGGTGATCAAGTTGATGACAAGTCAAGAGTTGAGAGAGCTGGGAAGAAGGACAGCAAAATGAGTAGGAAGACAACAAGTGAGATGGTGAGGCCATCCATAGAACCAAGGAGTTGTCTGAACTGGAGGTTGAGAGTCCTGTCAAGTTCCCCGGATGGTTTGAGGCATGACACAGACAGGGTTTGGAGACAACGGGGAATCATGACAGAGGCAGAAATGTAGGAAAAAGAGAGTGACAAGAGACATAATGAAGAACAGGTAGAAAGAAAGAGATTAAGTCAACAGAATAACCAACACTCATTATGTATTAAATAATTGGAGTAAAGTAAAGATATTGATTTTACTCCTTATTTTTGAAATTCAATTGATTTACTAAAATAATTATGTAAAAATGTAAGTCATGGGTATTCATTTAATATTTTTACATCATAAGTTTTCTTAGTATGTCACAAAAATGTTGATGTATAGAAATTCTCATAATAGTATATCAAAGTATTTTAACATATTTTTAGAAGTAGTCATTGTCTTATTTTTGAATTTTTTGGTACCTTGAATTATATTTAATAAAAAATATGCATAAAGGTTATTTAAGTATTTTTATATAATTTTATGTAGTTTTAGACTATCTACTATCCACAGGAACATTTATCACATATCTAGAATTTTCCTGGGTTGGTTGTAGCATGTTTATGCCGTACCTAGGTTTCTCATGCCGCCTGTCACTTTGTCAACCCATAGTCCCGCTGCTGGGTACTTATCAGAGGCCCAGGGCTGCGTACATGACTTTGACAGAGTGTCAGAGCTGTAGCTCAGCTGGGCGCGGGTGCATTGGCTGCTGCGGCTGCGTGCGGGAATTGTGACAGAACACATTTCCATCTGTAACTCCTAAAATATAAAAAACACCTAAATTCTGACTGAATTTTAGGTTTGAAACCTATACGTGAAAATACATGTGAAATATTCAATTGGCCAAAAAGTTCAATAGTGGTGCCGTGGTATTTTGGTCTTTCTTTCCTTAATTATTTAAAAATATAAGGAGTTGGATTTCAAGGGTGGGGTCAGTGAGTGACCCTACCTAATTTTGGGTGGAAAATCCATTTTTGAAATAATATTTATAGTTTTCCTACTCCTTCTTAGGTTAATTTTATTATTATTATTTCTATGTTATTTCTGTTACTTTTGCAGCTTGCTCTGCAATAGTAGCAAGCTGACAATTTGGCAGGTAAAAGTGTCCAGCTTTGATTGGCTCCAAGATAAACTTTTCCTGGAACTAGAAATTTTTGGCCAGGAATCAAGTTACCCTTGGACAGACGCCAAGAAAGCTTTTCTAGGTGCCAAAACAGCTTTTCTAGGTGCCATTCACGCTTTAGAAAATTTTCAAAAAACTTTTTTTGGCACCCAAATGGGCTTTACAGACCATACCTGGGAAATAAGTGTGTCTTTTCAAATATGGTATATAAATTTCCCCTCCTTCCCTCTCTTCTATCTCCTCCTCAAAGCCCTACTCTGGCACTACATCCCCTTACCTCCTGAGATAAGAAACCATGTCAGTCATCCTCACATACACCCCCACTATATAGCTCTAGCCTTACTCTCATCAACATCAATCCTTGTGATCATGGTTTTCCCTACCACCATCCACTCCCAACAATGATCTCCTCAAAACCTGATAACTTTACACCCCCCCACCCTTATTTTCCTTTCCTAAAAAAGAAATAAAAACATACACCTCCTTAACTCTAATTATCTGAATTGGGAGGTGCAGTTTCTTTCATAGAGTGATTATCCAAATCACTCATTCCAAATCAATAATTGACCCAATACTGAAGAACTTCTCAACTTGATTTTTTGGTGGTGGATAGTTCAAAGATTGATTAGGAGGGAGAAAAGGGGGCAAAGGAGGGATCAAGATTGGCTTGTATCCCAACCTGATTACCATTCAGGTCACCATCTTTCTGATTGGATCAGAATTCAATCTACTGATTGTGGCATCCAATCAGATCTTTCTGCCCTTCAATAAACTTTCCTCCTCCTCCCCGTTTCCCAAAAATCCTACCACCACATTGACTCCTTCAGATGACAGTTGTAATACACTCTGAGGAACCCATCCTTGGTGCCCACCCAACAACCAATCAGATTAGCCAGGCTTTTGGAAATGCAAATATCTCTTAAGTATTTTTATTTATTTCAAATGTATCTAGGGCCGTAGTGCTCATGGGTTAGTCCTTCAAGACTAATTTTTGGTTCTCACAACACAACCCACCATCCAGGGAAGGAACACAAAAATCCAACCAACCATACAGACCTTGAGCTGGTCTCTGTGTTGGTCTCCATGAGACCAGAGGATGATGATGATGAGCTCCAAACCAATGATCACCATTGAGCTTCATCTTACCTGATCAACCTAACCTTCAACTACCTGCCCTGAAGATCCAACCAATTCAAGACCTCCATCAACCCCAAGGGATGTATATTCTTTGGCTCAAGGGAACCATTTAGATTATGATTGCCAAGACAAATTAGAAGATCTCTTCCAACCATTGAAATCTCAGGTTTGGATCCAAAATGCTGATCATCATATTTGGTTGAGGATGATGTTTTTTAAGTTGGTGAATGAGTATTTGATTAAGGTCAATCTGCCAATCTAGGTCTCATCCTTTGATTTCCTCTTTGATCAAGATCTGGAAGATGTGGATGGTTTTGATGGTATTTGCTCAGGTTTGATGAACTAGCCATCAAATAATGAAATGATTATTGATGGTGAGGATTTATCTCTTTGGATTGAGATTCAAGATTTTAAACTATCCTAGAAATGACATTCAATGGATTACTGACCATCTCCTTGGCTAATTGAGGTACAGTGTTAAATAACCATGATTTCTTCAGATTGAGTATAGAGGTTTTGAAGGATGGAATGATGATTTGATGATTTAGTTTGGACTTTGAGGTTGGTGGAGGTTTTTAGGTTAAGATGATGGTTTTATTAGCATCAGAGGATTCTTGAGGTGATCGAGGTAATTTTCCAATTGCTTCTTGGATTCAAAGTAGGAGGAAAATTCAAAGGGTGGATGGGTGAAGATGAACGGTACTGTTTACCTTGTATTTATGCAGATGGGAGCACAATGGATGATGATTCATAAAATGGTGTGTTTGATTTTTAAAATCCACCATCTTTAGGAAACCCACCATTTTGAAATACACCAGTTAAGGGGTATGTATCTTTCAGAAAGCTGCCATTAAAATGGCAGGGTTTAATGGCAGGCTTGGTAAACCAAAATGGTGGGTTTGCTAACTTTGATACCCCTAAGGGTAGTTTTCTTTCCTTTCTTGTGATAGAAAACAGAAACCAAATGGAAGATTTTTTTTATTTTTTATTTTTTTGCCTGTGTGCTCCCAACTTTCCATCTCAAAATGAGCAAAAAACCTTTTTAAAAAAAATGGGTTCAAATAATCATATTTTTTTTTTTTTGAGACAAAAAGCCACCTGGAAGAATTCCCCAAGATATATTTTTTTGGATCCTTGAGATACTAAGGGTAAAAACAGCTGCTTTGGGAAATAAACAAAAAAAAACTTAAAGCAACAATAATCAAAACAAGCATTAAAAATGCAGCAAAACAGGTCATGATTCTATGTTATCTTATGTTTGAAAAACTGTTAAAGGGGCTTCATACCACTCAAATCATACCACACCCACAATACCAAACCCAGTTAAGACCAACCAACAAAACACCAACGGTCTACTCTTTCAATCAAACCTTATTCATTGGTCCAGATTAGGTCTAGCATCCAAGCTAGTATGGATCTACTCTCATGCTTGTCTACCAATGAATCTTCTCATTCTCCTCAATCATTAGTTTGTGCTGTCCCATTTCTTATGACCCATACCTACCACCATCAGGTATGGTCTCTTTCCTGCTCTTGGATCTGTCCCTTGGTCCCATCATCTGTCTCTCACTCCTCATCCACATCCCATTCCCATCCAATCCTTTTCATGGTGGTCTCACTGATCCATACCTGCTCCATTCAGTTATTTCTTCATCCCAGATCTTCTCCTCAGGTAAGGAAGACAAATATCATGAACCAGAATGAAAAAATAGAAAAAGTTTGAAGCTAAATGAATGACTTGGTATTTCCACATGAATGACTTCTTTTCAATATGGAGAAAGAACTATTGTCTGATTGACATTGTTTTGAACCCATTCACCTGCTCTATGGTGGTACAAAAAAAAAATGAATGATGCCATACAAAGGCTTCACCAGAGGCAAAGGATGGGAAGCAGGTCTTGGAGTAGTTTTGACCAGAAATAGGTTTAAGTTGATTCCTTGAAAAACTAAAGCATCATCTTCCTAGAAAGCTTTGAGACAAAGTTCTCATCAATGATGATAATCTTGAACCAGAATTCTCCGGCCAATTGATTGTGTTTTCTGGTGAACCGGGAGTGTTTTTCATACCATCTGCACCCTTCTGAGGGCTTTGTAATTCATCAGCTGGATGGGAGGAAGTTTCTTTAATTGGATGAGATGTCTTAATTTGTTCTAAAGCTGGTATATCGTAGGGCAGAGAATAAGAAACCGCACCTTTGGGTGTCTCCTTCAAATTTTCAAAAGTGCTAGTCCCTGATGGATGTCGGTCATTCGCCAAGAGAGGCACCTCCTTTGAAGCGGTTTGCTCTTCACCAGAGAGAATGATTGGTACGTTGCCTGAGGTGGCTGCGCCAGAGCCACCCTCACTTGTTAGCCCGCCTGCACCACCTGAACTTCCCATGGGGTGAATTGGTTCAGGCATGAATTCGGGAGCCGATGTGCCACTTGGAGGTTGTCCTGGTAGTTCAGCAGAAGCCAGTGGTTGTACTTCCGAGTGGTCCAGATTTTCAGCTCCGCGAGTTAATCCGCTGCTCTCTCCGGCAGCTTCAGGAAAGGATGAGTACTCAGTGGAAACCGCAGGTTTGTCGGTTGACGGGTCTAGTTTGGGTTCTGAGGTCTTCTTTCCACGCCAAATTCGGTACAGTAGTGTATCCTTCCACTTGGCTTTGAAAACGCTCTGAGCGTTTTGCATCCTTTCGACCCATGACTTTGGATTTGCCTTGAGCCGTCTCAAACCTTCACCTAAAGGCGCAATTTGTTCTTCTCTCGCTTTGTTTATTCTACTCGCCTCCTCCGTTAGATATGTTGGTCTCTTTTTGTATAGTGTGCGCATTGCTAATTTGACCGTCAGGTTATCCCACTGTTTACCAAACCATCCCAGCAATGTGAAAGGAGACTTTATTATAGACCAAGCCGCATGACCTGTTTTTCCCAGGAAAGTTCGTGGCTTGGTAACCCCGTCAGGCCTGCCGGTGGGCGCTGAGCCCCAAGACGAACTACCTTCAGGTTCAGTCCTGGGTGAGCTTGCACCACTCTCTTTTTCTGGAGGAGGATAGTCCCTTATGGCTGACTCATAGGAAGGGGGAGGTGGTTCTTGATACGTTTCGTCCCACCACCTGACGGTCATTGGGGGAGATGTGTCTGCATCGTTGCCATCCGTCGTCGCGAGGCTGCTTGGATTCGGCTCAGATTCTGGGATGTGCGGAATAATGTTTGCCGAGGAATCGCCGTCCTTGATGCTATTTTCTACTTGGGGAACTTCTGGAGTAGGGACGAGTGGATTGGAGTGCTTTAAACCATCTCCTGACAAAGTACTTGGATCGACGACATCCTTTGGGTTGTTGGATGAGAGAGCGCCGGTATGAAGAATATCCGCTTCAGAAGTACCTGTTGCGAGGATGTGAGCTTCGGACCCAAGACTGCTCGCACGACCTGCCTCTCCGGCCACACCGGGTAAGAAGGGGTTAGGTGCCGGTGCGGTCGAGTTGGGATGGAGAACAAGCAATAGGCCCAAGAGGGTCGGAACCATCGCTTGAGGTAGATTCATCTGATTGTGAAACGAAAGGGATCCAATCTGATAGTCTGAAATAGCCAAAGATGATCAGAATTTGGTGAAGGTTGATTTGAAAGTTGTGGGGAGAGAACGAAATTTCAACATGAATTCACTCTGTCGACGACCAGCGGATGAGATTTCAAAGGCCGAGAATCGGTTGGAGGGATATCTTGCTCCAAGAGCCTTGTTCGGTTCTTTTCCCTTATCGGTTCCTTCTGGCTGTTTTTAATCTACCGATTTGTGAAATCAGCGGTTGGGGCGGGTCGAATTGCAAAGTGGTGAGTTCGGATCAAGTTTTTAAATAATAACCAAAGTTCTTATACTCGTCCAGGTTGACTAGGTAAGGAGTGTTTTACTTCAAGGAATGACGTTTAAGCTTTGGGAGCGTGTGGGTAAATGGTCGGGACTCATAGAATTTTGATCGGTATCTATCCCATCAGCTGGGTTGTGAAAAGTAAATGTGGAGAAAATCTAAACCAAAATTCACCGGCCATGGTCATCGAGTGGCAGCACGAGATGATACGACTCTAAACTTTGCGATCCTTATTCGATAGGAATTATCTGCTTCGTTGAAATGAATGATGTCACGACGATGAGGCTTGAAATGAAGGACCAAACGATCTGATGGCCGGCCGTTTGATCGATAGTGATTATCGATGAGAATTCGCTTCGTCCAAGCTCAGCCAGAACATCCAGAGCGACTCGGAGGAATTCGAGCAAGGTTAGCATATTAAGGTGTTAGCTGATGACTACCGCCACTCGACCAAGTTCATACTAGAAGAGAATGAAGAGAGTGGCATGCCGGGGAATGGCCATGCCGACTCGACGGCCGAGCGGCCAGCGCGCCGTTGACCGTTTTGCACTTGGCTGACCACCGAGCCAGCCAGTCAGCCAGCGACCAGCGCACCCACCGCCCGGCCGCCCTCGACTGTCCTAGGCTCCCTCACTGCACTCTGCACTCGGGGGTGGCGCTCGGTCTGATGAAGCAAGCAGCTACGTTGGCAGCACTGGGCAGGTCTTCTCATTCCCAAAAACCAATCCATCCATCCATCCATCCATCCATCCATCCATCCATCCATCGATCCATCCATCCATCCATCCTTCGTGCGTTCGTTCGTTCCTTGCTTGCTTTCATCATCAATTTCATCCCTCCAATCTCAGTCATCCATCGATCCATCAACTGACTGGCATGATGATTCCGGATTCATACTTACCATCATCAGAACGAATCCGCGGATCATCATTCTAACCATCGTCTCGATCAAGTCCTCCAGAGGTACATGCCTACCTACATCCATAACTAAACCCATCATCATCCAAAACATCAAACTAAAACAGAACGAGTGGAGTGAGTGAATCTTGGGAGGATGGGAGCCAAGGAAGGATCATCGGAGAACCGGACGATCTTCGTGGGTGAGCCTCCCCTGACGATTCAAGAAACCATAAGATATGCAAACTACCCATTCAGATATCGACTAGACCAATCCCTCCACACTCTTCCCTTCCGCTCCCCAACGTGCCAACGATACTCTTCATTCATCACGTCTCCTTCTAAGCTGTTCTTGGAATTGATCATGTATCATCCTCATCATTAAACCCATCTCGTCCATCATCCATCTGTGCATTCATTTGCATTTACATCCGTCCTCACGAACACCAAAAAAAAAACACACACACACACACACAAATAGGTAATATACCCACCAATACGACGGCCGAATTACTCCATCTCAACTTTTCTCCGTTCGGAACCATTCTCGATATTCAAATCCCAATCGATCCTCAAACCCGTCAGTGATCCGAAAAACAACAAACAATTCACCTCTTTTTTTTTTATTCATTTTTCCTTTTATATATTTCAAAAAAAAAAAGAAAAAAGAAAGGAAAAGGAACAGAAACGGAAACAAGCTAGTTTACTTTCTCTTTCTACCTGGGGGAGTAATCGAACTGATCTGGTTGAATTGATCCTGTTTTTCTTGATGCGAAAAAATCAATAACTTGATGATGATGGTCGAATCATTCGAAATCGATGTGTCGCATTCACCTCCGGCTCTAGGCACGAATCGAAACTTTGGCTTTATCACGTTCAGGAATCCACTCGATGCACTAGATGCGATCGATAATATGCATCTCAATACGATCACGAACTCGGAAGGTGATCGGGATGGTCGTCAACAGATCCTTAAGGTCAACCTGGCCAGGAATCATTTCTCGAATCACCACCAGGCCAAGTTGAACTCCTCGACCATCGAGACGCCCGATGGTCAGGTGATCGTCAACGATCCTACTTCCAACTTCAATCCCAATCGTCCGATCTGGGATGATGAGAACTGGATCAAGAAGAACGCCCTGAAGGATGACACCCTGAATGATCCGATCAATCCAACCTGAGGAAGAAGCAACCAGAAGAAGGGAAAAAAAAAAAGAGAAGCGCCCTACCCCCTCTACCCTCGATGATCTCTTCTCTCCCCTTCTTTACAAAGTCCATCTAACTTTCTCCCTCTGTATTCGATTCCATCCTTTCAAATCGACCCCGAATTCTCAATAATAATGCCCCCACGAGAGAGGCATTGAGATACCCCTAGGGAGCGAGGCTGGTTTCTGACTCAGCTCCTCATATTCGAGGGTAAGGGTTCGTATCTATAAGCATCTCCTCCACTATCTATTAAGACTCTTGGGAGGCTCGGATCAACGACGCCTTGAGTGGGTGGACATCCCCCTTTCCCCCAAAAGCTATGATCTTGCCGACCATGATCCTGACGACCAGTCCAAGTGACACCACAAACACTCCTTATCCACAAAGCTCCCGTTCTCTTTCTTTTGCCTTGTTTCACCCTACCTTTCAAATTGGGTTCCTCCCTCCCGCGCACTCGGTCTACATTCTTACACGTTGCATGCATCATGCCGGGCGACCATTCATCTCAATGAGATACTAGCTACAACGTCACAAGTATAGTAAGTCCCAATTATAACAATCACCAAAAAAAAAAGACAGAATTAAAAGGTAAACTAGCTTCTACGCTTTGTTTTCTTCTACTCTCTTTCTCAAATTGGGTCTGGAACAACACGAATCCTACAAAGGATCCAATCGGAACGATTGCTTCCCAATTGCTTTGATTTTTCCTTTTTTTGTTTATTGTTCCGTGTGGCGCTTGAATTTCAATCAGGTACAACGCCCACTCGTCCGGCTTTTTTCTTTATTGAAAAAAAACAGAAAAGAAAAGCGTGGTGTGGTGGGTCGTTAAGACCCTGATTTCCCAACGGGGTGATCGGCAGATAGAAAGCACCGAACGATGGAAGGTATACATCTCCTTTCCTTTTGTTTCTCGTTTCTTTCCTCCTTTTTCCTTAAAAAAAACAAAAACAAAAAAAAGATTGAGCGTCAGGGAACAAGGAGATGGGTCTATCTTCACGTATCAGTAGTAGCGGAGCGAGGCGCGATCCAGGACGTAAAAAAGAAAAGAGAGTTCTTACAATACTTGTACCGGGTTGAATAATCTGCAGGTCAAGTAAGAGTAGAGTTAGTACAACCCAAACCATCCACCACTCGGAGGGATAACATAAGGGGAGGAAGAGAGAGAGCGGCGGGGTCTACCTTTGGGACTGACGACAAGACCTCGACCCTTACTTGCTCCTCGATAGATCGTTTCCACAATATCGATTAACTGCCATGGGGGGGGGCAATGGGTCACTTGTCAGGGTTTCAATCGCTTTCGAAGTCGTACAAGGTGGGATCGAATCACCTCCTGTTTATCATCCATGGCCCAATTGATCTATAATCCGAAGCCGAATGTAAACCGATGTCAGCTGGTGAGGTCCGATCGGATGAGTTCGATGGGAGCGATCGGTTCAAGCATATCATCATCACAGCATCCCACGATCTTCGGAATCTCCTCGAGATCAATCCAGGATCTCGAGTCGAGTCCTACCCACCTTATTGTTATTACCGGTCCCTAAATCGATCATGATGTGCTTGTTCCGGTAAAAAAACTGTCGATCGTTCGACCACCAGCGGGTGTTCCAGATCATCGGTACCCAAGCCTGAGGTCAATCTACGGATCGATGGGACCGACTCGCTCATGATGAATTCCTACTTACCATGACCGTACAAGGATCGTACAATTCGTACATCTACTACGGAGTTTTTTTTTTTTTAGATAAAAGAGAAATACCAAAAATCCGAGTCAGCTGCAGGTGATGATCAAACGCGCTCGAGGTCTCCGGCCATCAATCTGGGCTGGCGTGGGGGTAAACAGGAGTTCCAGAGCCGGGGAGGGGGGCGAACATCGTAAGGGGTGAGATGATGATAGGAGGAAACTAAGGAGTCGGTTGACCTTAGTGAAGTCCGGCACCTTGGTGATGTCGACCAAATAGATGACGGCAAAGTTCTTAACTTTCTCCGAGATCCCGTAGAGTGTCTCGTCCATCCTCATACACTCTGAGTCCTGGTCGGAGTCGGAAGAAGAAGATCGCGGAGATCGAGATCGATAGAGAGACAAGGATCGATGTGTGAGCCGACAAAGGGATAGCGAGAGGAGACAGGGTGGATGTGAGGAAGAAGAGAACGAGTCAGTAAGCAGTCGAAAGCAGGCATGGATTGGACCGATAGAAGTGTAGAGGCTTGATTTGACGTAGAGATGAGATCTTGATTAGTGATCATGTGGATCGAGACAGATACCGACCCAATCGTGACCGAATCGGATGATGACCACCCGATTCTCCTCGGCCAGGATCGCTTGATCGACGTGCCATCCGGAGGGCAGATGGGGTAAGAAGTACGACATCGAATCGGTACTGCTGCTGCTGCTGCTGCTGGTGCCGGTCGACGAGACTCGATGGAGTGATGGGTTGGAGATCTTACGAGGAAGAAGAGAGGCCCTTGTCTGTGACTGGCGGTGACTCTAATGCGCGAGCTGGACGACGACGATCGAATCTCATGATGAATCTCTAGGACAATTGGGTTCGGATTATGAGAGTGTGGAGTGAGAGTTGAGGTAGGAGAGTGTGTGTACTTACTCGAATATCTCCAGTTTCGAGGGAGGTGGTTGGGTCTAGATTGGGAGTTGATGGAGGGAGGACTGTTAAATGAAAGTGGTCGTCGTCGTGAGATCAGGTGAGGAACAAGTCGAACCATGCCCTCCTCGTCTCTAGGGAAACTCTCGTCCCGCCACACCTTTTCATAGAACCTCTTGTCGTCGAAATTCTCGATTTCTTACTTGCCTCTTTCTCTCTCTCTCTCCCTTCTCATCTTGGTTCATCTCTCTCCTTTCCTCTTTTTCCTTTTTCCTTCTTTTTTTTTTTAAAAGAAAAGATGGGAATGCTATTGATCCCATAGATCGCACTATGATCCAATCATGAATGAACAAGTGATCAACCCTTGATATGTTAAACAGAAAAGTATACTCAGATTATGGTCACATTTTTAGTTTCTAAGATATACGGAAGTAAAAAAGTGTACAGTGGGTGGACAGAAATAATGGGACTGACTGACCCAAAGCAGTCCATTTATTTTCAGGCCTGTGTTCCAAGCTAAATCAATTGTTCAAAAAAAAGGCATGTATTTAATTTTATCCATGGTATAATATATTTCAGCATCTGTAATTTAATTATACAACAATCGAAATTTCAAAAAAATATCAAATCATAATTTTTTTTTTTTTAAAAAAAAAAAAAAAAAAAATCGTATAACGCACAAAACCCCCAAAAAACATGCCAGAGGAAAAAAAAAAAAATTGAAAAACTCTGTGACATCAATATTTTTTCTTCTTTATAGGGCTGTTAGAGAGGATCAAAATGAATCATTTTCATTAAAAAAAAAAAAATTAAGATTGAGAGTTCCTAAAGAAATCTAAAACCACTTTTGATCAATGTTGACTTTTCAGTGCCTTGGTAAGATTGTGATGATAATGTTGAGATAGGTTGGTTGGAAATCTTGGAAACCACTTAGAAAGGCTTATTCAAGCTCTGTGGTCAACTGATGGTCATATCGTTCAGTTCTTCTACTCCATTTCAGATTTGAGGTGCATTGAGATGTTTGAGGTTATATTGGTCCAAGGTTGAATTTGAGTTGGGCTGATTGAAATCACTCTAACATGGATTTGGACCATCACAATTGTAGCTTCTTCCAATGGTTTGACCATCTTCATCTTCTGAAACAACCAAGTGAACAAAGAAGACTGAATATTAAAAAAAACAAAAACATGAATCAGAATCAAATATGAAGAATAAGATTCAAAAAAAAAATTACTTACCATCCTTGTTTTTTGGATTGATCAAGTAGTCAGACATCAAAATCCAAAAACCAAGTTGGTGGCAATGGTTCAGATGGAGGGGGAGCCCAAAGATGGGTTGGCCAACAGCAAGATTGAAACACCTGCCACTTCATCTACATTGTTTGAAGTACTTGGGTGTGATCACTTTGACAAACAGTCCCATGACTTTTGTCCACCCACTGTACATACAATAGGGCATATCAGAGTTAGCAAACCCACCATTAAAAACCTGCCATTTTTAATGGCAGGTTTATGAAATACACATACCCCCTAACTGGTATATTTCAAAATGGCAGGTTTCATGAAAATGGTGGATTTCAAATATCAAACCTGCCATTAAACCTGCCATTTATGCATCATCATCCATCCACCATCCATCACATCCAAAACACCCATCCACATCAGCAAATCCATACCAATCCCATCTCCATCACATCACACACATCTCATCTCCATTGCTTCACATCTCTAATGTTTCACATCTCCATCTTCACACAAATCCCATCATCATCTTATCCACCCACATTAAATTACCATCTTTCTCAACATGTCCCATCAAACTTCCTGGCAGCAAGTTGAAAATGCAAAAAAGCTGACTGAACTTTTGTTAGTATTTGACTGCCATTCAGACTCTGATTCAGAATCTGATTTGGAATCAACTTGGTTGGCTTTGAATGCTCTATTACAAAAGCAGTACATGGTTGAAAGTAGACAAACTCTCTGCAAACCTATGTATGAAAGTAGCAAAATCTTCATCCCCTACCCAACTTAAACTTCCAGAAACTGTTCCAAACTCTATTGCCTTCATTCATGAAACTTTTGGAGATGATTGAAGACCACCACAGTTTCCAGAACAATTCTCAGAATCCTCAACCCAATCCAGCTATCCAACTGGCTGTTGCTCTTTGTAGATTGGGATCAAATGGAAACGGGGAAGCAATTCATCAATTAGAAAATCTATTCTCAGTTGGTTATGTAACCATTGACTCATACACCAAAAGAGTCATGATTGCTATCCTATCTTTTCATTGCTCAGTCCTTTTTTGGCCAACCAAAGAAGAATGCAAGGAGATATCTCAAGTAATGGAGACTGAAGGCTTTCCTGGTTGCATTGGGTTTGTTGATGGAACCACCATCCCCTTGAGTCAAAAACCCAGGCTAGATGGCAACCACTATTTTGATTGGAAAAAAAGGCAATTGATTCATTTCCTTGACAAAGCCTTTGATAATAAACTGACCAAATTTGTTTTATTGGTTTGTATAGATACTCTGTGGCACTAAAACTTGTTTGTGATAAAAACAACAATTTCATATCCCTCCATGCTGGCCTTCTGGGTTCTTGTCATGATTCATATATTTTCAATCAGATGCGGATTTCCCAACAACCAGAGAACTACTTTGACCAAGATCAATAAATTCTGGCCGATTCAGCTTATGCTAGTGGGAAATATGTGATTCCAGCATACCGGAATGTTTTGTCCAACAATCAAGGAAAAACAAATTTCAACTATCATCTTTCCCAATCACAAGTTTGGATTGAGCATGCCATAGGAGTCTTGAAAGGAAGGTGGTCCATCTTAAGGAAAATGCAAAACCAGCTTCAAAAACCAAAAGACATGAAGTTCCTCATCAACTTCATTATCACTTGTTTAATCCTTCACAATCTTTTGGCTTAAATAAAAGATGAATGGGACAAAATATTTGAAAAGGATATTCCTGATCTGCCTCAAGTCATCCTTGTCTCATATTGTCCCTCATCTTGTTCTATGAGAGAATGGATTCTTCCTCTCACCCTTGCTCACTTTGATGAGTAATGTTTGATTTCAAATTAGGTAAAAAATCACTCCACCAATTTTTTTTTTTGGTTTTGGTTGTTCACCCAAGATTCCTAGGCTGAGTTGGCATTTTTTTTTTCTCATTTGGTGGGGTGGACTTGGGCAAAACAGACTCAAAACTTCCAAACCCCCCACCTCACCCCACCAAACCACCGGTGTGGTGTCATTATATAGCCTCGGATGGGGAACTGCGTCGCGGCCTGCGCGCTCAGCATCTGGTAGGTCGGGCTCAGCAGTTGGGGTGCGCTTGTTCTCAGCAGTGGCCGCTGCGGGCTCAGCAGAAGGCGCAGCAGGGCGAAGCACGCAGCTGCGGGCCAGGTCTGACTAGGGGAGGCAGGCCGCGACCCGCTTGGGTGTCCAACCCAGTGATGGAGCCGGGCCGATCAGGTTCTTGGGCGGTTAGTTAGGGAAGGAAAGGGCGGAGCAATTGCGGGGCTTTATCCGTGGACGGCCGGGCACAAGCGCAGGCCGGCTACGGGACTAGGAAATTCACGACGGCGCGTCGGGCGGATACGGGCAATCGCGGTGAACTTCGAGAAGCGCGCGGCGGAGGGCCGCGCCGCGGGGGAAGAACCGGATGCGTGTAATGGCAGGCGAGCAAGCGGAATAGGATATGGACAGGGTATAGGTTAGGATATGGGATAGGGTTTTGGGCCTAGGGTTTCCTTCTTCATTGTTGTTGGGTTGTTCATGTGCTTGTACTTAGGTTAGGGTTGAGGGGGAGGGCTCAAATACCTTTCCCCTCAACTCCGGGTTGTAGGGGGGGCATCTTACCATCGTATCATCAGGAGGCGGGGGAGTGGAAAAAGGAGCGGACTTAGGAAAACAGAATCCCTCCCCTCTTCTCCCCTTTTCTCCTCTTCGGGCTCTCTAAAACTTCTCTTTACGCTTGGTATCTAATCCTTACAGACGCTTAGACCCAAGAACTCCTGAACCTGCGGCAACTTCGTGAGGGATAACCTCTAAAGTTTCCACACCGGTCAAACCACCCACCTCACCCCACCAAACCACCGGGTGGTCCACTCCTTTCCCTCCTCACCAACCACCTCCACCTCACCCACCCCCTCCCCTCCTCCTTTGGTTGGAACCCCTGGTAAGCTTCCCCCCCCTCCTCCTCATCCTCCCCATCATCCAATGCTCATCCTTTGATTAATCCACCTCCATCCCACTTCAGGCCCCCCCACCCCCTTGGTTGATGCCCAAGGTAAGCTCCCCCCTCCCTCCTCCTCATTCTGCTTTTCCCTCCCTCTCACCCCCTCTCACACCCTCCCACTCACTCACCAACACCCCCCCTCTCCCCGGTCCCTTGGTCTCCCTCCCATCTTGCTTGGCCCCCCCCCTTGCTCCTTGCTCCTCCTCCTCCTTGCCATCCTGCCCTTGCCCTCCCTTGCTTGGCCCTTGGCTTGCCACCCCCCCCCTTGCTCCTTGCTTCTCCTCCTTGCCGGCCCACCCTTTCCCTCCCTTTCTTGGCCCTCAACTTGCCTCCCCCCCCTTGCTCCTTGCCTTCCCACCCTTGCCCTTGAATTGCCGCCCCCCCCTTGCTCCTTGCTCCTCCTCCTCCTTGCCGTCCAGCCCTCACCCTCCCTTGCTTGGCCCTTGGCTTGCCAGACCCCCCCCCCCTTGCTCCTCCTTGCCATCCCACCCTTGCCCTCCCTTGCTTGGCCCTTGGCTTTCTGGCCCCCCGCCCTTGCCTGCCCTTTGGCTTGCCCGCCCCCCGCCCTTTCCCTGCCTTTGGCTTGCCGGACCCCCCTCGCCCCCCCGCCCTTGCTCCTCCTTGCTGGCCCCCCCTTGCCCCCCCTTTGGCTTGCTGCCCCCCTTGCTCCTCCTTGCCAGCCCCCCCTTGCCCCCCCTTGTCTCCCTAGGCTTGCCAGCCCAGCCCCATCCCTTGCTCTCATCTGCTGCCCAACCCAAGGCCCGGTGTGGTGAACCATTGGGGACACCTTGGGAAAAGAATTCAAAAATTTAAAACAAACAAAAAAAAAAAAAATTGAACTTGGAAAAAATTTGGATCCTTCACTCCAACCCTTCCTGTCCTAATCGCTCCTGCTCATCCTCATCCTCATTGTGTTGCGCGTTGCTTGTTGCTCCTCCTCATCCTCATTGCATCGCTTGTCCTCATCCTCATTGCATTGCTCCTCCTCATCCTCATTGCTTGCATCCTTGATGGCGACCATCAGTTGTTCATCATGACCCTCCCCATCGCTTGGCCATGCGCAAATCATTGCCTTCCCTCTCATCATTGATTCATCCATCATGGCATCCTCATCATCACCACCATCACTGCTTTGTTATTTTCTTTTATTGTAAAATTTCTTTCTTTCTCACCCCCCTCCAGATTTGGATGGGAGGGGGTGTTGCGTTGTTACTAGGTGTGCAAATGTCTGCACAAACATTTGCAAGCAACAGGCTGGGGTGAGAATCTCTCACCCCAGTCTGGAAGATTGGCAGAAGGGAACCGGGCCTCCCCAAGCTTGAGCCTCATCATTGTAAAAAAAAAAAAAATCCGCTTTCATTTGTGTTATCCAATTGTAAATAGTTACAGGGCTCTCTAGCCTATAAAAGGAGGGGCTCTCCCCTGCTTTTTCCATCATCAATTCTCCCCACTAATAAGAATTATGAGCTTCTGATCCAAGAGCTCCTTCCCTTGTGAAATTGATCGCTTATCCAGATATATCTTTTGATTATCCCTTGATCCTTATCCCTTACCCTTGACTTTTTTTAAGTCCAAAACTCTGATCTGCCCTTCTGTGGCCCTGTTCCTTATCACAAACCATAGCCTTGCTGGTTGAAGAAGAATTCATTAAATTGAATTCTTGAGTGTGTTATACCACTCTTGATCCCTTTTTCTGACCATTATTTGGCCTTGATCATTCATTTGATTGTCTTTCTGGACCAGTCACGTTTGACTAAGAGGTTTTATTAACCTTGAACCTGGAGTGTTAAACCTCCCTTTAATTATTCAAGTTGCATTCTGCAACACTATTCTTGAATCCTTGAGAAGTGTTGGGTTACTCTTAGTCCAAAATTGTTACTGTTTGTTTCATTGATCCATAAACATATTGCATTGTCTTGTGCAGCCACCCACCGTTATCTGGTACCCTTCAAGCGCTTGATTGCGGAGATTTGGGCAGGTTCATTGAGAACCTGGAGGTTGATTGGGTTTGAGTTGATCGCTCCCAAGCACCTACTGACAACCAGAGTTATTAGCCTGTGGGCGCTGTTACTTACAACTGCTTTGTTCTATTTGACTCTGAGCAAACTTTAACTTATTTTGTTCAAAGTCTTTCTCCTCATCATCTTGGTTCAGCTAGTGCTGCTTCCCCCCTCAGCTATTGTTGCTATTGACTTATCACTATCCCATTTGATTCCTCATTAACAAAGGTTACTGGACCTTGATCCTGATTACATTTAAATATTTTTGTAACACTCAAGAGGGCAGCCTAAAAAAGCACCTATCCCCTCCACAGAACTGCCAATGCCTTGCGCCATTTGGAGTCTTACACCGGCCCAAAGCCCAGCTTGATTGGCTTCCACCCTGGTTTCTTTTTTTTTTGGTGATAACATTAACTTTTTTTTTTTTTTTTTTTTTTTTTTTTTTTTTTTTTTTTTTTTTTTTTTTTTTTTTTTTTGGTAATAATCCGAGCCCAATTAGCTCATGCCCACCCCCAGTAATTTTTTATTTTTTATTTATTATTTTTTTTTGGTTTTTTTTTTTGGTGATCATGTGACTGACATGGTTTTTTTTTGTAACCCTTCTTTGACCCCTTTTCCTTCAATTCCATCCCTTCTCCCACTGCAATCACAATGTTATACTCCAAATTGAATCCCTTCTTGATCCTCACCCCAAGCAGAGAATTTTCCTGGGAGGGAACAAGATGGAAGGAGATGAGGTGAAAAACATAAAGAGAGGTGGCAAGCAGAGGGCTTTGAAGCAAAAGAGGCATCAAATGAGGGCATCAGAAATCTCTTTGGAACTTGCAGAGGCGGACATCCATGAAAAGTTTGTATGATCAGGACGGAAACTAAGACCTTTGGATCTGGATCCTGCCATCACTGAAAAAAAGAAAAAGAACTATTGAAAACCCTCACCAACTGAGTTTGAAAATGCCAAGCAGAAAATCAAGCAATTTGATTTCTTCAGCCATGGCAAAGTAATTGTTATCAATAAATCTGATCAAAATGGTCTTGTGGAAATAATTGAATTTTTCCTTTTGGAGAAACTTTCTGACCAAGACAAGAAGGAAATCAACTTTGTGACAACTTTTCTTCACCAGTCAAAAAAATTTTTCAACACTGTTGGTTCCTCAAGATCTTGGGGTGGAAAAATGTTGGCAATTGGATGGCAAAAGTTGATGGACCCCATTGAGTTACTTGGACGCTATGTGAAGCAATCATCTATTCAATCTTCCCCTCAAGAGTATGCTTTTCTCAATCTTAAGGTAGACAAAGTCTCTCAAATTTTAGGACAAATGTTTTGTAATTTGGCCAGATTTCCCTTTGAATCAAAAAGTGAAATAATGAAGGACAACCAAATCCCCTCCTTTTCATCACTTGAATTTGGTTCTTGGCCTACTCCCTTTGACTGCTCTCTGCATTTCAATTTCACATCCAACTCTTTTTAAAACTCACCTCACATTGAAAAAGTTGACATCTCTGAGTATACCTTTTCACATGCAGTTCCAACCAAGAAATAAAATGGACAACTTATTGAAACTACGGATGAATATGAAGGATTAGATGGCCAATTTGTCTTTCCTTACCTTGGCTTTGGAATTGATTTCAAGCAAAAAGGTATAGTGAAAATGTTTTGGGAAGCCAATAAGTACAAGCACTGTACTTTTCCTGCTGTTGAGACTGCCACTCATACAAGAATGGCAATGTCAATGCAAGTCAAAAAATGACTTGAAACACTTGCAGGGACTTGGGTAGTGGGAAAATATACTCCAGGAAAAAAATATAAATAAAAAGAAAAAATATTTTGTTATTGCAGGGGTTAAAAATAGTCTTAAGCATTGTTGTAATCAAGAATGATTTTTTTCTTTTTAAGTTTTTCATCAAAGTAAATATATTTAAAAGCCCAGAATTTGAGTAATCTGCTTTAATTCATCTTCTGTTCTACTGCTACCAATGTATGCCGCAGCCATTGAACACTTATCCTTTTTTTCTTTTGTCATTTGTTCCCTCTCCATTTCCAGTTGTGCTTGCTGTTGATCCTTCTCCTTTTCCTCTTTTTGAAATTCTAGCTCAGCCTGTTTAAACTTCCACTTGGCATCCCATTTTTGTTGATGAGCCAAACTCTTAGCTTTCTGCTTTTCAAATCAATAGCCAGTTGAAAATCCCACTTCTCCTTTGCAAACTGAAGTTTTTCAGAATCAATTTGCAATTTCACTGTTTTTTAGAGGGAAATAGGAATGAGCTGGATTTTTAAAGGAAGGAGAATCCAATGGGCTTACTTGAATCTTGCTTCTCCATGATCTCCTCAAAGCTTGAAAAATTTGAAGTGTTTCTCCTCTTTTGAATGCTATTGGGGTTGATGCTGATGGAATTGGAGGCATTTTGATTTCCCTTTGCAGAGGAGGTTTGTGTGGGAGCATCATTTATCTCATTTGAAGGGGATGTGGGAGGCCCCATTGGCTTGAGGTTTTGGCCATTCAGGAATGGATGAGCCTGTTTCTTTTGAATCTAAATCAGTCAGGATTAACCAGACAGAAGAGAAAAGAACTTGGTTCCTTACTTGAGAAGATGTTGATGGCAATGGTGATACAGGAATGACATCCTCCTCATCAGCCAAGTTCTCCAGTTCTTCCACCCCAGGAAGAGAGAAATAAAAAGAAGTAAGTGAGGGGTCCAAGGTTGGTTTTGAATCATCAATCAATGCAGAATTAGACACAATTGGAGCTGATTGTGTTTGAATATCCTCCTTGGCATTGGATGGGGGCCACTCAAAGGCAAATGTTTCATCAAGGTCCTCATTGCTAGGCTGAGCATCCCCAGCCAAGTCCTTGGCATCAACTGAATCATATTGTTGGGCTTCAAAAGCCGCTAGAGGGGTGATGTTGGCCTTCATTCAAAAGATTTCACCCATTTGAATATAAAAAGGACAAATGGAGTACAACTTATCAACCACCAAGTTGATTCCCTTGGATTTGTCAGAGTTGGTGATACCAAAGCTGGTGGAGATTGACATGGAGTGTGATTTTTTGTACTTGGCTTGATAATTCTTGAATTGCTCCCTCATCTGTTTGGATGACAGTTCCAGCCTACCTTTTGTTTTATTCTTGAGTTCATTGGAAATCAGGAGATAACCATTGACCTTAGAGGATGGAGGTTGGTCAACACGTGTTTCATTGTTTGATCCAAAGCAAGCTTTGTAGTTGGACGGAATTTTGAGCCAGTTTACCAGGATAATGTGATCAGCTCTCTTGAGCTGAATTGAGCCTTTGGAAGCTGATGAAGGAGGATTGTTGGATTTTGAGTTCCTGGAGGATGTTTGCTTTGGTCCATTGCATTTTTTAGTGGACTTTCAGGGGTGATTGCTGAGGGGCCATTATGAGAGTGATGAAGCAAAGAGGATAGCAAGAGATGAGATTGATGAAGTGAAAAGAGGGATAAAGCAATGGGATTTGGGATGTGATGAAATCAATAAAGTGATTAGGGTGAGGGAGGGATGAGGATAGTGATGCAATGAGAGTTAGCTTTAGCTGTATGTGATGAAAGCTATAAAGTGAATGAGATTTAGCTGGATGTGATGAAAGAGATAAATTGATGAGAGTGATGAAGTGATGAGGATAGTGATGAAGAGATGAATAGCAATGAATCAAATTTTGTTCTCATGAGGTTGAAGGTAGAATTTTTCCAAGTTTTGAGGTGGAAAACCAGGGGTATATGAAGTGGACAGGTGGTGGAAGCCTTTATATAATTTACTTGAAAAAACCATTTTATTTCCAGTTAACTCTGACAGGTCTCATTTGAAATAAGTGGTTTTTTTGATTTTGAATGGCAGGTTTCACACCAAATTGGCCATCAAAAAATGGCGGGTTTGCTTAACTCTGATACACCTTAATCTATACAATAGGAAGTAATGTTGAGAAAAAAAATTATGCAAAGAGGGAGAAATATCTATAAATTCTAAGCAAGATGTCAAGACTAAATAAGTAGGTAGATAGCCACCTTCCACCAAGGCTTGAGCAACCCTCAACTAGTGATTTAAGATTTTTAGCTTAAGAGTAAGTCTGATGATCCATAACAGTTTGAACAGATCCTCCCCTAAAGAAAGAATCAAAAAATCAAAAAAATGTAGCTGATGAGGTTGATGGATTCTTCATAGGTATCAAGAAGGTCTTCCAGTGATAATCTGGATCTTTTTCTCTAGATCTAGATAGTTTATAAGTAAACATGAGGAATTGTGAAAGAGTAATCTTGGTAATCAATCATCTATTTTTGACTGATTGTGTTTAGATAGAAGAAGTGAATAGAGTAAAAGATCAAATCTTAAATGAAATAATACCATAGAACTTGACAGTAATAGCTCTTTAAAGAGAAAGTAAAGCAGAAAAAAAAACTAAAAAATCTCAAATGGTAAGATTTGATTTTCAAAATTTGTGGAATTCATGATCTTCAGATTTGGTCTAAGCAAGGATGTGTTTGCATTTTTTTAAGGGTTAATGAGAAATTCAGCAAGATCCAGAAAGAAGTTTTGATTGTTGAGAATCAAAAAAGAGCTTGAAGGGTTTGATCTGATGAGTAAACTGGAGATTTTTTTTCTCAAAAGAAAGGGTGCTTTGATGATGATTGTGTTGAAAAAAAAAATTATGAGGAAGTGACTAATGGATTCAACTTGATTTAAAAAAGGAAATTAGTTTGTGAGAGATTGTCTAATATGATGAAGGTAATCATTAAGCAGAACATGACCAGATCAAAGTTGATGAATGGATGTTGCTGGTTCTTTTTCTATCAAATCCAGAGAACTGAAGATTAGTTTATTGTTGGTTTTGAATTTTTATGGATTGGCTTCTTGAGTAGACAATGTGTATTGTGAGAAAAAGAAGAAAGTTTGATGAGTTGTCAAACTTGAGAGAGAATTAAGATAGAAATTGTAGGATTTGAAAGATTGGAATCATGAGCTCTTTTTTGGGGCTAAAAAAACATTAACTTGATTGTTGGAGGAGATGCTAGAGTATCCCAGAAACTACAAAAGTTTGATTCAAAATTTAGAGTTGAGTGATAAAACTTTCTGATAGATTTGAATGTAGGAATATTGTGAGTTAGAGAATTTGGAGGGGTTGGAGAATCTGATGATTGCTTGTTGGTTGTTGGAGAAAATTATGATCTTATTAATTGGAATACTCTTAGAAGCTCTTCTGTTAATTTCTTGAAAGGATAAATCAATACTAAAAGGAATTCAAGAAAGTTTAGCTTCAAAATTGATTAGATTTTTTTTTTTGGAGTTAAAAGGGTGGAAGAGGAAAAGGGAGGTGTAGCTTTCTAATATTGCTGCAACTCTGAATCCTTTATTTTTAATGGGAGAACAATCCAAAAAAATGAAGGATTGAGTTGTAAGAGAGTTAAAAATCAATTTGTGGTTGAATGATGAAAGAAGCTTTGGTTTTGGAGATATCAAGATTTTTGAGGTTAATGGAAGGGGAAATACATCAAGCTAAAGGAATGGGAGAGAGGAGGAGAGTATGAGCCAGAAAGAATTTCAGTCAGCAAGAGAATGAGCTTCACTAGGCTGATTCCAAACTGATTCAATTAACTGTAATGGAAGAATTCCTTTTACAGGAGTAGAGTCTGAAATGGAAAGAATTGAATGAAAATGAGAATACAGAATTCTACAATGTTGGTTAAAAAGAAAAATTAAACCACTATCAACCTTACGGAAAGAAAGATTTGTTTTTCAAAACACACCAGAAAATAATCTGGCAGATTGAAAATATCAAGTTTCTAATACATTTTTTAACGTAAATAGGTTGTTAGAAGTGGACCATAAACCACACCCAAAAAGAAGCCAAGACTTTAAAACAGCTGTGAATAGTTGATAAGATTCCTCATTCCAAGAGTTAGATTTAATAATGCAAGAGAGGTGATAAAACTAGGAGTTGAAATATTTTTTAATGATTTTGATGTGTGTTGATAGGTTAATTTAGGTTCAAAGTGAATATTTAACCATTTGATATCATGAGAAAACTGAAAAAAAAAGTATTAAGAAGAAAAGTAGAGATATATTTCTGTGCCTAACAGCCATAATTGTATGTTTTTTTTATCAAAGATATTACCATATTTCCTTCCCCAATCAAGAGAGATAGCAGTGATTTTCTTCATATTTGAGACAAAATTATCAATCAGATCAGAGTCAGTGAGATGAATAATATTATCCAGGAAACCAATTACTGCAGGTACATACACTCTGTTGTGTATGTATGTTTTTTAAGGGGTCCACTCATTCCTTTCCAGAAACATGTACATACATTCATACCAAATCCTACATATGAGCAACTGTACAGACATACATTGAGATATTTAATTTCAAACACACTAGCTCTGTGGTACATATAAGATAAAAAAGAAATAAAAAATGTATTGCCTTCTGATGGAATTTAACAGATTGAGATCCTTGCTTGGTTGAAAGTTTTTCTTTTTTTTTAAACATTGAACTCTAACATATAAAACCTCTTCTATTAAAATATGAAATACTCCCCCCTCCACTCAGAAAGAAACACTTTCAATTTCTCAATCCTACTTTTAAATTCAAAAAATATTTATGTCAATTGCCAAGTTTTAGGTGTTCAATCCTGACCATCCACCCTCATTGGCTGTAGGTGTCACACAACCACCCAACGTACTATAGGGAAATGTTAGATGATTGTGAGCACAAATGAGGAGAATGAGTGCAAGGAGTAAGTGAAAGATAGCAAGGCTAGCTGCAAAGTGCAAACTGAAGGTTCAATGGCTCAGAAAACAGCAATAGGTATGAAGTGTTCCAATCAAAGGAAACCAAGGCAAAGCCCAATGTGATGACCTGTCTTAGAAATATGCAAGAATGTATGAAATTAACTAACTGAGGAGACAATCTTCAGGCAGGCAGCTTAGCCTTTATAAGAATCTGATGGTGACTAGATACAAACTGATCAATGGCTATCTACAGCTAGGGACCAATGATGCAATGAATGATAGGAATGGAATTGGAAAATGAAATATATAGTACAGACGTTTCCAAGATTGTAGAATATGTGCAAACCAATAGAATTTGAGAGTACAGGACATAATGGGTAAGACATAGAACAAATGACATGTGAGGAAAATGCAAATGAATGGATGTAGTTTATGCAGGGAAGGGAACTAGTCCTTTGGCAGAAATATACAGTTAATGTTGCTATCTAGCGTGAGTGCAAGCTAGTTGTTGCATGACCAAGAATGAATGCCTGAGGGAAAATAATAACCAGGGGCAGAAGATCAAGGCTTGAATGGAGGGTTAACCTGATTAGAGTTAACTTCAAGGATGTGAAAGTATATTCTTAGTTGCTAAGAGTGGAAGGTTTTTATGCAAGACCAAGGTAGTAAGCAGAAGGCACCATTTATTTTGTTCTTGATTTGTGTCATGCTTATGGACTCAGGTAGATGGTACTGAGGAAAGGGATATGTCAAAATGATGAAGACAATGACCCTTAAACTTGGAGAGTGACAGTAGGCCTCAAGTTTAGGCCAATCCCACATCCTAATCTTGGTTAGTTACTTGCAGATTTCTCACTTACCTGACCATCTACCACTGTTAGCAAAATGCCTCAAGGTTAGGCCAATCCTGGATCCAAATATTGGTAAGGAGAGAGAAGGATTCCAGGGCAGGTGGATGATCCTGTATTTCACTATCTACAAGGTGTATTAAATCTGGAAATCTATGAAACTATGTAGGTTTAGTCCTGTGACTTAATTGTGCCTTACCACATAATATGAAACCAAGTTTATCACAAACAAGGAGATCCTCACTCTCATCATTTTTGATTCCAAATGCACCCCATCACTCAAACTATTCTCATTACCATCACCTTAAAAACAGAACAAGATTCTATTATGATCAAACTAAAAGTGACCATAAACATAGAAAAACCACTTGCTACCCACACCATCACAGGCCAACAAACTATCATTAACCAGATCCCCTCCCACATCTCAACATACCTCATCATTCTCATAAATCTTCAGGCCTTGGAAATCAAAATAAATCCTATAACCTTCAAAAACTCCAGAATCATTCTCTTCATCAAAATCAGCTCACTACTTCTTGGATTTCAAACATTTACATCTCTGTTGAAGCTGAAAAGAATACTTTCACAACAATGATGGTACAAATATTAACCAAAAAATGGGAATGGTTCCAACATCAATGTCTATGGCTACAATATTCATATTTATTTTGAACCAAATCCCCATTTTTTGCGCTCGAATGATGGATATGGTACCAATATTCCTATTTATATTAAAACTAATCCCCAATGTCTTCTCAAAAACACTATTTATGTTAAAACTCATCCATAATACTTCCAAAACAACAGTATCAATTTTGCTTTTGAATCTTTGGAAATCAATCAACATCCAGCTGATGACCACATCCAACTGTCAAAACAGCCCCAGACACGCAAGGGGCTGAGGGCACAGGCACTAATGCTCACAGAACTCAGGGTTGAGAGATGAGATAGATTGAAATGCAGATATGTAGAGTAATGAAACTGATAAGGAGAAGGAGAATTCAGGAGTAAGGCTCTGAAGGAGGTTGACAAGTGAATCCTATAATAATAAAACCAAAAGGGCTGGTGAGATGAGTAAGGTAGGCTGGCTGGCTTTCTTTTGCTGAGATGACACCTATTGGAAGGGACTAACCAATCAGAAGTAGTATACTAATTCCTTGAGGGGAATTAGTCCAGGAATGAAGAGAGGCCAGTATATGTGAGAAATGAGAGGGAGGCCTTGAGGAGGCATGGATGTTGCTGCTTCTGGGATACCCCATGGTATTACATGTTGACCAATTGGGCTGGAGGCTGTGGATTGACAGATTGGGTAATGGTCCTTTACAGAAGGGTGTGGCATGTACTGAACTGGAGTATGGGTTGTCCAGCCAGGAGTATGTACTATGGGTTTGCAGTATGCAATTCTGATACCAGATAGAGTAGAAGAAGAGATGAAGATGCGCCAAGCCATAGAGAGATATAGTGTGGGCCTGGGAGATTAACTAGAAGCTGCGGGGAATGCAGGAGAATACTTCAAGAGGTGCAGCATGTGGATCCAGGGGTAGAAGGTGGATTGTACTGAGGCTTGAGTCTGGCTGAGGGATGAGTGTGGCTGAGGAGACTGAGTCAAGTTGTGTTCATGACAGTACAGGGGGGGGGGACAAATTAAGTTTTCCCACTGATTGGCCAAAATAAGTAGTTTGATTTTTAGACACATTTTCAAGGCCAAAATTTCCAGTCCCAAAAAATCATACATTTATTTAAAATTGTATGGTAATTTATTTTATCATCTTTTCTTTAAGGTGGAAATTGATTGATGAGTTCAATCATCCAACCATAAATTTTTGAAAATTAACACAACAAGGTACAAACTACCCCAAAATTAATGTTTTGGCAAGAGAAAAAATGAAACTATCCTTTTGAAGTTAATTTTATGTTTAATATATTTAACTTTAGGGAAGAATCAGAATAGAAAAATAAAAAAAAAACTAATGAAATTTAATTTTTCCATTGATGGAAAAAGAAAATTAGATTACTGTGATTTATTTGTGGGTTTGATGATACTTTGATTAAATAATCAAGATGGGTATCTGAGAACCCATGAAATTCAAGCAGGAAATATTTCTGATGATTTTTGAGTCCTGCACTATGATTCAAATGGAATGTTTCCCTTTTCTAGATCATCCAGAATTTTGTGAATTTTTTTTGATTTTGTTGGTTTTAAGGAGGGGATCATCCCATTGCTTGAAAAAAAATTGAAATTTTCAAATGAAGTAAAATACTTTATTGAATAAATCATCTTGATCTGATTAATGATTTTAAACCTTAAAAAGAAAAGAAAAATCCAAATAAAATGAAATATCAAATGTTGAAAATGACTGAGAAAAAAATCTGAAAAACTTCTGAGGATAATCTTTTATTTATTTTTAAGGAAGAGATCCATCTAAATTCAAAAAAAGGGTAAGAAATTGTTCATATTTGTCATTTATATACTGATTCAAAATTGTTTGAGTTTAATTGAACTCATTCATTTTCATATGATTTTTCAAAACCAATGAAATTTCCTGGTTTTTTCATTTTACACATCAGTGTGAAGACTCACTTCCCCCCCCCTGTACATCCCCCAAAGAGGAAGGGGTAGCTCCTGATACCAATAAGAAGAGGTGAGAGTAGATTGAAATCTTCAACATGACCAAATTTTCTTTCCCCCCACCATCTCCATCAGCATCACCACCTGAAAGCTGTCCATCCCTTTCATCCTACAAAAGATCACCCACTCTTTCTTTCACCATGGAGTTCACCAATGGATATCATCCTGTTAACCAGTACCACCCCCCCTTGCCCCAGATGTATTGAAACTGAGAAGCTTTGCACGACCAGCATCACCCCCAAGTCTGGAAAGTGTGATTACTGCAGAAGGTACAAGAGGTTGTGTTCTGGAACTGCTAAAGTTGGGAGGAAGGTGCTTGGTCCAGTGGTTTGGGTGAAGGACCAAGTTTCTGGCAAATTTGAAGTGAAGGAGGCACCTGAAGACTTGATTTTTTCCCCGGGACTATCTAGTAGGGTAGGTCCATCAGATGGTGAGTTTTTCTTTTGTCTTCTAATACCAACAGGCTTTCTTCTGAAAAAGATGGTTGTCTGTTTCCTAGTTGAGGTGTTGAAGGAAAAGATGGCAAGATTACAGAAGAGGAGAATGGAATTGATAAAGAAGGGCAATTTGGCCTTGGATGGGGCATTTAAGAAGGAAGCTTTGATTTTAAAGGCATTGGATATCCGTTTGGGAACTCTTTAATTGTTTTAAATTAGTTTGATTGCAGATTTTTAAGTCATAGATGGCCATTCAAACTGCCTTCAAAGCAGAATCAAAGCCATTGAAGCTGGGTTAACCACTTTTGAAGCAGTCAAACTGTGTCAAAGGGCCATCAAACTTGTCAAATCAAATCAGTAAAAGTTTGAAAATAAAAGTTTGATGTTGTGGTGGATAGTTATAGAAACAGAGGCAAGTAGGCTCAGCACTGGAAATTTGACTTGGGGCAGCTCAGCCGTGGTTGGAAGTCCACATGTCTATTCCAGAGTGCATTAGCTAAGGGCTCAGCATTGGTGTGACGCACACTTTTTGTGTGCACAATGACAAGAATGGGCCGGAGTTTTTGCCTTTTGCGGACATCAAGCATTTTCAAACATAACTTTCCCTCCAAGGTGTGGAAACAAGAGAAATGATACCCCTCAAAGTTGTCCTCAGGTTCCAGAAGTTATTGGTCTAAGCGTCTGTAAGGGGATTGGATGCAATGAGTTTAAGGATAGAGAGGGTGATGATATATGATATGATGATCCAACCCAGAGTTGAGAGTGAGGTATTTTTTGAGTCCTCCCTCTCAACCCTAACCTAGGTAAAACCACAAGCAACAAGATAGATGAAATATGACCCCAAGTACAGAACCCTAGCTCCACCCTAACCCTACCCCCTATCACCCACCCCATCCAAAACCCTCCCCTTTGATATCACGTACGTCTGGTTCATCCTTCTCATGGCGTAGCCCTCCGCCACGCCCTACTTGGAGCCCCCCGGTTTTTATCCATCCGCGGATCCCGCAATCTGTGAGTCAGCCTGTGCTTATGCCCGCACAAACCTTGGATCCCATGATCCATGAGTCGGACCCCGCTTATGCCCATGAAAACCTCCCCGGCGCGTATAACCCCTGATTGCCCCGCCCTTGCCTTCCGTACTAGCCACCTGAAAGCTTGGTTGTGCCGGCTCCATCACTTGGTCCGCGTTCCCTTGGCGGGTTGCGGCCCGGCGCCCCCCAGAGTAGGCCCAACCCGCACCTGGTTCCAAGCCCCGCAATCCCTACCACTGAGCCCTCATCTGCTGCTTCTGAGCCCGCAGCAGGCACTGCTGAGACCGCGCACACCCCAAATGCTGATCCCAACCTACCCAACTGCTGAGCACGCAGCCTGCAACGCAGCTCCAGATCCAAGGTTATAAATATGACACCACATCCCCCCCCAAGTTGAGTTCTGTCCCCAGAGGTCCTTCCATCACTACCTCAACCCTACCGCGCTACCAAACCACCCCAGCTACTAGCCCGCGTCACCCATTGTTGTCTTGTTGTTGCCTCCTGTTGGACCAAGCCCCCCAGATGGTCCTCTGGAGGCCCCCTTCTCACCAGTCCCGCCTCCCCCCAGCCCCCCCAAGATCTTGGAAGTCCCCCTTGTTTTGGCACTCCCTGCGGCTGGATTCAAGATCTTTGCTGAAAGGTTGACCGTGATGCTCGGCAACTTCCTAGCAACACCCGGCACTCAATCCTTGGAATCCCGGTGCAAGATTTTGGCATCTTTCTGGGCCTTACTGGCGTTGTTGCGGGTGGACATGGAGGAAATGATGAGAATGGCTTAGGCGCATTGCCCCCCCTCTCCCCCCTTCCCTCTTTCTGCGTTTTTCGTTGTACTGCGCTTCCCCTGATTAGAGAAATACATGTCTTCTGCGCGCGCATCCTTTCCCAGCGGGTTGTCCGGTGGAAACATCCCTGCGTCCCAAGTGAGTTTTAAAGAAAGTTCCGCGTCTGCGCGTCATAAGTGAGAATGAGAGTGAGATTGAGATCCGGGCCCGCGTCCTGGTGAGAATGAGAGTGAAATTGAGATCCGCGCCCGCGTCCTGAGCCAAAAAAGTTCCCTGGAAGGTACCTGGACCGCCCAAGCCAAACTGCCACACAGTTCCCCGTACCCATCCTGCAACAAAAACAACCACCCTCCACCAGCGCGCTGTAAGACTCAAAACGGCGCAGGGCGTTGGCAGTTCTGTGGAGGGGATAGGTGCTTTTTTAGGCTGCCCTCCTGAGTGTTAAAAAAATATTTGAATGTAACCAAGATCAAAGTCCAGAACCTGGTAAACAGGGAACCAAAAGTAAGAGGATAAAGATTATAGTAGTCGGTAGCTGGGAGACAACACTATCTGAGGCAAGATGATGTTAGGGAAAAATTGAATAGAAGGAGTCAAGAATTGTTCAGAGTTCAACAAGACAAGGCAATTGTGAGTGAAAACGCCCACAAGCTAATAGCTCTGGTCGTCAGCAGGAGCTTACACCAGGGCCAAATTGGGGTCTCTGGCTGACCAGTGACATGAAGTCACTTTTGTGGCCACTTTTGTCCCCCATAAGTATCAAAACGTTCCCCATGAATTCACAATGATTGATTCAATTTTTCACAATGCTGTACACAATATTTCTTGTGGGTTTCACCTTTATGGAAAACAAAAGTCCAGAAGATTTCACTGCTGCTGAAAATGAGAATCACCTTGATTTCACCTTTTTGGAAATTGGAATTCATCTGTATTTCCCAAATCATGAACTTTTAATTCTGCCATTTCCACCAAGATAAAACAAGAACTATTTCTGGAAAAAATCAATTTTGTGAAAAATGTTGATTTTTTAACAGGGAAATTGATTTGTAAAGGAAGTTTGTTTGTTGGAAAAATCAAAATGGTTATAAACGGTTTTCAGTTTTTGCAATTCTCAATTTTCACAGCTTGAAAATTATAATTTCACAAAGCTCCGCATCTCCTACAAACAGTTGGCATTTTTTCCAAGGCCAAGATTGCAGGCCATCAAGAGTCTATGTAACAGATGTGAGTATCCATACATGAAAACATAAATGCCCTCCCCATGCCTAATGAAATCAGTGCTGAATTTATCCCAACAAAAAAATATATAAATGAACAGAGAAAAAAATAAAGCAAGTTATAGCAAAATCCAAAGGAATTTTCTGTTCAGAGATGAGTGTTACACTCTTCCCAGCATTTCACTAAAAATAAATGCAACAAAAAGTGTCCGCCAGTGTCACTATGAATTCACAAGGGAATCACTTCAAATCAGCTCACAGTTCACTTTCTCTTTGCTGGTGCACCTGGGGCACAGGCCCCACTTTAGTTGTGGGTAAAAAAGTGCAATCACACATTGTCCAAGGATCCCATCTTCAAGCTAATCCTTGGAGTTAGCTAAACCATCTCAGAGCTGGCAACATGGGCTTTGTACCTGGTAAAAAACCCTTAATTTAGCACATGAATGCCATAGAGCTCAAGGGATTTTGAATGACCCAGGAGTATTTTTCAATGCACAGATCTCCCTCATATAATTTCACAAGGGAAACCCCTCAAATAAACTCACAGTTTTCTCAAATATTTTAAAAGCTTTTATGGATAGGGTTTTACAGGAAAGCCTTTTGTTTCATTCTTCAAATATTTATTCCATGTAAAAAACATGGATATCTCCGCCAGGAAATGCAGAATTTAAATAGATATCTCCCTCAATGTCTTACATGGAGGGTTGAAACAAACCCAAGGTGGCACTTGTAAACAGTAAAGGGAAGAAGAATCATACTAGGATAAAACAAGACAGCCAGGCAGATACTTCCAGAAGAAAAGCAAGGCAAATCTCCAATTCAGTTTAGAGCACTGACTAATTTCAACAAACTCCTCAACAACTGTCAAGGAATGTGGTGGTAAATCTTCCTTTCTAATATAAATCTTATTCTTCCTCATTCTCCCATCCTAGATGGGGTTATTATGTTCCATTTACTTCATATCAATCAATTTTCTGCATAAAAGGTGCTAATGTGTTTGAACCACAACAATCATTGATTTTAAATAGCTTTCTCTTTTCAGGGTTTATTGTATGCTTTCTCAATACTTACCTGAGGAGCTGCCTTAGTTGCCTTTATTTTGCATTCATTGTTTGATCCACATGTTTTATATAGTTGAATTTCTGCACTAAAATATGTATCATCCTGGTGGGGATATCTTTTTTCAGAAGATTCTCTTTACTCATAATCTCAAAAAAAACCCCTTCTATTTCTGTCACTACAACCAATCCAATTTGAACCTATTTTAAAAGGCTAAAAGCTTGGATTTTCAGTCAAAGCCTTAAACAATCATTTATAAAAATTCAAAATGCCCCCCTGTAACATATTTATGCCATTTCCTGCCTGCATTAATTTTTGATTCAAGCCTATTTGACTTCAAATCAGATGTAGGAAGGAATGCCCATTGAGCATGGCGCGGCCACAGCCCAAAGAAACAATCACTATCAACAACAAAAGCCCAAACATTGCATGGTTTCCTTAATGGACTCATTTGCGCATGTGAACCAATGTCTCCAGCATGCAAAGGCCAATTAATATTGACCAGAGAAACTCCCCAAAAATCTTTGTTTGACAATATCTTAGACTTACAAAGCAACATTTATTTGATACAAGAAACTTGTTTAAAATAAAAAGAGTGAAGTTACTTTACAGACTCATCATAGTGTGTATTTCATCCACATGAGAGGGTGGGCAGAGGAGGGACTACACTCTTATGTGGTTGTAGTTTCACTGTTGCCAGTTCAGTGATGTGCACTCCCATATAGTAGGCCAGGCATGAAAATTTGGGCTGACAGAACCCAAGTGTGGTCCAGGTGACTTGAGCCCCACCACCAAGGTTAAATTACACAACACCAGTATATGTAAATGATGAAACCAAACTTCACTCAATGCTTTGAAAACCACACTCAATTTTGAACACACCTCACCAACTTTTGAACATTTCTCACTTGATTTGGAACACACCTCAACCTGCTACACCCTCACCCAAGTGGACTTCAACACTCCTCACCCTGCACACCCTCACCAAAGTGAATTTGAACAATTTTTACCCAATTTCTAACACTAATCACCATTCCAACCCTGACAAAAGTGAATTTGAAGAATTGTTACCCAATTTTCAACACACCTCACCCTGCTAAACTCTCATCAAAGTGGATATCAACACTCCTGACCTAATTTTGAACACACCTCACCCTTCTACACTCCCACTGAAGTGGATTTCAACACTCCTCACTGTGCTAAATTCTCACCAAAGTGTATTTCAACACGTCTCACCATGCTACAATGCATGCATACAAACAGGAGGATTTTGGTGCAACCTGGATTAGAGCATGGAAGTTGCACAAAAATGTTGGTGTTTGGATGCATGCATCCAAACAGGAGGATTTTGGTGAAACTTGGATTAAAGCATGGAAGTTGCATGAAAATGTTAGTGTTTGGAAGCATGAATCCAAACAGGAGGATTTTGGTGCAACTTGGATTAAAGCATGGAAGTTGCATGAAAATGTTAGTGTTTGGACGCATGCATCCAAACAGGAGGATTTTGGTGCAACCTGGATTAAAGCATGGACGTTGCATGAAAATGTCAGTGTTTGGATGCATGAATCCAAACAGGAGGATTTTGGTGCAACTTGGATTAAAGCATGGAAGTTGCATGAAAATCTTAGTGTTCGGATGCATGAATCCAAACAGGAGGATTTTGGTGCAACTTGGATAAAAGCATGGAAGTTTCATGAAAATTTTAGTGTTTGGATGCATGCATCCAAACAGGAGGATTTTGGTGCAATTTGGATTAAAGCATGGAAGTCGCATGAAAATGTTAGTGTTTGGATGCATGCATCCAAACAGGAGGATTTTGGTGCAACTTGGAGGTCTGACCACTGCTCATGCTTATGCTTTGCGTCTGAGTCCTTCCATCAGTCCCACATAAGCAAATAAATAGAATCCACTTGGGATGGGTAAGACAAGTTCAAGTCATCCAAACCGCCTTCCTTTGATTCAGATAGGTGTCGAGGCCCACTTATTGTCTCTCTTAGTTTAGGTATCAACGCTCCCCATGTTTGCTTTGTGATCCATCATACGCTTCCAAAAAGTAATGAAGGTTATTATCAAGAATCAGGTTGTGCTGGACGTGATGGGCTTGTTTTGGACTATTTGCTCTTTTGGAAAACAAGTGATCTTATCCCACTCTCTGGAATGGTTGCCTCCAAGACTGATGGGATCATGAAACGTATAGGCCTTCATATTCTTTGACATCTTGGTCACAACCCAGTTTTTTGACGTGGTGTCTTGCCACCCCCTGCAGTTTACTCTATGGCCCAATAGGCTGTCAAAGTGGAACGCTGTTGTAGTACCCTCTTTGCCGACTATTTCAACACCTCCCGCTCAACTTGCGACTCTGGAAATCCTCTACCTTTCTCTCTTGAGCCCTGTAAAAATTGTGACAATTGCAAACAAGATTGTTCTCAAATCCTATACAATGACTTGACAATACAAGCTTGTCACATCTGCCACGTCGTTGGTTACATAACTAGAATGAACAGCCAAATAACAATGATCCAACTAGGGGATTTGATGCGTGGCGTTGGGCCTTCAATCATTCAAACCATTCAAACCCGCCAAGTTGACCAAGATTTCAATGATTTGCCAACCCATCTAGCTCCCAAGGTAGTGGGACTAGACAAACTGAATCACAATAAGATTGCACTCACTAAAGAGGTTGGCTGATCTTCTTAAAGACAGCATGCTAAAAATGAAGAATGAGAACGCTTAACTGCCCAATACGTTATGGTTTTTTTCTTCATTATTTTGATTGCCCTTGTTTTCATCCAAAGCAATTGGAAAACTTAATCCTTCACCTAATTTTGCGAGGTTACCTGGCAGAACAGTTTGTTGCTAGTACGTCAAATCGAGCCTTGTTTTTCCTTGATTTTGGCAAGAGTTTTCTGAAGATTGAGAAATTGTGTCTACCACTCCCGCTTGACCAAAGCTGCTTACACAGTCAACAGCTAAATAATGCTTGGAACCAAGTCTTGGGACTTGGAACGGTACCGTGACACTATCATGACCGTGTACAAGCCTTGGTCCTCCAAAAATCAGATTCCAAACCACGTCAAAATCATTATTCCTTTGGTATCTGCTCCAAAAAGCAAGCAAGCGTCCAATTCAAACTTGAAGACTAATGTCAAAGAACCCAAGAAACAAAAGATGACCTACAGTGTTCAACAGGGAAAAAAGACCACCAAGATTGCCGTAGCCCAAGCTTGTGGTAACTTGATCATATCTGATGATGATGATGATCATAATCACCATAATCACAATAGTAATAGTGAAAAGGTGTGAAAAGATGAATCCTCTAAACCGGCTGAGGAATGAACTGATTTGATGAATGGTCTTGCCTTCAATTGCGGATTGAAACAGGTGGGTAAGCGTCCGATCAGCCGTGAGGATCAAGGTAGAAGTGTTTGAAGACAAAAAGTTTTGTTGATCAAAATCAAATCCGAATGAAGACAATCAACAACTCCACTGGTAGTGAGGTGAAGAAACTCAAGGGTTGAAGGAAGGGATTTCTAAGTGTACGTACGTACGTACGGTGGCTAGATAAGAATAATGGGACCGATTGACCTTAAAACATTCCATTTATTCTTGGGCTTCTGTTTCAAGGCTAAATTCAATTGTTCAAAAAAAATAAATAATAAAAGGCATGTATTATTCATTTTCTGTTTTTGGGATTTAGATTGTTTGAACGTCTGTACGTACTCTCTACTTAACAAAACAATTGAAATTTTTGGAAAAAATATCAAATCAAGCATAAAACTCCAAAAAAAAATTCGCTGGAGGAAAAAAAAATTGAAAAAAATTGAAAAAATTGAAAAATCCAGTACCATCAATATTTTTTTGTTCTTGTTGATGAGGGTGTGAGTGAGAGAGTGAGGATTGCAAAGGGGAATGATGTTGAAGAAAAGAAAGATGAAGTCTCTTGAAGAGATTCTTTTTCTTAAAAAAAACACGGGATTCAAAACAATTGGTTTGATGTTGATGTTGATGGTGGCTTGGTAAGAAGATGGTGATGAGAATTTTGAAAGTGATAGGTTGGGAGTTGTGGAAACTGCTGCAAAAAAAAACACACACATTGATTGATTGAAGGACTTTAAGCATCTGATATTTTTGTATTCTGAGGTTGAATTGGAGTTCAGGTCCATTGACATCATTCTAAAATCAATTCTGATCCTTGCACTTTTGACCCTCCTCCTCTGATGTGGTGTGACCATCACCCTTGATCTTCTGAATCAATAGATTTCTCAAAAGAAGACTATATATATCAAAAATGAGAACCCATAAATCAATAATAATAATAATCACTTACCATGTTTGTTTAATTGTTTAATTTTTTTTTTGAATCAATTGAGTAGTCAGAAATTGAGATCAAAAAAAAAAAAAAAACACCGAGTTTGTGGTAATGTGGAAAGTGAGAGCATGCAAGAATTTCACAAATTTGTGCAGAGGAAGTCCTGAACATCCCATTCCAACCTGGGTCAGTTCCCTTCAAAAACGTGTAGATAGCAGTAGAAAGTATCCTGTAATGAGTTTTGGAAGATCTAAAGAGATCATTGATGCACAAGAGAGAAAGACAATTGATATAGGTTTCAAAACCCGGGAGGCTAACACCCCAAATTGGTCACAAGCCTGATCCTAATTTGACTGATGATCGAAGAACCCTACCAGTTTTTGAGCAAGCGGGAGGATGGGAGTCATGGAGGAAGGGGAAACAATCAAAGAGTGGAAGAACATCCAGTAGGAGCTGGATTGGGTGACTCTCTTGATGTCAAATCAAGCAACCACATGTCATCAAGATCGTGAAGATCACTCAAGGCGTCTAACTCTCTCTCCAGCTTCACCTTGACACCCTCACTCACCTTCAGCATCAACCTTGATGCAATCCTCTTCTTCATCCCATTGATTTGAATTAGGATCAATACTTGCTGGACAAGACAAATGGGCCATGGCAAGATGCCCGGGGGAAAAAATGAAAAAAAAAGCTGAGTGACTCGACAACAAGGATGAGGCTCCTATTGCTGATACAATTCAACCTCAATTCTGGGTTTAGGATACACCTTCTATTGTTTATCTTTGCAGATTTCCCTCCTTGGTTTGACTTTTCTTTCTTTTTTTTTTCTTGGACAGTGGAACGTTGATGGTTTTACCCGGCTGGGGGAGTAGGGTCCAATTGGGAAGGATAAACTAAAATTGATTTGGAGCTGATTTTTCAGTAATGCAACCAGATGTGAAACACATCTGAAAGACTGGAAAAACACCAGTGAAATTTGTACTATAGAAGTGGTAGTTTTACATAAAAGTGATATGAAATAAACTGTAAAATAATTTTTTTTATGAATACTGGAATTAATCAGAATGAAGCTGTCATCGCATTGTGGAAAATATTGATCACTGAAGTTGTAGCTGGGATATCAAAATATACAATATTTAATTGGAAATTTTTATTCCATAAGGAATTTCAAGTGAGTCCCAGTTGAATCAATGTGAACATTCAAGTGAATTCAGGTTTCTTCCTTGGGGATTTACAAGTGACATTCATTTTCCACCATGGTGAATACAATGTGAATCATGTTTTCTTTTTGATGTAAACTGAGGTGAACTCAAGAATACTCATTGGTGAAGAGAAGTTTTCCATAAAGGGATTCAATTGGCCAGAAAATGGGACTGGATGGTGACATGAAGTCACTGGCAAGCCAGAGACCCCATTTTGGTCCTGGTGTTAGGAAAGATCAACTCAATCCCAAACAACCTCCAGGTTCTTAATGAACCTGCCCAACTCTCTGCAATCAAGCGCTTGAAGGGTACCAGATAACTGTGGGTGGCTGCACAAGACAAAGCTAATTGTTTGAAGAAGCTCTAGAAGCAAAACAATAACTTATTCAAACAAGAATAACCCAACAATTCTCAAGGTAATCAAGAGTAGCGTGGTGGAATTCAACTTCAAAAGAGATGAAGTGAGGTTTAACACTCCAGGTTTTAAGCTTAAAAAAACCTCTTCAGTCAAAGGTGACTGGTTCCAGAAAGATAATCAAAGGATGATCAGGACCAGTATGGTTGGATAAAGGGATCAGGAGTGGTGTAACACACTCAAGAATTCAATTATTCAAATTCTTCTTCAACCAGCAAAGCTATTGGTTGGTGATAAGGATCAAGGATCAAGGGGTTTGAGTATGGAGGATCAAGGATCAAGGGCTTTGAGTATGGAGGCTCAAGGATCAAGGGGCAATCATAGATATATCCAAATGTTTGTCTCAGATAAAGGGGAATGAAGACCCCACGGATGATGTATTTCAAGAGGATACTGATGATCTTAGGATGTGGTGTGGGTTAGGATACCATGTGCTGATCTGATGTGATGATAGGATGTGCTGATGTGCCAATCCCCCAAAAGGCAGGGGAGAGCCCCTCCTTATATGGGCAGGAGGCCCTGTTAGACTATCTACAACGGATTCTACAAATAGGGCGGAAAAAGAAAGATTTTTTTTTTTATTTTCAGGTGATCAGAAAAATTTGATCACGCAGGCCGGTGGAAATCCAGCCTGCCTGACCGGGGTGGGATCCTTCCCTTCACCGTCTTTTGCCTCTGTCCGTTGAGGGTGCGCGCGGCAACAGGGGAATCACCCCACCCTTGACCAAAGGCGGGAAGGGGTGGGAAAGGAAAATGAACCAGACCGCCACGGATGTCCATGGGCGGTAGTCAACACTCTCCACCCCCACCCGGAGATGGAAGGGGGTGGGAGAGTCCCAGGAAGGGTGACGGATGAGTTGTTGGAAGTGGATGGATGATGGCAATTGGCTTGGCTTGAGGCAATTGAGTAAATCCTGATGGGCTTGAGATTGGCGACTGATAGATTGAGTGAGGTGGGAGATTGATGGGTCCAAGGATTGGACAAGCGCTTGGAGGTGCGGTTGGGATGGGTTTGGTAAGACATGGATGAGCAACGCGCGACGCCCAAGGATGCAGATGAGAGATGCGCAAGGATGAAGATGAGCGACGCGCAAGGATGAAGATGAGCAACACGCAACAATGAGGATGAGGATGAGCCACGCGCAACAATGAGGATGAGCAACGCGCGGGGACAGTATTTTTTTTTTTTTTTTTTTTTTTTTAGATTTTCAAATTCTTTTCCCAAGGTGTCCCAAATGGTTCACCACAGCGCGCACACAGTCATCCAAGAGAGGAAAAGAAGTTAAGGAAAAAAACACTCTGGGGTGTCTAGCTTTTCCGGCTGTGAACCAGCTAGAACACCCCCTCACCAAATCAGACCTGTCCTGTACGTGTCCCACGCATACTCCAAGCCCATTATGTTGTAGGAGAAGACAACTGATAAAGAGAAAACAGAGAAAAGAACCAAACCCAAAAAGAAAAAGTTTTTTTTTTTTTTGCTTACACCAGGCCTCCGCTCCTTGTCCTGCATTACCCAACCGCGGGGCTTGTCCTTGCCTTTACAGACCAGGCTTGCACCATGCCTGTGTCCCTGCAACCAATCATAACCAAAACCAGTACCAACTTGCAAAGCGATGTATTCAAGAAATAAGAAAACCAACATTCTGGGGTGTCTAGTTATTCCGGCTGTGAACCGGCTAGAGCACCCCCTCACCAAATCAACCTTTTACCCTACTCGTGTCCCCCCCAGCTTGACAGCTGTCCCCAGTGGTTTGTAGCCTCTTGCTCCTTCAAGGCGGCGCATCACGCACGGGCTCCTCCTCAGCCAAAGAGCCCAATTTGTCTACTGATCCTGAACCACTGGCACTGTCCCCTGCGTCTGTTCCATTGGGGGCTGTCTTGTCAAAGGAGGTGGAGCCGCGTGAAAAGAAGCGCTTCATGTGCAAAGCCGCGGCCTTGCGTTTGAGCAGCGCCCCGTAATTCCTCAGGCTGATAACTCCCGCCCTTGAAATTGGATGCCACACGGAAGGGGCCGGTCCATCAGTTGGGAAAAAGATTACCCCACTGGGACTCCAGACTCTGTTTGTACAGAAAGACCAAGTCCCCCTTCCGCAATGGATCCCGCAGGCAATGGGAACAACGCTTGTCCCAATAGCAGACCGACAACGTCCTAGTCTTCCGCAACATTTCCACGGCCTTTGCCAGGGTCTTGTCCCATCGGAGAAGCTGTTTGGCGCACGCCTCCAAAAGCTCTGCGGAGGTCTTCACCTTCCACCAGTCCACACCCAAGAAGGTTTCCAGCTCAATGTCCACCGGAAGCACCGGACGCTGTCTGTAGAGAAGTTCATAAGGCAAGTAGCCCGTAGAGCGTTTGACCAAGATCCTGTCCGCAAAGAGGACCACCAGAAGGGCCTCTTGCCACCGCTTGCCGTCCTCACTGCACATCTTTACCGGGGCTTCCTTGATAGGCTGATGACTGCGTTTGATCATCCCGGCGCCCTCCGGATATTACTACGTGACCCACCTAAACCTAGCTCCAAAATTTTGGACCAGTGTCATCAAACAACCCTGGAACTCCGCCCCTCTGTCAACGGTGACCAGGCAAAGCAAACCGTACCGCACAAACAAATCTTCCTCTAGAAACTGAGCAACTTTCTCCACTGACAACTTCACCAGAGGAAGAGCCTTTACCCAACCCAATAGATTGTCCCGCGCGACCAGCAGGTACGCCAACTTTCCCCGCCTTTATGTGGACCACGTCAAGGGAGACCCACCCAAACAGCGCGTCCTCCCACGTAGGTTGACCCACCTCCCTGGGCAGCCTGGAGCTCAGCTGTTGACACGCTTTGCAAGACTTCACCCATTCACGCACTGCGCGCACCACACCCGGCCACCAGAACCTTTCTTTCACCCGCCTCCACGTTTTGATCTTGCCCCGGTGGCCAAGGTTGTTGTGAAGACACCTCAGAATCATTTCCTGGTCCTTCCTTGATGTTGCCACCACCAAAGGCACTGGGGTACTCCGCCGCCACAGCTGCCCTTCCTGCAAGTAGAAGTTTGTTGTCCGCCACTTCACCCATTGAATTACCGCCCCTGACATACCCTTGGGAAACCAAAGATCCTGAAAAAAGGAGCAAAAGGTTGTGTAATGCCCAGACTGCTGCAGCAAAAGGATGACCTCTGCCTCCACCATACCTAACTGGATAACCGGAGACTCCACATCCAGGGGTTCCGCCCCCTCAAATGGGTCCTCCCGTGGATACCGCAACAGAACATTGGGCATTGTGAATCCCCTCCCCGGAACATGAACCACGCCAAAAGTGAAGAGCTGAAGAAATGCCACCCACCTAGTCATAGGAGCATTTGGCAGCGTTGGAGAATTGATCATCCGCACCAGGGCCTCTGCATTGACCAACAGCTCAACGTGTACCCCCCAAAGCAGGTGCTGAAGCCTCTGCACAATTTTGGTGACTCTGCATAATTCCAGCTTTGGCTGCAAATACCAACTCTCCATCACGGTAAACGTCATGGACTTGTAGAGGACCAGCCTGTCCTTACCGTCCTCTTCCTGCGTCAGGACGCCGCCCACGCCAAAATCGCTAGATTCAACGGCCAGGCGGATCTGTCCTGCGTTGTAGTTGAAGTACCGGAGGACAATGTTGCGGCCCAAAGTCTCCTTGAGCTTTGCAAAGGCAGCGTCACACCTTGCCGTCCAATCCCACACCGCGCCCTTCCTTGTTAGGGCCTGCAGCGGACTTGCAACTTCCGCAAACCGCTCAATGAACATGCGGATGTAACTGCACAGTCCCAGGAATTGGAGGATATGCAAAGGCGTCCGCAGGATTGGCCATTTGAGGACTTTGTTCCCTTTCTTTTCCGCAATTCTCCTGCTGTTGAAAGCCACCAAATTTCCTAGCACTTACAGCGCCGGAACAAAAACTGCCAACTCACTCCCCAACACTGTAAGCCCTGCCTCCTCAATTTGGAACATGACCCTCTCCAACATCTGCGCGTACTCCCAGATGAAGCAGAAGTGTGGTGCCCCATCCTGGACACCCTGGCCAGTGCGGAGATTTTAATTGTTTTATGATTTTTCCTTATCATCATTCATAGGCATCATGATCCCTGAGAAAAAAAAAAAAGAAAAAAAAAAGTTTTTTTTTCCGCTCTATTTGTAAATCTCTCTTGTAAATAGTCTACAGGCCTCTGTTATATAAAATGAGGGGCTCTCCCCAGCCTTTTGATAGAATCATCCAGGGGAGTGTGTGCCTATGTCCCCCCCAGTATTGTGAAATTGAATCCTGATCCTTATCTTGGGTATATCTCTGATTGCCCCCTGATCCATTTTTGACCCTGAGTCTTTGCCCCTCTGTGGCCTGATCTTTATCACCAACCAATAGCCTTGCTGGTTGAAGAAAAATTCTGTCTGTTAGAATTTTTTAGTGTGTTATTCCACTCCTTGATCCATTTCCCTGACCATACTGGTCCTGATCCCTGATCATCGTTCTGGAGCCAGTCACAATTGATTGAAGAGGTCTTATTAAGCTTAAGACCTGGAGTGTTATACCTCCCTTTATTTTCTTTGGAGTTGCATTCTTCCAGCCTACTCTTGAGTCCCTTGAGAAGTGTTGAGGTTATCCTTGCTTCAAATCAGTTACTGTTTGCTTTTAAAGCTTCTTAAACATTGTGCTTTGTCTTGTACAGCCACCCTCAGTTATCTGGTACCCTTCAAGCACTTGATTGCGGAGAGTTGGGCAGGTTCATTGAGAACCTGGAGGGTTGTTGGGTTTGAGTTGATCATCCCCAATCTTCTGCTGAAGACCAGAGTTATTAGATTGTGGGCGTTGTTTACATACAACAGCTTTTGTTCTTTGAACTCTAAGCAGACTTTAACTTCTTTTGTTCAAGTTTTTTCCCTGCATAATCTTGTCTCAGATAGTGCTGTTCCATTGCTACCAAACTATTATCATCTTTATCCTCTACTCCTTGATTCCTCATTTACCAGGTTATGGACCTTGATCTTGGTTACATCTAAATATTTTTGTAACACTCAGGAGGGCAGCCTAAACAACACCTTTCCCCTCCACAGAACTGCCACGGCCTAGCACCATTTGGAGTCTGAAAGCGGATCTTTGGGGCTTCCTCTAACACCGCGTCCCCGTAATCCGTCTTTGGTCCCTTGATGCCTGTGTTGTCAATGAAAATAAGAACCCCGTCCAGAATGTTGTCCCGCAGAATCCACTTCATCTGGGCCTGATAAACCACCACCAAGTTTGTCTCCCCCTACGGCAACCGTGTTAGCTGCATCCTCCCCAATCCTGTCTCAAACGTGGTCAACGGCCGCTGTGGAAACTTCGGAGGCAACACCCCAGAAGTTTTCCTTGAGTTCCGGTAGTTATTGATCAAAGCGTCTGTAAGGAGATTGGATGCAGCCTTTCAAGAGAGAGAGAGAGAGAGAGAGCAATAATAAGATGAGTTCCTTCCTTTCCAATCCAATCCAATCCGATGCCGTAAGAAGTGATATCCTAAAGTGCAGTCCAGTCCGTGAAGTGAAGTGAAGTGAAGTGAAGTCTTTCTCCGTCCTCCCCTCCCCCGTGCTTCTCCTACAACCCGGAGTTGAGAGCAAAGTATTTAAGTCCTCCCTCTCAACCCTAACCTAAGTAAAACCACAATTAAGCAAGAATGATGAAATACAACCCCTAAGCACAGAACCCTAGCCCAATCCTACCCCTCCATCCCTTGCCCCATAACCCATGCCCCTCAATATCAACATACGCCCGGCTTGCCTGCCCGCGCGCGTCCGCCCAACAACCCGTTCCAGGTATCCGCGTACCCGCGTGACCCAATCCGTGCGTCTTGCAATACGCGGTCCGCCTGGTCCACGCAAGCCGTCTGATCCGTGCAAGCTTTCCAATCTGCGCAAGCCTTCCGACCCGCGCAAGCTTTCCGATCCGCGCAAGCCTTCCAATCCGCGCAAGCTTTCCGATCCGCGCAAGCCTTCTGGTCCGCGCGATCCGTCGTCTCCCATCTCCAGGTGCTGAGCCCAACCCAACCGCTGCTGGGCCTACCTGACTGCTGATGAGCCCGCAGCGCGGCTAGCTGCGACAAGGCCCTTCCCATTGCTGAGCGCGCCGCCTGCAGCCCTCTCCTGACTCGCGTCCATAAAAGAGCACCACACCGCGAGTCAGGATGGAGCTTGCGCTGATCATACCCCCCATTAAATTGACCAATCCATCACACGCGCGCCCTGCCATCAATTCCAGGAACTTGTCCGCATGCGGCGGCAATCCCGCGTCCCAGATGGTGAATGAGTTAAGCCTCTGCAGGTCATGAACAATCCTAAGCAACTTTCTGTCCTGTTTAACAACCACAAAGATTGGGCTAGAGTAGCTTGATGTGGACTGCTTGTACAACCCTTTCCTCACGCGCTCCCTGACCAGTTCCAAAAAGGGTTCCCGCACTGTCCAAGGGATTGGAATTGGCTTGATCTGCCAGGGCTTGTGCAGCACCGTGGGGATCACATAGGGATTGCCAACCTTGTTCCTCAGCAATGCGCGCTTGTCAGGCCCAAAGGCAAGGGCTTTTTTGCAGAGCACCAACACCAATGCCAGCAAATCCTTCTCCTCCGCACTCAACCACTCCCTTGGCCCAAAATTAAGCACCTCAATCCGCTCATCCGTGATCTGCACCAACCTTGTTACCCACCTGGACATCTTCAACGGACTTACTCAGGGGTACCAAGACCAGGAGATTGGCCTTAGAGGCCTGTTCAGTCCCTGCAGCATTGGCTTGTTCTGGGGCCAAACCTTTTGTGCCACGGGCTTGTACTGTCCCCCCTTGCACCTGACCATCCATACGCGTCCACAGTTGTCCTTGTGATTCCTGGAAATAATCAAACCGCGGCTCTTGCCTTTGCTCACAAGCGTGGCACTATGGGTGGGTTTTTGAAACACAGTACCTTCCAATGATGCATACTGAGGAAGAGGACTTACTTCTGCAGCCAGCGCCCTCTGCGCGCTTCCTTCCCCCTCCTACTCCTTCCTAGTTGACCGCCCGCACAAAAACGGAGCCTGTCCTGCGTGGTACCCGCGGTTGACTAGGCAAAATCCTCCACGGGGCAACCCTCATGGTCATCCCCCTGTTGGATTCTGCCTCTTTGCTGGCTGCCGCTGGCCGCACCCATTTCCCCTTCCTGTGGTCGCAGATTGGTGTCTCAAACCTTGCCCCGGACGTGTCTTCCACTGTCAGTGCCTCTGTCCATTCCTCCGTGTTAAACACCATCCGGGCCCAGAACCCAAACATAAATGGTTGACCCAAAATTATGTTGCCGCACTCAACTGAGAGAAACAACAGCGACTTCCAGACCTTTGCAACCTCCACCTCCTCTTCCTCCACAACCCCATCCACCCAACATTCCCCTCCATTGAGCGCCCGTAATCCCATAGCGCACTTCCTTCAAACCAGCCCCAACTCATCCACCAATTTTGACAGGAGCAGATTGACCATTGACCCACCATCCACCATTGCCCACACCTTCCTGCCCGCAATCTTCATCAAGACATAGGCAAGTGGCACAGAAATGGCTTTGGATTGGCACAAATTGCGTTTTCCTTCCTCCCCCGCTGTGTTCATGCGCTGCACTGTTGCCAGAACCATGCTTCCCCGTGCTCCCTCAGCGCCTGAACCATTTCCTTGACAACCACCGGGGAGACTGCAGCCAGCTCCCATAGCGTGAGGGGTATTGGTGCCTTGCTCCCCATCACCCTTTGCACAATTTCTGCGGCCTTCCTCCTTCCTCCGGAACTGGTCAACGGCGCGTCGCCTACAGGCCCTTACGTACCAGTTTTTGGGGCCTGGGTCAATGGCCACTCTCTGACATCCACATCCATCTTCACCAACACAATCCGCTTGTTTTCCGCCAATGCCGTAACCTCCGCCTCCACACGCGGAGCTTGCCACGTATTGGGCCTGGTGACAATCCCAAGTGACACCCAAGCGGCCCCTGCGGGCCGGGCTCTTGCCCTAACATGCTCCACCGGCAGTGGCTGACCAGCCCCCAGATCCACCTGCTTGCCCGTTGGGAATATGTAAGTTTCCCCAGACGTGCAGACCAACCCCTTGTCCATGTCCTTGGTCAGTTCCGCGCAACCAGACTTCCAGTGGCCTTTATCACCGCAATAGGTGCACATGCAAACCAAAAACCCGCTTGACGGCCCGCTACTGGGCTGGAAGCCCCCCCATGTGAGGCGGCACTCTGCGCAGAGGAGGAGGAGGCGGAGCTGTTGGCGGGGCCATTATCCGATTCAGAAGTATCCATAGGTCCCATAACATATCCCTTACCTTGTTCCCTGGTACTTCCATTGACTGCAAAGGGGCTTTTGGCGGCTCCGTTGCCAATGGGCCCATGGGCGGAACCTGCGTTGGAGCCGGAGTGGAAGAGGCCCTTGGTTGCCTTGAAACTGTTGGGAAAAACCTGGCCATATCCTCAATCAGTTCTTCCAAATCAATCTTGCTCTCTACCGCCTGGTTGATCACACTTAGGTTTGGAAGAAGTGTGACACTCCAATCCACTGACCGCAATACCAACCCATGTTTGAATAGATACCGCTGGACCCGCGCACAAATTTGCGGCGCAAGCCAGCCTAGAAATGCCTGCTTCATTGCCCCTGTTTTACCCAATACCACCTGGTTCTTCTCTAGGTAGCTGTAGATGCGGTCAAATCTAGATTTGTATTTGGACAAATCACTCCGTGTCCGCACCCCACCTGGCAAAATTGCCTCCTCCGCCGCCTGCTCAAAGTCCGTCTCCCAGAAGCAGGGCTCACGCTTCCCCCACCTTGCCATCATCTTGTTCTGGAGCCTTTCCCAGTCTCAAGCCTCGTAGCCAGATATATCCTCCACATCCTGGAGTTTATTCTTGTACGTGATAAAGAGAACAACTGTACGGACCTTATCCTTGCCCATTGCGAGTTTGGAGTCCGGGATATCCTCAAACCTTGCCAGAAAGCACCCAATATCCACAGTGTTGAACAAGAGATGAGGGAAGTTCTGAGGCCTAAGCCATACCCATTGAGGAACCTCAGCTGCCTCCAAAGGCTCCAACCAAGGAGGATCAAAACTGCCAGACCAAGTAGTTGGCAGTGGTGGAGGTGTTGGCCTGCCAGCTCCCAACCGGAGAGGAAACAAAGGTGGGAAGTTTGATCCTGGAGTAGTTGTTGGCAACATTGCACCCGCTAGCTTTGAGAGACCTAGACAAAAGATTTTTCCCGGCCAGACCCCAGATGTGGAAACAAGAGAAGTGATACCCCTTGAATTTGTCCTCAGGTTCTGGAAGTTATTGGTCTAAGCCTCTGTAAGGGGATTGGATGCAATGAGTTTAAGAATAGAGAGGGTGATGATATATGATATGATGATCCAACCCGGAGTTGAGAGTGAGGTATTTTTTGAGTCCTCCCTCTCAACCCTAACCTAGGTACAACCACAAGCCACAAGATAGATGAAATATGACCCCAAGTACAGAACCCTAGCTCCACCCTAACCCTACCCCATACCACCCACCCCGTCTGAAACCCTCCCCTTTGATATCAAATATGTCCAGTTTGTCCTTCTCATGGAACAGCCCTCCTCTGCGCCCTACTTGGAGCCCCCCAGTTTTTATCCATCCACATGCGTCCGCGGATCCCGCAATCCGTGAGTCAGCCCGTGCTTATGCCCGCGCAAACCTTGGATCCCACTATCTGTGAGTTGGACCACGCTTATGCCCGCGCAAACCTCCCCGGCGCATATAACCCCTGATTGCCCTTCCCTTACCTTCCTGACTAGCCACCCACAAGCTTGGTTGGGCTGGCTCCATCACTTGGTCCACGTTCCCTGGGCGGGTTGCGGCCCGGCACCCCCCAGAGTAGGCCCAACCCCCACCTGGTGCCAAGCCCCGCAATCCCTGCCACTGAGCCCTCATCCGCTGCTTCTGAGCCCGCAGCAGGCACTGCTGAGACCGGGCGCACCCCAAATTCTGAGCCCAACCTACCCAACTGCTGAGCGCCCAGCCCGCAACGTAGCTCCCAATCCAAGGTTATAAATATGACACCACAACGGCTGTGGGTTTACTAATGCGGAAGAAAGTGATTGAAGCTAAGTAGTACAGACTAGGCCAATTATGGGATATGCACTGAGGTTGCGGAGCTGTGGGGCAATGAAACCTAAAGTTGAGGAAGCGGCATGCGGGTGATTGGGGATTTGTAGTTATTCCTCACACAGGATTGGGAGTGATCTGATAGGGAAGATCAAAAAGGATCTGTTGTTAGTTATGCATCAGCACAACTAAACTGTTAGGGCAACGGACAACAGGATCATTGGATTGGGTAAGGGTTGGACTATTAGTAAGGAGGATAAGTGCGGAAAACATGGAGGCGGTGGGAAAAGGGGTCTTTCATTATCAGTTTACATTCCTTTTTGGAGTAGCTAAGGAGGGTCAGTGCAGAAGGCATGGAGACAATAGGAAAAGGAGTATTTAATTAGCAGTTAATGTTCCTTTTTGGAGTAGATAAGGAGGATCAGTGCGGAATGCATGGAGACAATAGGGGTCTTTTAATTGTGGTTTTAATTCTTTTGTTATTTGTTGTATATATAAGGAAGCTTTTCTTTCATTGGAGAAGGGCAGGATCATTATTGGATTATTGGAGTATAGAAAAAGGGGAAAAAAATTTCAGGCCAAATTATAGCTAGATTCTTTTCTTCTGTTACTTTGGAGTGCAATTACCAAAAAGAGTTCTTGGAGGTCATATTTAGGGAAATAGTTCAAGTGCGGAGCTTGTTGGGAAGTCCATTTTGTTTATTTAATATTATTTCATTGCAAGTTAGCTTTAGTGGTTTCCAGCTTGGGTGCGGAAGTGGAGTTTGATTAGGAAATACGGAGGTACAGGAGTTTGAATCAAGGGCTAGTGGGCTTACCAGAACTTGGAGTGAGATTGTTGCAGAGAACTTTATATTGTTGCCAAGAATTTTACCAAACACATAAAATCTTTCCACAAAATAGCATGGTCAAAGCTGTAAAACCTCCTCAACGGGCATTAAAAGATGTTTTGATCCATTCAAATTAGTTGAGACCAAGTCAAAGAGGCATCAAAGCTTTTTGGATAAATCAAAGTTTGAAGTTTGGAAGAGGTTTGAATCATCAAAGAGCCGCCTGCCAAAGCAGCACCCAGTCCTGTCAAAGTCAAAGATGAAGATAAAGATGAACATGCTCCTGGGGAGCCTGAGGAGGAGGAGGAAGAAGGAGAAGAAGAAGAAGAAGAAGACAAAGAAGAAGAAGAAG